>CM075336.1:26925000-29425000 GCA_037788925.1 Mytilus galloprovincialis | reverse complement strand
TAATGAAATATAGTGAACCTATGAGAAAACGAAACATGAAGATAGAGAGAAAACAATAGGTCAATCAAAAGTCAAGTCAATACAATATAAAAATAAATCTGCAAAAAACTAAGGAAAAAAATCCTTACAAATCCCACCGAAAAGCGGAGGTTATCTCAGGTGCTTTGGAAGGGTAAGCAGTTCCAGCTCCATTAGTGACATACGTTGTTTTGCCTATTGATATTAGTAATGTCACAATAAAAAAGGGGGATTGGAATGTGGTAACGTCAACTGGAACATATCCGTAGTCATTTGTCACTCAGATATTTTGTAACAATTACCCAAATCCAAATAGCATTTCTTTAACCTCAGAAAGTATATCTTCAAATTTATTTATGGGACTATTGACGCTAAAACTTAATAATAGAAATTACTATTGCATGTAGCAAAAACTTCATAGTAGAAATTACTATTGCATGTACCAAAAACTTCATAATAGAAATTACTATTACATGTACCAAAAACTTCATAGTAGAAATTACTATTGCATGTACCAAAAACTTCATAATAGAAATTACTATTGCATGTACCAAAAACTTCATAGTAGAAATTACTATTGCATGTACCAAAAACTTCATAGTAGAAATTACTATCGCATGTACCAAAAACTTCATAGTAGAAATTACTATTGCATGTACCAAAAACTTTATAGTAGAAATTACTATTGCATGTACCAAAAACTTCATAGTAGAAATTACTATTGCATGTACCAAAAACTTCATCGCCAGTAAGCAGAGAAAACATAACACATGTGATCGTTAGAAAGGCACATTTAATAATGATCGTGAGGCGGTAAACAGTAAAGGGAAATAACCCATCAATCATACATGTATAATCATGACACATGGAGTAAGGGAGATAATACAGATTAATACATGTGACAATCAATACAATACATTGGCGCAACTTCTTTTCTCCTTTAAAGTCTCTCTCTCTCTCTCTTTACAATTGTCAACTAATAATCTCTGTTATTATAAGAACATGAATAAAAATAAATGTTATCAATATGCATAAACTAAACACATAGCTATCAATAAGAAACCAAATAATTCTGACATTTTTTTTTTTTTTTTTTCCATCTCCTTTAAAGTCTCTATATCTTCATCAAATTCATATTACTATATAAGTAGTTAAGCAAAAAATACTGTGCATATACATTGTAGTAAACATAAAATAAGCAGTAAATGAAATACGACGTACATTTTGTTGTATCTGATTCTCTAAGTAAACAATTAACCCAAGGTGACGAGTGAGCATCAAGTTTAAAAGGAAATGAAATCTTTAAACCGCGCTGGCGTTTTCAATTCGGAGCGCTTACGGAGAACGCGCTTATTATCTTGTTCGGTGCTCGAGTTACTAAGTGTCAAGTCATGATCGAGACTATTATCATGTTGCGCAGTCGGCTCGTCCAGATTTTCAACATCGTCGATATTTTCGCAAATAAGAATAGGCGGGGGCTCCGCGCGTTCTGGTGGTAGGTCACGGATAGGCCCAGGAAGGCTATCTTCGTCATGGCCATCTGAATCAGACTCCTCATTGTACACATTCTGAGAATATCTTGGATTTTGCTGGGCACTTATAGTGTTTAAAACTTTATAACATTCCGAAAGTTTTACTTTGTAGGACGAGGCGCGGAGTTGATTGCCTGAGAATTTTTTTGATGAAACACCATTCGCCATCACGGGCTACAACAAGGTACCGATCTCGCGATTGGGTCTTTGATCTGTCGGTATAAAGGTAAACCAAATCCCCTATATTTATATCAGGGGTCGGACGACCGGGTCGACTGCATTTAGAATTTTCGCTAAATCCGTGATTTTTATTTCGAGCCTCGTGCTGTGCGCGAATAAGGTTCATGTCAGAAATTGGCAACTGTTCATGAGTAAACTGACTTCTTTGAGTCCATAGTTCGCGGGAGGACAATCCACGCTGGCGAAGCCTAGAATTAAGTCTCGTAGTAGCTATAACTAGTGTATTTTCAGATAGAGGAGAATGATCGTGTTCCTCACGAAGTAACTCGTCTTCGAGCTCAGCGATGGCTTTATCGGCAACTGGATTTTTGTTCCGATTTTTAACACGGCCAATTTCAATTGATATGTTGAGTTGCTTTAAGTATGAATCGTCACATAAAGGGCGAAAACCCGGGGCCGGGTCAACTCGAACGACAACACTTGGACCGTTTAAAGGCTTTAACGGTATCAATAAGTGTATGAGCCCATCTCGCAAGCTACCTAGTTTTTCGTCTTTGATAAAGCATGTACTAGTGTACGACGTTACAGTTTCTCTGACGACCAGTATGAGTTGACGGTTGCGCTTAAGAACGTCGGCCACGTAAGATATGCCAACCAAGTCCGGTGGGTCTTCTGAAGACTGCTCGACGAGGCTCTTAGGGAACCGTTTTAAAGACGCGCATGTGTGACAGGAGTCACTAGCCTGTTCGGCCGCCTTTGGCATGTCTAAAGCGTAAAAGTGGCGCTTTAAGACGAGGTTTAATTGGTGTTTTGACGGATGGTCCAACTTAATATGTAGAGCGGTGACGAGTCCGTCAAGAACGTTACGTGGAACAATGATCAATTCGTTGGGTGGAGCAAGAGGATCACAACGCCGAACAACTAACAAACCGTCTTTGGCGATTGATGCAACATTCAGGTAACGTTTGACGTCTTTAATGTTTGTCAGTTTTTTGGAGGGCCGGGTGCCTTGTTTTAAATGAGCGTGAGTGCGTCTAAGATCAGGGCATTCTGATTGAATATTAATCCAGGCCGACCTGGTGGTGAAAGGTAAGCGAAATTCGTCATTGAGAACGTCTTGAATGCTTACGGCTCGAACGACAGAATCTTCGGTACGCGATATAAAGCAACAAACCTGACAATTAGGCTCTGTACAAACGGGTGCGTTTCTGCTTGCAAAGTCGGATGGAATATTTGCACGACCGGATAAATGGTTGACGCTGACCTGGTATCGGCTTACAACAGAAAGAAACGATGTGACACGCGGACTGGCCGAAAATTCACCGCGACATAGTTTTTCAAATCCCTGTACGCATGGTTTACTATCTGTCAACACATTCGCTTGCAGTTTTGACTGAATAATAAAGGGACTGAAATGTTTGACACTAGCGGCAATGGAAAGCGCTTCGATTTCACACGGTAGCCACAACACTTGATGTTTACGCAACTTAGCACTGAAAAATCCTGCTAAGGACACTTTACCGTCACGATTTATGTATAGGGTCGCTCCGATACCGCGTTTAGTGACGGAACCGTCTGTGACTATCCACAGTTGATCACTGCATTTAGGTAGCGTGATGGCTTTACGGGAGCTCAGAGACTTTTGGGCAAACTCGAAATGTTCTCTTAGCATGTCGGACCAAATAATTTTGTCAGCTGATTTCATACCACTTATTTTCTCTTCTAATGGGGCAATTAAATTGGAACAATTCGGAATGACGCGGCTTAGCATCTTGTACGCACCGATAAATGATCGAAGACCCCGTACAGTGTCTGGTACGGGACACGAGGCTAGTGTTGCTACTCTGTGTGTGCTAGCGGAAATCGAACCCTGTGACCAAATCCAACCTAGGATTGTTATCGATTTTGGGCAAATAACAGTTTTGCTAGGTGATAGGCAAATTCCTGATTTTTGTAGCGACTGAAGAACGCACTCCCAATTGTATAAAAGCTCCTCCGGGGTATTACCGCCACAAAATAAGTCATCTGCCAACTTAGCTACGCAACCTTTTTGTAAGAAATCCCCCACTATACGACACATTAGTTCTTCAAGAGCCGTTTCGGAACCAGGTATTCCCATCGCACAACGTGTATATACGCGAACTCCACGGTAAGGGGTCGCGACTCCGCAATACTTCATCGAATCTTTTGCCAGGGGGATTTGGTAAAATGCGCTCGTAAGATCAGACTTGATTATATATTTCCACTGTGCGATCGTACGGAGTGTGGAATCCACGTCAGGCATAAGAGAGGGTTGCGGCTTACTATATCTGCCAACATCGGCAAATGCTGTTACAAGTCGGAAACCACCGGAAGCTTTTTTGACAAGAAATGAAGGGTTAATATACTCGACTGAAATTCCGACGTCTTCGGGTTTACGGAACACTCCTTTACATTCCAATTCGTCAAATTTGTTTTGGAGTTCTACCAAATCATTTTTTGAATACTGTGGCATTCTACCTTTCCGTTGGGGAGGCTGGACAGGACCCATATTAACAGATGCTTCAAAAGGACCTATTTCCCCATTATAACCTTCAAAGTTAGGACTAAAAACTTCACTGAACTTTCGAAGAAGTTCATTAAATTGGGTTTGGAGATCTGGACTAAGTAAATTATCTGGGTCTACAGAGACTTGTTTGAAAAATTGGGAAGTATGTGTGGAGTCTATGTAGTTTGTTGTTTTTATGTCACGGATATTGTCCGGTGTCTCTGGTGCGTTGTCTATGGTAGTCGTAAGTCGTACTCGACAGAAATGTTCATTTCGTTGTATGAACTGCGGTACCGACGTGTTATTCACGATGCGTATTTTGCCTGCGACCGACTGAGCAATTTGGGGACTGGGCCAATCTTTCGTACGAGAAGCGTCAGTGTGAGGCTCGACCGCGAGAATGCAATCCGATTCTATTTCCGATGGGATGTCGTATTCGCCGTAACATCCTGGCCAAACTACTGAACTTGCTGATGGAGCCCGGATAAGAAAGGCCTGTGTTCTACGTACGCGAGTATTACTAGAGTTAAGTTCCTCGTTTGGGCTACCATACATAACAGTTACCTTATCGCGTATTACGATTTTATGTTTGCTAGGGAAAATCGCGATGTCGTTCGATGACATGAAAGGAATACCGGCGAGTATATCAACGTCCAAGTCGTTCACTACTAGGGCCTCTAACTGTAACTCGATTCCGTCTCTCGGAAGTGTGAAATGACATTCACCAACAATATTTAACGGGGTAACACCGTCAGCCTGTAAAGCGGAATGGTTGCTTTTCTTGATTGTTACGCCGATGTAATCCGCGGAAGAAGTTTTTATCATACTCACCTCAGCACCCGTATCTAGTGTTAGCTCAAGTGGGAAATGTTTATAAAATGCCTTAAAGTAAGGGGACTGTTTAGTGCTCACCCGTCTTAAACCAGATACAACTCTAAGCTTACTAGGACCTACATTATCATTTAAAAATGAGACTTGTTCATTATCAACATTGTCCTCAGACTCACTATCACCTACTTCTGTACAATAAGATTGCCTTACTCTGGACATATATTGTTTGTCTTCATCAGGTAAATATTTACAAGTACTTAAAAAATGTTGGGACGGACGACCTGCTTGCTTACATAAAATACAACACTTTATTTGACGACCAGTTCTTATACTACCTGTCTTTTTTGCAATTCTGTCAAAATGTTCGTCTTTTATTGACGCCCGTAAAACTTTGGCATCAGTGGCTGAATGAATTTCGTCAAGTAAACTATCAAGTGCCTGTGAAATTTCAGGTTTCAAAGAAGCTAATGTTTTTGACCGTAACTCAGTTCCATATCGCTGCTTCACTAGGTTGGGCAAGTCACGATTAATAAGTCTTAACCAAGTTAGTACAATCAGGTTTTCCAAAGAAGGCGATAGTTCTTCGTCGGCTTCAGGTACTTCTCCGTGGTGATGAATATTGCCACCGGCACGAAGCATATTGTCTTCAATAAAACTAGCCAATCGCTGAAATAAGTCCTCAGGACGCTCATCTGGTTCCTAAAAGATGCTATTAAAATCAAGAAAGTGTCCACCAGTAGACTGAAATCCGTAGTGTAGACGAATTGACTGCCAAATAGAATTAATGGATGTCGAATTTTTAATTATAGTGTTTCTTGAAATAATCGGACAGTAATTTGCTATTTGCCCAAGCATAAGGTCCAAATGTGTGCACTTTTGGGCTGCTGTTCGTCGGTTAGCTTCGGCAACCGCCTCGCCATCGTCAACAATGCCACGTAAAGGATTGGCGTTGGTTTTCTTCAGCCATGTAAATCCATCTACAAGGAACGCTGCGAAGTTTTGATCAAGGGACAAGGTATATTGTAAGTTTTGTCTCCATGCTTCAAACGATGTTATTGTTTCAACTTTTGAGAGTGACCATTGTTTTGGAGCACGTGTGCCTGCCATTTTGTAAAGATCAGTTAAGTCCAACAATAGAAAATGTTGTCGTGTTAGTCAGAATAAATGACAAATTTTCCTGCTCACCTTTTACTTCTAGAGTGGAATAATGTTCAAATTGTTGAGTTATTTGAGATGTGGGTTTCTTAAACCGCTGCCGCCACGCCAGTAAGCAGAGAAAACATAACACATGTGATCGTTAGAAAGGCACATTTAATAATGATCGTGAGGCGGTAAACAGTAAAGGGAAATAACCCATCAATCATACATGTATAATCATGACACATGGAGTAAGGGAGATAATACAGATTAATACATGTGACAATCAATACAATACATTGGCGCATAGTAGAAATTACTATTGCATGCACCAAAAACTTCATAGTAGAAATTAGTATTGCATGTACCAAAAACTTCATAGTAGAAATTACTACTGCATGTACCAAAAACTTCAAAGTAGAAATTACTATTGCATGTACCACCTAAAAGTAACATGGTAAAAAATATCAACTGTTATGTGAAGAGGGAAGTTCAAGGACGATACTTTCAATTTTTCTTGAGAAGCTGTGTTAAACTACGTAAAACGTGACAAAACTGATCATAACACACATAACGATAATGGACATGTGCCAGGGGATCTAAGACAAAGACTAATATAAAACACATCACATAATTTGCTACTATATTTAGTCATTTTACGCTAAGAGATTTTGTCAATATTGCGAAGTTATCATCTGTGTTGATAGTGTATATACAGAAATATCCCATTTCATGACAAAGTGGTTGTGATCAGATTTCACAACTATACACAGCCACATACGGGTTCTGCCACGGATACCTAATCATAAAAAACAATCAAATAAGTAGTATGCTTTCTAAAGAAATATTGAAAAGGTCGTGCATTGTACGAATAGCGACCAGGGGCAAACATTAGATGTTGCTCATTGTTGCAGGCCGTACAATGACATATAGTTTCAAAATTCTACGTTATTTGGTCTCTGTGGGCGAGTTGTCTCATTAGTAATCATACCACTTCTTCTTGTTTTTATATAAATTATTACAAATTAATGATCACAAGAAAAAACATCTTAATATGGAAATCGTGAAATGTTTGCCTCGTGCAAAGTCATTTGCAAGATATAGTTATAGGCTATACATTATTGCACGAAGAAAAACTTACCAAGATGTGAATCGTATCCCCAGACCTTTCCTAATTCATTGGCTGAAATAGAGAAAAAAAGTTCAAGTACATACATTTCGTTTTATTTTTTCATATGTAAAAATGATTACAAATTTCACTTTTAAGTATACTCATCAAATGTGAAAGATTTGACCTGAATTTCAAAAGGCAGTTTTTAAAACAAATAAACAACCAACTGGTTTTCAAATTATGAAATTTCTAATGTAAGTATTAGACTTATCAAAGGTCGCTTAAAACAGTAAAACGATGCAAATTGGGTAGATTAAGGTGGTACCTAACACTACAGGGAGATAACTCTGTAATGTCAGCTAAACGTTTTAATTACGTTGTGTTGTATAGGGAATATTAAGCTTCTTAATGATCAAAATTGGTGTTTGTCAAACTACTATATAACCAGTGTATTTTTTCTGACAAAACGGTTGGTTCAAAATTTTTGAAATTTTTATATTTTTGTTAAAGGGTCAAAGTAAATACTTTGTCAAAATTTAAATAAAATTAAACGAGCCAAATTAATTTTAGTAAAAGTGTTAGGTACCACCTTAAAAAACAAACTAGTCAAGAGATAAAAGACGAATAAAACTTTCTCGATTTATTTCATACATCACAAACATGACAAAGTTTCATTGTAAAAAAACATATATGTTCTCTGTTGCTCTATCATTTTTTATGTCGCAAACTATCTTCTTGACGCTAAAGTATTCTAATTACCTAATAAGGAGATGATCTTTCACTTTAATTACAATCAAAAATTAAGAGTGCAGAAAAGAAGACATTTTGAAATTATTTCAAACTGTTATGATTGAGGACATACAAGTTATGTTATCATCCTTGCAATAATAGCTTCTTTTAAACTTCTAAACCATATTTTTAATGTTTGTTTGGTGGAGTTAAGCGGAGTTTGGACAATATATAATAGACTATAACAACCACAAACTCCATGCTCCGCCAAAAAAAAAAATAATACCAAAGTCACTGGTCATTTAAATTATTAACAATTTAATTATTTCAATTATGTATATATCATGACTTGGTCAAACCCATACATTTTTTAATACGACAGATATTATTATAAAAAAAATTTCTTTCATATTCGTCTTCACGTATGATCTTTTAAACTTACATCAGTGTAACAATGTCATATCTACTGAACAAAGATGTTAAAATGATGATTTTTTTTTCATAAAGGTCATATGATTAAGTTATAACAATCTTATTGTCAACGAAACAGATTGATAATTATTTCGTATCTTAGCAGTGGCAGATCCAGGGGGAGGGGAAGTCCTGGGGGTTGGAACCCCCCTTTTTTTGGATCAATGCATTTGAAGGGGAACATGTAGTTGGACCCCACACCCCCCCCCCTTCTGTCCTGGTAAGGACCCCTTTTTAAATAGCTGGATCCGCCCATGCTTAGATTTACATAGTCACCACAACTACCTGCAAGCCAATAGCTGTATGTAATATTTTAGTACACAGTGGGAGTGTGGTATCATATTTTAAAAGTATGTATAGTTAGTTGTAGGTTGACAATTCTATTATTATCTTCTATTGTATTAATTTGTCATCTTCATTTTCATGACTTTCATTTAAGAATTATAGATTTTAGAAAATGACAGCAGACGATATATGATTAAGCATTCCATATCTGCATCCTACGTTAGTTGGTTTTAATTATGATGTAGGACTTCAATCTTTTATAGTATAATAAAATGTAAAGACTGAAAGGGAAGCTTAAATGGAAATCCTTGTTTTATTGTATACTCATAATATTTGCAATCCTCTTACCTCTTTATATAAAATCTAGTTCTTGGTTATTAATTTCTAAGCTATTTAGAAAGTGAAAGCAACGAAATCGTAATGATGTATGGCATGTATGGTTTTAAAGTATTATAGAAATCCAAAGTCAATATATTAGGGAAGGATATTAAACATGTCTAATAATAGCAAGTAACATTGATAAGTTAACTTAATTGTAGCTCCTGCTTACAATGATTGACATAATTTTCCGTTAACTCAATGACCATTTCAAAAGAAAATATATATGGGAATAAGTAAATCTTAGTTATGCAATTCCCCAAGTATTCTTAAGAGCTTGATTTAAATATCTTTCCCTGCAAAATGTAATATTGTAAAAACATTTGATTTAGTCGTGATACTATATAAGTTTTGAACTGTTAACTTCTATCAAATATGTTTTCACTATTTTGTTGATTTTTATATCATAATTATGCATTCCCTATAATACATATTTTAGTGTCCTTTTAATGGAGAAAATAAACTAATTCAAATGTTGATTCGTGTGGCTTTCGTTGCTTTGAATGTTTTATTCTTATATTTCTTACTCATAAAATAAATAGATTGTTTTTGCAAGTATTGCTTATCAATGAAGGTTACATTTATTTTTTAATGCAACGATGCAAATCAAGTATGTTGTTCGACATTCAAAGCATCCAAAAATAATTAATCGATTGGTTGCTATTCGTTTAACGCTAAGAAGCAAATATTTCATTCATATTCAAGATAAGAATAGATGGAAAAGAGGGGCGAAAGATAAGAGAGGGACAGTCAAACTCATAGATCGAATATAAACTGACAACGCTATGGCTAAAAATGAAAAAGACACACCGACAACTAGTAGTACACATGGCACAACATAGAAAAACTAAAGACTATGCAACACGAACCCCACCAAAACTTGGGGTAATATCAGGTACTCCGGAAGGATAATCAGATCCTGCTCCACATGTGGCACCCGTCGCATTGCTCACGTTATTACAAACCTGGTAAATAGTATAATTTGGTAGGTCAAGTTCATGAAAAAATGAAGGGGATTGTAGTTACGACGTAAGGAACATATCCGATATCATCTGTGAAACGGTTATTCCATAACGGTCAACCAACACGTGATGGCGTCCGTAAAATTTACGAAGGGATGATTTCAACTTTACCATTTGGAACTCTTGGTTTAATAGATTCCTTGTGAGCAGCAACCCTCTATCAAGGAAATCATGATAGGAAATACAATCACGGGAATATCGTATCAATTGGGAAAATTCATGAAATGAATAATTTTCCAAAAAATGGACGACTAGGATAAAGGTCAAGGACTTCGTTGCCAATTGAAACCAAAGTATCAATATCGTAGCAGCTACATGTACATAGGATTACTGAAAAGCTACGATATTCAATGTAACCCATGATATTCTATAGAAATATAGCTCAGGATTTTTCATTTTTTTGGCAATGAAGTAAATAATTATATCACAAATACACGAATAATACATTTCTAGTATTTAACTCCAAATAACCTTGACACGGGATTTTTTCAGATCATAGTGAAAAAGTCTCGAAAAGGTATGGTCATGAAGTTGTGCGTTAAGTCCATACATATTATAACTAACCATTTGGGTCAAGTTTCGTCATCGATGAAGGCCATACTGTGAATTTAGTTGTTAACATCTTTATCCTTTAATCTGTGGTGGATAGTTATTTCACTGGCTTTTGTACCACACACATTTAAGTTTTATCAATATAAATTGTTCAATCATATGAATATTTTAAAAAGCAAACCTGTTTATTTATACAAGTTTACAAAACGATATATCTTTTTTTGTATCTGTTCAATCAAATACTAGTACAAGCATGTAACGTTAAATTAATCATTTGTAATTCCATCGTACTTTCAAAATGATCTATTAAAACTTTGTAATAAAATAGTTACATTCCAAATCGAAAATTTTACAACGGGAATTGACAATTTGAAAGAAAAAAATGTTAATACAATGCGGTTGCATAATGCATTGCGAATAGTGTTCCTCAACGGAAGAATAATCAAGAGAAAAATCATTGACAATTTCATCTCAAAGGGAATATTTACTGAAGAGCAAAATTGATTATAAAGAGAAAGATCACGAGTTATGTGGTATTTAGTAAAGATATTTATTTTTTCATTAAATGGCAAGGGCAAAATAAAACATAGTTTGGGTGAGAATAAGAATTAAATTGATCACGTTGAGTTCATAGAAACTGTGAAAGAAATATTCGTTTGTATAAATGAGAGATCATGAGTGTGACGTGAATATTCAATGCGTTAATTACTGTAAAGTGTTCAACATTCATTTATTAATTATTACCTTTGTTCCTTTGTCAATATCATTACCATAAAACACTTTGTATGCAGTATCGGTTTAAATCCAATTTATTTCTACATGTATTTTGTAATGCAGAGTCTTAAGCTATCAGCAGTTGAGCAATTTGGTATTCAATCATTTTTATAATTTTCAGAATTTTTTTTCAAGAAGACAAGTGTGCAAACTAAAAATTAACTTTTCAGCGCGAAATCATTCTGTAAAACATATTTACTCTCTCAATGTTAGACTTTTATTCATAATCGTCCTTCCCTACGCCTTTATGACCTTGCTTATAAGTCGCTCCGAAATAGACTACTTTTGAGTTTGTCCTTTCGTCAATTATGCACGCCTTTATGACGTCATTTACTAGATAAAGGGAATCAACCAGCACTATTTTAAAACGTTCACCAAGCGTCTTAGTGATCGGCATTGTGCATGAGAAACTAGAAATATGTTTGTTCCGTAAGTATTTAATCACAATTTCCTAATGATGGCAGTGCTGATTGTCAATTATGAGAATTCAATTTGCCAAATAATTCATGCAATATAGCATCATAGTTTTCTAACCACTTGCTCAAAATGGGAATGGAAGTAACGATGCCGCCCTAAACGCACACATGATGTTCACTTAAAACGAAGTTTTTGATGGAAATGCATTGAACTCGAAAGTTGTCTATTTTTGTATCACGGCTTAGAGACCAGAGCAGCCATTATCAGCGACCTCACAATTTTTTAGGAGACGTTATCAGCGACGTCACAATGTGAGAGGAGAGGTTATAGGTAATTTCTGGAATCATATCTTTCACCGGAAAAGATTGTCAATTTCTCACGCTTTTATGACGTCAGTTACCATATAGATGGCGCGCCTGTATACCTTCTCTATTGAAAGTTTCCAGCACTTTCATAATCGTCATTCTGTAGGGGAGTATAGAAATAAATAATGTTTCGTAATTATACATAATCGTGATTGCCGTATGACCGAGGGAGGGTGACCACCCTTTTAAATTTTAATTTCTCAAATATTTTGTGCAGTACAAAATTAAACTTTTACAGTCGTTTGCTCAACATGTGTTGGAAATTTCTATGCATACATTTTTGTCACTTGGTGATGGAAGTCACATGACAGATTCGTCTGCAAACTGTATCCCGGAACTTGCCTACTATAAGCGTAAAACTGTCTAAGGGAGGGTAAAACGACCAGTTATAGGTTGCACTTTGTAAATACAGCTGTTTCTGACAACACGCCTCTTTTGGGGAGAAATTGAATATTCATAGAAAATGAATTTTGTTTACATACTGGTTCCCAGTTATGCTCTCTGTGTTCCATATCGCAGAGACAGAACTGGGGAATGTTACCAGTAAATAAACACGTGCATATTGTTTACATTGAAATCTGTGGTAACCTTTCATTCGAGGTAGGGGTAATTAAGAAAATTAGTGTAAGTTTTAAACTCTGAGAAGTTCAGGGCATATAAACGTTGAAAATATGCCGCACAGCCCTATATTTTGACCTTTGAAAAAAATTGTAGTGCAAATGAACTTTCAATTCTAGGATAAGATTTTTTTCAAAACTTCATAGTAAAAGTTGTACAGTTTTAGCCGTAAATTGGTGCAGGATGTGTCCTTTTTGATTGATATGCCAAGTTTATATAATCATATTCTATATTCAACAAAAGAAGTAGAAGACGTACGTTCAAATGTATATAACTTACGAACATAAAAAAGTACATAGAAGTACATATTCTTTGAATTTTTAGATTCACAACTGGGATTTTTTTATGACATTAAAGCTGGTAATAACAATATTTTTTTTATAATTTAGAATTAATGAGGAATCGTAATGATTCAAGTATACACCCAGGCTTTGTTTTATTGTTAATAATTTTTAAAATATGAAATCAATAAAAATGTTTCACTCGAAAGTAATTTATAAATCTTCATCATGGGATTATTTCATTAGAATCAGAATTTGGCCTATGGATATTATTTAATATCAAAATACTGTCACTAATCTAAATATTTGTTTACTTGAAGCTAGGTTTTCCTTGTACAACGTATCACGAAAATACTGAACTTCGGAATAGTTCTAAACAAATGGTAAAATCAAAAGCTCAAACACATCAAACGAATGAATAACAATTTTCTTGACTTGGTACTGGCATTTTCGTATGTATAATCAAAACAGACCATCAACTCATCAAAATTCACCCTGTATCTTACTAGTTTTATTATGACGTATTCGCTAATGACTCGTATTTAGAGCAGTCAGAACTCCGAATAAGTTAGTGTTCCCATGCATGAGGTAACAAAGTTTCAGAATTGGTACATTAATTTTTTTTCTTTAAAATTATAGGTAATTTACATGCATGTTCGTTTATTAAATTTTCATGAAAGACTTTAAAGTCTTTCCTTTACTCAAGTGAATTTTGGAAGATGTAAAGTCTTTGTACGAACAAAAGAAAACACAGACAGATTTTAAAGTATCACATTGCATGTGTGCCCCTTGTTTACCTTTAATTTATTTTTAATGGCAAACCTAAAGAGGTAAATGACAAACACATTGATTTCCAATTAAAATGTTTGATTCTTGATTGCTTTGAAATTCTGCAAATTAATGGACTATAAGTAGTCAACACGGATATGAAATTTGAATCAAATGACTGTCCTTTCTTAAGTATTTCTGAAAAGGAAATCTTCTGACGCCAGTCTTTTCATTTGCGTGAGATAAAAACTGAAGTAAACTTAAGAATATTTGTAACTGTACCAAGATGTTTGATATATGGTAAATGTTGCTGTGGGTGGAGTTCTTAGGATTGAAGAATTGCGATAGCAACTTTATATTCATTAGAATGCTACAATAATAAAATAATTTAATTGCCATACATGGCGTAGTAATTTGAAATAGTTCATAAACAAACAAACGCGTGCCTGCTGTAAACGTAAACTATAGAAGCAAATGATAATAGTGTATTTCCATTAACGTAATTCTGTCATAGCTTACATGTATGTATTTTTTGTTACTTTTTCTTGTATGGTAAATTACATATCTGACTTTTCTGTCTCTTAATTCATGTTGTGAAAAAACTAAAAGGATTTCCTGAGGATTTCTTAGTGGCTATATATATTCTTAAAACATTTTATGAGAAGCAGGCATATAACAACGTCTTATTTCCCCGTTTTGTAATAAGAACAAAGGTATTTCATTAAAAGAGTGATATTCCCAGATAGACCAATGACATGCAAGGATTGTTTGATAAATATTAAATCAAAGTGAAACTGGAGACGTCAGGTAGTGCAAACTAAATCTTCACAAAGTAATACAGGAAAGCTTCAATAAAAATCCGGAGATAGTATCGTGAAAGATTAGCGAAGAGCATCTTCGCGTAACGAAACCCATTAAAAGCCTCTTCACGGATACACACATGATTTCCCTTTAGAAATTCCTGTAAAAATATTGATGTTAACATCATTGCAATATGATTGACTTCTGAAATTATAGGTAACAGTTACTGCCGAACTGAATACAATGGCAAACACAAAACAGAAAACATATAATAAAGTGTAAGTTCCAAACATTGCTCTGCAATAAATGAATATTTTCTATATTTTCTTAAATCTTCAGTAAAACAATTAGAAAATTTGAAGGAATGGTTTTCATGGATCAAAATATGATAATAATAGGGAAGACCCTGAATTAACATATGGGCAGTTAAAACACTTAAAACTTCATGTTCATGTATTATAATTTTGGTTTGATATTCACGTCGCAGTGCTCCGTCTGGTGTAAACATATTTAAACATGTGCACTTCAAACATTAAAAAGTAAAATCACAAAAATACTGAACTCAGAGGAAAATCAATTCAAGAAGTCCAAAATCAATGGCAAAATCAAACAACAAAACGCATCAAAAACGAATGGACAAGAACTGTCATATTCCTGACTTGGTACAGGCATTTTCATATGTAGAAAATGGTGGATTAAACCTGGTTTTATAGCGCTAACCCTCTCACTTTGATGACAGTCTCGTCAAATTCCGTTATATTTACATTGATGCGTTAACTAATCAGACACAATATAAAAAATAATTAAGTCTACGAGGGTTATTTAGTGTGCACCACATTTTTAATGTTATTTCTTCATAGACAGAAAACATATTATAGTCATTCCTTAAGAAGAAAAAACATAGTTTCTTTTCAAGTAGTGGATATATACAAATTCCTCAAAGAATGAAAAAATAAATTAAAGAGTCGTTGATTGCTTAACTTATTGAACTTCTATCAGGTGTAGATAGTATTTTTTTCTGACTTTTTGTAACTTTAATTGACATACACAGTAAATAACAATATTTCTACATGTATGCTTGACGGCTTTAGCTTGTTCAACACTAGTTTCATCTGTCCATTTTGTGGTTAAACGAATGGTAATTTAATTTATTACACTTGTATGTGTCAAAGGAAAAACTTTTTATGAAAAAAGGAAAGATTGCAATTGTCATAAAGTAGTAAGCTATTCATGGAACTGATAGGGATGCAGAGCACTTGTACACAATATTTGTGACGTATTTAGTAATAAAAACATAATTTCTCAATTTTGAAAGAAACAAAAGGTTAACATGCTTTTACTGACAATAAACCTAACATTTTATAATTCAACATTTTTGTTTTGAACAAAAATGATAATGTTAGAAAAAGAATCCATCAAAATTTCCCAAAGAGAATTAAAACATGATTAGAAAATCACTTACCAAAAGATTTTGGAAGTATCAAGGCAAATAAAACCATCCAAGACATGACGGTATGTTATAGCGCTGTTTAAATCCGTTCATTTGGGATGTTTGGTAATTCTGAGCTTTTAAGTACGCTTTCTTAGTATCAATCTTGGACTTCCTCATGCGTCAAAAATCATATTTGATAGATGAATTGTTGATGTTTTTATTGAATCACTGTATATCATCAATATCCATAAGTGAATTTTGTCTCGTCTTTTCCCGTTCAACATTTTAATTATGGGGCGGAGTCATTTGAAGATGCGCGGCTTAACATTAGACAAATAGAAAAGCTAGTTTCGTGTCGACAAATAACCGTTCAAGATTTCAAATGAAATGATGAGATCTTAGTTAGATATCGGTGTTCCAGTATCCAAGTCGCATGTAGATGCAATTAAACCTGTATAGTTCAAACAGTGATGCTCTATAAATGAAAAAAGGTCCATCAACACAGAAAAACAATTAAATATTGATTGAAAGACAGGAGTAATTATGTGACAGTTGTAATCTATAACGGTTTAATTGGAACAAGTTCTTACATCGTATAACGATAATATGCTTTGTTTCTTATCGGTTATAATGCTCTAATACACGCAATTGATCCGCGTCCATTAAGTGCTTCCCAGTATGGAATTGTATCGCGTCAGATAATTTCCTAAATTGGCACTTAACAAGATTTAGTATGAGTAGGTTTATTTTTATAGTTTACTTTACAACAGCAATCAATAATAACAATAATAAATTGTAAAAATTAAGTTAAACATAGTACAGCATTGTAATTTTTAGGGAACATGGATTTTTAATTGTTAATCGAGGTCTTTTCAGTTCATGTTAATAAAACATCACTCGCATTGATAGTAAATTGAAGCAAACGCTAACTTGATTATAGGTTCTTTTTATAGTTTATTTAATTTAAAAGAGATGTATTTGTTGAAACCCTGAAACTTCTGGCAATACGCATTTTGATCGCAACGAAGAAGATCAAATATCTAACAATGAACAACATATACATAATGTAGGTTGGGAAAGTATTTATTTTACTCAACCCATTTTATATATCCGTTCAACATACTAGGAGTCTTTTCATTGGATGCGAAAGTCTGCAGTGTTTTTTATGAATCTTGTATTGATTAAGATATATCAGTAATTACCTTCGTCCGATATGTCTTTCGTTTAATTAACATAATGTAAATGTACTTTAAAGGATACACGAAAAAACGGGCAGCATTGTGTATTATGCTTAGTTTCTGGTGCATATATATTGTTGACTATGCCTTGCCGTGTCAAAAATGTGTTCTATTTACATATCATCTCCTTTGAAAAAAAGAATTGAGAAATTCAAGATACTTATTATCATGACTTTTTTTGTAAAGTGAGAAAAACACCTTTTACCTAGCTTTTATACCGTCTTTTTAACATATTGACATATGTTCTAAGTCTTTCCTTGATAACATATATCTGATTTCTCTCAGCCATGTTACAATGTAGCTGTAGTTAAATAATGTCAGTTATTTTCCGCTCTTGCGATTGTTAATTCCACTGACGATGAGTTTATAAGGTAATAAGAGCTCAGAAGCAGAGGAAATTTGAACATTAAGGCGAATTTTACAGGAATCTAATTGAGTTTTCTTCCAATGTGATGAAGTTCAGAGACCGTATGCAATTTCATTATGGCTCTAATCGTTTATTTGAAGTAATTGCTCCAGTTTACTGCATCGTTTTATAGTTTGTTTATTAGATATCGTAAGCCGTGGAAATTACGGCGGCCAATTTGCAAAAAATGTCAAAGAATAGCACCTGATGATGTGTTTATGACCTGTAATGGACAGTTGTGTAATACTGTCATTACTTTCGATGTTCATCTGTTCGGAGACATTCGAGATATTATCTTATGTTGTGGGCGCATGTACACGTACAAGTGAATCATATTTCAAGGTAAAAAGAGAAAAAAAAACATTGTCATTATACATTGGATTCTTTCGAAAGGAAACTCTTTAAATGTGTATCATTTGTACATAATGATTGATGATTTTGACTTGTTACGTGTACTTTACAAACGGTTGTGGTAAATGCATGGGAATAAACCATGTGAATAAGAAGAGCGTCGAATCATCCCAATTTTACGCAAGTTTCATTTTTAGTTTCAATCATCGACACAATTCCGATCACAAACACCATGTACTCATTAGCTATACATTCCATACAGACTAAAACACCATAGTGAAAGTATATATCTTTGTACTGGAATCGTATGTTGAAATTTTTGCTTCAAGTATCAAAAACAATTGTAAAATTGCTTTCCAAAACAATATCGGTATACTGTTATTCGGGTGTTCCTAGTTCAAACTTTTCAATATTGTTTTCAAGCAGAATGTGCAATTTAGACACTACGGAAAAGTTAACACAGATCTGGAGGATATGTAATGAGTACATAGAACAGCTCCGAATCACTTCAAAAGAGGGGCGAAAGATACCAGAGGGATAGTCAAACATAAATCGAAAATAAACTGATAAACGCCATGGCTAAAATGAAACAGACAAACAGACAAATAATAGTACACATGACACAACATAGATAATTAAAGACTAAGCAACACGAACCCCACCAAAAACTGTGTGGACGGATTCCCCATATCCTTTGTATTTCTATTATATATTCTATACAGATGTAACAGTTATGTCATGTTCTAACTTGAAATTTCTAAAAAGTGAAATTTTGATTAAAATCTTATAAAAGGATGGTCCTTAAACCGATGTCAGAAATTCAATTAAACTCAAATTTGGAATAACATTTCTCCTCGACTTTAATATTCTTTTTAATTATTAGTGTCTTGTATTTTAATGAAATATTAAAATGTCATTTAGTATGTATGTAATGTCATGTTAAATTTCAATCTTTTGTTGCATATTAAAAAGACCTAGCAAGACATTTTTCCCTTATTCGTGTTTTGATTTTATTTTATATAAAAAAGCCTCTTCTAGACTATCTTTTAGCGCTAGTCTGTCATCAAATGCTGACATGGTTTATGATCAAACAATATTCATGACTAAAGCCTTAACTGAATCAATATTGTGAAGAATACCCCTTAAATGATAGAATCATTTGGAAGAATATGCCTTAGACTGTCACTCAGTAGAATATGCATAGTACTGGTTCAATCTTTTAAAGGACTATGCATAAAACTGTCTAATCTTTTAAAAGAATATGCATAAGACGTAATCAATCTATCAGATGAATATGCCTTCTTTTGGGTCAATCTGTCGGAATAATATGCCTCTTCCTGGGTCAATCTTTCAGAAGAGTATGTAGTATGAAGTATATGAATATAAGTTCAGGAAAATAATAATCATATCCAACAGGCTAACACATACATCTTCCTCTGGTATCTTTCGTCCCTCTCTTACATACATACTTCATTAAAAAGATTTCACGGAACAACCTTTTAATGATAGAATTTCAAACATTAGCAATAGGAAAGGAAGAGCTTGTCACGAATTTTGGTATGACTACAAATGTATCAGTAATAACATTATTTTAGTATCTAAGAACAAAGGACAAATAACACATCCATCGTTGCATTTACCAATTATATGGTACAATGAAGTTGAAAGCTCCTCGGTTAAATTCAATCAATGACTAGTATAAATTATTGTGTTTTATCTTCAGAATCATTAGAATAAAGACGTTGCTCAAAATCCTGATCGTGAACCTTTCGAAATGTATCCAAAAATTTCTGATCATACAGTTATAACAGATCTACAGGTAGACAGATACGAGAAATAACTTCGTTATCACCATTTAGCTCTTTGTGTATCCTGTATTATATATCTTGTCATCTAAATCGTGTTTAAATTGTAAGAGAAAAATAATATTACAAAGGGGAAAAAATCTGATACATGTATGAGGATCAAAAGACATAAGTTTTAATTTTATGTGGGTGTCAATTGTTTTAGTTTCAGAGAACGCAATATGAGTAAACAGTACTATTGCAGATATCAGACACAACAGCAATGAAACTTTTTAATACGGGGCGATAATTCACTAAGTGTTTTCTGAATGCGTTTTTTCTCTCTTGTCTGACATTTGTATTTCCTATTAAAAACAAAATAAAATTCATCGAAGTCAAATAAGTCATGCTTTCTCTGTCTGTTAATGGCGTGATCTGTTTTTAAACTCATCATAGATACCAGGATTGAATTTATGTACGGTAGACGCGTTTAGTCTGCAAAAGACTCATCAGTGACGATCAAACCAACAAAGTTAAAAAAAAAAAAAGTCAAATTAAGTTGAGAACAACAAAGACTCAACTTTCGAATTATTATGTCAAATAGTTTTGTACTGTAAATTGAAATATATACGCACTATTAGTCCAGTCAATCTAGCATAACTTTGACTCTAACCTGAAAGTAATTGCAACAGAAGATTTTTAAGTTTTAATCTTTAGCAGTATACCCCAAATATACACATGAAAAAGTCCCATCAAATCTGAATTGAGGAAGATTAAAACAATCATCATTTAAAATTCCTATAGAGATTTGCATTGAAAAGGGAGATAACTCTTGCAAAAATGGCAGAAATATCAATAAAAATTGATACAAAATGATAACTTTACCGCTTCTATTTATCAGAATGTATTGATTCTTGATGTTTTAGCAGTCTTTAGAGTATAACAAACAACTCTAAAGGTGTTTTCATATCTTTTATCAAGCTATAATCTAGATTTCGTAATTTTTCAACATGTCAAGGTAAGGAATCTCAAATTTAATAAAAATGATTAATTATGTAGTCTTCTTTTCGTGGTTTATAGTTGCTTTAGACAAATAAGATACTGAAAAAATATAATGTACAGATATAAACAATACTAAATTTTCACATAATTTTTCAAAATGGTAACAAAGCTTCATATTTGCCTTTTCCCAATGCAAAATGCACAAACAATGTAAAACTACCCATAACATTTCGGTTTTGTACATTTCATGAGTAAAAGATTATATAATTCAGTCAAATACCAACTTTTAACCCCATCAAAGTATCATACTTTACATAAATTTCAAGAAAATCAACCAAAAACTGACAAAAAAAAAGACTCATTTTTTCGGAGTTATCTCCCCTTCCAATGTTAATTTCCCTAGGAAATTAAAAATGCTGATTTTCAGTTTTCCTCAAGTTAGATTTTATGGGACTTTTTTATGTGTTTATTAAGGGCATAACGCTATAGCTATAATTAGTTTGAGGTTAAATCTTAGTTTGACTGGACTATATTGATACAATATATTATAATGAAAAAAAACATATCGTACATTTTATCGAAACTAAAATAATTTTACTAAAACTTACAACGAATGATTATAAACAATTAGCAATTTCGGATAAATATTAAAGTCTCATGAAACGAGTGACTGGGGGAAATGATGTTTATCCAATTCTTGAATCAATGCATATATATATATATCATAAACTTAGTCTTCTGTTCTACTTATTTTTTCATTTTTTACGCATCCATATCGTTGCCAAATTTGATTCTCTCGCTAGGTTATGAGGTGAAAATATGGCAGCTTATTAATTGTTTCGAAGTCGTAATTAACCGATTGTCACCATATAATGAATAATCAACAAAGAAGCATGGAAATTGAGCACGTGTATCTCATGTACACGTTTTTCTTCTAAATTTCAGTTTCATATTACTTTAAGTGCGAATATTATAATATGAAACAAATGAAATTAATGTCAAAATTTAGTGTAGTATATATGAAAATGGGATATTAAGATATGAAGATTAAAAGAAATAAAACAGCAGAAGTATTTAATGTAAAAATAAACCAGTTGCATCCAATTGTATCTACAACACCTATACTAGTAATAGTAATGTTCAGAACTCACATCATATTTCTTATAGGTTTATCTCTCTTCTAGTGTCAAATATATATTTTTTCTGCATGAACTTTGTACTGCGTGTGAGTATGTTTTCTTGTTCATGATTGTCACTAAGCTAATGTATCCGATCGTAATTGTTAGTGGAGTATATACAAATTATTTAAAGGTATGGAATACTCTTTCAAACTGAGCATTCATTACTCATCGATCAACACAGGTTATGAGATGAAATTGTAGACAATCAAATGATAGATATTATCAGAAAAACGGTAAAAAGCTGTATACTCACTAAGTAGTATATGTATTACTGACCGCTTTGGTTGTCAGTTGTATGAATGATTTTTATCTAATTTCACTTAACTTTATGGCAGCAGTGAATTGCGGTAAAAAATCGGAATGAAATACGAGAAGAATAAAATATGTCACTGGTAAGTGAATTTTTATCACCGTTATCAACATCATATATGTCATCCTTTGAAATAGTTCTAAACCCTTTATATAGAGAGGAAAGCAGGACATTTTCTACAAGCAGCTTGGTGATATTCCTTTTCGTAATGCAGTTATTCGTGATAATGTAACTTTATTTATTATAACTTCAAGGTTCGCATTTGATCATAACAATGAAACTGTCTTTCGTTTTATAGTATTCTTCCAATTGACATTCATTTTATTGCATTCCGATCCCTTTTAATGAGGACAACATTCGATAGTATGGAAATACAAATTAAACAAATAACATTTAATTGCATATTGTCATGAGATTCGTATTAAATGTAGTGCAAAATAACAAAACCTTTAGCAATGATCAAGAAAAGAGTTGGAACCATATTTCAATAATATTTATACCATGGCACTCAATCTGTCATAAGAAAATACTTAATCTTATGCATTTTGGTAGAAAAGGCGTTTAATTTATACACTATTTGATGGAAATTCCTTCTCTGTAATGCAAGGAAAACTCCATTTAAGTGTTGCATATTTTTCCAATTCATTGTTTGCCATTCAAAGCAAACGAGAAGAAAAGAAACATTCCCAACAGGATCCGAAAACAATTCAATGATAAAGACAAGAGTTGGAAACCTATTTCAATAATATCTATACCATAGCAATCAATCTGTCATAAGACAATACTTAATTTTATGAATTTTGGTAGAAAAGGTGTTTAATTAATACACTATTTGATGAAAATTCCTTCTCTGTCAAGCAAGGAAAACTCAATTTAAGTGTTGAATAATTCTCCAATTCATTGTTTGCAATTCGAAGCAAACGAGAAGAAAAGACACATTACCAAAAGGATCCGAGTGGTTCATATAAATATGCTTTTGTTGAATTGCTACAATTAATTTATTCCGAAGCAATCGATATCAACTTAAGTGAAACATTGATACACAGGAAAATTTCACTAACATCACTTTCACGTGTTTTCAAATTCATGTGATACTCACGTCAATTTTTACCTCAAACGAGTATATACGTGAGCCTTACATGACATAAGTTCATGTAAATCTGATGTCTACTAACATGAATTTCTTATAATTGTTTTTTACGTAAAATTCCCATTGATGTTGAAAATAAAGAAATCTATATAGCATGTATTTTTTTTCAATTAACATCGTCGAAAATACAATTTTAACGGGGTAAAGTTCACATTTACTAATGTGTGTGAAAAATTATGTTATATTTATCTGAATTTTACTTATTCCCTGAATCCCAGGTGAATGTACCAATAATTTACGTGAAAAGTAAAATAACAAAATGATCGAACTCCTAGGAAAATTCAAAACGGACAGTCCCTATTCCAATGGCAAGTCAAAGGGTCAATAAAATCAAACGAATGAATAACAACTAGCCTGGTACATGCATTTTCTTCTGTAGAAAATGGGGGATTAAACCTTGTTTTATAGCTGACTTAACCGCAGACTTGTATTCACGTGAGTAAGTTTTGTAGCGCTTTTGTATGTCTTATGTGAGGTAGAGTCTAATGTAGTTGAATTGTTAAGAGTTCACATAACTTGTACATTTTTTACATACGAAAATGCCTGAACCAAGTAAAAAATATGACAGTTGTCTTTCATTCGTTTAATTTGTTTGCACTGTGTATTTTACTATTTTAAGGTGACTTTCTGTTTTGAATTTTCCTTGGAGTTCGAAATGATTGTTTACTTACTTTTACATTGTTAAAAGAGGGACGAAAGATACTAAAGGGACAATCAAACTCATAAATCTAAAACAAACTGACAACGCCATGGCTAAAAATGAAAAAGACAAACAAACAACAGCACACATGACACAACATAGAAAACTAAAAAATAAACAACACGAACCCCATAAAAAAAACTAGGGGTGATCTCAGGTACTCCGGAAGGGTATGCAGATCCTGCTCCACATGTGGCACCCGTCGTGTTGCTTATGTGATAACAAATCCGATAAATAGTCTAATTCGGTAGGTCACATTCATGAATGGGAAGGGGATTGTAGTTACGATGTAAGGAACATATCCGATATCTTCCATAACGGTCAACGAACTCTTGGCAAATTGGCTTTTAGAAATGGCATGGATTTAGTTTTCCCTATGTAACATACTCAGTAGTGATTGAAGAACTTTAAGTAATATTGCAGTTTCATTTTAAAATAGGCAAGTTAAAGAAAGAATCAATTCATAAAGTTTCGTATTACATTTCTATTATTTATTCTAATATGGTCAATTTCTCTGAGAACACACTTCGTTATATATTACAATAACATTAGACAACTAAGGCCGTGCTCACACCAAACGCCATGTACATTAAACATGTTTACAATTAGTTTAATGTAATGTACACTGGTTTCACATTAAATTTGTTCACATCTATACACCTTGTTTAGCTACCTGTACATAAGATTTGTTCACACTTGTAAACTATATGTCATTTAAATGTTCATTACGTAGAACCGAATGCAAATGTTTCGGAAGACTTTTCTAGTAATGAGAGAACGACCATTTGACTTCAAAAACGGGGAGGGGAGAAATGGACTTTTCCTTGAAAAATATTCTGATCCCTTAATTTGATAAAAAAAAAAAAAAGATATTCTGATCCCTTTATTTTTTGATAAAAAAAAATATTCTGGTCATACAGATGATAAAAAAATTATTCGGAATCCAGACATTATAGTTTTTAAAAAATAATTAATAGCATCGAAAAAACTGAATAAAAACGCTTGAGCGAAAAAAAACTTCTGACTGAACCCCACCCCCTTTTTAAAGTTAAGTGGATGCTACCTTATGAAAGCTATTTTAAAGAGATGCTAAAGATGTCTCGATTACGCATTAAAAAACGTAGGCTGCACCAGCTTGCTAACAGAAGGAGAAAAAGGATTGAGAAGTTAAAGAGCACTACATTTCTATCTTTTCTGTTTGTTTCTTTTCCTTGTGTTGGTACTTTTTCTGCAAGAAGTATTTGGAGGGGGAGTGTTTTTTTTTTTATATTTCTAAGCGTATTTTAACGCATCTGAGATACTAGACAAACAAAATTATTTACCTCAATTTTTAAAAAAAAAATTAGTAATGCATTTATGAGTGAATCGTTGTTTGAGTAAAGCCCAGTGGCAAATATTTCTGTGTACGTCCAGTCGATTCGGGAAAACCTTTTCAAATGAATTATTTGTTCGGAAATGATGATGCTTTGAGTCTTGATAAGGGGTTCAAAAAGCTACGTATGTTATGTGATATTTATAATAAACACATATATAAAGTTTTTACAAATATTTCTGTAAAAAACTTTCTTAATAATTGTTATAAACATCAATTTTATTTAAAAAAATGTTTCCTCTTTAAATGTGCACGATAAAGTTCACGAATGTTCTAAATGCCTACTTTTGTGTACACTAAACCTACACAAGGCCTACATTGACTATCGACTGCATGTAGACAAAACATGATTTAAACTACATGTAAACATTGAGTTTTATCAATGGGAACGTAATTTTGTTTAGTTTACGTGTGGGTTACACTAACACAACACCGAGTTTAGGTCAATGTGAACACGGCCTTACTCGGATTTGATACGTTAAATGTCTGCAAAATTTTCTGTAAGATATCAACTCTAAAATCTATTGATAAAAGTTAACGAATACATGATCAAATACAAACCTGTCTATTACCAAATGCACTTTTATACCTACAGGCTTCTACCAAGTGAACTCAATTTCAATATTTTTTGTCGATCAAATATATACGACAGACTATATCTACTTCATTACTATAACTTTTTTTTCCATTCAAGATCTCAAATGTATTTCTAACATCTAAATTTTACCAGTTTTTGATTTAATATTTTTGTGTTGCCAGTTGGCTTATCCAATTCATTTCATTTGAATAAAAAAGTATTGTTCAAACTAATCAAATTTGAGCAATGAAAATATATTTTGTTTTAATTTACTTTAATTAATTGCTTATCAAAGACAGCATGTGAGCACATTGTATATAAGAATCTTACAATCAAAAATGTGAAATTAATGATATAGTCAGCATTGCTTTGAATTATATATTTAAATCTATAATTACAAAAATACATTGCTACATTTTTACAGTCGTCAATCCCGTAAGACAACTGGGGCCAGGAATATTTCAATGATACGTAAGGTACCAAATAGAATGAGTTTCAAGGTGATGATAAGTTATCTGATAAATCAGCTTATCTCATGAATAACTTAGAACAACTACTCTTTATTTCTATATGAACAATATATTATGACTCAAAACATGAAAAGGCTTTTCCTAAACTAAGTCTAAGCAAATGTAACGAATTGAATTTCTGGTCTAAAGTAAACATTGTCAGACTTTACAGTCTACTACTAATATTTTGTTATATTATAAACTGGCGATGATTGGATTTATGTTAACAAATCACCACAATGCGTGTAACGTCCATCATTCATTACCTACCATGATTAAAACCTATTGATCAATCTAAACATTTCTATTTCATTTGTTGCAATCATAGGCGACCCTCTGAACATTGCGACAACACGTCTTCTTAACGCAGGGATTATTACATTTACATATTAGTTGGGCTTATGAAGTTAATAGAATAAATAAAATACTTTTTTTATGTAAGAACCAAAAAGTTGACTTTATTTTCCGCTCTTTTTTTTGTAGAGGAATATTCTGAAAATTAATATGAAATGGAAATTGATGATGACAATGCTTAACAAATATATTTTTATAAGAGTCGGTCGATAATTAGACATGATACATGTATAACATATCAAAACTAACCCAAATAAAAAAAAAGTACTTATTATTTTTTTTTTAATACATTTGCTTTTCCCAGCGTTTTAACGAGTTTAATATCAACATGTAAGGAAGTGAATAGCAGTGAAACCCATTTTATCCAAAATTTGTCAAAATATGCATCAGAGGGGACTTTCGATTTCATTAGATGAACCTAAAGTGGGAATAACAAGTTATACTTTATTTTAAGTAGTTGACTCTTCAAACTGTAATTCTGATCATGTTATGATGTCCCACATGTGTTTATAACTTTGAATAAATATCTTTTGATTTACTGGCATTTATATTTTTTACATAAAGATTAAGGCCTTGACACATTTCTCAGGATTTAAGAAAATGTCTAACATCATTTAGGCAAAAGACTTACTGCCTCGGCGCTAGCTTATTGCCTAGGATTTCACTTATGGCACTGACATATATACTTAACGAATGGAATTACATACTTTTGAAGGCCATAAATTGACCTGTTATTGCCTACTTTGACGTCAGTTTGTCCCTGGTTGATAGTTCTCTCATTGACAATCATACATGTATCAACTTCTACGTTTAAAATATTAAAATCAAGTTCAATAACATTCATTCTTTTTATTCCATATTTTGAGTCAGCTAACATATTTGACCAGATATCATATTTTTTCTATTTCAGATTCACTTGCATGTAACATTTAAAGATTCGTAAAGACAGGCACTTGACAAACACGTTGAAATTGTCAGACTTAAAATATACCGAACAAAGAAATGTTAGATCTTATTTATTGCGTCACTAGTTATACCTAATGTAAAAAAGCAGATTATATGATCCGAGTAATATTTCCCTAGTTTTTCTTACCAAAAACAGAAACAATTTAAATGCTTGCAAACGAAAAAAATGACAATTGAAACAAAAGATTGACATGACAAAGGTATCTATACAAATAAAATTGCAATCCATGACGTACTTGACATATTCATACAAATAACATAAAAGATAAAGGGAAATTTTCGATTACTAATAATTCATAATTCATAATTAAATATTTTTTTTATTTGATATTTTGTTTCAATCGCTTTTGTATCTATTTATATTCGTCTATTATAAACGTTGTATAACACATGACAACATAATTCTTATTGATTTCCAGATAGAAGTTAATTATTCATAAACGAGTGAGCAATACCATGGTACAAATATACATTTTTGTAACAAATTTTAACTAAATATCCAAAATTGCTGAAATTAAAACTGTACCCTCGAACTAGAAGATTTGTAAAGTGAGCTTTTAATTTTATTTCAATATCATTGTAAAATAGAAACATGTGAATACCTACTTCAATGCATACATTATGTAGTCGTAGATAAAGACAACAGAAGCGTACCTCTGTTCAATACTCATAAAGCGATAAATCTGGGGCACAAACCAAAACCGAGGGAAACACATCAACCATTACAGGAAATCAACTGAATAACATAAACACTGAACTCCTACAAAACAAACGACAACAAGCACATAACAGAAAAGGACTATTTGATAACAACCTCTATATTTCTAACTGGGTTCAAGACATTTTAAGAAAAAATGTTGGGTTGTACCTGGTTTTTATTGCTAGCCAAACCTCCCGCTTATATGGCAAATGAAATTACAGCTAAAATGACAAATTTACGTGATAGGAATACACTACAAATAAACAAAATATTCCTCAGAACAAAAACATGCATAAAAATATTATAATAGTGAATTACAACATGTTAACCACCGAAATACAACGGACAACTTCCACACACAGAAAATACATCATTAAAAGATTCACAAAACGGTTAACTAAGATTCAAAAGGTATCTATTACGATTTTAGCCCTCCATCGGTTATGTCGACAAAGGGATATTGCAGTTTATATTCGTTCCTTATATGTTGTGCAATCCTTTACTTTATATGAGTCAGGCAATTGCATTGTAGATATCAACAACGAAACAACAGAAACACTAAAGTGCAAAAAAAAAAAAAAAAACACACGACAATTTAACACACCCAGAAACTAACTGTAAGATAACAACTGCCATTTTCATGACTAGGTACAGGACATTTTAGGATAAAATGGCGGATTAACCTGACTTTGTGCTAGCCAAACCTCGCACTTTTAAATCAATGTTAAATATAACACTAAAATACTATAACACATTATATGACAGGACTACAGTACAAATAAATGCAAGAACATTCAGTACAGAGACATACACAAATAAACAATACAATAATACATTTCGACATGCTAATAGTAATCAGGCGTATACTGTAATACACCAGACGCGTGTTTCATCTACATAAGACTCATCAGTGACATTCAGATCAAAATAGTCAGAGAGCCTACGGGTTCATTTTCATGAAAACTATTCGAAAAGGCTTCTAAATTTTCATAAATTTGATATAAAATAACGATGGCCATATGGAAACTATAAACAAGCTCCGTTCGAGGTTGGTCATGCAACCGATTGACTTTATTTTCGAAAGCAGAATGATCTATTACTAGTGTCACACACATTTTAAACTGTTTGTCCAGGTTTGTAAAATAAAAAGTGGGTATATTTAGAAAATGTAAGTATTGTCGCCTATGGAGGAATCAATACTATCGTATTCTTGTAAAGTACATTTATTCATATTTACTTTTTCCATGATACATTTTGGGATCATTTATAAACATTAATCCGGTTTTCATTTTTAAGCTTATAGTTTCCAATGTCGTTTTTTATGCAAGCTAAATAAAATCAGATGTTCGTTTGTTGTTTGTGAGTTTGGTTATATTTGCTCTGCTTTAAGTACTTGTCTCTATTTTATTCTTCTTTGAATTTCAGGTATCTGATATATATTTAAAATCACAATTCTGAAGTTTCAGTAAAGAAAAAAACAAATGGTTGTCAATCAGACCACTACATTTAAAACTGTAGACAAAAAGGCAAAGATGCGATCAACGGTTTTTAAATATATAAATTGAACGTTTTCGCAAAGTCTTTAATGGAATTATCTATTTAAAAATGCGAAAAAAGTATGTAGGAAAATTGATTTTACACTTTGCCTGGAATAGTGTTTACAGTTAACATAATTATATGTTAAAGTGGGAAAATGCTTAGACAATATTTGTCCCATGTGACTACTGACATTCCAATAATGACAAGAATGATTTTAACAATAATATAATAAACACTTTGTATGAAGAAGATTAAATTGTTGGCTTCCTAAAGTACCTGCAGTTTGTTTATATAATGACAAGATGTTACATGTAACCTCATCAATATACAACTTGAAAATATATCATTTTAAAATCTGATCAACTGCGTAGGTACAGCTAGATTTTTTTTAAAGCATCCAATTGTCATGAAAAATTAAACAATTGAAAGTGCTACCTTTAAGAGTATGAAAACTTCCAATTGTCAAGAGAAATTAGACATTTAAAAAAGTGTATACAGAAAGCGAGAATGCACGTTTATAAGCATAATTTGAAATCATTTATGATTTATGCATTGGTATTGTATATACACATCAAACACTAAATAACTTAAAACCTCTCATTATTATCATTTTAAAAGATAAAAAAACTAGAATGTTATGTTACAACTATGAAGTGCTGACAGTAATATTTGTACACTGTCTGACAAATAAATGAGTCTCACAAAACGTGGCTCTCGCTCATACTCTCAATAGGGCCAAAAGTTATAACATTGAAACAGTTGCCAATAATATAATGCATTGTTTTTTCTTTCTTTGTCGAATACTTAAGATTCATTCTGATAATTCAATAAAAATGAATAGGTAATACATCAACCAAAAATTTGTTATTTTATTAAAAAGTAAATCGAGGATTGAAAAAAGATTGTGAATAGATTTCATAACAAGAAAAAACGAAATCATATTGTGTTTTGGTAAAATTCTAACATAACTTTGACGCATCATTGTAAATATAACTGAATTTGATGAGACTGTCAACAAAGTAAAGGGTTTAGCGATTTAAAACAAGATTTAATGCACCATTTTCTACATTTGAAAATGCCTGTACCAAGTCAGGAATATGACAGCTCTTGTCCATTCGTTTTTTATGTGTTTTGTCATTTGATTTTGCCATGTGATAATGGACTTTTCGATTTGATCTTCCTCTGAGCTCAGTATTTTTGTGATTTTACTTTTGAAAATAAAAATTAAAAAAGGCACAGTTCATATGAATGAGTAAGCCATTTGAATTGATATTTTATAGTGCGTCTTTCTATGCTGTGATGTAACACTACTACTATATTGATTCACTTTTACACATTGGGACTGGATAGAGCTCGGGAGTTGTTTCATTGGCACTTATACCACATCTTCTTATTTCTATCTATTTCTGTCTTATTTTTTTATCATATTTTATAGCGTAACGTATCATTTAAGATATGTACATAATACGCCATACAAAGGGGTAGTGGGTATCGTTCTGTTTTCAATTGGAATGTTAAAATCATCATGTATTCTAGTTCTAAATCGTAAATCTATGTCATTATCGAGAGAAATGAAACAGAACTTCTTGTTCAGGTAGTTTTCTAGTTTCATTTTCAGTGAGATACAGACACTCACTGAAACAAATCTTAATCCTACATATAGACAAAAGGGGACGGCTCCTGGTAATTTAATATATTTCACTTTCAAAAGTATAAACGATGTCCTGTATCTCAAAAACCCATATTGTAATGATTTCTTTCACCTATATATATTGTGATGAGAAGACATATTTGACTATTCGGGCCAGGTAATTTATGAAGACAGAAAATAAAAGATTTGCATAATGTAAAATTACCCATAGAAATCCCAGAATAACAAACTTAATAATAGAAAATCAACATCGTTTCTTTTACTGACAATAACCCCAAACAAATATGTCAGAAATCAATCAACTACAACAATTTCTTACTAGTAAAAATCGTGCACATATATTGTTGAAGCAGTCGTTATACCCAATCATAAAATTTGACCAACGAATCAGCATAAATTTATACGTTTTGACAAATTTTCGGTGTGTGCAATTATGAACCATGAATATCTGCGTATCCCGGATCATAAAATACATATCAAAGAAAACTTACACATGATTAGGATAAGACAATTAGCTTAGAAACAATGTCTGAAAAATAAAATCCCAAAAATACTGACCTCTCGAGGAAAATTCAATCGGAAAGTCAAAAATCAAATGGCAAAATCAAATGAAAAAACGCTTCAACCAAATGGACAACAACTGTCATATTCCTGACTAAATACAGGCATTTTCAAATGTCAAAAATGGTGGATTGAACCTGTTGTTATAGTGCTAAACCTCTCACTTGTACGACATATGATTCATTTAGGTTTTGGGTACTGATGGACAGAAATGCATTATCCATCTAGTTGGACGCCAATTGCGTATTATCTGCCCTTGTATAAAGGAAAGTGGAAATTTTATAGATTCAATGCAAATAACTTAAAAGATTGTATGTATTGCAATGGAGAAACCAATATACCATTGTGCTTAAAGAGTTTTCATTATAATATGTACTCTTCACTCACTGAAAAGCAATTTTGAAATCTTCAGTTAAAAAACTTGTTATCGATAATGTTAAAAATTATAATATGAAGCATTTTGTAGCTCATCTAACAAAGCCATGCTGTAATTTCAATTTAACATGGCGTACAAGTGTCTTATTAATTGATTGGTAAAAGAAAGCTAAAATATACTTAAAAACTTGTTTTAACACTATTCGCACTACATAATAGAAATAGTACTTCGTCCTTGATTTTCAGAACAATACCTAGTTATTAGCCATATCTACAAAGATACCCACACGATGAACATGTACTTTCTACCATATATGTTAAATCAGCATTTACGAAATGTCGAATTTAAGTGGGTATCGTTGGAAAAATTGTAATTTCATATATTGTTTAATGTTCTGAATTATCATTTAAATTTGATATTAGTTAACTTGAGCAGTCCATTAACCTAAAGCGTTGATTTAATTGACTGAATTGGCAAGAGATATGAAATAGTGTCATTTTTAAATCGTTTGACTCTTATCAATCCTTTAAGGTGTATTTTGTACGATAAATCTGCAAGGCGATCTTTTGGAAATCCCATAATCATCATTTATAATAACAATCACTGCAGAATTAAAATGTTTTTGACATATTAATTTCAATTTTATGTAAAACAAAAGCAAAGACACTGATTATATGATACATTGCTAGCAATTCTTAGCCAATGAAATGCACTGTAAAAAGTTAATAATGATACACAATGTACTATATGGTATTTCGTTTTTTTTACTTTTCAATATAAAAAAGAAGATGTGGTATGATTGCCAATGAGACAACTCTCCGCATGAGACCAAATGGCAAAGAGATTTAAAACTATAGGTCACCGTACGGCCTTCAACAATGAACAGGACTCATTTCACAAAGTCAGCTATTAAAGGTTCCGAAATGACAATATAAAATAATTCAAACGAGAAAACATACGGCCTAATTTGTAAACATGTTACATACGAATATAAACGTTATAGCTATTTCCCTTTAGGATAACCTGATGTTACCCCTCTTATCTGTAACTTGTGTCTGTTGAATGTCGTTAACTTTTTGTAAATTGTTTTTAAATAAGACAAATCATTATCTCTTGTCATGTATTTGTAAAGATGTAGTTTGAGACGAAATGAAAAAATAATTCAAGGGACAATTCTTTTTTATTTTTTATTATTTTTAAAGGGATATAAACAAATATTATCGCATCACAAATTTCTATTTAAAATAAGATATTTAAATGATAATTCAAATACATTGTTGTATAATTTGTATTATGGATGTACTGCAAAATGCAGAAAGAAAGAAAAAAGGATATTTTAACTACTGGTCGAAGAAACAAACAGATATTATACACTTCCTGTAAAATGTAAATTATCATCAATCTAATATTGAGGTGAATTAAATAATCATTTTTTTACAAAAGTCTGCAAAAGACATATTCTCAAATCAACACACAGGAATCAATAATAAATTATAAAATACTGAATGATCATCCAATGTGGCAATGAAACAGTCGCTATACAGATGTCTACGAATGATTCAACAACCACCTTTTGATTCTTTCATTTTTTTATTTTTAGATTACAACACTCGATATTCTGTATCTTAGTTTTCCTGTAGCCATTACTGTAAGATTTAAATGCATCTATGACCTGTCAAACAATCAAAATAATAAATCTCCTGGGTTTTTTTTTCAATTATGTAAGGTGAAGCCAAAATTGATACTTCACTAAAATTCTCCTAGTCAGTCTTTTCTTATCTAATGTTGTGTCGTTGTTCTCCTTTAATAGTTAATGCATTTCCCTCAGTTTTAGTTTGTAACCCGGATTTGTTGTTTTTTTTTTCCTATCGATTTATGAGCTTCGAACAGCGGTATTCTACTGTTGCCTTAATTTATCAATTTGGTAAGTTATATTTACAATTCATAATGAACTAATACTCCTGAAGAAGTGTTTTTTAATCTATTGAAATGATACATACAAAGGGTAATAACCCTAACTCTGTTCAATCCACAGTTTTCCCGGAGTTTTGTTTTTTGTTTTTGCTTTTTCTTTTATTCTTTTTCAAAGATTATGCTATGGAATACATAGAAAATGCAAAAGTGACAAAATATGTAGAACATTTTAAATGAGTTATGGTTAGTAGATTTTTGATACCAATCAGAATTGAAAAAAGAGTTATTTTTTTAATAAAACCGTCATACATTCGAATTACACGTCTCACCTTATTACTATAAGGTAAATATGTTGTCTGCGCAGACAAAACCTTGAACACAATACTTCTTATTAAAATCACATTAGAAACTGGCATTTACTCTCTAGTAACAATAACTTATGAGGATTATTTGTTCTCACTGTGGACTTTATTTGTAGTATAAAAAAAGACGTTGATTGTAGTCGCTGACCTATTTATTTTTGAAGGACGTTTTTTTCCGTAAACGGTTGTCATTTGTAGAGTTGGCCGTTACGGGTTATCTCTATAACGATTATATCGAACTCCATGTTAGTTAAAACAAAGGAGGTTCATAAAAACAGAGAAATCAAACGCAATGAATCAACGGAACGAGTGATACCAACTGTCACATTCCTGACTCAGTACATGTATATCCGAAGAAAAGAGTTTAAATCAGGTAAAAGTTTTCCCTTATTTATATATAGTTAGCTAAATTTGTTTGACAGTTAATTCTATTTTTTATATTGAAACCCAATCAGAAATGAAAAGGTTAAAGTGAGATGATTAGGATACAGCCAAAACAGGATATACATACATCACAGACGTTAAAACAACATACATACAAAAATTCAAACAAACATTCAAATAAATCTACGGATGAAACCAACAAAAGACGTTTTTGTAGTTGTAGGAAATAATAGTTATCAAAGGTACCAGGATTATGATTTAATACGCCAGATGCACCTTTCGTCTACATAAGACTCATCAGTGACGCTCATTTCAAAATATTTAAAAAGCCAAACAATTACAAAGTTGAAGAGCATTGAGGATCCAAAATTCCAAAAAGTTTTACTAAATATTGCTAAGGTAATCTATGCCTGGGATTAGTTTTTCGAAAAATTCAAAGTTTTGTGAACAGAAAATTTATAAAAATAACCACATTATTGATATTCATGTCTACTGGGCTGGTGATACCCTCGGGGACGAAACGTCCACCAATAAGATTTACACGCCAACAAAAACATTTGTGTGATTGATAGTACATGCGTATACAATGTAAAGTTAACCTATGTTTTTAAACGAGGTACAGTGTGTTCTCAAATATCAACAGAGTTGGTAGAAACATAGCATATTAAGTTTTATATAATGTTACTATTTAGTATCTCCATAAGATATTATATGATGCAAAATCGCCTCTGAATTGAAGCCCGGACTTCCGGTTTTTATATTTATTTTTTTTTGTACCTCAGTAGCCGAGTAGTGTAAAGTATTTTTGTGGGATGAATATAATGTATTTGTAAGGACAATTGCAAATGATTCAATTTGAATTACTCCTCGTTGAAAAAATATCAGATTACAGTGTAACTATTGTCGGAAGATCGGATGTCTTTTCAATGAATCAAAATAATATCATATTAGGAGTAGCAAGGATGATATCATTAGTGGATCAGTAACTGTTGATTCATCTTAAACACTTGATTTTTTTTTGTGAGGCTCGTGTTGATCAATCTTTAAATTGATCACAAAAGACAATTATATTATGTGCAAAATATATATAATGTCCATATGTCCCATGCAAAATGTATTCGGTCACAATGGCGTCGTATTAACGTTCTTACAGGTGACTGAGTTTTAAATGGCCTTGTCCCACGTCATTTACGTCTGTGATGATTACAGTACTCATATTTAGCGTTGTGCATCACATGGCAACCCTCGGGTGACGTTTTTGTCCTCTGCCATTGTAGTTGTGTTGCAACAATGAAAATAACAAGATGGGTAGAAAAGGTCAGGAAATGTCAACGGATGTCAAAAACATGATTGTTAAGATGTTCCAAAATGGTTCTTCTCATCGTAAAATCGATGACATCCTTTAAATCTCAAAGACAACAGTTATTGTCAATGTCCGGAAATTTTTAGACACAGGTTCAGGTTCTGATGAAAATGATCCAAGAAGTGGCCAACCACTGTTGTAAAACCACACGACTACCGCAAGCTAGAATGCACTGTAAAGACAAGTAGCTTAAGTTCTTTGTCTGACATAACAAACAAGTTTAACAAGGATAAGTGTGTTCCTGTGTCTTAACGTACAATTCAGCACCATCTACATAAACATGGGTATCACAAGCGTGTGCATCATCAGGAAATGTAATCGGAAATTTTAAAAGAAAAACTTGCAGATAAAAAAGGGATGGACGGTTAACAACTACTGGAAAATGGATAATGGAAATTATGATTAAACATGATGAACGTGTTTTAGTATGGCGAAACAGAGACGAAGGTTTGAGACCAGACCTTGATCAATTGCAGACATCACAAACATAATATCAAGTCACGATTTGGGGTTGCATTTGCTGGAATGGCGTTGTGACACTTGCTCCTGTAGAAGTCAATATTAGTTTTGTTAAATACCAGGAACATTTGTGGCCAGTGATAGCTAGGTATTTCCCGGAGGAAATGACTTTTTCCAGGATGACAACGCCCCTGTCCTTCGTGTTAACTTCATTCTTGAGTTTGTAGCTCGGAACGACATTAACGGTATAAGTTGGCCTGCACCGTCACAAGACTCGAATGTTATAGAAAAATTTTGATTATACATAAAAAGAAAAATTCAAACACGTACTGGGATGATTCAATCTAAAAAAATTAATTGGTCCAAGAAATCCACAGTATTCAGATAAATATTACACCTGACTATATGCAGTGCTTAATACAAATCGATTCCTAAAAGGAAATTAAATGTAATCTAGTTCAAAAGACAAACAAAAAAGTATTTAAGGTAAGTTTTTTTTTTATTTGTGTTGTATTTCATTTGTAGATTCATTTACAGCGCTTGCATGACATTTTCAACTTTAGTTTTCAATCGTAAACACACCGCCATTGTGACCGAATACTTTGTGCACGTCTCTGTGTATGTGCTTTTCGATAGATAATATCATTTCTTTTATTTTAAAGGACTAAGTAACTAACGACCAATAAGACAGAAAGAAATCGTGTGGAACTACAGAACGATCTAATTAGAAAAACAACTTTTAATTCTATTCTTAAACATTATCTGTATTTTAACTAAAAAAAATAACAGAAGTAACAAATCTTGTCAAAGAAAGCAGGCCAAACATAGTTGTCTATGCACTTAATATCGACTCTCCATTCCTGAACAGGAACAATGTTGATTGGTTGATCATCTTTGACCATCTTGCATTCCTTTGTTGTATTACAGAAGTTGATTTCGAGACAATTGTTGTTTGATGAACATGAACTGGCACATTGGATTGCATTTGCTGTTGTCACTGTCTACAGCACTGCCATGTTCCCATATGTCCCCGTGTAACCTCATTAATATCAGTGAACAGTCATTAAAATTACACAAGAACTTGTATTCACTTCATTTTGCCAGTAAACCTTTCTATTTAAAAAAAAAAGCCTTTAAAGTGTTAAAAATTTTGAATTATAGAAAATACTTAAAATGACAGATTGTATCAAAAATATTTTTATTAATCATCTAATATATTTGTTTGTTCTTGTCCGTTTATGTAGTTAATTTTGTAAAGATATCTTTTATGTTTACGTAAAATAAGGGTTAGGTATGTCATTTTTATGCAAAAAGGACATTAAAAGAATTTAGCCTGCCGTAACTATATAAATTTCCTAACTTTGATTTTTGTTCTTTTTTTTTTCCTTTATTTTTTATATAATTCTATTAGGTTATGTTTCTTGCACGATATCCTACTACATTGTAACTGTAATTGTTATGGACCAGAATCCACTTTTTCCAAATCCTGTTTTTATACCAACATCCACCACTGATATTAGTAAAGTCTGTCCATTCGATGACCGTATGTCAATCGGATGGTTGAAGTAAAATATGTCCTTTTACAGTCCATGTGAGTTCAAACTGACGATATTCCTTACAGCTGACATTGCAATTATAATTTTTTTTTCGAGAATGCCTGTTGTAAACTTCCATCGTAATTGCACAACTTCGTGACCACACGCGAGAAATAGTTCATAATAACCTTGTGATATCAGATCAGATCACGTAATGACAGCAAAATAAATGTTTAAATTTTAGAACAACTAGGTTAGATGCTCAACAATCCTTTTTTAATCAAATAAATAATTCAAATTTTCCGTAAATATAATTTTTAAATGATTCGAAATTCTCAGGCCATTTATCACAACTCCTAAAGATGTTTTGCTTCAATGCCCTTCAATTTTGTATTTGATTTTGCATTTTAATAGTTTTGAGTCATAATTACCACTTATGATTCTTGTGTTTATGAGACGAGTGTCTTGCAGAGAAATGTATAATAATAAATTTGAAAATAGGAATATGTGATCTAATTGCCAATGAGACAACTCTCCACTAAAGATCAAATTGACATACAATTTAAACAATATAAGTCACTGTACGGCCTTCAACAATGATCAAGACATATATGAACCGTCAGTCATAAAAGAGGGACAGTCAAACTCATACATTGAAAATAAACTGACAACGCCTGGATAAAAATAAAAGAAGACAAACAGACAAACAATAGAACACATGACACAACATAGAAAACTAAAGAATAATTAACACGAACCCCACCTAAAACTAAGGCTGATCTCATGTGCTCCGGAAGGGTGAGCAGATCCTGCTCCACATGTGGCACCCGTCGTGTTGCTTATGTTATAACAAATCCGGGGAATAGTCTAATTCGGTAGGTCACATTCATAAATGGGAAGGGGATTGTTATTACGACGTAAGGAACATATCCGATATCAGTTTTGAAACGGTTATTTCATACCGTTAAACCAACTCGTGATGGCGTCCGTAAAATTTTCGAAGGGATGATTTCAACTTCAACCATTTGGAACTCTTGGTTTAATAGCTTTCTTGTGAGCAACAACCCTCTATCAAGAAATTCATGATAGGAAATGCAAGCACGGGAATATCGTACCAACTAGGAGATACATACACCGTATACAGGTGCTACTGGGATGTCGCTACTTAGAAATGGAAAGTACTCAATTGGAAAGCTGAAATCTTCTCTTTTGTCGTAAAGTTTGTTTTCAACCGACCCTCATTGTCAATATCTAGATGTAAGTCAAGATATGAGGCCGACTTAACTGTATCTGTTGTATAAATAAATAAATGGCCCCGAAAGGACAAATGTAAAACCAAGTGGCTGGTTTATATTATAAACAAAGAACGAAAGACATATATGATACACTGCTATACAAGACAACTAATAATAATATAAGCCTTGTATCGTCGATTTTATGTACCAACATTTCATGGGAATCTGCATAATATTGAAAGCGTTTTTAAAATATTGGTTCTCAAAATGACATGCGTGTTCATACAATAAATGATAATTGTTTTAATCTACCAGCCTTACATAATAATCTTTATGCCAGAATGAAAGAATCAATCCTACTTTGTTTAAAAAAGAATAGTTAATGTCGATTCAGATTTGATGTTGAATGACTTGATACATTAATCACTAAGGAGGGATTCCTTTTTTTTTTATTCATCTTTCACATTTATTGAATTATTTTGTTAGAAAATTTGGCTGTTCCTTTTTTAATTGTAATATTGATGATAATGATATGTGAATACAAATCTTTCAGTACGATTTTTACAACAACTTATTTATCTAGTAGGGTAAAAAAAGTTGTTTCTCATGTAAGAGAAGAATTCATAGATCACATGAAGATTTTTGCATAAGTTTTGTATCGAGAATTGTTTTTACAGTGAGGGAGTCCAACACTTAAGGTAAAATGTATGACAAATGCAGCAATAATTATAGGAATCAGCTTAAGGACACTACTTTCTGTTTTGAAAAACATTACTGGAGTATTTTGCGACTGTCAATACTATATCACTGGGGACATTTTGCTGATCAAAACACAAGGAATCTGGAAAAGCTAATTATATAAATCGACATTTCTTTATGTATTCAACTCTGTCGCCAAGGTTGTCTGACAAAAGGACATAACTTATAACTGGCGTCGGGGGTGTCAAATAGGCAGCAGTTGCATGGAGTACTTGATAATCTATGTATTGTTATCAGTTAGATACAATTAAATAGTCAAATGTATGGGACTATTCAGTTTAAAGTACCACTTGACCTCAAACGTAAACGTTTCCGCATTTATGTCATTCACTAAAACAATCCAATAAACTAAATGTATCAGGGCACAGATGAATCGAATTAATAGGTTTTTTTTAATATATTTATTTCAGACAAGTACATAAAAAGTAAAATAAAAAATGTATTAAACTCCAAGGAAAACGCGAAAAGGAGAGATGCAACATATCAAAAGCTCATACACATCGAACAAAAGGAATTAAACGGATATATTCTTGACTTGGTTAATTCATTTCCTTATGTCAAAAATGGTGAATGAATCTGGTTTTATAGCTAGCTAAACCTCTCACTGGTATGAAAGCTACATACAATATTGATAACAATTAATGTGTGAAAAAAATCAAACAGACATTATACTTATAGGTAAAAATGTAGAATATATAAGGAACACAATTTGTGTACAGCAGTCAACATTGTGTTAGAAACTTAATCACTATAAAAGAAAACAACCAATATTTCAATAATGAAAATCAAATTGTCAAAATGACAAAGTACATAAGCCAAAAAAAGAATATAGGAATACAACAAAATCAAAATAGAATATAAAAAATGACCAAAGCACAATAAAACATGGCAGGATGTATCGAACCACACCAAAACGGTATTACCAAAGAATGGTTTGACAGTTTAAGACAATAATTTACAATACAAACGAAAAAAGCACTTGAACAAGTAATGTATATGATAAACAACGTAAGTACCAAGAATCAATATTTCAAGACCATCATGCATTATTTGTGAAATTGATACGGAATAATAATCATCAAGGGTGTGATATCTTCCGATGATTTCTTTTCCAAAAACGGTCGAGACTTTGATTGAAATAACCTAAATTCAACAACCTTTCCGCTCCAACACTGGTGACGTTCTATAAAGTCTGAAAAGCAGATGCAAACTCTAGAATACCGTATTGGTTGGAAAATGTGTATCTCATATGCATGTAAAGTTTGTTATTTTGATACTAAGGTGGGGGCAGGGGAGGGAGTGCTAATTGGTAATCTCAAATTAAAATCATCTCGTTTGTATTAGATTCTGGTACTGAGAAATAAACAAACACCTAAAATTGAATCTGATACTCTCCACTCAGTTACACTCTTTAACTCACTTATAGTTGTTTAGAAATCTTGTGTCTGTCTATCGTCCGTGCCAATCAAGGACAACCAATACAATACAATGCAATACAATACAATAAAATACAGTTGATATCTGATAGGGAGCATCTCAGCGTAGTATCCTTTCCTAACTTTATTCGTTGTTATACCTTCCATAGGAACGAAAAAAAAATGCCTATCAAAATCCATATCTTACTGGCGGAAAAATCAGTTCTTATATATCTAGTGTATGACAAATCAGCACAGGTCAGTTTGTACTCAGATTAGTTTGTAGGGTCTAAACACAGCCATGATTGTCAATTTGTTATGATGAAACAAAATGTGGTTTCACAAACTAACGAAAATGCAATAAATGAAAGTTCACATTAATATTGCGCTTATATCTGAGGTCAGATGTTTCATATTAGAAATATTAACTTTAGAATAATTTCAATAACTGTAAAACTGCAGTTACACATACATATTGTCATGTCGATGGTTTTTCTAACTTGTTATGCGTAATGGGTTTTGTTCATTGTTGAAGTTCGTCCGTTGACTAATAGTTGTTTATTATTATGTCATTGGGTTTGTGTTGAATATTTCTTTAATTTGCAATCATATCACTTTTGTTTTAACTTTCCTTCATTTTAGAGGCGTTGTTAATTTATAGCGGAAGGTAATTTTGGATTGAACAATGCTGTTTTCAGGGAGTGGTATAGGATATTAATAATCAGTGAATCTGTTCAAAACACAACATATTATATTCATGACACGTATGAATGACAATTGTATTACTGTTTGTAGTACTCAGCATGTATGTCAAGAGGTTGCATTGTATAGTATATCCCAAATAAGGCAATGTTTAGGTTATCAATACTTATTCCCATTTTTATTTAATTAAATTCATTTACGAATGTGCCATCAGTCAATTTTAATGTTAAGTAATGACAATGTGATTATCTTCTCACGGAATTACTTTAGATATAAGTATTTTCAAAAATGAAACATTAAAATGTAAATACTAAAACTTATTAAAAGTATTTTGAAATGAATATGGATTCGTCAAATACATCATTAAATACAACGGATTGGATTCAGGAATACAGAAAGAACGTTAACGTCAATACTATACTTCTTGTCGTATATATGATAGTAGGAATTCTGGGAAATTCTATCGTTATACTAGTTTATAAGTTCCAATTCAAAGAAACGTCTGATGAACGATATTTCGTTCCTGTTTTGGCATTTTTTGATTTAGTTGCATCAATTTTGTGCTCGCTGAATGGAATAATTGTCAACTCCTTACAATTTACTTTAACTGATGATCTTGTTTGGGATGTCTTATATTTCGTAAATGGGAGTGTAATATATACAACGATACATCTGCTACTTTGTATAGCAATTCAACGATATCTAAAAATCTGTAGGCAGCAATCTTTGACTTTAAAGCGCAGACGTTTAATGATTGTATTATCATGTATTGGTGCGTTGATAATTGCGCTTCCTCTCCCGTTTTCATACGAAGTTATGAATTTCACGCATGACGGAAAAGTGATTGGTACACGTCCCACTAAAATTATATATAAGACAAAAGCCGCCACTGTCAGTTATGGTATAGCTGCAACTGTATTTGTGATTCTAGTGTATATAATGTTTATTGTACTATATGGGAAAATTGGCTGTACTTTGTATCGACACTTCCAGGGAATGATATTCAAACAGACTTTTATTCGTCTAACAAAAAAGATAAAACGGTCGGCAAAGGTGACCAATGAACAACAGCTTGAAAACGAAGTCCATTTTCAAGCTGTTAATTTCAGTCCAAAATCGGAAATCAACCAAACCAATTATAATGTAATCGACACATCGATAATTGAAATCAAAACAAACTCAGTCGTACCTCCTTGTGAATGCATAACCAGAAGCAGCATTATCACAGCAGGAAAAAGACATAACACAACTGAAACCTTGAAAACTAACAGACCAACCTCAAACGTTATTGTGGTGTACCCAAATGCTCTACAGAAACGAAATCGCAAAGTAAAAAACAAATTTACTCTCATGTTCGTAGCGATAACTATTGTGTTTCTCATATGTTTTGCACCTGCGGCCGCTCTTTTGACTTTCGAAGGATTCAATCCAAAATTTTGGGAAACTTTGCAAATAAGAGAATGGAAAATAGTTCTATATTTCTGCCAATTATATATTATGAATAACATTGTAAATCCCTTCATCTATGCATTCTTAGACATCGAGTTCAGAAGATCCGTCATTTCCCTTTGTTTATCGTTCTGTCGAAAAGACCGTACTGGATGTAAATGTAATTGGTGACAGTATAATTGTTTTGAAGTCAAATAATAATTATATTACCACACTTGAATTTTATCTTACATAGTGAGTGAACAAACAAAACATTGATATTGTTTAATAAAATTCATTAATGCAATAGAACATTAAAAGATGTGTTTCTTTTATCTTTTTGTAAATTTATATAATTTGAATATTCTATAAAATATTCTATAAATATTCTATAATTTCTTTTTTTCGATTAATGCTTGTAAGTCTTATTTCTCGAAAAAAATAAAGTTACATTAAGTTAAGCAGATATCGCTAACAGATATCAAACTGAAGATCGTTCGACAAACTGTATTTCATTTTGCAAACTGAAGTCCTTTGTGCAAACTAAATATATATAGGAAGATGTTGTATGAGTGCCAATGAGACAACTCTCAATTGAAGTTCATAATTTATAAAGTAAATCATTATAGGTCAAGGTACGGTTTTCAACACGGAGCCTAGGCTAACATCGAAAAGCAAGCTATATAGATAAAGGGCCCCAAAAATTACTAGTGTAAAACAATTTAAACAGGAAAACCAACGGTCTAATCTAAAGTCCAGTCTGCCAAAAGCAAGCAGTATCAATTATGTTTTATTATCCTGCCGCGACCGGCATTATATATTTTCAAATATTTTCTTCTGTAGTTATCTCATAACTCATACCATGTTAAAGCTTATGTCATAGCTAAGTCAATTATTTTAAAGCAAGGAATGTCGTCGTCATTCAACTCTTCACTTTGTTTAACTGGTATCTAGATCTGAAAACAAATGAAGTCAAAAGTAAAATCACAAAAATACTGAATTTATAGGAAAGTTTGATAACGGATAGTCCCTAATCAAATGGCATAATCAAAAGCTCGAACACCTCAAACGAATGGACAACAATCGTAATGTTTTGTACTGGTACAAACTATTAAAAAATTAAAAAATGAGTATTCCCAAAATTGTGTTCTGAATACTGTGATCATAAAAAACGAGTTTCAGAAATGTATGAAGGTTGATGTTTTGTATGTATGTGATACAAAACTTTAGCCAGAAACGGAGCTTAATGCTAACAAAGCCTATGACATTCACCCCGACGCAAAACCAAACATGAAGGAACGCTATGTTTCGCTATAGTTATTTCGTTGCATGGCCGAAACATATATTGGAACGTTTTTGTGAAAATATAAATGATGCATTAACAAAGTTACTGAACTCCAAGGTAAATCAAAAAAAAAAGAAATGCAATTAAAACTGACAAAAGCAAACTAATGAAATGAAAGGAAATCAGCTGCTGTCATACACCTAGATCGGTACATGCAATGTGCATTTCAGGATGAAAATATTGAATTAAACCCGCTTATCATTATACTTGCGTGGCAGTTGTTTTATGTTCCGTTCTATTAATAACATTCGGAGAGCAACCAAATAAAACAGATAAAAGAGATAATTAGTTCAGGTGACCAAAAATGGAAACCTGCAGCCAAATATGTATAAATATACATAAGAGATATACAACAAAACGTACTATTAAATTAAAACAAAAAACATACTAGTAAATCAAATATAGTCACAGACAAAAACATGTAGTTAAATTTGAATTTGAGAAAAGACCCAAGGGAACCGTTTTAGTGGATGATTATACACACATTAAATAGTATACAATTTCTCGATAAAGAAGCTTCCTCTCCATTCGTGTTTATCGGTTTTGGGCGAATTGCATATCAGTTGGGTTTGCAAGAGGGCGTGTTGACTTGTAAAAAAAATACAAAATCTTAAGTAAATAAAGTAGTATACCGATATTCATAAATCGATTTAGAGAAAACGAATCCGGGTTACAAACTGAAACTGACGGAAACACAACAACTTTTTTTCCATAAGTAACACTTCAATGCGAACGGATAAGTAAAAGCGAAAGGGATTTTCAATCCGGGAAACTGTCTAGCCGTTTATTGACTCAACAATGCCATGGAAAATAACAATGAAAATTCAAACAAGTAAATCGTATTGTCCATGATGATTGTTTTATGATGACAATTGGTAATATAATGCAAACGAACACCATAGGAAGGATACACTACATATATATTAGACCACTTAATACACTTTGACCGCCAAAGGCTCATAATATGTTTATGGATGACTAAAAAAACATGAACATTATCAAATTTAAAAAAAGGAGAGCCTCAAATAGAAATATATATGTGCATGAATCTTGGTGTAAAAAAAACATTCCGAAGACTGCAAATGGCATATAATACTTCTGAAGAATTTCTAGAAGAGTGGAATACGGAATTTGAAAAGAACAGTCTTGGGAACGTCATTGTGTTGTGCTTGTACATGTTATGCGGTATCACTGGTAATAGCATAGTCCTTGTCGTATATAAATACCAAATGAAAGATGTTTCTGGTGAAAGGTATTTCATTCCGATCTTGGCCGCAGCAGACGTTTTTGCGTGCGTGGTGTGTTCTGTTTTGGACCTTATTTTTTTGCTATTGCATTTGAACTATACAAATAGTATTTATTGTAAAGTTGCGGTATTTCTGATATGCTGTACTGGAGCTACGTCAATTTTTCTATTGATGTGTATTGCAATACAAAGGTATTTGAAAATATGCAAAAATATTACACTTTCATTACAACGGAGACGACTAATGATTATCTGTTCATTTGTATTTTCCATTGCAATGGCTTTACCCCTATCCTTGACTTATGATCATATACAATTTTCCAGCGGAGAATATACAATAGGTAAAAGATGTGGTAAAATTGAGTATGAATCTCAAATCAAGGGAGCAGCGTATGGAATTGCTTTCAGCTCGATGTCTTTACTAATTCTTGCGTCCTTTGTTTTTCTATATGGACGAATCGGTTGTACTATCTACGGTCATATGAAACCCTATCAATTTAAACGTACCATCGCACGTTTGTCAAGAAATTTCCGTTACAGCAGAAGTACAGATTTTCAAACTAAACAGTCTAGTATAGAGGCCGATGTTGTGTTAAATGAAGAGCAGAATCAAACATTTTCTGAGACCAAACTGAATCACCTTACATTAACTGACAAACCGGAACCTTCCTATGACAAAACAAGTATTAATGAAGGTACCGTATCTCAAAATGAAGGAAAGATTGTCACGGCGAAGGGAAAAACTTCACGTGTATCTTTTAACTGTAAAAACGAATGGAAAACCCCGCACCCTTTAAACAAGAGAAACAGAAGGGTTAAGAACAAATTTTCTTTAATGTTCATGATTATCACATGCGTTTTCGTTGTCAGTACTGCCCCAGTATCTACAATTCTGACGCTTGAAGGAATTTTCCCTAAATTTTGGGAGAACTTATCAAGGAAACAACTTATCATTGTGTTATGGTTATATCATACGTACTTGATAAATAATTTTATCAACCCATTGATATATGCATTCATGGATGATCCGTTTCGTAATGCTGCCAAAACTTTATTCCAAAAATGTGTGATGCAGTTTTAAAATTTGTCCTTTTGTCTGAACTCGTGAACTCTAACATTTCTTTTTTCAAGCATATTTCAAAATGAACAATATGTGTTTTGTATATAAAGAAATGATTTTTATTATTACAAATTTAAATGTAAAAACATTTTTTTTATACTCATAGATTTAAAGTAACATATCTCTTCTGTATGAATTTTGATACATAATGAATAAAAGCAATGTCTGTTACCTGAAAGATGTGCTTCTTGCATAATGCCTATTATATACCTATATGGAGTTATTTTCTTTCAGAACGACAGGTCATTCTTTTTCAGAATTAACCCGGACGATACCATGTTTCAATGATATATGCTCCAAGGCATAAAATAATGACATGTGTGAGGTCATTATTTTCCTTGATAAACATGCAATCTATGATTTACTTCAAAACTTTATAATTATTCGTCTAATAGTTTTTTGTTGCCGATTTGGAAATTTATATTTTAAAGTTCAATCGATGAAAGGTGTAAAAGAAACCGTCATTGTAGTCCCGTATTTTAATTTTAGAAACAAATAACGTGAAGTTTTGTTAATTTATCGCTACAATAAAGAAACATTATCATATATGTCAGATGAATTTTAATGTAGACTTTCATAAAATAAATCCAGATTAAACATATTCGTGTGTAAGATTTTGAAAATCTTATTGAGTCAAACTGAAAAGGTTGATTGATTTTTGGTTGCTTGCTTAACGTCAAGTGGCAAATATTTCATGCATATTCAGAACGATACACACTGAATAGGAAATCATACTGTGACCTACATGTATTTATATTCGTCTTCGTGTCAGTTCTTAACTTTTTAAAATTTACGTATACCTTTTACTCTATCAAATGATCAACTAATAAGATAATCTTATATTCTACAAGTCCACACCCGTGATATCGCGGGTCCCTGACTGAATTAAAGTATATAACTATGCCTAAGCCTTATTTTAATAATTGGTATTGTCATCTGATAAATCATGTCGATTATAAGATACACAGTTTTCTCTGCTTTCAAATCTTTCTGTTTGAACCCGTCGACCTGGAACTTATCAGTTATTGGTAATATTAATTATTTGGAAAACAAAAGGTCCTGGCTATCCAGGAATGGAGTATTTTTTAATCAACAGCATTGTCCTATATTAGTTATCTTAGAAAGTCTTGCTGATTGCTGAATAAAAATACAATAGGGAACAATTTGACAATGATTGAATTTAGTAGTGTCAGTCCTTTGATTATGACCCATGTATATAGCAAAATCCTAAATACACCGTTTGGTGGTGCGCCTGTCAAATGCGGAACGTACAGATAAGGTAATAGCTGAATATACTATTTGTATCGGTATCGGATTCGACCCGGAACTTGTTAATTATTGGCAATATTAATTATGCTGAAAACAAAAGGGTCTGGAGTGGTGTAATTTTTAATCTACACCATTGTCCTATATTAGTTATATATAGAGTTGAATTTTTTGATTTGTCGTTTTTATCCGATGACGGTTGACAAATTGGACCTCGTAATTTTAGTATTATAGATTGAATAACATTAACGTAACTCACGAAAGGGTCAGGTGCGGAGGGTATATAATTATATCCAGATTATCTTTTAATAAAATGTATTGCTATTCAAAAGACAATCTTTCTGAATTTTTCATTCAATTCAAATAAAATTGTTAAAAAAAATAACCACTTTTCCGCGATAGAAATAACATAACGAATAGAAGGGAAAAAACATACCCCTCCCCCTTTTCCATAAGCTATGTGGTACAATAAATTACTTACAATATGTCTTGTATTTGTCATACACCGTTATCGGATGGTAACAATACATTTGTGTCTTACTTCATGCAGTTACAGTAATATTTTTATTGTGTATGGATAATAATTTTTAAAAGGTTTATATCTAAATTATTGAGTGAGTTTTATTACACATTCTAAATGAGCCGTAGGGCGTATTTAAAACCTGAACGCATTAGAAAGGAATATCCCACTTTAGTGTTGTCGGTAAAATAGGATACTAAATTTTACAAAACTTTATAAAATTAATATTTTTTGACGGTATATAAGTCAGATAATGCATATTTTAAGGTTTTTCTTGTCGTAGAACACACCTCGGGGTGTCAGGATTGTTCAAAGAAAACCTCCTCCCGGTCGGTCTTTCATTCGATCAATCCTGACACCCCTCGGTGTGTTCTACGACAAGAAAAACCTTAAAATATGCATTATCTATAACATAACAAGTGAAGACAGTTTCCATTATTTTAATGCAATTAAAGCTTCAAAATGTATAACTTGAAGAAAAAACCTTGCAATGTTTTTTTTCTTTAATAATCCATTTTGAAATATTTATAAATAGAAAAAATAACATTGTTGAATTTCAGGTTACAAAAACTCTCAATATTCCTAAAAGCAAAGCAGACCATGAAGTGAAAAGTAAAATCACAAAAATATTAAACTCCAAGGAAAATTCAAAACGGAAAGTCCTATATTAAATGGCAAAATCAAAAGCTCAAACACATCAGACGAATGGATAGCAACTGTCATATTTCTGACTTGGTACAGGCATTTTCTGATGCAGAAAAATGGTGGATTGAACCTAGTTTTATAACGGTAACCTCTCACTTGTACGACAGTCGCATCAAATACCATTATATGGACATCTATGCGTGAACAAAACAATCAAACATAATGGGGATAAATGTCAAAATAAAGGGTACAGCAGACAACATTATGTCATAATCTTAATGACAATTAAAACAAACAAATATTAAACAAAGAATCACAAAAATGCATATATCGAATTGAACAGCCTCATTCATTGCTTAATTTTAGGTATCCTGGGTTATTGTGTTTTAACTAAAGATAGGTACATTGGGTTATTGTATACTATCTCATATCACCCGTTTTTAATTATAAAGTTGTAACCTATTTTCAGTCTTGTTTGAAACAAGGCAACAGTACGAATGGTATTTTCTCTTTGAAGGTGGATAAAATTGGTAAAAAGGGGAAATAAAAAGATCCATATTTGACCTTATTTGAATATTCATTGTCACAAGTATACACTGTCAAGACATATCCTTTGAGAACGCAACTAAATCTGCTTTAACCTGCATGGTAATAGCCTGATCTCAACGAAAGTATAGTATTTCCGTTATGACTACCTATAACTGTAATGACAATCGACGTTGTAAGATGGTAACCAGGGTTTCACAACACCAAAAGAGGAAACAAATAAAAATACGATATAGAGGCATCACCGGTGTTTTTATTCAAATTGAATAAGTGTGTATTTCTTACGTCCTTTCTATGTTAGGAAAAGAAATTCAAAACTAACCGAACTATTTAGCAATTATCAATTTTACATTTTTATAGCAACTCATCCAATAAAACATTTAAGAATGGCGGACGATAAATAACACCGTACAACTACCACATGACAAACAACAGATAAAACAACACAATATATAAAATATTTCCTGCACATCAGGAACTTTCCCAACAAAACTGAGGGTGATATCATATGCTTCGGAGATAACAAATCCGTCGTGTTGCTAATGAAACTACACATTAAGTTATTGGTCTAAATATGCATGTGCTGTCACATTTGAAGAAAGAGGATGAGGTTGTGGTTACGATAACTGGAACATTAGAAAAGTAACATTTAAGATCTTGCCTTTCGGTATTTAACCTAAACTTTCATATCACATAACATAATTACTGCAAAATTTGTATGCATCACAACAATAATTTGCATTAATTAATTTTGCTGTACTTATAATATTGATGGTTATAACGTTGTTCTTCTAGATTCGGTTGGTAAAAAAACGATTTGATGCAAAAAGTGGCAGATTGTTTAATATTATAAATAAACTACAATAGGTAGCTAAGAGATCTTAAGGAAACATTATAATCCAGTCATAGTACGTTGTTTCCGTTCACAAGTACATACTGTATTCAATACTGCAAGTTGGAAAATAAAATCTGCAACATAAATCCATTTTGGCCAATATATACATGTATATACAGAAATTAGAATATTCGAAAATTCGAAAATTTAAATAGATCCACGAGCAGCTGAGTAAGCAGATTCTTCAAACGTATATAAACAGCAAAATTTCATTTAAAAAGTATCTTTATTTTCCAAAAACGTAAGATAATGAGATGGTGTCAAATGAGGACAAAATGTTGATACATTGAATAGAGTCAATGCATTGTTATTTGTTTCTTTATGGACTCTTTGTGACATGAATATACGTCTTAGGGTGTTATCCATAAAAGATGCAAATTTGGGTTAAATCGGTGATCATGAATTTGATTGATTGATTGAATGACTGATTTTGGTGTTTTAACGCCGATTGGTTTTTTCTCTTGTTTGAAGTCATCAGGACCTTTTTCGTGACTTCACAATCCTACGATCAAAAGAGAGTTTATATTACGTCATTTTCAAATTTTGACCAATGACAAACTTAGATCAAACAATTGTAGAAAAATCAACAGGTCAGTTAAGTATTAATCTTTTTTTTTAATTTCAATACCAAACTTTGCTGATTACTAATGTCTGGAAAGTAACACCAATTAAAAGGATTTTCTAGATATTCTTTCTATTAACTATCGTGGGTAAATTGACATGGCATTTTCCAGTTGTCTCAATATTTATCTTATCGAATTAATGCAGGATCAAATGATCCTTTAATATTAAGGGAAAATAAGAAAAAAAAACTTGTAAAATTCAATTTTACATGACACTCCTTTCCGACAATATGTGTTGAATGCGCTGTCGTATTGTTCTTAAACATTGTATTATGAGAACAATAAGCACCATTTATTTAACGGATACGATTGAACGGATACGCTTCACAAAAAATTGTCTTCTCTTGTCAAAGGATGACATCGTACTTAAAATAAAACAATAGCATATGATACAGGGAACATTACATATTTATATTACATCAACCCGAAAAAAACTTGAGACAAAACACTATTTTTTTTATTTTTTTAAAACAATATCCAAATAATGCATTTGCATCATTTCCAGAATGGTGAAATATTGTATCAAAATCCGTTCTTGTGAAAATCCCTTAGTTTGTGTTTGTATTTGATCTTCGTACAATTGGTATATTATATTGTATGTAATACCACATTCCCTGTCGTTCACAAATAACAAACTATAGAGGTTTCTAGTGGACAATTCTATAAAACATTTATTTTGGCCATTGCAGACAATTTTGCATGTGTAATGTTTTCTTATTTCACATTTCTTTATTAAAATGTACTTGACTAATGATATAACATAGTGTACAGTTGGTGTATTTATAACATGTATATGACGTAGAGGTTACATTTTTTTGTCTTTTGGTGTGTATTCAACGGTAAATGAAAACAAAATCAAAATAGCACACTGTCATCACATCTGGAACCAATGATGGTTTTTTTCTTTCAGTTATATTTTCTTATACCACACGCCTGTCCTGTAATCATGTAAATATTCAATTGTCTAGATGAGGCTATTTGATAAATACGAAAAAAGAATTCAGTGACCCCATGATTATTTGCATATTTTAAAAGACAATGCATATACCAACAACATATAGTTTTTAAGTAAATTTTCGGAGTAAATATTTACCACTTAATGATTTTAAGACAAACGAAGAACATTTTTGGCTCATTTCATGTGCTTTCTATACAAGTATGAACCTTTTTTGAAAGTATTTAATCGGTAATATTTCAGAAATTAAAAAAGATAAATACATTATTTTGTCGATTTTCTGTTAAGGTTCAATGAGGGGTATGCAGATAATTACCAAAATATGTGACATAGCCCGTTTACTGTAACTTAATTCTTTCTTTTTTTTTGGAATAAAGGGTTTAGACAGCTATTTATCAAAATCAAAGTTAAAAAGTAACCTTTCTCTTATATAGAATCACTCATAAATGTTTGCGACAAACGAGTTTCTTTCAACATTAATGTAACAACAAGCAATTAAATTTTTTATAATGGACTCATTAAAAACCATAGAACACATATTCAGGACTTGTACAAATGTATCACACTTGAGATAGAACTCATGCAGGGACAATAGTGCAAGTTTAACCACATATTAACGTTTTAAAATAGTTTAATTTGTAACCGAAAAAGAAGAGAAAAAAAAACTAATGAAAACTGCTGTTTTATGTTACAAAGTATTATATATACACTGACAAAAATGCAAAAATGGCAGCCATGTAAATATTTAAACATCTAGGTGTAATACTACCAAATCATAGTACGTCAAATCCGGTTGCTTCAGAAAAATGGTCGAAGACAAATATTCTCTAGATTTTCATAATTCTAGTAAATTACCCTGCATAAAATTATGTCATGCGTGTTTAAAATCATGACTTTTTTTTATTTGCTGTTTCTTTCAAATATTTTAGAAACTTGAGGTTACATGGTTTCGCAAGCTTGTTTAAAGCTAAAAAGGGTGAACATTTGATAAGTTTACTTCCGGTCATTAAACATTAATAATGCGAAGTATTTCAAGTGTTTTAGCAAGGAATAATAGTTAAAAATCAATGGTAGTATTACTTCTTTAGCGTCACAGACAAGATGCATATGCAGTGTACGATATATACAGAATGGTTTCATATCAACGTGAAAAATTAAGTCTCATTGACTTGCACCCGTATGTCAAAAATAAAAACATTTTACTTTTTAAAATTTTAAAAAAATGAAATATTAATTTCCTTCCTTTTTTGTTTTAATCTTTTCGAAATCCCACGATGTATTCCTTGTATAATGATCTACTGTGTATATATGGTCTGCCATATTCGTCTTTTCTCTTCTCATATCTTTCGAAAAAATATAACATTTAAGGTCTGTAAACAACCAAAAATGTAATATTTAAAAATTAGAAGAACATAAAACTACATGATTATCTTTATTTAAGTCACCTGATCAACTTAAATCATGAAATATATGTGTCATATATTTAAAAAAAAAAACCAAACATATGCATGCATATTAAAATATGATCACGGAAGATTTTAATTGCTCGAGTTATATTGAAGATGTTTACTGTTTCAGTTAATCACATTTAATTAAAATAAATTAAAAAGACACAATTAGCTGTGTGTGTTACATTTCAACGTTGCGTCGTTTGTTTTCTCTTATTTTTTAGTGTAATTTCACATTCGATAAGACGTGTCACGGTACTTGTCTATCCCAAATTCATGTATTTGGTTTTGATGTTATATTTGATGTTTTATTCTCGTGGGATTTTTTCTGATGCTTGGTCCGTTTCTGTGTGTGTTACATTTTAGTGTTGTGTCGTTGTTCTCCTCTTATATGTTTGTTTTAGATTTATGAGTTTGACTGTCCCTTTGGTATCTTTCGTCCCTCTTTTATATTTAATGCGTTTCCTTCGGTTTTAGTTTGTTACCCCGATTTTGTTATTTGTCCATGGATTTATGAGTTTTGTACAGCGGTATACTACTGTTGCCTTTATTTAGCTGTACTTGTCCTACCATTATTGTTATAGATTTACTGTGGACTAATTTTACCAATGAAGACTTTACTAAATTCACCATGGTACAAATCGCAGTACACACATGGAAAAAGAAACATTATCATGATTATGACCCTATAACAAGTTGGTCTCTTTAGTAGTACTTTAAGGTAGCACAATACAAAGATTTTATAACTCCGACTCCCAAGTTTAAAAAATTTAACTTTCTTAATAATGCTTGGAAATTTATAAAAGTGGTAGTTATGGATAGCTAATAGATCACTCTTTCAAATTAATGCAATGTTAGTATTATGCAACAATTATGTAACCAATATTTTTCACCAAATTTCCACTTTCAATTGAAATTAGCTTCTGCATAGGTATTCATAGAGGGTTGATTTTATTATATGTTGTTCCTATGGCCATTATCTACAAAAGGGTGTCTCAGATTTCAGAAAAATGTATAGAACAAATTGTACACCTAATTGAACATTATGTGGTAAGGATGTTTACACTAATTAGAGATTTATGAGAGAATGGAATGCCATAGGGACAATTTGAGACACTTTTTTGAAGCCCATGATGTGTTGATTAAGATTTCGTTAAAATTTTCTGTATAGTTAAAGAGATGATAGAGCTAAACTCATTCAAGTGAACTGACCAAGATTTTGCCACTAATTACGTAATAATTGATTACATAATAATTGCATAATAAAAATATTGCATCCATTTAAAAGATTAATCTTTTATCTATCTATATATACCTCTTTTTTTATGCATTCATAAGAAAGTTGCACCATTTTAAAGGTTAGTGATTGGAAGTAAAAAAATCTCTGTATTGTGCTACCTTAATCCAACTATTTGCTTCATAAAACATTACATGGCATAAAAGTTTTGTTTTCGATTCTCTCGTTTTTTAAGCGTTTGCTTTGAATCTATGGTATTTATTCAAAATTTTCTATATCCTATCCTGATGTCCTTGACTAAGGGTTGCTGCTTCAAAAAGACTCTTAAAAGTTGTTTGACCGTTATGAAATATCTATAACAATTCAATCCTCACAAGAGCTACATGACGGTTGAAACATGTGGAGCATGGCCTGTATACCCTTCCGGAGCACTAGAAATTAAATACAGAATTTGTAAGGGTTCCTGTTACTCAATATTGAATTTCTATTTTGTTGTTTGCCTTTATGTAAATTATTATTTCAACCTGTTCAAAAGAGGTCGTTCCTGGTTGATTTGTTCTGTGTTTTAGGGGTTGATTAAATTTTTTTTTAATACTTTGAACGACAAAATTATTTTATAATTCTTTCTGTGTTACGTTTACATTTTCTGACGTCAAACACGCGAAGCAATGAATGTGGTTTTTAAATTTGATAGATGCTTTTTTGTACCTTTTTGTTAAATATTTGTTTGTTTTGAGATTGTGACACATTGATGACTGCTGTATCCATATGTTTACTATTTTGCCTATTATGTCTGTTTTGTTCACGCATCGTTGTAAATATAATGAGATTTTATGCTAGTGGCAATAAAAGTAGAGGTTTAGCGCTATAAAATCAGGTTCAATCTCCCATTTTCTGTACCAAGTCAGGAATATGACAGTTGTTGTCAATTCGTTTGATGTGTTTTTTTTAATTTTACTTGCCATTTGATTAGGGTTTTTCTGTTTTGAATTTTCCTTGGAGTCAGTTTTTTTGTGATTTTACTTTTTAGTGATAGGGGTAGGATGTTTTTGCTGTGGAAAATACTGAATTTTTCCAGCAATTTAAAACATACTTATTAAGAATATTTATTTTGCTCTTTTTTTTTCTGACACTATAATAACTCTTTAAAAAATTGATAATCTGGGTACAATAGTATAGCCCCTTCCCCTTTCGTTGAACTACGCAAGCGCACAAAATTGTACTATCCATCACACGAATAGAACTGACATCCATAGGTCATACTACCATTTTACACGGATATTGTGATATAGTTTGTGTCATATCTTACATATCTGACTGCAAATCGATATAAACAAAAATCACAGCTTCACTTAAAGAAACAACTTCTTCAAAAAAAAAAAATCTATCTTTTCTACAGGAAAAACTCGTTATAGGAATATTATCTTTGATATTCTTTTTGGAGAAAAGAAACAAATGAATGTGTAAGTTCCAAAACAATTACCCATGCTATTTGTAGGAGCCTGAATCTGTTTGTAATCTTTTGACGGAAAAGATGGAGGAAAACCAATTTGTATCTTTGAAATTTCCTGATGCAAAGTTTTCATGTCAAAAATGACGGCGACATTTTTTCTCTCTTTTTCTAAATATTTCCTTTGGTCTTCTTACACAATTGCGGCCACTATCCTTGATCTTGTAGTTGCAATAAGATTCACCAATATATCTCTTTCACAACCAGTCTTCATTGTCCCATCGTGAATCCGATTTCCAAGTTCATGTATCTGGTATCTTCTTGCAGTTTTTCAGCTATTTCATCTTTGACAATACTACTATAAAAAGCAAATTTATCGCGGATATTTGAAACTCTGTGTCTATCGTGTTTTCCAACCATACACTGACCACAAACAGGTAAATTACATGTCTCACAAATGAAAATATAATCTTCAATTCCTTACATGTATAGTTAAAGTTTGTCTTCATCTGGGAACTTTCTTGAAATTCATGTTGTCGTGTTGCTGTTTGCCTTGTATGTAAGCCTCTACAATTTCCACAAAAAACATTGTTCACAGTCGACAAATGTCTTTCTAGAGCACTACTGCAAATGTCACACGTTTTGAATGCAATCTGAGCCATGAGTTCCTCTCTAAAGTTTATATCTGGAAAGGTTAACGAGTTTCGATAAAATTGTTTCACTCTTCTTAAATTTAGTTTAGATACACATGTATGCTAAGAACAACATTTATCTTTTTGATTTATAAAATTTCCTTTAAAACAGATTCGGGTTGTCATTGTGCGTGTTGAATAATTTTGCATGTTATAACAATGATAAGAAGGGGAACATGGTTAAGCGTACGTTCTGTCATTGTCGTATTAAATAAAAACTTAGGCACCAAATCACAAAGATTAATTTGAAAGGTAAATAAATTATTGTCTACACTTAAAGAAATATAATGTCCTACCTGTTTACTTATTTTAGATTAGACAATGTATCTTAATAACACTTCATCAGTGTTTCAACATAGCTGATTTATAAATGTAACACTTTCTAGCTATGGTAAAACCACTTTATGTTTAACGTATTACTATCTATTTTCAAATTTCCTGTCGTTTTATGAAACGCGGAAGATACGATTATAGTTCTGAGGAAGTCAAAACATATATATTATTATATAGAGAAAATATAATTGATTATTGAATGTTTGTTTGTGTAATAAATTTTATATGTAGAACTCACAGCTACAGTTACAATTGTGTTAAATCAATCAGAATATACATGTAATACCAGTTGGTAATTGTTTTACGTAAAATAGTGTGGGTTTTTTACTACATCTCGTGTTATTGGAAACAAATTATTTCAGTAATAAAAAATCTGAACTCCAGCGAAATGTAGAAAGGGGGAGTCCATACAATTATTCAAATATTTGCTGATGACTTTATCTAACTTTGATCTAAAAATACAAATTATGTCAAACTATCAAAAACTAAAAGAAATCAAATATATCCAAAATTGTGTTCTGAATACTGTTCTGTTTTTTGTTCCCTTCTTGAAGGTTAAACGTTTGATATCTGCAAAAAAGACTTTAACCACAGACGGAATTTTTATGTTGAAAATGCCGACAACCTCATTCTAAACACAAGAGTCAACTTGTACAAACGTTTTGTTCCGCTAACGACATGTCGTAACATTATCGAAAATTATACTGGAGTTGTTTGAAAAGAAATAAAAGAAGTAACAAAAAACTCCAGGTATAATTCAGAAAAAGAATACAATTGAAACTGATAAAATCAAGTATTTAAAAGACGTTATCAATGGAAGAAACGAATGGAAACTAGCTGTTTTATTCTTGACTTGGTACATAGGAAAAATTGCAACATATGCTTACATATATTAACATATGTTTTTCATATGTTTGAAAACCTATGGAAACATATGTTTTGGCCCGAGATGAAAACATATATGTTTGAACATATGAAAAACATATGTTTTGAAAAAAATCATATGAAAAACATATGTGTTTCATGCATGTAAACATTTGAAAAACATATGCCTTTTACAAACATATGTTTTCACATGTTTTTATCTTGGTCCTTAATATATATTTTCATATGTTGGTAATCGATCAAATGCATTTATTTTCTCATAGATTTTAACATGTTTGCTAACCAATGTTCCTATACAATGTTTATAAAATGCATTATCTGTATTTTATAACTTCTGATAATCTAGACACAACTCCAGAGTCGTGTCTATTTTTACTTTGTTAATCTGTAATATGCACTATTTGTTTTGTTAAACAATGTTCTTATACAATAATTACAAAAATGCATCATCTCTGTTATATAACTTCTGACAATCTAGACACACCTCTAGAGTCATGTCTAATTGTAAATGTTTAAGAAGAAGATGAGAGCTTCATAATTAGTATTTACATTTAGTGCTTTATATTCGGTTATATGTGTAAGCATATGCTTTTGTTAGTTGGAATATTTATATTTATATTTCTGATGGCAACCAGTTCATATAATACATATAGTCAGTTTTTCTTCCGTTAACACTCATATATCACAACCACAGATAATAATCATACCCGGGAACAGTATATCTAATATATAATATATATGTTCTGGATCATACTAATGAATAACACAAACTAATAAAGAGCAATACCACACGACAGAGCCGAGGGCAAATTCTGCAAATTAATAATAACAACACTTAACCTGTACCGTCAAAATACATCGCTTCTTCTAAGACAAACCCCAGAGAAGATATTCATCATTTATATACATCTACGATGAAATATTCTCATATTTGTACGGCCTACTGTAGTAGTCAATTTTGTCAAGCAGTAATCCTCAAAATAGATAATATGTTTTTCTAATCAAGTTGATTATAACCTCACAAACTATTACATATCTGTCAAGACACAGTATGTATTTTAATATCATATGCAGGGTCTCTCTTTACCTGTTAAAAAAACCCACTATATATTCATATTGCTTGGAGTGCAAGATTCCAATAAAAAAAACCTATACCCACAAGCCACCGATCTCAATATTATCAGCTAAAATACGGCAAGCTCTTTAGAAAAGTTATTACTTGTATTATGCTAATAATTAGCAATATGTATATAACGGATAAATTTGAAAGGATACAATTCATAAAAACATGGTCTTCTCTCTTAATATTTACAATTAATGATTTAAAGACAAATAACACTGCTTGAAACTATTAGTTTAAGGAATCAATAAACTACTTGAAAAGCAGTTGTAATTTCCGAGTTTATTTTTTTCCTGGTAGTTTATAGGTCAAGTAAACGCAATGTTTAATTATAGTAGTTTACAAATAGTTTACTGGATGCAGTAAGTTCACGAATCGACACCTGATTTACCGTCCAGTATTTTTCAAATTTAACAAAGTTAAATAGACATACAACTTCAAATTTAATGTAGAGAAAATTTATATAACATGATTTACTACAAATTAAAGTCGACGATATTTCAAACAGAAAGCTGTTTACTGTGGTTTTAAATCTGATTTAACCTCGAGTTGCAAATTTAATACAACAATAAACTTTCATTTAATGCAAATTGAAATCAGATTTTATTCCAAGTTTAAAGATTTAATGTGTGATATAACTTGATTTACTTCAAATTTGAACTCATTTGACTCCATATACTATAAACAAATCTGTGTAATATCCGTGTTTGTTGCACCAAATATATGCCAGTTGATCTGCAAATTCACCACAGAAAACAGTATATATTTGCAGTGTTCATCCATATATCACCAGTAACAGTTCTTACAAACTCTATCATAATGCATGACATATTTGTGTATGCAAAAATTCTCCAGTATTACAAACAAAGTCATAATTGTGCACCCTAAGTTGCCTCAACCAATAATTCGAATCAAAGACTCATGGTTGCCTCAAACTATGAGATAATAACAGTGAGAGAAACAACTGAAAATGTCATTAAAAAGCTGCCTGTAATGGAGAATAAGCTTGACTAAGGCGAAATCCTGAATAAAAAAACAATTGTCTAGAGTCTTAACTAAATTTCTTCATTAAAATTTAATTTTATAACATTGCGATATTTGAAGAATCCTTTTGTTGTGGTTGATTCCATTGAATGACCTAATTGATCCTAATTGCAACTAACAACTGAATACAAAAGTTCGAGCAGAATAATGAAATCCAACGTAATTTTGAGGGTTTAACAAGCACACAGCTATATGCAACCCCCTTCTTATAAATTTTAAAAAAAATCAACATCTTCATACTTATTTTGTATAAGAATCTTAATAATTATGAACGTATAAACCTTTAAGTTAAAACAAAAACCTTCTCAATATCCCGCTGCTGTATCGTAGTTATTTTTTTATTTCATTACAACGCCCGTTATCCCATAGTGAAAAAAGCCTTGATTTTTTCATGTTGTTTATTCTCTTCTTTGATTTATTTTGATTTTTTGTAATTGCTATTTTTTTCATTCTGAATCATTTATATATTCAAAATATCCATCTTATCACTTTTCAACTGCAATAACTTGTAATAAGTGTAAAACATTCGTTTATATTATTTTTGTAACGTTTGAATAAGGTTAGAATTAAAGCAAAATTTTGTTATAACAAAACACCCGTGCGACCACGCATCCCATATTGCATGATAGGACCCGACACTATTTTAGTGTTTCGGCAGTTAAACTTGGGACGGTCATTTTAAAATGCATTATTTATGTATGTATTGACATATTTATATTTCAATTCTTCTTCAATAGATCTAGTTATTATGACAGATCTGCCATCATCAGGGGTCCAACTGTCAATTTGATGTTAAATTCTTTAACTTTGATCTACTAAGAATAACTCAAATACTTTTATGTTTGCTATACGCAAATATTGGTGCTGTATTGAATATCTGTACCCAATCTTCGTCGAACTGTAATAAATGCCAGTGTTTCATTATACGTTTCTTTATTTTACGTATATATGGATTATATTTAGTTATTAAAACTAACGGAATATTTTGTATTTCTTTGGATTTATTATGTTGTAATACACCAGTACGGTCAACTGATAAAGTATCAGTAATACTATCATATATTTCCCCGTTATCATAACCCCTATTCTAATAATTTCACTTTGAAATTAGTTAGATTGTTTATTAATTTATTATGGTCACTTGTTTTCTAATTTGCCCTATTGCTTCACTTTTAATAAATCCTCTGAATACATGCTGTGAGTGACAGTTATTTCTGTGCAGAAACAGATAAGGATTTGTTTCTTTAAAATGTATTTCAAGGTCAAGAATGCCATATGTTGTAAATCTTTGACCTTTAATTAAATCAACATGTAAGAACGACATTTTATCGTTTTTGATTTCATAGGTGCTTTAATAAGGGGTTATAATTATTTGCTAGACGAAAACAATCTATAATTTCATCTGATGTTCCATCATATATTATGAATCCATCGTCTCTATATCCGCCATGATAGAATATTTTGTCTTTATATTGAAATGCAGAAATAATTTGATTCATATTATTTCGAACATAAGTATGTCACAGATTTCCGGTGAAGGAACTGCACCAATTATCGTACCTATTATTTGTTTATAAATTTTTCCGTCAAATTCAAATACATTGTTTTCTAATATGATTCTCAACAAATGTATTAATACATTGACTGGCGAAGCATTGACTTTGAAGTTTGATTTGTCAAAACTGTCATAGACTCGTTCAACAGCACTCAATAAAGCTTCTTGAGGTAGATTAGTAAACATCTGTGTTATATAGTACGAAACCAAAAGGCTATTTGCTATAGGTTTTAATTTCTCAATGATATTGATGAACGATGTAGTATCTTTTATATATGTAGACTGATTTTGAACTATAGGAATGAGAAAATAGTCGACGTAATGACCTATAAGTTCAGTTACGGAACCACATTGTGATATAATTGGTCTGCCAGGTGGAATTATATTTAATTCATTTAATCAATCATGTTGTATTTGTTTGAATGTCTCCGTTTCAAGACTGTGAATGTTTGGGAGAATAAAAATTCTCCCTAAACGTGCATCTCCTTATTTCTGACCATTTGTTAAAAATTTAAATGATATTATGTCGATTATGCCTTGGTCGAATAATGATTGGACGTACTCAATGACCTGGGTTTTCAATTCTGCCATGTTAAATGAATCTAATTGGCAGTAATGTTGAGTATTTAGTTGTCTTGTGACTTCTGTTATGTAGTCTATAGATATAGGAAGATGTGGTGTGAATGCCAATGAGACAACTCTCCATACAAATAACAATTTAAAAAGTAAACCATTATAGGTTAAAGTACGACCTTCAACACGGAGTCTTGGCTCACACCGAACAACAAGCTATAAAGGGCCCCAAAATTACTAGTGTAAAACCATTCAAACGGGAAAACCAACGGTCTAATCTATATAAACAAAACGAGAAACGAGAAACACGTATATATTACATAAACAAACGACAACTACTGTACATCAGATTCCTGACTTAGGACAGGTGCAAACATTTGCAGCGGGATTAAACATTTTAATGGATCCAAACCTTCTCCCTTTTTCTGAAACGATAGCATAACATCATTTTAGTCTGTCTAAAATAACACAATTTGAATTTTTATCTGCCTTTTTTATTACTATTGTTTCATCATTTCTCAAATTGCGTAGTGCTATTCTTTCGCCCTTAGTAAGATTGGGTTATTTTTACATTTTTTTCTATTGGTAGACAAGACAATTCAAGCTTTGTTAAATCTATATAATTTTCCAACGTATGGCATGTAGAGGCAGGTTTATATCCTGTATTGCTACGAAATGGATGAAGGTCAGTTTTTTCTTGACTGAACATATACCGACATCGTAGTTTTCTAGCAAATTCAGTGTAGTCTTTTAGTATAGACATTTTGCATTTTTGCTTGATGGCGTTGGTATAAATTTCAAGCCTTTCGCCAACAGGATATATTCCTGATTTGATAATCTGCGTTTTGATAGATTAACTATATGCTTTTCCGCATGTGCAGTTTTTGCTGCATATTATATTCATTCCGTTCTTTTTTTATTGTAGAATCGGAATTTTTGCTTTTTAGCATTTCTATTAAAACGACGTGCCATTTTTGAGTTCACATTGGGTGATTCTCTTAGCTACGTGCCTTTGTTGAGCTCACATTGGGTGGCTGAAGAATTTTTAGGTTTACACATGTTATAAACCTTGAAAAAAGATCCGCCCACATTCACGTGGGTTGATAGGCGGGGATAAGATAGCAGTGAGAAATTGTCCGTGTTGATGATGTTTAAATGAGTCACATTGTTTTGTGGAATTTTCAAAGTAAATCAGGCCATCAAGTATTTTTAACTCAAGGCTAAAAGCTTTGTCAACCGGAACAATAAATTAGCACTGTACCCCATCAAACAGGAAATGTGGATCGTTCTCAATGCAGAAAACGATTCTCGGTAAGGTGCAGTAGGACAGCCGGCCTTGCATACATTTTGTTATAATTCAGTGGTTGTCGTTTGCTGATGTGTTTTTCGTTCATTTTTGTACATAAACTAGGCCATTAGTTTTCTAGTTTGGATTGTTTTACAGTTGTCATTTCAGGGCCTTTTATAGCTGACTATGCGGTATGGGCTATGGCCGTACCGTGACCTATAGTTGTTAATTTCTGTGTCATTTGGTCTCTTGAAGAGAGTTGTCTCATTGGCAATCATAACCGTTACACATCTTTTTTTATATACATATCTTAATTTCTATTCAACTTTTGAAAATGGAAAACAATAAAGTTGTTATCAACATACTTGATTTTCGACTGATTTGAAAAGCTACAGCTGGTTTTTGAGTACTTTAAAATGTGAAACGAGGACTATAAAATTCATGACAACCAGGCAAAACTTTAATAATAATCTATAGTCTATGGTGCATAAAATAATATAAGATAATTAAAAAAATATTGTACACACGATGCATAGAAATCTAGCTATTGACAGCATTTATTCTGAATGTTGAATACTGTAATGTATATCTGAAAAAGTGATGCAGACGCAAAAGAACCAAGCGTTATGGTAGCACCTTTATGGTGCCAGTCTTAAAAAGAAATCATAAAAAGCTAGGCACTGGTTTTGTAAAGCTCGTACCTGTAATTTTCACTTCAAGATCAACGATTTCGATAGACTTACAATGTATAAAGAGAATCAGTGCGGTCTTTATCGTGGTATCTATAATAGACAATAATACAACGAAAAGTCTCGTGTAGAAATACTTCAACCTCTACTTTAGTACTTACCCTCCAACGAAATCGTCATCTGTGGGTTCTTCTGTAACAAATGACCATCTTTGTTGAGCATGTCGGATAAGAGAATGGAGCTGTATAAGCGCCATTGACAATTCCCGCCTAACAAGTTATGTCCCCTTGGTGAAACCGAACGCAGTAACATGGACAGTTTTGATTGCATTTGAAATATTGACACCTTCCCAGAAGTAACGCGTTTATATACGCGTATAGTACAAAGAATTTACATTTATTATACGCGTTTACAAAAAAAAGTCATTTTCAGCAGTAACATGTATATATACGCGTATATTTTAACAATAAACGAGTATAAAACGACAATATACCCGTTAAAAACCACAATTTACGCGTATATGTAGGTAATATACGCGTATATAATCGCGCAAATGACATGAACGGCCACTCATAGGCCGGGTAATTGTATATCCCAACAATAAAAAGACACTATAAGTACAGATCTGAGAGTACTCGCAGTTACTGACAGCTAGTTCAAAGCCACTAACAACTGAAAAAAAATTGTGCATCTAAGACTAAATTAACAATCAGTACACACCCAACATCCAATGGATTTAGAGTAAAGACTTCATACACAGTCAGAGAAAAACACGACCTTGTGCAATGCCAAGATACAGGTATCGACATATTGTAGATTCATGAATGTGTATATGTATACATATAACAATAATATTTAGTTTTCTTTTAATTTACTGATAACAAAATCAATATCAATACCAATAAAAACAATATTCAATGATCTAATTATAGTGTTGGATTGTTAACCTTTAAGTTCCTTTTTTATGTATGTTTGCGGACAAATGGCTGAAAGACTTATGCGCATGACGAATTTACAGTGGTAAAGTACGATTTACCTAGCCTAATGATACGTTAAAAAAGGAAGGCATGTGTTTAGGGGCATTCAACACACAACATCGAAAACTAAAGACTGAGACACACAAACTAGACCAAAAACCGGAATGATCTCTGATGATTGTTAGGTGCAAATGTTTGTCTGGCAGATATAATCTGACCTTACCTCATTTTCGTGGTTTATTGGTCAATATTAAGTTTTTATACGCCCGTTTACGGGACGTATTATGGTATACCGTTGTCCGTCCGTCCGTCGTCAACATGTTGGACATTAACGCTTTAACCAATTTGCATGAAACTTTGGGGAATTGATCTATTGACGTGAACTCCCTTTCGGTTTTTTAAAATTTTTGATTTTAGGTTGTCGAGTTATTGGGTTTTATTCATAAAAAAAGGGGGAATTTTCCGTTTTCGGACAAAAACTCAAAAATGCTTTTACCAATTTGCAAGAAACTTTGGTGAATCGTTTATATCTATTGACATGAGCTCCCTTTCAATTTTAATAAATTTAGGATTTTACGTTTCCGAGCTATGGGGTTTCATTCATTAAAAAAGAGGGATTTTCCAGTTTTCGGACAATAGCTCAAAAATGTTTTCAGCAGTTCTCATGAAATCTACCTTTCGATTTTTATAGAATTTACATTTTACATTTCCTAGTTTAATTATTTTATTCATCAAAAAGGGGTGATTTTCCAGTTTTCAAACAATACCTTTACAGTGTTTTGAGCAGTTTTCATTAAACTTAGATGCCTGGTTTATATCTATAACCAGGACAAAAGGGGGGGGGTTCCAATTACATGTCCCCATTCAAATGCATTGATCGTCCAAAAAAAGGGGGGTTCCAACCCCCAGAACCCCCCCCCCCTCTGGATCCGCGCCTGTACTATCCACACTCATCTGTGTCCACACTTGTTTATATCTATAAAGATATAATTTCCCTTTAATTTTTCATAAATTTCTGATATGACATTGAGAAGTTATGGACTTTATTCTTACAAAATGCGATGGGCATGAATGGCGTAGCATGCGCTCATGGCGCAGCTGTTTATTGTAATTTGGTCTGTTTTTCAATAACCATCATCAGTAGGTCAATTATATTTGATATGATTGTAAACTGTACATGTCTGTCTGGCAGGGTTCATCTGTCCTTGACCTGTTTCATTGGTCAATGTTGAGTTTCCTTGTTAAGTCATTTCCTTACATACTTTACCGATAACGTGAATTATATATGATGCATTGAATGATTGTAAGGTGTATATGTCTGTCTGGCAGGATTCATCTGACGTTGGCCTAATGTTCATGGATCATAGTCAAGATTTAGTTTTGATGTGGTTTTTTTTATAAACTTTAAGCAACAGGTCAACTATATTTGGTGTACGTAATGATTTTGAGGTGCATGTTCTGTACATGTCTGGCTTGGATTATCGAATCTAGACTCATTTTCATAGATCATTAAATGCATAATGTCAAATCCATGGGATACTTGTTAATCTTTATTTTTCGCACTAACAATATACAATAGATCATGAATAGTAAAGCAATTCAGTGTGTGCACTCTTCTTTATAATAGTAAAAACAAATCTGTAGAAAACTCATTTTATTTAGTATTTTAGAACAGCATTATTTTCCACTCTCGTTATATCGAATGCAGTCAGAGTATAGAGTAAAATCTAAATTGCTAGCCGACTTTACAATATGGCCGATTTCTAACTAAATACCATTGCTTTTACAGCATATCCCATTTGTATCATCAAATGGACTGATCTGACAGTGATATCCTTTAGGACAAGCTTGTTGATTTCTGCCACAGAAAACGTCATTAAGAGGATCTCCAACATCACAACCTGTAAGGGGAAAATGTACCCTTTGTATAAAGTAAAATATAAAGAATGTACGAAAAGAGCAAAACAGAGATTTGAAGGAGCCGGAATTGCTCATCTGGTTAAAATAAATTGACATGCAGAAAACAATGGAATAAAATATTTACTGTTATTTTTCGACAACTCAATTTTTAAAGTGGCATTTATATTTAACAAAGGCAATCACTTTCGATATTCCTAATTTTGGACAGTCAGACAAGCTGACATGTACATGTGGATAGATATGTATATATTTTTAAAGATCATATAGTTATATTTCTTTTTGTTTTGCATTTTACATAGAACAAGATCGTATCATCAAGCACTGTATGTGACTGGCTATATATGCGATTAATTCGAAAAAGAGCTTTCTTTCATTTGATTTCAGCGAGTTATTCATTCATAGACAATTCACAAGATCTAGTTTATTTTTACAAGTGTTTTGCTTGGAATCACTAAAATATTATATAATTGGAAGCTTTTTGTTATTTTTTTTTTTTTTTATATTATGTTATATACCATTTGTTATTTCATTGATTAAGAACAGGGGCGGGTCCAGGTGAGGGCGTAATGGGCGTACGCCCCCTCCCCCTTTTTAAAAAATAAAATAAAATATACATGCTCCAAGTCAGGAACCGTTACATAAGTGCATTTCACAATTATTTTATGTTTTATGTCCGTTCGGCGAAAGATTTGATTCTACGCCCCCTCTTTCAAATATCCTAGGAACGCCCCTGAAGAATATTTTCGGAAGCGAGGAATTTGCATTCAAATATTAAGTTTAATACCGCCATAATATGTCAATGTTCTAATGCCAGGAACCTCATCTCTGATTGCCTTTTGTAATATCTTAGTGGGGTTTGTTGTCCTTTAAAAATGCTGTGATAATGACATCGGTGATACTTTCTTTTTCATTCATTTATCGCTTTTAATACTTGAGATGATTTAGAGCTCAGTTACATGGTTCATTATATGTAAATTGGTAATAAAAGTGTTAAAATAAAACAAAAATGTGCAAAGATTTCTTTTTAAATTTTCTTTTAATATAAGTAAGAAATGCATATACACAATGCTACTTGCATTGCTACAATGAATATTTTTTCCAATGCAAATCGTTCTTTGAGTTATTATCTCTAAATAAATTGGCCTTGCTCTCAATTAAACAGGTTATGAACAACTACAAATCGACCAGTGTAACACCTGTTTTATAACTGGTATACTTACGTATGCATGTGCTACAACATGGAGGAGATCCACAGCATTTCAGACAAGCCGTCGGTTCTGAAACAAAAATTGGAAATTGTACAATACTCTTTTGTCCTGCAATCTGGAAACAAACTTGTCAACTATGTTAGTGTAGATTGTGAAATAATATAATGCAATTTATTGAGTCAAATTATTATTGAAGATCCTTTGTAATTTTACATGATTTATTTGTTATTATTAGTATTATTTCCCTCAAAGTATCTCTCTACCATATCAAACTCTATTATTACGGAACAAATTTGAAATCATCAAAATGTAGTAGTGTCAGTTCGACAGTCATGTTTCAGCTGACGTGCCTTTGCCATGCAGCCGAGTTTAAAATGCCACGTCGTCGTCGTCGTAATCATAAAAAAAAGTATTTTTGATCTATTTTCATGTTTTTGTCTTAAATCTCGAAAACTGTGATGGATATTCAAGACAAATCTGTAAAAATCTCATTTTATTTAGTATTTTAGAACAGCATTATTTTCCACTCTCTTAATATCGTAATGCAGTCAGAGTATAGAGTAAAATCAAAATTGCTAGCCGACTTTACAATATGGCCGATTCCAACTAAATACCATTGCTTTTACAGCATATCCCATTTGTATCAAATGGACTGATCTGACAGTGATATCCTTTAGGACAAGCTTGTTGATTCCTGCCACAAAAAAACGTCATTAAGAGGATCTCCAACATCACAACCTGTAAGGGGAAAATATACCCTTTGTATAAAGTAAATTATAATAAGAATGCGTGAAATGAACAAAAAAGAGATTCTAATGAGCTGGGATTGCTCATCTGGTTAAAATAAATTGCCATACAGAATGAAATTTACACATTTTCTGTCGTTTTTCGTCTACTCAATTCTTTCAAGCAAAAGTGGCATTTATATTTAACAAAGGCATTATCGTTCGATATTCCTGATCTAGTAAAGGCAGACAAGCTGGATTGCAAATTTGGATATATATGTGTAAAGTTTTGGATCATATAGACATATTTCTTTTTGTATTGAATTTCCGTGTTTTACATGGAACAAGATGGTATCAGCTAGGACTGTATATGACTGGTTATGGATATAGGAATAATTTTCTTTTATTTACAGCGAGTTATTCTTGCATACAAAAAAAATAAGCAGGATAAAATGTGTAAAAATACACCGCACGTTATCCAACCCCTCCACAAAAAAACAGCAAACTAGCATATCATTTCCTTACTGAAATCATTTATCATTGACAAATTGTCTGACTCTGGCTTGTTTGCCTTTGTCTTTTTTCTTGCCTTCGATAGTAATAATTAAAATGGTCTGTATCAAGTATACTTTTTCGTCTGTTTAATGTTTGTAAAACAGTTGACTTCTTGTACAGTCATTATCGCTGTCTTAGTCAAAACCACTGTCCTGTGCGCAGTCCATATGTCACGATAATGACCAGTTCTTCAATAACTATTATGTTTATTTCATTGAGGAACCATGTTTTTAAAAAATCTCATAAATTCAAATTGTTCAAAGCAAACTCGACTTATTGTACGATTTCTATAGGAAAGAGTGAAGACCAGTCATAGGGATAACTATAAGCCACTGCCATTCATTTAAGTGCATTTTTTGTACATGAATACAAAAAAAAAGATTTCTATAATTTTATAATTAACGAAAACATATGGTAAATAATTCAACCACTTTAATATAAAATTGACATCACTCTAAACAGAGAAACAACGCCCCACCGGTCATTAACATGTAAAAGTTCGTTAACGACCGGTTTTCTGGTCCGTTTATTTCTGTTAAAGACCTATTATGGATTTTTTTAATAAAGAATAAAGAACGTCATGTGGCCCCTTGTTATCCAATAAGAGAAGCCAATTCTTAACCGATATGAAAGAAACTGTAATTCGTAGGAACAAATCGCTTGTAATAACTTGTTTACTATAATTTTAACTTGTGAGTAAAAACTTACTTATTTACATCCCATTCAAATAATTATGTAACAATGATTAACATATGATAAAGTTACTCAAAATTCAATTTTGTATAAACAATTCTTGTATGAAAACTCGAATGCCATATTTACAGTGTCAAATTACCTGGCCATACGCGTATAGATGGGGCAATACCTTTTTAAGTTAACCTGTTTTGGTCTTTTCCAAGGTGTTTTTAACTGTTGTTTGAAATAAAAATAAACTGTTTATTGTTTTCAACCCACTGTCTGTTATCTGTTATGCTATTTTTTTTTTTTGGTCTGAGTTTTAGTTTTTCGACGCTATCAATCAATTTTTTTTTTTACAAAATTTAACACTATAAGGTATAGGGAAATCTGGATTCAGAATTGTTTTTTTTTTCATCTGCTTGACCACAATAATTTTTTTTCATCCAATTAGGGATCAGAATATTTTTGAGGGAAAAAAAAATACCGCCCTTCCCCCCTTCTTTGAAGTTAAACGTTCGTTCCCTTAATAAAAATGTGTACTAGTTCATATAAAATGAACGTCACATAAATGAGGCCGTTAGTTTTCTCGTTTGAATTGTTTTACATTGTCATTTCAGGGCCTTTTATAGCTGACTATGCGGTATTGGCTTTGCTCATTGTTGAAGGCCGTGCGATGACCTATAGTTGTTAATTTGTGTGTCATTTTGGTCTCTTGTGGAGAGTTGTCTCAATGGCAATCATACCACATCTTTTTTTATAGTCACACTAAACTCAAAAACATATAAATGAACCCAAATCGAAAAAAAAATACAAGACTATAAACAATGACCAGAGGTTCCCGACTTGGGAAACGCTAAAAAATGTGGTGGGGTTAACATTTTTTATGAAAACTCAACCCTCACCCTATACCTCTAGCCAATATAGTTACTCTCCGTCCCCTATTTATAATTTAGCCCCACGTAAACAGGAATGACCACTTCTGACCAGGGGTGATGTTCTGACCCAGCTCAGCCCCCTGCTCAATCCCAAGATAAAAACAATTAAAATAATTGAGTGTTTGATTAGTGACATTGACCCAGAGCACATGAATTGCCGTTTCAATTTGTAATTCGCAAAATAACTGAACAGCTTGGCCTGGCAGAGGAGGCAGAAAAATGACGACTTGGTCCTCATATTGATGTCAAACTTGCTAGACTTCAGAAATGTAAAGATGGGTCAAAGGCTTTTTCTATATCAGCTCAGAGTTATTGGTACTTGGAGATCGGAGAGATGTTAGCTGCTTCATCTTGAGACACCTTACAGGGTACTTTATGATTTATACATTGGTTTCAATGATTTGCAATAGAGATCAGTATATTTTCCCAGTTCCTTTTTACAAAGGCATGTAGGCTATGAATCGTATGATAACACTGAGATGTACCAATAATTTATAAGGGCCTAGTCATAAAAATTAATGGTCGGGTCCTATAGAGGCAAATACAATACTGTGTTATATATTTTGTGAGTTCGACCCATGAGTGAAATTTGCAAAAACAACTTACTATTCTAATTGGCCAATTTTCAAACAATATTTTCTTTTGAGACTACACTGAAACAAAATCTTTGAAATAACATGGCAAAACTATTGGACACTTTTAGGTTGACCAATACAATGTGTCTGTGACTCATGATTGCAAAATATCCCCCCCCCCCCCCCCCCCCATTTAGAAAGTTGAAATTTGGAAAGGAATCTTGTTTTAACTAACGAAACAAAAATAAGGACAATGTTTTTTATTCCAAAAAATAAAGATTTCCGTTACTTTTCTTTAGACAATTTTTACCATACCACATTTATATCAATTCTAAACTTAAATACGCAGGATATGAAAGACTTCTGTGTTTCTTTAAGGCAAAGGGAATTATAATTCACATACTTCATTATTCTAATGAGAGATTTGTATAATAGTACCCTTTAATATCTAATTTGGGAAATAGCAAAATGCAGATTATATTTATAAAACGTTTAACCGAAGACAATTCCATACTGTTGTGAATTGTACATGTTTGATCGACTCTGTTCGTTCACAACTTTTCTGCGTACATTCGGAGAGAGAAAGAGTTTAAAATACTGTGTATATATTTCTCTTTTATTGAAGATCGCACATAGACCTCTAGTTATCTTTTTGTGTTGTTGTACTAATAATACTAATAATAATGTCTTTATTTAAAGAGAGTAACTCATTTGGATTACACCAATTTTCAATAAAAGAGGGACGAAAGATACCAAAGGGACAGTCAAACTCATAAATCTAAAACAAACTGACAATGCCATGGCTAAAAATGAAAAAGAAAAACAGAAAAACAATAGTACACATGACACAACATAGAAAACTAAAGAATAAACAACACGAACCCCACCAAAAACTAGGGGTGATCTCAGGTGCTCAGGCTCTCTTAATACAATAACAATAATTACATTAAAAATTAAACAATACAAATTCAATAATAATGATAATGATAAAGATGCAATACAATTTAAATAAAAAATATTTTATTGCATTACAGTACACATATGTTAAAAGTGCATAGATTTGTAGTTATGCTTTAAAATTTGATTTTCTAATTGTGTTAGGAAGAGCATTCAAAACTTTTGGTTCACTGTACGAGAAACTAGACTTATACAACTCTGTATTTGGCTTCGGAATCATAAAATTATTTGAAGACGAAAATCTCGTATTGTATTTTTGGTTTGCAGAATCTGATAAAATAAGACTTGACAAATATTCTGGAGCTAAACCATATTTTCCCTCATACATAAGTAATGATTTATGATAATGTATTCTTTGTGTTATCGGCACAATGTTACATTCGTAAAAATAATTCACTAGAAGGTGTTGTGTTTAATACTGTCTAATTGACCAATAATTCATTAGGTTTATGTCTATCAAACATTGATACAAAAGTCAGTTTATGCGCTCGACAAATTACAATTTTACGCAATGGAAGTAATTTTTGTAGCTCCGTCGTTAGACAATCACATTTCCATCAACTTCTTTAAAACAACCCTTTGTAGTCAAATTCCTGTACCGATTTTGATGGAATATACATTGCAAAATTTTTAATTTACTGTGTAGTATTTTATTTTTACAGGAATAATTTTATAAATATAAAGCTGTGGATAACTATGACTTACTATTAGGCTTCACGTTGCTTGCTAAAATCTGTTGAAAATAATAAAACTTTAATAAAGTATATAGCATATTCGAGATATTTACTATACAATTGTTGAAATGATTTATTGTGCAACTTGTATATAATAAGGACATAATTAAGTGATGTACATTTTATTTCATTGAAGTGTATGAATTAAAAATCTAGAATTATACTATCTATCATTTTTCATTTCAATGTGATTAGATTGATTTAAACTTTTTTTTAAATTTTCACACAGTATACTTTTGTGTAAGCCTACCAATATGTATCGAAATATGATATAAAGTACAATCAGATAATCTAAGCGAAGCTTTCGCATATTTAATTCACTGAAGTGTTAGTGTATATTTGTTTTATTTTGATGATTTGTAAACTAGATACATGGTGCTTCCTTATGTTTTCTTTCAAATAAACACAAAAGCCACTTGTGTAGATGGTCATATCATCAGCTCGGTAGTCAGTACTTCGGTACTGACATGATTTATAACAAATTATCTAAAAAAGGACATAAAAATATAGCCAAGTCCATCTAAGGCCAACTTTGCCTGAGGGATTTGAAACCTTAGTTTCTGTATAGTTTCAAAATTTATAAACTGGCAATTTTAAATAATTTGTTATAAATCATGTCAGTACCTAAGTACTGACTACCGAATTGATGATAATTACCAACGGGGACTGATAGTCTACCAGCAGAGGTATCGACTCAGTGCTGTAAAAAATGAAAACAACACGAAATAAATTTCATGCGTCCGAAGCGCTTTAATGAATTAACCTACATCAGGAACGCTCAAAGCCGAGTAGTTGAAAGTCAAGGATGTATGAGGACCGAAAACGAAGAGCTATAAACCAAAAAGGACATACAAAATAGTCAAATCAATATAAGGCCAACTTTGCTTGAGGGAGTTGAAACCTTAGTTGAAGTGCAAGTATAAATTTATATAGAAATTATTATAATGATTTGTTGTTGTAACTTCGTATCTGTGCAATGAGAACAACAAGTACTTTATAAAGTAACTGCTCTTGCCACAAAAAGTTTTACATTTACTGTTTTAGACGTTCTGATTTGCCAAGTCGACTTTTAACAGGTCAGTAACACTGTGCAACGCATATTTACGAGGGCAGAATCTTAATGTTTAAAAGCCAAGTAATGCGGGGTTCACACATTGCCGATAATTGCTGCCGTTTGAGATCAGACAGCGATACGACACGAAATGTAAAAAAGTAGTATCCTTAATTATCTGGAATGTCCTATCATTGTCTGAACGCAGTCGTTTAAGTTCGTAACAAATTTCTACGGGTCGGGAAGGGTCCGGATAGTTCGGCGAAGCACCCCGACAGTTATGTGCGTCCCGTAACATTCGATGAAACTCAGCCGATTTTGTGTAGCTGGATTATAATCGTGCCTATGTCGTGACAGATTCTGCTGTATCGGATCAAAATCCTAACAATGTTCTGTGTATTCCGGACGGTGTCCTGTGGAACGGGAATGATGTGGAGAAATTTTTCATTGCTATTTTTCTGCCGATTGAGTTCAGATTGCATCCAGATCTTGTCAATTGCGAACCATTGTTGCCGAAACCGTTCCGGAACAGTCACGTTATTAATACGAAATTCGTCAATGATACCCACGTCAGAGTCCCGACAATTACAGAATACAACACGACTGAGACCAGACAAAGCCGTTTGCAATGCAATAGAGCGGACCGTGATAGGATCACGTTCCGATAGTACCCGATCATCACGAGTATGCCGACAAAAACCGAACGAATAACTTCCGTCAGCGTCGGTTCACTGTCTGGTCACTGTCTTATCTCTGTCGGATTACATTCGGTAGAATCGGGACGCAGTCGTGACAGACTCGGTCAAATTTTACCAGGAGAAAGATACAAATTGGATTAGAATCGGATTGAGAACGGGATTATCGGGATAAATTCGCTTGGAAACGGTTGAATATCGACGCTTCCTGAACAATATCTGATTGTTGTCGTGATTAAATTATTTGTTTTTACAAATTTTAATTAAAGTTTGAATTTCCATTCACGATTCACAGGATCTTGATCAGACTTTTGACAAATTTTAATCGGGAATGGTCCTGTTAAGGACGACAGTAAAAATTGTGAATGTGTGACCCCAGCTTAAGAGATTTTAGTCTAGAAGCTTGAATGTTCTGATATTATTACTATATAGCTTCACGTCTATGTGAATAAATATAAGCTTTACTTACATATCCATAATGGATCAAACTTAGCGCAACTATCCAAATCGACCACATGACAGATAAATTAGACAGAAATTGCTTGCAATTCTTCTCAAAAAGCAAACAGCGCACTGAGTTAATTATTCAAAATGTAGTCACAGTCAAGTCTATATATATGGTACTGTCCACTTAAAAATACGTCATTATTCTATTGTTGAATAGAATGCATCTGTTGCAATAGAGTCAGACATAATATGCAACAAAAGCATTGAAACCGTAGATTGAATTCTCATTTTTTTAATAAATGACAAAATCTTTCAATTAGTATTCAAAATTATTAACAAAAAGCCGGTTGATGATTCATTCTCGTGTATACAAACTATTCATAATATTTCGTAACATTTCTTAAAATTACATAATGACAAAATCTTTAAATCAAAATTCAAAATCAGTAACAAAAAGCCGGCTGTTGTTTCATTCGATTCATAATATTACGTAACATTTTAATAAAATCACACAATGACTTAAAACCTCTTTAAATTTTTTTCCATTTTTTGTGCTTTTTCAATTTGTGCAAAATGAGGATTACTCATATTGCTGATGTTGCAAATAATATTGATAATCAGCTCTATTAAAGAAAGAGAGACATTTCGTCTTTTTAGACTGCTAGAATGTTATAAATGGACTTCAACATAATAAACCTTCTACTAGGGTATTATTATACAAAAAAGAAAAATGTCTTTTTTCAAATGACAGAATAACGTTTGTTGTACAGCTTATTAATGTAGGTTTACTTGGTAGGTACAAGTCTGAAGTTGAAGTTGTTCATGTCAGAAGTATTTCAGTTTCCAAGCGCATTAGGATAAAGAAGCTGTAAGCTGTATCTTTCATTGTTAGTATGCATTCATCGTTGATACATAAAATTGAAACGTTGAGGCTATAGAAGAGGGATGACATACTAGCATCTTCATTACAGAAAGGAACAAAAAACATTTCCCGGATTCAAATCAATGTATGTAAAAAAAGAGGGAAACACTACAAGTAGAAAAAAAAACCATAAGTCGAATAGAAACGGGGTCCGTGTATATCTGCGTCCATTCGTTTTTCGTTTTGAAATATCAAAAACAAAAAACAAAAAACGAAAGTGTTTTCATTTTTTTTCGCTTATGAAACAAAGTCATGTTCTAATTCCAATACAACATGCGTTGCACATGATTTAGTCACAACTAGAATTGCAAAGTCAGTTGTGTTTTGAACACCGTTGGAGTTTAAAATTGACTTTTGTTTGGGTGATGCGCGCTCAGAAATAAAATAAAATAATTCTATAAATAATTAGGTCTTCCCACTCTTCCTTGGAAAGACCTATTGTCTTTGTTCTGATTATTAGGTCTTTCCACTTTTTTGAAAATGAGGTCAAGGTTAAAGGTCAAGGTCAAGTTTTTAATTTTGACTTTTCCTTATTTTTGCATTTGTTCCAACATTTTTAAATATATCTATAAAAGAACACGTGCAAACTGTTCCCTTTATTGTAATGAAGATTTGTTACATTTTGTCTGAAACAATCTAATTGCATCTTATAGGACTCAGTGCCCCTGAAATATATAAAAATAAGGTTAATCTATTATTACCTTTAGTTGGTTCATTATAAAGCCATATGACCTTATACCAAAGGTTTGGCGACACATGACCTTGAAAAAAGACAACCGGAAGTGACATTGAGGACACCGGAAGTAGCCATTTTTGCATTTTATTCATGAAAAAGTACTAGGAATCCATATTTTTTTTAATTTAAATACATTAACTTATCACTCAAAAAACAGTCAAAGCAATAATTTACAAAGACAAATAAGATAATACTCTAACAAGTTATCAATATAATAAACAACGTCAGTACCTAGAATCTATTATTCAAGACCATCGTATATTATTTGCGAAATTGATATGATAAAGGACTTAATTAAGTTTATGCTTGCATTGGTTGAACAATTGTTTCAACAGGACGAGTACAAAAAATCTTCTTATATGCATTTCAGAACAGGCTTACAATTGTATACTCCAATCGCGCATTTCGTCTAGACTCTAGTCCTTGATAGAAAGTACTTTTATTCTTAATAGTGAAATTTATTGTAACACTTCATTTATTTATATGAACATAAATGTAGGCTTTGGAAAATATGAAAAAAAATATTGAAGTAAGTTGCATCTTTGTAAAAAAAAACAATAGCAGTATGCCGCTGTTCGAAAGTCATTACAAATTCGGATTACAAACTAAAACCGAGGGAAACCATGCGCGTAGCTACGTTTACGTCAAAACGCCCGGGCGTACACTTGAATTTTGATAAAAAGATATTTTAATCTAACTAGAACAAAAAGAACTGGAAAAAACACAGTAGCCATGCAATTCTTTCTTCAATGGCTTGTAGTTTCGACTGAAAGTAAAGACATTTCCCTATTTCAACCAAATGTTATCAAATAATATGTTTGTTCATTTTCTGTCAAAGTCTGAAATATGTGAATTCTTATCACTTTGGTTTTTGTTTTTTTTAAAGCAATCCATTATCTGCTGAAGCTCGATATTTGGTTTGCATTATTTTTTGAGCCTGTGACATACTTGTCGCAAAAGCGAGACATAGCGATTCTAAACGTCGGCCACGTCAATCATAAGGTTCATTAAGGGGTAAAAAATAAGGGATAAAACATATATAGTAGGAATTTCTTTTTAACAGTTAATACAGTGTGGGATTAGATTGTAACACATCAATTACTTTGTCAAACCTTCATCTAATTTCATGAAAGTTTCGACAGAGGCTTTTTTAATAATTTTTGTCTAAAGCAAAATTTGGAAGTTTATTTTTTCTTTCATTTTTCAGTATCGTATTCTTTATAATCACAGACTTATTATTCCGCAATTAACAGACCGTCCGGAATTTATTTTCACATGATAAATTTATAAACCTTCATATGTTGTAATGAAACTTGACCAGTTCAAGAATAAATATTGAAAGATTATTTTTTAAATCCTAAGTCTAAGGACTGAGAGAGGCCTTATTAAGCTTTGGCGGAAACAATCCCAGGCGTGAACCAGAGTTTCGCAGAACACTTTACGAATTCTAATAGTGCACCTTAACATTTCTGAAAATTAAGTATACGTTTTTATGTTCATCAAATAACAAATTTGTACATGAAAATGTGTTTTTGTCGATTAATTGCTTTACGCCGTGGTAACTTTAATTTGATAATGAACATATGTTAAAGTAACTGCTTTGGACATTTTCTCTAAAACCAATGACCATTAGATTCCAAATGAACACAATGAATGAATTAAACATAAAAAAAGTTTTAGATTCGTAAAAATGTTTTCAATGATAGCAATGGTATCTCATATTCAATATATCGCCACACCTTTCGAACCTACTACCAGCAGGTGCTATGAAATGGACCCGATTGGAACCCCCAGAATCCCTCGCCGAGGTTCGGGCGTACACGTAAAAATGGCCTAGCTACGCCACTGGAAACACATCAACTAAAAGAAAAAAAAACCGAAACAACAAAAACACTGAAGTGCAACAAAAAAAATGACTAAGCCACACACAGAAACGAAATATAAGTTGTCTAGCAATATAATGTATCGTTTATTGGGTTTTATATATAAAAAGAACTTAGGGGAAAACAAAAACTTCTTCATTTTTTTATGGAAAAGCGGAAAACATTCATTTTTGTATGAATTTTATGAGTGAGTCAGGTAAAATTTAACATATTAAGCGATTCAAACTATTTTGACCAAATGGATGTGCATTTGGCGTCGATTTATCTATGTCCTAGTTTCCGATATACATTTGGAGACAGTGCGTGCCTTCGAAATTTAGATTTTGAACATCTTCCTGTTTACAGACTTTACGTATATACATTTATTTTATATAACTATAATCAAAAGACATTATGTACCATTATGTAAATGTCAACCTCTATTTACTATTCAGTGCCATGAAAATGGACGTTGGTATAATTATGATTATGACAGATAAGAAATATGTTGAAATATCTGTGACATTCTATAAAGAAAACAGACGACCAGTAGCATCACATCAAATCGAAAAGAGAAATTCGCCTTCCTTCATAATGTTTATTAACAAGAGGAAGCAGACAATAATAAGATTGATACTGTGTGGTTCTCTTTGGTTTTTCTCGTGTTTTTTTTATTTTTTTTTATTTTTTTGCTTTTTCTTCTACTTTTGTTTAATAAAAAAAGGTGTGGGATAGCTCTCTCTCTTAATACAAGATAGGTGAAGAAATTAATAAATTTTATCAAGATATATTTTCGAAAGACTTATTTATGGACTTAAAGATAATATCAAAGGGTCTTCCCCAAATTGCCGCATTTTAATGTTGGGACTTCTTCTAAACACCTTTGATTTCGAAGGTTCATAATTTGGTTAAGACAGAAAAGGTATTCCATTAAGCTACCAATTTAATATACTAATGACTTTTCAATGCTTGAAAACAATTGTAATTGATTAATCGATTTTGAGATGGAACAAAAAAACACGAGCCGGTGTTTCCTTCAAACATTCCAATATTTCTCCTTTAGGGAAGCCTCAGCTAAAAACATATAAATACAGAATCTCAAGTGATAATTTCATATTGGTATATGAACAGACAAAAACATTTAAAAGAAAGAAAAAAAAATACATCTGAAGAATTTGTTGAACAGTGGAATACTGATTACCAAAATAACATTATCGAGAACATCACAATGTTATCGTTGTCTTTGACCTGTGGTATCATTGGCAATATTCCAAATAAAAGATGCTTCTAATGAAAGGTACTTCATTCCAATTTTAGCATTAGTAGACTAGATGGCGTATACAGATAAAAACGAAGATTGACATATAATTTAAACCTATACTATGAAATTATATAGACCTAGAAAAATCCAGTTCCACGAGTTTGTTATCTTTTCATGCATACAGTTATGTTTATATCGCTTATATGACCATCTGCAGTCTCCGGATGGCTATACTAAAACAGACACGAAACGATGATACATAGTTTGGGGCCAAATGCCTTGTAAATTGTAAATTTTAGACTTTTCATTGCGTGGATGAACGTTTTAATATGTTAAAAATAAAACATAAGAATTTGATTCAGGTCAGTGAACATTAATTCTAAAAGATTTACATAATATAGAAAACAGAAGTTTGCACAAATGAAAAAGAGGTAATGGAAAATCAATCCTCACTAATCAAAGATAGACCGGTAAAACCATTGCACAAACGACAAAAGGAACAAAAAGACAAAAAAATACAAGTACCACATAGCAAACTTACAACCGTGGGTGAAAACGGAGGGTCGGCATATCATATTCTACCGATACATGTATATACGTCGTGATACTCAGATTAAGTAAACATAATGATTCTCACTCGGTAACAGTATATTTGAAGAAAATAGAACAGGACAATGGCTACAACAGTTGAAACATTTCTGTTATGTTTCGTCCCCGAGGATATCACCAGCACAGTAGTCAGCATTTCGGTGTTGGCATGAATATCAATTATATGGTCATTTTAATAAATTTCCTGTTTACAAAACTTTCCGGTCCTCATTGCTCTTCAACTTTGTACTTGTTTGGCTTTATAACTATTTTGATCTGAGCGTCACTGCTGAGTCTAATATAGACGAAACGCACGTCTGGCGCATTAAATTATAATCCTGGTACCTTTGATAACTATTGTGACTGATATATTTAATAAAAAGAGCGGCGAAGGATTCTTTAGGGACATTCAAACTAATAGGTCGAAAATAAACTGACAACGCCATGACTAAAAAAAGACAATTACAAACAGGCAAACAACAGTCCATAAAATACAACATAAAAATTAAAAAAATGAGGAACACGAACCCCAACAATTAATGATGAGCAAATATTGATCCATTGTGGCATTCAACGTGTTGTGTTTGTTAATACAAACCTGGTGATAAGTCTTATTCAGTAGGTCACATTCTGAGAAAAGGACACAGGGTTGTAGTTATTGGATAAAATTGAGAAAGGAAATGGGGAATGTGTCAAAGTGACAACAACCCGACCATAGAGCAGAGAACAGCCGAAGGCCAGCAATGGGTCTTCAATGTAGCGAGAAACTCCCGCACCCGTAGGCGTCCTTCAGCTGGCCCCTTAAAAAATATGTATACTAGTAAAGTGATAATGGACGTCATATTAAACTCCGAATTATACACAAAAAACTAAAATTAAAAATCATACAAGACTAACAAAGGCCAGAGGCTCCTGACTTGGGACAGGCGCAAAATTGCGGCGGGGTTAAACATGTTTATGAGATCTCAACCCTCCCCCTATACTTCTAGCCAATGTAGAAAAGTAAAAGCACAACAATACGCACATTAAAATTCAGTTCAAGAGAAGTCCGAGTCCGTTGTCAGAAGATGTAACAAAACAAAATAAATAAAATGACAATAATACATAACAACAGACTACTAGCAGTTTACTGACATGCCTGCCCCAAACCTCAATTAAACTGATTGAAAGATTATGTCTTCATCATATGAATATCAGGCATAATCCCTCCCGTTAGGGGTTTAGTATCATTCTATCATAAAATATATGAGAAAAACATAACCCGTGTCATGCCAACAACTGTTTTTTTTTACCCGTTGTCATTTGTGAAACATATACTTCATAACGGATAACAAACATGTGATGGCGTCCGTAAAATACTACAAATAACGTTTGTTGTGGACCTTGAACCATGCGTTGATACCAGTATCTGCACGTAATGTTGTTCCCGTTACATTTCACATTTACGTTATACAATTCCGCCATCCAATACATATATGAATAATGAAATTAAAAATGTATTTATTCTCTAGATAATTGATCGAATAATCTTTCGAGACAGAAACAAGCAGATCCAAGACCTAGTCGTCAATAACCATGCGTTCTGTATAACCTGTACACATGACTTAAATCCCTCCCGTATCATGTTATCGAACGTCTATGCACTCTCGAGCTACACTAGCAAACAAATTTTGATGTGGAATGGTTGATTTGATCCGAGCAGTCCTGAAAAGACTCAACAGAAAATTGTTAAATCAGTAACATATGTGTCCTCAGCTAAGCCTATTTCACCAAGTATGTTACAGACATCAGACAATTTGATTTTAGTCTTTTATTTGACACTTTTTCAAGGATCGTGATATTTGCTTATGCATCAAAGTGAATTGTTATAACCAATCAGGATCTCAACACATTTTATTATCAGTCATTTATACAGTTTCCATCTTTGCATCTTTTTGGGTTTTTTTTCAAATAAGAACAAATAACATTGAGACCAAACATGCTGTGAACCCATATTAGTTCAAATAAAAGAAAGTAAATGAAACTCTGTATAAGGGAATGTGAAAATAGCTTAGTTGTGATATTTAAGTCGTTAACATTTATTTTTATAATCTAAAAACAGTTCAAAGTAGATACATAATGTATTATTTTTTAATATAATCTACGAGTTTATACGAAAGTTATAGCATTAAACGCATATTTGTAAATATTTCAAAAACAGAAAACTTGGCTCAAATCAGAGTATGTACAAGGTATTAGGTACAAATACATTTGGATCTGTCATATTCATAAACACCAATACCATCACATGAATACATTTTTTAAAGCCGAATTACAAACAATAAAGTTTTAGGGCTTCTACAAATGTTTAAACTTGAGGTGTATTTCTTACTCTTTTTTTTTCATTTTCAATTTCCGTTCATTTTTCGATAAGTAAAGTTTAGGTATAATAATTATTTAATACGAGATATTTACTTAATTTTTTTTTTTAGAAAAGTTCACTTACACGCCTTTAAAGTTCTACTAAAATCCCTTGAAGACAGTTCAACAAAATGTTCTTTTTCTGTGTTTGTTATCTAGGCTTCATGTTGTTAACATAAACATTTCTAGTCTGGTCATTCACGAAATATTCAAATATATTTTGAAGTGTTGTTTTCAACTTTCAAATCTTCCCCTGTACATTGAATGAAGGTTTTTTGCTAGTTGACACGTTTATCTTTCAAAGGCAACTCTCATGTTCACCTGTTTTAATTACCATAATCAAAAATTAATGAATAAGATGGATTATCCCCCTTTTAAATTTTTATCTATAATTGGCAGACATATTTTTACGAAGGTAAGCATAATTCTACTCTTCTTCGTCTTAACATATTTACTCAACATATTCATTTATTGAACCCTGAATTGTGCCTTCTATCTCAGAAATCTTCATTGCATTTTTGTATAAATCTTTATTTCCATGATATGAGTTATCAAGAAACCAGGATTGAAATTTTTTAACTTCGCCAGAATAAACTGTGGCCGAGTTTTTATATTTTTTTATTTACTTTTCAATGTAGAAGATAAGAAATGTTATACATTAGTTATAGTTCTTTAATTCATTAAGACAAATACAGTCAAAAACATAACTTATGAATATGTATTGAATGATTAGCAAAATATAACTGTGATAGTTGTCTTATGTCAAATATTTTACTTTCGTTTTTGTATTTGTCTTTATATTATATAGGTTATTGCGTAGATAAACTATTTACCTGTTGAATTATCGACAAGAACTATTATTAGCTATATAGGTAACCGGTTAAAAATATCTAGCTGCAATTGGGTATTTCTCTGTTTTCGTCCATGTAATGCAAATAATATCACAAGTTCAAATTAATCAATTTTATTAATGCTAGAATTTAAGACAGTTCTATAATATTTTCAACTGAATATACCTTATTGCCATTTATTTAAAGTATATGAACCTGTTGTGCACAATAACAATTGTTTGATTGCTTCAAAATCACAGATCGAGGTATACAAACATAGAGTTATAAACTAGCTGTCATAAAAAAATAGCATTTTAGAGTACATTTTAAAAGAGAACAAAAATATGGTTATTCTATTTGACATTAATATTGTATTGCTTGAAAAAAATAAAGTTAGATACAATGAAAATGTAGCCTTTACCATTCATAGTTTAGTAATCTTCTATACACGTGTGTACGAATATAGTAGTAAGAACTTTCGAGATATTTGTAAATCTTTAAATTACTGACCAAATTTAACAAATCCGTTAATGACTTAAGGTGCAAAAACATTTGAATCTCTCATTATCATTAATTCCAAAGAAAGATACAATATTGATATCCTAGAAGCAACTACAATAGAAATTTAAATTTAAAAAAAAGGAGGTAACCGTTTTCGTTTTTCAGATTCAAGCTGTTGAAATTATCAGCATGACACGCCAGATATGTAGGATAGATAGGGAAATTGATACAAATCGTCCTATATTTTTACTTTATCAAGATTTTCTAATTTTTTGGTCCACAGCATTGTTTTAAAAATTCGAACTGCCATTAAAAAATGAACGACTGATCCATTGGTGCAAAGAAAGTCCGTAGCAACTGTGCTAGATTTCGAGCTATGTATTCCTGAAGTTTGCGAAAAATTAAAAATTATAAGGCGACGTTATTGATGTCTACTGTAAGGTCACCACAATTTTTTCTCAATAACGTTATTTTTTTATACCGTAAATTGTCGTCACAAAAGTTTGGAGTGTGTATAACCCATTTTCTCAATTAGTGCAGATGCTCAGGCGTAATCCATTTTTTATAAAATAAACTGACTCATTTTTAAGGATTATTTCTTGTGCCCTAAAAATTGGCAATAAATATACTGCAAGGGAAAGAAAGTTACTGTATATACTTCAACTCCATCTTTTCTACACCCTCTCCGCATCTTTCTGGAATGTGTGTATTGTTTTAATAATTATTAGTCAAATATCGAGTTTGAAATTGTATCGGATACCACAGCGTTGACAGAACGATTCTATACATATTTATAAAATTCGGTAATGATATTTTCACTAGTTCGCATTGACACGTCTTTTTTTTAAATCTTATTTTTGCTTATTTGAACTTGAAAAAAGTAAATGTAATTTCCGGCGCTATACGAGGTATTGCGTACAATCCCATATGCGTACGATCAAATTACTCATATGGTCTGGAACATACACGTATAACTTTTTCTTAGACAGTATGTCAGTATTGACGTTCCCATGCAGATATGAAGCTACTACAGCCACATTGAACTTACATCCTACATGTAGCTGTACCTTATAAACATCTGGATGTCGAACAAATCCTAAGATAGACAGATGTCCTCGGAAGTAGATACTTTTGCCCAAGATGCTTCTAAATCTGCCTTTTTTTTTACCAATTTGAATTCATTCTTCAAATACTATGTTAAAAACATATTTAATTTATCGTTTGAAACTCTCAACAATTCTCGCGACTAATTTTAACTTCTTTTTTTTCTAATTGTGATAACAACTTATTTCTTGTAAGATTTTCCATTAATGATATCGTCGATGAATATGCAACATACATCTTTTAATTCATATCGCCTGATATAGCTGTTTTGCTAGGAAATAAAGAAAACAAATATTGCTTTATCAAAATTGTCTCTCATAATTTTCTCATACAGATATTTATCAACTGAGAGGTTGATAGACCGATTGGTACCCCTCGAAAAAGCATTGTCAACCTTGGCTTCGCCGCGGTTCGCGATCATGCAGGTATTTGTGGAGGGGACGAATTTCATATCTTTACATTTCTACGAACAATTTGTACTAAATAATGTCTTTGAAAACTAAATTTTTAATTTCAAACCTAAAATGCTTCCTGATTTCTCAAATATAACATGATATAAAACACCAATAGGCATGATCAGTCATTTTGTGTAATTCTTGCAATGCTCTTGCAAACATATAGATTTTTGCAATCTAGCTGCGAACATCCCTTATATTCTAGTTTTTCCTGCGATCTTGATGCAAACATAATTGTTTCTGCAATCTTGCCGCAAGCTAAATGCAAACTTCTGCAAACATTATTTAAATGGTTCCTGCAAGCTTTTCCTTTATAGCAAACCTGCTGCAAGTCTGCTACAGACCTGCTGCAAACATTTTAGTTCTTTAAGGGTCATGTACATGTCTATCCAAACATCTGTATCAGAAACTTATGAGAGAAAATTTTGATAAAGCAATACTTTTTCTTTATTTCCAAGCAAAATAGCTATATATATATGTCAAAAATGAATTTGAATTTTGTTACAATTTGCAGAGATAACTTTCCGTACGAAACCCGTAAAAATCACTTCTTAGAGTTTCATATGGATAGTAAACTCGTCAAATTGTAACAAAAAAACCTTTGTGGTGTGTCGTCTGCTTTTGTGTGACGGTGCCGACGGTAATTGAAATCTACGAAAGTTACCTGGAATGTTTTTACCATGTTTACCAGACGATTAAAGTATAAAAAGGAGACATAACGCATATTTACATTTAAGGCTATAATTTCACCGTTTTCTCGTTAACCATCAGGTTCTAATTTTACAATCTGAACAATCGAGAACCCAAAGTTGTTTATTAACGAACTGACAGGTGCGTGTTGACTCTATTTTCTTACCTTCACCCAAAAGAGCTGTTAAAGCCGAGGTCGGTAATCGGAAATCGTACGATAATTATTCCGATGCAGTAAACTTGGTAGGTAACATATATCCTACAACCGGTCGAAGATCGTACAATTTACGATCTTTTGTGAAACGATAGCCTGAACGCCATAAAATACCACAATAGTGTCGAATAACTAAACACCAATCAATCAATCAATCAATCATAAACTGTCAAAATCAATAATAGTATTAAATGTATGCGATATAGTTCATGACGCAAACCTGTCCACGGACGTATTCAGTCCGTACACTTCCTTTAAATTTACGTTTTCCAATAATTTTATCAAGTTTACTACTCCAATCAGTAACATCTTCATCTTTCTACTGGTCGACACCATATACTTGAGCTATAGATTATATTAAATGTCTTCATACGAAAAGTTTTTCATCCTGGAATGCAAATGAATTCATTGACATCAAAGGGGTTGATGGAGGCAGTTTTTATATCGGAAGATCAAGTATATAATGAACTTCTTAAATTTTTACTTCCTTAACAGATGTTGTTATATCCAAATATTCTGAGTCTTTTAAACTTTTTCTTGAGCTATACCTTTTTAAAGTTAAAAGCATCAGTGAGCAACATTTCCCTCTTATAAGTCTAGCGCTATATATAGAAGTCATTAGACATGTCTTACAACAGACAATAAGAACGCCAATTAGAACTTATTGAATCTAAACCTTCCAAGAATTTTCAAAAAGAATTCAATCGATCAACTGTGCACATTTGTACTTAAACGTAACACTATCAGTGTGTAGTATATAACAGTATAAAGATACAATTGTACTTTAGTACTGACATGATTTATAACAGTCCTTTCTAAAAAAAAAACGTCCGTTTATAAATTTGAAATTATAAAGAAACTAAGGTATACACTCCCTCAGAAAAAGTTATTTTCAGATGCAGTTGGCTACTTTATTTGGTTAGTTTTGTTCATCTAGTTCATCAGTTGTTTAGGTTCTTATAAATTCTTCAAACATTAGGCGTTGTACGTTCCTGATAATAGTAAATCCAGAAAAGCATTTCGGACGCCTGCAATTTATATAACACGCTGTTTTCATTTTTCACATCGCTGGATCGACACCTCTGCTGATGAACACTCTGTCCCCGAGGGTATCACCAGCTCAGAAGTCAGTACTTCGGTACCGACATGATTAAGAACAATCATTTTTATTTTATTTGTTTAACGTTACAATATCTTTATTGCATATTTGCTGTAACAACTTACTAAGTTTACAGCTTATAACTTAGTATCCCTTATGTTAGTTTACCTAATAGTTTAGGGTCGCACTATTGGTAATATATAACTTATAATATTAGTATCTATAATATAATTAATTTCACAGCTATATATAATAAATATTGTGAATACACATACAGATCTTTGTTTTTCTTTCCTTTTTTTTTATCAATAACAATCCTTTTAAGGTTAACTGTTATTAGTTTGAAATTATAAAGAAACTATGGTTTTCAACTCCCTCAGGCAAAATTGACCTTAGATGAATTTATCTCATTAAACGCGCTCATACAATTCTAAATATCTAAATTGAAGTAGGTTATATTGGTAATTACAAATATAACCTACTTCAACGCACCGATATGTTTAATAAAACTAGTAATGTGCGATATGGACCTTGTTTTAAATTTCAAAAGCGACGACAGTTAATATGTTACAACAAGAACATTAAGAAATAAATTATTAATGAACAGCACTGACCTGTCTTAGGTGGTATAATATTTCAAATTTGACAACGTTAGGATAATTACAACAGAAACTGCGTATTTAAACATCGCATACAAATAGCTGTTTGATATGGATTAAGAAGAAGAAAAAATATTTTGACAAAAGTTAAGTACTTAATTGAACGTGACTGCGTACTGCATCCCAATTGAATAGTACCCTGTTATTTCTACTAGTAGAATTCAAGAATTTTAGCGTAGACGAAGGTAAAAAATGGGACAGAGACTGTGTAGTAATATGTAATATGATATAAACCTCGTTTACCGTAACACCTTATATAACACTGTAATGGCCATACAATTTAAGTCAGTAATAGTAAACAGGCATACCATAGCTGTCATTTAAATTAAATAATTACAGTTTATTGTATTGAATTATTATGTACTTTTAAACAGCAGATAGAAGAAAACGGAGAGAAAATAATGTCTATGTGGTTCAAAGACGCCGATTCATTAGTGTCCACTGAGTCATACAGCACACCAATAGCTTTTTATAAACATTTGTTTTGAAAAAAATATATGATAATTCTTACTGGCGACTTTGGATTAACAAATGGAAGGTAAGTGTTGGCATTTATTTGACTTTACCAACTTCAACTTAGACAGTCATAATAAAAACTCTTTGAAATAATCTGGAACTTTCGACCATGCATGCCAGACTTATTCGACGGACCTTTATTGTTGATATAGTATTCTATGATTGCAACGTTCAACGGCATATTTAAGAATTAAAACACGAACAAGGGAAAGAGAACGTAATCTATTTGTACATTTTGTATAAAATTCATATACGGCATGAATATGTGTTTTTTAATATATAGAATATTTTTTTTGAAACATTAAATGCAACTATCTATAATTTTTTTACTGATCATCAGTATATTTGATAATGATGATACACACCTGAAAACACATTTTATATTAATTTCTACTCTAAACATCAGCACAAGAATGTTAAATCTTACTTTCCTCTACGATAGATATGAAGCTAATCTGCAATTAATTCCCTGTTCATGCCTAGCATATTAGAACTGTGTTTCAACACTATATTCTATATACCAGGAAAGGTAACACTAGGCCACCGAAAACTATTAGTGCAGATGGTGTTGCCTCGATATCACAATAGCAGGAGTTTGAATCTCGACAAATTTGCAGATTGAACATTGTTTTTCTGATATTAAGAGTAGTAATGAATATTAAATATATGTTCAGCCGTGTAACATCTTCACTGGTGATCCGATGGATGTATCTGTCCAAGCTTTCACTTGTTTAGGGACGAAATCAAAAGTTAAATGTAGGATAAATAAAATTAAATCACATAGTTTTTTCATAGTTCATGTATTGTGTTATAACTCTAGATTCTACTGACGAAGAAATGTAACACTAGGCCATCGAAAGTGAATTATTAGTTATTATTATTACTATTTGGTCGAGTGGTCTAGAGCAATAGACAAAGCGCAAGCGGTGTTGTCTCGATAATTCGAATCCCTGCAAGGAAAGAACATTTAATATGGTTTTCAAGTGATTATTAGTATTGATTTTGAAATGTGAGAAGGCTACAGACGAACGACTGACGGAAAGTAATCATATAAGCTAACATACTACCTTGAGAAAAATTTTCTAAACAGCTTGTTGCAACTTAAGGAAGTTTGCTACTCAGTTTCAAAATATCAAGCTTTTCATTACACTAGAATATATTGATAGGGGGCTTATAAAGGAACCAAAAGAGGGAAAAAATATATAGGTCCGTGTGCTTGGTTTCGAGGTATTAGCCATTGAAACTTTGGCGGGAAAATGTTCTCTTTTGATTATTCATAGCTTGGGGCCCTTTACAAACTATTTTGCTTTCACAGCAAATGAGATAAATTATTATTACATAGATCAATGTCAATATTTAGTCAATTCTAAATGATAAATTCTCTCTTATCTTTTACTTCAATTTCTATTTTTTTCCCTTAATATAATGTGGATACGTACAAAGAAAGACAACTCTTATCTTCCAACTTTTTTCGATGTACAACCCTTATATTATCAAACCAAAATTATAAAGTTACTTTCATCCTTATTTTCTCATTTAATTATTAAACACAACTGATATATTGAAACAACATTATATCTAATAAGAATTAAGCATCCGATATAATAAGGATTAATGGATTTGAAATTTATTCATATAATTTTACGTACATAAATGAGAGTGCATCATAAGCCTCTAAAGGCTGGTTGGTATAGATTTTCTTGTTAATTGACTGCTAATGTTTAAAATTGTAATATATTGTATTTCATGTATATGTACCAAGTTGTACTTTAAAATATAAATATCTATCTATGTATAGGTCCTTGTGCTTGTTTTCGAGATATTAGCCATTCCAGACTTCAAAATATATAATTGAAACTAAAAACTTGGGACAGACAAAAAATGGTTCAAAATTTTGTTTTTATATCTAAACCCTCCCCCTATACCCCTAGCATTGTAGAAAAAACACAGTTAAAAGAAGCCCGTGTCCGATGTCAGAATAGGTAACAAAAGAAACTAAAAGTGTGTTTATATAATTTATACATGTTTCTCGTTTCTCGTTTTTTATATAGATTAGACCGTTGGTTTTCCCGTTTGAATGGTTTACCACTAGTAATTTTGGGGCCCTTTATAGCTTTTTGTTCGGTGTGAGTCAAGGCTCCGTGTTGAAGGCCGTACATTGACCTATAATGGTTTACTTTTATAAATTGTTATTTGGATAGAGAGTTGTCTCATTGGCATTCACACCACATCTTCCTATATCTATAAACAAAATGACAACGATCCATCAATAAACAAAGGACAACTAGCAGTTACTGACATGCCAGCTCCTGACCCCAATTAAACTGATTGAAAGATTATGTCTTCATCCTATGAATTTCAAGCACAATCCCTCCTGTAAGGGGTTAAGTATCATACCATCATAACATATTTGAGAAAAACATAACCCGTATCATACCAACAACATGTGTTAAAATAAATATGTTTATTTCAGAAACAATAGACACTTTTCATCATTTTAAGTCCAATAACAGAGTAGCTAATTAATACTATGATATATATATATATGCATGTATTTAAAGTTTTGTAACAAACTAAAATAACAATTGCCTTCAACTACTGCAAGACATCTTCAGTACAACATTTCTAATGGGATTTTCGCTTTACACAGTTACAACAACTACAAATGTATGTGGTTTTCGAACAAATCATTTGAAGCCCCCCTGTTCTCAAGAAAAAATCATTATATTAACACCTCAACGTTTTTAACGCATTTTTTATATTCAATTTCTTAAAAAGTTTGTATATTTTACCTTATTTAGCAAAACGTTTTATTCGAGAGAAACAAAATTATAAGTGTAAGGTATGACATTTAAAGGACTATATTAGTTGACAAGAAAAATAATCAATAAAAGGGTAACTTATATATATATTTTAGATAAGAACCATAATGGTCAGGCTGCATCCGAAGTGTGTGATATTTGTAACAGTGCTCCAAAACGACATTTTTGTATAGAGTGTGCACAACATTTTTGTGATTATTGTAAAGGCTTACACACAAGACAAACGGCTACACGTCAACATGAATTTCAAGATAGTTCTGAGATTAAGCAAAACGGAAAATGTAATTGTATGAAATATGATGAAGATTGTATTTCTATTTGTGATGATTGTCACGTTCTAGTCTGTAGTCGATGTGGAGCTGGAAAAGAAGGAAAACATGATGGACATAAAGTGTGTAATTTGAATGAAAGAATTTCTATGTTGAATACTATTGTCAAAGAAGAAATAGAAACTTCGCTGCAAAAAGATTTCATCATCTTAAATGAACTTGAAAATGGTGTTGATGCATATGACTCTGAGGTAAAATCTGTCATCAAGGGAATAAGGGAAGACGAACAGAAGATGAAGCAAATGATAGATGAAAAAGTCAAGTCAATGCTTGACGACATAAAAATGAAGACCAGTTGTGAAAAAAATAAAATGGCGAAACTTGTCACAGATACCAAATCTAGAATTGAGACGAAAACTGCTTTAGAAGACAGACGGAAACACATAAGAAAGGAAATACCAAATTTAGCAGTGTTTTATGACATGACAACTTTGCACGAGAGATTTTCTCAGATAGGAATTGTAATTTCCCCATCATATCCATCAATAGATTACAAACCAAACAAGGCCTCTGGAATTAAAATGCTCAGTGTTTTGGGGTCTTACATGTTAAGGTATTTATTTATTTTATAGAAATAGTTTAAACTGAATAACACTATAATGATAATCAGGATAATAACAAAGCAGTCACCAGGGTTAAAATAAAGCACACGTTGGTTCTATATATATATCTCCATGCCTTATATATCATGTACTGTAGTACGACGCTAGATTAAAACTGACGAGGAAATGTAACACACGGCCACCGAAAGCTTTATTAGTGAAGCCCAGGTGGTCGTGTGGTCTAACGGGACGGCTACAGTGCAGGCGATTTGGTGTCACGATATCTCAGTAGCATGGGTTCGAATCCCGGAGAGGGAAGAACAAAAAATTTTCGAAAGCAAATTTAAAGATCTAACATTGTTGGGTTGATTTTTAGACGAGTGGTATATATTTAAAATAATACATTATTTTTATTACAACTAATATTGATAGCATCGTTGTGGCAACAGTGCAATAAATTCCCTAAATATGTTCATGATTTAATTTTTTTTTTAAATTGTTTCATTTTGTTCATTATTACTGCAGCCTATTAGGGTCACATTTTTTTTATTTATCTCGTAGTTACAATCACGATAATTATCGCGTAATTACGAGAAAACTATCTCGTTATTACGAGATAAAATTACATATAAGTACGTTTGAACCAGTGACAATCCTACAACATATTTATCTATCGGATCACCAGCAGTGATGGTGATACATGGCCGAGTACGTTCTGTATATACAACTCGTCTAAACATCAACCCAACAATGTTTAATCTGTAAATATGCTTTCGCAATTTTTTTTTGTTTTTCCCTCGCCGGGATTCGAACCCATGCTACTGACATATCGTGACACCAAATCGCTTGCACTAGACCACACGACCATCTGGGCTTCATAAAAATGAAGCTTTCGGTGGCCTGGTGTTACCTTTCCACGTCAGTTTTAATCTAGCGTCGTACTACATACAGTACATGGTATATAAGGCATGAAGATGTTATTTTTACAGATTAGCTAAATTATTCTTTAGTTAAGGATCCTACAAATTAATGTCAGATACAGTCACAGAAATAATTATATTGATAAGTACGTCTGAACCAGTGACAACTCTACAACAGATCACCAGCAGTGATGGTGATAAATGGCTGAGTACATTCTGAATATACAACTCGTTTACATATCAACCCACAAATGTTAGATCTAAAAATTTGCTTTTGCAAATTTTTTGTTCTTCCCTCGCCGGGATTCGAACCCATACTACTGATATATCTCGACCCCAAATTGCCTGCACTGTAACAGGCGCGCTAGACCACACGACCACCTGGGCCTGGCCGGGTGCTACATTTGTACCCTTCCACGTAAAATTTAATTAATGGTTTTTATCTCTAAAACTTAAGCATTTAGAGCAAATATGACAGGGTAAAAAAAAATAGAAGAATCAGTTTTCCCATTGTAAGGATGCTGCCCCTGAATTGGTAATTTCAATGACTATTTTGTTTTTGGTTATTATCTTGAATAATTAATAGATAGATATAAACTGTAGCAGCAAACATGTTTAACCAAGTAAGATCTACAAATAATTCAAATGACTAAAATTGTCAATAAACCCCTTAAGGAATTATTGCCCTTTAAAGTCATTACTGCAACTAAGTAAATTTTTGTAATCTTTTACAAAAATCTTCTCATCTTAATATACTTTGCCAAATGAATTTTTATCTCGTAATAACGAAATAGTTCTCTCGAAATTACGAGATAATTATCTCGTAATAACGAGATACAAAAACTTCTTATCTCGTAATTATGCGATAGTTTTCACGTAATAACGCGATAATAATCTCGTAATTACGCGATAGATGTTTCGTAAAACGAGATAATTATTACGCGATGGTTTTCTCGTAATAACCCGATAATTATCTCATAATTACATGATAAAAAAAAGATTATCTCGTTACAACCAGATAAAAAAAATATGATTATTTCGTTATTATTCGATAAAAAAAAGTTATCTCGTAATAACGCTTTAATTATCTCGCAATAACGCGATAGCTATCTCATAATTACGAGATAAAAAAATCGTATCTCGTTATTACGCGATGGTTTTCTCGTAATAACCCGATAATTATCTCATAATTACGAGATAAAAAAAAAAGATTATCTCGTTATAACGAGATAAAAAAAATATGATTATCTGGTTAAAATGAGATAATAATAAAAACTTCTTATCTCGTAATAACGCTGTAATTATTTCGCAATAACGCGATAGCTATCTCGTAATTACGAGATAAAAAAAATCGTATCCCGTTATTACGCGATGGTTTTCTCGTGATAACCCGATAATTATCTCATAATTACGAGATAAAAAGAAAAGATTATCTCGTTAAACGAGATAAAAAAAAATGATTATCTCGTTATTATGAGTTAAAAAAAAATTATCTCGTTATAACGAGATAAAAATATTACCTCGTAACCACGCGATAGTTATCAGGTCATTTCGCGAAAGTTTTGTCGTAATTACGAGACAAATATAATTATTTTGTGACCCTAATATGCTTTCGAAAACTTTTAAGTTTCACCTAAAAAAGATTCTCACGTAGGAAAATTCGTACTAGGTAAGTCTTTGTGGACTGTGGATGAGGATCCAATTAAAATTTAACAATCTTTAGCATTTCTGAATATGAACTGTATAACTTAAAAATTTCCTAATATTAGTTTTTTTCTGTACTGTGCGTATGTTCTACATATTTGGGGTTATTTCGGATAGACAGAAAAAATATAAGTTTTAATTTAAAATTAGTAAATCATGAGAAAGAAAAAAGTTAATCACGTCACAGTCACATGGAGAAAGACTAATCCTATAGGCTGGGAGACACAAAATTTCAACTAAGACGGGTAATAACGAAAATTAATTGATATATAAATGAAATGAAATGAAGATAGTTTAAGTAGTTCTTGTATTCTGTTTACAGACCACTAACATATAATTTGCCCAAACGAATCGAGATGAGACGAGACAAAGATGGAAAATCATACTTTGCAGATCACAATACAAATTCTACAACATTGGATTACCCTATGCCAATTGGATGGGAAATGAGATATGATCGTGATGGACGCCAATACTTTGTTAATCACAATACAAGGAGTTGTACATGGAGGGACCCACGGCAAAAAGATTTTGATTCCTAGAAAGTTCAAACTTAGTTCCACATTTCTTACGAAAATGTATAAGGTTGAAACTCCCCGAAAATGAAACATTATATCTGGTCGGTGTAACACTTATCAATTCAAAATTTTAAAAGAGTTTCGATCAAAAGTTAAGCATTTCAAAATTCCCAAATTTTAAAGTTTCCTCCAAATGAAACTATAAAAATCGTTTTAAAATATGATAATTTAGATATTTGATCAAACTTTAAAAGATCTAAATGTGCAGTGTTTAATTATCGCACTTCTTTGTTTAAAGTTTGATTTTTATAATTTTCTAGAAAACGGATGAAGGGGGTATATGTAAACTGCGAAACGGAAGAAAAGTGGAAAATGTATAAAATAAAACAATAAGCAGACAGTTGTAAACGGTGAAAAATCTAATGACAAAATTAATATTTCTTAAAAGCGGAGAATTCATTTTAAAACAAGAAACACTGATCTGGTAATGTTCATTTTCAATTAGGAATAAAAAGCACGAAATGTATCAAATCCTTCGTAATTACAAAAACAAAAATTAAAAATCGTTTTTTCTAAAGATATTGGACATCACATGAAATAACAGTATCCTGATATTTTTAAGGTTTTGCATTTATTGAAAAAAAATATTTAAACTTGCATCGAACTGATTGATTTACTATTTTAAACAACATGTATAGGGTCATTAAATTTAGTCCTATAGTTAGGATATATAAATAGGTGTCTTAGGATGGTCTCCGGATATAAGGTACTATGTCCCAAATCGAAAATGGCATAAAGTCGATTACAGAATTACTAAAACAATATCAAACTATTGTACAATTATTTGAGTTGAATATATTAAACAAAATGTTTTCAATGTATGTTAAAAATCAATTGTGTAACATTATTTAAAATTTGATCCATAAAATATTTCCAGTTATCAATAAAGAGCGTTTGTAGCATTGTGATTTTGGAATAATGAGCATATTTCTTGTTGTTCTAGAACATACATGATGCACATATATATATATATATATATATATATATATATATATATATACATAGAGATATTCTGGATTCATTATGTGAAGTGCTTGATACAAAATTATATGAAATGTCTTTAGTCGTAGCTCTCAAAAACGTATGTTTTACGATGTCATATTATCATATTTAAAAAAAAAACAAAAAACAAATTTGACAAACCAGTTTACGGGCTTAAAACGTTCATAAAATATTTCAAATTCATAGATATATGGAGAGATAAAAAGCCCCACACAAATTCAATATACTTGGCGTAGAAAGTCAGGTTCAGAAGCACCTAGAATCGACTTCTTCCTTGTAAGTAAAGATTGGAAATCACAAATATTCAAAGCAGATATAAGCCCTATTATATTAAAATCAACAGACCACAATGGTATTTCATTAAGAATCAGAACTCAAAAAGTAAACAAGGGAAAAGGATACTGGAAATTAAGTTCATCAATACTGAATGATAGAGACTACTGTTGTAATATAGAAAAACGAATAAAATGTTTCGAAAACAAGGCAAAAACAACAGAAAAATTGGTATACTGTGGGATAACTTTAAAACTGAAGTTCGGGATATCAGTCTACATTTTTGCAAAAGAAAACCAAAACAAAAAAGAGATAAAATTCAAACTTATGAAAATGACCTTACTAAGCTAAATATTAAATTAGATCAAAGTGAAAGTTCCACTAATTCTGAATTACTTTCACAGATAAATAATATAGCCGACCATTTAGATCAATTATACTTTGAAAAAACAAAAGGAGCTCAAATAAGGTCAAGAGCAAAATGGGTAGAAAAAGGTGAAAAAAAAACTGTATTTTTCTTAAACTGAGAAAATCCAAGACAAGTAAATAAAACTATAATAGAATTGTATGACAATAAAGGCAATATTACAACAGACCAAACTGAAATTTTAAAAGAGGAAGTCAAATATTATGAAAAGCTATATAAATCATCAAATTCAAGATAAATTACATACTAAAGAGTATATTCAAAACACTGAAATAGAAAAAAAATCTCAGATAAAGATAGTAATAGTTTAGAAGGGCTAGTAACATCAGAAAAAATTACAGAAGCAGTGTTTAAAATGAAACTTAATAAAGCACCAGGTTTAGATGGACTTAATGTAGAATTTTATAGAAAACTTTGGCCCCAAATTCAAAAGTTACTAACCATAGTATATAAAGAGTCATATAAGAAGAAAAGTTTGACAAATTCGCAAAAAAGGGGGCAATTTCACTGATCTTTAAAAAGAATGATCCAAAATCTCTGGATAACTATAGGCCAAAAACTTTATTAAATGTAGATGTTAAAGTTCTTGATTATACACTTGCAAAAAGACTAAAAATAGTTTTACCAAATAGTGTTAATGCCGACCAGGAGGGCTATGTAAAAAAAATACATTTATTTATATATTAGACAAATCTAAGATGTCATTGACTATGCTGAAAATTTCAATGTAGAGGAAGCAATTTTTTTTCTAGATTTTTCAAAAGTTTTCGATTCGATTAAATGGCTTTTCATGATACAAACATTAAAATAAATTGGATTTAAAAAAAGATTTTATGCATTGGGCTGAGACTATATACAATGGTATATCAGGGTGCATTGTAAATAATGGGTGGATATCAAACTCCTTTCAGATCTGTCGTGGAATTCGACAAGGATGTCCGTTGTCCGCTTTGATGTTTGTACTAGCAAAAAAAATGGAAATATCTTTAGTCATGAACTTAGAAACATTTTGCACATTCTCAGGATACGAATTGAATAGAACTAAACTGAATGAATTTGGCTAGGCAGACTTAAACATACTAGAGACAAATTCGAAAGAATCGATTGGATGAAAGAACCTATAAAGTGTTTGGGCATTTATTTTGGCTATAATAAAGAAAACTGTCAATTACTTAATTGTCAAAAACAAGCTGATAACATTAATAAAAATATAAACATGTGGTCAAAAAGAAAGCTAAGCATGCTAGGCAGAAAAACTCACCATCTAAACATACTCAAGTCAATATAAATATAAAAGAAAATCTTAACATCATAAACCAAAAAAACTATTAAAACCCTAAATAACCATGACATTTATAACTTCTTACTTGAAACAAAGGAAATGCAAACACCTATTGGCTTTTTAAAATGAAAATCATATTTTACACTAGAAATTACTAATCTAGCATATGAAAAATTAAAATTTAATTTTACATTCTTAGATGATAATAGAAATAAAATATTTAGATGGAAACTACTTCATTATAATCTTCCCTGTAAACAATTATTAAAACAATGGCAGATAATACAAACAAATGCTTACACTGTAAACAATAGAGAATTATGATAATTTCTTCCTCAAATGTTCATATTTTGAATTATTCTGGAAAAAAGGACAACAAATTATTGAGAAATTATGTATTAGAAGACTTGTTATTAATCTGAAATGCATAGCTTTGGGATATAAAATACATGATAAAGAATACTATGAACCCTATTTACTTTTAACTATTATCAGTTACACCATATATAAAGTAGACTATATATGTCTGACAAAAAAATAAAAAATATACAACCACTCAAAATATTAAGACAAGAGATCAGAAATTGTATTGAAATAAGAAACTTTTAAGGATATAAAATTGGCAGACTATTAAAGCAATTTAATGAGCTGATGTCTGACTTGAAACAGGACATTATGAATGATGACTCTGAAAATAAAATACCTCACTCAAATATTAAGATTATACTGTAATTTTCTTCAAACATTGCACAGGTATGACTACCTGTTTATGTATATACATTTTAATTATAGTGTTTATCAAATGGGATTAGAGATTTGACTGTATTTTTATACAACAGTCAACAGTAATTTTATATTTGTTGTGTTATCATGGTTATTATTTGTATTATATTTTTCATCTATTTTTGTTATTATCCACTAACCGTTTTGCTAATTTAATGTTATTCAAGATATAAAACTCAAGTATGACATAGAACAATTAGAAAGTGAAAATTACCTTCAACTGAATGATTTGATAAAATAGCATCCGGTTTTACTGGAGATATATTTTGTAAAACACATTTGAGTTTCAAACGAATATTCACAACAGAAAAAGATAACAATCCTTTGATAACAAATATTTTGGAAAATTTCCTTGAATAATTCACTAATGTATATTCAAATATAAAGCACTACATGTGTTATCTAGCTTCATTGTAAACAAAGAAACAAGTATCAAAAAATATTCAGGCGAAGACATAAATTATTTCCGAATTATGTACTAACATAATTAACCATAATAGATGTTCTATACTAATGATAACGAGGCCGGGATAAGGTACCGGTATTTGATGTATCTATTAACAAATGTAAATATGGTAATAAAACTTATTTTTAATTTAAAAAAAAAACAAAAAAAACGATGTCATACTATTGCGCTCATTTTATGTAATTTGTGCTGCCCTTTTTGAAGCTTGAACATTTTATCATCAATAGTAAAATTATTCGCACGTAACTAAACTGTGCAATAATAAATGAAATGATGAAAACATTTGAATTTCTGATCAGGAAAAAATATGACTTATTTTTATTTTTCTAACTCAGACTGACGAAAGAGTTGGTAGTATTGAGTCGTGTTGTATGAAATGCATTTATTACTTCAATATCGTTTATTTTAGCATAACTTTATAAAAAAATGTTTTGCCTTGGTTTTTTTTTGGGGGGGGGGGGGGGGGGCATAAAAGATGCAACCTCCCTCCCTTCACATATTTACTGAAATTTAATAAAATTACTGAAATTCAATTTAAGGATGTATTTTTATGACGTAACAGTATCGTTGAAGTTGAAATCTCGTTCTGGAATTATTTCTAAATCATGTTATACAAGTGGATAATATTTGTATTTTAAAATTTTATAATCAAACATAACTGTGTGAAATAAATAGAAGACGCTTTTTGTTTATCATTTAACTTTTTGTATTAACTGTAGACATTTTTAAAGAAATTTGGACATTTATACTTATACTTATTATTTTTTTTATTTTTTTAAAACCTCGTCTCTCATAATTTTTTTAAGAATGGCTTTTCAGTGACAATTTATAATGATTAGGGTAAAAGTTTGTTACTTTTTTATGCATGTTTAATTCATTTTTTGTATTTTGGTGGAATTATGTATTACTACAATTTATGTATATTGAATATGACTTGTATTTTTTAGGGTTATTATTACCATTTATAGTATAAATAAAGACAACAGTAGTATACCACTGTTCGAAATTCATAAATCGATAGAGAAAAAACAAATCCGGGTTACAAATTAAACTGAGGGAAACGTATCACATATAAGAGAACTACGACACAACAGAAACACAACATTAAAATGTAACACACACAGAAACGAACTATAATTTAACAATGGCCATTTTCCTGAATTGGTACAGGGCATTTAAGAAAAAAAATGGTGGGTTGAACCTGGTTTTGCAGCATGTCAAATCTCTCGCTTTAATGACATTGTTAATTATAACATGAAAATGACAACATTACACGACAGGACTACAATACAAATAAATGTGAGAAAATTTAGGACAGAAACAAAAGAATAATAGCCAACGAAAGGTACCAGGTTAAAAATTTAATACACCAGACGCGCCATTTCCAGACAAGACTAACCAGCGACGCTCAGATGAAAAAAGTTTGAAAGCCAAAACAAGTACAAAGTTGAAGATTACCGAGGACCAAAGGTTCTAAAAAGTTGTGACCAATACGGCCAGGGTAATCCGCCTGGGACAAGAACATCCTTATTTACTGTTTTTAGAAAAAATCAGACTTTGTTAACTGTAAATTTTATCTTATTTTATCTTATCTTATCTTAAGACAAAATTGAAGTCTGTAATAAGGAAAATTTAGACATTTAATATAGTATAATATAGCTTGATTCAAAGTACATTTTTTATGGTTTATAGTATTAGAATATCGATTGTATCAATTTATATAAACATAAAAAAAAAGTGATAAAAAAGTATTAGCTTATCATGTTTATTGTAGTAAATGCAAATCTTTTATGTGGGTATCTTATACTTATTTACTTACTATTTTGTATTAAAGTATAGAACTGTTAGATGCTTCTAACATTATATGGTTATATTTTTTACACTAAATGTAAATTCAAGGTTAAAAGTGGACTACTTTTTTTATTGCCTTCTATTTCCCCTGGATACATGGTTTCACTTTGTAAACAGGGACCCTTAGCCTGATCCTGGACGACTAAGGTAATTGTACACAGGAAATATTTAGGAATAAAACGTTTATATGTCTTAAAAAAAACAAAAAAAAAACTGTAAATTTTATAAAATGACTATATAATAGATATACATGATTAAAATGAAGTGGTGACTAGCTACAGAATAAAAACGGATACATTACAAAAATACACAGCAATGTTAGCCAAAGCCAGTGCAACGCAAAAAGTACAAAGTGATGTCACATTTGAATTTCTAAAATGAGTTCCCAAAATTAAGAAAGAATTTGGATGAAAGTCAAGATTAGATTTGTATGGCTTATCTATCATTTATTAATAACAGTGTAAATTACAATACTAGTTAATATCAAATTTTAGTAGTAATTAGATAATTAATTTATTATCTAGCTATGTCGGTGTTTCTTCTGAATCAAACGGTAAGGCAAATATATCGTGTAATTTCGTTGATCCAAACGAAATTCTAATAAATGAACTGGATGATTAATTATCTTTACCATAACACATGAAGAAGATTTACAACTACAAACGTTAAGACATGTGACAAAATCCGATGACGGTATGTTAAAATTGAGATTAGCCGTTTTTCAAGAGATGATTGCCAATGAGACAACTCTCCAAAAGATACCAAAATGACACAGAAATTAACAACTATAGGTCACCGTACGTCCTTCAACAATGAGCAAAGCCAATACCGCACAGTCCTCTATAAAAGGCCCCGAAATGTCAAAAACAATTCAAACGAGAAGACTTTAGGGAACTGCTTATATCGAGAACTTTTGATATTTGCTGATTATTGTTGTCATTTAGCATTCATACCACATCTTATTTTATATGGATAACATATTACAAATGCCATTTTAAGTGAACATTCTTTTGTATTTCATAAGCCTTTAGGTGGTGTTTTGAATATTGAAGGACATTTCTCAGCTCATGGAAAAGTACGGATAAAGGTCAAAGGCACCAAAACATTTCTTAGAACATAAAATACATCTAGAGTTTACCACTTGATCGCTATTGATGCATGCATCATATCGGATAGAGCTCTCTGGGTGTCTACAAACAAAATAACAGCATTTCAATCGAAAATATTAACACCTTAATTTAAGTCATAGGTTAAATATGTTTGCTGAAAATTAATGACATGGAACGTGCACGTGAAAAACACAAAACAATACATGTTCATCGTCATTATACATCACCTACTCTGCATGATGTCTCGATTACGTCAACTTAGGCAATATCCTTCATCATAAATTAGTTCAGTCGAAAATACCTCCTTATTTTAAAAATCAGTCTGTACCAATAATTTCTTATACCTATACCAAACCAAATGTAACTGAATGTTTCAATTACAAACTTGTTTTGCAGGATCTCAATAATGACAACTTCAACTTCAAACCTCTTGATTGCACATATGCTAAATTCACATATAATTCGGTTGGCCACGTTATTACCGCAGACCTGAACATTGTCAATAACTCTTCCTTGCGAAATGTGTTGTCCAAAGGTCCGAAATATAGTGAGCCAAAATCCATCAGTTGGAAATACAACTTCAAAATACTGATGGATTCACCGCGGATTCTACAAGGCAACGGGCTAAACGCGAGAAAGAAGACGTAATTTTTTTTTCTGAATGGATTAAGGCTGTGGTATCGTTGATAAAAATCCGATTTAAGAAACTAAATGGGTCTATCAATACCCATGCTACGTTAATCTTAAAACAAAACACTTTTCCTACCTCCATGACAAATATGTTGCTGTCCCCCCAGATAAAGCACAAACAACACCGTTTTTGTTTGTAAATCTCATTACATAAACTGCTTGATGATTGAATTAGGTATTGATAATTAATTCAATTGGAAACTCAACATATATTCTTACGACACTAACGAAAGAGGCAATCCTTGATATTCATAGGTCTGTTTTATGTTCCTCTAATTTAGATTACAACCAAAGATGAAGAACTGGATCTTCCATCACTGTATTTGATACCAAAACTACATAAGTGTCCTTACAAACAACAGTATATTGATGGGCCTTCCAAGTGCTCAACGGAACATCTTTCTAAATTATTGACAAAATCATTTTATCAGCAACCAAAGCCGGGCTTTAAAGTTATTATGAAACTGCCTATGCTAGACGAAGAGGCTTGAATCAGATGTGGATATTAAAACAATTCAAATATCTTTTAGATTACACACACTATAAGGCTCTCTCATCTTGCAATAGTATTAAAACACTGTCTACACTTTACAGAAGTATTCCCCATCCCAAATTTAAAGCCAAATTGAAAGAGTTGATATTGCTTTGTTTCATAAAAAAGAATGGTGAACGTAGATACAAGTATCTTGTCATGTGAAGGGATACATCTTACTTTGTAAAGAATCACTCTGGTTCAAACAAAAAAAATCCCTGATCTGACATTATCAAGATGCTTGATTTCTTGAGTGACAACATATTTGTTAAGTTAAAGGACGTGTTTTTCAACAGACTATCTGCATTCCAATGGGAACCAATTGTACCCCACTCAGGGCCGTAACTACTGATGAGGCAGGGGAGGCAATCCCCCAAATTTTTCAAACAAATTTTTTTTTTAAGTAATAAAATGTAAAATTGATAATATGTACACGAAGAACTTGAATGTATATGTTAAACTACACAAGGTTACAGTTTTTAACAGTGTTACCATGATACGTGATATATCTGTAATTTTCCAGAGTTTTGATGGAAAGTGAACCGGCGTTGGTTTAATTATTATCTTGACTTCTTGATAATTTCCGGGGAAAAGTTGCAGTTTTAAAAATACTTGTTAAGGTAAGTCAAACACATACCAGATAAACCAATGATTACCAATGTTATACTTATGATAGACAAGATTCAAATGTTTCAAAGAGACAAAATCTACCAGACTAGAGTCAGCGAACTGTTCGCTCAGATATAAACATTTCACTCAGACCAGCCTGCCATTAAATAGCCTTAGAATTCAGTCCCTATTTCAGTATTTGTAGGGTTTTTTTCGTGTGGCCGTCTGTCTGTTATTCAGTATAAATAACTATTCATATTTATTTAGGGGCTCAATTAAGCAAAGGAAGTTGCCTCTGCATTGTGAATCTTTTATGATATCGGAATGATTCTGTAATGTTTATTGGTTGTTAAGGTAACAAACAAGAAGAATCTTGTTGTATATATGCATATTTCATGTAGAAGGAAGCGTTGTGTAGATTCAGACATTTGGCGGGAGAGTCAGTGGTTGGGTCCATCGGTATGGGAGTGTTTGAGAGGTACTCTTGTGTTCGGTATCGGGAACATTTAGAGAACACCCTTATCCAGTAAATAGTGAATTCGCCCTAGAGTATATAAGTGGGTGAGAAATACAAATCGGGTTCTGTCAATGTTCTTACAGAAGAAGACTGGCTTACAACAGAGAGTATGCTACATATCTGTAAGATTGCTAGGAGGACAACGTGTACTGGGTACAAGTTGGTCTAACATTGAAAGTCGGTAGAGCAGATCGTCCCACTCGGAGGACAGACTGCAACAGTCCGCATTGTTTGTTAGTTACAGACTGTCCCGCTCGGAAGACAAGTTGTGAATCTTTTGGCATATTTTGGCGTTAATATTGAGTCACTGATAAGGTCTTTGCATCGGAACTAAACACATTTATTCTAAAAAACAGTTGTTGGCATGACACGGGTTATGTTCTTCTCATATATGTTATGATGGTATGATACTAAACCCCTAACGGGAAGGATTGTGCCTGATGTTCATATGATGAAATCATAATCTTTCAGTCAGTTTAATTGAAGTCTGGAGCTGGCATGTCAGTTAACTGCTAGTAGTCTGTTGTTATTTATGTATTATTGTCATTTTGTTTATTTTCTTTGGTTACATCTTCTGACATCAGACTCGGACTTCTCTTGAACTGAATTTTAATGTGCGTATTGTTATGCGTTTACTTTTCTACATTGGTTAGAGGTATAGGGGGAGGGTTGAGATCTCACAAACATGTTTAACCCCGCCGCATTTTTGCGCCTGTCCCAAGTCAGGAGCCTCTAGCCTTTGTTAGTCTTGTATTATTTTAATTTTAGTTTCTTGTGTACAATTTGGAAATTAGTATGGCGTTCATTATCACTGGACTAGTATATATTTGTTTAGGGGCCAGCTGAGGGACGCCTCCGGGTGCGGGAGTTTCTCGCTACATTGAAGACCTGTTGGTGACCCTCTGCTGTTGTTTTTTATTTGGTCGGGTTGTTGTCTCTTTGACACATTCCCCATTTCCCTTCTCAATTTTATTTTTATGTATCAGCCCACACTGTCTGGTAGTGACAGACTGTCCTACTCGGAGGACAAGTTGTACCAGCCCGCACTGTCTGGTAGTAACATACTGTACCAGCCCGCACTGTCGTATAGGACAGATTGTTCTATTAGGAGGACAGGCTGTGTTATAATTATATTTATATATATATTGTTTTATTGTTCATTGTTACTATGTATCGGCAAGGAGCTAGTGTATATATTTTGGTTAATTGTGCATAGCATAGATAGTTATAGTTTTTGGTATTGACGTATTGTTTGTGGACAACTTGGATCCAAGTATTTACTGGAATGTTCGTTTAAGATATAAACGCCTGGTTACATGTTACAATTCGTTCTTAGCTGTTGGATCATATTTTTTTTTTGTGTCTAGTCAGGCAGTACGTCTCCCGATCACACGAGAACTTTATGGTAAATGCCTTTGTAGTTAACCACGCAGTTAGCTTTCAACAATATTGCAATAAAAGGTCTTAAAAAAAATATCTTGCATTCTATGATCTTGCTTTTTATGTTTTTTTAACTTACCAGTTTGATTTCTAACAAAAATATCTTTAAATACAGATAATGATTTTTTGTTTGCAGTAATGTCGTTTAAACAGTCGAAATTAGAGACGTTTTTCGGTAAAACTACTCGTAGTCGCGAAGACTCAGAAGAACCCATCCAACCTTCTTTATCTGAGGCTCCTTTAACTTCAATATTAACGAACACTCCATCTACATCATCTAGTTCAGTCATTTCCTTGCCGTTTCAACATCAAGAAGATCCAATAAAATTCATCGACAGAACTCTTTCTGAAAACGAACGCAAACAAATTTTGGAGCATAAATGGGAACCGGACAATAAGTTTGAATATCCTGTGAACGATAAGGGCAGAAGGTATAACCTTAAATTGGAAGAAAAACGTCCATGGTTATTCGCCATCAAATGACAGTGTATTCTGTGCCTGCTGTATTGCATTTCCGGTTGCCGTATCAGAAACACATCCAGAATTCGTAACTATTGGCTTTAGCGATTGGAAAAATGCCACAGGAGACAAACGAGGCGCACTAGAAAAACATTCAAAATCTGAAAGACATCAATTGCCCCAAGAAAAGAGTGAAATATTTTTGATGACAGTCAAAGGAAAGAGTATCCCAGTCACAGAGAGCATCAGTAAAGCGTACCAGGAAAAAGTTCAGAGATATCGAGCTTGCTTAATGTCAGGGACGACATCAAAAGTTCAATGAAGGATAAAAAACTTAATTCAAATAGTTTTTTCACTGACCCCCCTACCCCCCTATTAACTTAATTTGGGAAAAATTGATTGACCCATATGGATATATGTAAAAATCAATGTCGGATAACCAAATCTTGCTGCAGTTCAACAATTTCGATGATGTCCTGAAGTTACATTTGTCGACTGCACAGCACAAATATTTATCGCCAAAAGTTCAGAACGAATTTATTCATTTATGTGATCTAGAAATCCGTGATGCTATCAGAGATCGTTGTGGAGAGTCTGAATTTTTCAGTGTGATGGTCGACGATACTACAGATGTTGCGGAAAAGGCACAGCTTTCGATTTGTGTAAGATACGTCAGTAAGGAGAGAGATCGGTATGAGGTTAATGAAGATTTTTTAGGGTTTGTAGAAGTTGAGAGAACTGACGCAGAAACCCTTTGTGATGCAGTTTTGCACAATCTTAGACAGGAATGGGGTTTTGACTTGACGAAGTTTAGGGGACAGGGCTATGCTGGCTGTGCTACAATGACTGGTGCGATATCTGGAGTTCAGAAAAGAATTCAAGATGTATGGCCGGAGGCGAAATATTTCGTACATTGCAATTCACATCGTCTTAATCTGGTGATAGTGAACACTTGTAATAAAGTTGTTGAAGCTAGCTAACACATCACAGGTAGGCATTTGTAAATCTTTAACACGCTAAAAAAAACCACTTTGGTCCATTTTACTCCTGTCCGAACCTTATCTTCAAGCTAAACAAATGTCATGCAATGGTTGACTGCGCAAGGTATTGACTGGTACACAGTTTACTCCAAGCTAAGAGGAAACTAGTGTACAAAATATTCTTGACTTACTCAAAGATGTATGCCACCAACACCAACTACAAATTCAGCTTACCACTATCTTTCTGGACTATAAAGTTCCTATCCGAAATGCAACATACTCTGTTTTTCCTAGCATCAACGCAAAAGGCAGAATTTTATTTACTACACACAATGTATCTGGAGAAAAACACAAAAGACAAGGATTCAGGTTTTTATACAAGAAGACAACAACATTCATCAACTAATACGCCGTGAAGCTGTCCTTCCATTTGTATCTACTTCTGAGATCTAATTGTGTGGTTTAGTGCCCTAACAGACATAGACCCGTTTGATACTAGTATCATGAACTACATGCCTTTTACGGACTATGTTACAACATACTGATGTCGAACAGAACAGTCACCTTTACTTACTACTCAACAACGGGACCGAGGACTACACATCATCTAGAGAGATGACTTTTCAAGCTAAGAAAACATGTCCAGCACCAACATCCAAACATCTTTAAATTCATAAAACCGTTTAAATATGAGGAAGCATTGAACGCCCTGACCATGATGCATTATGCAGCCGTCGGGAAGAGAGTGGTTAAAAAAAGACATTATGTTTACATCAACAACATATTAGAATGCTTAAAGTTAGACTCTGCATCAAGGAAGTATCAACAGTAGAAGAAGGTGGTGATGCAGCCTCCCATCTTCTTCACTTTGAAACTTTTAAAAACTCATACCAGTATACAGTGAATTTTTAATGCGTGTGTGCTACAATGTGTGATATGATTAACTGCTGTTTACTTGTATGTTTTGTTTTATATATTATAATTCATAATGATTGCTTGAGTCTACTGTTAAAGTTGTGGTATGAAAAAAAAATATACTTATATGTGTTTCCATTTCTTTCATATAAATCTATATTACAAACACAGAATTCATACACATACTTAAATAACCTATATATAACCTATCAAAAAACAGTTGTCAATTAGAAGTTTTATTATTTAGCAATGTTTATACAGTATAATCATTTGTTTGCACAAGTTTTTTCCCTATTGCGACATGAAATTTTAACTTTTCTTACCAGATTTATAAAAAGTGGGAATAAGAGGAATGCACCGACAGGATAAATCCTTACTCATGCCAAGTATTTTTTATTTGAAACAAAGATAAGTTCTGCACAATTTTTTGAAAAGTACAAATTTAACAAAGACAAATAGGGGAAAATCAATGGAGGTATTACACCTTTTGAAAATATTCAGTTTTTGTTAATGGACATTGCAATATGATCACAAATTGCAATTAAGGTAGCACAATACAAAGATTTTATACCTCCGATTCCCCAGATTTAAAATGCTGCAACTTTCTTTATAATGCTTGCAAATTAATATAAGCGGTATTTATAGATAGCTAACATATTACTCCTTCAAATAATGCAATGTTAGTACTATACAACAACTATATACTCAATTATAATGTAAACTGTGTCTACAAAATATTACAAGAAATTTCCACTTTCAATTAAAATTAGCTTTTTCATGGATTTTATACCTCCGATTCCCCAGATTTAAAATGCTGCAACTTTCTTTATAATGCTTGCAAATTAATATAAGCGGTATTTATAGATAGCTAACATATTACTTTTTCAAATAATGCAATGTTAGTACTATACAACAACTATATACTCAATTATAATGTAAACTGTGTCTACAAAATATTACAAGAAATTTCCACTTTCAATTGAAATTAGCTTTTTCATGGATACCCCCAAGAGGGTTGATTTTATTATATGTTGTTCCTAGAGCCATTATCTACCAAAGAGTGTGTCAGATTTCAGATAGAATGTATAGCAAATTTTACACCTAATCAAACATTATTTACTTTTATGTGGTAAGGATGTTTACACTAATAACAGATTTATGAGAGAATGGAGTACGATAGCGATAATTTGAGACACACTTTTGTAGCTCATGTTGTGTTGATTAAGATTCCGTTAAAATTTCCTGTATATATTTAAAGAGACGATAAAGCAAACTTCATTCAAGTGAACTGACCAAGATTTTGCCATTTATTGCATAATAATTGATTACATAATCATTGCATAACAAAAATATTGCACTCATTTAAAAAAAAAATTAATTTATTTATTTGCAGTCTGAAGAAAGTAACAGCATTTTAAAGGTTCGAGATTGGAAGTAAAGAAATCTTTGTATTGTACTACCTTAAGTTAAGGCAGATATTATAATTCCAATAAACATCAAAGTTATTCTATTCTAAATCCCATTTGATTTCGAAGGTTTATTATAAGGTTAAGACAATAAAGGTATTCCTTTAAATAACTAATTAATATAATTTAATATGTCGTGTATCTGTTTAATGCGTGAAAAAAAAAATCTTTTTGTATTGTGATTTCAAGCTGTAACAAAACCATGAGTTAGCGTTTTCTTCAAATATTCCTATAAGTCTCCTTCAGGGGAGCCTCACCTAGAAATATATAAATAAGACCACTGGGACGATGCCACTGCTGGTGGACGTTTCGTCCCCGAGGGTATCACAAGCCCAGTAGTCAGCACTTCGGTGTTGACATGAATATCAATTATATGTTCATTTTTATAAATTTCCTGGTACAAAACTTTGAAATTTTAAAAAACTAAGGACTTTCTTATCCCAGAAATAGATTACCTTAGCTATATTTGGCACAACTTGTTTGGCTTTATAACTATTTTGATCTGAGCGTCACTGATGAGTCTTATGTAGACGAAACGCGCGTCTGGCTTTTTAAATTATAATCCTGGTAACTTTGATAACTATTATCAATCCATTGGTATACGCGTTCATAGATAACCGGTTTCGTAATGCGACTAAAGCTTTGGTTCGAAAATGTTTGAAGAGATTTTAAAGTTTTCACTATTCCTAAACTTCAAACTTTGTTTGTAGATTTTGTAATATTTAAAAGAAATGGATTATACATGTGTATATATAATGAAATAACTTAAGTAGATTCAATATTTGTTTATGCAAAATGCATATAATGACATGAAAAATGTCTGTAATCTAAGAGATGTGTTTTTCCGTTATAGATATAACAGAAACAAATTAAGATATGCCGTCAACAGCCACCTCACCAAATATTTTATTCGAATGAAATACATTTCACCGGCTTTGTACTGATACGGATGCAACAAAGAGCAGGATCTGTCTACCCTTTGGTGCATCTTAAATCATCCGAGTTTTGGGGTTCGTCTGCTCATTTTTTTGCAAAAACACTTAACTCCGTAGAAAATACAAAAAGAAAATTCCCTTATCAAAAGTCAAAATTGAAAGGAGAAGGTTCAGTAAGACCCCTTTTTGGCCCCAAAATATAGCAGTTTTAAATAATTGTTAAAATGTAAACTTTAAGTTATTTATTGGACAGTAGAGTGCTTCTGCTACATTAATATGGGCTGTTTTTGACAAAACAATGCACATATATCGGGTACTAGCACAATTAAGTCATGCTTAATTACTGAAATCTTCACAATTCTAGCATTTTAGTTAAATTTTAGACGGTTTTTGTCTAAAACGAAAGTGGCCGCATTCGTGTTCATCCTTAATATTGAAATGTAAGTTGTATTTGATGATAATAAATAACATATATAAAGGTTGAGGATGAACACGGATGCGGCCACTTTCATTTTTGACAAAAACTATCTGAAAAATGACAATTTTCGGCATATTTGGTAGATTTTGTATATTTGAGCTTGAACCGGATCGTTTTTAATGACAAAATCAGTTGAAATTTTCCACTTAAACTAATTGAATCAAATGAAATGGACACTTAAGTGTTTAAAAAGTGGTCAAAATCTTTCGTCAGATGAACCTGAAATTTGAGGCCAAAATCAGCCCTTACCGGACCTACTCCTTTCACACACATCAAACGTAATGTATTACTGTGTTATATTTATGCGAAATATACCATTGGGTAAAGTTAGCAGTAAATATATACGTTTATTGTCAAAAAAAATGTATGTTACACTTCTGAAAGAATATCACCGACCCACCCCCAAATCACACAGAAAGTAAAAATGGACATGAATTTCAATCAAAGTTCCACATCCAAAAGTATTTATCATTACCAACTCAAATCATATCAAATAATATTATTTTGAAACATGAAACTGTTTTCTGTAGTTTCATAAAAGAAGGAACTTGATATAATATATCACAAAACTATGCCATTACTTGATTTTCACGAGTTGAACTTGGACTAGTTCAGAAATAGAACAACAAATTCAATAAAACAATTTACATCAATATTAAGATTCATGTTACACTGAAGGAAAACAATATATTATCATTATGAACAATATGTCTTCCTTGTCTTGGAGATATAAACATATGTAATATATATATATATATATATTGTTTGTCTAACAATAATAGAGTTATTCATACAATGGTTTGTGTCTTCCTTTTGTTAACAGAAGACAGAATGTCTAACAAAAAGGTGGCACTCAATTAAAATTTAATATTTAACTAATTACCTAGGTTTCTTCCTTGTTCCTACACGGTTAATACATGAACATTTCTTGATCGAAATAACTACATCAAGTTAAAATGACACCTAATGAGACGAACGAATGTTTGGTGGAATGGCATAGTGAATTTGCAATAAACAGTATTGGAAATATTATTGCATTGTGTGTCTATATGATATGTGGCTTGATTGGCAATACCATAGTCATTGTTGTATATAGGTACCAGTTTAAAGATGTTTCTGATGAGAGATACTTCATTCCTGTTTTGGCAGTAGCAGATCTAGTTGCGTGTATTGTTTGTCCTGTATTAGACATTATGTTTCTTGCGATGCACTTAAACTACGTCAACAGTTTAGGATGTAAAATGGCACTCGTTTTAATAACCACTGCAGCATTTACATCGGGTTTTGTTTTATTATGTATTGCTATTCAACGATATTTGAAGATATGTAAAAATAAAACAATACCTTTATACTGAAGACGAGTAATGGTTGTTTTATCCTTTTTACTTGCATTTTCGATGATCGTACCACTTGCGATGACATATGATCACATAGAGTTTTCAAGCCAGGGTACTGTTGTAGGTAAAAGATGTGGAAAAATCAAATATGATTCGGATATAGATGGCGCTGCCTATGGGATTGTTTATCTTTCCGTTGATTTTCTTGCACTAATAACTTTTTTATTTTTATATGGAAGAATAGGTTGTACTATTTATCACAATTTTAAACGAAATAAACGTGTAAAGAACAAGTTCACATTCATGTTTATGATTATAACCATAGTGTTTAGTGTTAGTACTTCGCCCGTTGGTGTTATTTTAACATTGGAAGGAATTATGCATGATTTCTGGGATAATTTAACAATGACCCAACTTATCGTTGTCTTATGGCTATACCATGCATACTTGATAAATAATTTAATAAATCCGTTCATCTATGCATTTCTGGATCCTGAGTTTTGGCAAGCAACTAAGACTCTATTCAAATGTGTATCCAAACTCAAAAGAACTGTAGAACCAAGATTTTAAAACATTTATCTATGTAGTTATTAACGGCATAAAATATGTCTTTTAGTTGTATAATATATTTTATGTTATTTGCATATTACCGTAACTTTTACTTACATATTGCAGTATTTTGTATTTGCATATTGCAATAACTTTAAGTTGTATATCGTAGTGACTGTACAAGGCTTTTATTCTATTATCACACTAATCTTCAATTGTTCTAAATGCTGTTCTATTTTTTTATTTGCTTTTAGTTTCTATAATCTATTGTAATATTAAAAAAAATACAAAAAATAATTAAGCTTCTTATTTGTTCTTTGCACGTTATTATAATCTACAGTTGTGTTCAAAACACACATCTTAAAAAGACTTGATGATATGTAAAACTGTAATTAGCACACATGCAAACAGAGGGTCGGAAATAAAATGACAACACCATGATCAAATAAAACAAAAACAAACAGACAGACAAACAGACAACAGTACACAAAAGAGAGACGAAAGATACCAGAGGGACAGTTAAACTTAATATATATTTATTATGGGGCCAGCTGAAGGACGCCTCCGGCTGCGGGAATTTCTCGCTGCATTGAAGACATATTGACGACCTTCTGCTGTTGTCTGTTCTATGATCGGGTTGTTGTCTCTTTGACACACTCCCCATCTCCATTCTCAATTTTATCATCAATCGAAAATAAACTGACAACGCTAAGGCTAAAAATGAAAAAGTCAAACAGACAAACAATAGTACACATGACACAGCATAGACAACTAAAGAATAAACAACACGACATAGAAAACCTAAGACTGAAGAACACCAACCAAACCAAAAACTGGGAGTGATCTCAAGTGCTCTGGAAGATTAAGCAGATCCTGCTCCACATGTGCCACCCGTCGTGTTGCTCTTGTTAGAACAAATCTAGTTTACGTTTAATTCAGTAGGTCACATTCGGGGAAAAGGTGACAGGACTGCCACTATTGGAACATATCCGTTGTCATCTGTGAAACAGATATTTTATTAAGATTAACCATGGAAGTATTATGATGTCTTTAAAATTACAAATAACAGATTTCAGCAAGATTTGGTGGTACTTTAGGATACTTTGTTTCATAGCAACATACACTATACGGAAATGTAAACAAAAAAGAAAAACTTGTTTCTTGTTGCATAAAGCATCAAATTAATGTACAAAATATATTCTTATCCTAAATTTATATAAACTAATGCCTTTCAAAAAGAAAATAGATATTGAAAAAAGTATATATTTGTAATAAAATAAAATTCCGATAAGTACAGTACATTTAAGCAAATCGAAATAAAATCCATAAAATTAGTGATTTTCATAAAGACAAATAAAAGAATAGTATAACACAATATTAAGATGATATACCACGTCATTACTCAGAATCTATACTTCAAGACCACCGTGTTTTGTTTGTAAAGTTGAAACGGAATATTTACCATCAAGGTCTCCATATCTTCCGATGTACTTTTTTTTCGAAAAGTAACAAGACGTTCTTTGACATATCCCTGGTTCATCAAATTTTTATGCAGACACTGGCGACGTTTCACAAAGTCTGAGACGCAGCTGCAAACTCATTCATTCCAATTAAGTTGGGAAATATATATCCCGTATGCAGGTGAAATTGGTATATTGATTCAAAGGTGGGAGAGGTATATGGCTACAAAAGTTGGAGAAAATTTCAAAATTAAGATTGTCATAGATTCTAGTACTGAGATGATCGCGTATGTCAAATTCAAAACCCATACCGTGAGTAGAAAGCTATAAAAGGCCCCGGCATGACAAATGTTAAACAAATTAAACAAGACAACTAACGGTCTGTCATACGTATAAAACAATTAACGAAAATCAAATATAACACCAAATTACAACCTTCTGAATCTATAGAATGTGGAGGGCATACACTTGTTTTCTGTGTGACATATATTTAAAAGTTTCCGTTTTGGCATTTTTGGATATGACAAGGAGTAATATCACTTGTCTATTATAGTAGACCTCATTTTGACTTCGGAGGTTAAATAGTTTATATATCAGATGTATACCTTAGCTTTATTCGTGGAGGTATTAGTATGGAAAAAAACAATAATATAAATAGTTTATTCCTTGTGAGATAGTCGTGAGAAAAACAATAAATTGTGACAATGCAACATATTATTTTTATTTTCATGATTGTCTAACATAATAGTAGGTCAGTATTATGTTACGTTTTGATACCATATAATATCAAATATTTAAATGGGAAGTTTTTACCATTTTTTTGCACATGATGATTACTTCTGCAGGAAGAACTCTAATAAATAAATTTACTGATCTATTTTGAAGTGTCTTCCTCATTTCTGCTTCTATTTTTCCTTATATTTTCACCTGGATAAATTTAATCATGGAGCATAATGATACGAATGAAATGTTGATGCAATGGCATAGTGAATTTGCGAGAAACATTATTGGCAATATTACAGCTCTGTCTGTGTATATGATATGTGGCTTGATTGGCAATACCATAGTCATTGTTGTATATAAGTACCCGTTTAAAGATGTTTCTGATGAGAGATACTTTATTCCTGTTTTGGCCGTAGCAGATCTAATAGCATGTATTGTTTGTCCTATATTAGACATTATATTTCTTGCGATGCACTTGAACTCAAGAATAGTTTAGGATGTAAAATTTCACTCTTTTTTAAAACAACTACAGCATTTATATCGGTGTTTGTCTTAATGTGTATTGCTGTTCAACGATATTTGAAGATATGTAAAAATATAACAATATCCCTATACTTTAGGCGAGCAATGGTTGCTTTGTCCTTTTTACTAGCATTTTCGATGGCAGTGCCTCTAGCTATGACGTATGACTATATCGACTTTGCAAGCGAGGGCACTATTGTAGGAAAACGATGTGGAAAAATTGAATATGATTCGGATATAGATGGCGCTGCCTATGGCATTGTTTATCTTTCTGTAAATTTTCTTATTCTAGTGTCTTTTATATTTGTATATGGTAGAATTGGATTCACTATTTATGAACATTTTAAACGAAATAATCGAGTAAAGAATAAATTTACATTAATGTTTATGATAATAACGTTAGTGTTTGCTGTTAGTGTAATACCCGTGGGCATCATTTTAACATTGGAAGGAATTATGCACGATTTCTGGGATAATTTGTCAAGGAACCGACTTATCATTGTGCTATGGCTCTATCATACGTACTTGATAAATAATTTCATAAATCCGTTCATTTATGCATTCCTGGATCCTGAGTTTTGGAAGGCAACTAAGACTCTTTTCAAATGTGTTTTTTAAAGTCAACAGAACACAAGAACCATGATTTTAGTAGGTTTACTTGTATGCCGTATACTGCTATTGCTTAAATAAACTTTCATTTACACAAATTTTATCTTTGTTATTCTGGAATTTGAATGAGTACATTTATTGTTTATCTGTACTTATTAAAATATCCTTTTTTTATATATAGGACTGATTCTAAGATAATTCTTTATTCCTTTATGTTATCTGCACTGTTTTAAATTAATGAGCCATCATTTGTATGCAAATCCCTTGTTTCTTTGTAAGCAGCTACATGTTGTTAGGGAAATAATGATATGAAACTCAAGAATTGGATTATTGTATCAACGGAGAAATATATACTCCGTATGTAGGTTCTGCTGGAACTTTGCAGAACAGAAATGGATAGCTTACAATTGGATATTAGTAATCGAAATCGTCGCCGCTAACGAGCAAAATCTGTTGTGTATTTCTCTGTGCTGAGTGTTCTTGTGTTGTCTTGTTCTGTATTCCTGCTACATATTATTGTCATTTTAGCAGTATTTAATCTTTGCCATATAAGCGTGATGTCTGCTATCTATAAAACCAGGTTCAACTCACCATGTTTTTTCTTTTAAAAATGTCCTGTATCAAGTCATGAATGTTACAATTGTTACCTACAGCTCAAACCTACAGTCAGTTTTAATGTATGTTGGTGTATGCTTTTGTTGTAGTTCAGTATTTATGTTCTCCGTTGTGTTTCCGTCGGTTCTAGTTGTTATCCGGATTTGTTTTTGCTTAATCGAATTATGACTTTTGAACAGCGGTATACTACTGTTGCCTTTATTTACTTTTGACGAAAGAAATCCTCAGACATTGTGACATTGCTAGTAATGTATGTATAAAGTCGTGATACGAGAATGACGGAGTAACTGAACATGGTAATATACTTGTATACGAATGGAAGAACGACAAAAACCGATTGTCGGGTGTTCTGCAGATTGATATTGTAAAAATCAGATGAATGTTACAATTTGTAGTTGTTTTCCGCGGGTGAGCGCAGCGAACGAGTGCAAAAAGGCTTGATAGTGTGTCGAGTAGGTGATATTTTACAATATCAATATGGAGAAAACCTGAAAACAAATTTAATAGATAGTATTTGTGTATTTGGATGATACAAAAAACTGGTTATTTTTGTTTCAAAACCAAACTGGAAGAGGACGTGATAAGTTCGGGTCAAATCTATCAACATCGGTTCATTCCTTTTGTTTTCAGCGACATATTCCAGTCAAAATTATTAGGGCCAGGTTAACGTATACTGACGTCACAAACCGTTAATACAACTTTATTTTGACAACTGGGCAGAGTGATATAGACATTGGAAACACAGATAAAAAAAATGCAGATATAAACCCAATGCATTCAACCAGCATTAAGTGTTCCATTTATAATATTTTAAATGGACATAATTATTTCGAATATTAATGCTCAAATAAAAAAAGGGCAGCTAAACATTTGCGTTATTGACTGATATTGTTTTACGGAAGTTGTTATACAGCAAATACAACATATAAACGAAAATTCATCTATGTATAAAACAGTGATACATGCCATACAATGGAAATATATAATTAATCTTAATAAGGATCTTACTTCTTCCTTTAGGTGGCAATGTAATACATTAACTGATAGAACATTATTGTGCGATCCGACATAATGCTTGTTATTTTTGTGTACCAAAAACAGTCTTTTTCCGCTGAGAAAACAATAATTATCTTTATAGTGATAAAATTAGGAAAGATTTTAAATGAAGGTTTTTTTCTATATTTTGGACAAGAACATTATAATTGACACTGCTTTTGCTGAAGTAAAATTGGCACTGTTTATGTTATACTCTCTTATAATTTGATTGACTGTTTATCTCCGAAGGTAGATCAATAAATAAAGGCCGCTGTTCAAAAGTCATAAATCGATTGAGAGAAAACAAAAACGGGTTAAAAACTAAATGCGAGGGAAACACATCAACTGTAAGAGGAAAACAACGAAACAACAGAAACACTGGAGTGCAATAAAAAGCAATCGACAATGCAACATCCCAGTAGTCCTGTACTTGTAACAGTCTATTTTTGATAGTATTTTCTGTGAAATTCACAGTAATAAAGTAAGAAATCATTCAACATTATGTATATCTCATATGCATATCTCTGATTATTGGTTCAATTCCTGGTTCGGGTTTGGTACAGTTTGATGTTATACTCTCTTATAAACTGCTTGACTGTCCCGATGGTACATCAATGAAAAAAAGGTAACAATAGTGTGGCATCTTATGCTACATATATATAAAGTAGAATCCAAGTAAATACTCATATTTATTATACAACTCAAACGATCGAACTACAGTTACAGAAAGATTATAATCCTAATAAAAGCCTTACTAAACTATGTGCAGATAATGAACCCGTGTGTTGTCGAAAATGATAGATACATAGAAACTCTCACAGTATCAATTATCAGCGGATGTAACTGTTTATATTAATGTCACTACACACCTCCATCCTTAGATTTCACATAACCTTAATGTTTATAGTTCATTTATCACTGAATAAATGAAAACACAATCAGCTGTTTTTACTCTAAATTTATGAATGAAATTCTGCACATATATTTGTCTATAGAATTTTAAACTGAATGAACTTTTACAATTATAGTGTATTTCCTTAATCCTACTAGAAATTGAAAATAAGCAATATGTAAATCTATTTTTGCATGCAAAACAAAGAATAGGTAGACTACCTTATTTCTTTGTATAAAATGGTTATAAGGGATTATTCTGCTATTTAACATTTGAACCATTGCCTTAACCAAAGTTCGTTCAATTTTAATTATATACAAAATCTCCATATCTATTTGGCGGTTTCCGTGTTCTGGTTAGTCTCGGAGTCTCAACGGTAGGTTTTATAACAGATTTTGAATTGTCACTAGTGTCACTAGAACCAGACGGTGTTTCTACATCTGCTTGATTGTCGGATACGACTGGAATCGGATAGGTAATTTATTGTCACTATACTGATCATATTTGTGTCTGATCTGATTCTGATGTCGTTTAACAGTTCTGTCATCGTTTAATTCAATAACAAACGAAACTGGTCCTGTTCTTTTAATTAAAGTTCCTGTAATCCATTTAGCTTCACGGTTGTGACTCAAAATGTACACACTATCTCCTACATTAAAATTTCTCACTTGAGCTGTCTTATCATGAGATTGTTTTTGTCTTTGTTGTTTCTGTTGAACGCGACTGCTAATGTTCGGATATGTTAAGTCTAGCAACGATCTTGGTCTCCGTCCCATTAACATTTCAGCTGGAGCAATAACGGTTGTGGCATGTGGTGTTAGTCTATACGTAAATAAGAATTTCGCCATTCTTGTTTCTATACTTCCATCGGTAACCTTCTTCATGCCCTCTTTAAATGTCTGAACAGCACGTTCGGCCAACCCATTTGTGCTAGGTTGATATAGTGAAGAACGAATGTGCTTAATTCCGTTTCTTTGAACAAAATACTGGAATTCCTGACTAGCAAACGGTGTTCCATTATCACCCACGATGCTTTCTGGTAATCCATGAATTGCAAACATAGTGTGCAATTTCTCGATAGTGTTTGCACTGGTTGCAGAGTTCACTACATGTACATCCAAATATTTTGAGTGTGCATCAACCGAGGCATCAACACATACTAAGAACATTTTTCCGTACAGTGGTCCTGCATAATCAATATGTATCCTTGACCATGGGTTTGACGGCCATTCCAAAGGATGCATTGGAGCTTCTGGTGGAGCATGTCGATTGACTTGACATTTGTGACATGCACGAACTGTCTGTTCAATTTCTGCGTCCATATTTGGCCACCAGACATAACCTCTCGCAAGTACTTTCATACGTGAAATTCCTTGATGACCCTCGTGTAGTTCTTGAAGAATAATTCCTCTTGCAGGGTTTGGAATAACAACTCTATTTCCCCACAATAGACAACTGTCAAATACACTTAACTCTGTTTTTCGACTAAAATATGGCTTCATTTCATCATTGTCTCTGTAATTTGACCAACCTTTCAAAACATAGTTAGTTATTTGTCCCAATATCGGATCCTTGCGTGTCCATGCTTTAATTTGCTGGGCAGTAACAGGCGTAGAATCCATGTGATCCATTAGTATGATTATCTCTGCGGGTACTTCCGTTTTCCCTTTTCGGTTTAACGGTAGACGGCTTAGTGCGTCAGCGTTAGAATTCTTCTTTCTTTCTTTGTAAACTATCTTATACTCATATGCGGACAGTGTAAAAGCCCAACGCTGAATTCTTGCGGCTGCCATTGGTGGAATACACTTATTTTCGTTAAATAATCCTATCAATGGCTTATGATCTGTATAAATGATGAATTTTCTATCAAACAAATATTGATGAAATTTCTTTAGTGCGAATATAACGGCTAATCCCTTCTTTTCAAGAACACTATAATTCCTTTCGGCGGGTGCTAGCGTGCGCGAAACATATCCAACTAGTCTGTCACATCCATCTTCCAGTTTGTGCGACAGGACGGCCCCTATTCCATACGTTGAAGCATCACACGATAGAATAATGTCCTTGTTCGGGTCATAATGTACCAACATTTTAGAAGACTTAAGTAAAGTTTTTGATAGTTCAAAAGCCTCTTGTTGTGATTTTTCCCTTTCCCATTGTTTTTGCTTTTTCAACAGTTCATGCAACGATGCTAGTTTTGAAGATAAATCCGGCAGAAATCTGTTGTGATTAAGCATTCCTAAGTACGATTTTAACTCGGTAACATTTTTAGGTTCCGGTGCCTCTGTGATCGCTTTGACTTTGCTTTCAACAGGATATATTCCATATTGATCAATTCTATGACCTAAATACAATACTTCAGGTGCTAGAAATACGCATTTGTCCTTGTTGAGTCTCATACCTGATTCCTGTATCTTGCCTAATACAGTTTCTAATTTGTTTAAATGTTCACTCTTTGAACTTCCAGTGATAAGAATGTCGTCTACTCTCACAACAACTCTCGGGATTCCTTGCAACAAATTTTCCATTGTTCTTTGAAATATTCCTGGTGCGGATGAAACTCCAAACGGCAAACGATTATACTGATACAATCCTTTATGCGTGTTGATTGTTACATATTTACGTGACTCCTCGTCGAGTACAATTTGTTGATAGGCTTGGCTCAGATCTAGCTTGGAAAAAGCTTGTCCCCCACTTAATGTTGCATAGAGATCATCGGTTTTAGGGATCGAATAATTGTCAAGTTTAGACACTTGGTTAATAGTTACTTTGTAGTCCCCACAAATCCTTACTGATTTGTCCGGTTTTACTATTGGCACTATGGGAGCAGCCTATTCGGAAAATTCAACCTTTTCGATATTTCCCCCTTTTTCCAATCTATCAAGTTCTTTTTCAATTTTTTCTTTGAGTGCGTACGGCACTGGCCTTGCTTTGCAATATTTTGGTGTAGCGCCTTTATCTACATAAATCCTTGCTTTAGTCCCCTTTAATGTACCTAGTCCTTCTTTAAATACTTGAGGGTACTTACGTAACAAGTCTTGTAACTCCTTGTCCTTTTCCGGTTCCTGATTGTGTGACAATTGCTCAATTTTGAAAATTGATTTCCAGTTGAGTTGTAGTTTATGAAGCCAATCACGCCCCATTAAACTCGGTCCCGTTCCCTTAACCACGGTGATCGGTAAATCCACACTTTGACTGTTGTATATAACGGTAACATTCCGTTTTCCTAACACATCAATTTTCTCTCCTGTGTATGTACGCAAACTACACGGTGAATTTTCTAATAAATTGTCACTTCCAAATACTTGTTTACATGTCTCCTGACTTATCACTGAAACTGATGCACCTGTATCGATTTCCCTATTTATTTCAGTGTTGTTGAGTTTAACGGACACTAGATACGGTTTCCTTTTTGTATCTTCCAATTGATACATTGTATAGGTATCCTCCATATCGTCGCTATCCTCTTCAACAAAATGGTTTTAGTCGGATGCTGCTTAGGGTACACTTTCCCTTGCTGTGTTTGTTGCTTAAATTTCGGTTTTTCTTTAGCATTTTGCTTCCCCTTATTTCGGCATTTTTTCGCTAAATGTCCCTTCTTATCGCACACATAACACTTTGCGTCTTTCCATTTACAATCCGTTGCATTATGAGATCCTCCACATCTGTAACATTCCTCATTACGAATTGTAACTTTGTGCACTTGCTTAGGTTCCTGAACTTGCAGATCGTGTGCGTTCTTAGCTGTCATTTCCATTGCTGTTGCAACTTCCATTGCTTTTTTGAATGTCAATCCCTCGGTCAATCCAGATGAGGTTCAGCTAACAAACGTCTCTGAATACGGTCTTCTTTTATTCCATAGACAAGTCTATCTCTCAACATATCATCAACAGTAGCTTTGTAATAACAATGTTCAGATATCTGTCTAAGCTCTGCTACAAACTGGCTCACCGATTCGTTTGGCTGTCTCAATCTACTGTTAAACTTGCACCTCTGTACGATAGATGACGGTTTTGGATGTTTGTGATCCGTGACTAACTTAACAATGTCATCATAAGTCTTTTCCCCTGGCTTTTGCGGAGCACTTAAATTCCTCATAAGTTTATATGTCTTTTTGCCACAGGCACTTACAAGAATTGCTCGTTGCTTTTCCATACTTTCAATGTTATTTGCAATAAAAAAAAAATGGTTAAGTCATTCGGTGTATTGTATCCAATCTTCTGAAATGTCATCAAATTCGTCAATACGTCCATAATTTGTTGGAATTATTATAGGTGGTGCAGCTTCGTCTCCCATTGTTATGTTCACAATGTATTCACTAAATCGAAAAAAGTTTTAAATCCTCGTCGGCAATTTATGTGGCATCTTATGCTACACATATATAAAGTAGAATCCAAGTAAATACTAATATTTATTATACAACTCAAACGATCGAACTACAGTTACAGAAAGATTATAATCCTAATAAAAGCCTTACTAAACTATGTGCAGATAATGAATCCGTGTGTGGTCGAAAATGATAGATACATAGAAACTCTCACAAAGTTCAAAGTTCAAAGTTCTTTATTTCCAATTAAGGGCCCCTGACGGGACATAATGACAACAATACACAATACATTCCGATTCTTAATACATAAACATATAATGAAGATAAAATCAAAAATTCAATTCACATGAAGAGAATATAATATCATAGAATATATATATCAAATAAAATGTCACATCATAAAACAATTGTTATTGTTATTATTCATAAGTTATTTTAGTTCTCTCACAGTTTCATATCTTTGATTTTTTTTTCTTCTTTTTTCTGCCATGCCAGAGTGCCAGCAAAAATAGTTTTAAAATTTATTAATTCACCATATTAAATTGAGAATGGAAATAGTTTGCTAACAGAGGTCCACCTCGTCTCTTATCCATAAAAATAAGTTGAAGGAATAAATAATACAAGTCATTAAAATGGAAAAGAGACCAAGGGCAAATGCACTTGGACATGTTAGTAACTGGAATTTTAGATACCCTCTTAACCTCCTCGTGACTAGTGCACAAAAGTAAAAAAATAGCAGAATTCACCAAGGGATGATACTTAAAGGTTTTGGCATCCAAAATCGTATGTAATTATATTTACAAATGCATATATATAAATATTCAACAATCTAGCATAGCAGTAGCAGGTGCAAGTGAAGTGACAAGGTTCAAATAATTTTCAATTCTACTACTCTTCAATTATACTACTCTTTAATTAGTATGTTCATGTTTGGCTATAAGACAACAAATTTTACATAAAATTTCATGATCTTCATTACTCATCATCCAAATAAATTTTTCAGGATTTTGTAATTGGGTAAAATTAGGACATTTCAAACAAATAGCATTAATAAGATCATAACGTTCACCTTTATACTTTGTACATGTTAGTAAAAAATGGTTCTCATCTTCTACCTCACCAGATGAGCAATGAATACACAATCTATTTTGCCTGATAATACCTTGATATCTTCCTAACTCTATTTGAAGTCTATGAGCTGATATTCTGAATCTGGTGAAAATTCTCCTCTGCCCAAAATCTTTTATAATATTTAAATAATTTTCAAATCCAAAGTTTTGTTTAAACTTGAAATATCAATTATCAGCGGATGTAACTGTTTATATTAATGTCACTACAAGTAGTAACTGTTAATCTGATTTATGTACAAAACAAATATGATAAACAACAACAAACGAAAACCATTGAATAACAGGCATCTGATTTAGGACAGGCACAAACTTCAAGCGGGACTTAATTTTCGACTCTCCCTCGACATCCTTAGCGAGTATGGTCTAGAGAAACGATGATCGTCCGTCGGAAGGGGGGCGATAAATGGCTGACCCGTGTTAAGAGATAACCATATTTCTTGCACGTAAAAGACACCCGTGTAGATTTCGAAAAAGAGCAGACTAATGCCGCTACAAAGTAGCAAGTGTACCCGCCAAGTGGAAGGATTAATACAAGTTGCACTAACTTGTTTCCCAATCAACTATGAATAAATATGTTTAAACTAAGTATGACCATGAAAATGATACGTAATGTACTGGTATTAATTACATAATAGGTTTCATAATTTAATGAAACAACATATTTAGAAAAGCAGAATCAATTAAAACCCAGACACGATTCCTTGTTTAACTACACCTGAATACTAGGATTGATTTTTCTCCATTATTTGATACGTATAACTTGTCATAGTCTTTGTTAAAGCATATAGCTAAAGGGTCGATAACTCCGTTATAACCATCAACAACAAGACGGTCTAATGTTCCATCAGCATAAAGACGTTGTATTGAGTGAGTGCCCCGCCCTGTGACGTAGACGTTATTTCTACGATCCTGCACAATTTTTCTATGCATATTTTCTCCTTGTATTTGAATTTTGAAAATGTCACTGCCACTAAGGTCTATACAATTTATGGAATCATGATCTGTATATATCAAACGGTTGTTGCTTCCAAAACTAAGATACTGCGCCCAACCCCAGATTTTCAAATAACGAAGATGTTGTCCATGTATGTTTAAGAAGTGAATTATTCCCATATCACCGACCATTATCTCATTTTCAGAAGCAACTACACCAGTAAGATGTTTTGACCCTAATACGGTTTTGCTTTTCATTGGTATTAGTTTATTTGTATTGATGAAGCCCAGAATTTTGCTATTAAACGTAACAACGGATTTACAAGAACCTGGGATCATGGCAACATCCCATACTGGACCCGGCATCTTGATTGCTTTCAAAAATATTCCTGTGTCCGTGTATGCCGAAACCGTTTCACTACCACAGTATTTATAATCACAAAGCAGTAAAACATTTTGGTCGGTGACAGTCATACCGGTTATAGCTTTACCCGTAACATTAATCCTAGAATGATACTGAAACCTTTGAGGTGTTGCTGCCGATTGTGAGGGAGCTTGTGCTTGGCTTAATATGGCAGACCTGTATGTGATTTCACTGGGATTCGTTTGAACAGTGATTATTTTTGAAGTGTCTTTTTTACCTTCACAATCTTCTACTGAAATATTTATATTTTTTAGTCCTTCAATTGCATTTCTAATGTTGCTTTCCAGCTGCTTCAACTCACAATCAAATGTATGAATCAATATGAAAACTTGCTCGTTCGTCCCATGTGTAGTTGAAAATACTATTCTTTCATTGGCTGATTCTATCTCCCTTTTTAAATTATAAGCATATTGTTTTTCATTCAAAAGCGTTTTCAAATTATCTTCTAATTTTTCATTTAAGCTGTTTTCTATTTCATCAATAACACAGTTTTTAGACAAAATCTCTTTCAGTCTTCTTACATCTGTTTGTAAGGCAGCAGAACAGTGGTCTCTGTTATTGATAATATCCTGACAAGTACCGTCAAGTGCCTTTAGTTGTTTCATGTAGTTGGAAACTGTGTGTGAAAATTGTATCCCTTCTGACGCCGAAGCAAGTGACATGATGTTTTGACATGACAAATGTTTTTTTCGACAATATTGACAACACAACTGATCGTGGTCAACACAGAAGTACTCTAACAAGCTATTTATATGTACATAACAGTGAGTATAAGACAAATTAGTCACTTTTTCCATCTTCTTCTATGTTATCTTATACGGCCGGATCAATCCTCAGTTACTTCTATTCTGTGCTTACGCCTGGAATAGAAAGAATCTATATATCTCAAATGTATTTGATTTGAAACATGTACTGAACTTTCAAATGTTTACAAATGCAGTTCCTTAACGAACAGTTTAAACAATGTGCTACTTGGAATGTTATGGGACAATGACACATAAGATGGTGGAAATGAGCTACTTGTTCTATCTTACTTACTGTTAAAATCTATGACAGCGCTCCATTAACCATCTCTATAATACGCTACACCATGAGATAAATAAGTCGGCTAATATATCCATTGTTTTTATCAGCAGCAATAATTTAATATGCCATGAGATCAATACAGGAAGAATAATATTGAACGTTTTATCGGGAATAAATAAAGTACAAAGCAGCATAAAAGGGAGTGGTGTCAGAAATGAAAACATTGTAAACGTTAATCAAATATTATGCAGGATGTAGCTAATCAAATCAATAAGTAATACGCAGAAAGTAAAAATATTCGAAATTTCTACTCGAAACAGTCACGAATTTATACACATTCCCTTGATCGATCAGAGCGACTTGATGACTGAATTTACTACAGGGCATTTCCATTTTTGTGAAGTATGCGTCGATAACTTTATTTCGGGATCCTCTCGTACAATAAATTGCCGCGGACCTTCAATGATGTGTTATTGCTATCCTGACATTTTTTTATTTAATTTTTGTATCATTTACAGAAATATGAAGTAAGGAGATATGGGTAAAACATTACTGAAAAAGTAACCCACCAAAATAAATAACAAAAGACATTCAGAAATCAGTAAAGAGTATTCAACAATTAACAGTTGTCTATACATTATGTCAAGCTCTGAATTATCCCGAGTCTTTCGAAGTTAAACAGAAGACATATATATTATCTGCCATTAACACGCCATAAAAAATACAAAAGTAAGTAATATATGACCTTTTACAACTTCTGATGAAGTTCAGCTCACTTGTGATAGACACATGAAAATATGATGGGTTTAACTAGATTTGCAGAAAGTGGAAGAACATACGAATTAGCAGAACATGATAAATCAAGCAAGCTCAACGTACCTAACCTTCTAATAAGAAATCATGTCATGTTACACGTAATATCTGTTCTTGAACTTTATATTCTTATATAATGATTTAGAAGCCAATATCTCTCAATCAAACCAATATAGAGTTTTATGTTGTTTTTGAGAAAGAGAAAAACATGGTATTGGTATCCGTTTTTTCCCAGATCAGATAACTGGAAATCTGTTGGCTAAGCAGATATAAGGGACAGAAGGAAAAAAATAACAAAACTTTATTACACTTCATTGGAAAAGATTTGTATCGCTTGGAAAAATCTCATTTACTTTCCAAGAAAGTAGGAAATTTACATATTTATGACACCTTTTTTCAAAGTTATTTTGAAAGCACGTTTGAAAATTAAATGATTGGATGATATCTGTGTTTTGTTTATCGAGGTGAAAACATTATAGAACGACAACAACAGTTTGCCAAAGCTTTAGTTTCCAAGCTATAGAAAATGAAAACAATACGATATAAACGTCAGTCGAAGCGTTTTTTCTAGATTCTATTTTCTTCAATAACGCTCAAAGCATCGAAACAGTTGCAGAACTATAACCGGCTTAATTAAGACAATAACATTACATTTGCACGTGGTGGTACATTAAACTATACAGTAACTGTGCCCTTTATGCTAACTACATTTAATAGTACCCGTACAACAGATCCCAAAGATACCAATGGTACATTACAAGTCATTAGTCGAAAATACACTAACAACCCCGTGGCAAAAACAGAAAAGATTAAACGAGAAATAACAGTGCATACACAAAACACAACACTGACAGAGCAACATGAACCCCATCAAAAGCTGGGATACAATATATCCTGTTCCTCATATGACACCAATCGTGTTACTCCTATAAAATACTTTGATAAGTTATATCAAGTGACCTCGCGCAATTACGGATTCGTAAATGACTCTTATCTTACAGTATAACATCACTAAATTAAAATTCATGCTAACGTGAACTTGACTTAGGATAGGCGCATTGCATCCGGAGGATTGTCAATAGACAAAGACAAAAGACAAAATCAGAGTTGAAAAGAGTTTGACTCATCAGATGGTAACATTTATGGTTCATAATTTTAAATCAAATGTCCTTTTTGGTATATTTTATTACGCATATATTAGCTAGTTTCTTGAATACCCGAGTATGTAAAGGCAACATTCGTAAATTGCTTGAAAAAGAAACACATAGAATGTAAAGAATGTACTCATCAGGTAGAGATGAGGTTTGGATAAAGACAAAAAATAGTGGTTACAGACATCAATTGCACTTTGACAAAGCAACAATTCTTTGATACCACAGGCTCCGGTAGTGGCGGATCCAGATCTTTTTGTAAAGGCGGCCTGCTGACTGACCTAAGGGGGTCCACTCCAGTCGTGCTTCAGTGATTCCCTATATAATCATAAAATCAACCAATTTTTTTCCAGGAAAGGGGGGTCGGGCCAACCAGCCCTCCCCCCGGAGATCCGCCTATGTCCGGACAAACACATGTCCACATTACCACTTAAATTTGTTTTAAGATAGACTGGTGGATCAGGAGAGTCAAAAATAAAGCTCCTGTTATTTGTTTGTTTATCATCCAGTAAACTTAGAATTATTGCTCATTGATTGGCATATTTGTGGTGGATGAAAAAAAAAGTTTAAAAGGGTTCATTATAAGCAATTTCAACCAAAATCGTGTTAACCATGCAAGGTTTAAAATAAAATTGCAGTAGAACTATACTAAGTTATTCTTTAGCATCAATGTAATTCCAAGATTCATTTAAAAAAATCTGTGATAGGACATATGGTCTCAACTGATTATTCACTTATTTAAGTATTCAGTAAAACTAAGGAACAAGCTACTAAGTAGCCCCAGAAAACAAATATCGTTCTGTCACAGTATCATAGGAAATTCGAAGGTTATTTAGTGCCTAGATGCCTCATGTTAACCATATAACCAAAGCTCACCCAACAGTCATAATATCATTGTCTTAAAACTTTTATAAATTGATTGTACCAACATTGAACAAAAGTGTTACATCTAATTACCGATCTGATATTTTTGCAGGATTCCATATAGTTCTTTCTGTTTACAAAGCTTATATTTGTTGATATACAGTACTGAACATGTAGATGTCTGTCGGAGGTGGATTAAAGAGGTGATTAATGAGCTACGAATATGATTATATAGACTTTTTACTTGTCCCTCTCCCAATGTTGACTTTTTTGGGGCTCTCCTTTTTCAAAATCCTGAATCCCTCCCATCTTGTTTTCATGTACATATTTTTTATATGAGATGTGCCATATGTAAATATTTTATCAGCTGTTCATTATTATCTAAAAGAAATATGTTTATGGCTTGCAGTAAGTTCTTTAAAGATAAGGATTGAGTTCATGACCTCCTACGATTAAGGCAAGCAAAATAATGTAAAAACACCAAATATTTCAGAAGATAACACAACACTGATGTAATTTCAGAGTTTTCTTAAAATTTACACAGTGCAGTGTGAATAGTGTGTCTCAAGTCAGCTGTTGTTGATTGTTGGTGTATATCATATTTGTTTTCCGTTTATCTTATACATAAATCAGGCTGTTAGTTTTAACATTTGTATTGCTTCACATTAGTCATTTTGGGGGCTTCTTTAGCTTGCTATCCAGTATGGAGTTTTATTTTCATCAAATTCAAATACATTGTTTTCTAGAATGAGTCTCAATGGATGTAATAATACTTTGACCGGAGAAGCATTGACTTTGAAGTTAATTTTTCAAAACTGTCATAAGCCCGTTCAACAGCACTAATTCTTAATAAAGCTTCTTGGGGAAGGTTAGTAAGTATCTGTGTTATATCATACGAAACCAAAAGGCTGTTTGACATAGGTTTTAATTTCTCAATGATATCAATGAACGATGTAGTATCTTTTATATACGTAGACTGATTTTGAACTATTGGAATAAGAAAGTAATCTACGTAATGACCAATAAGTTCAGTTACGGAACCACACTGTGATATAATTGGTCTACAAGGTGGAGTTATATTTAATCCATCATGTTGTATGTTAGAACGGTGAATTATTGGGAGAATATAAATTCTTCCTCAACGTTCATCTCTTATTTTTTTTACCATTTGGTAAAAAATTAAATGATATGTTGTCGATTATGCCTTGATCGTATAGTGGTATTAGATATTCAATGACCTGGGTTTCCAAGTCTGCCATGTTAAATGAATCTAATTGGCAGTAATGTTGAGAATCTAGTTGTCTTGTGACTTCTGTTTATGTAGTCTAGCCTAGCCTGTCTAATATAACACAACTACAAGTTGTATCTGCCTTTTTATTACTATTGTTTCAACATTTTTCAAATTCCGTACTGCTATTCTTTCACCCTTAGTAAGATTGTTTTTTTACATTTTTCTATTGGTAAAAAAGATAATTCAAGCTTTGTTTATAAGTTGATATAATTTTCCAACGTATGGCACGTAGAACATGTAGAATAAGGTTTATATCCTGTATTGCTACGAAATGGAATAAGTTCAGTTTATTCTTGACTGAACATATATCGATATCGTAGTTTTCTAGCAAATTCATTGTAGTCTTTAAGTATAGACTTTTTTGCATTTTTTCTTGATGGCGTAAATGGTATAAATGTTAAGCCTATTAAAAACATTTGCGTTTTGATTGATTTACTACATGCTCTTTCGTTTGTACAGTCCTTTGATGCATATTATATTCATTCCGTTCTTTTTTTATTGTAGAATCGGATTTTTTGCATTTGAGCATTTGTATTAAAACGACGTGCCATTTTTGAGTTCACTTCTAGTGATTCTCTTAGCGACGTGCCTTTGTTGAGATCACATTAGGTGGCTGAAGAATATTCAGATCAGCACATGATATAATCCTTGAAAAAAGACCCGCCCACATTCGCGGGGGTTGGTAGGTGGGGATAAGGTAGCAATGAATAATTGTCCGTGTTGATGATTTATTAATGAGTCACATTGTTCTGTGGTGTTTTTAAAGTAAATCAGGCCATCAAGTATTTTCAACTTAAAGCTTAAAGCTTTGTCCACAGGAACAATAAATTAGCACTGTATCAAAGAGGATATACGGATCGTTCTCAATGCAAAAAACGATTCACTGTAGGGTGCAGTAGGACAGCCGTTCTTGCATACATTTTGTTCCACACATCCCATATTAGTTAAGCAGCTTAGCACACAAACCATGCAAATGGTGATACAAGTATGGAACTTTGTAAGAACATGCCTTCAGTTGAATGTAATCATATTATGGGGTAGCCACGAAATAAATTCCATTTGATCATGGCGGTCATCTTGGATTTTTTAAATTACGACTTTTCAGGGAAAAAACGTCAAATGTATGATCCGTTTTGCTTGTATTGTAACTAAAATTTTACAAGATGTAGTAAATCATTGTAAATGAAGATAAAACATAACTTCTGGTTAAATATCGGTCAATAACTCACTCCTGGTTTTATGAATATCCCGAGTATGACTGTTTTATAACCCTAATAATGTCAATCGTTATATTCCGCTGATATCCGACTAATCTTAGATTGATACATTAGGTTCGATAAGCTATAGGCCGCTAGAGGTCGCAGAATTATCCGAGTTAACTATTTTACTGAGTTTGAATTCGCATTGTTATAAGACGTGTCTCGGTATTTGTCTATCCACCGTTCATGTATTTAGTTACGAACTTTTATTTGTAATTCTGATCGGATATGAATTTTAATGAATTCTATCCCTTTTACTTACGCAATTCTATAATAATATTGTTGTTAAATACATCAAATACTATTATTAGAAATCTAATCTTGAATTATGTCCAATTTCTAGAAATTTAACTGTGAGATTACTCTTTGTTGCATAAATTACCAATGTATGTGGTAAATATGAAATATTACCTCGACATGAGAGGATATGTTTATATTGTAACTCAAATTGTATTGAAAATGAAATGCACTTTCTCCTGGAATGCCCTCTTTACAATAACCTCAGAAGAGATGTGACTGATAATATAAAAAAAAATACCCCAGTTTAGATAATTCAAACAGAAAAGATCTTTTTCATGGATCATGATTAATGTGCATACCTCGATAAAGGCTTGCAACTTAGAAAATCAGAAAATTAATTAGTTAACTTAAATACTCTAAAAGATATCAAAATCATGTCCCCTTGACCACTGATTCTTTCCTCATGCATTTGAATTATTTTTTTTATGTTTCTTAATCACTCTGTAATGGTTATGTCATGATGTAATTAATGTTATGCTCTTTATGGGCCATTTAATTTGGAAAATAGAAATATTGTATTGTTTTGTATTGTATTGTATTGTATAAATAAATTCATGTAACAGACACACACTATGTGCACTTCTCTTATAGTTGATGTGTTTCACCCGGTTTTAGTTTGTACCCCGCTGATTACTAATGTTGCATTTTTCTATTACTCAGATAATATTTGCGTTATTGTTCTATTATTTCATTGTTGAACACTTTTGTTTATTTATATTATAATAGTTATTTGGTTTTTGAAATGGTGAATATGACCTTTTTGTTATTGAATAACAACCATGCAACCACGAAATTCACCGGAAATCTGTGACATACTTTGAATGGTCGAAATAATGAATCAAATAATTTCTGCATTTCAACATAAAGACAAAATATTCTATCGTTGCAGATATAGGGACGATGGATTTATTATATATGATGGAACATCAGATGAAGTTATAGATTTGTTTTTTCTAGCAAATAATTACAACCCTTTATAAAAGTTCACCTATGACATCTCAAACAATAAAATGTCGTTCTTAGATGTTGATGTAATTTAAGGTCAAAGATTTTACAGCACATGGCATTCGTGACCTTAAAATACATTTTAAAGAAACTAATTCTTATAACTATCTGCAAAGAAATAGTTGTCACTCACAGCATGTTTTCCAAGGTGAAGCAATACGGCAAATTTCAAACGCAAGTGACCATAACAAATTAATAAACAATCTAACAAATTTCAAAGTGAAATTATTAGAATGGGGTTATGATAACGTCGAAATAGATGAAAGTATTACTGAAACTTTATTGACAGTACTGAATTATATCAACAAACCAGATTAAAACAAAAACAAAATATTCCGTAAGTTTTAATAACTAAATACTAGAACACACCTGTGATATCGCGGGTCCGTGACTAAATTAAAGTATATAACTATGCGCAAGCCTTATTTTAGTATTAGTATTGTCATCTGATAAAGTCATGCCGATTATAAGATACACAGTTTTCTCTGCTTTCAAATCTTTCTGTTTGAACCCGTCGAACTGGAACTTATCAATTATTGGTAATATTAATTATTTGGAAAACAAAAGGTCCTGGAATGGAGTATTTTTTAATCAACAGCATTGTCCTATATTAGTTATAAATAAAGTTGAATTCTTTGATTCGCTGTTTTACGTCATGCCCGCTAACAAATTGAAAACTGTACCTATACGCCTTATTTTTAGTCCAGATTTTTAATAGTCGTATTGTTATCTTAGAAAGTCTTACTGATTAAAATACTACAATAGGTAACAATTTGACAATTTAGTAGTGTCAACCCTGTGATTATGACCCGTGCATATAGCATATTAATCCTGAATACACCGTTTGTTGGTGCGCCTGTCAGATGCGGGACGTACAGATAAGGTAATAGGTAACAGGTGAATATACTATTGCATGGGATCGGTATCGGACTCGACCCGGAACTTCTTAATTATTGGCAATATTAATTACTTGGAAAACAAAAGGGCCTGGAGTGGTGTAATTTTTAATCTACACCTTTGTACTATATTAGTTATATATAAAGTTGAATTCTTTGATTCGTCGTTTTTAAGTGATGACGGCTGACAAATTGGACCTCGTAATTTTAGTATTATAGATTACCAATATATACGTAAGATGAAGAAACGTATCATGAAACACTGGCATTTATATTACAGTTTGACGAAGACTGTGCACAATTATTCAATACAGCACCAATAATTGCATATTGCAAACATAAGAGTGTTGGAGATGTGCTTAACAGATCAACGTTAAAAACTAAAATTCGAATTGAGTTTGACCCCTGATGATGGCAGATCAGTCCAAATACCTAGATTTATTGAAGACGAATTCAAATAGAAATATATCAATATATACATGAATAATTTCATATTTGATTATATCAAAATAATGCATCTTACAATTACCATTCCAAGCTTAACTGCAGAATCACTACAAAAGTGTCAGGTCCTATAATGCAATATGGGGGTGCGTGGTTGCATGGGTGTTTTTTATTAACAAAAGAATTAAAAGATGTATAACTTTACTTCTTATTAAATGGATCAATCTAACAAAATATTGGAAATTGTTTACAGTTACATGCACAAGACAATACAGAACTATTTAAAGGCAAAAGAGAAAATAACAAAAACAAAAACGAACTCCGAGGAAAATTCAAATCCAAAAGTCTTTAATCAAATGCCAAAACCTAAGCTCAAACACATAAATCGAATGGATAACAAATGTCCTATTCCTGATTAGGTACAGACTATAAACTGTTTTTTTTATAGATAGGTTCATTAGCGAATGATTAATTCCAACAAAATACAAATCAAGTGCTTAAAAAAAGAACATTAACTATTAATTGTACTACATGGAGGTTCCGTCGGAGTTAATAAAATCTAAATCTGTACATGTAGCAATGGCTTCCAAGAATTATACCAAATATACATTTAACACCAAATATGGTATGATAACATAGAAAGCTTCCGCATTTAAAGGACTTTGAACGCAAATTTAATTGATAGTAGATGTTGATATCTTGAACATTACAACGTTTTAACAATAACTGGTAAGTTAAACATTTATAATGATATTACAAATGCTTTGCAATATACTAATGCCACTTTTTTTAATTATATAAAAATCAAATCTAATTAAAGTAGTTTGCGAAATCAAGAGGTAGCGGTATCATAATTTATTGCATATAAGAGACACAGGTTGAATAATAGTGAATTCGAACAATAGATACTGATGACTATCGCTATTTTGTGCATTTTTCCTTTGATCTTTTTTTTTTTGTGATAATTTGTCATAATATTATGCTACTTGCTTGAAATGGAAAATTTTTGCTAGAAACTAAGGAGGCACGTTGCGTTGCTAATGAAATTGACAAAGTCGTCAAAGGTAAAATAATGATAAACAGATTATCATTGGTCATCCCAACTCGATTGCTTTTCTCGCTTCCGCTGTACCAGCGCAAGCGAGAAAATCAATCTTGTTGAGATGATCAACGATAATCTATAAATATATACTATACTATACTGTTTGTCTATTATGTCTGATTGTTTTGGCTTTCACTAAATAATACCGAATTCTCCAAATATACTACCAAAATCTACCCAAAGGAACTAAGTACTGAACATATCAAAAACAGCAGTTGTCTTTCCTAGATTTAGATGACGCAATTTCTTAAGGGAAAATCCATACTAAAAGTGGCGACAAAGGAGACAATTGTTCATTCCCTACTGTTTATTTTCCTTTGTTAAACGATGATGTTCCTTTGGCTTCATCATACGGTGTTTATATTTCCTAACACTTTCGTTTGCACGATATACTTCCAATGTATAATTCAAATATTTTAGACAAATTAAGTGATATTACCAACGCCGTGGCTAGATACTAGAAGTCACATGTCACGAAATGGTGGAAAATCGGGAAAATATCACCAATAGAAGACGCGATCGACATTATAACCAAACGAAAATAATTTATTTATAGTACAGTTGATATTGAGCAACACAATTCTCAATAAAAAGCTGAACTTTGAATTGATAAGATTCCATCTCGTGTTAATCATGAAGAGTTAAATTAAGAAAAAAGTAGTTTGCCGATGTTTCACTCACATGATTTTATTTAGAAGATATATCATGGTAACACACAAAATTTGAGAGACTTGCATGCACTCAATGGTTTTATAACAAAAATACCGAACTTTAAGATATTCAAAATTGGAAGTCCATATAAACTGACAAAACCAGCGCACTACTATATCAACCTACGGAAAGATTGGTAAATAACTGCCATATTCCTGATTTGGTATATGCATTTTCCAAAGCAAATTGTAGTTCAACCAGGTTTTACAAGCCTTCCATTTGTATAACATTTGACCATAGTTCTGTTGTATTGACAAAAAAAAGCAGCATTCCTCGACATGTGATTTCGCATTTAATCGTGAAAAAGGACCCCATCGCCAAAGTAATAAAATAAGACGATTATTCTGGTCAACAGAAGATCAAAGACCGCAAAACTATGTCGCAAGCTAGTTGAGGCATAGCCAAACTGAATTCGTGATGGTTATTCCCCATAACTCTGTTGGAAACGTGTTTTGACAAGGAACACAGTCACCCTTGTTAATAAAGTCTGGAAAAGAGTTTATTGAGTTGTTCGCAGACCCGTGGATATGTGATCACTGACACAAATCTTTCACGTCAACATTCAAACTTATTTAACAGTAAATATCCCGAATAAACTTAGAAACATATTTTCTTAAGAATCTAATACAGTCGCCAGGTTTGTCTGGTTAACAGTTGTAACACATTTCCGTTAATGAATAGAGATCAGTATTGGTTATACTCATTGTTGAAGGATTTACGGTGACTTTTAGTTGTAGATATATGTGTCATTTCGTCTCTTGTCGAGAGTCGTCTCATTAGCAAGCATACCACATCTTTTTTTAATGATACCCATACTCGTTTTATTACAATATGCAGAAACTTATCTATGAATACATCCGTGTTTGTACCACTTGAGTGTAACCCTACATTCTTCCGCATTCAAATCATTCCACAGAAAAACAATATTTAAATACATGTATATCATATATATTATTTGACATTTGACACGGACGGAACTGCATAAAGAAATGAATTGAACTATTATTAATAACTATAAAATGACCTGTGGTAAATTATGATGGAATGAAAATAGGTTAACTAGCAATTAAAAATATTTTGGACATTTAACTGAATCGAGAATGGATACAGCGTTGTAAACAAAAAATGCCTTTGATAACCATACAATAAAAGTTCGTAACATATACACATGCATAACTTGTCTATCTTTGTACCTTTTAGCTTTATAATTTTCGTTTGGCTGGTATTATATTTTCCTTTGAGTTTATATGATCCGTTCATCCTATTTCGGCTATTTAAAATTCATGAGTCAATTCAGAATTGAGGTAAATTATATGGCTTTCCAAATACCGTTTGGATCCCTAACATCACTGAAGACACATTAATTGTTGGAATCCGATTATGGTGTAAAACAATGTAAGCATCTAATGTTTGTGTTTTAAGATCTTTCACGCAAGTTTAATGATTTCTGTTTGGTATTAAATTGATATAAGATCTATTTTGTTACATCGATTTATTTTGCAATCGTCAATGGCAGCTGTCAGTAGGGTTTAAGAACATCAGTTGTTCGACCTGTTAGTCAAATGCGATTTGTTAAAATATATTTTTTCCCTTTTTTAGTCTTTTTAAAGATGTTGTTTGTGCTGTATTTAGAACCCTCTAACACGAATTTTTTTTTACATACACACGTATAAAAATTACAGGTTGTATCCAACGCAATCAAAGGTTTGAACGTTGTTTTCAATTTAAACTTGTAAATATATATGTGTACATTTTTTAGTTGAGACACATGGCTCAGGTTGCATCCAAAACGTGTGACATTTGCACTAGTGCTCCGGAACGACATTTTTGTTTCGAATGTGAACAACATTTTTGTGATAATTGTAAAGGTTTACACACAAGACAAAAAGCAACACGTCAACATACATTTCAAGAAAGTTCAAAGATGACGAAAAAAAGACAATACATGTGTTTGGAACATGAAGAAGATTGTATTTTTATTTGTGATGACTGTAATGTTCCAATCTGTAGTCGATGTATGGAAGAAAAAGAAGGAAAGCATAGTGAAAACCATAAAGTGTTCAATATCATAGAAACAATTACTGCGTGGAATACTATTGTCAAAGATGAAATAGAAACTACGCTGCAAGAAGATATCAGGACCTTAGCTGAACTAGAAAAGGGGATTGATACCTATGACACTCAGGTTAAATCTGTCATCGACGGAATGAGGGAAGACGAGAAAAAGATCAAACAGGTGATAGATCAAAAAGTCAAATCAATGATTAACGACGTAAAACTGAAGACCAGCTGTGAAAAAGATAAAATGGTGAATCTTGTTACAGATACAAAGTCTAGAATTGAGACCAAATCTGCTTTAGAAGATAGAAGGAAACACTTAGAAAAGGATTCGACAAATGTTGATGTGATTTTGAACATGCAAACTTTGCATTACAAATTTTCTGCGATCGGAATTGGAGTTTTTCCATCATTTCCATCAATAGAATACAACCTTAAAGAGACCTCGGAATTAGATTTGCTCAGCATGTTTGTCACTTCTAGGTATTTGTTATTTTTAACAAATAATATATACCAACTCTAATAATATAGTAATATAAGTCATATAACGGTTATCCGGTTAAAAATAGAGAAGAATTGGGTTATGTATACATTTAATCACTTATCGGCGACTTTAACTAGCTGATTTTGACAAAGTTGAACAAAACTAACTGCTAAAATAAAACTATTATTTCAATATTCACTTTCATCGCTGATCGAACATAAGATTGTTTTATATCTCGTACCCTTTTGATTCATTACCACGATATATTATCGCTAGTACGCTGGAAAAAGGGAAAATATTTTTCTGCGTATGTCTAAGTGGAACTAAGTCATTAAAGTTTCCAATTGGAATACATCAAATGTTTATTGCGTAGGGAAAAAAACATAGGTCAATCCCACTGGAGTCTCCACGAAAAGAGAATCTAAATAAAAGTGTATCAATCTTAGTATTCGCGTATAAGAAATGCATGAAGAAAACATTTCATAACGTTAATTTTTCTCTGCACTATGCATATAAAATGAAGTAAAGATAATTATGCTGTTCTAAATTCTGTTTTCAGACCACTGTCAGATAATTTACCAGAGGGAATTGAGATGAGACGAGACAAAGATGGAAAACCATACTATGCAAATCATAATACACGTTCCACAACACGGGATTTTTCTTTGCCTCATGGATGGGAAAAGAGGTACACTTTTTCTGGACGTCCATTCTATGTAGACCACCAGACAAGAAGAAATACATGGACAGATCCAGGACAAAATCTAAAAGAATGAAAACTTAGTTGCAGACTTCTTACATTTATGCATAAGATTGCAACTCCACGAGAAATACTCTTTTTAACTCTTTGTGAATATCGCATGGTATGTTTGTGTCTTTGGACGGGAGTTTAACTTTAAGTTCACACACCGTGGGATAACTATTTTACATCTCAGTCCTTCTTGAATTTACGGGGAAAAAATATTTACGCTTCATTACATCTAGTTTAGAATATAGGGGTATAAAAAGTTGCTGTACAAGGTTAAGGTCTGGAGTTCGAATCCCCGCACACTGGAAATTTATTGGATTTTTACATAAATTTTGAAAGTAAGTCTTAGGGTAGATTCATGTAAACCGCCATCTTGGTTTGTACAAGCGCAGTACAAAATCGGTCTAGTTATTTGCCCAAACCTGCAAATTTGTAGACAGATTTTCAATTTATTCAATTTATTGGTTATATATTATTTATTTATATAAAGAAAACTTGGTGATTTATTGTTTTACTCCCCGGCCTATGCAATATTGTCACACATGGGTATACTGGACAATACTTGGCAATATTATTAGTTGAGCTTATTTCAACCCAAAATAGTCAATAGAATTGAGAATGGAAATGTGTCAAAGAGACAACAACTTGACCAAAGAGCAGACAACAGCCGAAGGCCAGCAATTAAAAGAAATTAAACAAAGTCTTGTTGTAGTTTCATATTATTAAAGCTGAATATATACATTTTATTCAGATAACCATTGCCAGTCATTTCTAGAAGAATGAAAATTCAATTTTATTCACTTCTCTACTAATGCTATTTAGACAAGATCTGCACATTTTAGTATACTTTGTTAATTACCAAGCATTCTTTCAATAATCCCAAATTAGAAAAAAAAGTAATTTTATCACAGTTTATCACAGTTTTTATTAAAGTGAATTGTAAATTTAAATGGCTATACAATCATATTGCTAAATTAACACCCTACAGGGTCATGCCATTAATACAGATATAAATAAAAACCAATTCTTCAGAGAACAATTGAAGGTCTTTCCACTTCGACAATAAGAATGAAATTTAAAAAACGATGTTAGAAAATGTCACTCCGTGTTGATGTTATGGGGTAAATCAAACTGATATAAAAAAAAATAAGATTAATAGGTTATGCAGACGACTTAATTGTTTTATAATGAATCAGAAAGAATTTTTAGCAAAGGTCAAAATCTAGAACGTCAAATTGACCTTTGACCTTGACCTCAATTTTGAGGTCATAGGGCAGTGATCTCAAATCAAAAGACCCCAGGTCAATCACTTGTATGGTTGTGTAGAAATACTGATTTCAAATACATAAGGGGAGAAAACTCCTATAAGGGTTAACCAAAACACTTCGACTGAAAAAGTTGAAGTTGTGCCTTATTGTAAACAGTAATTTGGCAAACACATCATATCATTAACTGTAACAGTTTCTTTTGAATAACGATAACAAGCAAAATTCAAAATTTATAATATGACCTTGACCTTCGACCTTGACCTCAATTTCATGGTCATAGGTCAGTAAACTCAAATCGGAAGGCCGGAGGTCAATCACTTGTATGGTTGTGGAGAAATAATGATTTCAAATACATTAGGGGAGAAAACTCCTATAAAGGTTAACCAAAACACTTCGACTGAAATAGTTTGAAGTTGTGCCTTATTGTAAACAGTAATATGGCAAACACATCAGATCATTAACTGTAACAGTTTCTTTTGAATAACGATAACAAGCAAAATTCAAAATTTATAACATGACCTTGACCTTTGACCTTTGACCTCAATTTCCTTCAAATGGACCAAGGACTTCATATCTAAAGACTGTAGGCCTTTACGACTTATAACGTATGAATTTATCCAACAAATCGCCTATCTAAAATTTTCAAAGGGAAATAACTCCCACAAGATGTCTTCCTATCTATCACTCAAGTCAAAATAAACCAAATCATTCTTTAGAGTAGACGAACAATTTGGTGAAAACAGTTTGCTAAAAATTTTTACGGTTTTAGAGATATAGAGATAACAAGAAAAAGGGGACACAGGGAGATAGCTCCTATAAGAATAACTGTTCGGTCACACAGGGTGAGTTTTGAAACCCCCATTACTGTACAACATCATCGGCCAAAAATCCATTCGATATGTTGTAAGACAAAAAAGCATCTCAGACGGCAGAAGAAAATAAAATAATAATCAGAAGAAAAACAAAAGGTCTTTCCACGAAAAGTGAAAAGACCTAAAAAGGCTGATTATTGTTATCTAAACATATCTGTGTTCTAATCTGAATATTTAGTGATGTGCATATAAATTAAGGTATGACTGGCAATGAGACGACTATTCACCAAAGTTAGGCATTCGAACGGCCTTCAATAGTGAGAAAACACATATCGTATAGTTGGTGGCAATAAAAGATCCAGACTTTAAAAAAATGAAACATACAGTTCAACTAATTTATAAAAAAAAAAAAATTTTACGAAAAACGAATATGACAGACATGAACCTACCTCAAACCACTGAACTATAGGATCCTGACATTTAACAGACACAAAAAAACAAACTGTGGAGGGGTTAAACATGTTTTGATCGTTCAACTTTCCCAATACCTGGGGCAATGGTATAACAGCAGAATATACGAACAAACGTTTTAGTGTTCTTGCTGTGTTTATTGGTTTTCCTTTTTTGCTGTTTTCTGCTCTTTGGTCAAATACTTGTCTCTTTGACACATTCCTTATTTCTATTCCCAATTTTATTGGAATCAGTTGAAAAAAGATCGATATAAAGCAGTCTGAAAAATCTAACAAAAACACAAACCGGACGTGGCAGAGTATTTATACATATCTTGCAATAAAAAAGACATAAAGCACAGATCTAAGAGTTCTCGCAGTTACTGACAGCTAGTTCAAAACCAATCAAAACAAATTAAAAAAAATATGTATGTAAGACTAGAATATCAATCATTACAAATCTCACATTCAATGTATTTTGTGGAAAAATGTCATTAAGAGTCAGAGAAACCATGACCTTGTTCATGACCAAAATATAGGTATCGACAGATTAGGGTACTGTGAAAGTACATATGCGTATAACAATAATATTAAGTGTGAATTTAATTTAACGAAATCAATATTTTTTTTATACAAAAAGACAATATTCATATATTAAATTACAGTGTTGAATTGTAACCTTTCAGAATACGCTTATTCAAAGGATTGACAAGTTTACCTGGAACGTATCTAAAATGTCGGGCTCGCTAAACAGCATCACCGTAACATTTTGGATGTGTTATTTCGTTTGAAATCAGTTTTCTACAGATATATAGCCAAACCTTTGAAAACAAAATCTTTGTTTTTATTAAAGAGTTTGGAATAGAATTTTCCATTCTCAATTTTATTGAATAATTTGTGGTAACGAAATCTGTGACTTAATAATTTATCAGTAATGTTCAATAAGTTCCAAACGACACTTCAGACATTGGAATACAATGTCTAGGTGTAAGTCAAGATATGAGGCCGACTTAACTGTATCTGTTGTATCCTTTATCTCTAGTTCGATGGGATAGATGCGTTCACCAAATTTTGAATTAATAGTGACACAACATCTTCTATATATCGAAAAGTAGAGATAAGGATGTTACTAACATTTTATCTTTCTTCCTAAGAAGTTCCTGTATGAAGTCAGCTTCATAATAATAAAGAAACAACTCGTCAAGAAGAGGGCACAATTTGTTTCGATGGAATGCCGACAGTCTGTTGAAAAACTCGTCCTCCGAACGTAACAAATATGTTGTCAATCAAGAAATCAAGCATCTTGATAATGTCAGTTTTACAGAACTTTTTGTGTGAATCAGAGTGATCCTCTACAAAATAAGATTTATCCCTCCCTAAGACAAGATACTTGTATCTACTTTGGCCATTTTTTTTATGAAACAAAGCAATACCAACTCTTTCAATTTGTCTTTTAGTTTGGAATGTGGATGACTTGTGTAAAGTGTAGAAAAGTCAAATGTTTTAATACTATAAAAGATGAAAGAGAGTTAGATTGTATGTACTCTAAAAGATCTTTGGAATTTTACAACATAGGAATATAATATAATAATCAAGTAATTAATTTAAGTACGCTTTTCAAGCATTCAGATGTCTTTTACTATCGTCTTTTGTCGCGAATTCTAATAATATCTACAAAAAACAAACGCGGTCACTTCGAAAAGTCGATAAGAGAGTTATCTTAACTAACAGTCGTAACTGTATACTAAGATAGTCATAAAAATTGTAAAGAGTAACCGACAAGGGAATGGGAGATACGCTCTTAGCACTATCGTAACGTTCTCGTAACGCGATCGTAAGTTTTCTCTCAAATGAAACTATGGATAGGTTTTTTTTCTACAATCCCGTTCCCATTCCACCAATTAGACTATTAACCGGGTTTGAACAACACGACAGGTGTCATATGTGAAGCAGGATCTGCTTACCCGGGCCTTCCAAAGCACATTAGATCAACCCCAGTTATAAACAGATTTGTATCTTAATGTAAGTGGTTTTAAGCATATCAGCCTGTAAAATATGATAATATTCGCGCACAATTGATCAATTGATATATGTAAACGACAAATCCCGGACCTGATTGTATTTAGCTGATGAGGAATGGGAAGTTTAAAAGGGAAAATAGGAGAGAAAAAAGTGTTTACATATCACACTTTGTTGCTGAGTCAAACAATTTCATACGTAAAACGGTTCTTGTCGACTTGTTTCTTTATTATTATAAGGCTGATTTCATGCAAGAACTTCTTAGGAAGAAAGATAAGAAGTTAGCAATATCCTTTAACTCTACTTTCCGCTATATAGATGATGTTCTTTGACTAAATAATATTCTAAATTTGGTGACTATGTTGAATGCATCTATCCCATCGAACTACAGATAAAGGATACAACAGATACAGTTAAGTCGGCCTCATATCTTGACTTACATCTAGAAATTGACAATGTGGGTCGGTTGAAAACAAAACTTTACTTTACATTTCTATGTTGCATTATTTCAGCAGCTACTGTATACACTAGTAGCCAGATTAAAGTCTGAAACGGTCATTTTGATCTGATCATGTCTTGATCGACTTAATTTACCGCTAGAGAAAAACGTTAAGACTTTTCAGATTTTAAGACACTGTTCAGATATGCTGTGTTCAGTCCGTTCAGTCATGTCAAGTTAATCAAGATGGAAAGCTCTAGCGTTAAATCAAGTCTGTTAAGACTGTTTTGGACAAAGGAGTAGGTCCAGTAAGGACCGATTTTGGCCTCAAATTTCAGTTTCATCTGACGAAAGATTTTGACCACTTTTTAAACACTTAAGTGTCTATTTTATATGATTCAATTAATTTATGTGAAAGATTTTAACTTATTTCGTCATTAAAAACGATCCGATTCAAGCTCAAATATGATAAATGTACCAAATATGCGGAAAAATGTCAATTTTCAGATGGTTTTTGTCAAAAACGAAAGTGGCCGCATCCGTGTTCATCCTCAATCTTTATATATGTTATGTATTATCTTCAAATACAACTTCCATTTCAATATTTTGGACGAACACGAATGCGACCACTTTCGTTTTACACGGAAACCGTCTAAAATTTAAGTAAAATGCTGGAATTGTTAAGATTTCAGTAATTTAGCATGACTCAATGGTGCTAGTATCCAATATATGTGCATTGTATTGTCAAAACAGCCCGTATTTATGTAGCAGAACCATTCTACTATCCAATAAATAACTAAAAGTTTACATTTTAACAATTTTGTAAAACTGCCATGTATTTTGGGGCCAAAAAGGAGTCTTACTGGACCTACTCCTTTAGACCAATCATAAAAAGTAACATTCAAAACTTTCAGATCGGGTTAAGATCCGTTTAGTGTGTCAGAATTTTATTTGGAGTTACCCCCTTCATGTGGATGATGCATTGTTTTATAAATGCTAGAATATAAAAACGTATATTATTTTGAATTATTAAACATAAAAGCATTCGTTGACTTTTTATTTCTGTTGGTCTTTTTTTAAGGGATTAGAGAATTAATAATATATCTATATATATACAGTTTTGTTAGTTTGTTTTGTAGGGGAAATAAATTATTCGCCAATAGTCTGATTTTTTTTTTGATTTTTTTTTTTTATTTTCTGATGTATTTATCTACTTATGCGACAAAAATTTAGTTTAGGCATCAGACAATATATGTAATTTATCGTTGAATTATATTCTATAATTAGTTACCCGTTTGAACAATGCGTTAACGAAACATACATATAAAATCACTCTTTTATCCTTGGTTGTTATGAGACGCGTTAATTGTTGCTAGGGTGTTTTTTCGAGGTCCGCGTTCTGGGTATATAAAGACACCGATACATAGTGCGAGGTCGCTCATTTGTTATTTTGCCGTTGATGGTTAAACATCGGAAAGAAAATACCAGCAAATAAAGAATAATAGAGAAAATGGAACCAAAAAAAAAGAATAGAGAATAATAAGGTTCTTGAATATAAAGAATTGATAATAATAGACAAAAAGTATAAAGAATAGAAGAAAAAAACCCGGCCTAAACATTAAAGAATACAGAAACGGAGGACCCCCTCCAGATCCTCATAGATTAAAACAATATAACCTAATTTTAAGTTCAGCATCGAGTATATGTCTTAGTACATCTGTTTGTAAATGCGCTTATCCTTTCTTTCATTTGAATAAAAAAAACTTATTAAATATAAAATATGTATTTATTTGTTTATTCAGATTGCACTATTATAAATAATTCTTCTTCGTCTTCTTCCTCTAAACTGTAAATTTTAAAGTAACGTACATGTATGCGTTGAAATTCGGTTTATAAGGATTAAGTTTGACGGCACGTGCCAATAATCTAAAGGTAATAAAATCAACGATCCATAAAATAACGTGGCAATTACAATGGCTATTTCACAGTTATATCATACGTTCACCAGTCATGGTATCATACATTCACCCGTCATGGTATCATACATTCACCCGTCATGGTATCATACATGTACCTCCGTATGTGTAGTACAAGGTTCTAAATAATTTTTTGATAGCTTCTTTCTAACAAAATTGACGACATTGTTCAAACTACATGCACATATCACAAAACCGCAAATTTAGTATAGTTAAAAAGATATACGATATTGAAAATGCTTTTTTTTCTATCAAAAATGTATGGTCGTGTATTTGTAATTCTAGGTGTTTACCTAAAATGTATTGAATATGTATCAGTTTAAGCCCCAGTCCCACTAGACCACGATCGCACCACGCTCACCGCGATCTAAAATAAATTTTCGTGGTGAGGTCGCGGTATGAGCGGCATGAAAATGAAAATTTTCGTTTCTTTCACGATGCTACTACGTCCTCTCTACGCTTCTACAAAGATCCCGCTACGATTATACCACGTTCTCACCGCGCTTATTCTGCGACCTCACTACGCTTATCAAGATCTTTCTACGCTCTCCACGTTCTCACTACGACCATACCACGAGTTATCCTATTGCAACACGATCTTACTGCGATTATAACACGTTCTTACCACGATTATACTACGTTCATAGCGCGATCTTACTACGTTCTCAGCAATTTAACGTCAACATCGTGTTCCATATCAATACAGTTCAATTCCTTCTATTTCTGATTAAATCGTAGATTTCTCGGAAACAATACAGTCATGCCACCAAAAGGAAGATGTGGTATGAGTGCCAATGAGACAACTCTTCATCCAAGTAACAATTTATAAAAGTAAACCATTATAGGCCAAAGTACGGCCTTCTACACGGAGCCTTGGCTCACATCAATCAGCACGTTATAAAGGACCCAAAATATTACAAGTGTTAAACCATTTAAACGGGGAAACCAACGGTCTAATCTATATAAAAACGAGAAGCATGGTTGAGCCGTTAGAGCAAATGGATAATAACATTCAAACAAACAAAATCTAGGGAGCTTTTTTATATATTTTATGTGAAAATGACAATGAGAATGATGGTCGTAGTGTGAACGTAGTCAGGTCGTAAGAAGAGCGTGATGAGGACGGCAAGGGCGCGCTAGAATCGTACTATAGTCGTGAACAGCGTGGTATAGTCGTAGTGAAAGCGTAGTTGGGTCGCAGTGGGAACGTGATGGTCGTAGTGAGGTCATGATAACGTCGCTGTGCGATCGTAGCGCAGTCTCTCCGAATAGAATCATGCTTTCGCTACGCTCTCGCTACGATTGTACAGCGACCTTTGCGATCTTACTACGATCTAAGTGCGCTCTCACTACGCTTCTACTACGACCTCATTTCGCCACGACTGCACCACGATTGTTTTGAACATGTTTAATACCCTAGTCCCACTAGGCCACGATCGCACTACGATCTGTGAAAAAAATGCAAATTTTGATGATCGTAGTGCGGTCGTGTAGATCGCAGTAAGGTCGTATCACGGTCGTGGTGTGGTCTTCAGGATCGTGAAGAGCGTGGCCAACTTTGAACATGTTCAAAACAATCGTGGTGCGGTCGTGGCGAAATCAGATCGTAGTAGAAGCGAAGTGAGAGCGCACTAAGATCGTAGTAAGATCGCAAAGGTCGCTGTACAATCGTAGCGAGAGCGTAGCGAAAGCGTAGCGAAAGCATGATTCTATTCGGAGAATCTGTGCTACGATCGCACAGCGACGTTATCACGACCTCACTACGACCATCACGTTCTCACTGCGACCCAACTACGCTTTCACTACGACTATAACACGCTGTTCACGACCATAGTACGATTCTAGCACGCCCTTGCCGTCCTCATCACGCTCTTCTTACGACCTGACTACGTTCACACTACGACCATCATTCTCATTGTCATTTTCACATAAAATATATAAAAAAGCTCCCTAGATTTTGTTTGTTTGAATGTATTTATCCATTTGCTCTAACGGCTCAACCATGCTTCTCGTTTTTATATAGATTAGACCGTTGGTTTCCCCGTTTAAATGGTTTAACACTAGTAATATTTTGGGTCCTTTATAGCGTGCTGATTGAAGTGAGCCAAGGCTCCGTGTTGAAGGCCGTACCTTGGCCTATAATGGTTTACTTTATAAATTGTTACTTGGATGGAGAGTTGTCTCATTGGCACTCATACCACATCTTTCTATATATATTGATACATCTATGTCATCTCTGCTATCGTTCACTAAAATATCGTCATTGAGCTTTATGGACCAGCAATAGGTTGTAATTTAGGTTGGATTGGTCGGTCCGACATCTCTGCTTGATCAGGATTCGTTACTTTGCTCCCTCTGCCTCTACATCAACTCCTACCATCATGCCCACGTGTTCTGGTAGATTTTGGTGGCATGACTGTATTGTTTCCGAGAAATCTACGATTTAATCAGAAATAGAAGGAATTGAAAGAGGGACGAAAGATACCAAAGGGACAGCCAAACTCATAAATCTAAAACAAACTGACAACGCCATGGCTAAAAATGAAAAAGACAAACAGAAAAACAATAGTACACATGACACAACATAGAAAACTAAAGAATAAACAACACAAACCCCACCAAAAACTAGGGGTGATCTCAGGTGCTCCGGAAGGGTAAGCAGATCCTGCTCCACATGTGGCACCCGTCGTGTTGCTTATGTGATTACAAATCCGGTAAATAGTCTAATTCGGTAGGTCACATTCATGAAAGGGAAGGGGATTGTAGTTACGACGTAAGGAACATATCCGATATCATTTGTGAAACGGTTATTCCATAACGGTCAACCAACTCGTGATGGCGTCCGTAAAATTTACGAAGGGATGATTTCAACTTCACCATTTGGAACTCTTGGTTTAATAGCTTCCTTGTGAGCAGTAACCCTCTATCAAGAAAATCATGATAGGAAACGCAAGCACGGGAATATCGTATCAATTGGGAGATACATACCCCGTATGCAGGTGCTGCTGGAATGTTGCTACTTAGAAATGGAAAGTTCACAATTGGAAAGCTGAAATCATCTCTTTTGTCGTAAAGTTTTGTTTTCAACCGACCCTCATTGTCAATTTCTAGATGTAAGTCAAGATATGAAGCCGACTTAACTGTATCTGTAGTATCCTTTATCTCCAATTCGATGGGATAGATGCGTTCCACATAGTCACCAAATTTTGAATTGTTTAGTGAAAGAACGTCATTTATATAGCGGAAAGTAGAGTGAAAGGATATTGCTAACTTCTTATCTTTCTTCCTAAGAAGTTCCTGCATGAAGTCAGCCTCATAATAATAAAGAAACAAGTCGGCAAGTAGAGGGGCACAGTTTGTTCCCATTGGGATGCCGACAGTCTGTTGAAAAACACGTCCTCCGAACGTTACAAATATGTTGTCAATCAAGAAATCAAGCATCTTGATAATATCGGTTTCAGAGAATTTTTTGTTTGAATCAGAGTGATTCTTTACAAAGTATGATTTATCCCTCCCTAAGACAAGATACTTGTATCTACGTTGGCCATTCTTTTTTATGAAGCAAAGTAATACCAACTCTTTCAATTTGTCTTTTAGTTTGGAATGTGGAATACTTGTATAAAGAGTAGAAAAGTCAAATGTTTTAATACTGTTACAAGATGAAAGATAGTTAGATTGTATGTACTCTAAAAGATTTTTGGAATTTTTAAGTATCCACATCTGATTCACGCCACCTCTAGAATAGGCAGTTTCACAATAACTTTGAAGCCCGTCTTTGATTGCTGATAAAATAGATGTTAATAATTTAGAAAGAGGTTTCGTGGAGCACTTGGAAGACCCAGCAATATACCGTTGTTTGTAAGGACACTTATGTAGTTTAGGTATCCAATACAGTGATGGAAGATCCAGTTCTTCATCTTTGGTTGAAATTGAACTGTAATGAATATGGAACACGATGTTGACGTTATTGCTGAGAACGTAGTAAGATCGCGCTATGAACGTAGTATAATCGTGGTAAGAACGTGTTATAGTCGCAGTAAGATCTTGTTGCAATCGGATAACATGTGGTATGGTCGTAGTGAGAACTTGAAGTGCGTAGACAGATCTTGATAAGCGTCGTGAGGTCGCAGAATAAGCGCGGTGAGAACGTGGTATAATCGTAGCGGGATCTTTGTAGAAGCGTAGAGAGGACGCAGTAGCATCGTGAAAGCAACGAAAATTTACATTTTCATGCCGCTCATACCGCGACCTCACAACGATCTCAATTTATTTTAGATCGCGGTGAGCGTGGTGCGATCGTGGTCTAGTGGGACTGGGGCTTAAAGTTGGCCACGCTCTTCACAATCTTGAAGACCTCACCACGACCGTGATACGACCTTACTGTGATCTACACGATCGCACTACGATCATCAAAATTTGCATTTTTTTCACAGATCGTAGTGCGATCGTGGCCTAGTGGGACTAGGGTATTAGATTTTTTCTCTAATATTTGCCAAAAGAAACATTTTCCGAAAGAAAAAATACATATAATAACGTTTTGTCCTTTTATTCTTTTTTTGGGGGGTCCGTAGAAATACCGCAGAAGACCTCCTTAGTCATGTTAGTGCACTAAGAACAAAAAATTGCACTAAGGACCTGATGGAATGATACAATTGACACAAATGACATTGCATATATAAGTAAACGTTTTAAAAAATAAATAATTTCAAATTTTATAATCATATCTTAAGTAATTAGAAAGTTATTTAATGTATTATCGACACGGGCCAAGCTCAGCTCATGTTCGTTCAACCTTGACCAGTTTTGAATACACTAGTATACTTAAAAATGTATATATTATGTTATTTCAAGTTGTTCTTGGGTTGGGTTTTTTTATGGTATAGTTATTACTGCCGTATCTATTTTGCTTTTCTGTCTGTTATAGATTTTACTTCTATGTAAAAGTGTATTATCTACTTATTTTTGTTTCTTTTAATTTCGTTTGCTTGTTCCGTAAGTTCACTTTATTCTCTAGTTATGTTTTATATAAACATTTTAAAATCGCAAAAAAATGTTTAGAGTTTGTTTACCTACACATACTGACATAGAAGATACACATGTTTCGCAAAGTATAACAGTTTATTACATTTCTGTTGAGCCTGCGACTTTTGTTGCAAAAGCGAGACATGGCGATCCACAAACCACAAATATTCACTCTGTGGTTAAAGTGTTTGAAACTTTAATAACTTTCTTAAACCATCCTGGATTTCTACTAAACTAGGACAGAAGCTTGTTTATGGTCATAAGATAGCTTTGAAAAAAAAATGTTTATCGGTATTTTTATTTATAACTGAACTTTTTTGTTTTTCTGTAAGCTGATATACATCCACTCTGGTTAAGGTTTAAAAAAAAACATTTTCATGTCGGGGCCTTTTAATGATCGGTCGACTATATGGAAGGTGTTTGCTCGCTATTGAAGGCCGTATTGTTGCATATAATTGCTTACATCCACTTCAATTTAGGAGGTTCAGCGTACACACACATGCATGTTTATCACGTCACCTTCTTTATGTGCCTGTCCCAAGTCAGTGGCTTGTAGTTCAGTGGTTGCCGTTGGTTCATGTCTGTCATATTGTTTTTTGTAAATTGTTGGTTTTTTTTTATAAATTAGGCCGTTAGTTTTCGAATTAAATTGTTCCATATTTGTTCATGTTGGGACCTTTTATATATAGCCGATTTTAAGGTATGGTCGCCTAATACCGCAGTCCCACTAGGCCACGATCGCACTACGATCTGTGTAAATTTTGACGATCGTAGTGCGATCGTGTAGATCGCAGTAAGGTCGTATCATGGTCGTGGTGAGGTCTTCAAGATCGTGATGAGCGTGGCAAACTTTGAACATGTTCAAAACAATCGTGGTGCGGTCGTGGCGAAATCAGGTCATAGTAGAAGCGTAGTGAGAGCGCACTTAGGTCATGCTAAGATCGCAAAGGTCGCTGTACCATCGTAGCGAGAGCATAGTGAAAGCGTGATTCTATTCGGAGAGACTGTGCTACTATCTCACAGTGATGTTATTACGACCTCACTATACGACCATCACGTTCTCAATGCGACCCAACTACGCTTTTACTACGACTATACCACGTTTACACCACGCTGTTCAAGATCACAGTACGATTCTAGCACGCACATGCCGTCCTCGTCACGCTATTCTTACGACCTGACTACGTTCTTACTACGACCATCATGCTCTTAATCATTGTCACATAAAATATATAAAAGCTCTCCAGATTTTGTTTGTCTGTATGTAATTTGTAAAAACGGACCGTTTTCGATTTTGTATAATAGAAGTAGGTGAACTATACAGCAGACATATATATATATATATATATATATATATATATTAAGAAGAAGAAAAAAAAAAGATGAGGTACACGTATGTGTGCCAAATACGATATCTTTCCACCCAAGACACAATCTGTTTAAGTAAGCAATCATAATTTCAACGCTGAAAAGTAAGCTATAAAGGGACCAAAATTTACTAGTGTAAACAATTCAAACCAAAACAAACAAAATGAGAAGAAAAAATATCTAAAAAATAAAAGAAATATAATAGATGTAGATCCAACGCTGCAATTTTTGCTAAACATGTTATAGTTCACGTCCTTGTCGCACATACACATGGATAACATCTTTATGATTTTATTGAGGTTGGCAATTGTCCGAGTCCTTTAAATTTTATAAAAAAAATCCAATATCTCCATCAGAACGAAAAACAAAACGAACTCTACAAAGACGAAAACAAAATGAAACTAGAACTGGTTGCTTTATAACCTTCAGAACAAAATGAACAGTCTAAAAAAAAGTCCAATATACTTAAATATGTCTAAATCAATACTTAAAGAGTTTGTTAACATTGTCAGAAAAAATGTCTTGAGCAGTTTTGATGGAATATGATGGATGATATAGCTTCATGCATGTTCTGTACCGGTCAAATAGTGAAAATAAAAATATTACTCAGTCTTCTACAGTAAATATCTTATAATGGAAAAACGATCTTTCAGAAAGATGTTTGTATACAAAATAAGGAGATGTGGTATGATTGCCAATGGGACAATTTTCAACTCAAGTTCAAATGAAGTGGATGAAAGTAATGATAGGCAAACGTAATGCCTTCAACAATGAGAAGAATACATAACGTATAATCGGCTATAAATTATCCCGCTTGATGATTATACGTTGTTGTTTCCTATAGAGAAATAAATACATACATACTTTTCCTCTATTTAAATTATTTTTTACATCATAAAAAAGGTACAATATCATAAAATCAATTTTGTGAAAAACGATGAAATGTTAGTGACCCCAATATAAGTTTGAACCACTCTAAATCTTTCCCGTTTTTACGAGAACAAAATTCAAGGATCCCTTATTTTTGTGCCCCACCTACGATAGAAGAGGGGCATTATGTTTTCTGGTCTGTGGCTCCGTTCGTTCGTCCGTCCGTTCGTATGTGCGTCCGTTCAGGTTAAAGTTTTTGGTCAAGGTAGTTTTTGATGAAGCTGAGGTCCAATCAACTTGAAACTTAGTACACTTGTTGCTTATGATATAATCTTTCTAATTTTAAAGCCAAATTAGACTTTTGACCCCAATTTCACGGTCCACTGAGCATAGAAAATGAAAGTGGGAGTTTCAGGTTAAAGTTTTTGGTCAAGGTAGTTTTTGATGAAATTGAAGTCCGATCAACTTGAAACTTAGTACATATGTTCCCTATAGTATAATCTTTCTAATTTTAATGCCAAATTAGATTATTACCCAATTTTACGGTCCATGGAAAATGGAAAATGATAGTGCGAGTGGGGAATCCGTGTACTTGGACACATTTTTGTTTTTAACTGTCTTTATGAAAAATGCCGCCCTCGTAAATATTAGCACCGACGGTTAGCTTTACACTAGTAAGTTTGTCTTATAGGTAATTGTGATAAAACTGTCGTTTCGTTCCTGTCTTGCGGACGAATACCTGAAATCTCCGTGTCATCATCAATCATAAAGTAATGGCTATATATCGGGTTATTCAATACTCTGTTCTTTGCATAGAAATAATTCTTCGTTAATCTGAGCATTGAAAGAATACTTCATATCAAAAACTATAAATATGGATACACAAAAAAAATGAAAATCTAAGTGATATTGATAATACCGCAAAGCATGGAAAGATGTGTTGTATTTCAGTAAATAACACGTGTTTTCGTTTGATTGTAAACATCAAGTTGTAGCCAATCATGCATTTTTTCTTGTTTTAAAAGTGGATTGTTAAAAAAAAAAAAAGTCAAAATAAATTACGTCACACGTATATAAACTATAACAAATGCGCGGACATACGTATGCTAATTCATTCATATCCCTAAAAGGTAGTGTTCTCGACCTGTTCAACTATTTTATTACTTCAAATAACAAACGTGTGCATGAATATGAGCAAGAGACAAAATTCTTATTATACCGATGCAAATCTACAGACTCTCCTGGGTGACGTGGAAAAGTGATAAACTTTGCTTTTTGGAAAATTGTCATGTGTAACCAATAACATACAAATTATCTGTCAGAAATATTAAAGAATTGAATAACTCAAGGATTTGTATAGTAAATCCTTGATGTACCCTATAATCTGTATTGCTTTTAGAAGACGTTTTATATTATTGAAGTTTTTATTTTTTTGGCTAAAATAAAAGATTGGATTTTTTTCAAAATTAGCGCATATGCAATGCATCCCCTCGTTGAAGTCCTCCAAAAATAAAATTCACCTGTATTGGTATTAGTACTGCAACCAGAGTTCATTTTTTAAAACTTTAATGGTCCGGAAGAACACACACCTAAATTATATATCGATGGAAAGAGGAAACCGTGTACAATAAGAAAAGTTGGGTCGTAAAACTCCAGAGTGGTCACAATTTTGTAAAATTGAGGTCAAAGGTCAGACCTAAAAATATCAATATTTCAACCACAAGGACAAAAAGGAGAAATATTCTGATATGTATTCAATAGAATGCTACAAAAACGATTCAATCATAAGCATATGCTATAAACGATGTTAAAACGACAAATTTGACTACTTATATGAAGAGCTGCAATTACAAAATGGCGTTGATTTGGAACCTTCTGATTTTTTTCCATTTAAGACATAACAAAAGAAGAAGTGGCCTTGACCTTTTAACATCCATAAACTTTCACATTGTGTATAGTATTTCACTATAGTATACTAGTATTACAGAATTGTTTTCTAAAGTTTAAAACTACACTTTATCAAATTATTTCAATATTTTTTCTATCTTTGAAAAAGACAAAATTTAATCGCTGAAACAGTGTTTTTAATTTTGCATCTTAAAGGTTGTGTATTTTGTGAAAATTAGTATCTAGTTATAATAGATAAATACATATTGTGTTTATGCAAAGTCTGGACAGAGCAGTTATAACACAAAATATACTATAGTCACCCGAGGCGAATGCGAGGTCCCTTTTTTATAAGAACAAGTTAGGCGCAGGACAGAGTTTGTTCAAAGTAAACACATGTTTTGAGTACAAATGCTATCTGGAGCGTAAATACCGTCCTGATTCGGTCAAACTCGTCAGATATACTCTTACCTTTGCATAGGAAACACAAAAGAAATGTGAGTACAAAGTTTCGATCAATGTTCGTGACCCATATTCCCATATGCATATGCATGATGTATCTGCACTGCCAATCCCAAATGTAATTGGGTGAATGTTGCTACAGAAACGATTGATTTTGTAATAGCCATACGTTTACGAATTTTTGTTATCTTTAGGGACAATATACGGTTCAGAAGTGCCTTTGTGTTATTTTTCATCAATTAACTAACAAATGAATTTTTGAGCCTAGGCTCCGTGTTGAAGACCGGACCGTGACCTTTAATGGTAGCATTGGCACTCATATCACATCTTCCTATATCTATTAACAAGCTATACGGGCATCATTTCCATAGAAATACCAAAACTAGGACATATCTCATAAGAGCACTGGTGACAGGGTGAAGTAATTGTTCTTCTTTTAATATATCCTTGATATTTTCAGACACACCTTGGTGTAATTCTGAAAGTCTTAACATAGACTTCAATTTTCCTGCAGCAGATATGGCATCCCCTAAATTGAGTTCAGAGCTAAACTCTATATTTCATATCCCTTGGCCCCACTGTGTCTGAATTGTAAGGTGTCACAATATCTAGTTAGTTCTGGAGTTTGGCAGTTTGATAAGCATCAGAGACAATCTTGGATAAAATTGATCGGTATATATAGAGGATGTGCTACATGAGAAAGGCTTTTTCTTATGGAAGAACAAATCACATCACTAACAATCGTTATTAATGAACTGACAGCAAGTTCAAATTCTAATTTTTCAGTAACTGTTCTACTTAATTGCACAGGTGTTGACTTCAATAAGTACTTGGTTATGCATGGATAAATGATTACTCACATTAATAAGCACAACTTAAAAGACAGTCAACACGTTTAAAGGACTCAGTTTTGCGTAGTTTTCTGGGTTTTTTTAAAGGTTTTTCTTTTACACAAAAACCCTGTTTTCATATCCAAACTACAAGGAAGAAACTGAGCGCGAGATCGTATAAAAGTGTCAGGTTGTGAGGATACATGTCGTTTAGTTTGATCACATATATGGATTTCTGTTGTTTCTAATTTAAAGTTCCCCAAGGGTGACTGGGGAAACGAAATATGGTCACTTGGTTTTCCCCCGACCGGCAGTAAAACGAAGTGGGGCGTCCGTTTGGCTGTGCGGGATGTATCAAGTTCGCAGTCACGTCCGGTAAGAATGGGGACGTTAAATCCGATACCTCGTGTAAAGGGAGTGTCACGTTCTTTGCACGTTAAAAACCCTTACATCAACTCTTTGAGGGGTCCGTAGGTGGCATGTTGCAATGGACAATTTTTGTCCCAATCCAATATACCATCATTTTCCATTGGCAGTCTAAATTTTCCCGATCATCATCCCGAATGGCCTCTATTATGACAAAACCTACCTATTGTTTTTATTGTTAACTTGTTCTCATCCTGAACATGCATGAAATATTTGCCACTGGACGTTAAGCAACCAACAATCAATCAATCAATCTAATTTAAAGATGCACACCAAGTTTGCCTTCTGGTCCAAGTCTCATAACATCACGGAAAGCAGAATATCAAGAGAAGTTGGTTTTAGCATCACCTTGTCACACACCAAATCTCTGCGAAACTTCAATAGTACTTTTCCTCCGACCACTTGCATGCATATTAATTGCTCTGAGGTTAAACATTGACATACAATGTATTTTCACACAATGTCAACTATAGACATTATCCGGAAAAACCTCTTATCCGAAGGATTTGGTTAACTTTTATATAAAGTCAATATTTTATTAACAAAAATATAACTTTTTTACAGAAAATACACAAAAGAACTACTATATATATTCAAATCACTCAAAAATAAATTAACTTTTCCTACAAAATCTACATAATCACATCGAAACTATCAAATTGATTGTGAAGGAAAAAATAAATGGTGGAGCTGATTGACGGATAGGAAATTTCCGTAATTAAAAAAGGTACAAATGATGTTTTTATTTTTGAGTTTTTGACAAAATTTGTTTGGAATTTGCCCAACAAAATTTGCATGCAGTATCGGAATAATATGTTTTGTCCTTTCAAATGTCAAATACTGTTTTTGAATCATATTTTTCTCGTTTTCAAAGAAAAACGCGTTATATTTCTATCTAAAAAAATCAGCCAACTTTAAGTTTGAAAGTTTTACTTGGAGATGGTATTATATTTATGTCTTCATCATTCCGACGATCCTCGATGATATGTGCATAGAAAATATATTTACGAAAATAGCGGGAAATTTAACCAAAAAATATATTTTTGGATTTTAAGGTAACTACCCAAAACCGTAAATTGAGGGGTACCCCCATTAAAGGGATAAAATACAAAAATGTGACCATAGAAACTTTTTACGACCCGACGGAAATTAAAATATAGATATTATTCTATCATTTAAAACAATTTGCAGCCGTGTGTTATTCCAGACCATTAAACTCGTTAACTAAGCGTCTTTTTCGATGTCAGTTGCAGTACTATATGTCTGGTGTATGTATATCACACGTTCCATCTACAATAAACGGAAATGACACGGCCGGGTATTGTATAGCTTTTGAGGAACTTTTAATGTCAAATTCATATCCCTGGGCGACGAAATTATCGATTTGTGAAAAACACCTTGTGTACACTGACTTATAAAAGTGTTTTAGTCTTTCATGCTATCTAGTCTGAGCAATTTTTGTAGGTTATAAATGAAAAAGGAAAAACGTAAAAAAAAATATGTGAACGTAAATGGGCTTTGCAAACGTGTCTTTAACGATAAAGAAAATGTAGAATATGTGACAATAATGAATTTTTATATTATTTAGACTTTCATATTTTTTGTTTGTTTTAATATTGTATTATACAAATTCATGCCGATTTAGACCTTGGTATTTCGTGTAGACACCTGTTTCTTGTTGAAAACTAAACATGCGGTCTTGATTTACCTCTGGTGTTTTTGTCGTTTGATTGCTGTCAAATTGAAGTATATCCCATATCTCCTATAGTATGTGCTTTAAAATCAGCTTATAAGAATTCATAATTGAAAGGGTTGTTTGCATGAGTATATCTATCAATTCCATGAATATACTAATATATATAATCGGTGTGAGCTGTACCACATACTTATATGAACCTTATTAATTTCGATCTAAAAAAGTTCCTAAAAAGAAATAGATATTATGAAAAGTCTTAATAAATTCCAATGATCACAAATCTAATTTAAATCCTATTTCAATTATTTCGTATTACTAAAATACGGTGTTTTTTTTTGTGGCAAAAATTACATTTTTTTTGTATCTGATATGTCTTTGACTTTAAAACACTGATTTAAGATATATTATGTTCACAAAGTATCATAATATTCCCAGTTTAAGGAAAACAAAAGACGTTTTTTCTATTATTTTTTTTACAAAGTTGTTAATTGATTTAATTTTATCGTAATTTGCTAGTCAGTCAGTCAGTGTCGGATTCCGAGCGACATTGCATACGCTTTGCCCTTTGATTTGAAAATATATAATTTTAGCATTATTGAAATCGGTTTTTTTTTTATCTTTGCTACTCTCGATATTATTGCTTCCGCTGTATCAAAGCTAGTGAATAAGTCTAAATGTTCGTACAATGTATAATAATATTTCTTTTCATGACTTGTCAGGGGCGTAGCTAGAAAGAAACGATGTGGAAGCAAGTACCGACGAGCGGAGCGAGGAAAAAAAATTTTGGGACCCTATAATGCAGCAAATTTTATTTTTTTCGGTTTTCGGTCATAGGACGGTTAAAAGAGGAGCTATATGTAGATAAAAATTTATGAAATGTAAAACTATTAATAAATCTTCTGAATATAGTGAATACATAAACAACACATATTTGTGATACAGAATTTACTCAAAATTGTCCAAAATCTGCTCTTCAGGTCTGGGCAGAAACAAACTTCTCTATTACTTTGTCAATATTCACACTGAAATCCCGATGAATATGCAGTAATGCTATGTAACTTTCGTTGTTCATTGTTGATCGTACATTTGTTTTCAATTACATACGTAGAAACCGTGACTGATATATCTCAGGGCCATCATGGCATGGTAGCACTCGCGAGATGTTATAAACCAGCGTACGTGTTCGGCATCGAGCGACCTCCCAATTGAATTCGTCAAAATTACATGCTAGGTCAGTTTCGTATGTTTCAGACAATATTGAGATTTTTTCGTTTGTGATATTTCCTACAACACGATGAAGCAGATACAGCACAAAGAAGCGATTTTCTGATAACTTGACGCGACCCCACTCTCCAGTTGCCTTATCATATGGTCTATGAACGCAAAAAATAATGAGACTTCCAATACTGTTTTGGCGTGGTTTGCAGGATGATTGGCTCCGGTATTCTGTCAACCACATCGCCTCGGCATATTTTCAACGATATCGAAGGGATCTGATAATTCTAAAGCCGATTGACTTATCTTAGACTGAGTATTACAAATTCAAAAGTAAAAATCTTGTAAAAGATACAAGTAACCTTCCGATTTTGTCATAATCTCCAAAAAAAAAACAATTATTTTGAAACCAAATGTCGTTATTTAATGATATTTCATCAATTAAAAAAGTGACAACATAGTTGTTTCCTTAACATTCAATTTATAAATTTTTATTTTGCCATTTCTTTTTTTGCATGCCAAATCAATGTGCACGCAACTTCGGAGCTACGATCTTTTTCTGAATGAACAGCTTCATCAACACTTGTTACTAGGTTGTCAAACTAATATCCGGGATAGACGGAAAAGACACCAACAGTCTCCTATTCCGATTGACCAACACAACTCATCTCTCTCTCTTCTGCTTTTTTTTTTTTTTTTTTTTTTTTTTTTTGTGAAAACGACGTGGATGCACGTGCTATCGTGCCTCCGGGTAGCTACGCCCCTGCTTGTTTATTCTTTAATATAAGCGTTGTCTATTTTTATTTGACAAGTCCACACATGGATGTTCATTAGTCTAGAAAGTTCGCTATAGTGTTCCATCAATGTCTTAGTGCAGGTTCGAGAGCTTAGTGCACCAAAGCGGCCTAGGTGGTTTTAGACGTACTGGCAAGTCCCTGGACCCCAATAGCACAACCGTCCTTTCGATGATCAATTTGTTAAATTGCTGGGACTATCATACTAATAGCATAATAAAATAAACTATATGGACCGTATGTCATCGCATACAAGACAGCTGATTGGATAAATGTGATAGGTTACATTGATACTGATGTCCAATCGAATACCAGCAGACACCTGTCAGTAAAAACAAATTGCAAGCGTGGATAAATTAGAGATTTATTTGTGTATTCGATATTTGAAAAATAAGTTAGATAGTCACTATTCTTTTACCCTTTTGTAGGTGAATTTCAAAAACTGTTTTTTTTTTCACTTTCTTATTAAACAGAAAGGTATTTAAATATGAGCGTACCACATTCTACGGAATTTTACAAGCATTTCATATAGCGACTTATGTTTTCCGGAACGTCCTATTTTCAATATTTCACAGACCTGAAAAAGTTAGATCATACAGGTTTCATCTCCCATGTGTATAAAAAACACTATCAAATTATATTTGTAAATTGTAAAAGATTAAGAATATTTTTATATCTGTACTAAATAATCTGAAATAAAATAAAACATATGTCTCTCTGCCTGAATGCAATTGTAAGCCAGAAAGATTGTCATGACCAAAACTAGTATCTACTTGTCTCACTCTTGTTGAAAAAACTCTGATGAATTAGATGATGTAGTCGATCTTGAATCTAGATCGGAGAGTTGGGTGTAAAGCGTAAAAAAACAAACCAAAGGTTCTAGTATTACTGTAAAATTCTAAAAATTGTAAATGGAGATTTTGAAGTAAATCTTTAGAATATTTAATATTTCACATCTAATAAAGTATATCTTAAAATGTTATGAGTGAATATATTCATATATGGCATTTTTTAATTGATTTCCCTACTATTGAGACTTTTATCTCGTTCGATGCATTGGTTTTTAATCAGAACAGGTTAAAATATGTATTTACAATTGTAGATAATTCTAATACTATGAATATTGCTCACAATTGTTAAAACACTGAGGAACACAACAAGAAATTAATACAGAACAAGAACATAAAACTTAAAAACTAAATCAACATATCTAAAAATGTGTTCATTGATAAAAGAAATTACAATTTGACAATTTGCATGTAAACCAAACACATACTTTAAAACACTTACAAAATTGCAAGTCGATCTACCTTAATTGTATTTGATACCCAAATCTACGGGGTGATGTGAATTAGATGTGGGTACTAAACAAATAAAATGAACTAAATAGTTCATATAATATAAGTCACTCTCTTCATACAACTTTATAAAACATTTGACATCTCTTCTCTTTAGCCTGTACTTTCCATTCTCTAAACTTAGATACAGATAGAAGGATAAAGTCATACTTTGAATTTTAGATCAGAAATTATGTGCATTATTGAAAACGATTACAGTTGATACTGAACGCTTGAAAGATAATGTATCTTTAAATCTAAATTTCTTTATTTAAATATATGCTAGTTGAAATGGTCCATTAAGACAGATTCTTTTTTAAAGATACAAACAATACTTTAAAATAAAAGTCTGATTTAAGCTGAAAACCATAAAAGGATAAATCGGCATGTATATGTGTTTTTCTGCTTTATTCTAATTAGACAGACTTTATCGATAAAATATACTTCAAAACGTGAGGAAGGTGGCATCATCTATCAACTTCATTTTCCGCTATAGATGATGTCCTTTGACATGATATTGTCATTGATGAAAAAAAACAATGACAGTACAAATGTATATCACATTTATAGATCTGTCTGTACACTCATATTTATATTGTTATTAATGAATAAACTAATTGATATAAGAAGATGTGGTATAAGTGCCAATGAGACAACTTTCCATCTAAGTCATATTTTGTAAAAGTAAACCATTATCGGTCAAAATATGAAATTCAACACGGAGCCTTGTCTCACACCGAACAACAAGCTATGAAGGGCATAGAAATTACTAGTGTAAAATTCATCATACAGGAAAACCAACGGTCTAATCTCTATAAAAACAAGAAACGAGACAAACAAATATACAATAAAAGCCTTTTTTTATTTTACTTTTTTTATATAAAATTATGTCAAAACTTTTCAAAAGAAAAGTAATCATATTCATGTATGATAACTACATAATTCTCACATGATTTGCATCGAAACAATCAGGAAAGGATTAGAAATAAATGACAAAAATTCCGAAAAAATTAGTTTCACTTTTTTGTAGAGGTTGTAATAATGAGGTTAATTTCATAATAAAGACAAATACAGGTGCTGTCAGAAAAAATAAAAAAAATATTAGGAAAGATGCAAAAAATTAGATATAGTGCATAATCTAGCAAATTAGAAAAATACTCACTGATGCCATACACTGTGATTTTGTCTCGTTGATGAAATAGAAACAGTAGTAAGATATACTTCAGTCGACCGTACATAATTGTCTTATATGTAAGACACAGACCTTAAATGCGCTTCTAGTCCGGTTGATTCTTAGATGTAATGAGCTTATAAAGATTTTTTAACGTATCCTTTACGTAGACAATTCTAACCATGCAATTAAAAAATCGAAAATTATGACAATAATTTGTTTGCCTTTAAAAACAATTACAAAACAAAAATCTTTTTTTTACTCGGGTAATATTTGGTTTCAAATTAATTGTTGTTGTCTGCAAAGGAAACATATATCTATGACACAGACGTGATCAGTAAATTGTGCAATTTAAAAATTATATAATAAATAAATATAATGCAAAAGTAACAAATATTTGATTTTTTATTTTAAACATAGGGATGCCTACTTTTTTAACTCGTTAGTTTACGTAATTGATTAGTATTCAAAAGAAACTATCATGGGTGTGTACCTTCATCTGGAATCAACTAGAAATTTTAAATTTTAACATGTGTTAATTTTCCATCCTTTCGGACGGATTACATTCGCACGAAACTTTATTCATTATCCCTTTCAAAACTTCATTCTCTGTTCAATTTATGTTTGGAACCCACTGTTACAAACCCTCATTCAAACCAATACAAACTTCAAGCTATAATTTCGGATATTGCAAGTCACAGACTTTTCAAGCCAGTTCGCATTGGAAAAGATGAAAAAGAGAAAAGATCTTTTCTAAATCTTTCCTTTGCCAACAAAGGTCTCGATGGCGTCAACCTAGGCAATATCCTTCATCATAAATTAGTTCAATCGAAAATACCTCCTTATTTCAAAGACCAGTCTGTACCAATAATTTCTTATACCTATACCAAACCTATTGCAACTAAAATTTTCAATTACAAACGCGTTTTGCAGAATCTCGATATTGACGACTTCAAGTCTAAACCTCCTGATTGCACTTGTGCTAGTTCCCAATTCATATATAATCCTGCTCACGTTATTACCGGTGACCTTAACATTGTTAATAACACTTCTCTACGAAATGTGTTATCGAAAGGTCCGAAATATCGTGAGCCTAAATCCATCAATTGGAAATACAACTTTAAAATTTTGATGGACTCAGTCGAGGATTTTGCCAGGCAATGGGCTAAACGTGAAAAGGAAGACGTAGACACTCTATCCGAATGGATTAAGGCAGTGAGGTCGTTAATACAAATCAGAATCAAGAAACTGAATGGGTTCATCAATGCCCATGCTACGTCAATCTTTAAAGACCCAAATGTTGCTAAACACTTATCCGACCTCCATAATAAATATGTTGTTGTCCCCGCAAACAAAGCCCCAAATAACATCGTTTTTGTCTGTAAAAGTCACTACATTAATTGCTTGATAAACGAATTAGGTATAGACAATTCACTTGGAAACTCAACATATACCCTCACGACACTTACCAAAGAGGAAATTCTGGATACTCATAGGTCTGTTCTTTGTTTCGTTGGTATTTCAACCAAAGATGAAGAACTGGATCTTCCATCACTGTATTGGATACCTAAACTACATAAGTGTCCTTACAAACAACGGTATATTGCTGGGTATTCCAAGTGCTCCACGAAACCTCTTTCTAAATTATTAACATCTATTTTATCAGCAATCAAAGACGGGCTTCAAAGTTATTGTGAAACTGCCTATTCTAGAGGTGGCGTGAATCAGATTGGATACTTAAAAATTCCAAAGATTTTTTAGAGTACATACAATCTAACTCTCTTTCATCTTGTAACAGTATTAAACATTTGACTTTTCTACTCTTTACACAAGTATTCCACATTCCAAACTTAAAGACAAATTGAAAGAGTTGGTATTACTTTGCTTCATAAAAAAGAATGGCCAACGTAGATACAAGTATCTTGTCTTAGGGAGGGATAAATCATACTTTGTAAAGAATCACTCTGATTCACACAAAAAATTCTCTGAAACCGATATTATCAAGATGCTTGATTTCTTGATTGACAACATATTTGTTACGTTCGGAGGACGTGTTTTTCAACAGACTGTCGGCATCCCAATGGGAACAAACTGTGCCCCTATACTTGCCAACTTGTTTCTTTATTATTATGAGGCTGACTTCATGCAGGAACTTCTTAGGAAGAAAGATAAGAAGTTAGCAATATCCTTTCACTCTACTTTCCGCTATATAGATGACGTTCTTTCACTAAACAATTCAAAATTTGGTGACTATGTGGAACGCATCTATCCCATCGAATTGGAGATAAAGGATACTACAGATACAGTTAAGTCGGCTTCATATCTTGACTTACATCTAGAAATTAACAATGAGGGTCGGTTGAAAACAAAACTTTACGACAAAAGATATGATTTCAGCTTTCCAATTGTGAACTTTCCATTTCTATGTAGCAACATTCCAGCAGCACCTGCATACGGGGTATATATCTCCCAATTGATACGATATTCCCGTGCTTGCATTTCCTATCATGATTTTCTTGATAGAGGGTTACTGCTCACAAGGAAGCTATTAAACCAAGAGTTCCAAATGGTGAAGTTAATATCACCCCTTCGTAAATTTTACGGAAGCCATCACGGGTTGACCGTTATGGAATAACCGTTTCACAAATGATATCGGATATGTTCCTTACGTCGTAACTACAATCCCCTTCCCTTTCATGAATGTGACCTACCGAATTAGACTATTTACCGGATTTGTAATCACATAAGCAAAACGACGGGTGCTGCATGTGGAGCAGGATCTGCTTACCCTTCCGGAGCACATGAGATCACCTCTAGTTTTTGGTGGGGTTCGTGTTGTTTATTCTTTAGTTTTCTATGTTGTATCATGTGTACTATTGTTTTTATGTTTGTCTTTTTCATTTTTAGCCATGGCGTTGTCAGTTTGTTTTAGATTTATGAGTTTGACTGTCCCTTTGGTATCTTTCGTCCCTCTTTTACAATAGATATGTTAAGGATGTATATTGACCTAACTGTTATACTTAAGGACGTAGTCAGGTGATTTGTTTTTATAAATATGGATTTTTTAATTGATACTTTAAACTAGAACATCATTTGTTAAGAAACAAAGAAAAAAGCTAAATATATTGATAGAAATTTTCATACTTTTTTTTTTTTTTATCTATTTGCAAATGACGAAGAATTCTCCTTAAACTGTGAATTATTTAACAGACAGACTAACTTTAAAGGACAAAATACTAGCGTGTACTACCATCCAAGGAAATGAGTTTCTATAAAGTTACTAATCTGAGTGGTCATCGATATGTAATATTTGACACTGGACATTATTTTTAGAGCAATGCAAAACATATATTGCATACTATCAATCAAAATTAAAGACTTTTGAATGTAACAATATGATATAAATCCATTTGATTTACTGATTTTTTATATATTTTTTTTATCTAAATGAAAATGTTATAAATTTCTCCCGGTTAATATAAATAAGAAGATGTGGTATGTGTGCCAATGAAACAACTCTTCATCAAGTCACATGGTATAATTTAATTAGAGGTCAAAAATACGGCCTCAACACGGAGCTTTGGCCCTCATCGAACAGCAAGCTATAACGGTCATTAAAATGACTAGCGTAAAACAATTAAAAATGGAAAACAAAAGTCTAATCTATAAGAACGGTCATTTCGCTACGTTATTTTGTAGCTTTTTGGTCAATTCCGAAATAGCAAGTAAGCGTCTCACTGTTTTTCAAAATGAGAAGTAACACTGGTGCTTAAACAAATCTGATACGAAACAGAAATATAAACCGTACATTAGATTTTATCAATCGTGCCTCAACTAACGTTGTTTGATATTTTTCTATGATATGATTTACTCCTGTATTTAGTTCGTGCTAAAAAAATGACGATAAAAAAAATTCAAGAGAGTTATCGACATCGGTCTTTATATGTAAATAATGGTCAATATAAACTGTCAATTAAATTTTTTAAATATGGTTATATTGTTGTTGCATTTATTTAAAAAAAAAATAAGGTTTTATTTGTAAATGTAATAATTTAACCCGGTTTAACCTTATACATTTTATATAAAAGATAAAACATGGAACTTCATTAATTTTACGTCCACGAATGGGTAATTATTTAGCTAGTTAATGATCATCCGTTTCGGTTGACTGCTTAAATAATCCGTTTATTAAAATGTAAATAACTTTCACCAAACATCTGTCATCTGTGTAAAATTTTAAAATATAAAGTAAATTATATACTTAAAATGTACGTTTATTGACCAAATATAGATAAGAACTATTACTTTACATTAGAAACAAAAAATGTTTAAGAACATCTTTGAGATATATTACTGATCATTATATTTTTAGAGGCGGAATGCATACATACAGGACTACTTTATGTCAGAAAGCATGACTGCAAAGTTTTTATGACACATTTTCCGGTTACAACAATTAATCTTTTCTCATATAACCAAAGAAATGTTAAAGATTCTATCGGGAATAAATGAATGGTTTTTAAAGTTTGCATACTTTATTTAATGAAATAGATATACAGTCATATTAAAAGACCACAACAGAATATCAACCAAGATATAGAGATTTTATTCATAACGGGGGAGTAACCCCTGATAAAAACAGATAAAGTGTCGCCCGTTTTATTCAAAATATTTAAAATCTTAACACAACTGAACACGATCTTACAGCAACTAAACAGGTTTTTCACCTTTGGTCTTATTTGATCTGATTTGATATTGATTTGATATTGTTTAAGCACCAGTGTTAATTGTGTTCTCCAATTTATTTATATTGTAGTCCTGTGTTGTCATTTTGATGTTATATTTCACATGGCCATAAAAGTGCGAGGTTTGGCATGCCACAAAACCAGGTTCAACCCACCATTTTTTCCTTTAAAAATGCCCTGTACCAAGTCAGGAATATGGTCATTGTTATATTATAGTTCGTTTCTGTGTGTATTACATTATAACGTTGTGTCGTTTGTTTTCTCTTATTTTTGAGTGTAAATTCACATTGCGATAAGACGTGTCACGGTACTTGTCTATCCCAAACTCATGTATTTGGTTTTGATGTTATATATATTATTCTCGTGGGATTTTGTCTATGTGTGTTACATTTTAGTGTTATGTCGTTGTTCTCCTCTTATATTTAATGCGTTTCCCTCGGTTTTAGTTTGTTATCCCGATTTTGTTTTTTGTCCATGGATTTATGAGTTTTGAACAGCGGTATACTACTGTTGCCTTTATTGATCTGAACGTGATCTAATCAAGTCTTGTTTATCTTGACACGACTGATCTGACTGAACACGATATATCTTAACAGAGTCTGAGTGTCTAAACAGGTCTTAACGTTTTTCTCTAGCGGTAAATTAAGTCGATTAAGACTTGATCAGACCAAAATGACCGTTTCAGACTTAAAACTGGCTACTAGTGATATGGATTATATATCTCTCAATTGATACGGTATACCGTGCTTGTATTTCCTATCATGATTTTCTTCATAGAGGGTTGCTGTTATTAAACCAAATGTTCCAAATGGAGAAGTTTAAATCATCCCTTCGTAGATTATAGGGAAGCCATCACGAGTTGGTTGATCGTTATAGAATAACCGTTTAACAAATGATCTCGGATATGTTCCTTACGTCGTAACTACAATCACCTTCCCTTTCATGAATGTGACCTACCGAATTAGTTTTTTTTTTAGGATTTTTTGTTATAACATGAGCAAAACGACAGGTCCCACATGTGGAGCAGGATTTGCTTACCCTTTCGGAACACCTGCGATCATCCCTAGTTTTCGATGGGGTTCGTGTTGCTTATTCTTTAGGTTTCTATGTTATATCATGTGTACTATTGTTTGTCTGTTTGTCTTTTTCATTTTTAGACATAGCGTTGTCAGTTTATTTTTGATTTATAAGTTTGACTGTCACTCTGATATCTTTCGTCCCTCTTCTTGAAATTTTAGCCACACATTTATGATTCTTGTCATAGTACGTAAACTAATTAAAGAATGAACTCTTAGCTAGTTCACGGTAGTAGTTGTACTGAAAAAAAAATTCAATAAAACAATTCAAATCTATTCTATAATACATGTTACATTATAGGAAAACACTATTTTAGCATAATTATAATATAAGGCCCAGGATTTTCTCAATCGTCAATAAATATTTATAAAACTTCATATTTGAATGTATTTCATTTAAATCTCTGAGATAAACAAAACTTTGTGAAATTCTGTATGTTCTTTTTTTTGCCCTCTTTCGGTTGCATAATATCTACAATGGACTGGACTGGAGGGTAGCAGAACATCGGATTTTAATGAGATTGGAATTCTACGTGAACAATCAGAATTCTTAACCAAATCTTTGTATCTATGAAAAAAGTTGGTAACAATTCTGGCTAATTTGTTGTATCGATATCCCTGACCTAATAACTTACCAGTTATACTTTATTACTTTTATTGAAACCAAAACGCGACAACAGACAACAGAATAGCGAACAAGTTAAAAAATAAACACACCGTAAGAATGCATATAAAGAAACATCGACGCCTAAAAAAGAAAAACTCTAAATAGGGCACGATAAATATCTTGTGTCGTGAATTATTGTAGTTGTATCCTGTATAAAACAGAGATAGCACTTCTGGAAAATGACAATTGTTGATGGCTGTATTATATCATTGGAGTAAATGTCGCAGTAAATCTATATATTTATTGTCAAAACAAGATGTTATTGTATACGTTTGCAAGAATATAATCGCACAGAAAGTAGAAATAGATATGATTTTCAATCAAGGTTTCTCACCCAAAGGTTTTTATAACTACCAACTCAAATCATATCAAAAAAATGTATTTTGTAACATGAAGCGGCTTTCTTAATTTTCATAAAGAAGGAACTTTGATATAATGTAACACAAAAATATGCCATTACTTAAGTATCACGAATTGAACTTGGACTAGTTAAGAAATAGAACAACAATTCAATAAAACAATTCACATCAATATTATGATTCATGTTACGCTAAAGGAAAACAATATATTATTCTGGTGAACAATATTTCTTCCTTGTCTTGAAGATATAAACATATGTTATATGTATATTATTTGTCTAACAATAAAAGAGTTAATCATATAATGGTTTGTAATTTTGTATCTTCCTTTTGGTAACAGAAGACAGAGTGTCTTACAAAAAGGTGGCACGCAATTAAAATTTAATATTTAACTAATTAACTAGGCTTCTTCTTTGTTCCTGTACGGTTAATACATGGACATTTCTAGATCCAAAAAACTACATTAAGTTAAAATGACACCTAATGAGACGAACGAATTTTTGGTGGAATGGCATAGTGAATTTGCAATAAACAGTATTGGAAATAGTATTGCATTGTATGTCTATATGACATGTGGCTTGATTGGGAATATCATAGTCATTGTTGTATATAGGTATCAGTTTAAAGATGTTTCTGAGATACTTCATTCCTGTTTTGGCAGTAGCAGATCTAGTAGCGTGTATCGTTTGTCCTCTATTAGACATTATGTTTCTTGCAATGCACTTGAACTACGTTAACACTTTAGGATGTAAAATGACACTCGTTTTAATAACCACTGCAGCATTTACGTCGGATTTTGTTTTATTGTGTATTGCTATTCAACGATATTTGAAGATATGTAAAATAAAACAATACCTTTATACTGGAGACGAGTAATGGTTGTTTTATCCTTTTTACTTGCATTTTCGATGGCCGTGCCTCTTGCGATGACATATGATCATATAAAATTCAAGCCAGAGTACTGTTGTTGATTTTCTTGCACTAATAACTTTTTTATTTTTATATGGAAGAATAGGTTGTACTATTTATGGACATTTTAAACGAAATAAACGTGTAAAGAACAAGTTCACATTCATGTTTATGATTATAACCATAGTGTTTAGTGTTAGTACTTCGCCCGTTGGTGTTATTTTAACATTAGAAGGAATTATGCATGATTTCTGGGATAATTTAACAATGACCCAACTTATCGTTGTCTTATGGCTATACCATACATACCTGATAAATAATTTAATAAATCCGTTCATCTATGCATTGCTGGATCCTGAGTTTTGGCAAGCAACTAAGACTCTATTCAAATGTGTATCCAAAGTCAAAAGAACTCCTGAACCAAGATTGTAAAACATTTATCTGTGTGACAAATTCGTAGTTATTTACGGCATAAAATATGTCTTTTAGTTGTATAATATAGTTAATGTTATTTGCATATTACAGTAACTTTTACCTACATATTGCAGTATATTGTATTTGCATATTGCAATAACTTTAAGTTGTATATCGTAGTGAGTGTACACAATGACTTTTGTCATTTTATTATCACACTAATCTTCAATTGTTCTAATTGACTGTTATATTTTTTCATATTACTTGATTCTCTTTTAGCTTCTGAAATCTACTGTAATATTTAAAAAATACAAAAAATGAATTAAGCTTCTTATTTGTTCTTTGCACGTTACTATAATCCACAGTTGTGTTCAAAACACACATCTTAAAAGACTTGATGATATGTAAAACCGTAATAAGCACACATGCAAAAAGACAGTCTAAAATAAAATGACAACACCATGACTAAATAAAACAAAAATAAACAGACAAACAAACAAACAATAGTACACAAAAGAGAGACGGAAGATACCAGAGGGACAGTCAAACTTAATATATATTTATTATGGGGCCAGCTTAAGGACGCCTCCGGGTGCGGGAATTTCTCGCTGCATTGAAGACCTATTGACGACCTTCTGCTGTTGTCTGTTCTATGGTCGGTTGTCTCTTTGACACACTCCTTATTTCCATTCTCAATTTTATCATAAATCGAAAATAAACTGACAACGCCATGTCTAAAAACGAAAAAGACAAACAGACAAACAATAGTACACATGACACAACATAGAAAACTAAAGAATAAACAACACGAAATAGAAACCCTAAGACTGCAGAACACCAACCAAACCAAAAGCTGGGAGTGATCTCAAGTGTTCTGGAAGATTAAGCAGATCCTGCTCCATATGTGCCACCCGTCGTGTTGCTCTTGGTAGAACAAATCTAGTTAGCGTTTAATTCAGTAGGTCACATTCGGGGAAAATGTGACAGGATTGCCACTATTGGAACATATCCATTTTCATCTTTGAAACATATATTGTATTAGGGTTAACCATGGAAGTATTATGATGTCTTTAAAATTACAAATAACAGATTTCAGCCAGATATGACGGTACTTTGGGGTACTTTGTTTCATAGCAACGTACAATATCCAAAAATGTAAACATAAAAGAAAAACTTGTTTCTTGTTGCATAAATCATCAAATTAATGTTCTTATACTAAATATATATATGAACCAATACCTTTCAAAAACAAAATAAAATTTTGATAAACTTTATGAACGATTTTGGCACATCAACATCATGGTAAACAAACATCAAATCCTTTTGACCGATGCCCACTGTGGATTCGACAGTAAATTTTAGCAAATGGAAATAAGAATTTCAAATATTAGTAATTTAATTAAATTAGTAAATATTAGTAAAGACAAATAAACGAATACTATAACACAATATTAGGATGATAAACAACGTCATTACTCAGAATCTATACTTCAAGACCATCGTGTATTTTTTGTGAAGTTGATACGGAATATTTATCAACAAGGTCTTGATACCCTCCGATATACTGTTTTTTTTTTTAGAAAAGTTACAAGACGTTTTTTTACATACCCCTGGTTCATCAACTGTTTACGCAGACACTGGTGACGTTTCACAAAGTCTGAGTAGCAGCTGCAAACTCTTTAATACCAAATAAGTTGCGAAATATATATCCCATATGCAGGTGAAATTTGTACAATTTATTGATACAAAGGTGGGAGCGGTATATTGCTACAAAGGTGGGAGAAAATTTCAAAATTAAGATCGTCATAGATTCTAGTACTGAGATGACCGCGTATGTCAAATTCAAACCCATACCGTGAGTAACAAGCTATAAAAGGCACCGGCATGACAAATGTAAAACAACCACTAAATTATAACCTTCTGAATTGGGACAGACACCTATAGATTGTTTTCTATGTCACATATATTTAGAAGTTTCCGTTTTGGCAATTTAGGGTATGACAAGGAGTAATATCACTTGTCTATTATAGTAGACCTCATTTTGACTTTGGAGTTAAATAGTTTATATATCAGAAGTATACCTTAGCCTTTTTCGCGGAAGTATTGGTATGCAAAAAACCACCAATAATATAAATAGTTTTAGTCCTGTGAGATAGTCGTGAGAAAAACAATAAATTGTGACAATGCAACATATTCTTTTTATTTTCATGATTGTCTAACATAATAGTAAGTCCGTATTATGTTACGTTTTAATACAATATAATATCAAATGTTTAAATAGGAAGTTTCTACCATTTGTTTGGACATGATGATTACTTCTGCAGGAAGAACTCTATTAAATAAATTTACTCATCTATTTTGAAGTGTCTTCCTCATGTCTGCATCTATTTTTCCTCATATTTTCACCTGGATAAATTTAATCATGGAGCATAATGATACGAATAAAATGTTGATGCAATGGCATAGTGAATTTGCGAGAAACATTATTGGCAATATTACAGCTCTGTCTGTGTATATGATATGTGGCTTGATTGGCAATACCATAGTTATTGTTGTATATAAGTACCAGTTGAAAGATGTATCAGACGAAAGGTACTTTATTCCTGTTTTGGCAGTAGCAGATCTAATAGCGTGCATTGTTTGTCCTATATTAGACATTATATTTCTTGCAATGCATTTGAACTACAAGAACAGTTTAGGATGTAAAATTGCACTCTTCTTTATAACAACTACAGCCTTTACTTCGGTGTTTGTCTTAATGTGTATTGCTGTTCAACGATTTTTGAAGATATGTAAAAATATAACAATACCCCTATACTTTAGACGAGCAATGGTTGCTTTGTCCTTTTTACTTGCAGTTTCGATGGCAGTGCCTCTAGCTATGACGTATGACCATATCGACTTTGCAAGTGAGGGCACTATTGTAGGAAAACGATGTGGAAAAATGGAATATGATTCGGATATCGATGGCGCTGCCTATGGCATTGTTTATCTTTCTGTAAATTTTCTTATTCTAGTGTCTTTTATATTTTTATATGGTAGAATTGGGTGTACTATTTATGGACATTTTAAACGAAATAACAGAGTAAAGAACAAATTTACGTTAATGTTTATGATAATAACTTTAGTGTTTGCTGTTAGTGCTATACCCGTGGGCATCATTCTAACATTGGAAGGAATTATGCACGATTTCTGGGATAATTTGTCAAGGAACCGACTTATCGTTGTGCTTTGGCTCTATCATACGTACTTGATAAATAATTTCATAAATCCGTTCATCTATGCATTCCTGGATCCTGAGTTTTGGAAGGCAACTAAGACTCTTTTCAAATGTGTTTTTAAAGTCAACAGAACACAAGAACCATGATTTTAGTAGGTTTACTTGTATGCCTTGTATTGCTATTGCTTAAATTAAACTTTCATTTACACATATATTATCCTTGTTCTTCTGGAATTATAATAAGTACATTAAATTTTATTGTTTATCTGTACTTATTACAATACCTTTTTATATATAAGACTGATTCTAAGATAAGTCTGTATTCCCTTTATGTTATATGTTCTGTTTTAATTTAATGAACCATCATTTGTATGCAAAGCCCTTGTTTCTTTGTACTAGAATACCATCGACTTGTAGGTCAGTTACAACGGCCTCTAAAGTAAACTTCTCTTTCTTTACCAAAATCAAGTGTAAATCTACCCTTACCTCTAAGGTTTAAATAGTTGTCACAGACGGACTTAATTTGTAACTGAGTTTCACTCATATGCGGTCTATACAAGTCAGGAATCGAATGATACACTCTTGTAGAAACTAAAGTTAGCGTAGCTCCAGTATGAACCATAAACATGACTGGTACATCTTGAATGCTTAATTCAACAAACATTCCTGAAACCGCTGATGCTGAAGCAACATCACCTTTGTCATTATTTGAAGACTTAACTTTAGACTTCAGTGTTTTAACCGTAGCGTCCGTATCAAAATCGTTATTTTTATCCTCAGTACTCTGTATCCTAATATTATGGAGACAATCTCTCGCAAAATGTCCTATTTCTACACAATTAAAACAAGGACCACACCTTTTTCCTCGACCTTGTGCGCTATTTATCTTCCCCCGTGGTTGGAACTCTCTTTGGGACTTTAAATCTTTTATCTAGTTTGTTAAGGACAGTAATTATTCTCAATCGTCTGCATCCATGTCGTTATTTTTCCCATAGATACCGCCGTAACAGGGCTATTACTTGCTTCTGTCCGTTCGTCACTTGTAGTCTGTCGTAAATGACCTATGCTTTTCAGTGTTTTACTCTCAGCAAAGTTGTAAGCTTCAAGCTCAACTGCCAACCGTATAGCATCGTTAAGACGAGACTGTTTAATTCTCAGTCGCATTTCGGAGAACACTCGTGCATCTATAAATTGTTCTTTGGCGAGCGTGTCTCTTAATTCTAACGGAGCAGTCGGGTATGCCAGATAAGAAAGTCTTCGAACTGACTGACCTAACCCCGGCAAAGTGTCACTTGATTTTTGACGACATTCCTTAAATTAAACCCGGTGTAGTTCAGTTTGACAAGATGGAGCAAAGCGTTCCCCCAGTGCATATACTAGGTCTGAAAATATTTGTCTCTTTTCTTTTGGTAAATCACCAAGGACTGATTGAGCCTGTCCAATCAGTGACACGGCTAAGTACAAACCTTTAAAGTATACATTGATGTCAACTCACAATAAATTAAATAACGACCAACCAATCAAATAGTATTTGATACAACTTGAATCCCACCGCTGCCACCAAATATGTAACGTGTAACCAGGCGTTTATATCACAAACGTCCGTTCCAGTAAATACTTGGATCCAAGTTGTCCACAAACAATACGGTCATACTAAAAACTACTATCTATATTATGCACAATGAACTAAAATATGCACACGGGCTCTTTGCCGATATAAAGTAACAACAGACAAATAAATATACAACTATAATACAACAAAACAGCCTGTCCTCAAGATGGGACGGTCTGTCACTAAAAGACAGTATGGCTGGTACAGTCTGTATTAATCAGACAGTGTGTGCTGGTACAACCTGTCCTCCAGATTGGACAGTCTGTCACTTCCAGACAGTGCGGGCTGGTACAACTTGTCCTCCGATTTGGACCGTATGTCACTACCAGACAGTGCTTACTGGTACAGCCTGTCCTCCGAACGGGAGAGTCTGCTCTGTCAACTTCCTATGTAAGACCAGCTTGTACCCAGTACAAGTTGTCCTTGACAGTATCACTTACAGCTATGTAATGTGCCTACTCTTGTACACTGGTCTTCCTCTGTAAGAATATTGACAGAACCCGAAGTCTGTTCCTCACCATCTTATATACCCCAGGGCGAATACTAGTATACTATTTTCTGGGTAGGGGTGTTCTCTAATTGTTCCCGATTCCGAACACTACAATCCTTCTCAACCACCCCTATACCCTTGTACCCAACTACTGACTTTCCCGCCAAACGTCTAAATCAGTCTAACTCTTTCTCTAGCATAAACCATTCATTGCTCAATAAGATCCTATTTATTAGTAACCTTAACGACCAATAAACATTACAAGAGAAATCAAAAACGTGTTAAAAACTAAAAGCGAGGGAAACACATCAACTTTAAGAGGAAAACAACGATACAACAGAAACACTGAAGCGCAACAAAAAACAAACGACAATCGGCAATATCCCAACAGTCCTGTACTTCGAAACTGGCCTTGTAACATTATTCATTGCTTGACTGTCCAGATGGTATATCCATAAAAAAAGGCAACAGAAGTAACTGTTAAACTGATTTATGTACAAAACAAATATGATATACAGCAACAAACGACAACCATTTAATAACAGGCTCCCGATTTAGGACAGGCACAAAAAGCGGGAAAGAATTTTCAGCTCTCCCTCGACACCCTTTGCGAGTATGGTCTCGAGAAACGATGATCGTCCGTCGGAGGGAGGCGATAAATGGCTGACCCGTGTTAAGAGATAACCATATCTCTTGCACGTAAAAGACACCCTTGTAGATTTCGAAAAAGAGCAGACTTATACCGCTACAAGGTAGCACTTGTACCCGCCAAGTGGAAGGATTAATACAAGTTGCACTAACTTGTTTCCCAATCCACTATGCATCAATATGTTTAAACTAAGTATGACCATGAAAATAATACGTAATGTACTGATATTAATTACATAATAGGTTTAATAGTTTAATGAAACAACATATTTAGAAAAGCAGAATCAATTAGGACCAAGACACGATTCCTTGTTTAACTACACCTGAATACTAGGATTGATTTTTCTCCATTATTTGATACGTATAACTTGTCATGGTCTTTGTTAAAGCATATAGCTAAAGGATCGATAACTCCGTTATAAACATCCACAACAAGACGGTCTAATGTTCCATCCGCATACAGACGTTGTATTGAGTTAGTGCCACGCCCTGTGACATAGATGTTATTTCTACGATCCTGCACAATTTTTCTATGCATATTTTCTCCTTGTATTTGAATTTTGAAAATGTCACAGCCACTAAAGTCTATACAATTTATGGAATCATGATCTGCATATATCAAACGGTTGTTGCTTCCAAAACTAAGATACTGCGCCCAACCCCTGATTTTCAAATAACGAAGATGTTGTCCATGTATGTTTAAAAAGTGAATTATTCCCATATCACCGACCATTATCTCATTTTGAGAAGCAGCTACACCAGCAAGATGTTTTGACCCTAATACGGGTTTGCTCTTCATTGGTATAAGTTTATTTGTATTGATGAAGCCCAGAATTTTGCTATTAAACGTAACAACGGCTTTACAAGAACCTGGGATCATGGCAACATCCCATACTGGACCAGGCATCTTGATTGCTTTCAAAAATATTCCTGTGTCCGTGTATGCCGAAACCGTTTCATTACCACAGTATTTATAATCACAAAGCAGTAAAACATTTTGGTCGGTGACAGTCATACCGGTTATAGCTTTACCCGTAGCATTAATCCTAGAATGATACTGAAACACTTGAAGTGTTGCTGCCGATTGTGAGGGAGCTTGTGCTTGGCTTAATATGGCAGACCTGTATATGATTTCACTGGGATTCCTTTGAACAGTGATTATTTTTGAAGTGCCTTTTTTACCTTCACAATCTTCTACTGAGATGGTAATATTTTGTAGTCCTTCAATGGCATTTCCAATGTTGCTTTCGAGCTGCTTCAACTTCCAATCAAATGTATGAATTAATATGAAAACTTGTTCGTTCGTCCCATGTGTAGTTGTAAATACTATTCTTTCATGGGCTGATTCTATCTCCCTTTTCAAACGATAAGCATATTGTTTTTCATTCAAAAGCGTTTTCAAATTTTCTTCTAATTTTTCATTTAAGCTGTTTTCTAGTTCATCAATGCTACAGTTTTTAGACGAAGTCTCCTTCAGTCTTCTAACATCTGTTTGTAAGACGGCAACACAGCGGTCTCTATTATTGATAATATCCTGACAAGTACCACCAAGTGCCTTTAGTTGTTTCATGCAGTCGGAAACTGTGTGTGAAAATTGTATCCCTTCTGACGCCGAAGCAAGTGACATGATGTTTTGACATGACAAATGTTTTTTTCGACAATATTGACAACACAACTGATCGTGGTCAACGCAGAAGTACTCTAACAATCTATCTATATGTACTTTACAGTGAGTATGAGATGAATTAGTCACTTTTTTCATCTTCTACTTTGTTATCTTATACGGCCGGATCAATCCTCAGTCAGTTCTATTCTGCGCCTGGAATAGAAAGAAACTATATATCTCAAATGTACATGATTTGATTTCAAACATGAACTGAATTTCAAATGTTTACAAATGCAGTTCCTTAACGAACAAACCAGTTTAAACAATGTGCTACTTGGAATGTTATGGGAAAATGACACACAAGATAGTGGAAATGAGCTACGATTCTTACATCCTTGATCTATCTGACTTACTGTTAAAATCTATGACAGCGATCCATGCAGTCACCATCTCTATAATACGCTACACCATGAGATAATTTATCTATTATTTTTTATCAGCAGCAATAATTTATGAAGCCATGATATCAAATACAGGAAGAATAATATTGAACGTTTTATCGGGAACAAATAAAGTACAAAGCAGCATAAAAGGGAGCGGTGTCAGAAATGAAAACATTGTAAACGTTAATCAAATATTATGCAGGATGTAGCTAATCAAATCAATAGGTAATACGCAGAAAGTAAAAATATTTGAAATTTCTACTCGAAGCAGTCACGAATTTATACACATTCCCTTGATCGATCAGAGCGACTTGATGACTGAATTTACTACAAGGGCATTTCCATTTTTGTGAAGTATGCGTCGATAACTTTATTTCGGGATCCTCTCGTACAATAAATTGCCGCGGACCTTCAATGATGTGTTATTGCTATCCTGACAAATTTTTATTTATTTTTTTGTATCATTTACAGAAATATGAAGTAAGGAGATATGGGTAAAACATTACTGAAAAAGTAACCCACCAAAATAAATAAAAAAAGACATTCAGAAATCAGCAAAGAGTATTCAACAATTAACAGTTGTCTATATATTATGTCAAGCTCTGAATTATCCCGAGTCTTTCGAAATTAAACAGAAGACATATATTATCTGCCATTAACACGCCATAAAAAAAATACAAAAGTAAGTAATATATGACCTTTTACAACTTCTGATGAAGTTCAGCTCACTTGTGATAGCACATGAAAATACGATGGGTTTAACTAGATTTGCAGAAGGTGGGAGAACATACGAATTAGCAGAACATGATAAATCAAGCAAGCTCAACGTACCTAACCTTCTAATAAGAAATCATGTCATGTTACAGGTAATATCTGTTCTTGGACTTTATATTCTTATATAATGATTTAAAAGCCAATATCTCTCAATGAAACCAATATAGAGTTTTATGTTGTTTTTGAGAAAGACAAAAACATGGTATTGGTATCCGTTTTTCCCCAGATCAGATAATTGGAAATCTGTTGGCTAAGCAGATATAAGGGACAGAAGGAACAAAAATAACAAAACTTTATTACACTTCATTGGAAAAGATTTGTATCGCTTTTATTTTCCAAGAAAGTAGGAAGTTTACATATTTATGACACCTTTTTCAAAGTTATATTGAAAACACGTTTGAAAATTAAATAATTGGATGATATCTGTGTTTTGTTTATCGGGGTGAAAACATTATAGAACGACAAGAACAGTTTGCCAAAGCTTTAGTTTCCAAGCTATAGAAAATGAAAACAACACGATATAAACGTCATTCGAAGCGTTTTTTCTAGATGATTCTATTTTCTTCAATAACGTTCAAAGCATCGAAACAGTTGCAGAACTATAACCGGCTTAATTAAGACGATAACATTACATTTGCACGTGGTGGTACATTAAACTATACTGTGCCCATTATGCTAACTACATTTAATAGTACCAGTACAAGAGATTCCTAAGATACCAATGGTACCTTACAAGTCATTAGTCGAAAATACACTAACAACCCCGTGGTAAAAACAGAAAAGATTAAACGAGAAATAACAGTACATACACAAAACACAACACTTAGCAATATGAACCCCATCAAAAGCTGGGATACAATATATCCTGTTCCTCATTTGACACCCATCGTGTTACTCCTATAAAATACTTTGATAAGTTCTATCAAGTGACCTCGTGCAATTACGGATTGGTAAATGGCTGTTATCTTACAGTATAACATCACTAAATTAAGATTCATGCTAACGTGAACTTGACTTGGGATAGGTGCATTGCATCCGGAAGATTGTCAATAGACAAAGACAACGTGTAAAATCAGAGTTGGAAAGAGTTTGACTCATCAAATGATAACGTAGCACAAAAACAGCTAGAAACAAAAAGACAAATGACAAAATTCACCGATCGACGAGTTCTCAAAAACTCTTTGAAAACTATGCCAATTTCAACTCAGTGTATGATCTAAGCCGAAGAATTTGCGTCAAAATGATGTTGAATAAAAAGTGAACTTATCTCCTGCACCACATAGAAAACACCATATTTTCAAATTAAACTGTCACATCAATTATATTATGTTAGTTCACAGACACCACATGGTTGATCTCTCAATTTATAGGTGACAATTGTTGCAAGAAGGGACAAAAATGAAATACACAATACCAAAAAAGAAAGGATATTTCTAAATAAAAAAAAGGGGGGAGGGTCATCCCCAAAATGTGCCTGTGCATTTTCCTAAAACTTTTAAAGTTTTACAATTTTGTGTTTCAATTATCAGTCGCCTTATCAGTATGAAATGACAGATTTATAGCCCTACTTAACCATTTTATAATTGAGAGAAGATATGAAATTTTAACTTTCTTGTGCATGGATTCAGGACTGAACTATCAAATAAACCATATAATGTTGTTGAATCTATATACTACAGAGAAAAAGACTTTAACATTGTTCTGAAAATTTATCATTTTAATATTTAGCTTCCATATATAATGCTTCCAATCGTCTAATAATTGTGTAATGAATTTGTAAAATCTTATAATCTCTGTATCATATTAGAATGAATGGTTGTTTAATTTGCAGCAATGAAATTCTTCCAACAAAAAAAGATGATTAGATTCTGGACACTTAATGTGTATTAAGGGGCTTCGTCTGCCTCATCGGTAGTTACGGGTATCACATTGCTTTCAATATGTATTGTGAACCAAACACTCTGAAGCAATATTGTGCGTTGAATTATTTCCCTTTGTCCATACATTTATGGTTCATAATTTTAAATCAAATGTCCTTTTTGGTATATTTTATTACGCATATATTAGCTAGTTTCTTGAATATCCGAGTATGTAAAGGCAACATTCCTAAATTGCTTGAAAAAGAAACACATAGAATGTAAAGAATGTACTCATCAGGTAGAGATGAGGTTTGGATAAAGACAAAAAAGAGTGGTTACAGACATCAATTGCACTTTGACAAAGCAACAATTCTTTGATACCACAGGCTCCGGTAGTGGCGGATCCAGACCTTTTTGTAAAGGCGGCCTGCTGACTGACCTAAGGGGGGTCCACTCCAGTCGTGCTTCAGTGATTCCCTATATAATCATAAAATCAACCAAATTTTTTCCAGGAAATGGGGGCCGGGCCCGCCAGCCCTCCCCCGGGGATCCGCCTATGTCCAGACAAACACATGTCCACATTACCACTTACATTTGTTTTAAGATAGACTGGTGGATCAGGAGAGTCAAAAATAAAGCTCCTGTTATTTGTTTGTTTATCATCCAGTAAACTTAGAATTATTGCTCATTGATTGGCATATTTGTGGTGGATGAAAAAAAAAAGTTTAAAAGGGTTCATTATAAGCAATTTCAACCAAAATCGTGTTAACCATGCAAGGTTTAAAATAAGATTTCAGTACAACTATACGAAGTCATTGTTTAGCAATCAATGTAATTCCAAGATTCACTTAAAAAAATCTGTGATAGGACATATGGTCTCAACTGATTATTCACTTATTTAAATATTCAGTCAAACTAAGGAACAAGCTACTAAGTAGCCCCAGAAAACAAATATCGTTCTGTCACAGTATTATAGGAAATTCGAAGGTTATTTAGTGCCTATATGCCTCATGTTAACTATATAACCTAAGATCACCCAACAGTCATAATATCATTGTCTTCAAAGTTTTATAAATTGATTGTACCAACATTAAACAAAAGTGTTACATTTAATTACCGATCTGATATTTTTGCAGGATTCCATTTAGTTCTTCCTGTTACAAAGCTTATATTTGTTCATTATCACTGCATTAAATTTGTGCTTCTTTTATGTTGATATACAGTACTGACCATGTAGGTGTCTGTCGGAGGTGGATTAAAGGGGTGCTTAATGAGCTACAAATATGATTACATATACTTTTTACTTGTTCCTCTCCCAATGTTGACTTGTTTCTGGCTCTCTCCTTTTTCAAAATCCTGGATCCCTCCTATCTTGGTTTCATGTACATATCTTTTATATGGGATGTGCCATATGTAAATATTTTATCAGCTGTTCATAATTATCTAAAAGAAATATTGTTATGGCTTGCAGTTAGTTCCTCAAAGATGAGGATTGAGTTCATGACCTCCTACGAATAAGGCAACCACAATTATGTGAAAAAAAAATCATCTGAACACCAAATATTTCAATAGATAACACAACACTGATGTAATTTCAAAGTTTTCTTAAAATTTACACAGTGCAAGTGTGAATAGTGTGTCTTAAGTCAGCTGTTGTTGATTGTTGGTGTATATCATATTTGTTTTTCGTTTATCTTATACATAAATCAGGTTGTTAGTTTTTACATTTGTATTGTTTCACATTTGTCATTTTGGGGCCTTCTTTAGCTTCTATCCAGTATGGGTTATTCTCATTATTGAAGGCTCCACCTAACCTTTCACTTCATTTGGCAATCATACCACATCCTCCATTGACTAAAGTGGTTTTATTGCTTTTTATGCAACCTTTTATCCTCCAAAAACGGTAATATTCATATTAAACTTTAAAATATCATACTAAATATCAAGCCTATCACAAATACTCTTCAGAAACTTATCCCATATAAAAACTTGTTCAATAACGGAGTAATGAAACTCTATATACTAACAGGACAATCATATTAAGTACATGGATATCAACAAAGCCATATAAATCAACTTATAATTGATTAATTGATTGAATGATTGATAAGTGTTAATGCAGTTCTGATGGCTATTTCATGGTGGTCAGTTTTCATTGATGGATGCAGCCAGAATGCCTGAGATAATCACAACCTTTGGTAGGAAAACTGGCAATACTAGCCAATTAAGATTTTAGTCAAATGCATCTGCCATGACTTCGACTGAAACTCGCAACCTGTTTTGACATCAACTTATAAATTATTTTGAAATGGCTATCTTTCAAATAGGTGTTGATCATGACAAATTACACCAGAAAACAGCTGGCTTGACCTCTGTGGCATCATTCATTGGACAGATAAAAATAAAAGGCAATTCATTTATATTTATATATTTTAATTTGACATTTTCTTAACAGTTTGTTTACTTATATGAACATTTTAATAACAATAATAGTTGGAATAATGGAAATATAAGTTTGAGGTAATGAAATGTACATTTCCTCTGAAGGAAATATACACAAATATCAATGACAAGATCCAATATACATAGACCATATATTTACATTCAACATTGTCATAAAATGTATACCTTTTTATTACAAGATATAACTATGTAATCAAAGATTGCACTGTTAAAATATACATTTCATAACAATAGTACATACACCTAACTTAGGTATTAACAACAAAAGTATACATTTCATTATATATCTGACTTATATTGGTGAAAAGCATACATATTTAACAGTAGATAAAATATTTTAAAAGATGTTTTACCTCAAAATGTGGATAATGGATGACATATTCTATATTTTTTCTTTCCCAGAAAAACATCTATTTTTTATGCAATTAAAGGAAAAACCCAGTAATTTTGTAGAACCGACTTAGAGGTAACTTATGGATTTAATAAACAAGTAAAAACATTTGGGACTACAAAATAAACAAAACATGACTAGCACCATCTGTCAGAGTTATCTCCCATTAGCTAATCTCATTAATAAGATTTGAGTCAACACCCAACCAACTTTTAACTGCTTTACGGCCATTTAAAATAGTATGAGGTATTCTGGTTTAACTAAGAACCTAAAGAAGTGTTCATTAAAGCCATGTGCAACTACAGCCCAAGAAAAGCTTGAACCCATCTTTGTTTTTTCTAAATTTCATGACTATTTGTGATTTTAAATAAGTGATTGATAATTGTTGATGGTAAAATGAAAATGGCACAGAATAAATGCACTATAAATGCTTAAACAATGTTTTGTTTCTTCCTTAATATAAATTGTTATAAATACTGAATTAATATATAATTAAAACAAAAATTTGATTTTCCAATTCCAGATGTTTTTGTCTGGAATTCTGAAAACTCAAAACTATAATATCTTGCTTATTGCATTTTACATTCTTCATTTCTGGTGTATTTAAAATATCTTGATGGATTTGGCAAGTTCATGTGTATATAAGTTGAGTCTGGTATTTGATAATTAGATGTAGTATTCCTCTTATTAGATATAACTGATGGTTATATATAGTATATATAGTCCATAGTTATACGACAGATTCTGGTCCTGTTGTATCCTGTTTGAAAGAATCTCGGATCCTCTCCAGAAGGCTTACACAAATATGGCCGTATGACTTCTTATACCATTCTGCAGTTCTTCCTCTGAAATAAAAAATAAATTAATATTAATCATCATTACACAAAAGGTATAGATATATATTTTTACAACATTGGTTGCAATGAATTACATTGATTTCCCAGTTAAATAAAAATCGATAATTTCACATGTGAAATAAACATCGTTATTTCACTCTCTGACGTCATACAACAATAGGCTTTGTCAAGACGTCGATAACAGCCGGATCAAACAAATTGTGAATTGGTAGAAAAAAGATATAGTTCTTTACATGTTTTACATTAATTTCTTTAAAAAAAGCCATTTGCCAATGTAATAAAAAGATTAACTAATTAAAGAATTCAAATATTGTAAAATATTCAACTCGTGACAGAACAACACTGATAATTAACTCATGCGCTCTGCGCATTCGTGAATTAATGTGTTGTTCGGTCACTCGTTGAATATTTTTCTCTATTTGAATTCTTCGATTAGTTATTCTATAAATACACAAGATTTTGGATTTTTATTCAGTCAATGAATTTTCTGTCACTGTAACAAAAGTCAAAGTATTTTTACATCATCATGACGTTATGCTAAGATAAAAGAGAAAGTGTTTTTATTCTTAAATTGAATCAATGAATTGGTAGCAAATACCCGAATCTTTTTTTTGTGACTTTCAAAATAGGTTATTATCATCTTTGGTTGTTTTTTGGAATGTACTAAAGTAATGTTTTGTTAATATGTTACTGTATAGTTTTGTCTCCATTTTTTTTTAATTTGAAAAAAAACCAATTATTTCTAATGCACATTTGTTTTTGTATATAATCAGTTAATACAGTGTTAGATTTACAAATTTTGACCAGTCTATGACATACCTGAGATCTGTTCTAGACATGTGTATAATTCTAGATTTCCCAGTCCCACAGGGTTCAATAAGAAAGTGAGATACCAGTACAACCCCCTGTATACCCTCCTGGACCTCTACTTTAGGATGGTCCACTGATGTTGAGACCAAGGCACAAGATCCTTTTGGTAAATCTGTTCTCCAGCCTCTGAAAAAGTCAGATGAGAAATAATTGAATAGAGTTGTCTCCCATATATCATATAAATTACTGGCTTCAAATTTACATATCTGTAGTATAGAATACATGATAAAGAAAAGAGAATAACAGAAATTTCAACTTAATATCTAATAAAAAACAAGTCTTAATTTGAAAGAAAGATAAATCTTACAATAAATCAGATACTATATTCACTAAATAAAGTTTTCATAGTCCTATCATTTTTATAAAAATTTGTGATCCAAACCATTATATTTTTGTCATTTTAAATGAATTAAAAAAAGTTGAATAATTCAAAAGTTGATATTAAAAATCTTCTTGAATTTTTTGTTCTTGTAAGTTATATTTGAATATATACCTGAGTATACAGAAGTCAGTAGCTGGATGAGGTGGCAAAGAATTCCTTTCATACTGAAACACATCAGTTTGGTCGTCAAGTTTTTCTACTGTATGCCACTTCAATAAATCTTCATCCCAAATATGTCTGTAATACATAAAAATCATCTTTAACCATGCATTTAAATAATAAAAAAAACTTGTATGAAATAATTGAAGTGTTTGTATCAAATCAGGAATATGGCAGTTGTTATCACATAGTCTATGTATGTGGTGTTTGTTTTTGCAGCAGTTCAGTGTTTATGTTGTTCCGTTTTGTTTCCTCTTAAAGTAGGTTTGGTTCCGTCATTTTTTGTTTGTGGCCAGGATTTGTTTCAGTTGAATCAATTCATGACTATTGAAAAGCGGTATACTGATATTACCTTTAATTGATTATAAAATTGGGATCATTTTAGGCAACTTAATATTTCATGAACCGAAAGGTTCCAAAAAATCTCATGTTTAATTTTACTATGATGCTATCATGTGACAAGTTTCAGTATTATGAAATTGAATAGAAATGGTTATTGTGCCTACCTTTCATCTCTAACCCTCTCCAGAACTACTTCAGGAGGTGCCTCCACATCCACACAACATTTCCACAATCTCAATGGATGGCCATCTCCTACTTTCTTGAAGGAAACATCCACATCACCTGGTATTGAAACAGATACCCAACCTCGAAACTTGTCATGGGATTCCTGAAATATTATTTTGAAATATATAATTTATACTAATTTTGCCTAGCATTATATGCTATGGTACATATAAGAGTTAAACTATTAACAAAATGTCATAAATGGTGAAGAATTCTTATTACTAAAGCTCTTTTTATAGATCAAACTTTCATGAATCAGAAGTCTATTACAGGCAAAATAAATCAGTGAAATTTGAGTTAAGTTACCTTCAAGAGTCCTTGTATAGAGTTTTCTACAAAGGCCTGATATCCTGGCTCAGTCTCTGAGGAGTTGTTGTTAAATTCTTGTAATGAGATGGGATCACCTTGTTCTATGTATGAAAACCTGCATTTACTCATGGTAGCCTCAGATATCTACAAAATAGATTATTAACACATATATTTATATGCCATTAAACCATATGTTATAGAGAAAAATTTATCATAAAATTAAAAATATTTCGCAAACTATTACTTTATTGATTTTAGATATCTTTTACAAAATCATTAAAGGATTAATTGTTTACGATTAGTAACGATTTTATAAAATTATGTATCGTATATGTATGGATGGACTTCCTACCGTAAACAATTGCTTGCTGTCTGTAATCATGGTGGTAAGACATTCATGGGCAGCTTTCTGTTCTAGTAATTCCCTAGCATCAGGAACACCAAGATTTTTCCGTGGACGTCTAGGGCTAGGACTTCCTGTTAAAGACTTGGCACCATTAAGACTAAAGAGAGATGGAGCAAAGCAGACTGCCAAGTTGCTAGCCGTCATCTGATGTTCTGATGCATCTTTAGATATGTCAGCCAGGAAGTACAACAATGACTGAAGGACTTCACGATTCTCATCAGGTAAAAGGATAACCGTAGCCTGTAAAGCTTCTAATCGGGATTCTACTGGGAGAGCTGCAATAACAAAATAATTAAACTATTAAAGATATAAATAGACATTATTTTCAGGAATTTTTTAGTTAATGTATAAACACAATTATAATGTTCTCAACGAGTTCAGAACAGGTATTGCAAATACTTCTTTACCAAGAAACTATCGTCATTTACAATTTGACCATGAACTATATATGTGACACTGTTTTCACATTTGTTTTTCAATTTTGTCATGTATTTTGATGATATCAGTTAGTTGTTACAACAACTTATATGTTGGGAAAAGTTATTGATGAAATTCTCATAGAAACAGTTGAGGAACCCTAAACACACATGATTTTTTGGTGACGATAACATATTTTTTTATTTGGGGCAAAAACATCTTTCATTGGGGTGGCAAAACAACTAAAATGAGTAATGCATAACTAATTTAAATTATAAATATTGACTATTTGTTAAACAGGATCAATAATATTGTCTACCGCTCAATGTTCAATGTCACATGCATATTCAGCATGATTTCAAATAAACACTACAAATGTACAATCTATAAATAATTATTCTCAAAATGGATGAAGTGAGATGCACCAACAAATATATTTTTGTAATATTGTTATGAAAACTGATGAAATCAATGTCAAACAACGCTGAGAACTAAAGGTAAAATCGTTGACAGGATGTACAGTGATGTCTCTAACTACTTCATTCAGGGAAATAAATAATTCATGTTACGAATGACTGCCTCATTTTCCCACTAACTTGGGGAATTCTACTCCAATAAATACAAAGCCCATCAGTTGCATCAAGTGGTAAAAATTATGCAACATCAAGGACAGAAACTTTTTTATTAAAAATTTTATGAAAATAAAATAAAACTGGATACTGTCATAACGGCATTTTTATAAGTATAACAGGAAGGATGAAAACTTACAAATAAATATATTCAGGAAGATTTCTGACAACTTGTTGGTCATAAGACATTCTGGGAGTTCACGGAAGTATTGTTTCAACAAATCAGCTACGTCATAGGCCTGGAGATCGTCAAAATCTATAGTATCTGAAAAATTAAATAACACCAACTGTAAAAATCAATTGAACAAAATAAGGGGAATAATAAAGAATTTTATAATTAGAAGCTTAAGAAGGGAATCAATGTCTTCTATTTTGTACATTTATTCCTGAAAACTGGTTTATATCCTCTTATTTCACTCCCTACATTTTCATCCAAGGACTATTCACCTGCAAAATATTGACTTCAATTTTTGTTGTTGAATAGAATATAGATTCCAATCTGTCTGAGATCAGAAATATGTTTTTAGATTTGGCATATATTTGGAAACTGATGTCATCTAAACAATGTAAATATGGTTTATGAATAAAATATGAACTATCTCTACCCAACATGATAAATACAATTAATAGTTAATTTCTGTTATTTGCCATACTTAATTATATCTATTGTAATTTGGTCGATACACTTGGCTGAACTTGAGAATAATCAATAAATGTAATAAAATTAACAGCGCCATCATAATTATTGCAATATAGCTGTAATCAGGTTTCTTTCAGAAGTCAACTATGTGTAGGCTTAGAGCTAAAGTCTAAATAAGCTTTTCTTGTTGTTCTACACGGCCGAGAGTTAGAATCGATTACGTCTATCGGTGAATTTTACTGCGGAGAAGTAATGAAAACGGGAAAATTCAATTTCTGTCTACCTGAGACAGGCAGCTGTTTATACCATTTTATAATATTCCGTTAATTTTCACAGAAAGTAAAGAATCGATTTCTAGAGTGTTACGGAAAACAATTTTAATCAAATGATGTTTATACTCTGAGCGTCGTAAACCACCTTTGAGTAGATCAGTTATAAAGTTATTGGATAATTGACACATAAAGGTTTAAAATGACATCAGAATCTAATGATTTCTGTAACACAAACATCTTCTTAATATCATTTCTAAATGTATATCATGCTTCAAAACACATCAAACCATTTCAATACTAGAAATATCTTTAAAATGCTGCGTCATCTTTTCAATTAGAATGGGATTTGAAGAAACTTTGACCTTTTTCGGTACACAAAGAAACTTTTTTTTCCAAATACAAGTCTTCCCCTGATAATGTTGTATAATACATGTGAATATTGCTGCCTTTTTTGCAATTAGATAATGCTATGAATAAATCTTTTGTTGAAAGCATTGTGAGCAAAATGAATTTAAATTAAAATCTGAATAATTCTTTTTAATCCTGCAGCTTGCCCTTTAGAATTGATGTAATAAACTTTAGCTAAGCTGATAAATCAAATTTCTGGAGAATCATGTATAATCATGGATTCACTTTGATTCCTCTACTAAATTGTAATTAGGACTTATTTCTATGTAAAAACATCCACCATGTACTTGCACAGTATTACATATATTAAACAACAAACCATTATCTAGGACAATATAATATTTACATGAAAGGTGCTCTTTTTCCAAAGGCTATAAAAAGACCATGTAATATTAGTGACGCAGGCCTGGAGCCAGATGTCTCTGACAGGGAATTATTTCAAGTCATGGCGCTCTGACCTTAATAGTCAAACTTCAATCTAAATCTCAACTTTCATTTATGGTTTTAAGAGGGGTTGTTTCAGACCCTTGGCTACAGTTTATGTGATAGTCACATTAGAACTTTTTTAATTGAATTTGTCTATAATAACATACTGTAATACTTGGTGTGGTTTATTAAAAAAGCTTTTGAGATTGGTTAAGGTCTATATACAAAGGTTTTTAGTTTTGCAGTGGTCTCATTAGACAGGTTATGTGACATGACCTGTTAAAACATACCTGGATTTGCTTCAACTTCGTTCTTTAATTTCTGTATTCTTGATCGTACCCCTGCCTTCCTGAATATTCCAATTGCATCTGCTGCATTCTTACGCAGGTACCTCATTGCATACAGCATACATTGGGGTAACGGCTGTCCAGTTCTCTGAAGGGTTACAAGTAATGGAATTCCGAATACATTCCTTTCTTGATAATTTGGAATTTTGTGTCGTTTCATGAACCTTGGAACTGTCCAGCTCCAACCAGAACGATTTTGTGAGTATTTTTCTATTAAACCCGTTAATTTACACAAGGACAGTTTTTGTAGTACCATTAATTGACATACAGACAAATTTGTAGTGTGAACAGTCTGACTTCCAAAACTTGGACGGTGAGATTTCTGAAAACTGTGCCATCGTATTCTATTTCTTCTTCTATCACTGTAAATTAAACAGGTTATTTTTTTAACTTGCAGAGCCTTAATAGATCATTAGAAATGTTTTTTTATAATTCAAAAGGTTTCTCTGTTGTTCAATTGCCTCTTTAAGGATTGTCTGTGTTTCATCTCGGTTTTTTTTTGGCCTCAATTTGCTTTTTTGTTCTGGTTTGGCTCATTGTAGCAGGATGCACTATACTATTGAAATCTTTATTTCTATTTTCAGTTCTCTGATAGACAGTTGCATAATTATAAATGACATTACAAAAAATTTAATACATTTTTTGTAGGTTCGTTGAACACAATGTTCAGTGGTATCAATCATACTGTATCATCTTTAAAGTGATAATGTTCATAAAACTTTGCATGCATGGTCAATTGACTGTGAAAAACTTTTTGAAAACCAAGCAATCCTAAAAAGTGGCAGGCATATATTTTTATGTTTCATACTTAAGTGACTTTCGCCTTAAAATAATATCACAAATAACAATTTGTCTTCAATGCTCTTCAACTTTGTACTTTGTTTGGCTTTTTTTAAAAACTTTTTTGGATTCAAGCGTCACTGATGAGTCTTTTTTAGACGAAACGCGCATCTGGTGTATATATAAAATTTAGTCCTGGTATCTATGATGAGTTTATTTCCTTCAATATCAACTTTAGACTTGAATATCAAACATGTCTTGAAGACCGTACTTTGACCTATAATGGTTTACTTTTACAAATTGTGTGACTTGGATGGAGAGGTGTCTCCTTTGCACTCATCCCCATCTGTTTATATCTCCTTTACCTTTAAACTAACTAATGTTCAGTATTGGAAATTTACCTAGGTGCTCTAGTAAGAGAAGATCCTACGCCAGAGTCTCTCCTCTCACGACATTCTATATGTTCTGCTGAATCATCATGCAAAGAGTCTGGCAGATCATGATCACTACTGTCTGGAGATGACACTGTACCACTTGTGATGTCATTATCGTCATGGAGACTGTCATCTGCTTCATCAATGTCAGTGACATTAGAAGTGTTGGATTGTGGTGGCTCATAATCCTCTGAAAAAGCATATATAATAGATACAATAACATTCTTAAGGTTGATAGGCAATAAAAGCAAAAAATGTTTACAACAATAAAATGTCAGCTTGACAAATTCATGACTTTTTCATGGTCCTCAACCATTCTGTATTTGTTCTGTTCAACCAATGGTATTTCTTTTACATTCTTTTTAGTACAATTTACTTATTTAACTTTTTATATTATGCGACTTATCATTAGTATTTCATTTCATAATAACATGTAAACAACACTTGTCCTACATGATGACTCTGACAGATAAGGACAACACCTAGAGTGTCATTTCAATATGCATATAAAAAACCGAAGCCTCAACATCAAAGGAAATTGGAGGTACATGTAACTAAACTCGTGGAAAAGATCTTCAATAGAAATAGAGTACTTGTAACTTTAGCATGTTTAGATAGTTTCTGTATATGACTAAACATTTTTGTAATTCATGAAATATTTCTTAAAACAATACTGGTTCCCACATATTTCTAATAAATAACATTAATTAAACCCATCCAAGTAAGTATCTGAACTTTAAAAAAATCTGTTTGAACGAATTCCAAAAAATGGAAAAAATGAGGTAGGAGTCTAATGAAAAAATTGCCAAAAGTCAGTGGCAAATATTTCATGTAAGAACAACATTTAATGTGACTTACAAGGTTCGTTAATCCCCTGCCTCAGAATGACTTTTTAAGTCTATATTTATCAAATAAAATTTGATTACAAGGATACACCCTACTGTGCATACATTAAGTTTAATTCATTAACCTATTTGATGTAAAACATTTGTATATATTTCTTCAGGTATCAAATACAACAGGAATGAATTAATTAAACTTTCATTTGATGTGGTAAACAAGCCCGTATCTATACCTGCCCCAATACACATTACATAAATAAACATAAACAATTATGTATGTATCTGTGGTTACGCATGTACATTTATGTGTAAAATTACCTTGCCAGGTACATAAAAATTGTAATAATTCATGCCCTTAAAACCAAAGATAGATGTGAAAATTTATGTTTTTGAAATCTTTACAGTGTCACATCAGAATAGCCGTAAATGTTCATTGTCAGTTTCATAACAATATTATGAGTTAAATTTGTCAAAACAAACTTACAAAGTACATCATAAATTACAAATTTTTTTGGTTTACCTCAACTTTGTTGGTGTCATGACTGATCTAGTGTAATGAACCAATCCATGTGGGATGACTTTATAAGGAATCAAGACTTTTATTACTGTTTTAATTTTTTTTAAAGAATTTGATTTACATCAAATTTGTTAATGAAATGAATTTAGCTATGCAAAGTTTTGTGCATCCTTGTTGCCGAGGAAATCATTCCAATCCCCTCCTCTGGGGACATGATGGTAAACCTAGCAAAGATCAGTATTGTGCAACTTTGTCTAGAGTTTAATATTTGAGCCTAACATATTGTACAGAGACCAGCTTATATCTACATTAAAACAATAATTTTACGTTGATTTGCACGAGCCAAAAGTTACTTTATCGCTGTTCCTCCTACATGTATATTTTGCACCGTCATTTAGTATGTCAAAAAATGAAAAGTTTAAAAGTTCAGAAAAAAGACTGCATCATTTAGGTTACTAACCTATAGTATAAGTTTCAACATTATTACTATTACAACTTCTTAACATGCAACGCAATCATTACTCACTCCCTCAGAAACATATACCATTACAAAAATTGTTACTAACAGAATAATTATGAAATCGACAACCAATTTTATTATATGAAATTGCTCATTCATAAATATTTGATGTTGTGTTTATGATTTTGAGACAGATAACCATTTCATATCAAAGGATAATTCATAGTGTGGAGTTCTAGAATTAACATACCACTTAACTGAATGGGGACCTTTTCCCAAATTTGGTCACTTTTATGAAAAGGTGTCAACATGCAATATATACCTATAGTATTCAGTGCATTAACCACAAACATGAAATGTGGTTGTATAGTGTCAATGCCTCCTATATGATGTAAACAAGGCTTACTTTTCACATTGTTTATATATTAGGATGCAGTTTAACTACTCATTACAATAAAATGGGATCAAATTATAATGTGACAAGCAGGGTGCTGTCTAAATATTTTGACAAGTCCATTTTAAGTAACAAACAATACTTGTTTACTTGAATAAATATCATGGTTTCTATCTTATGTGCAGTTGTTTGTCCCCTTGCACAGTTGGGTTTTATAATATGGTTGACATCAAGACAGCTTTATAATGAATAATGTATAAAATTAAAATAAAAACATTTTGACAATGTTCATGATGTTTGAAGGTGAGAAAAAAAAACCTATATATATTTAAAGTTGTTAGTTAGATTTTTTTTTGTCTGATCTGTACTTTACAAATCAGAACTTCCCTGAAGGATTACAATAGTTATCAATTTTTCAAAAACTATGTTGAAAATAAGACAATAATTTCTAGAAAATGTTTAATCTTTAGTATTTCAAAGGGGGAAATAATGAAAAACTTATTCAGATTCCCACTTCTTGTTTGATTTTAAAATGGGAATTCCCAAGAAACCTACAAAAACACCAATTTTATCAAAAGACAATTACCTGCATCTTCACCATAAATAGCTTTATTCAAACCATTTATATCTTGGAAAAGTTTATGTAAAATATCATCAAGTTCCTCTTGTGCAGCCTCTAGATTCTCCTCTAACGGCACATTGTCATAGAAACTACCTCTATGTTCTACTCTTGGGTTAGTTGACCCTCGTCGTCTCACAGGTATAGGTGTACTGGAATCTGATTCATTGTCTTGTGAGTAACTAAAACTACCGGTTCGTAAATTGATCCCGCTATCTTCGTTTAAAGTTTTAGGAAATTTACCAGGAATATAATCTTGTGGTAAATAGAACAAGTCAGAATTATCGTTCCATCGATTTACACGGAATCGTTCATGTCCATATAAAGCACCGTTCTGAGATGTGATAGAAGTGTCGGAACTTGAATCACTTATTGACATTGACAGATCTAACTCTTGTAACATATTATGGTCAGTCGTAGACAAATCGTTTGGTGTCACCATAGCACTACTAGATTTAACAGTTCTATCACAGCCTGAACTAGACTTGGGTAATGTATGGACGATTGATCCAGTTGTTTGTTTATAATTTGTTGTTTCACTAGACCATGGTTCTGGTATTTCAGAAGTTTTACCATCTAATGGAGAACTTGTATCTAGCGGAGGAGGCATATCTTCTAATGTAGGACTTAAGTCTTTGCAATTTAAATGCTTAATTTTTTCTTTCATATCAGCACTATCAATAACAGGACCACTAATCTCAACTGTGTTTCCAGCAGTTCTGGGAAGTCTTTTATTTTTTCGACTTTTAAAACTTTCTACCCTTTTCAAGAAATTTTTAGCACCTTTTATTCTTTCACTAGCTGCCCTCCGTAACCTCGGACTAAATGTTACAGAAGAGATTCCATTATCCATGGTTTTGGAATGATTATTTACACATAAATCGTCCGTAGATTTTCCCATTTCATGGTGCATTTTATGATCCAGTACGGGACTGTCCCCTGTTTCACTACTACTGTTCTGATCAGCTAACAAACTATCATTACTTGAACTAGATTTGACTGTTGTGTTTCCAGGCTGTGTGATACTAACTGCGTCTTTTAGTCCTTTACGTGACCAGCGTCGAATGTTGGGTTGATATTTCCACTTGTCACTTAAAGCACACTGTTCATCATCATCAGAATCTTCATTCTAAAAAATAAACAAAAGTTATAAAATATTCAATTGTTAGCAAAACTCCTTAACAATTCCTCAATTGAACAAAGATAATACACACTAAATCCTTTAACACAGAACCACATCTCCCTTATCTGTATGTGAAAAAACAAGATTACCATTATGGTGACTCTTCCACATTTCCTATAAAAAATCCAAACCCAGTAGACTGTAGGTACATGTAGTTTGTAGCAGACAGAAGCTATATTCTATGAATGATGTAGTTCATCTTGATCTAAATCAATATTTTATACATTTCAACAGCTGTAGCGAAGCGACTATATTCCTACACACAGTATGTATAAAAGCTTGCAGCATCTGTTTCACACCAAATCTTTTTTTTTTTAATACAAAATTAAAACAAAATGGCATTTCACATCAAAAACTTCTACTTCTGTTATAATTAAGTCTAATTTGCATATTAAGGTTTTGAAGTGCAGGTATTATTATCTAATTAAAGGACATTTAGCTTAGTGAATTACTTTGATCTGCCCAAAAGACTAAAATTTTTGTCCAGGTATACCAAGAGAGAGGACAAATGCAAATAGTGTTATTTTATACATTACGTTTGATGTGTCTGAAAAATTACTGTCACACAAAATACAATATTCCTTTCAGGTGTACAACTCCTACCTGAGATTATCCACTTTGCAGAAATGGTTGAAAATGAACATTTTGAGAGACATTAAGCTAATATGGATCCAATTTGCAGAAAATAATGAAAATTATTATTTTGACAGATAATGATATATAAGGTATAAAATCCAATATTTCACACTGTTTTAGCTACAATAATTTTTTTCCTTTCTATATTCCCATTCCTTTCAGCAATATGACTCAGAACTTGTAATTAATTCTGGTAATCAACGGACCGGTTAGGAAATTCCAACTTAATGAATTTTAATGTTCAAAGTATCCAAAGAAAAAGTCTATCAAGCAGAAAGATCCATTCAGATATTCTTTGTTTTCACAGAACTTCACCTAAAATTTCAACTTTGTTACCCAACTATTAAGGTTATCCAAACTCTACTATAATCAACATTTTAATCTTAATCCATCATATACAGATTATCTACAAGTTGATGGGTAAATTGATTTTATCAATATATGTAAATGTTTATAAAAGCTTCTAAGGAAATGGTTGTCCATTCCAGATAATCCCCTGTTGGTATTCAGATAAATCTTGTGCATTAGTTATCTCTGTATTACACCAAGAACCTAGTATCTTACATTACCATTATCATCTACAGTCAGGATGTTGAACCTAAACTCTAGAAGTTCCTGGACAATAATATTCAATATTTCACCTGGTGTTTTTGATCACATGGTTTGTCGAATCCTACGCTAGCGTAATTTTGAGGTGTTAGGGAATTATAACGTAGGAGTCCATATAAAGGAAGATGAAACATTTTGACAATTAATCGGAGGTTTGAAAAGGTGGATGTATATCTAAAATACATTAAACCTGATAAAGATCTTTTCATATTAACATCAATTAAAACCTTTTTAGGTGAATATCCAGAATCGCAACGCGAGAAATAGGCATTAAGAGACAAAGATGAAATGTTCCGTGAAATAACTTCTCCCACATGGGACCCTAAGGAAGATATGTTTTAATATAAACTGGCGGTAACAACAGATGTCAATGATCGATTCCACTCTTTTCAACTTGTTGACAAAAATAACCTGAGAAAATTTTATAATTTTAATCTTATTTTGACAAAAGTTACATCAGGCTGGATTATTATAATAACATTATGTTCAAAAGAAATGTAAATTCATTAAACTTGAAGAACGAAACAAAATGGATTTTTTGGTACTCTTAACACATCATTTCCTTTACTTTTGCCAACTTTTTGTGACGATAAATTAAACCTTAAAAGGATTCGTTTTTTAATTTCCTGCCATTTTAATTTTAATATCCAACTTTAAATTGCAAATGCAGGTCAACTGAAATTTAACCTTTACAAACCTGAAGATGTTTTGTCCGCAGGGATACAGTAAAGTGCAAAAAGCTTAGAATTAGATTTAAAATAATTGTATAAATATTATAAAATATTCATTTCGTCAAATTCTAGTAAACAGTACAAAATGATTATCCATTTTTCCACATACAGTTGAACATCTGATTGAGTTTTGATATTTTTGTCATTTTTTTCCAAAGTTACATAAAATTTTAATTCGCCTTACCCTGTAAATGTTTAAGAGTATTTGTACCATCCCGTCATTATTACAGAAAAACAATCATAATGTTCATCCACTCCTAAGATATTCTCCTGTTACATTCTACATATATTTAAGTTTACTTTTACGGAGGCTATACACCTGACAGAAAACCAGTCATGTGGAACACTTTTACCTGGTCATTCAACATAGGATGACAACATAATTATCATAGATAATAATATATTATAGTAATCTCGTTCAATAAAAAAACATTAACCAGGGTCAAATTTAACTTCTTTTTAATCACCGATTGACTACAAGGTGGACATGTTTTCGTGGGAGTTCTATATTTAACGCTGTAAGAGAGAGAATGTTTTACAAAGGAAGTCAGAAGTGTTTGAAATAGAAAGTGTCATGAGATGTTACTAAACATGTGATGACAATTTCCTGTTAGTAAACAAATACAACATTTCTTTGAAAACCTCATTATTTCTCCCGCCATATCATAAACAAAAAAAATATTTTCCTTCATGATAAACAATAAACATTTTCCGCCTTTAAGAAGGCTGTCTTAATTTGGTTGACATAAAGGTTAAAAGTATTATCTAATTACGATGATGGCCTCAAAAATTGGTATATATATTCAAATCTTCAAATTTTGAAATACATGTACTGTTTCACTTAAGTCCAGTCTTCCAATATGAAAGTCTAGTTATTTCTAGATATTTATTTTGTTCATGGTGATAGGTTTAGACCATTTTTTTAATTGGTATGGCTAAAAAAAAGTGAAAATCAACAGTATAGATTTCTAAGAGATTACAATGCAATCGGTTATTACATCAGCACAACTGTAAATGGAAACCTACATCACAGAACATAAACAAACCAATCTTAATACTTACAGTTTTACGAGTAGGAGTTACTATTCTCATTATTGCACATTTGTTTAGCGTACTTAAACGTCTGAAAAAATAAATGTAAATAATTTAATCATAGGCGTTATTGTTTATTAATTTGTCATGCAATGATGCCGGATAATACTTAAAATATACACGATTTCTACTTAAGCTATACACTTAATTAATTAACTGAAGCACATGCACTCTTCAGCCACGAGGTAAGCCCGTGTTACAATTTCCTGAAGTTTGAGTTTTGGAGATACATCATTTCCTGAAATTTTTGTTTGTTTAAATTTTGTTTTTTTGTACAAATTATGTTACAAACTTGACAATAATTATTCGGACAAAATTTCCATATAGCTATTAAAAATAAGGGCGATACCACATTAAGCCATAATATCTTCTTATTTATTCAAATGTAAAATATGTTTTCATACCTTGCAGCAAAAATACAATACTACATCCAAAACTATTTCATACAAAAACAAAACCTTTACTAGTAGTGACCACCAGCATTGACGTAGTAGAGGAGTGGACACAATATAGGATACTGGTCATTATTGTCACTGACCAATGTCCATCACGTTTACTGTATCCATGTAATCAATTAACAAAGGTGTTGAATAACAAAACATTTGTTTATAGTTTGATCAACACTTGAGGAAGGTCAGTTTCATCATAAAAGTCAACAGTTGACAATTCAGATTAATTTATTCAAAAACACTCAAGAGATCCTGAAGTTGTGACTGACCAGGTGAGAAAAATTATCGTGGGCCAGGTGTGTGGAGTGATAAATACTTATCAAAATATTGTCATCTTCATGTCGGCTTTGTTTATATCATTTATGAAATTTAAAAAGAAAAACGCCCATATATAATCACAGTAAATAAATTACAAACTTTACACAAGCTTAGGTGTAAGCTGTAATAACCATAGGTTTTACGTAATTCTGACACAAATTCTTTGTAAAAGAGAACATCTTGACACTAATTTTCTTCAATATGACATTATTGTAGGAAGTTTATAGATTTATGTTGGCTTTTTAATCCACTTGTAATAGAACCTCCCTAAATGATAAAATGAAACTTATAATTTATCATTGGAAAATATTCACCATTTTTCAATTACTTTAAAACATTTTTAAAACACACCATAAATTATTAACAATCTATATAAAATCAAAATCTAACTATATTTGGATATGACCTTTTATTTTTTCCTTACCATAGATTATGAATCTTGTTATTTAGTGAAAATTTAAAATACCTCACTAAAATCTTCTTACAATATTCCATATATTTCATGTTTTGGTTACACTATTTCATAAATAAATATACTTGCTAAGTCCTTACCTCTATATAAAGGTTTCAATTGAAGTAATTTTGAATTTGTGCCACAAATTAGAAGTAAATGTGACTTAATCCCTATTGTTTTAACAATCACCTGTTCAGGTAATAACACCTTTGTTTTACACTTTATAAAGTATTTCTTTGATGTTTTAGTTATAACTACTAATTGATCTTTTGTTTTTTGTAATGACAATAACAAGACAATGATGTTTGAACTCTAGAAGTCAGATAATAATTAACAGGAAATCAGTCTTGTCACTATTGATATTGTTAGAGAGAATTTAACTGAGTAAATTTGTAAATATGTAAATATCTTAAAATAACCTGTAAAGTTAAGTAATGTTAAAATTTTTGAAATGTTTATTTCAAATTATCAAATGGGCAAATTTGAAGGAAGTCATACCTCAGTGGGAAAACATAAAAATTTATTATATATAAATCAAAACTCAAATAAATTCTAAAAATTTCAAACTTTTGTAAATTTTATATGCAAATTTTCCACTTACTTTTGAATACTTCAAAGTCCATTAAGAAACAAAATGTTTTTTAACAGAACAAAATATTTTTATACTTTCTACTGAAACTAGCTGTAGGTTGATGACCGTATAATTTGTGTAATGTAACACCTTTCCATAATAGGGTACCTATCATATGGGGTAAAACCTACAAAGGCAATAACTTATACAAAGGCATAAATATCCTGCCTTTAATGTCTTTCACTTTGTGTGGCTTAACACATTATCATTATTCTTAACCCTTGTAACAATCTTAGCGCTAAAATGACCACTAAAGGTGTTACATCAAAACTCATAGTTTAGCAATAAAATTCAAATCAATTTTTTTACAGACCACCTTTGTTTTTACCATAAAAATGTGATTATCTTAATTATTCAGACTACAAAATATTTTAAATTTAAATTTTTCAATTCAACACACTTTAGCATTTATAATTTTTGTGAAATATTTATTCACGAAATTTTTTTAAAATAAAAATTACTAAAAAACCCTATTATTTTGAACCTACCGTCAAATATGTGATGACAGCCATTTGTTAGGCGCCTAAATATGAACTTTAAAGTATTAATTTAATATCATTACATCTGATATAGCAATATCACCTAATTAAATATTCCGAATAATTTTCATTGTTAAAAGCAGTGGTGCTATTGGACAAAGTTTTTGTAACTTTTTGATAGTATCTTACAGAAAACCCATCTCTGATATATTTAGAGCCTATATTAACATTTTACTGACAGATGATACTCGACTAAAGAGGTTTTTAAGTGGGGGGAAGATGTGGAATATGATGCCTCTACTTATAAATATCTGATGACACCATGTCGTAAAAAAACTTCACTTATGTACACATGTTATATACTTTTTGACATTGAACTAAAATTAAATATTAGCTGTCATTTAAAAGTAAGTGGTCAAACTTTGAAGGGCTATTTTCTATTAAAATCCCCTTATAAAGCCACAGGACATCACATGACTTGCAGAAATGTTCAGGTTTTATTTTTAACAATGTAACATTAACCAATTAAAGATTAATTACCATGATATAGGGACAACAATAGCTGTGTGACAAGACCCATTATTAACATGATTAAACAGATTGTCAATTAATTTAACGCCACATCATATTATTTAAAATCAATGGTTTTAAGTGATAAATCTATCATGGTATCAGATATATAAAGCAGGGTGGGGACTACTTCATATACATACACCAATACTATGGACTTGAATAACAGATCAAAACATTAGATATTAAACTCATCATAAATAATATACATGATATTAAAGGTGTTACCACAGATTTTGATCCTACCATGACCTTCAATTAATAACTTTTAAGTTTAAAAATATTGAAGACATATAACTTAATGAACAAACTTTGCACAGCTTGTATGGGGCTTATTTACAGTTTTTTTTTCAGTCTGAAGTTTTTTTTCTCTTGGGAATTTTTCTCTCCAGTCTTTTGAACTTTATCATTAATAAAAAAGCCATTTAATTCCCTAATTAGTTATCTCCAGGAGGTTATATTATTGGTTATCTTAAGACTATGGTCTGAACAGAAAGGACTTGTATGCAGATAAGAATAAAAGGGGGATAAAAATACAATGGAATTAAAAAGAACAAATTTCAAACTTAAAAATTTTTTAACACATTTGTTTTTAAAAACCTAGGACTTGGTGATATTTTAAACAACATAAGTACTCATCTGCTTTCAAGATATCGGAATTTCATATTCTTCCCAAACAACATCAATGAGTTAAATAAAAATCTAAGTTTCTTCCAAGTTATTGTTTTCTACCGAGTGATTTCCTAATTCGCCCAAGTCCCCCCCCCCCCCCCCCCCCCCGATGGTAAACTCCATCCTAATCATACCAACCTGATCAGAGGTTGCATGGAGTCTCTGTCCAGAAAATCATGGTCTTTTTCCACTGAAATGATGTCAACTGGAAACTGACCATCTGAAGAACAAACACTGAACATTATATCACAACTCATTAATCAAACACAATATTAAACCACACCACAAATACAATGTACAGGAATTCTGCATATATATTCACAATGACTGCATTTTGTGTGTATAAATTACACCCTTTTTTAATAGGTCCAATTTTTTGAAAAATTATCTGTCAAAATTTACACTTTTGTAAGCAATATCGTTTTTATGCTCTCATTATTCAGAACATTCCGTCCGAAACATTTTTTTTAACAATCCAACAATGGAATCATTTCAAATTATGACTAATTTGAGAAATCAAGTTCCTGATTAATTTTCAAATGAAGCATTTCCGTTGAGTTCTGTAAACGCCAATGTAAACCATGCAAAAAAACATTTGATGTAAAATTAGAAGTTAGTTTGTGTAATCGGAGTCTGATAAAATTTGGCATGTGGTTTGGTGAGGTGAAATCCTATATGTTACGGATCAAATTTGTAATGACATAGGGTAAGTGTAGAAATATCCATGGCAGAACTCCAACGATGCACCGACCTACGGATAAACGTATTATTTTACAATTGAAGGTGGGGAAAAAACTTGTACCAATTTTTTAAACATCTTCAGTGGATATGAACTGAAGACGATTAATTGCTATTGAAATTTAATTTAAGAACAATTTTTTATAAATATGAGTAATAATCACTGGTCCATGAAAAGGCTAAAACAGTGAATCTATTGGTCCCAGGTCCACATGGTGCACAGGTGATGGTTTCTGATATACAGTCATTTGAAAAATATACAAGTTTTGTAGGGACAATGATGTCTATGATTGTTTTTAACTATACGTTAAGGAAGAAATAAATATCAAATACATTAAAAATAATGTCTTTCAGGTAAAAAATGTAGACACATATTGTGATTCTTTCAATTTTTTTTTTAAAATGCACTGCACATGAAAAAGCCATCTGGCTACAAGATGCTGTGATAAAAGTAGACCTCAAAAAGCATCATTTAAAGTTTTTTTTCTGAGAGCTTGATAGCAGTTTATACTCTTTTAGTATGAAGTATAGCCTATTAACCTATATATTGGTATCTCTACAACAAAAATAGACACTTTTTTCTTATTCTTGTTTTACTCTCTTTATGCTAGATCAGGTCCGTCACAGCTGTTCAATTTGATTTTCTTTACGGTACTTGTCAGAACAGATTTTTTTGATGAATTGTGATTCTATTTTAACAAATATGTCACTTCAAAGTCAGCTTGTTCTGTAATGACCTAAAGACTTACAAAATCTAATGAAAATCGGTGAAAAGAGAAATAAACCGTGCTAAAAGATAACAAATTCAAAATCTGAATAAAACTTCAAAATTAAATCAAAAGCTGGACTTTTAAATGAAAAGCATCAAAACAAGTTAGGAATTTATCATAATGCAATTTCCTGTTTACGATAAAAGCTTTATTTGTTGGCTTGCCTCTATTATTTTTATCTATTTAAAGACGAAGCTAATCCACAGCATTTTAATTTTCTATATCGGTACAAAGTATTTGACGTTTGAAGGACCTAACCCTGGCTTAAGCGTGATTGACCTTTTCCTTATATAGAGTAATACTGCTATTTTAATGGACGGGTTTCTGAGATGATAGGTGGATATGTGATATATGTATTATGCATTGTCATGTACTCGGGACAAACAGCCAAATTCAAATTCAAATTTCTACATTGCAATGAAGATAATTCTTTGTTCAAATAATATAATACTGCAATGTATCCTTATTTAAATAAAATTCCAATATCAATTTCTTAATATATTTTTCAATCATTTGATACTTTTAAATATTCATTTCACAATATCGAGACAATAATACAACATTTTCGAGCATCCCACGGTGGTAATAATATAAATACATAGATCGTGAGAGGAATGCTCTATCGGTCATTTCTCAAGAGAAATGCAAATCCATGTTAATATAAAAGAAACAAACATGGTTATTAAAGGCTTTACAACTTACAATTTCTGGGCCATGCTACCGAAAATCTGCCACAATTTAAACATATTATCTTGTCATATATGATGTTTAAATATGGGTCATACTAGACTCCCACAAGGTTGGAACACAAGGTAGGATCAACTTACCATCATACATCTGAGCATATTGAGGGAATCCTGCTTCTTTTAACCATCTAGTAGCTTCTACTGCTTCCACTTCTGAAATGAGAAAAAAGTCATGAATATAAGTTAAATTCAAAAACAAAAGCAGGTTAAAAATATTGGATATATAATTTTGTATATCTGGATCTGTAAACACTTAAAAAGACAACAGCAAAACAAATAAATATGAAAAAAAATCAAACCAAAAGCATGGTACAAGTATTGAATGTAGATACATGTATTTGCCTCTGCAAACTCTTTCAAAGACCACAGCATAATAAATGGGTCAGATATAAGAATAGACTTTTGGTGACAGCTTGCAGATGATCACAAAGGGTGTTATAGTTACCCACTATATTGTTCCTATTGCGTAATAAATAACCTTATAAAGGACAGTAAATTTAGAGGGATTATAAAGTCATGTGGTTCTAGTGTCATTAAAATCCCTACCAACTAACATCAACCTTTGAAGAATTCACTTATTGTGTAAGACCATAAACACTGCATATTTGTATAATTTCATTAACACCTTGTACCTGTATTAATAATTCCTTTGATGTCTACCTGTAGGACTTCAGTTCTTTAAAACAGGTATATCCTGATATATATATATATCAAGGCCAAATTTCAACATTTTTTTTTATTAATTCAAGCAAATAATGTTTTAGGTTAAAAAAAATGCAATAAACCAACAAACTACTCTATAAAGGAAATTGCTCTAGTGTGCTATTTGTACATTCATAAAGTTCTATCTAATTGCTCACGTATTTATCAATGTTTAAATTCATACTGAAGAAGTTAACATGATAAATATCTCATGTTTTTTATGCATCTTAACCAAACATGAATTTTAATAACTCTTTATAGCAAGTCTGTTCTTGAATGATTTGTTTACTTCAATCTATGCATACTATACATATTTGTATTATAATTGTGCTACACAGCAACAAGATTCATTCAGACACTTGCTCCAAATTTTTATCCACATGATAATTATAGCATCTCAATTTCTATTTCTGAAACTTTATACTATCATGGCAGGTATTATAATGTTTGTTCGTGCTGTACTTATAGAGCACTCGAAGTAAGATCTGTTAAGTCAACAATCAACGCCCAATACTATTGTCCAGTATCCCCCTACGGTATTGTCCAGTATCTTTGACCATTTACAAGTGTTGGCAAAAGAAGAAAATCACGAGTGAAAGCAAATAAATTAAACCCTGAGGAAACGAAAAATAGCCAATGTAAAAATAATGCCCACTTTACCCTGATGAAGGAAAAGTCAACTTGAGAATAAATAAACAATGACTTATCAAAACTTCCTGTATCAAAATCTGAAATCGTGACTTGCTGGAGATTGGTTATATGATAAGACCTGGATCTTCTAATAATCTCCTCCGGAAAAAAATGACAAGATTATCAAATATAATTTTTAGTATCTCCCTTACTTCCTCCCGATAACATTTTAAAGTTTATGTCAAGGTCATTTCCTCTTCATTCAATTTATTTCTTCTGAAATATCAATGCTTTATGTTAATAAAATGAAGAACAAGGAAAGAAATTATGCAGTAGTATCAAATTCAACAAAACTGTATGATTTTTGCCAATATTCTATACCCGATAATCTGATCTTTTTTTTCTTCAACATTCAACATTTCTGTAGTTTTGAGTTTTCCTCTTGTCTTTTAACCCTTTCCTCCATGGATTTTTTTTTTTTACATACTTGATTCGCATAGGATTTTTTCAATGAAAAATAATCATCAGGTTTAAAGTATTAATGCATTGCGAAAACAAATTTTTCATCAATGAAATTCCTATCAGATGTTCTCATGAATATCCTTTTTATATTAGATACATTTTTTTTAAGTCTGATGAAGTTTTTTCCTAGGTAATACGTTTCAACTGAGTCACTACACAGGCGTCGAAAGGCGTCATTATGGAGTAAAGGGGGTGGCGTCAAAAGGCGTCATTATGTAGGAAAGGGATATATGGAGTTAAAACTTCAGCTCTGAAAATTCCTGATCACTGTCCAACAAGAAAAGTATATCAAGTAATGCCAACATTGATTTAAATCCCTATTTTTTGCACCAACAAAATGTGTATTTTATTAAGTTTAAAACAATCATACAAACAAATACTTTTATAAATTGCTATACTAAAACACATTTTTCATAATAATCAAAGTATTTGACTCAAAGTAGGGGAATGACTTTGTATGTATGGCTGAAATATCAAACATACAAATATTAGATTTTACCCTAATAAGATCACTTTCAATTACATCAAAACCTTGGCATTACTTTACAACCTCAACAAGACTATGTAAGGAATATTCTGAATAATTTTATCAAAAGTGAGATAAAACTTGTTGATTCAAGCCTCTCATAAATACATTTATATGTTAGATTATGACGGGATATCATAAGAAATGTAAACCTAATACGTCTATGATACCATATAAATATCAGTTTGATACAGTAACAATATATTGCAGGATGACCGATTTGTTATATGTGATAATTATATTAGAAATAGAGGAATGAATTTCTTGGTCTAAATTTTTAGGTATTATCTTTATTGAAATATAATCATATAGACAATCTATTCCCAATGTACTTGCACACGAAAAGATTATTTTGATAGGTTTTCAAGTTTTCAATGTTCAATTTTGTTAAGTGAAAAAATCTTCAAATAATCTTGAAAGAATTATAGTACTTCCACAAACTTTTAAAAAATGTTAAAAATTAAAAATAAAAAGTCCAAAGTCCACTTAAGATCATAGATATAAACTACAGTTCCAATGTTTTAGTCTATGGTGACATTTTGTCCGTGAATATTATTGCAAATATTTTTGACTATCAAATCGTTTAAAAAACCGATTAGAAAATTTCAAATATTTACACAATTTTTGTCAATGATCACATGGCTACTTGCACATGTCACTTTTTTACTGAACTATGTGGAGGGGAAAAAAAAGTTTTTTTAAAATTACCTTTTTGTTTGTATTTTTTACATCCTATAAAACACATAGAGGACTTAATGCTGCATAAATCTGGTAAAGACATCTTCCTCTGACAGTCATTAGAATGCTTTAATTCAGGATCATACAGACACTTAGACAGAAGTTTCAATGCTGACAAACTAGACATGTCAAGATATTTGTACTGTGTCCCAAACTACAAATGTTTTGCCGTCTAAAGTCATGTTCAACATATGAACCCTCTTAATCAAATAGGCTGTTCTTTTTATAAAACACTCAAACTTCTGATCATTGACCATTCAGAAACTTGTCTTGATTTATCTTTTGACTTTTTCACCTGTACAAAGAGCCCTTAATCACGTCAGAAGTGAAACCTTAGAAATATGTCTTTTTTTCAACATTAACACACAGTCAGCAAAATATTGTTTGTTATCTGAGCAGAAAGTGTCACCATGTTATGTTGAGCAGGAGATTGTATGTTAATATAAGATTTCACATCATCCAACATTTTTTTTCCAATTTTATTTTGATGATTATATAGAGATAAATGTTTTAGAATTTTCAGCAGGTTTACAGTTGTTTACAGTTGTCTCAGGAAATTACTATTCCTTTGTCGCACTACAATCTAAACCTTAGCGGTAATATTTCAATCAGGAAAATGTCTTTCCTTTGTTTAAATTCATAAAAAATATGAATAATTACAAAACCAGCACACTACTCTATAATTAATATCCGGAAACACTCCCTTTGTTATGTCACATGAATTTTTATAAAATATCGTAAACACACTCCAACAGCTGTCCTAGAAAACTATGTTCTAGCCATTTTTATGTAAATCATTTTGCACTTCTTTCTCAGCAAGAATAGCTTTCAAGTACAGAGATATACTTCCAAGTAAATGTTTGAAACTAAAATCGTAGGCTTTCGTAAAAGCCTGTGTCGACGGTTGGAATAATATATCAACTGGTTTAATCAGATCCCCTGTTATCTTTCAAACTATTCAATATGGTCAAACCCTTTACCTGGCTTTATACAGGGATAAATAAATGTTACCAACATTTCTATTTGTCTACAAACATTGGAGTACAATATCTCTTGTTTGTTTTACGAAACTGGACTCATGTCATAATATAAACTTTATAAAATTCTAAAACAAACTTCTCTCTTTAATTACAATCTCCTGATTGAGCCTACATCTCAAAAATCATATACAAATACTCAAATACCTGGTACTTATATATAAATATGTTTCCCACAAGATCTGAGAAGCAATGCTGGGAAACAAGTTTTGATATCCAAAGTCCCAATAAACCAATCTTTTGTCTCTTCAACAATTATATATAAGGGTTATGGTACAAATTACAATTTAACAATTAACCTTCCCTTGGCAAGGACAACAGATATCAGTTTTTGTCAACAATTATACAGGTACTCTGGAAATTAATAAAAATTCTCAAACATCATTTCAAAATGAAAATTGTAGAAGTTAAAAACACTCAACTTATATTAAAGTACTAGATGAATAATTCAAATATAGAACAACTGAAAATAGGTGAGAACATTAATAAAATGTCATGGCTTTAATTTGCATACATTTTCTATTTTTTTCTTTTGTTCCATTCATGATAAACATGTTTGTATGAATTGAACTTGAAAGGACACACAGTACAATGACACACTAGTCCTCCAAACTTACAACTATGAGCACCTAACTCTACAATAGGGTATGTACTTATGAGATACCGGCAGTATAGGCGAAAGGTTTAGAGGTCTCAACTCAGCAAAAAAAGATATAACTACTGGTTTACCTTATTGCATGAAGTCCTAATTTGGATCAAGCAAAGAAAGTAATAGGTGAAAACAGGACCTAGACGAAAACCCAACAGCGGCTAATTTCATTCTGAGAAAATGGTCAATAATATCATGTAAGGTTATTTAATCAGTGGTAGATCCAGAAAATTTCATAAAGGGGCCCGTCTTGTAAGTCATGCTTCAGTGATTCCCTAAAAAATCAACCAAATTTAAAAAAAAAAAGGGGGTGCCCCTGCCCCCCTTTAAATCTGCCTTTGATAATCATACAAATATTGAAATTGAATTCTTTTGAAATACAGGTCATGCCTTTAAAAGAAATAAGCCTTGTATTCGTTATTAATTAGCTTTCATTAATAAATTGTATATAAAAGAAGAAGTATTGATTATTGAAATAGTTTTTCTGTGTCGTCTTTCGCTATTTAAACAAGTATTATTATCGCCACATGTATTTCCATCCATAATCCAATGCCTGTGTACTTTATCAGAATTAAATCTTCACCTTCACATTTAAGTCCTATATTTATTATACTATTCTTATTATGGACGAATATTACATGTAAACGTGTGCCAAGCAGAGTACGGGAAACCTTGTATCTAGGCATCACTTGAATGTGTATTGGAATGACAATTGAGTCACCATTAGATTGATAAGTATTGATTTGTAGTTCTCTTTCTCAATTATTGTATACATGTAATCCTTCGAACAATCTACTTAATCAAGGTCCTTAGTGATAACGTTCCAGATTGATGGTACACAAATATGTCATAGTATTGGTCTAAATGTACTAAGAGTAATCTCCCCTTTAAATTGTTTCATTTAAATAACTTGTAAACTTTGTATTTCTTAAGACAGAAATCATTATCTATCTACAAAACTTAAAATAATGGTTAAGTAAAAATACATTAGTTTCCAAATTTTATTACTTTTAAAGTTTTAAAAGGTATCTTTTACTATAAGGTTTACATTATGTTTATGAATTAATTATGAGCAAAACCCTAAAATATAGAAAAAAAATACACAGTTAAAAGTTTTATTTAATAATAATAAATCATGTCACTTGGAGATGGTCAAGCACAGTGACGTCAAATATTTTGATTTATTTGTCCAGGCCACTATTTATAAAACTTGACTATATCTCAGTCCAAATATAGCCTATCTGTGCAAACTGGACTAAAATTCATATTTAATTTGTTTCAGTCAAATATCTGGCTATTTGATGTAGCCATAATAAAAGATTTGTTGATATTTCATGTGGTATTTTTAACACCCGCGACAGGAAGGTATTTAGCCAGACCATATAGACACAAACCATTGCCCAGTTTCCTTTATTCATAACTACTACATGTAATCGAGATGTGAGAGTTTTGTTAAGCCTGTGTAAATGGACAAATCAAATAATGTCCACTTTTTAAGTGGTCAGTTTAAAACTCCTACAACAATGATTGAATTATCATCGTGAATTTTTCTTGTTAAATGTTTAGCATTCTTGTAGATGGAGAAGAACAATACTTTTATACACAATGCACTATGACACATTGGATATAAACTATGTACTTTTTTACAAGGTACTATGTAAAATTTTAAGGGTCATTTATCAAAACTGTAGTAACATATAAATATGTAAAACATTTTTGGAGCTGCTCAGTGACTTCCTTAATGTCCCACATTTTTTTCTCACTTTTTGCAAAACCATGACTCTTTTTGTGTGTGACTTTCATTCTAATACTGTTCTCAAAATTTAACTAAGTAACTTTACATCATGACAAAATGGTCTGCAAGCTTATAACTTTGAAATTAAAATGCTCTAGATAAACTTTTAGGTAAATGTGTTTTAATTGTGTCAAAGTCATATTTCATTGTCATATGTTGTTCTTCACTGGAGAGGTTTTATTAAGTATCATTGTTTCTTTGATATACATGAAATACGAGTTCTGATGGATAGTGAAGGGTGAGATGAGGGCATGTTTCATGTCAGGCAATCTAGCCCAAAAAGGGATTTGTTTATATATGTCTGTGTGATTATTATGATACTTACTCTACAATTAGTTTTGTTGTTGCTGGTGCAGTGGGTTGTGTGCTGGATTGGTTGTTGTTTCTGGTGTAATTGGTTGTATGAGTCAGTTGTTGTTGTTGGTGTAGTTAGGGTGTGTAAAAGATATTGTTCTTGCTGGTGTAGTTGGATGAACATGAGCTGGTGGTTGTGGTTGGTGTAGTGTCTTGAAGTTGGGAGCATATGAGTTAGTTGGTGTGGTTGATAATTGTTGTGTTGTTGGACGTTAATTATGTTGGTTGTTGTGGTTGTTGTTGTGTCAGCATATGAGTTAGTTGGTGTGGTTGATGTTTGTTGTGTTGTTGGACATTAATTATGTTGGTTGTTGTTGTTTTAAGTTTAGTTGGATGCATATGTGTTGTTTGTTGTTGCTGTTTATTGGCGTTTCTACAGTGTAGTTGTTGTATGACTGAGTTGGTTGTTGTTATTGGTGTTTATTGGCGTTTCTATTGTAGTTGTTGTATGACTGAGTTGGTTGTTGTTATTGCTGTTTATTGGCGTTTCTATTGTAGTTGTTGTATGACTGAGTTGGTTGTTGTTGTTGCTGTTTATTGGTGTTTCTAGTGTAGTTGTTGTATGACTGAGTTGTCAGTGTTATTTGTTGATGTTGATATTTTAGTAAGATGTGTATAAGTCACTGTGAGTTGGTTGTTATAACTGGTGAAGTTGTTTGTTATGGTGGCTGAAGATGGTTGTGTATGAGTGGGTTGTTATAACTGGTGAAGTTGTTTGCTATGGTGGCTGAAGATGGTTGTGTATGAGTGGGTTGTTATAACTGGTGAAATTGTTTGTTATAGTAGCTGAAGATGGTTGTACATGAGTGGGTTGTTATAACTGGTGAAGTTGTTTGCTATGGTGGCTGAAGATGGTTGTGTATGAGTTGGTTGTTATAACTGGTGAAGTTGTTTGTTATGGTGGCTGAAGATGGTTGTGTATGAGTTGGTTGTTATGACCAGTGAAGTTGTTTATTATGGTGGCTGAAGATGGTTGTGTATGAGTTGGTTGTTATAACTAGTGAAGTTGGTTGTTATGGTGGCTGAAGATGGTTGTGTATGAGTGGGTTGTTATAACTGGTGAAGTTGGTTGTTATGGTGGCTGAAGATGGTTTTGTATGAGTGGGTTGTTATAACTGGTGAAGTTGTTTGTTATGGTGGCTGAAGATGGTTGTGTACGAGTTGGTTGTTTTGACAGGTGAAGTTGGTTGTGTGCGAGTTGGTTGTTATGGCTGTTTAAAGTGAATGTGTATTAGTTGGTTATTATAGTTGGTGAAATTGGTTGTGTATGAGTTGATTGTTGTGGCTGATATAGCCAAACAGAAAATAATTCATTTACATATATCATATTAAATTATAAAACTTGCAAGATTCTTTCATTAATTCCTAAATTCTGCATCTTTCCCTGACCTAATTTCTGCTTTTTAAATGGGGGCAGTTACCCTTGGCATTCTATTTAAGGTTTGAAACTATTTTAAGTATTTATGACCATCTACTTCAAAAGACTACTGAAAATAAAATTCTTGATAAAAAGTAAATTTATTGTCACTTAGTGCTATAATTGTCCACTTATTCAAACAAAAGCTGGGCCAAGGATTCAATAAAAAACAGTTTTATCAAAACTGTCCACTATATATATTTAATAAGCATTTTACACCAAGTAGTGACCAGCACATAAAAATGTCAAACATCTTTGAAGAGGGTTTATTTTACATATGATGTATGGCATTACACCTAGTCTTGTTATTTTTCACCCTATTTAAAAGATGTCAGAAATTTAAATAGGACATTAAAGACATTTCTCAAGTGTAAAATTGATGTCCATAATTCATTCAAATTTTGTGATTTTGGACAGATAAGTTCTCACATATTTATCATAATTTTGAAATCTGATTTTATCTCGTTGACAAAAGTATATTTTACTTAACAATCATGATGAATAGGTTTTTGTTGGAATTGACAGAAAAATCTCTGAGGCCAAAGTTGAAATTCATTTATAAATAATGTAGAACTGTCAAAATTGTAATAATTTGAATAAATACAAAGAGCTAAAACAAATTAAAAGTTATAAGACAATAACACATTTCAAACAGTCTACTACAAGTTCCAAATTTACCAGTAAAGACCAACCAATAAACCAATTTTTCCTATCTTACTGATATAGAGTTCAGGTGATTATGAAAAAAAGCATCTTGCATATCGTTTGCACCTGCCGCTCAGGTGATTCCTATGATAACCTATGGATACCTTTGAAGATAAGAGTTATCTTTCAATTTATTCAAATAGTAGTAATTCTTTCTACAACTGTACAAATAAATTTTCTTTTAAAAGAGCTTTCTTGAGAGAGAAAACAACCAAAAAGACAACCAACACATTTTTCTTCTAGTGAGAAAATATTCAACTTTTCACCTCAAAATCAAAGATCACTTTCATCAACATTCTGATCTCATTAAGGATGTGAGGGGATGCATTATCATGCTTGACTTTCTACCACCCCTTACATGTTGACATTTTAACTTCTATCTGACCATAAAGTTAAGTGTAACACCTGTAAATATTCCCTTTGATCTTCCAGGTTAGCTAATTTGTACCTGTACAGGAAGTCAAAGATACTGGATGACACAAAAAGGTATCATACAGGATTTTTACATAATCTACATCTGATATCATACTTAACATGCATAATTTATCATTGTGATACTCAGTTTTGCATAAATTTGTAATTTTGGTTTAAAATTTTCAAACATAACTAATCCCTGGTAAAATATCCAATGACCACTAATTATAAGGTTGTCTTATTTTTTAATGGTCATTTTATGTCCTGCTGGTCAACATGCCATGTAAAACTCTGTAATTTATAGCCCAAATGTAGTAATTTTATGTAACACATGTTCAAAATAGTGTGGGAATTCCCTAAATATGCCCTGGAAATAAATGTACAAGTATAAATCTTTAAAAAAATAATATCTTCAAATCCATGCACCTGCGTACATCTTAAAAGTTATTTGTTTCATTTAAAAAAGAAAAAGAAAAAAAGAATACGCCAATTTTCATTCTTATGTCCTACCATATTAAATATATTATTATCATCTCAGCAGGAACCTTCCTGTTTAACAAAAATCCCTGAATGAATCCTATTCCCCACAAAGGTTTCACATCCTTTTATTTACCCATCTACTAGGTGTGACCTGGATTGATTTTTGAAGTACATGTATCAATTACGTGTGATAAACAAGTGTTAGTTAGACATCTGGTGCTGGACAGACAATAAGCCTACAAGAGAAGGACATATTACAGCTCTTGTCCCACCATCAAAATCATACCTATAAGTTACATTTTTTTTCAGCATTACTCAAAGATGAGCACTGATGCTTTGCACTGATTTAAGGACAAAATTGACTAAAACAAAAGTTCCCTCATCAAGGTAAACACTTACCATTCTTAATGTAAATATCTTCATAATAACTACATAAGTGTATGTTTCTATCCCTCTTCCTTAAAGAGCCCTCTCCACAACAAGTCCACTGCCACTTCAGTACATGTTTCTGAACAATTGAAGTCACAAAACTTAACATTGTCTAACTTTTTTTTAGTCAAAAAATTCCCATTGTAGGCACACTTATAGTCCAAAGTCTCAAAGTCTAGTGTATTTTGAAATAAAATTGAAATAATAAAGCACAGTTCAACAAGCAAGTGGAGATATCAGAAATCCAGGAAACAAACCAAGCCTTTGTAAGGTTAATAAAGTAAAACACATTAAATCTAAGCCAAATAGCACACAACTATGTGAAGAGTCTGAAATCTTCATTTAATCCATCAGATGGTAAATTTTATTAGTCTGATCCTCTTAAAATTCCGTGGAATGTCCACAAACTTTTGTTTAAATCTCCAATCTGAAGCACATTATATACAACTGGTTTGAAGGGTGGTTCTCCACAATAAACAATGATTTATCAGTACCAAGACTTACACTTCATCAACTGCCAAAATTAAATGAAGCACACATTTTTGATAGTCAATTAAGTCTCTATTCTTCTTGACCAAACTCCCAGTAAACAAGAACCACATCTATCTGACCAATTATATCTGATATGCACTAAGGCATGTAAACCATAGCACACCTGACCAAATGTAAAAAGTTATGACAGGTATGCATTTACACCTGTTTATTTCTGTCCAGGTGAATGCTGGACAATTAGATAATGACCAATGAACAAGGTAACTTAATCTCCTACAGGGCAGTTATTATAATTCATTTTTATTAATAATTTAGTCAATTATAACAATTAAGGTGGCTCCCAGATATTAAAATGAAATGAAATGCCACAAGGTATAAGGTTAATAAAATGATAATCCATGTTTTATCTTGTTTTAACAATCTAATCTGATAAAGGGAAGGGTCTCTATATTGCTGATCTGTCCATTTCTTATTGAACTATCAATTAATTAATCATTTATTAGAAAGTTGTAAAGATAAAAGGTATGGTCAGTGATTGTTTCAGGATGGTCAGTAGGTAGAAAGATAAGTATTATCATCTCAAGGTAAAAGATAACATTTCATTATAAAGGCTATCAGGGACCTTGCACTGGGTCAGATCAAAGGTTTGAAAGTAAAAGTTAGTGGAAAGTTAGTAGACTTAATATCCTGTTTTAAAATGTCCATAACTGTACTAAATAACTTGACCAATTAAATAATACACCCAAAGGAGTTTTTACTAGGTTCCAGACATATAATAGGTCTCTGATTCTATAGACTATCAGCTATGATCAGACAGAATATAAATATAAAAAAGAATATGCGGTATGATTGCCAATGAGACAACTCTCCACAAGAGACCAAAATGACACAGAAATTAACAACTATAGGTCACCGTACGTCCTTCAACAATGAGCAAAGCCCATACTGCATAAACCATGTTAACAGTAAAAACAAAGGGTATGCAAGTCAAGTTATGTAAAGGGATACCAGCATGGAAGACAACATTAAAAGAGTAAGTAATGGCTTTATGCTAAAGCACCTGCTTGAATAAACAATAATAAATGAACAAAAGTGTTCAAGCACATGTTTGGATAAATGAGCAATAGACTTATTAGTATTCAACCACCTGTTTTAAGAAATGAGCAATATTAATGTTCAAACACCTTTTGGGATAAATGAGCAGAAGTATTCAAGCACCTGTTTAAATGAAAGACCACCCAAAATCACATAAGAAAATGATATACCACTAAATATCAGTACTTATGGAAAATTGTAGGAAAATGTGACCATCCAACACAACCAGTATCAGCTTTATTATTGGGGGTTTTAATGCAATGAACTTTTTTGTCAACAATTTTCAGGGGCGAATCCAGCCATTTTAAAAACGGGGGATTCCCAACCCAGGACAAAGGGGGGTTCCAACTATATGTCCCCAACCCCCCGGAACCCTCCCCCTGGATCCACCACTAATTTTGCAAGGCATTTCACACAAATTGGTGTACAATCACCTGGAAATAAGTAAAATTTCATATGTTAGGAATAACAGGCCTACAGTGTAAGGTATGTTATACTGAAGGGTGCTTTGTACGGCAAAGGGTGCATTGTACGGCATTAAATAATACAGGGCAGTTAGTGCTTTTTAAAGGTTAAATCTAGTCCAATATCTCTTAGATTGTGTAATATTGTTTGCTTATGAGCAAATTAGAAGTCTAATTCTAAATCATTTTTCAATTTTAAAGAAATGATTTCAATTTTATTACCATCTCATGATGAAAATAAGTTTACATTTCAAGTCAAATTAATTTCAATGTTCAAATAATCCTTTGAAATAAAAATGAAAATTCTACTTTAGGATTAAATTTACGGTTGATTAATTCACTGAAAGGTCAGTAGTTAATGTATGATTTAACTGGTAATCAATCAAACACTTCTGATAAAGAGGCATTATGGGCTAAGTGTGAAGGATTCTGGGTAACATTGCATAATTTAGATTACTAGGAAGTTTGGTCAAGATGTCAATTACCTAGAACATCTGTCCAGTCTTTTGCTCTCTCTCAGTAAAATCAGGAAAATCAACATAATTAATGGTCAACGAACGTAACATTTTTACTAAAAAAGTCATCTCTTTGTGACCATATTTACTTGAAAATTTTACATGTATGTATGTCTACTACTTTTCTTCCAAATCAGGAGTCTGATTTCAGGGAAAACAATATTAGGTTAGGAGATTGTGGCATCAATTCTTAGCTACATTCTTTTATAATTCTTCCACTTCAACCTCAAATGTATAATTCATAACAAGACAAAAGCGTAAAACACCAAGAAGATAATACTTTAATGGGCACCCCTGGTATAACCTGTAATAACCTCTTGATATATATTTGATAGACAATTCATTCCTTCAATGAACAGGTGTACAAAACTTTGGTTCTGTACTTCTTTTCAAATAAAAAAGAATGATGATGCAAATAAGTCATTTTGTTTAATATTTGAAATAAAACTGTCAAGACTTTAAAATTAAGGTGCCAACTGCTTTTTTTTGTTTTTTCCATGTAATTATTTTCACAGGTAAGAAACTATTTATCAAATCTTGTACAGTCTGAAAACATGTAAAATCCTTCTCTGACCAGTGAACCTTAAAACCGACATGTAATTAACTCGTCTTTCCTATCACATCTATCTAGAGGGTTAAACACCAGAATTAATTCAGAATTAATCTTTATTTACTTACTGCCATTCATCTATCGAAATATCTTTTTTATGAAAATTTCATTCATTTTTGTTTAAACCACAAAAGTTTGATTGGTGATTTGTCGATTGAAGTAAAATTTAACTGCTTTTAATCCTTCAAATATTCAAGTCATAAAGATTTTCTCACAGATGTGTGAATTTCAAAAGAAGACAATATAAATGGGAAGAATAAGAATTTTCAGGTGTAAGTAGTAAGTCATTAAAAGTTAATTTTCGCTCTGTGTGGGGGATAAGGGTTAATCATGTGGTCAAATTTGTTTTGATGAGATTTTCCACTGAAGTAACTTTCAATTAGCATCAATTAAATAGGGATGAGTAGACAAACAACAACAATTAGGGACAGGTAGACAAACAACAATAATAGGGACAGGTAGACAAATAAGACAGAACTTTTACATTCTAGTACATCTATCCTGGGACCACAAATATAGTTAATAGTGGGTCTTCCAATGGATAGAAACAAGTGCCTGTGCCTGGGACCCTGTTGCTGGCTTATTATAATGAAACTGACCTAATATTAACTTTTTTTTATTAAGTGTAGAAAATAGGAAGTGTGTAGCCTGCCCTCTCAAAATAGACTAAGCTGAAATGGCATATAGACCATGTTTTGGTAATTAGTTACAAGTCCCCAAAATAATTTCAGATGAAAAATTAAATAGAAGATGCTCAGCTGTCATGTTTGTTATTGTTTCTATGTAAGTTTGATTGCATTCCATCAAAGAGATGAAGATTCTCAAAGTGTGACACGAAGTAAGACAACAGAAGTCATCCTGGAATAAGTGTTGACATGAGGCTGGACGCTGTAGGGTTACATTACACTTTCCTATCTATAGTCAGATAGTTAGAAGTACAGGAAATCCTCTGTTTCAGGAAAAACAATCACACTTAAATACTTGTGTGATGATCGTAGAATCTTTTCACTTGTGGATTCCGGTTCAATACATGAACTTGGAGCACTTAACTTAGTCATATCTTTACAAGAAAACAAAATTTCCATTAGATTTTACATAATGAAAATAATAATCATTATAGAAATTTGATTAAACTTGATGCATGACAAATACTTGAACAAAGTCCATTGACGTAAAATGCATATTACATAGTACATTTTTTGTAGTACTTGTACATTTGTTGAATTTTGTTTTTAGACATTAATATTGAGATTTTCTCCAGGTTATGATTTACCCTACAGTTACATCAAAAGTCTAATATATACAAACTATGGTTTGACATTTAAACCAACCATTTTACTGTAATTTCCACATTCCAGGGAGTAAATAGCACCATTATTTACAATAAAGTATGTAAAATGTCACTGTAATATTTAGGTATTTATCATCTGTGATGAAAAGTTTTTTTTTACCATGAATATAATTCATTATAAAAGTACCCTAAATACAGGACACTTAAATTGTTGTTTATAAGTAAAGTGCTGGAGGTTTCAAGAATCATTAGCAGGCTTGCTGAAGCAGTTTTAGAAATTATAGATCACATATAAAAAGGGAGATGTGGTATGATTGCCAATGATACAACTCCCTATCCAAGTCACAATTTGTAAAAGTAAACCACTATAGGTCAAAGTTCGGTCTTCGACATGGAGCCTTGGCTCACACTGAAACAGAGTTCAAGATATGATAGATTGCCAATGAGACAACTCTCCACAACAAACCAAATGACAAAGACATTAACAACTAGATATACTGTCACTGTATGGGCTTCAACAAGGAGCAAGGCCCATAACACATAGTTTTCACTTGTATACTAATTATATATGTATTATATATTACATAAAATATATATAAGGACACATTGAGAAGTTACAATTTCTATGAAATGCTCGGACATGTATTTTCAGGAAAATTGTTCAGCAAATATAATTTTCAAGGAAGTTTATGGATTATCAAAAATATCTTGTTCACTTCTACTTCATTTACCTCAGAATTTAGATTTAACCTTGAATATTCACCGATATATGTTTTTTATGAATCTCAATTAGCATTAAAACAGTATGATCTTAGAAACATGACATGACAATTGTCATGTTCTATATATGTAAAAAACATTCAGGTCATGCCATTTTGTACTATTTTTGGTGAAAACATACTACTAAGACGGAATATACGTTGTTTGTGGACTAAATACTTGTTAGCATAAGCAGCTCATGTCCACTAGAGCAGTAAATTTGAATCAGATTCTCGACTTGACAAGAGTCTATCAAAATGTGACACTACCTTATGAATAGGGAACTATTTGAAATTCATATGATATATGATTTCAATTTAAAAACAAACCAGTCAGGCATATAAGTATGAAAAAGACTCATCTTTTATTCTCCTTGAAAAACTGTAATAAATTCTATACAGTTTAATATACACTATAGTAATAAGAGAATATTATATGTGGTATAATATAGGGGTGCGTAAATGAATGAAATTTTCAATTTGGTTCATTTTTATGGTGTAAACTCTGATTATTTAAACATAAGTTTCTGTGAAATTTAGGAACCTAATTATGTTAAATAATTCTTTTTAGCAAATTTGCTAGCAATAATCCATACTTCAATATGACAATTTAACTTCTGCGGTTGCAGTGAGCCATCTATGCAAAAAATCTGTAAAATACTTGTTGTACAGAAAGTTCATGTAACGACTGGTAAATTGAAGTATTTGCAACAAATAGAGCTAACTTAATTAATATCGTCCATATTTTTGTATTGATCAAACTATTAGAGTAACATCCTCATCATTTCTGTGTATAAACAATAATCAATTTCCCTATGAAATAAACAACCTGTTATAAACTCACCACAGAGGTTCTCCAAAGCTAACTCAATAGCAGAATGTATATCCATCATTAAAACAAAATTCTCAAACTGTATAAAATTTTAAAATCCATAGTGAAAGTTTGGATGGAAATGAAACCAGATTCCTGTTACTGTGAAACACATTACTGAGAGATCATGTTACACTATAAAGATGACCTAGTACACAAGTCATGTGACAATGAGGAAAATTAACTTTGTTGTGTAAATTACTGATGTTTTAACACCTGGTCTCTAAAATGTCCATATATTATCTTAACATGTCCATTTCTAGTCACTTCACACCAACTTGATTCCATTAATTATGACATACAGAAAAGTAACTCTTCATTTTTGTCATTTCCCCCTCCTACATAAGTAAACTTGATCAAATTTTCTGTTCTGCCCTGATAATTTTATATCAATTTATAAACTGTTACAATCAACTATTCAGGGACACTCTATAATTTTCAGCTTTTACAAAGGAGTTGATTTGATAATAACAATATGATAATTTGATAACCTAAGGTTAAGTTATGCTTGTAATTTTGACTTTTTATCTATCTGGAACTGTATATCATGACACTAGTACATGTACATGTATTAATCGATGTTGTCACAACTCTTAATAATAATAAATTTAATGAAAGAAGCAATACTTCCTCTAACAACAGTCAATATAAAAAAAATGACCAGTGACTGAAATGAGATGTCGACTTAAAACAGCAACTCTATGATATCACTATAAAACCCAAAACAAGAAATCTTAAAGGACCAATGGACAGACATAATAGATATAGGTAGATGTGGTGTGAGTGCCAATGAGCCAACTCTCCATCCAAACAACAATTCATAAAAGTAAAACATTATAGGTCAATGTACGGCCTTCAACACAGAGCCTTGGTTCACACCGAACAACAAGCTATAAAGGGCCCCAAAATTACTAGTGTAAAACCATTCAAACGGGAAAACGAATGGTCTAATCTATATAAAACAAAAAAGAAACGAGAAACATGTATAAATGTATATATATAATATGTATAAATTACATAAACAAACGACAGCAACTAAAACCTGTATGTCTCCCCCCTTCGGAACAGGGGTATAAATAATCCTAAACATAATTCTTACTTACTTCACAAAAGATGTCACATCTTTTAAAATACCTTAATATTTTAGGAAGGTTTATAAATATCTATTTAGCCTGACTTTTCACCTTCACCTATTTGTAACTGTCACTAAAGCTTTATAAATCTAAATCTCAAATCAGATATATTTCCTTAAAATATAAGCCTGTCATTGTCTTCCTTTAGTGCAAACCTACAATTTAAGTGATGCAATACTATTAAACAGTATGTTTGTCCCTTACAGCTAAAGACCCAATACAGGTTTAATTGTTCGGGAGACAAGCATAAACCCCATAATTACCTATTTAAAAGCATAAAATAGATATAATGCTATGATTTATCTAACTAGACTACCCCAGCTTAAGGAATTATACAAAGGGATGGTTTACTAACTTTTTTACCTAAGAGACTGTGGTCAAAAGATTACCGAACAGATTTATCTCCATTTGAGTAAAATATCATAGGACGCTTGTATAAAAGTATGATCAATTTTTATAACATGCTTTACTTTACATTAATAAATCTCTTTACCTGTAAAGGTACCCACGACTTTTTACTACTGATGCAAAGGCAATTCACAGCAATCATTAATTCATACATGTCCATGAAATTTTTTAGTTAAGGCAGTAGCTTTTTCTAAATTTCATAATAATTCTCATATAATTATGTTTAAACAGGTTTTAATCGACTGTGAAATCCACCCACAACATCAAATTAATACAGGTTAAATCTTATACACCCATTTGTGGTTATAACAACTACCTTTTTTGTGGTAAAGTAACTTAAAAGAAATGAGTGAAGAAGGTATTTCCAAACTATATACACTTTATTAACTGTCATGACATGCCTTACTCATCTTAAGACCTCTAATTTCATTAATATTCCTGACAATTGAGGGAGATAAAACTGAATGGCCACGGGCAACCATTACTATAACAAGTATTATTAAAGTTTACATTGACATAAGCACAAAGTTTCCCCCCAAAAAAGCATTTAGTTTTTATACACAGTTCTAATGTTTTTCTTTCAAGGTTCTTTGGTGTTTGTTATAAAGCTACCCCATATTCCCTTGTTAGGTATTTACACCATTGCGGTCTTGTTTTATATACCATTATATTCAGGGGACAAAAAAAAGTCCAATAAAATTGTACAAGCATTGCTGTGTTATGTTAAGAATGACAGTATCAATTCACTATGTGTCCTTTTAAGTACAAGAAAGAAGTGGGCGTAAAAAGTTTGAACTAATGTCCACAACTAGTCCCATTTACCATGTTTAGACAAAGACAATGTCCATTCAATTTTCTGGACATGATGTTATCTATCCTCAGTCAATTAAACTCATCATTTACAGAAAAGAAAAAAAATAGTGATGTCTGTCATGTCCAGACTTAGAAATAAATACTGTTTATTTTTGCCTGTAGCCCATTGGTCTAATGGAATATGTCCAAACCACATGTTAACAAGTGTGTGTTATAAATTGTACCCCCCGACAAGATACAATATGACAAAAAGAGGATCAGAAATTGCCCTACAATTAAATCCTTTTATTATAAAGATCATGATTCAGATATAGAAAGTGAAGTCAATGCCTAATTACTCTAAATTAATGACAATGAAGAGAAAAAACTTTCAAACCTGTATTTATTTATTAGTTCACTGGGATGAACTGGTTTCAAACAACAACTTTCCATGACCATGACCATGGGTCAATTTCTACATTTTAATGTAGCTGTCAGAAGTTAACCTTTTAATGACTGTAAATTAATCTATTTGTTCACCATTTTAGAGTAGAGGGCCACTGACTTTTTCCACATATAAAGGCACTTAGCTTTCTTTTTTTTTATGTTTATTAAGTGAGACAGAATGAACCAAGTGTTTAAGGAGACTAGAAAATAATCTCGATAATCATAATTAAGCCTTTTTTTTTTTTAAATTTCAAACTCTTTCCCCATACTTTTCTTCTTCAAAAAAACAGTTTATGAGAATACATTCTAGAAAAATAAAAAGTGTTAATATTTTCTATTCACATATATCTTACTTATATCAATAAAAAATAAGTTATACCTGACAAGAAGACCGTCAATTTAAGATAGTGGGCAAAAAATAGAAACTAAACGGTAATTAATCACCATATTTATCTATCATGTAATAAACAAACCATTATTTTCATGTTACAGATCATTAAAGGTCATCAGATCAGCGATCAAAAATCATAAAATATTGACATATTACACAAGAAATGATGTATTCCCCATAACCTGTCAAACATCTTATTATCAGGACATCTCAGGTGTGAGATAGAGTTATTGCCCTTGGCATAAGGAAAAAAATGTCAAAAAGTGAGATCAAGATGATAACGCAAAATATTAAAATGAAAATAATATATTGCAATGGCTAAAAAATGTGGTCAGTAGGTTAATGATAATAGGATCTGCTGACATGCATGGCTTTTTCTGTTTCTATTTAAAAAAAATTGACACTGATTAATGAAGTCCAGCAACAATATTTATTACCAGATTGTGCCTAAAATAAAAGAAATAACTCATCATGTTGCTAAATGAATGTTAAAAAGTATGTTTTAATAAATATCACTAAGATTTTCATCACTTCATGCAGTTTTGACAATAAAAAGGGAGATAACTCAAACTGAAATCAAAGCAAAAGATGCTGGAAAAAAATTTAAAAAAAATCAACAATTGGGAGAAATACAAGTGTTAATTTTTCATACATTTGGTTTTGGTTTGAAGGAGTACTATGAAGTCATCAAAAAATATATTCCCATTCCCTTTAACCTGAATATTGAAAATGTGTTCCATGTTTAGGTCAGAAATTACTGCATATGATCTTATTTTGTGTAAATATTTCATTCAAACACATATAATATATTCTCCTCTCTTTAACCAAGTTGAGTTGTAAGTACAGCTTTGAATAAAACTCCACCCTAAACAAAAATCAACAAACCCTTGAAAGTATTTTAAAATGAGACTCTATGGACCTTTTTTGTCGTTTAAACTACAAACACACTTTTACCACAATTGTTTGATAAAAAGAATTTATTTGTTTGTTCGACACGTCAAATATCTGTCGCCACACTATTGTTTTATAAACCCTCCATATAGTTTGCTAAAGGTCCACTTGATTTGTGTTTTTGGGTCAAGAACACTTGAAATTGAGTGGATAATTACCGCTTAAATATACATTAAAGGCAGAAAATTTGGCAGCATCTCTACCAAAACAAATTTATGGAGTATTTTTACAGTTCTTTAGTAAATAAAGTTTTATTTTATCAGCTAACCAGTTAAGATTTACACCACTTAGACAAAGAAAATTTTCCCTGTCACGTTCCACATGCTATACCATAAAGCATATTTAGCATTTTATAGCATGGAAATTTACAAGGGGAGGTCATCAGAAATAAAACAAGGCTTCACTCAGCTCTATGACTAAAAAATGACCTCTAAGTAAAAATATTTACATTTAAAACATTATTCAGCAGTTTTGGGAATATATATGACTAGGGCAAAAATCTTTTAATGTACTTTTAACAATCTTTAAGGATATAAATAAATATTACCAAAACAAAGTTAATAGGAACATGAGTAATATGAAATCTAAACTGCAGATCAAAATGAAAGTAGTTTGATTAAATATGATAAAACTGCATAGAAGAAAACATTTACCTGAAATACTTTGGTGTTTATTCCACAAAATAGTCCGTAATTTAAACATATGCATAAACAGTTCTCTAGAAGCCTTACATACATGTACAACAAAAAAGAAACATGCCCCAAAGACAATGAACGGTTATTTCATAAAACCATTACTGTTATGATTTACCCCCACACCTACCTGTAGTTTTAATTACACGTGAACTTTTGCAGACACAGTTTATTAATTACAAAGGTGACAGTACATGTCAGCTACCGACTGACCACCATTAATCGTTAGTAGATTATATAGCCTGTGATAATATGTTACATGAGCAGGTACCTACCACTACATGGTCGAACTATATGGTATATTAATGCTTCATTAACTTTTCAATTTTATAAAAATATTTATTTAAACCTCTGGGGAGAAGGAGGAAGTTAAATGGACACAATTAAACTTTAATAACAGTTGATCGCAAATAAGACTGTTGCATTACATTACAGTGTTGTGCAAAAACTGTAAATTCAAAAATTATGGCGATGTTTATATTAAGATGAAAAATGCAACAGTATCAGGTTCGCAATTCATATTTTCATTATGGATTTTCCTTCATCAATATTTTGTTATTGCATTAAATTAATTTGATTTCACATTCTAGAAGGGATCAAGGATTTTTAATAATAATTACGCCCAAAATTTCTGAATTTCATGTCTTAACTTTTAAAATCAAACAAACCCTAAAAGACCTATGAAAATGTAAGGAAAGTCATTTCACAGAAAATACAAAATTCTCCAAATGTCTAGAATGGTATTTATAGAATAACTAATCGAAGAATTCAAATAGAGAAAAATATTCAACGAGTGACCGAACAACACATTAATTCACGAATGCGCGTAGCGCATGAGTTAATTATCAGTGTTGTTCGGTCACGAGTTGAATATTTTTCGATATTTGAATTCTTTGATTAGTTATTCTTTTTATTACATTGGCAAATGGCTCTTTTTTATGAAATTAATGTAGAAAATGTAAGGAACTATATGTTTTTTCTTACGCATGTTTTGATCCGATGTTATCGACGTCTTGACAACGCCTATTGTTGTATGACGTCAGAGAGTGAAATAACCACGTTTATTTCACATGTGAAATTATCGGTTTTTATTTGTCTGGGAAATCAATGTAATTCATTGCAACCAATGTAATAATTATATATATTTCTTTTTAAGAAGGAACATGTGGCGCAGCACAATTCATACTTTTTAGCAGTCATTATCAACAAACATGTGGTTGCACAATACGCTCATTTTTTCAGCAGACTATACAATAGTTTGCATGAAACATGCTCTCATATAAATAAGAAAAATGTGAAGTCTAATAAAGAAAGGATAAATGCCTCTATATCTACAAATATGGAATATTGGACAATATTCAACAAAACTGAAAAAAAAGAAGATTTATCATGTAATAGTCTCTTTTGAAACACTGAACTATGTTTTGATTTAGCAACTCCTACTTAAAATTATTGAAAGCCCTTTGAAATACAAGCAATGTTTTACAGTAAAATATGTCTACCTCTTGAAGAAATACACATAAAACTCAAACATTCCAGCAGAATTCTAAGTACCAAAATGTTCATTTACGTAAGATGCTGCAGAATTATGTAATTATGTAGTTAAATATCCTAAATCACAGAACATTTTAGAAACCAGCATATTAAATAGCTGTTAGTCTTTGATTAAACATCAATTTCTGTAGACTCAATTAATACATCAAAGGACTAATAATTTGGCACCTTTCTAAAGAAATACTATAAATCTTGACAAAATTCAATTAAGTATTAGATAGATCATTACCTCTATTCGAATAAACTTCAATTAATTCAAAACATATGTTATAGTGCTTGAATTCATAACTCATCTAGCTTCCCTTTTTCAAAAATTAAACACTTTCACTTCATATTGTCCAATTCATCACTTACATACATGTAATGATGACATCTGCAAATAATATCCACAAAAAACATTTTTTTGTTCTGTCACTTAATTATTACGCAATCCTGGTATTTTCAAAAAGATAAGTTGATTTATAGATATCTGACTAATTCTTTAATCCAGAAAAGAGATATGTAATCTTAATTAGGCGTATTGTTGTTTATCTAGGGGAGATAACTCATATTAAGTTACACCATAATATCTAACAGTAACAGATATTTATGAACCTCATTTAGATAGTAGTCATAAAGAAAGATACAAAATTCTCCATATTTTCTCATTAATTTGACAACTTTATAATGTTTACATTTACCAGTTTATAGGTTAGAGAGAGTTCCTTCAAAAATAAGTATTGGCAGTCTTTTAAAGTGATAAATTTATGAGAAAGCACATTTTTTTATCCTTATTCTGTGTATTTTGCTATCTATTGACAGTAAATTTTAAATTGTATGCAAACATTTTTTTTTTATGTTTAATATAATCTAAATGTGTTCAAAATGTCACAAATATTTTTCAAGCATTTTTTTAAAGGGGCATTTTCAATGACAACAGAGTTCCTTAATATTAATATATAAATATTTTTTTCTTTTTGTTGTTCAATTTTTACAATTTATGCAAGTACTATTTGCTACTGATTATTATGCAATCAAACTTTAAATCCTTATAATCAGCTTTTCTATACATTTAAAGAATTAAAAATTTTGGGAAAAATAATGTGTTTATAAATACCTGCTTGTTTCTTATCTCTTGCTTCTTCAAGTGCAAAATATCTAATTCCTCTTAGTTTTTCACTAAAACTTCGGATCAATTCGTAACGAGCCATTAGAAACAAATGAAATGAAAACTTTTATGACACGAATAATCCAATTATTTCCATGTCTTCCAACACTGCTTCTTTCTAAGTTTAAATTTCACATAACATAGTTCACCATGTGAAAAAAAAAGGTTTCACTTAATTAATAGAAAAATTCAAATGCAATATTTGTTTCCCCTTTCCATACATATAACACAATTAACAAAACTGACACTATACTGAAACATTTCAGTACTCAGAATAATAATTTTCAAGTTCAACATCTGCACAAATTTTTCTGATTCCAAAAATATATTCCAGAATAAACACAGCATCACTGAGAGCTCTTAAACCATGTTAACAAACTTAATTACAAGTATCCTTCCGAATGAGTTGTTCAGTTTAAACGCTGACAACAATAGGTGACCAGTTGAACAAGGACCCCCGTTGTAAATCCGATGAAATGAGACAGCAGATTGTGATGGTCATTATGGAGAGGTGACGTAGGTTTTGTATTTACTCTTCACTATCACTAGCAATACTATCGTTAAATTGAATGACACCGGCACATGAAAGTTGTTAGAAGTCTATCAATGGTAGCTTATTATATCTGAACATTATAAATTTCTGGACAATTGCTGGAAGGTTTCCTAAATGTTATCTTAACGATAAGTTTGAACCCACTCTCAGTAAAGGCTCCGCTTATCATACTTTTCTAGCAATAGGTTTTGAACAGGTTTATAACAAGGTGTGATTGTAGCCATGCACAGATTATATTTATATAATGAGATGTAACATCACCGAGCTAATTGCTTGTAAAACATAGTATGGGAGGTGGCATTTTAACAAATCGGGAGGAGCTGCAATGTACATATATAAATATGCAATTTTAGTAATTAAAAAATATTCTAGGTGCCAGGAATCTTTAGGCTTATGAAAATGGGTTATGTGTTCAAGTTAAAGATTAACCAAAGTCTATGAAAAAAGATTTTGTTATTTTATGATCATTTTATCCAACAACTGTATCTTTTCACTGGAGAACTGTATTAGAAGTTTGATAAACATTGTGTGATATCAGTTGACCTAATGCCCTCATTATAACATGCATGTAATTGGACAGAAAACACCTTTTAAAGGATTCCCCAAAAAGAAGGTTAGATTTTCATTGTTTTACATAACTGATTTCACCTATAGAAGTAAGAGAGACAACTCACTTACAAACCTCATCATGCTTCTCTGTTTGAGATTGAAACAATGATCAAATGCAGTGACAGAACCAGCTTGATCATAATGGGAAAGGAGGGAGTATTATCTGGAGGGCTTTCAACAAAAATAATCTCGTTTTTTTATATAGATAAGACAGTTGGTTTTCTCGTTCGAATGGTTTTACATAGTAATTTTTGGGGCCCTTTATAGCTTGCTGTTCAGTGTGAGCCAAGGCTCCATGATAAAGACAGTAGACCTGTCCCAAAATTTCTATCCTTAATCAAAACACTGTCATGCTAGTAGGAGTCAAAATGTCCACCCTCAATGCCTCTGGTGATTAATTGACAGAAGCTGCTTTATAATTTCACGTACATTTCCTGAATAATTTCAATATGCATGAAGTATTTATCTACAAAATGTTTAGCAAAAAATCAATTAGATATAGTAAATCAATTTTCTATGGGAAATTCCAAAAAAATAATCAAAAGTTCATCTTGTTATCCTATGTACACATTTAAATATCTTTTAGCAACAAATTTTCCCATATGTTATAAGTCTATCATATTTGCAATGGAATTCAAATTAGTCTAATCAAAAAATAAAATAAGAGGTGCACAGTACATATGGCAGGGCAGAATATCTGTCAAGAATGTGCCATTTTCAATTTAAAGAGTCAGGAAATGGGTAAAAACAAAGATCTTTATTGTTTGAGTAATGACATTATGGCATCTGTAGATAACACATGCAAGATTGAATTTCTGACTTCGTATTAAATGGGGCTCATTGGTGAATAAACATATCAACAAAGTTTTTTTTTATATCAAACAATATCACAATATAAATGATGCACATTATAATACACTGCTTAATTCAATTAATTCATGATCTTGCATGCCAGCTAGAAAAATATCCCAGGTGTAATGATGCAAGAACACCATCTAAGGGAAATAACTCTGAAACAATAGAAGGTCATGTGAAATGATTTACAACTTATTGGTCAAACAAATATGAATAGGATCATTTCTTATTTATGGGTTTAAAAACCACACCTTGAATCAATATCAGTTAATATCTTGGAAATTATATACATTTATCAATATATAGATCATTTTAGTGTTTAAAATCAACGAGCAAATAACAACAGGAATTCAAATTAAATCAACACTGACAATAAGGAAATACTTTGTTTGTAAAACAAGAATTTTACTGACTGGAAACATTAAAAGGGTGCTACAATTTGATACAGGTTTCATTAAAACCTTTTTATGTTTGTCCATGTTTCTGTTTTTATTTGGCATTTTTATGATATACATCTTACAGACATGAATTATCATTGATATATGGTTATATTTATAAATTAACTGTTTACAAAATTTTGAATTTTTTGAAATACTAAGGCTTTTCTACCTCAGGCATAGATTACCTTTGCTGTATTTGGCAAAACGTTTAGGAATTTTGGTCCTCAATGCTCTTCAACTTCGTACTTTATTTGGCCTTTTTAACTATTTTGGATTTGAGAGTCACTGATGAGTCTTTTGTAGACAAAACATGCGTCTGGCATATATACAAAATTTAGTCCTAGTATCTATGATGAGTTTATTTATAAGTTTGCTGTCTGTTTTCTCTTTACAGTCAATATTGTCAAATAATGTTGTGCAATCAGAAGATTATGAAACCAAAGTGTCCCATGATGAATCTACATTTATCCTTGACTTTTGTCGTTGAGAGGTTGAGTGTTCCAGATGAGAGTAATCCAGGAAAGTGCTTTGGACTTATAGACTCAGTATAAAAATTCTATTTGCAGAAATTTTGGACACGATTTATCAAGTATTGCCAGAACACACAACAAAATAAGGACAACAACGGAATGTGTTTCTTTCGGGATGAGATGTGAACCCATTGATACCATCTTAGCCACTGTACTTAAATGGTTTACATTAAAATCGTCCAGTAAACTAAGTGACATTACAAATGAATCACTGTGTTTACCAACTGTCCAAAATATCTATGTTTATCAACTAAGAACAAGTCCTTTATTTATTTACACTTCCAAGTTTGTCATCATAAATTAGTCCTTTATTTACATACACAAGTATAAAAAGTCAATTAAAGCTAAGAAAAAACACATCTTCAAAGATCCTCAAATCTCATAAAAACACTAAACACTTGTTGGATATAAAACAAAGAGATTTACATGCAATTAAGATATGTACATGTAAGTACTATACCAAGGACAGACTGTAATCTTGATGTCTGAAGCAGTAGGGTACATGTATGTTATGCTGTTTCAGACACGTATCCATTTGCAGTATCTCACTGCTCTTCAACTTCGTACTTTATTTGGCCTTTTGAATAGATGTAACTTTTTTATGCGTTACTTTATTTTTAAGAGCTTAATATTTCAGGAAATAATAAATTAAAACATGTGTTGTTTTTGTTGTTGACAGGTTTCCTTTTTTTTAATAATTATCTCCCTTATTTACATTTCTAGGATACCCCACTCTTTTTGACTGAGTTTGAGTTGTAAATTTTGATGCTTATTGAATACATGGTCCACAGTGGCGGATGCAAAAGGGGGGGGGGGGGGGGGGGGGTTCCACCCCCCTTTTTTTTGGACAATCAATGCATTTGAATGGGAGCATATAGTTGGAACCCCCCTCCCTTTACTCTGGGTTGGGAACCCCCCCTTTTTAAAATGGCTGGATCCACCACCACTGGTACATGTGTATAAATAATACATACCCACTTCTTTGGCTGGTTTCAGCTTCTAAAATGAAATAAAAAACACTGAATAAGACATGTCAGTTATAATGTTGCACAACATAGCATTAAGTACATGCCACAATAGAGTGGCATAACCAGATGTTTCGGATGTCAGTTATAATATTGCACAACATAGCATCAAGTACATGCCACAAAAGAATGGCATAACCTGAGGTTCAGGCGGTGAACTAGGTATGCATATATAAACTTAAGTTACTCAGTCCTTGTCTGCTCCAAAAGATCCTTAAAAATGGCAAAATGTTACCAGTCATCACTGCCGACTAAATATGAAATCATTCAGTTTAGAAGTATAATAAATAAATAGTGAAGAACTGAAAATTTTGAAGTATCTGATAAAGTCAAAAAGTGCTCAAGTGTAACAACTCATCACTGTTCAGTGGCGGATCCAGAAATTTTTATAAGAGGGGGCCAACTGACTGACCTAAGTGGGGGCCCGCTCCAGTCACACATCAGTGATTCCCTATATAAGCAACCAAATTTTTTCCCCCCCTAAATCCGCCTCTACTGTTAAGTTCATCTGTTGCTGACAACAGATGATGTGATTCATTTCTGTTCAGTAAAGTTTTGTGATGAATATATGTTAGACAAAAGAATGGACGGACAAAATGATTGCAATATAGCCCCTACTCTAAGAGTGGGGTATACTTTTGTTCTTAGTAAATGGCATGGTCTGGTCTGGTCTGACTTTGTCATATTGTCACATACAAATATCATTCTTAACTTTGAACATAGATGTATAAACCCCTATACATCCAAGCTTTGAACAAGCAAAACCGCAATTGATAAATTTAAAATAAACAATCATTTATAAATCAACTTAGAATTAAAGAAAGGATGTTAAGAATTTCAAGAACTCTTGTTTGAAATAACCATTATGTAATATTTGTTTAAAATGTGTTGTACAACCCTGAAATGTTTAAATTTGCAGCGTATGTAAACTTGCAGCTTTCAACTGACTTTTACTTGTGATTAAAAGTAAGATAAAAGTCAAACTTGTTTTTGAAAAGAAAGTTTAGTACTATTTACACTTAGAACTAATGCAAATTTGGATGATAAATAAGCTTTTCACACTTGATCTACATAAATCTACAAATACCACAGCAATTCTAACACTTCAAGGTAAAATACTTCCGAGATATATCAATATAAAAGAACTCAAAACACAGAATACATATGAAAACATGACTAAAATTACAAGAAGCTGCATGTCCTGTTTTCATTTTACAAAATATTTCAAACTTTTCATGTTTAAAGAAAGTTTTGTGGATCTTTACTCAAAGATGTTAAAGTTTGGTTATCAATATTTCTCCCTTCAAAATGTTGTCTGTTGAAAAGATGATTCCTTAAACTTTTTCTACAAAACGTAACAGGGTTCAATTTTAGTCTTTATACACAGAAAACAATTAAAGTAACTTCAACAGCTTTCTTGGTAACATTTTTCACTTGCAAGAATAAATCATAGTTATATTGAGATTGTTAGTTTGTTCATGCCTTCTGTAGAAATCTGTCTAAATCTTCAAAATTAAACAATTATCAATACAATTTGTTGGTCTCCATTAGAATTGCCTCCCCCCTCAAGTTTAAAACATTGTGAATAAATCTAATAGAGATTATCAATGATCTTTAATGAATCTACTCCCCCATTGTCAATAAACTTTTTCTGTACTGATTCACCGAAATTTTATCAAACTTTATTTTAAAAATCTCTTAATTGAATTATTTGCTTGGTTTGTGAAGAAAAATGTCTTGGCACATTCTGAAACTTCAAACTGTTGTACAAGTTTGTCTATTCTGATGATATCGAAGGGTGGAAAAACTTTGGTATATTTAAACAATCCTTTTTTCGTGTCCTAATCTGCCAATCAGCAAGGTGACATAATGCATTTACTTTCCATGAAAACATTCGTAACCTATCACTTAATCTGCGATCACATTATTGTCAAACAATCTTACAAATACATTTTAGTTACCCATGCATTTGCACATTCAGCAATTTTAATGAAAATGCTTTTAAGAATGAACACTCCAATAATCAAAGAAGTTGTATTCATTCATAAGAATATGTTATTTCAGTGTCTTTAAAACTTCAAAACGTAAAAGACCACTTTAGTTGTAAACTGTAATTTAAAATTGAAAAAAGTTTTTCCACTACAGGGTGTTTCCCCTTTGCTATTTATATACACTTGTCAAAAGAGCATTAATATTGGGAAAACAAAATGAAACAAAATTCCTTTTTTGTATTTGAATTTTTGTATTTCTATATCATGCATGTAACTATAGCAAATAATGTATTTGTACTTTAAAACTTTTTCTTTTTTTCTTTTTTGCAATTTCTATAACAGAGAATGATTAAGCAAAAAAACGTTAAAATGTGACCTTTTGTCCATGTTCTACTCAAGTTTGGATCAAAATTTCATTCTCTCTAACTTTTCAACTATTTGCTATATTGATACTTTGTATTGGTAAGGCGGAGTTGTATCTGAATATCTCTGCATGACTTTTCGTCAAGTACTAAATTAAGAAGCTAGATATTTGATTTGCTAAAGGAATTTCAGGCTAGTTTTATCTGTTTTGTAAAGATCTCATGTACGAGGTACATTTTTAAAGGCAAATTAGGTTTATCTTAAAATAGAATGCTATATTGCTATAACGATTATATCAATTCAAAAGTTCAATTTCTTTAATCTATAATTCACATCAACAAGATGAATGCTTGTAATAATGAGATGACATAAGGTTCTGATGTTTTCTTTTAAAACTAATACATTATAACTTTTGTCCTTTAAAATCAGGGTCATCTCCCAAGCTTGAAGAAAGGCTACATGGCGATGAAAAATTTAAAAACAAAAAAGTTAAAGTAAGAAACAGTAAAAAACTCACTCTGTATTTATTGACTTACTTTAAGTGAAGGTTTATCCATCATACTCTATACAAACAACTCAGGTCTAAAACAAGCAACATTCCTCATGAGGACTAAACATAAATAGGCCAAAATACCTCCTAAGGTCTCCTATATGGTCTATTTGTGCCCATGGGATATAAACAATGCGGATATAGAATTTTTGATACCACCTTAGACTACACCCCCTCAGAATAAAGACAGTACTTACAACCCAAGGTTACCACCCTGCAAGGTTTATGTCTGCCAATTTTTATTGACCTATAACCCTGTTTTGTCTTATGAAAAGGAGACACCATATAAGGTTTCAAAACAGTACCAAATATTGAAAGTATGTCAGACTGAAATGAACCATAGAAGATTTATACAGGATTATTATTTAGAGCTGTCATATTGGGTATAAATCTTAACACACCTGGTAAAACACTAGTAAAAGAACTCTACAAATTAGATTACAATTATTAGCAGCTGACTTTGCTGCTCGGTCAAATTCCACAAGATCATACAATACCAACTTACATACCAAAAATTCAAATATTGAAGATTCATTGTTATTCATGGGGTCCCAATTTTTGTTGATTTTGAGGTTGAAGGTAGACTAATTAAAATATTCAACCATGTATACATTTTTTATGAGGTTGTATGCATTTGACTAATGTCCAAATCTACGAAATGAAATATCCACGACAGGAAAACACATTTTACTTCAATCAAAGAAAATTGAAAGCTACAAAAACATAAAATTCCACAGTTACTAAGAAAATTTACATCATGAGTAAAACGCAATTTGATTTCAGGTCTACACTAGATTTCTTCTTAACTGTAAATATGGTATAAAAGAAAAATCTTTAAAGCTACATCACAGGAATAAAGTGTGCAAACACATCAACAAGAACCTGAATTAATTCACACCATCAAAGAGAGTTAAATCCCTTTATAAACCTAGCACTGCATGCAAAATTCATGTCAAGTGTCAACCAAAAATTTGGTTTTTAAATAAGGAAGCTGATTTTGCAGGTGTGAAAATCAATATAGACAACATTTATATTGTTCCTAAAAGATCTAAAGACTTGATAATAATAGAGTGATTGACAGATACAAAGGTTTTTATATAAGTAATATTTACAGGTTAAAGACATACTTAACCACAGCCTAGGTACTTTCATTGTTAGTTTGACATTATCAGAAGTTTGAGTACAAAGTTTATTGGTACAAAAGGAAGGGTGGATAATAGACTATTTTCCAGTATCAGAAAAAAACCAAGGTAAAACTTTCTATAAAAGGTATATATAAAGATCTATTAAAGAACAGAAACAGAAAACAAACCATATAACAAGATTTAAATGCAGGCATGAATTGAAGAGTTTCTATAAAATTAGCACTGATGCATTATTAATGTCATTGTTCTTTCTAAGATTAAATTCTAAAGATCAATTTGTATGCAGTAAGATATGTGAAATAAGTGCAAGCCTTGGATAGAAAAAAGGTGCAGATACACAAGAAACGTAATTTTTACCGTTTCATTTAAAATTGCAATCCTTTCACCATGTATTGAAAATTTATGATTAGCGAAAAGATGTGGCCCTCATCAGCCATGCACTTAAATGACACAGCAACAGCACATGACAAAAATGACCAAAAGACATCTAGAGGGCTAATTTTAAGTAAGAGTTCTTAGGTATTCAGATAGAGTCACTCTTTAACTCAGATACTGAGCAAATGAGAGTCTGATTCCAGGTATGCAAGAACCAGGTAAGCTGTGGGTAACGTTTATAAACAATTCAAGCAATTTGACACAAAGCCAAACATATGTGACTGTAACCTTCATGGTCTTACAAGAATTACCTCGACTAAAGCAATTACAAAAAATTTAAGAACATTACGATATGTATTTACTTCCCTAATTCTACTTAAAACAGATTTCATGCTAAATTTCATCAAAATATTTACCCTTTGTTATATTACTCAATATAAATTTGATCAAATTCAATTCAAATATTTTAAGGAATTAACTCTTAATTCAATACAAAAATATTTATTTGCGAGTATAAAAAGGTTAAATCTATTATCTAAAATGTTTAACAATTTACCAAACATGTACATGATATTATGCAGCGAATTTGTGTAACATGCCGATTTCCATTCAATGAAAAAAGTTTTTTCTTGGTCCGTGTAACTTCCAAATTAAAAATTGCTAATAGCACAATAAATCTGCAATCAGTAGGTGTATTTCCCCATGACCAAATTGAACTTTAATCTTTGTCAAATCCCAAATAAGCCTCTTACTGCACTTAGTGTTTATTTTGCTTTCACATTTTTCTGCTGAAGGTCAAAATATCTCTAAAATTAGTTCTCCGCCATTAAAAACTTAGCGCCATGACGCCTACAGAGTGCTGAAAGTGGCATTAAATTAACAATCAATCAATCTTATATTCTGTTTTCTATTAATAACATAATAATGGTATCTATTTATATATTTCCTTGGGTCAATATGTAATAATAACCTTAAAATCGTCTTTTATAAAAATAAATCCCAGCCCATAGCTTAGACCCCCATATATAGAACAAGAGGCTGTCACAACGACAGCAAACAGGATTTATTAACATTTATTTGTGTCCTGGCAATATCACAAGAACCATAACTGATGAACGAAGAAAGTGAAAATCGTCAATATCAAATTTGACCTCCATTTTGTCATCAGTATCAACATATTAATTAAAATTTTAAAAGGTTTGGTTGAACGGTTCATGAGTAAATGCACGGACACAACATTTTTTAAACTTTCAAGAACCATAACTCCAGAACGGTAAAAGTCAAAATCGTCATTATTGAACTTGACCTCCATTTGGCAGTAACAACATATTAAAATTTTTAAAGGTTTGGTTGAACGCTTCATGAGTAAATGCACGGACAACATTTGGTTGCCGCCCGCCCGCCGTACATCCCCAAATCAATAACCGACATTTTTGACACAAAAATCCGGTTAAAAATTACAATGACAGTGTTTTACAATTTTCATGTCACAATTTGTGTCAAACACTGTTGATTTTGTCCCATGGAGAAAGTTTAGGGCTTTGCGACAAAAAAGACAAATATTTGAATTTCTGATGGAAAACATATGTATATAAATAACTTAATCCTAAAACAATTTTTGTATATCTGGTATAATCGGTAGTTTTAGTCACTTGACGTTGATAAAACTTCATAGGAGGTATAAATGCTGTCATTTTCATCTTAACTTAGTCTTTGTGACTATCATAGTGCAAGCATAAGAGAGTCAAGTAATATACAAGCAAACTTTATTGTGAAAATCAAACATTGAAATCATGAAATGTTAGCGATCATAAAGATAAAACCTATACAAGTGATCTAATTTTGTTTAAATTTTGTATTAATGTTTTGTACAAAGTGGTTTTTGGTATATAAAATTTTGAAAATAAAACTGTTGAAAGTTAATCCTCAATAAACTGTGTTTTGCAAAGTAGGGGTGGAGATTGGATATAAAAAGATAATTAAAAATTTTCTAAGTCAGAATGTGATTCAAGAAATACAGCAAGAACAGATAACTCTTAATTATGAATGCATTTTAATGCTGACTTTTGTATTATGTATAAGGGCAAGTATCCATATGTTTTCACATACAGTACAAACCAAGGAGAATGTTTAACCACACTTTAATTTTCATTTGAAGTTTGTACTTTATTAATATCACTTTTAGATGCAATCTCATTTCCTAATTTGAATGAAATAAGAACAAGTTTATCAATGAAAATTTTAACCAATTAACTATACTAAAATTTTAACTTTTTGGAATTCCAAAGTGTACAAAAATGAAGTCATTGTTTGATACGAAATTAGTCTTGCAATACTTTAAGATTATTTCATAGATCTTAAAAGTTTAATGCAAAGTTCAATGAAAAAGCATTCTGTGTATAAAATCAGATTATAAATATTTTATTTTGAAAGCTATATTTAAATGACATTTGTTTAAGCAGGTTTACTGCAGATTTGTGAATATTAAGCTTACATTACAATATAAAACTTTTGACATTAAGAGTTCAACATTTTAAAGGACATTCTACTTTAAGCACATGTTTTGAGACTATTTTTTTGCTCTGGACTGTTGATTTTGTATAAGAATGTTCATGCAAACAAAGATTTCTATTTGGTATTCATTTTCAATGTTCTCAAATACCAACCCAGCTTAATCTTTTATACTGTACCAAGTGAATCCACCTTACAATTCTAAGACCAATATTGACATAGTGTTTAAAGCAAATATGTTTTTCTGTGCTGGAATGTATCCGAACATGACTTTATATATATATACAAAAGGTTTATAACTTCTTGTTTTGAAAAATAATGACAAAAATATTAATAACGATTGGAAACATGTCAATAAAATGAAAGAAAATGTACGTCAATGTTCCTGACTTTGGTAAACAGACAAGTATCGGCAGACCTTTTTATAAACTATAACATTCCAGAAATAGTTAAAACTAGTCAGCCACCTATTGTTGAAGAGATCTATATTATAAACACTAAACAAATTCTACAGAAAAAGAATACAGGCAAATGAAAAGAGAAATAAAAGAGGCTGAACTTTAAGGTGAAAAATAAGTCAGCAATAAATAAATAAAATTCTAACAATCGTAGAATGTCACCAAGTCCTCAAATCTCCCTTGAAATCAAAATGAAAGCAATTTATTCTCAACAGCTTTGCATATGCCTAATTTCTATATTACATTATTACAGCTGAGGATCATATCAAATCAAAATGGCAAATATTAGATATATTTCTAACCAAAAGTGGTTAGAAAAAATTATCCAATAAAGAATAAAAATTCTTTGACTGCTTTAAATGTGAAGTTACCCTAGTAAGTGATAAAGCTAAAGGGTTTCTGTTTTACTTTTCACCAATACTTTTAATCAATATTATAACCAAAACAGAGGGTCGAAACAGTCATCAACTGCAAGAAGAAAAAACCGGAATAACAGAGATACTGAAGTGCAACAAAAACAAAGCAGATTCTATTCAGGCCAGAAAAAATTGGGAAAGTATTTCCGTACCAGTTACAAGATTCTCGACTTTCGACAGGTAACAAATATATATAAGATTAAGAAAAGTTAGTTATGTTTAAGATCTTTTATCATGCTGTGATACAAAATAATTGGATCATAATAAAAGATAAGGAGATTTGTCATAAATACAAATGAGACTATTGAAATATCCATAAAGACCAATGGACAAAGTGCCATGACTTGCAATTGTGAAGTCATATTTTGACACTCTCTTAAAAAGCCAAATCTCCTGCTTTCAGGACTCTCTAAGAACTGAGATTTTCTAGCTTAGAAAACTGAAGAGGTGTCAAAACTTAAAACTTCAATAAAGTTACGTAATATTATAAATAATCATTACAAATATATAAAATATTGACACATTTTAAGATCTATATATCCTCTTAAAATGTACTTCACATAGTCTATCATAATGACAAAAAGAGATTTATTTAAAAATATTTAATCTTTGTAGTAAAACCTACGGAAATATTGTCAGTAATGTCAAAGAGGGTACCTGTTAATTTGACAATTCAAACATAGTGGGTCACATGGTTGTGAACTACAAACAACCGTCCATGACAAAACTAGGATACCTTGATCTTTCAGGACACTGTGACATTGTATCCAACCAATAGAGTGTGTCTAACGGAATTTTAATTGTATAAATATTATCAACACCTCACTTGAAGACATAAACAGTTTTGACCATTATTCAACAAAAATGTATACAACAGACGAAATTAGAACTGATTTGTTCTATATTTTCATTGAGAGTATAAACTAGGGCAACTGGAATCTTCAGACCTTGAAACAATAAGAACAAGAAATACAGAGAAAGAAAAAGAAATTCAATCCATCATTTATTTTTAATGGCAATAAACCTCACATGGTTGCCCTTTACCTGTGAACTAAAAAAAAAAATTGTGAAGAGGACAGCTACATACATAATTAGAAGACATTTTATTCCAAGGTTAAAAATTCAAGGTTTAAAAACAAATCTAAATGTTGTCATAGCAGCAGCCTAATTCAAAGTGTTTCCAGTCTGCACCAAAAACTTTTTTCAACTACTAGTCCGAAGACCAATATTCTGACATTTTTCTTATTGGTCAAAACAATGTTTTGCAAAAACTAACTAGTTCAAATGAAATTTTACTAGTCTGGGGCATCGGATTAGTGGCTAACCACCATGCAGACTGTGTTTCACACAAATATGGTAAAGAAAATAACTGGTGGAGAGGAGTTTGAACTTCTATGCTGTAATGATTATTAAGAAAATGCAGGAACTTTTTCAAGGTTTCCTTTGTGCTAATCTTTTCCCACAGAAATGTAGACTTTCAAAGAGATAAATCATGCTATAAATTAAACATATAAAAGGGAAAAAGATTTAAGAAAAAAAATTGAACATATTCACATTTTAGACATATCCTACATATATGTTCTATAAATACACTTTTTAGGTGCAAGTTCTACCCCAATTCCTAAAATGAAGATTATAATCTGAATTGTAAATATCAAATTCCAGGTACAACCAATATGTTCCCAAACTTATTCTCAGGAAAAACCTACATTGTTCAATATAAATTCTATTTTACATTTTTAAGTAAACTGAAGATATACAATAAATAAATAACATAACTTCCATCTAAAATGTTCAGTAAAACAACTAGAGGAAAAGTAAATTTACCTTCAAAAGACCTATCATAAACATCCATATAAATAATCACTCCATTCCCAAATAAAAAACTTTCTTCACTATCTGTCAAACCAGTTATTTTGATAGGCTTTGAACTGTTATAGCTCACCTGACATTTTCTATTATTTTCTTCTCAATGACAATATTAAAATCCTATTGTTCACTAAATTTCACAACAGTAGTCTTAATAAAATGTCATTTACTATTGAATAGTGTGACTTAATGTTCAGTGATTAAATAATGACAGATAATAGTCATCAAACTAATTTACCTGATCAATCAGGTAAGGTATGTGTGACAAGGTAAAAAAACAACAATAAAACTTACTTGCAACTTTTTCTTTGTTGGTGCGAAAATGAAAGACAGTGATCGGAAGACATAACATAAATCTGTTAAACTGTCATCATCCATTTTTACTATTTGTAAACTGTTAGTTCCATACAACTCAAAAATAATGATGTCACATGGCCATGATCTGGCGCAACAAGTTTAAATTTTTGTTTCGATTTGAAAATCTAGGACAAATGACCATCACATTATTGTCCAAACACACTGACCGCCTTTCTATTTAATAACAAACAAACTACGAAAGTTTACAAGATCCTGAGATAAAATCTCTTAAAAACCAAGATAAACTAGGTAGGAAACTCTGCTTTTATCAAAGTTTTCACCTGAACGGGATTGATCCATTTAATTCAAGGGTGGCAACCCTGGGTAACAAAGCTCTTTAGTATTGATTTGGTCAAGGTGCACAAAACATTCTTGTGTTTAAATTGTTTTCTGTCTTACAAACATTTAATTGATTAGTCTCCTCTGCAATACACATCTATATGAAACAGATATTTTATTTCTAATGCATAAAATTAAACCAATTTTTCTAAAAGTAAATATAAATTTTATTCCTTTTTCTTTCCCTTTTAAAATGAAATAAGAAAGTTTTGAACAGATATATCATGTTAAGGAGAGGTATTTGCGAAAAATACCAGTCTAGAGAATGTAAAATTTCTCGAGCCGTAAGGCGAGGAAAAATTCATTCTCAAGACTGGTATTTTTCGCAAATACCCCTCAATAACATGATATATCTGTTTAATTACACCCAATGTTAATATACTAAAGCGCATTGTTGACCGTGACGTTACAAGCGTCCAGTCGGATAGAGTATTTTTTGGCAAATACCACGGCAGAGAGGGTAAAAAAGGCATATATCCTTTTAGCAAATACCCCGGCGGCGTTAAAAATGAACGATATTCATTTGATAACAGTAAATTGGTGAAAAATACACTGGCTATCAACCAATCAAAACCCGGGATTCTTACATAAGGTGTAATTATAAAAAAAATTGTACATTTGCTTTTTTTTTTAATTCTCAGAATTAAAATGCCACAAAAAAGTGTGCCAGACTTCATAAATATGCACACCTAAGATTATGCATTATGTATTGTAAGACGGTACTTAAAGACCTGTCTTGATGAAACTACCCTGTGCTTGCAATAAATCTGCTGCAGATTTCTCTAAGTGATTTTTTTTACTTCCCCTGACCAATGATGAGGATTGACTAATAAAAATGTTTTTTTTTGTGTTTTTTTTTTTTTATATTTGTAAAAACAGTCCACAATTCAGATTGTCAACAGTTTTGCAAAGCCATTCAAAGTATGTTTACACTGGGTTAATTTAACTTTAATCTATACAAAAAATTCTTTTTTGCATGTTGAATAACATGAGATGTAGGTATACTTTAATGAGACTTGAACCACTTGACACCAAAGACATTTAGAGGTCAACATATGGTGTTAAACAGTCACCTATACAATTGGTCTAAATAAGCCACAAAAAGTTGAGAGGTAAATAAATCTAATGAGCCTTTCAAAGATCTGACATCAATATCAAATTCACAAAAATGACAGAAAACATTATATATTTGTAACAAAAGTCAACCATTGTTGAGGTTTGGAACTGAGAACTTTGTGTAGCCAAGTTAAATTTAAAAAAAATAAAATTAATCCTACACTTGTCCTCGACCCAATAACGTCTTTGATCTGTTGGAAAACTATTCCTTGTTAGCTTATGAGCCCTTATAGGTAATGCAAGATATTTGTTTTTGGGAAATGAAATTTTGTTACAAGGCAACCATTCTTTGTGTGCATGTTTTACTTACTATGAAACCAGATGGAAATCAACATTTACTTGTTAAAAGTGCATCATTTATAATGAGTCATTTTGATATCAATTTTAATGATCTTAAATTAACATAATAATGATATTGTTTGTATGATTCAATCTACTCATCTCAGCAGCTTCTGGCCACAAATATTTACTTTTATACAAAACATAATTATCTTTATAAAGAAAAAAACGTGATCACTTGCACTTATCTGTAACCAAATCATTAAATTACAAAGAGAATATTATCACTTTGGTTTTTATTTCAAAGCATTTTTTGACATTGGGAAAGAGTAAATTATCACTTGATAAATAAGTATCATTCTTTGTGGTCCCCCTCCTTTATAATCTTTCAATGATGAGGAAATTGTAAATCTTTCAGTTAATATATATATTTTTTTTTTAATAGTACAGGAAATCGAAAAAGTAAGCTGCACTGATGTTATTTGTGAAACCGGAGAGCATGAATTTCATTATAAAATTGCTTGTCTACCTGAACTCCAACCCAGGACCTCCGTGTTACAAGACAGTGTGTATACCAACTGAGCTTAATGATCCTTAGCTCAACCGCTTATGGCTGATTTAAAGTATCTACCACATTTACTAAGGGAAGGAATCCTGTCATACTTGATATACAATACATCCATTTCAACTTTTGCTTTTGATAGAAAGAAACAATATATCTGCTGTTATATTTTAAATAAAAGATCTGTCTAATTTGTAATAGACTTAAACAAGCAGCAATCTATCCATATTTCATAAGTTTTGCTGTCAGGATAGGTGGATAATCAGAGAGAAAATAAAAATAAAATTCAGGAATATTTATACATGCTGCAAGGGTTAATAAAAAATAACAAAATTTCTGTGATTGAAACAGGCTTGTATTTTTAATTTAATTTTCATGAATCTTTTTTGGACCATTATTAAATGATGAAATGACATGCGTGTCCACACTTTAGCAAACTGACCTAGTTGACCAGTGATTAGATATTTTTCAATATAGCAGTATAGGATATTAAATTGAGTTATTTCCCCTGCATTATGTTTCTTTTAAATTTTCACTGACTAACAGTTAAAATCTGTTCCTTAAATATCATAATGGTAATTTTATAGGCATTAGTTTGTCTTCATTATATATCTGTTTTCTAATCTTTTATTTTTAAATTTGCTTAACTATCAAAACATAAATTTCAAGGTGTTGTGAAAAGCACGACAGTAGACTGAAACAGTTGACTAATTTTGCATGAAAAGATGAATTATGTGTTTACAGTAAGGGGATATGAACCTTTTTATACTGGTTTTAATGTAATGTTTCATTAAATTTACAATGTTTAGTTTGTTCAATTAAGTTTTCAATATTTTTTGTCCTACTATAACCATGATAAATATAATTTTAAAGCTATAAATTTAAGTCTACAGTATATTTGTATCAGATATAAGAACACAAGTTCTTATAATTGCAATACTCACACAGTCACATTTTCCCCATTTTTCACAACTTTACAATAATTTCCAAATTAAAAGTAGTAATCACTATGTATTGGTAAAAATAAAAAGATAAAACAGTTATCAACACAGCCTTCAAGTTTTTCTTATTATCAACAGACTTCACAATACTTTCAAAGAAATTTTTAATGAATTATTTCGTTTAATCAAAAAATAAATTATGAATAAGTTATTAAATGTAAGAATAAACTTGCCTTTTTCCTCATTTTTGAAAAGTTTGGTCTATTCATCCAGAATTAAAACTTCCCCATAACATGCTTATTTTGATGTAACATACATCATATGTCCTCATACAGCCAGTACACCTTAAGGAACAGTTTTCTATGTATTTTATTTTGCTTGAATGTCAATTTTATTACAGAAGTCTGCAGCTAGGGGATATTATATTTTCCTTTGATCGTGGTGATTATAAACTAAATACTGTAACAGGTTACCGTAGCAATACATATTTAACTTCAGGCTTAAAAAAACAAAATATAAACACTGCAAATGACATTTTGAATTATTTTTAGGTTAACTACAAATACAGATTTTATTTTAAGAGCTGAAACAATATGCCAAACTAACAGTACAATTTAACTTTTAAATGCTAGTGGCAAAGTTTGATACATTTCAGTATGCAGACCAGAAAACATACATTATATGAGGTTGCTTTATAATGTCCCCTTATAGCAGGAGCACTGGAAAAATTTACACTTGAATTGGTCCAACCCTTCCCTTGAGATCAATTTTTTTTTCTTAAAGTGATATCTCAAGCAACTTGTCCAAGCCAACGAAGGGCAACAACATCTGCAAAAATGTTTGAACCCAAACAGTCAAACATAGCCTGCAATTTTTATGGTGAGATTAAAAGAAATAGCCAATCCAACTGAATCAGTCACAAGATGGAAAAGTTTATAAAATATTTATATTCAAGCAATTTCAGATGTCAGAGCCACATAAAAAGCTTCAAATACTAAAAAAAAAATAACTGAAGAGACTAGCAATTTCAGTTTTTTTTTATTTTAAAAAAATTTTTTTTTTCTAATACCTCTCATTTTCATAAAATAACAATATTCTACGTGGCATGTTCAATTTATAGCAAATTTGAGGAAATCTGATAATAAGTTTGAAAAAAATAGCTTTTGTGTGAACTATAACAATTATCAATTACCTCATTCTCCTGCTCTGATAATTCAGGTGAAGTCTTGCTTACAAGTTCAAAAGATTTAGCTGGAGTTGTCTCCCTTTCATTATACAGCCACCTTTTCTTGGCCTGTTCTGGACTAGATGGAGTAGATATAGCACCTTTCCCTGGTGGAATGACATAGTGTCTCATTATCCATTCCTTTGACTTCATTCTATCTGGAGGCGGAGGACTTGCTTTTAGTTTCAAGTGCATGACAAGGTCGTCTGGTGACGGAAGTTTTAGAGTATCTTTATACTGATAGGCACAGTACTTCTTATGCATTGTGTCTAATAAAGTCTTAGCTGGCATTGTACTGGATCCTAGTTTCAAATTTTCCTCCTCTTTTTGAGTAAGAGGTTTATTTTCACCTTCCATCTTCCCTTCAAGGTCATTCCAAACAGCCTGAGCAACAGGTGAATAAAACTTTTTCCATCGTTTACTACTAATGCCATGCCATGTTTGAGCTAGTTCTTTTTTCATTAATTTGTATTCTTTTGAATTAATATCATCTATTGCACAACCCTTTGAACTAATATCAATATTTGAATTTTCTTTATCAAAAGAATCAAAAGCACTTTTTTCAATATTTGTCTTATTTTTCTTTTTTGATTTGGATCTAACAAGTCCTTTCCCTTTTTTCCCCTCTTTCACTGAAGAGTCTTTGGAATGTTTTGATTTGTTCTCCGGAGTTTTATCACTATCTTTATGAACACTACTAATTTCCTGTTGTGGGATAACCACTTCAGGAAGAGTTTTTGCAGTTTCAATTTGAAGACTGCTTGGATCAGGAAGAGGTCTATTTCGAAAACTATGTGACCCCAACTTAAGCTTGTCACGGTTTCTATTTCGACGGTTTATAACAGGGCTGGTAGCATTGACAACCATTTGCATTTCTGGTGATTCATCATCCATAAAATTTGAAAGATGAACACTCTGAAGTTTTTCAGGAAAACTATTAGGTTTTGTAGCAGATAATCTGTTTTCAGTTTTATTTTCACACTGAACACAATTTTCTGATGGTTTTCCTTCAATTTTCCCTTTCTTTTTTGGTCGTTTTAGTGAGTCTGTTGTATTTGTACCTATTGTTACATAGTTTGGTATTGACAAACAACTTGATCCTTTATCCTCACTGCACAAAAAGTTAAAATTTTCATCTATTGATGTCTGAATACCAGTAGTTGAGTGACTCCGGGCCCTCTTTGGTCTACAAACCGACTTATAAACGTCACTTTCACTTATAAATAATTCCTCATTCTTTATGTCAATATTTGCTTGATCACTACCATAGATAACATCACCTTCCATACTATTCAATGAAGTCTTACTTCTCTGGTATTTAGTTCTGTCAATACCATTTCTACCTGTAGAAAAATTAGGAGAAGTCAGAGATCTTTGTAATCCTCTGTTGTTTTTTAAAGTTGAACTTATTATTTTCTCAATTTTTTCTACAGGTGGTGGAAAGGAGGACTCTGACAGTTTCTCCCACGGATCGTCTTTATCTTCAATGTCTTCATATTCTTGACTAAATGATGGTAACAAAAGTGATCTGTTTTCTCTTCCATTTTGATAGGGCATCAAATTCTGAAGAAGAAAAGAAGAAAAGTATTATAAGGGAGATAACTCTAATTTAAAATAATACATTTTTCTACATTTATTTTTTGATATTTCACTATGTACACAAATCAAATTTGACAGGGTATTTTAAGTGTTTAACCCTTTTTGATTGATGGCAATGTGTGTTGTTCTTGAACCTGCACTGAAGCATTCTGATTTATATATATATATATATATATATCATAGTAAGTATACAGGCTTAAAAAATTAAAACCTTACAATAAATAAGTAATTGCTATATATGTAACGCAGTAAAATCAATGACTAATTTCTTTATAACCAGTAAAATAAATAAGAAATTTCTGCAAAACCAGTAAAAATTTTATGTCCCCCAAAATCTATTTGTTGAAACACGTAAAAGAATCTAAAAATAAACTGTCAACAGTTTTGAAATAGACAGAATAATTCATTATTAAAATAATTATTAACAAAAACAGAAGATGCTGTTCAATAACTTTGAGTACTCCTTGTTCAATAACTTTTCAATTCTTAAATGCCTATTAAACATGTATGCATTTAAACTGTGAATTTGATTAGAAATTTCCATTAAAATGATATGCATGGTCATTAACAAACACAATTTCAATTAACCATAGCTTTCAGTGTCTGGTTTTTAATTACAGCATCAATATCAATAATAAATTTTGCAACAATGATAATAACTCCTGCTGGCTTTTATATAGTTTAAATGAATATTGAAGTAGTTTTATAACTGAGTTTTAATTTTATAATATTGTTTAACTGTCAATACCGCTGTGAAATAGGAGCCTGATAAATTGCTTACATCATTAGGTTGGCATGGGGTATCCATTTTATATAGATATACAATTAATAATTCAGACAGGAAATGTATTTCAGGCATCCAAATATTTTACATTGATTTGTAATTTGTTTATGTTTTGACATTCTGAAATGAATGCCATGATATTTGTTGATATTTAATTGATCATATGAATTTGAATTATATGTAATAAAGTGACCAAAATAGTAATTTTCTAACATGTATAATATAACAGAATTTTAAATTAAGCCCTTCTTGTTTCACATAAATGATATCAATACATGTAAGTCTTCGTGGATTTACTCCTAGTTTATATGTAGCAAATCACACACTGATGCTATAAAAACTATTAGATGCATAACTGCACTTCCTCTCAACAAGTTTTCTAAGAGAATCTATTAGAAAAGAGAACAATGAGCCATTACTAGCAAAAATGGACCAATAAAAAGAAAAGCCATTACTAGCAAAAATGGACCAATAAAAAGAACAGCCATTACTAGCAAAAATGAACCAATAAAAAGAACAGCCATTACTAGCAAAAATGGACCAAATAAAAAGAACAGCCATTACTAGCAAAAATGGACCAATAAAAAGAACAGCCATTACTAGCAACTAGAGGCTCTCAAGAGCCTGTGTCGCTCACCTTGGTCTATGTGCATATTAAACAATGGACACAGATAAATTCATGACAAAATTGTGTTTTGGTGATCATGATGTGTTTGTAGATCTTACTTTACTGGACATTCTTCTTGCTACAATTACCTCTATCTATAATGAACTTGGCCCAGTAATTACAGTGGAAAATATATTCTAAAAATTTACAAAAATTTATTGAAATTGTTAAAAAATGACTATAAAGGGCAATAACTCCTTAAGGAATAAACTGACAATTTTGGTCATGTTAACTTATTTGTAGATCTTACTTTGCTGAACATTATTGCTGTTTACAGTTTATCTTTATCTATTATAATATTCAAGATAATAACCAAAAACTGCAAAATTTCCTTAAAATTACTAATTCTGGGGCAGCAACCCAACAACAGGTTGTCTGTTTTGTCTGAAAATTTCAGGGCAGATAGATCTTGACCTAATAGATTATTTTATCCCATGTCAGATTTGCTATAAATACTTTGGTTTTAGAGTTATAAGCCAAAATCTACATTTTACCCCTATGTTCTATTTTTAGCCATGGCAGCTATCTTGGTTGGTTGGCAGGGTCACGCCACACATTTTTAAAACTAGATACCCAAATGATGGTTGTGGCTAAGTTTGGTTAAATTTGGCCCAGTAGTTTCAGAGGAGAAGATTTTTTTAAAAGAATACTAAAATTTTAGAAAAATGGTTAAAAATTGACTATAAAGGGCAATAACTCCTTAATGGGTTAACTGACAATTTTGGTCATGTTGACTTATTTGTAGATCTTACTTTGCTGAACATTATTGCTGTTTACAGTTTATCTCTATCTATAATAATATTCAAGATAATAAGCAAAAACTGCAAAATTTCCTTATAATTACTAATTCAGGGGCAGAAACCCAACAACGGGTTGTCCGATTTGTCTGAAAATTTCAGGGCAGATAAATCTTGACCTAATAGATTATTTTATCCCATGTCAGATTTGCTCTAAATAGTTTGGTTTTAGAGTAATAAGCCAAAATCTACATTTTACCCCATGTTCTATTTTTAGCCATGGCGGCTATCTTGGTTGGTTGGCAGGGTCACGCCACACATTTTTAAAACTAGATACCCAAATGATGGTTGTGGCCAAGTTTGGTTAAATTTGGCCCAGTAGTTTCAGAGGAGAAGATTTTTTTAAAAGAATACTAAAATTTTAGAAAAATGGTTAAAGATTGACTATAAAAGGCAATAACTCCTTAATGGGTTAACTGACAATTTTGGTCATGTTGACGTATTTGTAGATCTTACTTTGCTGAACATTATTGCTGTTTACAGTTTATCTCTATCTATAATAATATTCAAGATAATAAGCAAAAACTGCAAAATTTCCTTAAAATTACTAATTCAGGGGCAGCAACCCAACAACGGGTTGTCCGATTTGTCTGAAAATTTCAGGGCAGATAGATCTTGACCTAATAGATTATTTTATCCCATGTCAGATTTGCTCTAAATACTTATGTTTTAGAGTTTTAAGCCAAAATCTACATTTTACCCCTATGTTCTATTTTTAGCCATGGCGGCCATCTTGGTTGGTTGGCAAGGTCACGCCACACATTTTTTAAACTAGATACTCCAAAGATGATTGTGGCCAAGTTTGGATTAATTAAGTTTCAGAGGAGAAGATTTTTGTAAAAGATAACTAAGATTTACGAAAAATGGTTAAAAATTGACTATAAAGGGCAATAACTCCTAAAGGGGTCAACTGACCATTTCGGTCATGTTGACATATTTGTAAATCTTACTCTGCTGAACATTATTGATGTTTACAGTTTATCTCTATCTATAATAATATTCAAGATAACCAAAAACAGTAAAATTTCCTTAAAATTACCAATTTAGGGGCAGCAATCCAACAACAGGTCGTCCGATTCATCTGAAAATTTCAGGGCAGATAGATCTTGACCTGATTAACAATTTTACTTCATATCATATTTGCTCTAAATGCTTTGGTTTTTGAGTTATAAGCCAAAAACTGCATTTTACCCCTATGTTCTATTTTTAGCCATGGCGGCCATCTTGGTTGGTTTGGAGGGTCACTTGTCACAATTTTTAACTTAATACCCCAATGATGATTGTGGCCAAGTTTGGTTAAATTTGGCCCAGTAGTTTCAGAGGAGAAGATTTTCGTAAAAGAATACTAAAATTTACGAAAAATGGTTAAAAATTGACTATAAAGGGCAATAACTCTTAAGGGGTCAACTGACCATTTAGGTCATGCTGACTTATTTGTAAATCTTACGCTGCTGAACATAATTGCTGTTTACAGTTTATCTCTATCTATAATAATATTCAAGATAATAACCAAAAACAGTAAAATTTCCTTAAAATTACCAATTTAGGGGCAGCAACCCAACAACGGGTTGTCTGATTCATTTGAAAATTTCAGGGCAGATAGATCTTGACCTAATAAACAATTTTACCCCATGCCAGATTTGCTCTAAATGCTTTGGTTTTTGAGTTATAAGCCAAAAACTGCATTTTACCCCATATGTTCTATTTTTAGCCATGGCGGCCATCTTGGTTGGTTTGGCGGGTCACCGGACACAATTTTTAAACTAGATACCCCAATGATGATTGTGGCCAAGTTTGGTTAAATTTGGCCTAGTAGTTTCAGAGGAGAAGATTTTTGTAAAAGTTAACGACGCCGGACGCAGGACGCCAAGTGATGAGAAAAGCTCACTTGGCCCTTTGGGCCAGGTGAGCTAAAAATGGACCAATAAAAGGAACAGCCATTACTAGCAAAAATGGACCAATAAAAGGAACAGCCATTACTAGCAAAAATGGACCAATAAAAAGAACAGCCATTACTAGCAAAAATGGACCAATAAAAAGAACAGGTCCTTTAAAAAAAACAAACCCAAAAATTAAAGAGTGCTGACACATTTAAGGAAGAGAATAACAGGAAAAATAAATGAGGAATACACAAATTAACACCCAACCCCTTCTAGAACTTAATTTATTAGTCAACAAAAGGAGATATGGACAGAAAATGATAAAAGATAACAGAAAGAAATCACACTGTTTAGCGTAAAGACTCTCCTGTGCATGCAGGCAAACATGGACAGACACTTTATTTTGTACATCTTCCAATACAATAGAGGTAACCAGACCATTGAAGGACAATCTAAACACAAATAAGTTACTGACATCTCCTAACATTAATATCTAGTAGTTGAAGGACAATCTAAACACAGATAAGTTACTGACATCTCCTAACATTAATATCTAGTAGAGGGAATTAGTCAGATTGACTAGAATTCCCAGGACTGTCCATCTAATATAACATCATTGAACATAACAGAAAATCTCACTGTTTGTCTATAATAAGGTTTTAATAGCCTTTAATCAGTTAGTTTATAGGACAGACAAATCAGTTTCAGTCATCCACATGTCAGCTGAGAATCTGTCAAAAAAATATCATGAATGGTTTGATATAGTAGCTATTTGATCCAAGTTATGAACCAAAATCTGATAAAAATGAAAGACCTTTGAAAGTGTTCTCATTTGAACTGTCCTAAGATAAAGAATGTCATTATCTATAATTGATTGGTCGATAGTTACTAAACATCCAGTGGCAAATAGTTCATGCATGTTCATGACAAGTTCTTAAGAGTTGAAAGTGGAATTGTAAATTGTTGAGAACCCTAACCAGCTATCCGTAAGTTTTATGTGCAAATTTATAAAAGGTGTCCAAAATTACTGTATATTACATTTTGAAATCAGTTAAGCTTTCTTTAAAAAATGCAAATGTGTCTGCTCTGAAATGTCAAGTTTTTTAACACTTGATCATGACAAAAAAGATCTTCAAAAACCTAACACATCATCATGACAAAGTTTTTACAGTTCTTGCATATCATGGCAAAAGTATCTATGCAGATATATGTATCCAACAATATAAAGTATCTATGATTTTGTATATCTTGTTATATGACTTCCATCATACCCCAGTTACCTAACCAACTACTACTGCTTGTTGAATTCAACGAGGATTTGATAACAGTGTAGCCAATTTCCTGTATTATAGCCATACTTAAATCCAGATCTAAGTAAACAATAGGTCAAGGTTCAAACTCAAGATGTTCTAACATGTAGATCAAAGAAATAATATCAAAATACACCTGGTTAATTTCACAGGTAAATAGATAAACAAACCAGAAAAAGAGGATTTCAATGAAAAATAAACCAAACAAAAACTCTGTTTACTGAACAAACTTTGAAGTCAAGCCCAAATCAAGTCAATTTGATTAAAAGAACATTACCATAGGAGAATGAATATGTTCAGAAGTTGCCATAACAAAAATTAAATTGGCTGCAACAAATCACTATTTTTTGCTGTTTTGGGTAGAATAATTTGATTGCATACTAGTGAACAAGGTAATTTTCTTATGGACAGGTTGTTGTCTCTTGACACATTCTGTGATTCCATTCTTAATTTATTTATAGGCTTAAAAAAAACCTTGACTGATAACTGCCAACTTCAGTTAGAATATTAGATGGATTAACGAAAAAACAAAACTATAGTTTAGACATGATTTATATACATTCACTGGATGCAACCTTGACCTTTAGGTCACTGTCAATGTCATGGCCAACAGTTGAAGAAAATGATGTACCATGATATAACATGGAAGCATAAAGATATCCACTATGACTTTAGCATAAATGACTTTGGATAAAGTAAAAGTTCTCCCAAATTTTGTTAGTAAGCATATACTTATTTCATCTTTTAAAAGTTACAATTAATAATCATTTAACCTGGCTATATTTGAATGATAAATGAACACTTTCATTAAATGATTGGACCTTACCTATTGGACACATGATATAAGACAGGTCCTGTTATGAATTGGTATTTAATAGAAGGTGTGCTTTGTCAGGTGTGGGTTACTCTGTCCTGAATTAAACAGGAGCCTTTGAAATAAGTTTGATTAACAAATGATAGGTTAGTTATCGGGTAATGGGTATGAAAATTTTATGATGCTCGGCTGAGGTGTAAAGAAGCAATTTGTGGGTATTTTATGTTGATGAACCCAGCTCTTAAAATTTATGCTGTTTTTTTTTTTTTATATAAAAGCCTGTAAATCTGGGTGGTACTGTTGAGTTGGGATTTGACAACCCTACCCAAATTTTCTTATACAGTAAGTTGTAGAATTATGGCCGTCATTAAAAATTCATCAAAACTAAAATATTTGTTCAGTGAATAATACCATCTTTGTTCTCAAATTTCAATTTATTGGCTGTGCCAACATAATTGTATCATTACATAAAACCATTAAATTTCTGAAAAATTAATAAAATGAGTGCAAACTCATATTCATTTTTTTAATTATATGTTATTAAAAACTGTTAAAATAATCCTTTTTTAATGAAAATATTTGAGTAAATATATGACATTTAAACCACTAAAAAACAATTTAAAGTCACACAAAATTTAAATACAATGAAAATATTTACCATTTAAATTAATGAGAATACTAATGTCATTACTTAAGGATCAGTAAGTTGGGTCAATACAACAATCCTACCGTTAAAAATCTTCCATAGGGCCTTTTCCAAAGACTTTACACTGAAGCTTAAGGATACCTTAATACCAGTACTTTTTAACTTAGTTTTACAAATAAATTCTAAAAGTTTACTATACTAATCTTCTGCTGAAGGATTGGTAAAACATACCTCAAGTTATTATGAGAAAGAAAAACCAAGCAAAGCTGACAAAAAAGATACCATTACAGACTCCAATAATTATGTGCTCACAGAAAAGCAGGAGACTCAAGAGCCTGCAACTCAAACCAGGCCTCTTTGTAAATATTACAGAATTAAAGCTATTTTCCTAATGCATATATAGTTTTAAGGTTTGGTTGCTTGCCTTGTTTTTTAAACTGTTTTCAAGCATAATAATTAAGTTTTACAGTTGCAATCAATAGACACATGTAGGTGGGGCTTTAGCTTGTATATTTGAGCAAACAATTATGCAAACAAAGCAATCAAGCAAACCAAACCTTTCCACTACATGCATTAGAAAATAGCTCTAAGAATGATAATTTTTTTTAATTAAGCTTTAGATTGCTGTATAAACAATTTATATCTATATCTCATTTTCACATTATTAACAAGTGAAACTGCGAGCTACTGCTCACTGATGATACCCCCGCCGCAAGTGGATAATATTAATAGTGTAAAAATATGCAAGTGTTCGGTAAACAGGAAGTTGTCGAGTGATGAATCTGAAAACGCATCACACGGTATAGCTGACTTATATAAATCCTGAAACCAAATTTCAGAAATCCTTGTATTGTAGTTCCTGAGAAAAATGTGACGAAAATTTTCAACTTGGCTATCATGTGTAAAATCAGACAAGTGTTCGGTAAACAGGAAGTTGTCAAGTGATGAATCTGAAAACGCATCACACGGTATGGCTGACATATATAAATGTTGATACCAAAGTACAGAAAGGGTGGATGTGTAGTTCCTGAGAAAAATGTGACGAAAGTTTCATGGGACGGACTGACTGACGGACGGACGGACTGACGGACTGACGGACGGACGGACAGACAGAGGTAAAACAGTATACCCCCCCCTTTTTTAAAGCGGGGGTATAATTAGATCCACTGGCTGGATGGAGGGGCAAAATTTTCTGAGCCTTACAGGAATTTCTTGTCAAGATTGGTGTTTTTTTTTGTGTAAATATGCTTCATTGACATGTTATACCTGTTTTAATTTACACAGAATACAAATAGAGTTTGTTACCTTAAAATTTTGAAGGCCCAATTTTCTTTCTCTTCAAGATGTAGACAAAAACAACCACATTTTATATAAAGCAAATGAAATTACTAAAGCATCTCCATGGAGGATAAAATAGTCATCCCCCCTTTTGTTTTGGAAAATACCATGGCAGGGAGGGTTAAAAAGGCATATCCTTTAGCATATTTTCTCAGCAATGATGAAATGTAAAGACTATTCATCTTAAAGAGAGAAATAAGACATAAACTTGCTTCCAATCAATCAAAATCTTGGGTTTAAACGTGTATGGTATTATTGTAAGATATAACAATCTAGACATGAACTATTTAAAAATTATTTTGTAATCCCAATATCACAATTCATTTATAGTTTTAAAAATGTTAGTTTTTTGTAAACCCCCCCACCACGTCTAGAGAAAAAGTAACACCAAAAGGGCAATATAATATTAAAGGTGTGAATATAAGGACAGGTTACATTATAAAAAGTTTAGTCAAATCTTAAATCTGACAATCATAAAATAACATGTTTATTGGTTCTGTTTTTATTTATCTTCATATCTAACTTCAACACATTCAAATAATAAAATGAATGAAATAAGGCTGCAAAGGCAAGTAAATTTATCATAATTTGAAAATAAATTGAAGAATGTTTATCTTTTATAGCAACTTGTCATGCTTAATTTGGACTTGGACCAATATGAGAATGTATTAGTCTTGTTTTTGGAACATGAAAGAATTCATTTAAATTCAAAATATATGATTTAACAGTTTTCAATATAATTTTTAGTTAAAATAAAATAAAAAGTAAGAAATTACCTTTTAAATTAGGACAAAGATCTATTTCCTTGTTTGTAAACATCCAAAAAATACTACATAGTAATTTATCTCACTCTATTTAAACATGGGTAAAAATCCAGGTCACATCCAAAGAACTTTGAAAGGTAAATGATAAAATTATTATAATTAATATCTACCTGTTACACAGGTACTCAGCTGCAACGCTTGAGTAATTTTACCTTCAATATCATACAATATTAAATCTTCAAAGTTAATAGATATAGTTTTATTACTAACCAGGAGTTATTTCAAGTTCGTTAAAATGTACTCTGAAAAATCCCTCGCCAATATAATTATTTATGTAAAGAACACTCAATTACCCCCAGGATAGTTATTTTTCTTTACGTTAGCCTTACTGTTCTAAGGACAAGTAAATATGGGGATAATTTGGGTGGACTAAACATGCACCAGACCCCCTGGTGTGTGATCATATATTATTCCTCTTTATTATCATTTGTCAACAGTGTTAGGTTATAAAAAGCTCAATCATAACATCGTCAACCTTTTTTGTTTGCAATACACCTATTTATTTAAGATAATTTTCTCGTCATTTGTCACCAATTCACACCTTTCTTGCCACCATTATATAATACATTTGATTAGGAATTCAATAGAGGCATTTAACTGTCCCAGATATGAAATAGAAACATTTTTTGTGACTTGTGATAACAAATCTTGCATATTTTTGTCATAAAGAAGACTTTATCCATCTGTAAATATCTTTTTATAAAGTGCAACTAAATCTTTTTCTGCAAATGTGCATTGCTTGTCTGACTGGTTTTATATTATTTAAGCATGGACAAATCTAATAATTTGATATGGTAAAAATGCAAACTAATGGTATTCATAAATGCAAACTTTGGTCAGAGGTTTGTAAAACACTCCTGACATTTTAAATTACAAAGTATCAAATTCTGAGTAGTAAAATGATGCCAATTATAGACTCAACAAATATATTAAGTCTTTACAAGAAAACAGCTGACAAAAATTTATATATTCAGAGAAGTGTATCAGTGGTGTCAATATGAGATCTCATGCCGTAACTATCATTAAGTTTATAATGAGACATAATTTCAGTGTCTCAGTCTTCTTTTTCTCACATACGAGAGACTGCATATGACAAAAGAGAAAACTAGCAGCCTGATTTGTGTACAAAATAATGAAAGAAGAACAAGTATGTTATACAGCAATAAAAGACAACCCTTCAATTACAGGCTCCTGATTGGAAGCATGAATACAAATTATCAATTTGAAAGTCTTCAGACTGTGATCTTGAATGTTAATATTAGTTGGACAACTTAAAAAGAATCCCTGAGGAGATATACATATATATCATGAAGTTTATGCTATAACTGTGATTAGACGCTGATTGAGAAGGAATTAATCCCTTTATAGCCATTAGGGTCATTTTTTCGTAAATTAATAGATTACATATAGTAACATTCAAAGAGAGAGAAAATCTACAGAAATGTGGACTAATTATTTACCAATGCTGACAGGTGTTAATTTCACCATGTTTTAAAGTCCCCAAAGATAAACAATTGTACTAATTACACAACTTAACAGGATAAAAAGCAGTTTGCATGTTTTATTTTGGTGCTTAAATTATCCAATAATAATGTCATTGGTGGAAGGAGAAGGTTCAAATGTGTGACGTAATATAATGCAGGCCTCAGCCAAGTCTTTCCAGTAGACAAATATAAAGACCATTGAACACAGCGGCAGATCCAGAAAAGAGGAGTGAGGGAATCCGGGAGTTGGAACCCCCCTTTTTCAGGGACAATCAATGCATTTGAAAAGGGACATTAAGTTGAAACCCCAACCCCCCTTTAAAAATGTCTGGATCAGCACTCGAACAATACACATGATGAACTGTTGTGCAAGATATAGGTAATGCCATATGTATAGAAATGTCCTTGCAGCTGAATAATAAAAATCAATTTAAAAAAAAAATTTTACTTTATCAAATTGCATTTTATGAATTGATTTGTGCCATGTACTACATTATCAAAACAAATCATCTTTGAACTTTCTATTATAGTTCACATACTCTATTGGGCAACAATGTTAATGCCACAAAAATGTCACAAGCTGGATATGGTACTACTACCATGTTTATTTTGTAAACATCAGTAAATGATTAATTTTCCCTTTTGTTGGTAAGGCTTTACTATCCTTTATTACCATAGAAAATAAATGAGTTTTTCTAAGTTCTACATAGAATTGAACTAGATTAATCATTTGATTTAAATCCTTTTAAAGTATTATAGAGTACTCCATTGACTAAAGTCTTTAACTTCCTGACCCTTCGTCACACTTTGTCATAAAATCTACACTATCCTCTAACCTGAGTCAGACTGTCTAACTGAAATAGACGATGGGTATTTTATAAGGGGTATAATTTACTTGTTAAAATTGTAGCTTTAATGAAAGATTTATTGTGAGATAGATATATACCTCATCCAATGTTATATAAATATGACCTAGTTTAACTTTTCATATAATAAATTGATTGAATATAAAAATTTGAAAAAGTGCAGATAAAAATCATAAAAAATTTCCAATTGTTCTTTGTCAATATGAAACAAATATATGGGCACTATTAACTATGATTCTGAATATCAAGTTTAATACATTAAAAACAAATTATTTGGGGGGGGGGGGGGGGGGATTATGGTCCAGAAGACAAGTCCAGTGGTGCAACATTCCTTTACTTTTTTAGCACTGTTATATGTTAAATGTCACTTGAATATCTAATGGTCCTAAGACATGACTCAGTGTTGAATATTGATAACACAATATATGCAAAACTAATAAGTATTTAGTATGTAATTAAAGTTACGATTAGATGATGAGACAGCAATCCAACAACACCATGAATAAACCATAGGCATCTATAGGTAAAAAAAGTGTCTTCAACATTAGACAAGAGTCTATATCATATGTAAATATGGCCTCAGTGTAGACAAATTAACAAAATTGAGAATGGAAACAGGAAATGTGTCAAACAGAAAACAACATGAACAAAGAGTAGAAAAAGCCCAAGGCCTCCAATGGGTTAACACAGTGAGAAAGTCTGGCACTGGGAGACAGGCTTCAGCTGGCTTCAAAACAAATTATCAAATATGTTCATTAGTTCAGTGAAAATGGACATCATACTCAACTTAAAAACATAGAAATGAATCAAAATTACAAAAAATATAAGGATACATTATAGCTTAAAAGGACCTGCCATGGTACTGTTTGAAACTGAAGCAATATGTACCCAACAGAGACACAAGGAAGAAATCCTTAACATGGGAAGACAATATTTCTATTAAATAATACATATTCTTTAAGTCTAACATATTTCAAACTTCAAAATTGAATATAAAAGAGGAAATATTACCTGATATTCATGGAAAATAAGAAGAGATGTGTCCTTGTAACGTTTAAATATATCTCCATATGAAACCGCCATGCTTTTTCTCACTACTCAAATTCACTAATGTTATCAACTTTTATGCTCCATTATAAAATAAATCCCACTTATATTTTAGGAAATCAGATCCAGAACAGAATACAAACAAAACTAGATATGGTAAAAATACAAAATCACCTGATCTATAAGAGAACCAAACTGTACAAATCTGAACACTATATTAACATCGTTAATCAACTAATGGTCAATAAAATATGCATCCTCACATTATGTTTACAATTTACGACCACATATCTTTATCCGTATTTGGTATTAAATGAACGTTGCACAACACACGACATTCACTATCTATGCATCCTTCAAAAACAATACGTTTCTGGAATAAAGACCACTTCATTAGTTTATTAAACTTGTCTTAGAAACCAGGTAATAAGTTTGCAAATAAGCAGTAAAACCTGCATAAAAATCAATTTTCTGCTTGACAATAATTAGAAGAAGACGGAGACAAATCCTTGCTGCATTTTGTAATATTTTTCCTATTTAGTTGCAGATTAACTATTTCCGTTTAGCCAATAGCCAGCATAAGTTAAAGTCCTTTTAATCTTTTCTTTCAACAGACAGTCGAGAATCAGGATGAGAAGTTAGAAAACACTGGCCACATAACCATTGTTAAACAATTCAGTAATAATTTTACTATAAGGTTAAGCAAACACTTTTTGTCCAGAAATAAATAAGATTATCATCCAATTACAATCTGTGTCAAATAAAATCCAGGTGAGATTCAAATTGGCCAGGTATGCTAAGATTTAAGCCATATGTACCATCCTAACTCCACAGGTGTGTAGGCTATATAATAGTATCATCTTCATGTCAAAAATTTAAATTAGCCTTCAAAAATTTGATTTTTACCCACTTTTTCAATTCCTATTGTTAGAAATTAACACCTTTACAAATTTACAGGTATGAATTAAAAAGAGCATGTATTAGAATTTTGACTCGGTCCATTTCTCATGTATCAAAGTTTTTCTTTTGTGTGAATCAGACATATACTTAATACATGTCCTTCAAAAAGTCAGTCAATATCTTGTCATGCTTCAATGAAATCATCCTTACTTATTTTACTTTCCTTTTAAAAAATTGTTAAGTAGTAAATTCACAAGTGGTCTTCTTTACAAGTAACATGCAGGGTGAAATCAGAGCCAAAATTTCCACTCAGTAAGAAATCTGTTGAATGTCACACCAATGTTATCCAAATTATTAAGGACAACAATTTGCATTAAATATGTAAATGAGATTTTAATTATGTAAATAAACATGACAGATACTGATATGTACAAATTGTTCTGTACTGTCAGTGATATGTGGCCTGATTTAACTTTATTCAATTAAACACAAGTTACTATATATTTTATGTACGTAATATCGTCACTGCTTTTTGTTATACAATTACTTCTGTTCTCTCATGAACCTATTTAGCATCTTACTCTTACTTTTTATATTTAAAGGCCTAACAAATTTGAGGTTTTGACAAACTTCATTCATAAAATTCCCATAGAATTAATCAATATCATACACCTAAAATACAGCTTTCCTTAAACAGCTCAAGTTCAACAGTTTTTTTTATTCAATGTAAGAACTGTATGAAGATAAAACAGTTACCAGCAAAGGTCTTATGGTATTCATATTCATTCTTTATGATGGATAAACAGCAGTATTTAGAAAAAAGCTTATACCTTACATTCCCAACTTGTCAACACTGGAGTAAATATAGAGAGCTAGTCCTAATTACATGGACACTAATTCATCTTAGAAAATTGTAATCTATAGGTTTTTATTCTGATGTTGTACTGCTGCTTCATTAACCTTTACCTTATAAATGTATACCTTTATATTCATTATAACTATCAATCTAATCTTATTCTTTTAATGCTCAATTTTTTTTTAAAGAATTGTAGTTTTTGTTCAAATAATATATTAATTAACTTTTTTCTTTAACCAAAAATAGAAGTAATTTATCTATGTACATATTTTAACTTATTTCCTATCAAAAAATAGCTTCAGGAAAACAAAAAGGAAACTTGTTTACCTTCCTCTTGTGATGTCCGACTTGTTTTTTTTTTTTATTATACACAAAGAGACGAGCACTAATTATTTCTTTATTATCCTTTAATTCCCAGAAACAACCCACATATATCACTCATTTGTGGCCATAATGGGAGAAATATCCAAACATAGAATCAATTAATCAGTCACTAATTAGCAAATTACGCCTTTCCCTACAACCATTTTATATGCTATCTTACGATCTACCTGCACTTTAAAATACGTTAACAAGGCCGAATTATACCTTTTAAATACATGTAATCTTGGTTATTTTCCCTTTGGTGTTTTGTCAGTGCAATGTCAGTTCCTTGTATGTAATACTTTAATATTCAAGATCAATTAAATTTGCATTTATCACATGCATTTATAATATGCATTTATATCCTCTTTTAGACAACTTGCATAAATAATTTACATAATCATAACAACTATTCAAAAACTACTCGTTCATTTAGAAATATGATAGATCTTCATAATGTTAAAAAGATTCCCTAAACATAATTTTTACAAAGTCAAATATAATTTTTGCACAGGCGTTGATAGAATTTGTCATTTAATTTGCTATTTCTAAATGAAGTATACTTTGATAGGTATCTTTTAAAGACATTTTACAATGAGACTTGAAGCGCAAGAAAAGAAATAAGATACCTACTTCTATAGGCAGACTTCAAAGTAAAGTCATTGATTACACAATTACGACAGGTGAAATATGATACACCAGGAATATGATAGTCTCTTCTATACAAACATAAGGCAAGAAGATTTTAATTCTGATAGGATGTTAATCAAAATGATCAAATAAAAACATTTGAAGAAAACAAACTTATAGATTGAAAATGCTTACAAATAAAATTACAAATCATCATTTGAATTCCAATTATTTATATCAAAATATATGCCAATGTGTAATTTAAATGTAAAATTCTATAAAAATCAATATCTTTGAAAGGACACTTGTTTTTGCCAAAACTGTAACAAAACAAAAGGGATAAAGCTTTTAAGTTTAAAAAAATCATAATGGTAAATGTATTTAGATGTAAATTTTGAATCCTTGAACACAGTTAGAATATTGCAACACTTTTACGTCACCAAGTATAGAACTAAATCAATAAATGCCCTATAAATTCAAATATTCAAATCAAAAATGTGAAAACTTGGGATGAATAGAAAGTGTTTCAATCTTAGTTAGACCCTCGAGTGTGTATTCAAGTTGCCCTAAGATATTTATGCAAAATTATAGCTTTCACACATACAGAAGGGGTGTTTCAGCATTTTAACCTTATTTCATGTTGTAAAGCATAATAGTACAGGTTATCTATAAAATTACAGATATAAATAAACATTATGCTCTGTTTTAACTAATTCTCAGGAATTAAAAGTTTTATTATTGTTATTTATCTTGAACTTCAGAATCTTGGCATCAATCTAGGCATTATTTGAGAATCAAGTGCACCCTTAACAATGACATATTTCACATCAAGATTGGACTTGATCGGTTCCAATTTCTACACTCTGGACAATGACTTTGTATACAGACATGGAGGCCTTGTCGTCAACATCAAGTTTGTTACTACAAATCCAAATGGCATCTTGTCAAATGTACTTAAGGATGTACTTAGGTGAGGTTTTGGAATTTGTGTCCTAGGTGTTTTTTCTATACACTACAATGTACAATATTTTGCCCAATAACACCCATTTATTTTTTCATATAAGGAGCATAATATAATATCATTGTAATATAAGACTTAATAGCTCATGAAAGGTCATTTACCAAAATTTTAGAAGATTCTTGATTTTTTTTCTTTTGTTTTGAGACCCAAATAATACCAATGCAAATATAAGGTAAAAGTCCAAGTCAGTCTTTTCCCGCCATATTTTAAATCTCAAATATCTCAAAAAGGAGGTCCATGACCTATCAATATTTTTAGCTTAACTTTATCCTTAATTGATGCTCTACCAGCTTATAGTATCAATTTTATTTTCTTGATTTATTAATTTTTACCTAACCTCACCTAAGTACATCCTTAAAGCTTATTTATGAATCAAGTGCCAACCAGAATTTGATATTTTGTCAATAAGGTTATAAAAAATCTTATAATGTCAAGAATTTGAAACCAAATTAAGTAAATATGACACTGCTTAAACTATGTGAATATTTATAAGGGTAAGATAATAAGTTTGTTGCTGAATTTTTATGACTTTAATTGGTAAAGACAGGTGTATTTTTTACACTTCAAGACGGCTGTAGTTCCTACTGTGTCGAGAGGTTATTTATTTAAAGACATTTTCTACCTTTCAAGTAAACAACTGAGTGCAAATAATGTACTTCTAACATGCAAATTAAGCTGATGAAGTGATAAGTTAATTTCTTCTGTTTTAATGAGGAAAAACATCTTAAATTTATAATTATGTTTTAAAACTTTTAGTATCTGTTGAATCAACTTTTTTTTTTAAATACAAGACAATCACAAATAAAAAATACTTGCAAATCAATGCAAATTTGAATATTCCAAGTCTAAAATGATAATTCATTAAACAAGAAAAGAATTTCAGCAAACTTTGCCAAATAAATGACTCTGATGTGACACCTTAAATATATTCTCAGTTCATTATATACTATCAGTTTATTTAACTAAAAATTATGATCGAAAGTTAGCACACCACATCTCTCTATATTCATACAGAAATCACTGTTCCATATAATTTAAGTGTTTAATACCACAAAATTAATTTTATCACTGATCATGATGAGAAGAAAATGTTCAGTCAATCATAAATTGTACACATGAAGAATCCCAATTTCTTCCCGTTATTACCCGTCTCTATAAGAAATGTATTAAATAAACCGCCAGAAGGATGTTCCTTTTGTTATATGATATAAATATAAACCGCCACAAGGATGTTCCTTTTGTTATATGATATAAATATAAACCGCCACAAGGATGTTCCTTTTGTTATATGATATAAATAAACACAAAGTTTGAAACTACGAGTTATATGGAGACTGAAATACAAACCAGCGGATATAGTGCTCATAAAATATAGTTTTAAAATAATTTATAGCTAACTTGAATATTAAATGTAATTTCATTTACCAATATTGATTTGTAACTTTTTCAGCTGTTACCAATGAAATCTGATTGAAATTGTACCACTTTTTGAACCTTTTAACTTAAATTCAAATCATACTACGTAGAATTGATGTTTATATTCAAAACCTGCACAGATACATATTACTATATATAAAAAGAACATGGTCCAGTCAGGGCATTATTTGGCAGGCTTGTGAACTTTTCTTTTATTTTCTACAACAAACTTTTTATCTTCTATATTTGAGACCAAACAAAAATGTGAACAGCATGGCCAATAGGGTTGTCTTAACCTCATTATTGCTGTTCATGGTTTTTTACTAGCAATATAAATAGTTTTTTTTAGTATAAAACATTTGTTTTCATCAGAAAGGAGTAGGTCCAGTAAGGACCGATTTTGGCCTCAAATTTCAGGTTCATCTGACGAAACATTTTGACCACTTTTTAAACACTTAAGTGTCTATCTTATTGGAATTAATTAGTTTATGTGAAAGATTTTAACAGATTTAGTCATTAAAAACGATCCGATTCAAGCTCGAATATGAAAAATCTACCTAATATGCCGAAAAATGTCACTTTTCAGATGGTTTTTGGTAAAAATGAAAGTGGCCGCATCCGTGTTCATCCTCAACCTTTATATATGTTATGTATTATCATAAAATACAACTTACATTTCAATATTAAGGATGAACACGAATGCGACCACTTTCGTTTTACACGAAAACCGTCTAAAATTTAACTAAAATGCTAGAATTATGAGGATTTCAGTAATTTAGCATGACTTAATGGTGCTAGTACCGGATATATGTGCATTGTATTGTCAAAAACAGCCCATATTTATGTAGCAGAAGCATTCTACTGTCCAATAAATAACTAAAGGTTTACATTTTAATAATTTTGTAAAACTGCTATATTTTGGGGCCAAAAAGGGGTCTTACTGAACCTACTCCTTTGAGACATCTATTTAAATTTTTGAAAATTTGGTACAAAAATAGAGATCTGTAGTCAAGTTTTTTGTTGGACACATACATTTTTGCTAAACCAGACACAACAAAATTAGCACCCTAAATATTATCCACAGTAATTCAAATATACTTGTCCATTTACTCACTTATTTCCAGTGGCAAATTAAAAGCATCAATAATATCCGTTTTAGTAACAAAATATAAAATCAATTCCCATAACATATGTCTGATATTTCGTTCATTCTGACATGTTTTGACGATTCTGTCATGTCATGTCTGTGATACTTGTCATTATACTGTCGACATTTAAAATCTTCCCTTTCATATTAATATAGACCGAATGTTGATTAGTATGGTCACGGAATATAATTAGTCCGATAGACAGGGGAATACCCAAGTAATTTATTCATAAGGACATATATATACTGGTGATCTTTATCTGTTTATTTTCCATATTTCATTTCAATTAAATGACATTAAATAGTAAATTTATATAAATATATATCCAATAAGCTATAAACGCAGTCAAGTTTAAACTTTCAGGCTTAAATTAAAATATTGTTTGTTTGCAGTTTACCGACCGACCCGTGAAAATCCTCCCGACTGCGAAAATTTTATTGCTTTAAATTTGAAGAAATTTTTTTTAATACTTCTATTGACGCGATCCGGAACTTTGGGTCCTTTCCGGAAATGATTTAAAGTCTGGGTCAATTACGCATTTCAAGTTTGGTTTTTCTTAGCTTCCCGTCAAGCGTTCATGTGACCATTTAATGATAAAGCACATGGAAATTGTTTACAGGTATCCATGAAGTCACAGAGGAGTACTTTACGCTGTCGTCTCGTGTCAATTTTAAGACAAATAACAAACAAAAAAGTTTATTAGTAAACTGTTTATACAGATTCAGACACATGTAATGATGTGTGATGATATCATTGACGATGATGCAGCGGATATTCATAACTGACACGATAACCATTCTGTCTCAAACAAATCGGGTACAGAATCTGTGGAGCCTGACTTTATGGAACCAATTTCAGTGGTTAAATAATTCGACAGCAGCTTGAAGTATGGCATATTTTCTACAAATCGTTGCGAAGACGACAAAGATGAAACCACTCCTCCGTGACTTAAATCTTCATGGATATCTGTAAACACGCCTGTACGGAGAAATGGGCTCATTTGAAATGTTAATGGATATACATCATGCCAAATCAATAAGAAGCAACCCTAACTACACAAAGATGTAGAGAAAATGAATGGTTAGCTTGAAAAATAAATATACTCTCTCTATATTAAATCTATCTTCGATTGCAATGAGTATGCTCCTTTAGGATAAGGGGGGCTGCCCCACTCATTGCAATTATTCTCTTTCTTACAATATTAAATATACCCAAACTGTGTGGCCTGTGTGAATTCAATTAAAACATGTCCTTAGGAGCTATGCTGCCAATTTTTTTTATGCATTAAAAACATTTCAGTACAGACCATTTACTTTTAATGGGGTGCTATGGATTTCACCCCAAACTTTAGATTTCTTTGGTTTTCGTTAAAGCCTGGCAAAAATATAACCTTATCACATATAATTAAATATTGTTAGAAATATGAAAACAGTCGAATGTCTTAATACTTTTTTTTCAAGTTGCCTTTTTTTCAATTGAGGAAGATTCAATGGTTATTTTTTTTTTTATTAAAATACACTCTTTAATACATTGTCTTATAAATCTTTAATATCTACATTTTTCTGATGAAAATACTCTACTCATGAAAACATTCTAGTCAAGAAGCATACATGTCTGAATATATTTCTTTAAAACAGTTCTAGTCATAATGACATTCCTTGTTTATAAGTGTTCCAGTATTTAATAATTATACCATATTTTATGTCATAAATTGGATAATGACACTATGTTAAAGTTTCAGTTTTGGTTAAAAAGTTTTTTATCTGAAAATGCCTGTTCATTTGATGTTGGTTTTCAGCATGTCCAGTGTTTGTTGTTTTAAAATGTTTTTTTTTTCTTCACAAGAAACTTTGTTTAGTGTAACTGCTTGTTTAAACTGTATTTTGGCTGATAAAATAAAATATTTTTCCTACCTACCGACCCTTCAGTCTGAAGGTACAGTCGGAAAACTGCAAACAAACATATTTTTAAGGTTGGCCTCATTTTGCAATGATATCTAATAAGTAAATTACAAAAAGAACAAACTCTAAGGAATTCAGAAGCTCAAAGCCTCAAACACATCAAACTACTTGTGAAAGTGCATATCAGGCGCGGATCCAGAGGGGGGGTTCCGGGGGTTGGAACCCCCCCTTTTTTTTGGACGATCAATGCATTTGAATAGGGACATGTAATTAGAACCCCCCCCCTTTGTCCTGTGTTAGGAACCCCCCCTTTTTAAAATGGCTGGATCCGCCCCTGCATATATACAAAGTAACCCTTTATCCAAATATTGACTGAGAAATAAAAGCTATTTTGTGAAGAAAAAATAATTGTATAATAGTACTATATATATATATATAACCCAAAAAGACAAGTTTTATTATTATAGTCTCTGTACAAATGACAGCTTCTTAAAATAACTTCATCATCTCTGCTTAGGAGAAACATATTGGAAAGAAAATGTAAAAATCATTCTAAAGCAGATAAACTTAAGGGTCTAAAAGATGTTACAACCTTCAAATTTTAGTGCAGTTATATAATTTGAATCGTTTATAAACTAGGAATTTAACCAACAAATTGTATAATTTAAATCATGTCAGTTCTAAAGAACTGGCTCACAACAGGATGGGTAATAAACTTGACTTTATATTACATCAGAAAAAACACCTGTAGTAAAATGCACTTATATTTATGACCAATAAAAAATATGTCACACATATATTCTGCCAAGATCTGTTTCATTATATTTTGGGTTCAAATAACAGTAACATATGCTAGATCCATCTCGTCAATATTTTAGCCTTATAAAGATTGAAATATTATTGAAAATATAACCCTATAAATTGGTTAAGTTTTATAATAACTACAAGGATTTGATGATGCAAATCCTGAACAACATACATAACTGTTCAAGTGTTCTGACACTTCGTCTTACCTCTTTAACTGATTCTACTGTCCGAGGAGACAACTCTTTGTCCACTCTTCTCCTTGGCTGGACAACAATGTATTGATAATGTCCATTAAGATGGTCAGTCTTTGACCTTGAAGGGTCACTGTGTCTTTTAGAGCTTTGCTGTGATAATTCTTTAGAAGATGGTTTATTACTGTGTCCATTTAGATGATCAGTCTTTGACCTTGAAGGGTCACTGTGTCTTTTAGAACTCTGCTGTGATGATTCTTTAGAAGATGGCTTATTACTATGCCTATTATTGGCTATAGACGAGAAGCTGTGCCGTTTGCCAGTTCTGCCTGATCCAACATGTTGCCAGTAGCTATGAGAACTATCTAGATCTGACTCTGAGGTAAAACTACGATGTCTCTTCCCTGGGTAGCCATTTTGTAATGATTCTACGGAGTTACCAACAGATAATGAACGTCCAATTTCTTCCTGCATTGCATTAAATAATGAAATATTAAAAGTGAAAAAAATTAAAATTAAAACATCTCTGACATAAAACATGCAACCACATACAAGGTGGCCTTTTCTGTGTCGTTTTTACCAACTTCTTATTATTTTCATTTTTGCTGAAGAAAAAAAATGCAAATATTTATGGGATAATTACTGCTAAATCAATAGCAAAGTTTTAGGAGCAAGAGAAATGTAAATTTGTTTGTGGTATGGCTATTCCTTTTGTTAAATTTGTTAAATCATAGTTTTCAAATCATGTTGAATTGTGAATCTTGCATGAATATGAAGAACACAACATATATAAACGTATGCAAAGTCATAAATAAATTTCTATGTAAACATATTGTAAATGTCACAAAAAAGAAATTTTATATATTGAGTAGATTTATATTTATATATATCTATTAGAATTTATTTTAAACCAGTAATAATGCAAGAAATAATCTAATTGATTTATACAGCAATAAATTCTAGTTCTAACTAGCTCAACTTAATCTCAAAGCTAAAAATTATCTTAATTTCATATTAATATGCTTATTAATAAATATGATGTATTTTGTGTGTGTCACGTTATATAAGTGTAGTGTTTTGTATTGTTTAACACAAAAGTGTGTCTTTTATCCAATGAAGTTAATATAACACGCAGGTTTAAACATACAGAACTAATCGGGCCTCTTTTTATCTCAGAACTGGTTCTCATTTCATATCAGCACTATTTTAAAAAGCTAACTATACAGCATTAGTTTTTCTCATTCTTCTAGGCAACCTATAATGGCTTTTTCAGTAATTTCTGGTCCTTTTATATCTAACTATGTGGTATGGACTTTGCACAATGTTGAAGGTGGTACAGTGACCTATAGCTGTTAATTTCTTTGTCATTTGGAGTTGTCTCATTGGCAATCATACCACATGTATCTATAGTCATTTTAAACTTTCATGAATAGCTGTCTCATTGGCTATCAAACATATCTACTTATCTTAATAAAAATACCATGACAATTTTCACCATGTCTCTGGACTAACCTGTGCCTTTTGAAGATAGATTTCCAAAGCTTTGTATTCATCTGTAGCCTGGATGTCCATTTCATTTTCACTCACAATTCATCGTTTGTTTCTGAAAAAAAGATTTAGAAATATAACCAATATGACAGTTTTATATATAAGAATTAATACAGAGATCAGAAGAACATGTTACAGATTCCATACTTTTCTTATGTCTAAAGCTATATTTTAACACAAAAATGAGATCTTCATTCAGTATTAAAAGACCCTGATAGCAAGGTCCAATACAATAAGTATATATATCTTTGTCTTTCATAATGGTCTCCTTCTTATAGTATAAGCATTCTTTTTCATGAAAACTAATTTTCTTTGAATTTGTGGGTAAATTGGCAAAATCAACATGAATGAAAAATTACAGAAACAAAAATAAATGTCATTCATTTTAATATCATAAATACCATAAGCAAAGAGATCTGATAAAAAAAAGGCAAAAAAAAAAAGTATCTCTGTAAATCTTTGACTGGCACTGATCATCATAAATCAAAGAGTTTTTATCTTTCTAACTAATCCAACACAACAACATCTCAATATATCAACAGCATATGTTTTTTTGAGAGATTTCAGATGATAAATGTTCCATGTTGTCTCACGTCAAGCCAAATTGACCACTTGTTATCTCACTTAAGTATAACTTTATGATTCTTACAAGTTCTACTACATCCATGTTATCTAGTAAATCATATTTAACATCCATAAAGACCATTAAATCATCATAAACTAATCTCATATCTCTATGGTCATCCTAGTATAAACTAACAGTCCAAAACCAGGTTGCAACTTGTGTAGGTGTTCATAAAAATATTATTCAATAACATTACATTTTTAAGACCTTCAGCATGTGCAGTCGAAGTTCTATTTAAGTCATTTTTTTTTTACATAAAAATGTTTGACAAAACAACAAATTCAAACATAATATCAAGTTCTTTTTTTTTGGCTGACAATACCCATTTCCGTTTATGAAATGTCATTGATAAATTTCATGTCAAGAACAAAATAGCACACATCATTTTTCATCTTTCTTTTGCCAAAAAAAACCATTAGGGATCATTTTCACATTTTCTTTTTATGACATAAACATCTTACTGTATCCAAAAGTAATGCATCATGTTGACAAAGGTCTAAATTGAAATTTCATATCTGGTAACAACATAGGGCACCTGTAATTATCTTACAAGATTTCATAATAAATGTTATTTTCATTGGTTCATACCAGCTCACTGCTTCTTTGTCAGATTTCAGATTGATGTATAGTTTTTGTTGCTTGTTTTCATCCTTTCTTTCTGTTACTTTGACAGATTGGAACAAGACAATGCCTTTTATGGGTTAAAAAATAGCAGTATTTGTTCTTAAAAAGACCACACAGAAAACACAGATGTCCAAAGGTCAAATTAATCTTTTTAGACTTGATACAAACCAACAGTCAGATATTTATGTTTTACAATCAAATAATGTCTTTTTAACAACATTTAAAGTACATATTTAGAATTTTTTCATGCACAAAATGTCATCGATTTGATGGACTTAGAAGCAATGCAATTGATATGAGGAAAAGTTGGTTCTGCATTTTATTTTTAACTTATGCAACATCATGCATATAAGCCTCATATAAGGTGTCATTATATAGGTTGTTGTTAAAAACAAAGAAAGCAGTCATAGAAGTGTTATTTTTGTGATTTACAGTTTATTTCTTAGTATAATGATGTCCTTACTTCTTAGTACTACAATGACTATACTTTTTCAATCTAAGTGGTTTGTTTAATGCTCCATGTAATTAAAGTTCTTGGATTTAAGGTCCTTTATATTTGTCAGTAACAGAACACTTGTTCAAGATACTTTGAATATACAACCGTTTCAACTTCATTCTAAGCATAGTTGTGGTTTTATAATAATTTATGAAGTCTATTCAGTTTTATTGCCCATTTCAATCTTATCATTTGTTGAAATTGTTGTTAAGTTTACCTACATATGTTATAATGATGAATGTGACTGCTTTTTTATTGGCATCTAGTCCTTTGATGGAAAATGAATGACAGAAATTGGAAGACTATTTCACAAGTTTCCTTTATATATATTAATGGACAATGATAATGTATTGATTATCAAAGAAATCAAGCACATCTTCATCAAATTGTTAGCAGTAAAATGTCTATTTTTGACATTTTTCACAACACATTAGTTAGCAGATTGGCTAATACTCCAAAAACATAGTCAGTGACCCTATAATTATTTAAAATCAATCAAACCTAAATTCAGGTATCCAAAACATATATTTTTTTAAGAGATAACAAATGAATTGGAAAATAGAATCGACATTTTACGAAAAAAATTAAGTTTTTTTGCAGATTGTATGTGCTTTCTACACAAATACCTAATTTGAAAGAATTTCAGAAAATAAAAGAGATAATGACATTATTTCATTTGTTTTTGATTTTCTGATAAGTTCAAGGAGTCAATTTAGTTGTATGCAAAAAATTTACTGAAATCTGTGACATAGCCCATTTACTATACCTTAATTATTTTTTTAGTGCAATTGTATCTATGATATCTTAATGGAAAGATAGTACCTTGAGATAACTTTACAACAGACATTAAGTCATTGTTTTTACACCTGTTAAGGTACAATGTAAATTGATTTTTACAGAGAAAATGATATCACGTCTTGACATGGCTACATCATTGTGTCTTTTCGTTAACACATTAATTTGAGGTCACATAAATCAAGCATAATGATGGCAAATAATGTACCAATAAATATGCAAGGTGTTCATATTAAAAATAATTTATTTTATCACTAATTGATTATGTTCAGCTAAGATTTATTTCATTTTGTGGTAGAACAATAAATAAAGCTATGATAACATTGAAACAATGCTGACAATTACAATATAAATAGCTAAAATGATTAATTTCTCCATTTTTTTTAACAACAAAAAAAAAACACATGTGCAAACAGATAAGAGAAAAACAATCTATGGCACCTTTATTGTTAAAATGGCAAGTAGATACAAAGCTCAATAAATTAATTAAATGTGTAAAATGTAAACTTTGTAATAGTTTTAAAACATTTTGGTTGGTCAAAAGGTCTGAAACCTTATCACAAGGTAATAGTAAATTAGAAAATTATTTCAACCTCAAGACTGACTTTGTAAAGGAGGCTTATTTATCAATTAAAGATTTTAGTATAAGAAGAGCTATATGTAAAATGAGAATAAGTGCTCATGATCTTAGAATTGAGAAAGATAGATATATAGACAATAAATGTTTAGTGTCTTTTAATATCAGCTGTATTTGTACGAGGCTAGGAAACAAGGTGTATGGGAGCTTTTAGCGAGCTACTAGATCTGTTTCAAGCCGAGTACAAATACAGCTGATATTTAAAGACACTAAACAGTTATTGTTTTATCCTGCAATTAGTTCTGTGTATTGTTTGTGTTTTGAAAGACACAAAAACTAACATATTTAGCATTTATTTTCTATTTGTAATCCCTTGGGCCTGCGTAATGATATCAAAATCCCACATTACGCTGAAGACGGGTTCGCAAAAAAGAATCTCGAATGGTCAACCTTAATACATCGCTCAAGGTGAATAATTACTATTTTAACATAACAACTAATTTCAACAGTAAAAACAAATAACAAAACATTGTCAAATTTGAAACAGAAGTGTACGAGTTGTCCTACGCTTCAGACTTGACATTCACTAAACATGCATGCTGAAATTGACATGGTTGATTTTGTAACACAATCATACACATTCAAGTTTTGAAATCAACAATTGTCATCGTCATTGGAATGCAACTGGAATACACATTCTGAGGTCACACAGGTTCAAACAATACTCAATCCGGCAGTGGGCGGAGCTTTAAAGCGATATCTGTATAGTATACAGATACAGCATAGCTATATCTGTAGGGCTGTATCTGTATAGTAGGACACCCAATTGCAGGATAAAGTAAAAAATATATAGAGAGAATCCAACGTCTATGTCATCACTGCTTATCACATGGATCAAATTCTATTGAAGATGAGACCCATTTTACAGTAAATTGTCCATTATATAATGAACAGAGGAAATTATTATTTGATAAAGTTATCACTTTTTGTACTAATTTTAAAGAACTACCTAATGATAAGAAATATTTCTGGCTGTTCACAAATGAGCATTTACCAACTCTCATGTGCCTAGGAAATTACATTATTAAAGGTTTAGAAATAAGATCCAGATGTAAACAAAATATATGAAATAATATAATATTTTATTGTTATAACATTTTTAATAATAGTTATATATAACACATGTTGTGTTAGGCTCTGATCCTGTCCATAACGTTATAGTATGGTATTAGTTTTCTGTTTTGCTTTTTCACATCATATAGTGTTGTAAAATGATGCCCTTTATGGGTTCTTGATTAGATTAATAAAATTCTTATCTTATCTTATCTTATAGTAAGGGTGAGGAGAGGGGGAGAGGGATAATTCAAACAAGATAAAAGTATCCTGTCCTCAAATCTCAAATTTACTGCTTAATGAAAGAAATGGCAACCTCATTGAGACTATGAGTCATGAGGGTCCATTTTTTGCTTTGAGTTATGTTAGCTGAGACTGCAGACAGTTATTCACCATGAATGATGATCAAATATGATATATCATTCTACAACTTTTCCATTCACATGAGGTACTCACATTTTTTGGTATAAACAAAAAGTAAAATTTAGTTTCCTGGAAAAATACATATAGGGGATTTTATAGAAGACTATAAGATATGGAATATGCTCATTGTTGAAAGAACAATGGTAACCTATAGACTGGATAGAGGTCTCAATACCAATCATACCACATCTCTTTATTTCTTAATATATATTTTTATTTTGGACACCAAGTTATAAAATACATCTGCAATAAATTCGTTGAGATCTAACCTTGGTTTATAAATTGCAGAGTCACGATTTACAAATTTCGAAAAATAATTTGGTATCAAGTACAAACACTCCCAAAAATATTAATATGACACTTTGAAGGTTAAAGTTATCTATTTTATAAGCATGAGCTCAACTGAAATTTAAATCTTCTTATTCCTTGTATCTGCTCATCTACAAACTTAAAACTGATCATAATAAATGATATTGACAGTTTTTATGAAATAAAGTTGATTTTTACCATACACAATCATCTTCAATTCATAAATCATATTCAAAAGTAATTTGAACTCAAAATATTTTGTGGTGGGAGATTTAAGTTACCATTTCATAAAGCTCTGTAAAAATTAAAATTAAAGAGCTTTGTCAATATATGTACTGATTCTTGTGAAAGCAATTACTACATGTTTCCAAAATTCTTAGTGAAATTTCAAATAGTTTAAATGGTTGCCAGGAAAAAAATGATTTAAACAGATTTCAGACTGCTGTAAGCCTATCACCCTGACCTGTAACCTAAATATCAAAAGCAGCTTAAAACCTGTAAATTGTCTTATCCACTGAAATAGGGAAATTATTCTAAATATGAATATGGGCATTACTGAACAAAGTTTGGTAATTTGTATGTCATACTGCTGGTGTGACCTTGACCTTTGACCTAAAATCATACCTGTAACCAGGTCATTCCAATCTAGTGGGGTATTATCAAAGTAAGTTTGATAAAAGTTGGATAAATGGTCTAAAAGAAAATATCAAGAAACCAATATATAGTACAAAGAACAGTCTGCCATATCTTTCAACTTTGAACTATTGACTTATGAAATCAATAAGTCAATAAGGGTCTTCTCACCCCATGGGCATTACCCAAAGAAAGTTTGATAAAAGATTGACATATGGTTCAAAAGACCACATCTAGAAACCAAAATTTTACCCAAATTTCAGTCTCCAAATAGCAGCTTCAATCTTGATGTAAACACGTTCTCATCTAAAATTAGAAATTCTCATTAACGGTAATTTGTCATAATTCGTTCTCAAATAGGTCGAATTAATGCTCATAAGACAATCTTATACAAAAAAGAGAAAAATAAAGGAAAAACACATTTTTATTTTATCAAGCACTTGGAAATCGTGAATCTGGCATTTTAACACCTGGTATATGCTGAACTGAATTGTAATAAATTAACTTGCATTTCTCAGGTCTGTATGCTAGCATACGTACCTGGTGTATGCTAATGTTTACATTTAATTAATACATTGTATTTCTCAGGTATGTATGCTAGCATACGCACCTGGTGTATGCAGAACAGCAAATATTGAATCAGTTGTTGTATTTCACAGGTCTGTATGATAGCATACGAACCTGGGTGTTTAAAAAAAAATCCTTTACGTCAGTATAGCTGTGGTTTTACTTTATTGCCGATTTCGAGTTTTTTTTATAAAACTGACCTCTTTATTTTCTCCCGTTGGTAAACAGAAAAGCGTTAATTTGCAAGGCAAACCGGTAATTAAAGCGTACGTTCTCTGTTGTAAATCGATAAATGAAAATCAATTCTCAAGTTCCATGCCTATGATCGCTTTATTGACCTAGAGGTATCTGTTTTGTTTGCAAATTAAAATTACGGAAAATGATGCGAGGTTCCAAGTTCGAAGTTGTTGACAAAAATTTATATGACGTCAGGGACCTTCTGACGTAAGGCGGAGGGATATAGACGGATAGCATTGGCTTACACAAGTTACTTTACCAGTACACTTAATTAAAATAATAGCAATTGATTACAAAATAACCTGTTTTGTTTATACTTGGCATTGGTAATTATTAAAAAGTCAAAGAAAAAAGGACTATTTATCTGCGGAGTCACGCACTCCATCTTGATGACGTCATTTAAAAATGTAAACAATTTCAATGATCAATGAAGGAGTTCTCCTCACGGAGAAGAAAATGGACAAAAATACGCTCTATTATCTTGATTTGAATAAACCAGAAGCAAAACAGAATGTCGGATATATTTATGGTAAGTAAACCTAGCTGTTTTTGTACATTTTTCACGATTTCATTTAACACCCTCTTTTTTGGAGGTCGGCTTGAACATGTACACATGTACACATATATGCATGTAGCAAGAGGTAGAATCTATTTAAAGGGGGTGCTATGCCAGCGCTTTGTGGGAAAACTTACGTTGATTTATTGAGGGAAACAGTACTGAAGCGTCCATCTCTAAAGAAGTCATGCAGTGCCCTCCCTATCTCATCCCCCTTATGAAACTTCTGGATATTCATGTCTTATTCTTACAACTTTTAGGGAAACAACTGTCCCAGGTAAAAAAAAAAGGGGGGGAAGCTGAGCGCTCGATCACATGTTAAAACCGGCCACACTATATAGTCTTTTTATGCCTGTTCCAAGTCAGGAGCCTGACTGTTGAAGTTGTCATTGGTTCATATTTTTCCGGTTTTTCTTTTTCGTAAATTGTTTTGCTATACATTATTATTTCTAATTTTTCATGTTGGGTCCCATAGGCGGATACAAAAGGTACCTGCCCCCCTTTTGTGGGAAACATTTGGTTGATTATATAGAAATCGCTGAACCTTGGCTGGAACCCCTCCCCCTTTATGAAAATATCTTAATCCGCCACTAGACTGTTTAAATCAATACTGTAACAGGGTAATTTATGAAGATCTTTCTTTAAGATACTTCAGATACTTTATTTCACTAATAGTTGTGATAAAGCCCCTTAATGTTACATCAATAGCAAAACGTAGCTTTGACCGTCTTTTGTTTAGCTTTTTAGTTTTTTTTAGAAAAGAAGTAAGGCAGCAACCATTTGATTTTCTGGGGTCCTATGGGGGGCTATGGTTTTTTCTGTACAAACTTTTTTTTCGCCTTTAGCGAAGAACAATCTTTTTTTTAGCGACAAACCAAAAACAATTTTTTTCTTTCAATTTTAGCATTACATATAGTGGCAGCTGAGGGTGAAACAAACATTTTTTTTTCTCAGGGTCCAGTTCTCCCCCCCCCCCCCCCCCCCCCCCCCGAAAATCAAATGGTTGCTGCCTAATTCAAACAAATTATACATAAATTCATTGCAAAAGGATTAGAACAGTACATTTATTGGAAAAATGAATGTTACTAAGGAAATGACATATTTCATTGATCTTCAATCAATCACATGCATGGCGACAATTTGTTTTTCAAGGGAACGAGTTCACTATAAAGAACCCTTAGTTCATATAAACTTTAAAATCAGTAATTGTGATATAAATGTAACGGTAAATGGGTCTTTGTTCTGTGTATTTTGGACAGTCATTATTTTGGATATATGTATCTGGGATCTAATCCTCCTTGCCCGTTTACATAAGGAAATAGCTATTAAATATTTCAACATAGATATATAGGCTCACTACCGTCTATATACTAGTAACGAAGTCTGTTTAATGTTCACATGTTTAATCATATAAAAGTACATGTATATATGATATATTTAAAAGGTTCACAGCCCAGGTTCACAGTTATAAATTCCAATACAAAACGTTACTTAGTTCCAACTCTATAAAACAACATGTTACTTCATTATAATATTTATCGCAACTTAATTGATACTTCAAGCTACTGCACCAATATAAGTGATCAATGCAAAAAGTGTCTTACAAAATCGTGCTATGAACCGCTGTCTTTAAATTAGATTAAACCTTGCTTTGATAAAGTCCAAATATTATTACAATTCTACTGTGCAACTCATGTACTGTACACACTGTCACATTTAATAAACAAGATGAAAGATCATACAACAAATTAAGTATAATTGACCATCAAATCTTTGATGTAGTTGACCACGCCACATCAATGTTAAAGTGAAGTGTAAAATATTTACTCGCATATATATATATATATGTATATAATATGTAGTTTTCATTTCTCGTTTCAGCATTATTCAAACATTGGCTATACCTTTCATGTAACTATTTATGTGTTGCTTATGAATTTAATTGTAACACTTCTTAGTGACTGGATAGGTTAAACCAATGCCTTCCTAGAAAACGATGACACCAATGAACAACACCAGTCTTTTTGCTGTTCCTGCTAATAATGTATGCATGGCTTCACTAGAAAAGGCATCAATTCTTTGGCTTTCCTGGTTGAAGGATTTGTTTTTACAACTCCAGTGTATACACAATTGTTACCATAGTATATAGTTGGTTGACCGTTATGGAATAACCGTTTCACAGATGATATCGGATATGTTTCTCACGTCATAACTACAATCCCCTTCCCTTTTCATGAATTTGACTTACTGTATAAAGCTAGTTATCGGGTTTGTAAAAACATGAGCAACCCGACGGTGCCACATGTGGAGCAGTATCTGCTTACCCTTCTGGAGCACCAGAGATCATCCCCAGTTTTTGGTTAGGGTTCGTGTTGCTCAGACTTTGTTTGTTTTCTATGCTGTTTCTTGGCCTGTGTACTTTAATTTGTATCTTTCATGTCATGGTGTTGTCAGTTTATTTTCGATTTATGAGTTTGACTGTTCCTCTGGCATCTTTCGCCCCTCTTGAAGTCTATAACTTAGAGAATGATGAAAAATGATAGTTTTGCAATTCAAAATTTGAATACAATATAAGGCTGGTTAGAATGCAAACCATTCAGGTTGCTTTAAAATATCTAATAAGTGCCACCAAATATGCAGACATTGAAGACTGGGGGCAAACCATACACAATTACACAAGCTTACTGAATACCAGCAAGGTTTGACAATACAAGAATGTGTGTAAAACTGCAATTCAATAAAACATAGATTGGTGTACAAGCAATTAAAGCTTGTATGTATCCATGCAAGAAAAATAAGTTTTCACCGTACACTAGTGTTGTATGCAAGAATACCATGAACTGAAAATGTCAAACAAATATGCAAACTTTTATGTTTCAATGGGTATAGGATTATATGTTGGTATGCCGACAATCAAACCCATGAATTCCATTGTTTTACAAGGGTTTATTGAAAAGCGGGTTGGTATACGGGAATAAACCCCTGAGTGTTGCAGTTAAGAATTTTAAGAGCTTTCTTTCAAATTCAAATGCAGTTGAAGGCTATACATAAGTAATTCCTTACATCCATGTTCGACCTTTTCATTTCACAATCATACACATCTCCTTATTTTCTAAGGGAGGTATGCAAACATAATTAAATAAGAAATGATACTACTCAGTAAATACTTAGCATTCAGGCATACAGACTTGCCAATACAAACATGAATCCAGAATAAAATTTTAGAATCCATACAGGCATACAAGTACCTAGCAGAAAAAAAGCCAAAATAAATTAAAAAAAAAAAAAAAAAAAAAAAAAAAAAAAAAAAATCGGTTTACATATCCTAGGTTCGTATACAGGCATACAGACCTTAACTATGCCAAAATAAATATATTAAAGGTTCTAAATACACCAGATTTGTATGCAGGAATACAGACCTGACAAATACTTATATACCCAGAAAGTGAGAGTTTAATATACACCAGGTCGGGATGCTAGCATACAGACCTGAAAAATACTAGTATATGCATAGAGTGAGAGTTTAACATGCACCAGGTCGGTATGCTAGCATACAGACCTGACAAATACTAGTATATATGCATAGAGTGAGAGTTAAATATACACCAGGTCGGGATGCTAGCATACAGACCTGAAAAATACTAGTATATGCATAGAGTGAGAGTTTAACATCCACCAGGTCGGTATGCTAGCATACAGACCTGACAAATACTAGTATATATGCATAGAGTGAGAGTTTAACATACACCAGGTCGGTATGCTAGCATACAGACCTGACAAATACTAGGATGTGCATAGAGTGACAGTTAAGCATTAACCAGGTCGGTATGCTAGCATACAGACCTGAAAAATGCTAGTTTATGCATAGAGTGAGAGTTTAGCATTAACCAGGTCGGTATGCTAGCATACCGACCTGAAATTTACTTGTATATGCATAGAGTGAGAGTTTAGCATTAACCAGGTAGGTATGCTGGCATACAGACCTGACAAATTCTAATATACACATACAGTGAGGTTTTAACATACACCAGGGTGGTATGCAGGCATACAGACCTGACAAATACAAGTAAGAGAAAAAAGACTTAATTTAGCATTCTTTTCATTGAAACATCTGAAATAAAGATGGGTAAATGCTATGTTATGTATATATTTCAAAATGACATAAAAGTATAACAAAAATGCAGAATGAGTATTTTTTTAAGGTTTATTTACTTGAACTATTTCCTTGGTGTTAAAATAGTTCATTCTAGCATCCTATGAAAAAGGTTTATGATAAAATAATGAAATTTTGGTTCGCATTTACAAAGAAAGATCACAAATCTTGCCAAAAGATGACAAACAAATATTGTTAATGCTATAAAGTGAGTTTTTTACGCGAAATATATCAATATTCCCAAATGTTGTAGCCTTTTCACACAAAAATAAGTTAAGTGGCATATGAGAATTTCTAATTTTAGATGAGAACGTGTTTGTTTCACCCCGGTTTTTTTCTTCTTCAAACAGACATTGAAAAGTTTGCAAAGATATTTCTTAGGCTCAAAAGATTTAAAATGAAAACAAAATGTTGACACCATTGAAGACGACTTTCAAACAAAGCCAACATAAAACACTGTAACTTGTTTTGTATATTCCTTCCCATGAATACCTGTTGATATATATTTCAGATTAAATTGTATGCCAGTTAATCTGCTGAAAGCAAATAATTGTTAAGAACGGAAGTTTTAAAGTGTACCATCTTCGATAATTGCAAAGTATAGACCTGTAATTACTCTTAACTCTGTGTATACCAGATCTCTTCATCAAATTATTATAACAATCAGCAGAAGATTTTATTTAGACAATGGTAAGTGGTTAAATGATCGTTGCATCTGGCCGCATTTAGAGACTGGACGTATTCCAAACAGGAAGTGAAGTTATGACCATCATGCTCCAACTAAAACAGAATGATTGCAAGTCTGCCATCATAAATCTTATTCTGATCGACAGAATTTATAATATGTGAAGAATTCAATCTTTAGATCAAAGAATTCTATAAATAGTTATTTGTACTAGTTACCTGCAATTTTAATGATAGCAACATCTAAAAATTTCAGCCAAAATTCGAAAAGATTGGTTGTCTTAGATGCATCATGCAGATGTTGTACTATAAATGAAAACTACTTCAGATTTCAGATCAATTTGAAGTAAATCCAGAAATAGATTAAATTACCTTCACTTTTAACACTAACTTTCATCAAGAACACCTGAAGCCAAATTCTATAAAATTTAGACATCTGCACTTAACACAAGTAAGGTTGGAAAAGATATTTTGGAAACAATTGATTCTCTAAATTCTTCACCATTTTTCGTTGGCAATGGTACTGTTATTTAGATTTTCTCAATTCCCCTTAGGTATCTGAGGATATTTCATATAATACATTTCGAATCATATTATGTAATAAAAGAAATATTCCTTTTGAAAGAAAATGATGCAAGTCATCAAAGCATATCACACACATGTTATTCGATCTCTATTGTAATTCAGTACTTGAACAGCATGGAGTATGCAAAAAATTATATGAACTTAAAGATCACTTTGTGAGGCAAACTTGCAGCATGACATGCAATATTTTAACAATGTATTTCAATATAAATGATATATATCCAATTGTTTGTGAGGCCTTTGATTTTTTTGTTAAGGTTTAAACTATACATATACATGTACTGTACTAAAAAGCCCCATTGGTGTTGTCTTCATCATTTGAGACACAATATGTTGCATAAAATGCAGAATTCTGAATACATTATTATATTTTATGAATTCATCAAATTATTCCACTTTTTCAGGACATTGTTTCAAACTGAATCTCTGTACATGATAATTATATATAAATAGTCAAACAAAAAGGTCAAATGTCAAAACTAAGCAAATCTAAGTGTATTGCAATTTGATTACAATATCCTCAATTTGTTGTCTGACAACACCCTGTTTTTTTGAAGTTCTGGTATTAATTAAATCAGCTAATGAAATGTAACATTTCAAATTTGTACTGCACAGGATCTTTGCAAAACCAATGAGTAAACCCCAACAAATATCAAACTCATCCCAGTCCAAATACTAATTATCAAAACCAAATTCTTAAAATCTTCCTCAAAATTTCTGACTTCAACTTGTGGTTACTGGTTTCATTTCTGAATGTTTTAATTTCCCTTGGTATTAGATAAGATGATTTCACAACATAGACATGGTGGTTAATATCTAAAAGAACAGTCAGTCTATGTAGCACAGCAATAAAACTGCATCAAAAAGTGTTTAATATATTGGAAAGTCTTAGGAGGTATTCATTGTGGTCTTCAAAGTAACTGTGCAAATTAATTAGGCAATTTTATAAACAATTATAAAAGCAAAATGCAGTTTTCATTTCAGAAAAAGAAAACACTTTATCTAATAGCTAATTCTCTAGTGTAAAGGAAAGTTCCTAGCGATACTATATAAATTAAGCAACATAAAGATCATGAGTGTCAAAAGCTTTTAAACACACTAAAAGGACTTATGATTATTATGATTTCTGTGAGGAGGTCATTCAAGGTTTTCAAGTTATGAATAACCATTAAAAAAAATATGCAATAAAAAAAGCAATTATGATTCATTCATTGTCTTCCAATTGTAAAAATATTTTCTTTCTTGAAGGGATGTAATTAAAAAATATATTTCATTTTAAAAAAGTGCCTTTGTTTTTAAAATAGTACTGAAAATCAAGGGCGGAAAAAGGTACATGTTTTTGTCATTCAGAGCAAAGCTAAAAGTTGGATATCAGGAAAGCAAAAATGTATTTTTTCAAACTTGACAAAAGGCTAGTTTGTATACCTCCCCACTATACAATTGCAACAATTGTTTGTTGCAAACTTCTATATTATTGTGCAAATTCTGAATCATAAACAAAATAATATTCTCTTGCTTTTAAATTCATTTTAGCAATAGCTCAGAAAAATAAATCTGTTTTTAGCGTAGTATTTCTTATGATACTTTTTTTAGAACAATGCTGTAGTGAACTGTTTTTTAGATGAAATAGAGAAAAAATATTTTGCTTCAATATTAATGTGAAAAATAACAATACTGTTGAAATATAAGAAAGATAAATTCATGCTTGAAACTAATGTCAATTCAATATTTCTTGTAAATAAAAAAGTTCTTTGTATTACTTCTCAAGCTAAGTCAAACTTTCCATGGCAATTTAACTGATTCATTCTACTTTTAAATGAAAAATAAACATTCATCTTACATATTTCTGTTGAAACTAATTAAACTGCAATTCATAAGAAAGAAAATAATATGTAAGAAAACATCCAGAAGCAATTAACATTTAAAACTGACATCAGCGTAATTAACTCCGTCAATACAAGTCTGTAATAAATATTACATTAGTTGTTTACTGCTGAAACTCACTGGCAAATATCCCATTATTGTAAAAAATAAATTATCAAGACAAAATGGTTTTCAAGTATTTTTTAGAGCTACGAAATGTATTCATTCATATTTTAAGTCAGAAAAAATCTAAAATTCACCTCATTTCCCTATTTTCTACCTCAAGCAAAAGGTAAGTGGATTACAAGCTTTTTTCCATCTACTATTAGATAGCAAAACACCTAATTAAGATACCAGTAATCCATAATGTAGTAATATAAATAGGTACTGATCAAATAAGGTGTGTTTGAATACAATAGATATAGGAAGATGTGCATTATATAAATATATCCTGTTTTCAGCAATTTCATGTCAGTTTTTTCAGATTTGCTTCAGAATATGACATGTGAAGTCTGCTATTAGAAAGTATTTCATTATAACTCACTATATAAGACATCTATACCATACAGATACCAGTAATTCATCACTTGATACAAATATCCCCAGTTCATGACTTGACTTGTAGTTATAAGCATAGATGCTGATAAAATAAGGTGCGTTTGAATACAAGCTATTTTTCTTACTTCAATTATTTTACGTGTCAGTTTTTTCCCAATTTAAGATAATAACAATTGAAATTTTGGAATTATTTTCAATAATTGAATACTTTATCAGGGATTTTTTGAATCAATGAAAATCAAACACACACAAAAATAATCTGATCAATGCTACCATTTACAACAGGATTCAAGGTGAATTTAGTTGATGAGAAAGAATATAAACATAGTACTGAACATACATACATTAAAATTTTCCATTAAAACCGATACAACAAGGCTAAATTGAAATGAAAGCAAATGAAACTCATAAATCCAAATACTTCAACATTCAACACATAAATGTGTACTGTGTAGGGTACTTGAAAACAAAAGAACATAAATCCAGTTCCAACAAAAGTAAATTTTTATTTCTAAATATTTTCTACTCCAAGGATCCATTAGGAGGATGTTTAACACTCTTGTTTGTTTGGCATTTAATTTGTTAGTATTGTAAGAACTGGTCAACTGGTCAGTTTAATGACCAGTGAATACTGACCAGGTGCTCTATTGATTTCCCCACTGTAAAACTGTTGAAGGTTGATCAGCACAGGATAATTCATCCCTGATACTGGTCAGCTGCTGGTCTTAAAACATCAAGTTCATTCTGAAGTTTCTTAAGGCTTTAATTGTGAAACATACAGTACAAAGAAGTTTGTCCAGTAAATACAGCAAAACAAGTTATTTAAAAATTGTATAAGCCCTTTGAAGCCAATTTGCCAAGATTTTTTTTTGCAATTTCTAACTTTGTTCTGGCGCAGCACCTCAAAATAACAAGCAAACCACACTGTATCTCTGAATCTAATAAATACAGACCACTGTATAATAATCTTACTTTCAGGAAAATTGAAGCATGTTAAATTAATGTCTTAAATTCTATTTCATGATGTCAAAGGAATACAAGAATCAAGACCCAAAAGGAACACTGAAAGATATGTACATTACACCCCTTGAAATCGAGCTTAAAGCTCAATCTTTGATATCAAATTCATACTTTATAAATCGGTTTATCCACAACTGTTATATTCACACTTTCTGAGGAAAAAAATCAAAGCCCTGAAGGATTTATTTTAGAACTTGTACATTAAGTTAAGATAAAAAAAAATCAAGTGCACATATTTTATTACATCAATGAAATATACCTAAAGAACGGGTCATTAATTTGTCATATAGAGGTGATTACGGTCACACCTTTTTTCTTTGTTTTTTACACCTCTAGGTAAAAAATTTCTTTTTTCTTAGCAGCATACTTTCACTATCATCTGAGCAACTTTTGATGATGAAGAAAAGCATATAAAGAAATGACAACCCCTATAATCCTGGGGTATTATCTTGGTATCGTAGAATTAGTTTGATAGATGGATGTAGGTTACTCTTAAGTTGCTAGTTATTAACTAGTATTTGTTCATAGTATGGTTTCTAAATTTCAATTTAAGTTTTATGAATGAATGTAGATTTTATACCGGTTATCAGAAATTATATCAACTTCAAGAAGTTGTGTGAATTCGGTCATGCCAATCCTAAACAGTATTATTGCACAGGGTAATAGTTTACCATTTAGTTTGTTTACAGTCTTCACGCTGAACTGCTAAATCTACAGGCCCGCAGCTCAATTTTTAATTTTTTTTAGTTAGATTCTGTTGGCCTGTAGGTCTGATTTTTACAGGCCCGAGAGCAATTTTACCAGCCTGGGCTGCCTGGGCTGCCACTCGGCGTGAAGACTGTGTTTAGAGTAAATATTGGACTATTTGTTTCCCCCTCCTTTTTAATTTTAATTCTTGTTTTTTGTTTTTATTGTTTTTAACTTTAATAGTAATTCACTTTTACTGTAATAAAATTGGGATGGAGAAGTTTTGAAATCCTGAACTTGATTTAAATGACTTGTAGAAAGGTCACCTTTGGTCTCAGTTAAAATGACCACTGTTTAATTATCCATGTAGTAGCCTTAAACCTTGACATAAAGTTGTCATGACCTGACATGCACAGGGTATATAACCACCCATATCATACCACATCTGGACAGTGTTTGTATAGTTGATCTGTTCAATAATCAATGGTCAAAATTATGTTAGTACTGTCCATAGAATCGATATAGTTGATCTGTTCAATAATCAATGGTCAAATGTTAGTACTGTCCATAGAATCAAGGTTCATCACAGAAAACTGTAGATATTTAACTGTAAATGCCAGTATTTACTCCTATCATGCCTATTTGATTTGTATGCAGAAGAGCATGACATTAGTCTGTATATATATTAAGTTTACATTTTCAGCAGCGGTTTAAGCAGTGCAAAGTAAATGTAGCTTTGAACAGGTTAAAATTGTTCCCTAGGTTTTTGGTTTATTGGCGTATCCAGATTTGATGGAAAAGGGGCATTTTTGTTGTAATAGTAAACAAATTTCCCGTAAATAGGCAAACTCTTTTTACAATTTTATACAAAAGCAATGTATTATACTTTTTTCCAATAAATGGGGATGGAACTATATTCCATTATTTCTTCTAAGGCCAAAAAAAAATATATGTCTGTTTCCTGCTTCCAAGGCAAATAAATCAGGGTCGGTAGGTCGGGATTTTTTTTTTTTTTTTTTTTTTTTTGCACTCCGTCTGATTTGCAGTCGGTTAAATGTCATGTTTGGTTAGGGTCCTGTACCCCAAAATGATTTAATCCCTTTAAAGAAGCTTTAATTGAATAATCCTCCCAGTGCTGACATTTTTTAAACCTTAATTGTAGCACATTTGTGCTGGGAGCAGCCATTTTGATTGTTTGGGCATAGTAAAATACGGATCTGGATTGGACCGGAAATGAATTTTTCCGACCGGAAACGATTTTTTTCCGGATTTGAATAAAAAGATCTAGGGTCGGGGGGTTTGAGTCAGGGTCGGTCGGGAAACAGGAAACAGACATATATTTTTTTTTGGCCCAAAGGGTGTATCTTTAAGTTACTTAAGCACCTGAAGTGTTTAAGAATTTAATCTCTTCCTTTGCTGATCAGCCTCCAGCACTTTTATGGTGACCAAATCAACAGAGCATCTGGTCACAACACTGACCAGTTGACCAGTTCTTTTAATACTAACAAATTAAATGTCAAGTTGAGGACCAAATATATACCTGTTAGGTAGATGTTAAGCTACAACAGATTTTTTACCACAATTCTATATTTTGCTTTTCCAATCTTTATAAAAGTGCTTTTTTAATAACTTTTATCTTAAACATGTTAACATGCATGTTTGTTGGCAAAGTATGAAAATCTTATCAAGATGCCTGTACTATGAATGGATCTGATAAATAATTTTTCTCATGGAAATCAGACAAAGACTTGATCTAGATGTAAAACCCTGGTGAGATCTTTATATCAACAGCTACTGTTTCATGTTGTAATTTATACCAGTACATAGTCAATGGAATTAATGCTTCAACACAGCAGAGTGAGATATGGTGATCTATACCAGTACATAAGTCAATGGAATAATGCTTCAACACAGCAAAGTGAGATATGGTGATCTATACCAGTACATAGTCAATGGAATAATGCTTCAACACAGCAGAGTGAGATATGGTGATCTATACCAGTACATAGTCAATGGAATAATGCTTCAACACAGCGGAGTGAGATATGGTGATCTATACCAGTACATAGTCAATGGAATAATGCTTCAACACAGCAGAGTGAGATATGGTGATCTATACCTGTATGGTGATCTATACCTGTACATAGTCAATAGAATAATGCTTCAACACAGCAGAGTGAGATATGGTGATCTATACCAGTACATAGTCAATGGAATAATGCTTCAACACAGCAGAGTGAGATATGGTGATCTATACCAGTACATAGTCAATGGAATAATGCTTCAACACAGCAAAGTGAGATATGGTGATCTATACCAGAACATAGTCAATGGAATAATGCTTCAACACAGCAAAGTGAGATATGGTGATCTATACCAGTACATAGTCAATGGAATAATGCTTCAACACAGCAGAGTGAGATATGGTGATCTATACCAGTACATAGTCAATGGAATAATGCTTCAACACAGCAGAGTGAGATATGGTGATTTATACCAGTACATAGTGAATGGAATAATGCTTCAACACAGCAGAGTGAGATATGGTGATCTATACCAGTACATAGTCAATGGAATAATGCTTCAACACAGCAGAGTGAGATATGGTGATCTATACCTGTACATAGTCAATGGAATAATGCTTCAACACAACAGAATGAGTATGGTGATCTATACCTGTACATAGTCAATGGAATAATGCTTCAACACAGCAGAGTGAGATATGGTGATCTATACCAGTACATAGTCAATGGAATAATGCTTCAACACAGCAGAGTGAGATATGGTGATTTATACCAGGACATAGTCAATGGAATAATGCTTCAACACAGCAGAGTGAGATATGGTGATTTATACCTGTACATAGTCAATGGAATAATGCTTCAACACAGCAGAGTGAGATATGGTGATCTATACCTGTACATAGTCAATGGAATAATGCTTCAACACAGCAAAGTGAGATATGGTGATCTATACCAGTACATAGTCAATGGAATAATGCTTCAACACAGCAAAGTGAAATATGGTGATTTATACCAGTACATAGTCAATGGAATAATGCTTCAACACAGCAGAGTGAGATATGGTGATCTATACCAGTACATAGTGAATGGAATAATGCTTCAACACAGCAAAGTGAGATATGGTGATTTATACCAGTACATAGTCAATGGAATAATGCTTCAACACAGCAGAGTGAGATATGGTGATCTATACCTGTACATAGTCAATGGAATAATGCTTCAACACAGCAGAGTGAGATATGGTGATTTATACCAGTACATAGTCAATGGAATAATGCTTCAACACAGCAGAGTGAGATATGGTGATTTATACCAGTACATAGTCAATGGAATAATGCTTCAACACAGCAGAGTGAGATATGGTGATCTATACCTGTACATAGTCAATGGAATAATGCTTCAACACAGCAGAGTGAGATATGGTGATCTATACCAGTACATAGTCAATGGAATAATGCTTCAACACAGCAGAGTGAGATATGGTGATCTATACCAGTACATAGTCAATGGAATAATGCTTCAACACAGCAAAGTGAGAAATGGTGATTTATACCAGTACATAGTCAATGGAATAATGCTTCAACACAGCAGAGTGAGATATGGTGATCTATACCAGTACATAGTCAATGGAATAATGCTTCAACACAGCAGAGTGAGATATGGTGATCTATACCAGTACATAGTCAATGGAATAATGCTTCAACACAGCAAAGTGAGATATGGTGATTTATACCAGTACATAGTCAATGGAATAATGCTTCAACACAGCAGAGTGAGATATGGTGATTTATACCAGTACATAGCAGGGATCTCAATGGATGAAAATTGAACGATGGAGGAACTTTCACATTACAAACCGTGTCTACGCTGTACAGTGTAGCGCGATCGGAAGTATTTTATTCCTCTATACAAGGAATGGTGAACATGCTAAATCATTGCTTATTTAAATTATATTTATTTGAATTTTCATTATAGAATTAGAAGTATCAATATTTTCATTTATTGCCGTTTTTAACCATTCAAATGCCAAGTCTTCATGGTCCCCCTTTAGTTGAGAATGACCAAAAGCTGTCATAAAGGTCCCCATGTAGATTTCTTGTATTTTTGGATAATTGTTATGGGGGTTAAAAATCAAATGATGTGGAGCTTATTTTTCATGGACAGTTGTCAAATTCAGAACCCATTAGGCCGAGAAAAAAAAGATCCGTGTTTCCGGTAACCCGACCGACCCTGTTTTTTAGCCCCGACCCTAACTTTTTTATTGGATCTTCCAAAAAAAAAAAAAAAAAAAATTTATCAACCGACCCTGTTTTTGACACAGGCTTCTGATAGATGACATAATATTTTTTCTCTCTTGCTTCCTCTTGCATAGAAAGCCAGTAAAACATTTTATTAATGTCAAAAGGTATTCCAAATAGGTTAAAATCCAAGAAATTTGCACAGCAGGTGCTTCAAAAACATTGCAAATGGCACACTTCCGGTTTTTGAAACTAATTACGGATCCGGACTTAGAAAAAACATGATAATTTTCCGGATTTCATTTACGATGTCAAAAAAAAAAAAAAAAAAAAAAAAAAGAATTCCGACCTACCGACCCTATTTTTCAAAATGATGTTACCGGAAACACATATCTTTTTTTTTTAGGCCTTACCGGTATGGCTGATTTGCAGCAACAACAAAACGATTCGTACGGGTTATGTAAAAGGTTAAAGAGATTTGTAAAGCAAACATTGACAAATGAAAAGGTTTTTAATTACTTTATAAATCTGTCAAATTGATGCTGTGCAACATGCATCTTTCGAGTCTGAATAGAAACCGGAAATGCGGATGTATCAATTTGATTGTAATATATGAAATGAATTTGGAATTACGATACGATATTTCTTTACAGGAAATATTTAAGTTTTTACTTTTAAACTTTTAAAGTAATTCTAAATTATCGTTACAGCAGTATTCAAGTTATTTGAAATGAAATAATATTTACTGTTTTGCGTCTTATTTTGTACTTCTTAAAAAAGGGGGATGCTGATTGCGTAAGTCAAAATAAAGCACGTGTTCGACTTGTTAAACTGTTTTCTTTGTAACTGGATTATTAATTTTTTTATTTAATCTAAATTATCATAAGGCCAAAATAAATAAATAGTGTGTTTCCGGTTTCCCGACCCTACCTCCGTTTCTGACGCCGACCCTAAACATTTTATTGACAAAAATAAAAAAAAATTAAAAAATCCGGATTTTTTGGTCTGTCCGGATCCGACTATTCGTTTAGAAAACTACAGATCTTCAAAACGTTTGTTAGCAATGACCAATATTGATAAGTCAAGCGTTTCAAAAACCAAGATTTTAAATAAACAAGCATGGCTTTTCGACAACCGTGCAGCGTATTAGCTGTCAAATATGCAAAATGTGATCACATGGTTGCAAAGTATAATGACATTAATTCCGGATAATTACGATATGATGAATCTTTTTAAAGAACACCATGATGGACCTATAGACTGAAAAAAATACGAAGTTATGCATTTTGCTCAACTTCTTTGCACAGGTACAAGACGAGATATTTTTTTAAATATTTGTATATATAGTGAATAGTGTATTCAGTATATTATATATACATATATTAACAAAATCTCGTTCTGTACCTGTGCTTCTTTGGACCAAAAGTCAGAATCATTTCAGATTGGACAGACTATCTTATTCGGTCAGTAATAATTGACGGCAAATAATTTAAGAGTTAAAAATGAGATCAATATACTGCTAAAATCAATCCAGCTTTTGTTGTAAAAAATGCTCTTACGAATGTTGTAAAAAAAATTTTCTCAGGACTCAACATAAACGGCTGTTAATGCTTTTGAGGATTTGACAGTTTGAGTTAATGACCACAAGGGGGCAGACACTGTGTAACAAGAAATAGAAAGCTTTCCCTAGTAGGCAGACATGGTGTATGATTCATGTTCATTTATAAATGAATCTGTCCCAGCACCATGTCTACTTTTATTCCTTTAAATTTTCTCTTAGTCCCACAACAGTTTATACTAGAGAAGGAAAAAAATTCATGTCCTATTAATATCTACAATTTTTTTCCATATATTTAATAAGACAAGTTTCTCACTCCTCAAAACCTGAAATTTTAATATCAATTGTCAGAACCCCACTCTTCAAGATTAAATTCTGTCAAACATCAAAACACATCTATATATTAAATAAAGAGGGTGCAAGAGTATTACCCCTCAAAAAACCATAAGTCGCTGCTTAGCATTGATTTGCAGTGTTTTTACAACTAAAAAAAAGGGGGTAGGAATCTGTTCCAACATGAATACCCTGTGTGTCATTTACATTGTTAGGTTCAACTAGGCCAAAAAATAATACCATCATGACCATGCCAGATTTTTCACTGCCATTTTTGCTTTAAGATTATTAATCGGCAAGAACATATTCCTATTACGACCCATGAAATTCATAAAATTTGCATAAAAGTTTATTTTCATATTTCTTTAAAACAGAAAATAAAAAAACCTGTAGATTTAATTATTAAGTACTATAATAACTATCAAAGAAGCATGCTGGCACATCAAATGATTTCATTTGGAATCTTTTTGCTGCTGTCATCGATAGAAAAAAATAAAAAGTTTTTATAAAATAAAATGTTTTACCTACCTACCCTACCTATTTTTTTTGGGGGTGAAATAGGAAACACACTATTTATTTATTTTGGCCTAATCATTTTCTAAAACTTAGTTGATTAATTCGACAAATGGATCGTCTATCCTCAGATAGCATTCTCCTGTGTGGTTTGTTGATCTACCTGTACAAGCTCAGGTACAAGTGATTAGCGATCTTAATCCGGATATCCCTCAGGCGTTAGAACTGTATTGGATTATAACATAAAAAGCCTAAGGGTTATGCAATTACATGCATTTGATTATAATTGATAAAAAAATGGCGTCGGGCTGCAAATAACGATGAAGTTTTGAACGATGGCGCAAGACAATTTAACGATGGCGCAAGTCATTTGACGATGGCACAAGACATTTGAACGATGGCGGGGCGCCATCGTTAAACAGGCCATGGAGATCCCTGACATAGTCAATGGAATAATGCTTCAACACAGCAAAGTGAGATATGGTGATCTTTACCAGTACATAGTCAAAGGAATAATGCTTCAACACAGCAGAGTCAGATATGGTCTGCAGAACAGTTAAATTTACTGTACAATAGGTCAACAAAGCCTTTAAACTTGCCATTTATTTTTAAAATAAAGGAAACTTTATTTCCGATCAGTTGCTAAAATGCTGTGGTTTTTTTATTTTTTATTTTTTCAAAATTTTGTACATCTGGTTTTATTTGCATGTTTTAAAGCCATTTTCATTCATGTGCATGATATATCATGTATATATAGTCATTTAATTTTTACTTCAATAGTTCAGACAGCCATGATAACTACATGAACTTTTGAATAAAGAATCACATTTGCAAGTATACTAAATCTGTTTCAATACATATTTCATTTAAGATAGTTCTAGGCTAATTTTAAAAAATATTTTTCTTATAAAACTTACCAGTGTTATAAATCATTCTTCACAAAATGAACAGTTAAATCCCTTTCTGAAGAGGTGTAAAATATTGACACAATTTTTTTATCCTGTAATTTCCACTGTTATGTTAGCAGCCCCCAATTATGGGATAATAATACAATAAAGCTAAAAGCTGTCAGTCCGAACAAAAGCAGTATCACGTTCACTGAGGGTCAATAGATCAATGTATCCACACAAGGCCTGATGTCACATGATTAACGATGAGGGACATATACAGCGGGTGACTCTCATCTGCTTTGTCCTCTAAGAAATCTGTTCTGTAATTGGGGCAAAAGTCTGAAAAATACAAAAACACAATTGATTTGAAGTTTGAAAAGGCACGTACAAAATTACTAGGTTTTTTATGTTTAAATTACAAGTACTTCACAATCAATATAACTTCAAGCAGATTTCGGTAAAATTTGATACTTTGTTGCAATCAATCATTACAACCTATAAAGAAATTGCTACTGCTTGGTAAGTGATGTTTATGACAAAGAAAATTCCAATAATGAATACTAAACCTTAATATGTGTGCCTGAAAGTAAAAAAACAATGAAGTTTGAATATGTTGCAGACGTTGCTGACTTAAGCAAAAAGCCAGTTTTCTAATTTAAGTAAACAATTTTGCCTACCTCTCTAAATGCTGAAATTCCTAATGTTAATGATAACTCCTTTGCAAAGCAGAAATAACAATTTTTAATAATAAAATGAATATGTGACAGTATATAGATGATACCTCATTTACAGATAATATCAATTGTTATTTCTGCTAATGAACAAGATTCATCCCCTATCAATATCTATATTAGTATAATTTATAATATAAATGAAGAATGGATATAACTAATATTGTAATTATTATAGGATATGATACGTGATATATAAATCGTTTCTCTTTACAAAATACGTCCGTGTCATAACTTGAGCTAATATTGGAAGTCAATATATTGTAATAGTGCTTGGTTTTGTATTGTACTGGCATATCATTGTCATAATAGCCTCCAGTCATCATATTTTGACAGTACAAAAGGTTTTTAACAATGCATTAATGTTAGTACACAAAATAATATCATAACATTTCTACGTGCTTTATCAGACTTCTAAGTTTTAGTAAACTTGGTTTGTAATGTTTGGCTAGATCATTGTGGACATTCCTTTCCTTTATATATAAAAGTAATGAGAATGATGAAACCAATATTCATGGGAGTTCATATGAAGTGGATATCAGAGGCGGATTTAAAGGGTCCCCCCCCCTTTTCTAGGAAAAAATTGGTTGATTATATAGGGAATCACTAAAGCATGACTGGAGCGGGCACCTCTTAGGCAGTCAGTCAGGTCCCCCACTTATGAAAATTTCTGGATCTGCCACTAGATATAAACAATAAATTTTTATGTACATTTATACAGGAAAGACTAAACACTAAATATTGGCTCTAGAAAAAAAAAGTTTTTAAGCACCTTTTTCAACCATACATATTTATAATGTTCTTACCTCAGAAATAAAGAATTTATATCCAATTACAAAATACAAGTATTTTACAATAATTCAAGTATATTATAAAACTGTGACATGTACTAAAACAATACACATCAGAACTAATAAATCTTTGACTGAATTTTAAAAACCTGCTAGGACAGACACTGAAAAAACACTTGAATAAGAAGCACAGACTGGTTTCCTGTTGTTATGAGACTGAACATGCTTTAAATCCATTAACTTTAGGGAACAACTGCTTCCTCTTATCAACACTCTCCCACAAGTGGTTATTCACCCGCTTACATGTGGTAGCCAGAAATTACATTCAAATTATATTCTGACATGGAACTAATTCACAACTTCTGCAAGTTTTGAAAGTGTTGTGTAAATTAGATGACTTGCTGAGGGGGAGATGTAAACAAATTGTTTCTGTATGTTGAAACCACTGTATCAAGAGTAATCATGATTTTCAAAAGGCTAGGCTGTGGAAGTATTTAGTAACTACAATGGAATCCATTGAAAGTGCATTTAAATGAATCAAAGAGTAATATGTTTGATAGTCCCCCTGCAGTCAACACTTTGCCTCACGTCAAAAATATTCAGGTCTTCTCCTTAATTTCAAAGTGCCTTTGAAAATGGTAAAAAATGTGAAAATAACAGCTGCTATTTAAACTCATGTGTCAAGGCTTTAAGTATGTATTATCTTATCTTACATTTCACAAGTGCCTATAAATACCTGTTTTACAAATCTCATTTTATAACTTATACTTGAAACACAGAAAACTTTATCCATGAATGAAATAGAAATTTAATCCCATGACAAAACGAAAATCAAAAGGAGATCAAAGCAGACCTAATCTAAATAACAATTACTAAAATCCTCATAATGATTGTGTCAGTTTTGTTTTCTTATATCATAAAGGATTATTATTTAAAGATTTGTAACAGATAATGTAGATTTAATCCAATTACACAGGCTATTTACCTACAGTTATATAATTAAGTATTTAAATAGTGTCCACTCGTTCTACATCAAATCGGATATGATAAAAAAGTATTTGATAGACCAAAAGTACCCATATAGTATATGGCTTGATAAAAGTATGAAGAACCAAGACTTTCCGAGGTGGCAATTTAGAAAGAAATTAAAAGACTTGTGTATGCAATAGTCATATGGATTCCTGAAGATGTTACATGTAGAACTAACATATATCAAACACACAAAAGGAGACCCCACACCCTTGAAAAGTCCATGATTTGCTAAGAGTAACGACCACAAAAATAAATCCCAACTATTAGTAAATACAAGATGCACAATTGCATCAAATGATTAAGATTCAGGAAATTTCTTAAAATTCTGACTAGGAGTGAAGGAGCAGTGAATAGAAATGTGTGCTATGACAATTTAAACATTGGACAGTGCAAGTATAACACAGAAGGTATGGCAATTAGCATGGAATAGTGGTGAACTGTAAATATGTGAACCAGTGCATATTTGACAGTGAGTGGATACAACTGTTCCCATTAATTTGACAACCTATTTCATTATTTATCAAATAGGCCTATAAAAAACTTAAAACAGAGATAATTATCAGAACATCCAGATGATAAACTTTATCAAGCATCTATAGTATATTTTTATCTATGTGAAGATTTACATCTTAACCTACATCATATATAAAGTTTTGACATGTAGAGTTTTGTATTAGTGGGGTGAACAAAGTATGCTATAAATCCTATGTTTACCTGACTGGCTAATCTACCTATAATTTTCATATCTTATCATTAATATACATTTATTTATGACATTGTTAAAAGTTTAAGATCTTTTGTGAACATTTTGGGTTTTTCAATATGATTGAAAATGATGAGAACACTGGTAATTTAAGAACTTTGTACTGATACACATGCCTTCTAAAATGCAAGGACAGCCCTCTAGATAGAGAAAACTACAAGTTAAAAAGATAAAACTTAAAAAAAAAAAAATAGAGATTGTGTACATGGGACACAAATTTATGATGGCCCCACTAGCATATACCGTTATAAAAGGATCCTAACTTCATTAGTTTCATAAGATTAGGTTGAGACAAACTGAAGTTAGAGAATAGAAACTTAATTTGGGGATGTAATGACAGACGTTTCGAAGTATGAACTGGCAGACCTACAGACTCATGTAAAGCCGCCTCCTTATTAAACAGTAACCCAGTGTGTGCATACCCCAATTGAAAAATGGAGTTTCCTAAAATTGATTAACACCCAGATAGAATTAATTATTTTCTGCATATTTAGAATGGACAAATCAGACTTGTTGGTTTGATCACCTTCCAACAAGACTTAACAATAAAATATAAATTTTGGCATCCATTTAAAGAAGACAGTGCTTGAGTATGCAATGAAAAATGCACTGAATGCACACACATGCTATGCTTACGTTCTTCAAGTTCAAATCTGGCATACATTTCCAGTAATAATAGAACACAAATCAAAGCAAAACAAAATGACATTTTGTGGTACTTAAAACCTTTCAAAAAATTTCAAATTCAATTCTAATTGTTCAAGATCACAAAAATTCATCCATCATCACTCACTATTTTTGCCATTCCAATATGTTACAAGTATCAACTCTCCCACTTTAAACTGCCTTTCTGCAAACTACATATGCTGTTACAAATACCAAAGGTTAAATGAAGATTTAAACAAGCCATTGTTTAGATTATAGGCGGAATAATGTTAACATTGCTTTACAGATCAATATAAACATTCTTCAGGAATCACTAATTACTTTTCAAAACTTACCACTTCTAACTTTAAAGATTCCAAGCCAAACAAAACATGCTGAAGTAAAATATCAACAATGTGTTTGTAAGCTACTCTTTAGAAGTAACCAGTAAAACTCTGGTTTTCAAAGTTGACCACCTTTAATCTGGACGGAACTCATTCCTCCTCTGCCAAAGCTTGGCCGTGTCATTCTATGATAAATTTATGTACTTTACCACTTAAATGATATTTCTACAGAAGACAGAATTTTATTCTTTTTGTGAAAACTGTGAATCAGAAAATATTTTCAACTTTAATATATTTTTATCTTGCAAAAATCTATATTGAAAATAATTTAAAAACAAGAATGTGTCCAGAGTACAGACTGCCCCACTCACACTATCATTTTCTATGTTCAGTGGACCATGAAATTGTGATAAAAACTCTTAATTGGCTTTAAAATAAGAAATATCATATTATAGAGAACATGTGTACTAAGTTTCAAGTTGATTGCAGGACTAAACTTCATCAAATACTACCTTGATCAAAAACTTCAACCAAAACTTTCACCTGAAGCAGCACAGATGGACAAATGAATGGATGAATGAAAGAATGTACAAACAGACAGACAGACCCGAAAACATAATGCCTCTTAGGGCTAAGTGGGGGGTAAAATATAACTGTCTTCATGTTAACATTTGTCCACTATAAAATACACCTGGCTTGTTAGGAACCAAAATACCAATATCTTAAGAAGAATGGCCTTAACTTCCTTTTTCTATTAAAAACCTGTTGAATAATTGATGATTTTGTTGTGGTTTTCAATTTCTACCTGACATTGTAGGAAACCATGATGGAGGCTGAAGGTAGGGAAATAAATATAATACATCTATCTGTCATCCAGAAATTTTTCAAAAATAAGGAAAGAAAGAACAAAAGTTTGCACATAACAATTGCTTTGATGAAATAATTTCCTACCAGCTAGTACTGAATATACATAGATAGCATGTAAAAGATAGCTAATAATTACAGATATTAGATCATAGTTTAGGATGGTAACTACAATTTTCAAGCCTCAGCAGCTGAATTCTCAGATATTGTTCTTTAAAGTACAAAATAAGATCTAAAACCCCAACCCCCCTAAATATAAACCATTGCATACTAAATGCCTGAAGTCTGTAGAACCAAAAAGTTGTGACCAGAAATCAACGATTCACAAGAAAAGTTATTCCTCAAACAGATCAGCAAAAATCTATTTATCAGATTTTTAGTTTCCACTTTGCAAGTATATACATATAAGTTTATCTACAAAGTAAACAGGTAATCATTACATTACATTAAAAACAACAAATTCAAGGTCCCGCAGTCAGCTGAATTTGCTATAATTAAATTTTGTTTACAAAACTGGCAGCTAAGTAGGCCTTAATATGCGTACTTACTATTTTAGGATAAATCTTTTTCACCACCAATCAAAAACTTGTCATGTAGAATTTATATCTTATACACTGACCAGATATCAGGAATTAGGACACGATTTATCAACATTAACCAATTTTTCCCAAATTATTTGTGGACCGATTAAAACCTTAATCTCTGAGAGGGTGTTTAGAGTGGCCAATGTACCATATGTCATGGAATGTCACTTTACTGATAAGATACAGGTCTACGATGATACAATGAGTAATCTCCCCTCTACATATTAAAAGTCACATCTAAATCCCTCTGCATACAGATGACATTGACGGCTTAAACTACAATAAGGTGTTGCTAGGTTGTGCATAATAATAAGATAGTTTGGAACTTATAAAGCATTTAGTTTCCTCTTTTCTTGCCTTTAATAAACAACATGCAGTATCTTCTTACGTCAAGAAAATAGATTTTTGACTTTATGTTCTTTAACCAAAGATTTAACACTTACTAAATTCTTTGTAAGTCTAATAAGATATTTACTTAAATAGCTGAATGGATATATATCATTTTTAATATATTATTTACAATACATGTACGTGTACATGTTACTCTTGTAGTAATGTACCATTTTTCTATTACAAAAGTGTAAGTTTTATGCGAAATTTTTACATATAAATCATTTTTTAAATCTTAATAACATATATAATACTTCCATGCAAACCTATTAGCTCACATTAAATATCATATTTTAAAAAATACTTACTAAAATTTTAGGTTCATAAATTCTTAGAATGCTATCTTATTTCTAATGCTGCCTTCAACATAGTTTTGACTTATAATAGTTGTTCTATTTTTGTCTTTGGCTATGAAAGCATCAGAATGTTTATCACAAATGAAAATACATGATATTTACATGAGTTTCTTTGTATTAAACAATGTTTTTAAACATGTTATTCATGACAGTATGACAATAAAATTGATCTTAAATGAAAAAGAATTCTTCTTAAATACTTTAAAAACTTACCTATACAAAAAGAAATTGCTTCGTCACTTGGAAGTTAAATTTTTCTCACTTTTCCATTAACGAAAACCTGTAAAGACATTACACAAACAATTTGATTAAAGAACTTTAATCCCAATTTATTAATTCCGTTAGGTATGTTGGCCACTATTCAGATAGCTAGCCATAGGGTAGTAATAAGTCTGACCTTAGAGGTATTACTACTGACCTCAAACAACTGGCGAACAGACAATAACGTACTGAATGGAGTTTAGAAAAAATAACAATCCCACGGATCATCTACAAATACTTAAATATCATTCATGTATATTGAGCATGTGGATAATAAGGTACACAAAATTAATAGGAGAAAAACTAAATTTCTCCTGTATCACATGATGAGGTACTAGCATCTTGCACTGCTTTCAAATGTATATATGCAGCAAATTGCTGGCAAATAATAATTGCAATTTAATAGGATGCATTCCCTAATGACAAAACTGTTTCATTATAATAAGGCAAAAATTTGCATACTATTCTATTCTATTCTATGGTGATTCGTTGATTATTGGTATTAAATGCCACTTTCAGCACACTTGGAAACATCATGGTGGCAATATTTTATTGTAGGTGGAAGCAGGAGTACCCATAGAAAATCATCAACCGAGCAATAACTACTGAAAAGATCCGAGTCCCCTTTTAAAAAAATGGCTTGTTGTCTTAGTTTATAATTCAGTTTTATTTAAAGTTTTTTTTTTATTACTCGAGTACTTTTGTGTTGGCAGAAGTCAGAGCTTTGATAATCACTATCAAATGCTATTGCTACTTTTCAAATTTTTTGGAGATTTATACCTTATAGGATCACTATGTTAGTTCAAACCAGTGGCTGATCCAGAACTTTTCAAAAGTGGGCCTGCTCCAGTCATGCTTCAGTGATTCTCTGTATAATCAACCAAATTTTTCCAACAAAAAAGGGGGGCTGGGCCCCCTAGGGCCCCCACCCTAGATCCGCCTATGTTTATAATGCAAACTACTATATGTAGTAAATACAAAATGTCAAAATAATTTAAAACACCATACATATATACACCAAAATTGGTTATTCGGGCCTAAATTAAAATATTGTTTGTTTGCCCTTTTCCGACCCTATGTTTTGAAACAGGGTAGGTAGGTAGGTAAAATATTTTTTTATTTTTTTCCCAAAAAAAATAACTTGGCTCGGTATATTTTTTTTCATGGGTAGGCAGGTAGGTATACTTTTTTATTTTATAGATACAAAATCTGCATAATGTCATTTTTTGCTAATAAGTTTCTGGGACTAAATATCATGTAGAATGTGAAGTTAATTCATATGCACTACTATTTTGTTTTCAAATATCAAAATATAGAGCTGTGCCGAATATTTTCAACGTTTATATATGCCTGGAACTTTGAAGAGTTTGAGCTTACACTAATATTCTGTACTACGTACCTTGTACGCTTACCTCTACCTAAAGATTTTCTGTAAGAGATAACTTTGTCCTGGTAAAATATGTCCGGGCAGACATACATTACTAGTAGAAAAGGTCCCTAGTGTTTAAATTTCCGAGTGTGCCTATGTTTCCAATAAAAATGCTACAAGACTTAAACTCAATTGTCACGTATTTTACATCGCATTTATAAATGATCTGTATGGAAAACTTGGGCAATTTTACTGCCAAATATTCTCCACTTTACAGGCTTTTGTAACCTTTGGTTCATGTCAGATATAAATAATATAGCAATGCTGGTCGAAGGCATTGTTAACATAATCATCCTGATCTACGGATCACAAAAGGCCATCCCTACATAGAATACAACGTCCGTTTACAAACTTCAACATGGATTTCAAACAAATGCTTTGAAACTCTAACTGCCAGTGTGCATGTAAAACGCTCATGTGATACCAAACGGACTAGACCTTATCAATCTCCGTACAGCGCTCGTTTCCTTTCCGTATACTTAGTACACTACAATACAATATTTAGTGTAGTGATACGTAGTAAGTACGGAACGGATGTGAGCTCTGCGCCGGAGATTGAGACCTTATACAATAAAGATAAAACCCGAGGATTCCGGTAAAAAAGTTTTGAGCGGGAAATACAAATATAAGATTTTTTGTAGGAACGAAAAAATAAAATAAAATAAAATCTTGCTGGTAAATACAAATACAAGATTTTCAGGCGGAACAAATTTATAGGGTCGGTCGGTAAAGGGCAAACAAACAATATTTTAATTTAAGTCTCGTCTGTATACAAATAGCCAACTTAAAGATAAGCATTTCATGACTGTTTTTCCAGAAATCATTCACTTGGCTGACTTGCATACCGGTAATGTAATTTTGTAAGAGGTAATCCTTCATTCTGGTATTCTATCAAATGCGACTTTCAATGATTTGGTTAAACCAATAAAGAAAGCTTGAATGCACATATGAAATCGAAAAGACAAATATTTTTACATGTATTATAATTATGAATTAATCTTGCAAAGAAAACAACAAACCTAAACTATTTTTCCAAATATCAATGTACAAATATTGAAAAAAGGTCATGGAATAGATTGTCAGGTAAGATTCTGTGCCTCAAGGGCAAACATAAAGGACTTTTTTTAAAGCAAATACACCAAGTAAACAGAAGATAAATGACTCAAACAAATTCTATTATTTAATAACTACTGACCTAGGATTGTAATAAGCTGACCATTGTGGCCATCTGTTCAATATAGATAGAAATTAAAATAATATTGTTTTTATTAATAACATGAAGCCTAAAGGTTATTATTTTAATGCAGATGGTCAGTATTGCTGGAGACCAATTTCCTCTTCAAAATTCAGCTTCAATAAGATAGGTAATGATCATTAATTCCACCATTTAAATGGTCTAAATATCATTATAAAATGACAATTAGTACCTCATTATATACACTGATAATCACACAGAGAAACAAATAATCTATATAGAATCCATCTGGATTTTGTAATGGTTGTATTTAGCAAATCATTATATACTGTCATCCAATCTGTACATATCATCCATACTGTCAGTTAGATCAATAGCTTTTAATGAATCATGAACTGTCTGTTTTAAATCTATGAAAATTAGCCCTAAAATCATAAAAATTTACCAAGGATACTTTTTTATTTATTCACTTACCAGTACTTTTTACTTTAAAGCTGTCTTTTGCAATTCAGAACCAATTTCAAATTTCTATTCAACTAACAGTCTTCCTTTACTCTAATGCTAGATTAACACCTTTTACAAATATTTCTCCTAAGCCCTGTAAAGTCATCAATAGGCTTTATATTAACACTAACACCACAGAAAATTAGCTCAATTAGTCCTGTGGAGAGCACAGTGGGCATTGACAAATTGAAACCAAATTACAAATACAAATTCCAATCACCAACCTGTTCCAATTAAATTCCTATTTAGTACCAAATTAGAAACTATTAATGTCATGACAGTACATTAAATTTTAAATTAGTACTGGTAAATACCAAATGTTTACCTATCTACCAGTGGTAAATGGTCCTGGTATGTACTGATTATTATCCATAATCAGTTTATAGTTAGGTAATATAATTGACAAGAGACTCAAAATTAAATCACCTTAAATAGACATCTTATTATCAATGTTATAAGATCAGAAATCATTGAGGCTCTGTGTAATATATTTTGTGGTTCATGTCTTTTTATCATCAATGTTGAAGGATAACAAATTGTTTAGACTCTACATAATATACTAAATATGGTTCATGGCTGCTATGCATAAAATAGTACATGTGTACTAATTTATCGTAGGACATGTAGAAAAATCTGTCAATTAGGAACAAATCTTAACTTAAGTAACTTTATGCAGACGGTCCCAGGTCTTATTGTAAACTACATGTATGTTGATGGATCAGAAATCTTTGAGACTCTAAATAATAAATGATGTGGTTCATGCCTCAATCATTGTATATGTGCAAACCAAAATATCAATATAAAATTTATTAGAATTTTCAGACCAACAGCGAAAACCATTTTACAGGTTTAATATACATTTTGTTTACATGTTATTAATTTGAAGAATTTAAATATTAGTCTTCCCTGGCTGCTAAACAAGTTGTCAACAATGAAGATATTCTATTCTGGTTGCTCCTAAACATTGTATGTAAGAAAAGGTCATGCAAAAGTTGACACAACTTTAAATCTTTGTTTGAATTCTTTCAAATGATAATTTAACTATACGAGGTATATGTCAATAATATATCAACTCAATGACCATGATGACACAAAAATCTAATGATTGTTTTGTATAAATCCATCAAAGGGGCATTCTTTTTAGGAAATATACTTAATTGTGCAATGTATTGAAACAAACATCCATTCTCAAAGCACAGATAATTCATTCTAATGCAATACTGACCAGTTATATTCTAAATCAATTGTCCTGTAAATAATGGAAGCCAACATTAGAATTCATTGGTATGTGACTACTTGTAAATAATGAAAAGAAACAATTTTGTAAAGTTTCATACGATATTAAAGTGTACAAAAAGCAAACAAAAGTCTAGTGCTCACATTTGATGCTTAAAGAATATCAAAATTAGGTGCAAAATACCAGAGTGTTTCTCAGAATTTTAGATCTATCACGCAAAAATTACTTTTTGGAACTCATAGCAATCAAGACCCCTGCTGCATAAGAATGAAGTTAACCTATTGTATTATTAGCTTGGCCTATGAAAAACTTAGCTGAACTGTCATAAATATTAATTTTTTAGTGACAAGCCCAGTCAATGCAAAAAGCCATAGTAAAATCTACATTTTAGGCCAAGCATTTAATATTCACTCAAAAATCCAATCTAAAATGTAACTTCCAACAACTAGGATTTAATGTCAAACAGCATGTCTGTGGCACTGTATTCCAATCCTGTCAGTATAAATGACTATTTCTTATTTTTAGTAGTCCATGAAGTGCAATTGGAGTGTCTTTGTATTAGAGCTGATAACATCAAACAGAAGACTTTTTTTCAGTGTAGACATCACAGCCACTTTGTATATTTTCTACAAGTGTCAAAAAATGTCTGGCAGTCATTTGTATTTGATTATAATGACATAACATGTGTAATTAAAACTTCTGAGAACTTATCCTTACTGTAAAATACATGAAGTCTCATTAATATTAGAGAGGAAGTCTCAGTATAAACCATCTGTTCTCTTATAATTAACTTTCTTCAGTGTGACTCAAAGACCATGGAATCAACCACATAATGTTAACTTCACATGACCAGAAACATCAAGGGAATTGTGGTGTCACTTATTCCACATGAACTATCTTTATTAATATTTATATATTTTTTCTTCAAGTAAATTATATAATTCCTAATTCAACTTCTAGATCTTTGTTTTTCTCCAAATCTTTGTATCCATGAAAGAATTATGTAACGGCTTCAAGTCATATGTGATAACGAAATCCTTTGACCTAAAAATTTACCAGAAATATAAAAATTACATTTTATACACAACACAATTTAAGATTTATGTTTATTAATAAATATCAAAACATACTAAAACTACAACTAAATATTAAAATAAACTGTATCATAACAGTACATATCTTTCTACATTGTATGACAAACTATATAATACATTATTGGCTTTCTGGGGGCTACTCATTCACTTAAGAGAATTGAAATAAACATTTCAAACTATTCAAAATATGAGAAAATAAATTCAAAACTTATCAAAATATGAGAAAAATAAAAATAAGCGATTCGTAAAAAATGTTCCTGTGGCGATCCCCAGGAATGAACCTATTTGTTCCTCGGCAGGAATGAACCTATTTCCTGGGGTGATCCCTAGGAATGAACCTAGTTCCTGGGGCGATCCCCAGGAATGAACCTATTTTCCTCGACAGGAATGACCTAATTCCTGAGGCGACCCCCAGGAATGAACCTAGTTCCTGGGGCGATCCCCAGGAATGAACCTATTTGTTCCTCGACAGGAATGAACCTAATTCCTGGGGCGATCCCCAGGAATGAACCTAATTGCTCCTGGGCGATCCCAGCGTAGTAAAAATACTACTTAAAATACAATTTGTTCCTCGACAGGAATTAACCTATCTGATGTATTATTGAATTGGGGGAGTATGATTCCCCTGGAATTAAAAGCAAAGGCACATATCATTTCCATAAGAGTAGCCCCTAAACAAGAGATGAACAAATATATATATATTTAAACTAACAAACAAGATATATAAAAGAAAATATAACATGTCATATAGCAATTTCAAATCACTCTTCTATAACTTCAATTTGTATAGATGATATATTTTAGACTTCGCAGGAATGCATTGCATGAAAACACTTAGCTTGAATGAAAATATAACAAACTAAACAACTATATGAATATTCTAAACAGAAATAACAGTATTACCAAGAACTTGCAGTCAGAATTACACAATATTGGTCTGACTGTAACTTAGAGTAACACCTTTAAATTTTTATATTTTAATATATCCATATCATACCTATCACGTAAGCTAAATACCCAGTTAATGCACAGGTGTAGTTGGGGCTGGTGGGTGGGATAACTGATTGTAATTGCATCAAATACAACGATGCTTCCTCTCAATTCATCAACAATACTCTAACCCCCCTCTAGGGCACTATTCCTACTAAGCTAAAAATAGATGTTATGTAATTTCCTAAGAATAGACTAGATACCTGCCTGCTGAAATCATTGATAACAGATACATTGTATTGTGTATAAACTATAATTTAATAAATCAAATTTCCTTTTATACACAACACAATTTAAGATTTATGTTTATTAATAAATATCAAAACATACTAAAACTACAACTAAATATTAAAATAAACTGTATCATAACAGTACATATCTTTCTACATTGTATGACAAACTATATAATACATTATTGGCTTTCTGGGGGCTACTCATTCACTTAAGAGAATTGAAATAAACATTTCAAACTATTCAAAATATGAGAAAATAAATTCAAAACTTATCAAAATATGAGAAAAATAAAAATAAGCGATTCGTAAAAAATGTTCCTGTGGCGATCCCCAGGAATGAACCTATTTGTTCCTCGGCAGGAATGAACCTATTTCCTGGGGTGATCCCTAGGAATGAACCTAGTTCCTGGGGCGATCCCCAGGAATGAACCTATTTTCCTCGACAGGAATGACCTAATTCCTGAGGCGACCCCCAGGAATGAACCTAGTTCCTGGGGCGATCCCCAGGAATGAACCTATTTGTTCCTCGACAGGAATGAACCTAATTCCTGGGGCGATCCCCAGGAATGAACCTAATTGCTCCTGGGCGATCCCAGCGTAGTAAAAATACTACTTAAAATACAATTTGTTCCTCGACAGGAATTAACCTATCTGATGTATTATTGAATTGGGGGAGTATGATTCCCCTGGAATTAAAGCCAAATGAAATGAGTTCATAAAATGAAAGAATGAAAGCCCCCAAGAAATAATAATGCTAGCAAATAAAAAATAAAAAATAAATACATTAACAATACAATAATTTCAAAAACAACACATTTCTGTTGTGCTTTAAAAAGAACCCTCTACCAGTTCTGAAAGAGTGATCACAGTAATCACTTCTCTCTAACCCAGACGGATAAAATAACTCTGTCTTACATAGTTAAAAATCTTGCGTTTAATGTTTAAAGAAGTGTGACTGTAGTTGACACATTAACTATGAATGCCTGAATCAAGGTATCGTCCTCCTTATATATTCCGTTGCTATATAGTTCTGAGTTTGCTTCAAGCTATTGCTATCCTCATATCTAGTGCTTAATAGTTCTGAATTCTGCATCCGAAAACGATAGGTTAAAATAAACAAAAGTTGAACTGTTGTCTAACACATTATACTATATATGAAGGCAGGCATCAGGGTATTGTTTTCTTATATATAACGGTGCTATAAAGTTCTGAAGTCTTCATCCGAAAAACGAAGGTTTTTTAAAATATCTGTATCTGTATTTTCCTGTAAAATAAAAGAAAAGAAACAACCTGGGAAGTCTTAGTAATCCTTAAACAAGAGAGTCTAAGTGGAAATACTAGCTGAGTTAAATATAACACATTAATACATAATAAAAGATAATATGACCTGTGGCGATCCAGCAGGCGTAGTACAATACACATAAATAAATTAACCTGTAGCGATCCAGCAGGCGTAGTACAGTATACATTAAGATAATGAATGATCTGTGGCGATGCAGCAAGTACAATACGACCTGTGGCGATCCAGCAGGTGTAGTACAATATACATAAAAAGAATGAAAGACCTGTAGCGATCCAGCAGGTTCGACCTGAAATATAATATATATAACTGTACTGTATGAAATGTACACCTGGAGAGATCCCTGCATGTGTGGAGCAATCTAGACTAAAGATATAAACATGATAAATACTGTGTGCTACATGTACTATGTGCTGAAATATAATACATATAAAATAAATACCTACATGTATGCATTACTATACTGAAATAATGAATGACCTGTGGCGATCCAGCAGGGGTAGTACGACCTGTGGCGATCCAGCAGGCGTAGTACAATACACATAAATGAAATAACCTGTGGCGATCCAGCAGGCGTAGTACAATACACATAAATAAAATAACCTGTGGCGATCCAGCAGGCGTAGTACTATATACATAAATAAAATAACCTGTGGCGATCCAGCAGGCGTAGTACAATATACATAAATAAAATAACCTGTGGCGATCCAGCAGGCGTAGTACAATATACATAAATAAAATAACATGTGGCGATCCAGCATATGTAATACAATATATACATAAATAAATTAACCTGTGACGATCCAGCAGGCGTAGTACAATACACATAAATAAAATAACCTGTGGCGATCCAGCAGGCGTAGTACAATACACATAAATAAAATAACCTGTGTCGATCCAGCAGGTGTAGTACAATACACATAAATAAAATAACCTGTGGCTATCCAGCAGATGTAGTACAATACATGTATACATAAATAAAATTACCTGTGGCGATCCAGCAGGCGTAGTACAATATATATAAATAAAATAACCTGTGGCGATCCATCAGGCGTAGTACAATACACATAAATAAAATAACCTGTGGCGATCCAGCAGATGTAGTGCAATATACATAATAAGAAAATGACCTGTGGCGATCCAGCAGGCGTAGTATAATACACATAAATAGACATAATGACCTGTGGCGATCCAGCAGGTGTAGTACAGTATACATAATGAATGACCTGTGGCGATCCAGCAGGTGTAGTACAGTATACATAAAGAGAATGAATGACCTGTGGCGATCCAGCAGGGTAGTACGACCTGTGGCGATCCAACAGGCATAGTACAATACACATAAATAGAATGACCTGTGGCGATCCAGCAGATGTAGTGCAATATACATAATAAGAAAATGACCCGTGGCGATCCAGCAGGCGTAGTACAATACACATAAATAGACAGAATGACCTGTGGCGATCCAGCAGGTGTAGTACAGTATACATAAATAGATTGACCTGAGGCGATCCAGCAGGTGTAGTACAGTATACATAAAAAGAATGAATGACCTGTGGCGATCCAGCAGGGTAGTACGACCTGTGGCGATCCAACAGGCGTAGTACAATACACATAAATAGAATGACCTGTGGCGATCCAGCAGGGTTTTTTTTTTTTTTTTTTTTTTTTTTTTTTTTTTTTTGACGACCTGAAATATAATATATGTAACTGTACTGTATGAAATGTACACCTGGGGAGATCCCTGCATGTGTGGAGCAATCTAGAATAAAGATATAAACACGATAAATAACTGTGTGCTACATGTACTATGTGCTGAAATATAATAGATATAAAATAACTACATACATGTATGCATAACAATACTGAGAAATGTCCATCTTGGAAGATCCTGGAATGTGTAAAATATAGCAAATAGAATAGCGATATGAACATGATAAAAACTGTGTGCTTCATGTACTATGTGCTGAAATATATATACATTTAAATTCATATAATTCTTAATATACCGTACGAAATATACACCTGAAGAGATCTTGGACGGTTGTGGAACACTCAGGAATAAATATAAATATGATAAAAACTGTGCTATGTGATGAAATATCATACATATAAAATATATACATATGACTGAGAAATGTCCTGGAAGGTGTAGAATAATCTAGAATAGAGATACATGTACATGTAGCAATCTATAATAGCAATATGAACATGATAAATACTGTTGCTTCTGTACTACATGTATGTGGAATATAATACATGTACATAAAATATAAATTCATACTATATGTACGAGATGTTAACCTGAAGAGATCTCTGTCAGTATGGAACAATCTAGAATAGAGATAAAGATACCGTGTGATACTATGTGCTAAAATATGAGACATTAATACATAGTATTACTTATTTAAATACATGTATGTGTCTGCTGTTATTACAGATGTATGTTGTGCTTATCAATAAAAAAAATAAATATTACTTATACTTAACAAAGGCAAAGTTCCACCAATACAATACATTCAGTTGCATATCCTTAAGAAGTTCAGACATATATATGTGCTGAGTATACGTGTCTTCGAATCTCCATGCTGCTCTTCACACCCTACTCTGCATTAGTATATGATAAACCTGTATACTAGCCTAGTATATGGTAAACCCGGTGTGTTCTGTATGATCTAAGCGTTCCCTCAGTGCCCTTGGACCAGTGTTGAAGAACTGCGGAATTAATACATTGTAAGGACTAATCTGGAACTATATATATCTACGTTGAAGCAAAGTGTCCACCAGACGCAGTGGTTCTGCATAAAACCATAACATATTTGTATATATCTCATGTATCACGATCACTGACTTCCGAGCCTGGGCGGTAGAAACATGCTTATTGGCTGCTTATCAAAGAAAATAAGCATTAAAGGCCGACGCAAATGGAATGTGTATGCATAGCTAGTGTGCTGATATAGTTCAAACGTAGTGTTTATGGAATATTGAATGCCGTCGACATAGCGATAAAACTGGCGGGCATAATGTACGGGAAACTGTAATGATACTGACATTTGGAAAATGCTGACCAACAGTTATATTAATTCAAGCTGTGTATTAAATATTAAACGAACGTTTACACACTTAGTCTACTCAATCGTGGTTCTATTCCAATATTGTTATTGTTTACATATATGCGTTGCATTGTGGGATCGCGCACTTGAAAATGCTGTCATGGCCGAATGTCTCCATATCGAAATAAGGTCAATCAGTCATTCTCATAGCGTGAGCTGGACATCTATGTTCTTGTTCTCAACTCTACAAGAAGAGTTAATCCAGTTTCGAAATATTAAAGCTCATAATACGATTATCTGTGTTTACCTGGGCGCGTACCCATAGCACGCAATTGGAAAGTGATATTGAAGTGATAATAATTACTCAATCAAATGAACAATATCCAATCACTATTCCAGAGAAACGTATATCTATGTCAATATCCGTTAACATAAAAAGATTTTTTCGAATATGGTTCGAAAACAGTAAATAATAACTGATTGTAATTGCATCAAATACAACGATGCTTCCTCTCAATTCATCAACAATACTCTAACCCCCCTCTAGGGCACTATTCCTACTAAGCTAAAAATAGATGTTATGTAATTTCCTAAGAATAGACTAGATACCTGCCTGCTGAAATCATTGATAACAGATACATTGTATTGTGTATAAACTATAATTTAATAAATCAAATTTCCTTCAAAGAAATCTGAAACATCACTACAGGCACAGGCATAGCAAATGAGTATGGATATATTCAACTCACAGTCCTAAAAAAGGAAAATTAACAATAGGGAATGAAAATTGTTAATTTTGTCATAAATTTTTTAAGTAAAGTTACCTTGTAAGAGGGGCGTAAAGGGGGGGGTATCTGCACGGAAGAACGCGAAATAAAAATGCCATTTCACGATGAACGAACAATTAAAAATGTCTTGCACGTTGATCTTTTTACCGATTTCACGAAACACGGTGAATAACGAACCTTTTTCACGGCTGCACGTGAAATAAAAATGGCAAAACACGTTGCACGAAAATAACCCTTTACCACCCTCTTGTAAAACTGAAATATCTAAATCTAGGATAGGGAAGGACAGTAATTGCTGTATATATATATTTGATCTATTTAAAGTCAGATTCTTTGGGTTGCATGCCTTATCTAGATAAAAAAAAAAACCTTCTATGTTTACAATATTTCCCGCCTATTTAAACCCTTGAACAAAAAGTACTGCTATGAAAAGGATGTCAATATAATGGCAACTGCACATAATTTGTGGATAGAGAGAAAGTTAACAAGAAAAGGACTTGATAAAGCAAGTCTAATTTGTATGGTATAACCATGGATGTATCTAGATGATACTTCCATGTTGATATTCTCAGAAAACATTTCATACAAATATTTAGCCAGCCTGGTCATCTCAGTTCATCCTCTTAAATCATGTCTGTGGTAAATCAATGTTTACTTATTGATGACAGATGGTTGACCATTATATAGAAACTGATACTGTAAAGTAATTACTATCTAATGGTCAGTTCAACGTCCATTACATTGATTAAATCCCCACTGACCAGTTGGTATTACACACAGGTAATTACAAACCTACCTGTAATTGAACTATGGTAGGCCAAGCAAAAAACGTTATAACTTGAATTCATTTCTGGTTTACATCCGGCCAAGCACTGTCATCAATATTGCTTGCATGTTCCATATATTTATTGTATTCAGCAATATATTAGTCAAGCAGTCAGAGAAGACAATTAAATTGAATTTGTAGATTTAGTTTGGAAAAAGAAAAAGAATGTTTTGAACAAGCATACAAGCACTTAAATCAATATTTAGGTTGACCCTATGCAAATAATAGTATTTTAGTTACGGTTGTGACCCGCTATCTGTTTCTTGCATGAAGAAATATTTCTAGTATCACAATGCAGAGTGTGATACAAAAAAAATGATAAGAAAAATGAATAAATTTGATAGGGCTTCTCTAGCATTTTTTTCTTTTGCAATTGTGTGCTTCAAGAAAAGTACAATGAATATCAAACTGTCCGTAAATCAACAGAAGGTTTTTTTCTGTATGTATTTCAATTGCAAGAAAATACACTATGGCTTTATATCATCAATAATTTAGTAATTTCAAAAACCAAAACTTAAATAATTACAAAAATTCCTTCAAGGGTAAAACATGACAAAATCAACATTTACATCAAGTTTTGCAGACTCATAGGATCCCAACCCCAAAGACCATATGTTATTTGTTCCATGTAGTAAATATTTGATTTGTAGTTCTGTAAGTCTTGACAAATTAGCGTTACTATTTTCCTTTGTATTTTATGACTTTTTGATTAATTACAATGATTGAAGCTCACATCCATGATAAATAACCATTCACTCATTTTGTTTATTTCCTTTTTGTTTGGGAAGGCAATTTATTATTTTTTTTTTTTTAAACAAAGACACTTAAATACTTGATTGAGCAATGAAAACGTTTGAATGTAATTCAACAATGATATCTAAGTAAGTTTATAGGATGTAAGTGCATTTTTTAATCATTAGTTTCATGGGAGATAACTCAATTTAAATCTTTGACAAATTATAAAAAAAACATAAATTAAGGCTATATATATATATGTATATATATTTTATCTTTTTTAATTGCAACATTGTTTTTAAAGTAAGTTTATATAGTGCAATCACATTTTTTAATCATTAGTTTCAGGGGGCATAACTCAATTTAAATCATTGACAATTATCAAAAACCACTTCTCATAAATATATATATATTATCTGAATGTTAAGTGCCATCCATGTAAATCTCCATTCTGATTATAAGAAACATTTCACAGAAATAGGAAGATCAGCCTTCAAATCATGCAGTCTTTTGTACAGTAAATTTTCATGTTAATTGGAAAAGATAAATCTAAATGATTTCTGCAGTCTGCTATCAGCTGAGAAGTTTTGACTGATCAAAGCCCAGTATCAATATAATGTAAAGGTCTGTTTGTTTGTCTTCCATGTTGTTAATTAACAGATTTGGTGTAAGATTACCCAAAGGTGAAGAAAACATGCATTATACTGATCAATGATTCTTAGTTTACAGACAAAACACTTCCTTTCATCCAAAATTACCTTACAATAGCACATTACTATGGCAGTCAGAAAAGATAGTTTTGTATGGTGATCCAGTACACAATTCTCATTGAAAAAAATAAACAACGGTTCCTTATCAACCCAAATGACCTTGCTGAGATTTGTAGAATAATAATAATATCCTTTATTTTGAAAGGGTATTCTTATTAGTTTTCACTTATCATTCTTGAAATCCTCATCAAATCAGTACAAATTACATCAGTAAATGTGAAAAATACAAAATGATACGGTATGGTATTTACAAATATATGCTGCTTAAAGAAGCATGCAGAAAAATGTTTTTAAAAAAAAAAATATAGCAATGAAAGCAAGTGATTGACCATACTCCAAACTTATAATAATAATGTATATATCTAATGATTTTAATACTATGTATAAAAGATCTCTGGTGGATAGTTGTTCCATTGGAAATAATATCACATCTCCTTATTTTTACATATCTATTCCTGGATACAAATATTTTTTTGCTAAAATCTTTTGAAATTGTCTGCAAAAATATCTAATTGTTTTGGAGTGTTATTCATTTTATTTTAAGAACCTATTGAGGAGGAACCTTTTTTATTGCATATATCTATTTGTTTTAGCTAACTAGGTTAATGGTTTCCCCTCAATTATGTAAGTGGTTTTATGTTTCAAGATCTCAAAAGAAAAAGATGTAAATGTGTTTTGTATCTACAAAGTCTTCAGAAATTCTTACCTTTTTCAGTGGTTTATTTTCCAGTTTAATTTCAATCAGTTCTGCACATTATCAATAGAATAATTCACCCTTCACAATCAATTCAACACAGCAATTCTATTTCCATCTGTATAGAAATCAAAATTTAAACAGAACATTAAATTTATCTTGTGCCAACAAAGAATACAACATTACAACACAAAGTTGGCAAGTCTATTCCTAAAACTTCAACAATAAAATGTCAGAACAGGTGCTTGTTTTTGCCTCATCAAAAACTCAGTATCCCAAACAGTACTAACTGTACATACATCATGTAAATGTTTAAATATATGGAAATTATTGATATCTGGTGAGGAAATATAGTCAGCAGGGTTCTAAAGTTTAATCTATATAGATTGTCTATCTCCCTGTTTTATCTATAGCCACAAGTCTGGGTCAAGTTATCTCCCCTCACATTACCTTATTCATAATCTAATTTGCATATTCCAATATTTAAACAGTTGAATAATATTGCTTGTATCAGTATACTATCTATATTGTTGATGGATTCTAAATAAAAGGTGATAACAAGAATGTAATTGATTTATAATCACTTTCAATATTTAACTGTAACCCTTTTAACCTTAATATCAAGGGAGGGTCCAGGATTTTAGAAAAGGGGGAGCAATTTGCTATGTATGAATGCTGTGTATATATAAACAAAATTTAAACAATTTTCTTATAAACTTTAAGGTTTATACATTTCATGAAAAACAAAATTTAAAAATATTTTGACAATCAAAAGGAGGGGGGTTGATATATGTAAATGCTCTTTTGTTCCAACGTTGGAAAGTTCCAGGTGGAAAGAACTAACTAGCCGAAAAGTAGGAACTTATTAACTAGTTACTTTGTTCTTCCTCTGGTTTTAAAGTTCCACAGGAACAAAGTGACATGTTGAAAAGTTCCAACTACTTTTTGCCAAATTAGTCAAGTCAGTGCCTTGGGTATTCTTGTAAATTAATGATTTGCTCTTATATATATACTGATACTCATTCTTCCCCCTCTTTCTACAAAAAGAACGAAATATGGTATAATCAGAACGATGTAACTAGTTGTTCTGTTCCGCCAGAACTACCGGTATTCAACTAGCTACATTATTCCAGGACTTTTCAACTTCTTTTTTCCGGAACTTTTCTTAGGCTATCTCAAATGTCATATGTGTCAATAAAAAGTCAAAAAGATCCTGTAATATAAAATGAGATGATGTGGTATGATGTATATAATTGGTAGAAAGATCTATACCACATATATGCTTACCCTCCAACAAATATAAGATACTTTAAATGTACTGGTCATTCACTTATTCTTATATCTTTCAACCATCTCTTAATACTGGAATTACTGCAAAGAAAATAAGAGCATAGAAATAACTGATATCTTTTTACCAATTTCAAACACAGAAGTCAGATGTAACATATCATTTTTACAGTCTTCACCTGACTGAGACAGGTGCTTCCGTCTATGTAGTATTTATCTACTACAACAAAAACTCCTACCTGACACAAGCCATGCTGATACAGACAAATGGATAAGCTTATCTAAATAGATTCTACAGCTTAATTTCAATATGATTCTCTGCTTAACAAAGTGTTACTATAGTTATGACAATATTTTCATCTTGTGATGCATGTATGCTGCTTACTGCAGTGAAACATATTCCAAGGTTTGAATTACCCTGATAATTTTTTTTTAATTCTGTAATGTAAGCGATGGATATTCCATTTTTCCATAATTTAGTGGTAGCTTTTTACTCAAATATCTGGTCTGAGATACATTAAAATTTTTCTGTTGATCTATCTGGGAAAATTGCATGGGAGAGATTTTGCCCCCAAAAAAGTAGCTTTTCAAAAATTGAGATTATTATTTCCATGCAGAATTAAATATTTGTTAACGTTAATCAAACACTCTACAAAAATAAATGCAAGCATATTTTGAATTTTACGGCAAAGACTTGATAGGCAGGGGCGTAGCTACCCAGAGGCACGACAGCAGAGGAAACAGAAGAGAGAGATGAGTTTGTCAATCGGAATCAGACAGCGTGATGCATGTATTATCATGATTATGATATTTGTTTAACGTTTGGAGACTGTTAGTGTTGGTGTCTTTTCCGTCTATCCTGGATATTAGTTTGACAACCTAGATACAAGTGTTGATGAAGCTGTTCATGCAGAAAAAGATCGTAGCTCCGCAGTTGCGTGCATATTGATTCGGCATGCAAAAAAGAAATGGCAAAATATTTTTTTTATAATATTGAATGCTAAAGGAAACACCTATGTTGTCATTTTTTTAATTGATGAAATATCATTAAATAACGACATTTTTTTTTGAGATTATGACAATATCGGAAGGTAACTTGTATCTTTTACAAGATTTGAATTTGTAATACTCAGTCTAAGATATGTAGTTTTGGGGCACATTTTACAGTGTACAGTTCATCAGTTTGCAGTTTGGAATGAGATGTACCAATCGACATTAGAATTATCAGATCCCTTCGATATCGTTGAAAATATGCCGAGGCTACCTGAGCCAATCACCCTGCAACCGTGCTGCAACCACGCCAAAACAGTATTGGAAAGTCTAATTATTTTTTGCGTTCATAGACCATATGATAAGGGCACTGGAGAGTGGAGTCGCGTCAAGTTATCAGAAAATCGGTTCTTTGCACTGTATCTGCTTTATCGTGTTGTAGGAAATATCACAAACGAACAAATCTCAATATTGTCTGAGACATACGAAACTGACCCCTGGCATGTAATTTTGACAAATTCAATTTGGACTTCACTCGATGCCGAACAAGTACGCTGGTTTATAACATCTCGCGAGTGCTACCGCATGCCATGATGGCCCTGAGATCTATCAGTCACGGTACTACGTATGTAATTGAAAACAAATGTACGATCAACAATGAACAACGACATTTACATAGCATTACTGCATATTCATCGGGATTTCAGTGTGAATGTTGACAATAGAGAAGTTTGTTTCTGCCCAGACCCGAAGAGCAGATTTTGGACAATTTTGAGTAAATTCTGTATCACAAATATGTGTTGTTTATGTATTACTATATTCAGAAGATTTATTAATACAGTGTTCTAGGATTCCCATTACCCGTTACCCGGGGTAAGTGGATTAGGACAACGGGTAAGTCATTTTTTAGCCTTTGTCACCCGGTGGTAAGTCAATTTTCAAGTTCGGGGAAGCCGAAAAACTCTTGAAATTTCCCGGTCCTCTTCAATTTTCCCATATCTGCTTTTTATTTTTATTAAATCACGAGAAAAAACTTTGATAAAAGATCGAAGATTTTGTCGATGTCTATCAGCGCTTTTATTCAAGCACTCGTTTACTAGGTGTAATCAAGCGCAAAAGAGACCACATTCTTCTCCTATCATTCTAAAAGTCGGTCACGGTGTCGGTAAAATCGGAAAATCCGGATTGATAACTGGTGCTTAAATCGGGACATAAACGATTTTTTTTCTTGTCATCGTAGGAAAATAAACTTACAGCTTTGCGCCGTCCGCATTGGTTGGCGGATTTAACTTTTAGATGTGGGTAAGTAATTTTTTTATTGATCTTACCCGTGGTAAGTCAAGGTGCCAAAAAAATCCTAGAACACTGTAATAGTTTTACATTCATAAATTTTTATCTACATATAGCTCCTCTTTTGACCGTCCTATGACCGAAAACAGAAGAAAAAAAAAAAATCTGCATAATAGGGTCCCAAAATTTTTTCACCTCGCTCCGCTCAGCGGTACTTGCTTCCACATCGTTTCTTTCTAGCTACGCCCCTGATAGGGTAGGATGATTTATATATCATGACCATTTACCCGAGATTGTTCAGAAAAAGACAGACTAGATTTTATACTAGAAACTAAGATATCAGAAAGAGACAGGCCAGTGGCGGATCCAGAACTTTTCCTAAGGGGGGGTGGGCGCTGACTGACCTAAGAGGGGGCCCGCTGCAGTCATGCTTCAATGATTCCCAATATAATCAACCAAATTTTTCCAACGAAAGGGGGGGGGGGCCCGGGCCCCCCAGAAACGCCTATGCAGGCTTGCTGCACATTTTGGGTGTATTTATTAAAGACATGTTTCTATGCCTTTTAGTCCCTGCTGGAAAGTTGTCTAATATTGGCAATTATAGTTATATACCACATCTTTTTATATTTATATGTAACTAAAAACTTAGTTCTGATACAAAAATTGCAATACAGAGGCCCATAGCCAGGAATTTCCAATGAAAGGATTTTCAAAAGGTTATGTGTATATCATTTTTTGAATCATTTTTCATTGAAATCCAAGCAAAAAACAAACAAAATCTGAAATGCCATCAATTAGATATAAGCCTTTCAAGTTCAACTGTACCATATTTGTGTTGCACTCCTCATAAAAATGTTTCTTAAAATTTGAGATTCTTTACAACACTTTAAAAATATTTCTCATAATTTGTGATTTATAATTATTGACATTTTTTTGTCTTTTCCAAAATTAATTTGAAAATTTATAAATATAAAATCGACTTTTTTTTAATATAGTTTTTATAGTCTGAACATTTTTCTCTTCATCATCTTTGAGAAAATTAGTACTTTAACCTCATTTCATCTTTATTGTAAAAAAAACTTTAAATATTAATTTAGAGAGGCATTTGTGTCGTTAATCAAATTGTATTGTACATTTGTCTTTTGTTACCCAATTTACCTGTATTTACGCTAACCTCGTGGAATTTTCCCGCCATTTGTCAATCAGGTACTTTTGTGTACTACGTCATTAACTACACACCAAAATAGGACGTCCTTAGTAACAACACAAGCTTCGGTCAATGGCGGTATAAATATCAGTCTAAACTTATTTATTTATTGTGGTATCACTTGCCCAGCAATTTATAAAAACAGGTTTGTTGTTTGATGAAAATATTATAACACACACCAAATTAGAAAAAAATTATGATATGCAAATATGACATTGTATGATATAAAAACATGATAAAAATACCGAAATATAGGAGGAAAATTCTGCATAATAAACGAAAACAGTTCGGAAAACTCTCTAAGCAAATTGTGAAATGAAGCTCACACACATCAAATGAATGGAAAACAAATGTCATAATCCCGACTTGCATTGGTACAATTTTTTTTATTATGTAACAAGTTATGTACATCGCTCATGTTCTTGTTACATGTATGAGGGGGGATAGGACCTTTATCAGGACTCCGGGATCGGGTGTTTTTAAGCTCGGGATGTGAGGATTTATTTGATTTAAATTTCGGGACCTAAATTTATTGTTTTTAACTCCGGGATTTGGTGATCAGGACCCCTCCTATACCCCTCATGTATACTGCGCAAGATTATAGGCTAGTAGAGACCCCTTAATACACCTTATCGCTATTTGTCCGCCATTATTGAAATCACACAGGTTCCTATAAAATTTTGACGTCATAATACAAAATATCTGACACCACAATGGAAAAGTGATTGTTGAATGTTGTATGACATCAATAGTTCAAAAGCTGCAGGACAGATTCTTGGGTCAACTGGGAATAGCGATAAGATGTATTTACAGGCAACTAATGGGCAGTAAATGAAGAGTGTTTTATATTACAAATGAAGCTGAGCAGACCCTTAAATAGTTGATATGTAAACGTCCCCATTAGCTGTGTTAGTAAAGTACATGCTCCATTAGTTCAAACATTCATTCATGTACATCCCTGATTACATCAAGTAAACTAATAATACTTTTTCATTACTAATCATGTGCCATGTTTGGCATATATATAAAAGAAGATATGGTATGATTGCCAATGAGACAACTCTTCACAAGAGACCAAATGACACAGAAGTTAACAACTATAGGTCACTGTACAGCCTTCAACAAATTGAGCAAAGCCCATACTGCATAGTTAGCTATAAAAGGCCCCTATATGACAATGTAAAACAATTCAAATGAGAAATCTAACGGCTTAATTAATGTAAAACAAAATATCCGAAAAACAAATATGTATTTAAACACATGATTAACAAATGACAACCAATTATAGATGTACCTTACAGATTGTTTCAAAACAGAAAAAAAATATCCTTAATTTTTTTATCACGGGTAATTTTATTTTTTATTTACCTTTTATTAGTAGAGCATGAATTACAATAACATTACTTCTTGACATGATATTTTATAAGTGTGCATGAAACTGCTACACCACGTTTCCTTGCATTTCCAATTTGAATAAATAATCAAATAAAAAAAAGATAGTTAAATTTCGTGATTTTTTTTTAATGGTTTATCAGATTATGATATCAATGTGGTCTACATGTACATATACACATGTCTTTACACATTGATTTATGATTATGTGCCTTTATACTAGAACACAATAAAATGGTTGATTCAAAAAGATCTTTGGACCTAGCAAGATCTCATTTGCTCTCTCGTGAAAGGGCTCTCACATCATCACGAGATACTGCAAGATCTCATCTGTCATCTCGAGGAACAGGTATCATTGGCTGAGGAAATTAGATGATCATGGTGCATTGTATTAGTAATTTTCTAGGTTTTAAAGAGTTTTAATTTTATTATTTTACTTAGGATTATTGTAGCTGTGGAAAGGATGTTTTTATAATTTGTTAGTTTTAGAAGAAAAAACTTTGTTGCAACCATTCTTATGGTATTTTCATATTTTATTTGTAAAAGAAAAAATCCTACAAATCCAGTTTTAAAGTTTTAGCTTTAATTTGTTTTCTAGCAGAGTCAACAGAACCTATAATATAAGTACTATTTTTTATAAAAAGTTCAGAAATAATTAGGGAAGGGGAGTTGTATAAAAGTAGGTAACTTTTACCTATCTTTTATGGTTTGACACTTTAATGAGATGTATGGTCAAGTAATGGAACTTTAGTATTACTTACTATGATATCATTACGGGCCAGTCAATTTATCTATAGTAAGCCATCAATATATTTGTCCTGCACAAATTGTCTTTAGCTTTACGTCATGGTTAAAAATATTAAACAATCAACAAACTTATGGATCTTTCTATTTCAGACATGGGAAAGAAAGTAAAGAAGGACGAGAAACCTCCTCCAGATGATGTGGTAAGATAAATATGTAAATTATAAGGAATCATTAAGGATAACCATGTATTTCATTCAGTTATACCTTACTGACTGTACCAGGCTGTACTGAAACTAATTTATAAAAAAAACTGCATGTATAGATGAAATTAAAAAAAAGAATGTTTTTGGTAATTGAGGAGTAATGTTATACATTTTATACAACTTTTTTTAAATTTATTTGTACAATACAACATTGTAAGATAATTTACATGAAACATATACTTGGTCTGTTTGTTTCACCATTTGTACATTCTTTTAGATGAATAATCTTTTTAAGTCATGAAAGTGGATCATTAGTTTGAAATCAAGGTATCAAACAATTAGGGCCTACATTTTTTTGTACTGTACTGTACATAAGCATATTTGTTTAAGAAAAACCTCCTATCTTGAATTTGACAAAATTAATAATTAAAAGTAGTCCCATTTTGCCACCTGCACTATTGGTCATTATTAAAGTTTGTTAATACCAAAAGAAATTAGATATTTTGTTTTGTTTTTTATACATTCAATTTTTGCGTATATATCTAAAGATGTGACACAGACGTATAAAGTGTCTGTAAAATGAGATCTGAAACATTTTCAATTAAAAGTACATGTATGTTCATCAGCTTCTGGGTTGATAAGATAATGCCAATTGGCAATTTTCAAATAAAATTGTTCAATAAAGCATTTATACAAATTTATTTCTGGAATGAGTCAAAAGATTGGGTAGGAATTTAGAAAATGCGGATGTTTTTGACACACAAAATAAATGTTCTTTCCTCTTGCTATGTCAATACAAAACATAAATTAATTGTATTATTTCTTTCTTTCTAGTTTGACCCTCTATTGGTTGAGAGCAGACAAGCTGGGACTGTGGTCCTAATGTTAAGTAGTCCAGAGGAAGACGTGCAGGCCAAAGCATGTGAAGCTATTTATAAATATGTTGATAAATGTAAGTTCAAATGAAAGCACTTAATATTTTATAGATATATGTGTTACATCAGCATAGGCAGATCCAGGGGGCCCGGGCCCCTCCCCCCTCCCTTTTCATGGGAAAAATTGGGTTGATTATATAGGGAATCACTGAAGCATGACTGGAGCGGGCCCCCCCTTACGAAAAGTTCTGGATCCACCACTGATCAGATATAGAAAATTAGTATGTTGAAAAAGATATATTGAATTTGTTTGTTTTTGTCGAGCCTTCGACTTTAGTCAAAGAAGCGAGACTAAGCGATCCTACATTTCGTCGGCAGCGGCGTCCACAAATCTGTGGTTAAAGTTTTTGAAATTTTAATAACTTTCTTAATAATACTGGATTTCTACCAAACATGGACAGAAGCTTGTTTATGATCATAGGAGAGTATCTAGAAGTAAATTTTGTAAAAATAAAATTCCATTTTTTCCGTATTTTACTTATAAATGGACTTAGTTTTTCTGCGGGGGAACATTACAATCACTCTGTGATTAAAGTTTTTAAAATTTTAATAACTTTCTTAAACTATCCTGGGTTTGTACCCAACTTGGACAGAAACTTGTTTATGATCAAAGATAGTATCCAGACGGCAGAAGTAAATTTTGTAAAAAAATAAATCCCTTTTTTCTGTATTTCACCTTTAAATGGACTTAGAATTTCTGCCAGGAAACAACACATTCACCCTGTGGTTAAATTTTTTAAAATTTTAATGACTTACTTATACTTTTTTTAATTTGTACCGAACTTGGACAGAAGCTTGTTTATGATCAAAAGTTAGTACCTTAGAAGGAAATTTTGTTAATATTTTGTACATGTGTATCTGAATGGACTTAATTTTCTTCCAGTTAACATTACATACAGTCTGCAGTTAAAGTTTTTAAAACATTTATTGGATTCATAAACTATCCTTGATTTTTACCAAACTTGGACAGAAGAGACAGAAGATTCTTACAATCAAAAGATAGTATCAAGAGGAATATTTTTTTTATTTTTTTCCCTCATTTTTGTTTAGCCTGCGATTTACAGCAAAGGTAAGGGAGACACTGGTTTCCGCAGAACCCTTATAAATTTTTTGTTTTGTTATTTACATTATTTTCTTATCTGACTTTAAAGCTACTAAAAATTATATGACATATTATCAGTAAAGTTACTGAAAAGAAAAGTTTTAAAATTTTGCAGTAAAATTGTAATCTTTTTTTATAGGTGATGAAAATAAGAAACAGCTACTTGATTTAAATGCAATAGAGGCTTTACTTCCACTCTTACAAAGTGAAGATAGAATTGTTAGAAGGAATGCTTGTATGGCTGTCAGTGTTATGACAGCACATCGTAAGTACATTGTTTAAAAAATTTAAAAATAATTCAGCCATTGTACATAAAAGAATTTGACATGGACAATAAATAAAAAAAAACACTTTTTACTGGATTCACTACATGTTGCAATGTGACCTCAAAACTCTAGTTGATTCGAGACTCTTGATGAACAAAACAAATATTACATTAAACCTTAAAATACTAAGTCACTGAAATAACCTAAACACAGTCCAAAAGTGATTTATTTTTCATCCATCTATTCTATATTGCTGTCTTGAGCATTCATGTACAGACTTTGTAAATTCAACAATGCAATATATAAAGTTGTTTATTTCTTGTATAGATGTAAAGTCAGGTATATACTATAACAGTTCTAGTTATATGGTTAAAAACTGAAACGTTTTACTCATTTATTAAAACACTTATAATGCTTTTGTAAAATTTCAGCTGAAGTAAGGAAAAAGTTGAGAAAGAACGAAGAAGCCATACCTGCTATGATAACATTGTTAGCACCTGAAGGTTTGTATTATATTAGTTCTGTTATCTTTAATATTGTATATTTTGGTGCAACCTTATTTCACAGACTTACACAAATAAACAGATTGATATATGTTTTTATGTACCGGTGTTTGAATTCTGTAATAAGATTGTTTTTAAAAGTGAAATAGTCATGCACCACCTTTCAACGCCTTAATTGTCTACATGCTTATTGCTTATGAATTTACATGTTATAACACCACATCAATTCTTACATTCTTGGAATTTTGAAATTCCTTGTCCCCATAATGCCTTGAATTGAGTATCTGCCATTTGGAAGTTTTTCACTAGTTGTGTATACATCCATCATTTGTACAATCTTTTGTTTCACTTATGATATCTTTGTTTGCAGACATATTCCAGCTTGCATCAATTTTGTTTATTTTCATTTTTTTTAAAACTATGACAGCTGCAGGTGGAACATATTCAGATAATTGAGTTTTCACTAAGATGTTAGTGCTTTCAAGTCAAAGATTCTTACAAGCTTTTAAATCCTTTTCAGTTTTACTTGTTGATACTTTAGCTTTAGAATAACAAAATTTACAATTAAAGTAACAAGCTGAAACCTAAGAAAAGTCTGTAATTGACTGATTGGGCTTTGTCTATATACTGATTGCATTGGAATTGAAGTGTAAAATACCTTTTTGAACATTTGAATTATCTAAGATATATTTTGAACCCTGTTTCATGATTAGTTATTTTTTTGCAGAGGACACTGTTGTACATGAGTTCTGTGCCCTTGGATTATCACAGATGGCCATTGAGTTCAGCAGTAAAGCAGTGATATTTGAGAATAATGGAATAGAACCATTGGTGAAATGTCTGAGCTCAACCGACCCTGATGTACAGAAAAATGCTATTGAAACTTTGGCACAACTTCTTTTGGTATGCATTTGTGGTATTAAACTGAGTTATTGGTTCAAAATGGTGCTAGCACCTGATCCCTTATTGATACTGGCAACTAAAGATAATATCTGAATTGATTTTTTTCCCTAAAGCTTAAATTACTGGTTAATATAAAAAAGAAGATGTGGTATGATTGCCAATGAGACAACTATCCACAAAAGACCAAAATGACACAGACATTAACAACTATAGGTCACCGTACGGCCTTCAACACCATATACAGGTAACTTTTGTATTTGACAGATTTGTGGGTTAAATGAGTTGTAAAGTGTTCAAGGAATCAGAATAAGAAATGTTTGCTTTATCCATTAGCTGATGCAGGGAAATTCGTTCTCCTTTTTCAGATTTTATTTTTTCATATACATGTAAATTCAATTATATTTTTGTTTTTTGACAGGACTACCAGACAAGGGCAGCAATCAAAGATTGTGATGGATTATCTCCCATGCTAGAATTACTAAAGTCAGAATTTTCCATCATACAGAAGTTAGCTCTACTGGCATTAGACAGGGCGTCACAAGATGGTAATACAATCATATATATTATGACACATTTTCTGTTTATTTCAGTCCACAAAAAGGGGTGTGTGGCTCAATGTAGATGCAACACAGCTAATGTCACACAGTATATACTCCTCTCACACAAACAACCTGTGTACCAAACAAATTTGACTTATCATGTTCAAAGAACAGATTGCCTCATTTTCCTGCACCAGTAGATAGATTTCAATTCAGCACCATGTCTGTATGGAGCATTTTCATTTGACCTTGACCTCATTAGATTTTGCCTTCGTTTAAAATGTTTCATTTATTGCAGCAGCCAAATAATATTGCTCAATTTGTACCTGCCTTGAATATGAACAAACTTACCACGAAGCAACCAACAATTAGATTTTTGCTCTTTATAAGAATTGTCATTGAAATATTAAAAGAATTGTAGAAGATTATTTTTAGTCCTTTTTATCTCAGATTGATACACATTTTGATTATTTGTTTTTTTATTGAAAGGTGGTTTGTGTTTTCTTAATTATAAATATTAGAAGATGATAACGTATTATAGATATGTATGCTAAAAAAATACATAAATTAGTGTGAAGCCTTTGAAAGCTGGAAATATATTTAATCTTGATGTTTGATATTTTTATTAATTTTCCTGGTTTTCATCTTATATCAAACTTCAAAGTATCCATTCTTTTGAAAAACTTTTACTTTTATAACAAGCCACATTATTTTGTCCTTATCATACTTTTCTTGTGAAAATATGGTAAAGCGATTTTAAAAGATAAAGTGTTTATTATATAACTGTGATGTAAAAGTAATTAGTTCTGACGACTTCTGGTATAATTACCAAATCAATGAGACAGTTTTAAACCTCAGACAACATTTGTAAATTATTTAGCATATGATTTTCTCTCAAAATATTCCCTCATTATAGTAGTTGGAACATAAAACGTTGGGAGTTTGACTTTTTATTTTGTTTTTAACTGATTGGATTATGTAATAATTGTATTGTTATTTCTTGTCAGTTTTGAGTATGACTTTTACAGATAGTTATGTCTCAGTGCAGATAACCTTGTCTCCTACAAACAATATATACATACAAAATTATAGGAATAATCTTAACCGAGTGTTCTGTACTTTACATTAATTTTTAAAATGTTAACTACATACATGTATACTAATGTATATTTATCCTGTAAAAGTCTTGTTTTAAGAATTTAAAAAAAAGCTCATTATAAGATTAATCATTTTCAGGTAGAACAGAAGTGGCAAAATTGTAGTATCAAATTAAAACTTCTTGCTCAGGTGTGACTGGTTGTATTTTGAAAAAAAAATCTCATAAAAATAAAGTGGTCTTAGTATAGAATCCATTTCAATATATGTCATTTTACTACACATGTACATGGTTGTTTTGTTTTAAGTAAATGGTTAGCAGCATTAAACCTTCTTAATGGAGGTTTTATGTTGGGTTCTAAGCTTTTTAAATAATGAACAGTAATGTTATTTTTTTTAAGTGTCTATTCTTTAATCCATTAACTTTTTTAATCTGTTTTTATCTATAGGATCAGTTTTGTTCAAAATTTAATGTATACTAAATGACCAAGTTTAACTTGTTTTAAGGAACAAAATCCTCATGAAAATTTGAAACCATAGAATCCAGAGAGCAGATCATTACATCTGATAAATGACTTAAAATTTTATTAAATTTCTCAAGAATGTATAAACTCCTAGTCCTACATCCTTAAACTGGAAGGAAAGTACAAACCATCATAATTGTAGGGGGCACCTGTTATGTAGATATGATAAATCAAATGGACTCAAAAAGATATATCATAGCCTAAACTGAATCATAATGTAACTTCTAATTTACCAATATCATTAAAGCCGTAATTCTCAAATTCATAAAGATTACGATCATTTAAAGATGCCCATTTTGTTCAACAATGATGGCCTATATTCAAGCCATGCAATCTTTATTACATGTAGATGTGTTATGAAATTATATTTGAAAAATGTTTAATGTGAGATGGATCTCATAAATATTTTAACTGGCTATTATAGTGATCCTCCTTTTATCTGTTTAGAGAAGGTAATTTGTTATTTACAACCCTCCATGCTGTAATAAGGTCCATTAAGATAAAGAGGGGAATATATGTTGCAATATATCAAACTTAATTCATATTCATAATATTTTTAGGACTTAAAATATTGTAATTTTGAAGTATTAAAAAGTAAGCTAGTGATTTATCAAAAAGATACAATTCACAACTATTTTTATATGTAATTCTGCAAAGGAAATAGTTTTGTCGAATTAACCAATACAGTAGATCATTTACATAAATATTTTATTATTTTTATAAAAAAAATTCGTTTTGGAAAGGGATTGCCTAACACAAGAGTGTATAAGATATAAAAGAGACAATAAAAAATATCACAGGTGGGAAAAAAGACAATTCATGGCCCCCAAAAAAATGACTGAAAGATAACAAAAGTCAACATAGACAACACACAGACAACTGAATACTGAGCATTATGAATGAATTCTACCTTTAGCTTGGGGAAAATTGGCATGTTTCTTAGAATTGGTTAAACTTTAGAAAATTGGTAAAATTTTAGGAAATAGGATTATTCCTTAGAATTTTGTACGTTTTCCTGGCAAATAACTAGATTTTCACCAAAATTAGATCTCTGACTTGATGGGTAAACATTATAAGTTATCTGTCTTGTTTAGTCACAAGTATATTATCATACATTGTAATCAAAGATAACATTAAAACTTACATTTTCTCAAGTTCTAATATAAATTGAAAAATGTGAAAACAATGTAAATGTCTGATTCAATTACTTTAGCAGTTCCCTTTGCATTATTTACATTTACGTAACTGGTGTGGCATTTTAACTGTGATGTTATGCAACATTTCTTCACAGAGTTTTTGTCACTTATGTATATTCTATTATTTACTATGATGTCATTTTCAGCTGTTTAATAATGAAAAAGAATTGACATGCATTTATTTGTTGCAGTTCAAATCAGAATTTTCAATATCTATCATTTTAAACAATACTGCTGATGAAAGTTATGTAGGGAATAGGGAACAATGTACAATCTAAATTAAACTTTTGTCCAGTCGAGATACATGACCTGACCAAGGCACAGTTTTGTTTAATTCAACTTCTTTAACTCACATCTAAGGCATCGATCTGATTCCAATAAAAAAATTGTTAATTTGATATATATATATATTTGATGAACATTGTTGTTTCTTTTGACAGCTGACAATAGAGGTGCTTTGAGAGAATTAGAAGCGATGTCTAAACTGGTAGATTTTGTAGCCCATCCTGAATGGAATGATTTACATGTAATGGCTGTTATGGTTCTAGCCAACCTGTTAGAAGACCATGAAAGCTTAGAGGTGGGATTTTGTAATTAGGAATTTGTTTAACCAGCATATAATTTAGTAATGAAAAATGAATATAATATGGTAAAAATCCAAGGTTATTTTCTTTTGGGCTTTTATTTTTAAATAAAAATATATATTGGATCCAGGAAAGGCACTTCAAAATCTCAACTAAAAGTGGGTGTTCTTAAATTGTCTATCAATATGGCATTTTTTCAAAGTACCTTCACTTTTTGATAGAACAACCCTTAGCTCAAAGAGTTAAATTTATTTTAATGGAATCAAAATTAGTATATATTGGTATAGCAATGCTAAAGTACATTTCTGGTTTCAAATGCAGAAATGATTAGATAATAGCCTGTACTAAGTGTTGTAAATATCAAGTTAATAGAAATTGTTTGATCTACGACCTTAAAATAAATAAACAATAAATTCTTGTAGTTCAAAACTTTAGTGTGAAGAAGATTGATGATTTGATCATTTCTTTGCACTTATAAATTTCCTTTTCATAAAAACGAAAAAGTTTATAATTTCTTTGCACTCTAAAATTTCACTTTCATAAAAATTAACATGTTGTAAACTCTCATGTTTAAAGATTTCTACAAGGGCATCAAGATGTATATTTTTTATTTTTAAAGTTGCACCAAAATATTATAGTAGATGAAGATAGCGGAAACACATCCGTCCTCCTTAATTTTTTGTTTTATCTTTGAAAATTATGATAAATGATTGACATTATCTGCTTTGCTGTCAAGAAAGAATATATAATTAATACTGAAGACTGAATTGGAAAAAATGAACTGTATAAACTGGATAATTTAAATTGGTTTAAATAGATCAGAACTATTAAAATGTACCAATATACAGTGTTAACATCACTAGTTTGAAATGATGTCATAGCCTCATATCAACCAGGTTCCTGTCTTACTTATCATGCTTTATCTCTTTACATTGATTTGTTTTTAAAAAAAACTAAAAAAATAAAACCTTCAGATATTGATACCTTCATAGTTGTAAATGAGGTCACAGGTCACAATACAGGTCCTGATAAGGTTATATTTTTGTACTTTATTAACTATAAATTGACTAAACAATATCTTAAATAGAATTTATGACACTTGAGGATTGAGATAGTCCGTGTGTTTACAATACGTTAATTCTTACATGTTAGATATGATGGAGACTTCAGTATCAGATATTGTTTTATTGTGAATAGCTCATCAAACAAACTGTTTAAATTTGTCTATGGTATCTCCCCTGTTTGTTGTATGGTCTGACCAGAGATAAAAGGGATCAAATACACATAGTAGAAGGGTCTCTATGTTATGGCAGGTCCTTCATTCAGTTTTATTGCTTTTTATGTCTCGTCACCAAATTTTTCTAGTCAGAAAGTCTTCATAGTATGTACTTTTACAATTTTGAATAGGTTTGTTATCTCTCAGTTATGATCTATCTGACAAATTTAAAATCCAATTATTTGTATGAAGCACCATAATTTGGATATAATAAATTTTTAGTTGAAATTGTCCTAGAAATTTAAGAGAAAAGATATTTTGTTTTTACAGTTAGTAAAAGAGACAGGCACACTGAAGAGACTTGTTGCTCTAATAACAGATCAACCTCCACCAGAGGAGGAGGCCAAGGGTGGAGGTGGCAAGGGAGGCAAGGCAGAGAAAGGAGGGTCAAGGGCAGCTAAAAAGAGTGCTAAAGATGGTAGGCTTCACCATAAGTAATGTCTAAGAGATTTGCCCTGAATTCACATAAAATATCAATATTGTTGGGTTAAAACCTTTTCCATATGATATTAATAAGGAAAACGTTGGCATGTCAGTCACTATTGTATGTCCATTTTGTTGCAATTGAATGACAATCTAATTAAAAACCGATCTCTCATCGCTCCAATTTTCTGATATGTCGCGTGGGAGTTCTAACGAAACCTGCTTTGAGGTCACATGTGAGTGACCTCGTGGGTGTGTCTTTTTCGGCCAATGAAATTGAGTCTTCCACGATCTTGAGAGTTTATCGTAAGGTAAATGGATGTAACTCGTTTTATTTACGATGAAATTGTCAGTCAAAATAATTCATTAACTTTTTTGATTGGCTTATAAATAGGTCGTCAACTCATTTGCATCTCCCACGCGACATATCAGAAAACGGGAGCGATGAGAGATCGGTTTTTAATTAGATTGATTGAATGAGTTTGCATGATTTTTATTAACACAATATCAGTTTAAATTTCATACTTATATAAAATTGTCTTATTACTGCAAGCTGCTATGCATGTGCGAAATTTTGTTTTGCTAAATGAAACCGTATGAAAATGTATTTGCTTGTTTTTACATTTTCCTGGTAATATTTAATTTATTAAGCTGCATATTGACATAACTGTTGAGTTGAGAATAAAATGAGAAGATGGTGTCCATCGTTTAACCTTCATTTTGATTTCTAATGCAATATTTGATATTTGTTTAATGCATTAAGATAAGTAAATAATCAAGCCAAATGTTTTATCATACCATTGGATCAACTGCACACTCAGAAATTGCATTATGGCATAACTGGAATGATAAAGAGATATGGCAGTCTCAGTGATATATAAACTTTAATACTGTGGATTCAAGTTTTCAAAGAAATGTCAAATTTTCATGTAGCCAGTATTTGTCAAAAGCACTAAATTACAATTTGTTCTAAATCCTAGAAAATTGATACCTGTGAAAATAAATGAATTCACAGTATATAGAGAAAAACAGCAGGTCTTGCTTTGAATGTTTGCAAGCCAGTTATGATAGCAATATTTTAACAAATATTTATATTTGACTTTAGGGGGTAAAACTAGCAGAGGTAAACAAAATACCCTAGTCTTTTATATGCAGGAAACAGCACCATGCTTATATACTTTATATATACATATCAATATGCCTTCAACACCAGTAGAAAACAGTCTTTACTCTCATTCACCTTAACTAGAAACATAGGGTATCTTTTAACATGAAACCTGGAGAGATAATATGTTGTTGTTATATTTGTGACATAGAACAAATGCAGAAATAAATTTTATTTGATTGAAAATTGAATTGTGCTTTACAATAGTTTGCTAATTTAATTTTTGTTAGTGTCAGGTTGATAATGATATGACATCTTTTACAAATTTATGTATTCTTAAAAAAGGACAATCAAAAAGGAAAGCAACGAATCAAATTTTACAAAATATTATTATGAGTTATTTCCCTTGAACTTTAAGAATTTTGTTTTGCTGTTGCCTTGTGTATGGAGAGTTTACATGGGTTTGGTATCTGATCCTGTTTATATTTTCTTAAATAAACAAAACATAAATTCTTTAAACATATTCAGTGTAAACCATTCTTGTTTTAACAATAACAAAGCCAAATATATAAGTTTTCTATATAAATCTTTTGCATTAACTTTTATTTACATATTTTTTATTATCTTTAATGCACAACAATTCTCTAATTTATTTTCTCTACAACTTTTTCATCTAATGTTATTTTTGTTGAGCCTGCAACTTTTGTTGCAGAAAGCTCGACATAGGGATAGTGATCCGGCGGCGGCTACGGCGGCGGCGGCTACGGCGGCGGCGGCGGCGGTGTTAGCTCACTTCTTAAAAGCTTTATATTTTAGAAGGTGGAAGACCTGGATGCTTCATACTTTGTATATAGATGCTTCATGTTACGAAGTTTCCGTCAGTCACATGTCCAATAACCATGACCTCATTTTCATGGTTCAGTGACTACTTGAAAAAAAAGTTCAAATTTTTTGTAATGTTGAGTTCTCTCTTATTATAAGTAATAGGATAACTATATTTGATATGTGCGTACCTTGCAAGGTCCTCATGTCTGTCAGACAGTTTTCACTTGACCTCGACCTCATTTCATGGATCAGTGAACAAGGTTAAGTTTTGGTGGTCAAGTCCATATCTCAGATACTATAAGCAATAGGGCTAGTATATTCAGTGTATGGAAGGACTGTAAGGTGTACATGTCCAACTGGCAGGTGTCATCTGACCTTGACCTCATTTTCATGGTTCAGTGGTTATAGTTAAATTTTTGTGTTGTGGTGTGTTTTTCTCATACTATATGCAATAGGTCTACTATATTTGTTGTATGGAATGATTGTAAGGTGTACATGTCTAGCGGGCAGATGTCATGTGACCTTGACCTCATTTTCATGGTTCAGTGGTCAAAGTTAAGTTTGTGAGTTTTGGTCTTTTTACCTAATACTATATGCCATAGGTCAACTATATTTGGTGTATGGAAATATTTTATGATCTTTATGTCAGTCGCGAAGGTTTTATTTGACCGTGACCTGATTTTCACAGTTCATTGCACAGTGTTCAGTTTTTGTGTTTTGGTCTATTTTTCTTAAACTATAAGTAATGGGTCAACTATATATGTTGTATAGAAGCATTGTTAGCTGTACATGTCTGCCTGGCATGGTTCATCTGACCTTGACCTCATTTTCAAGGTTCATTGGTCTTTGTTGAGTTATCTTGGTTTATGTTAAGTTTATGTGACAGTTGTAATAAAGCTTAGCTTTATACTCAGGACTATCAACATAATATCAATGATTAGTATAGAAGGCGAGACATTTCAGCATGTGCACTCTTGTTCATTTTTCTTTGAATTATTGCACTTCAGTTTTGTTGAATTTTCGTGCACCACTTTTCTGTATTTATATTTACTCTATATCTATCTAATTTAAATTTAATTGGCATCTTTAATTCATTATTTTTATTGAATATTTCAACTTGCCCTCTTTCAGCAGAAAGAGTTCATTTAAATCTTGCTTCTAGTTAGGACCAAATAACAGCATTTAACAAATTTGCATATTTAGTTTATAGCTTATAATATCACCATATCAATTGACAAAATCAGAAAAAACAGCTTAAGCTGGGATATGATTAAGATGATTTTGCACATTTGGTCTGAACTGTGGCATTTTTCACACTTTTTGTTAAAAGATAAATGTGTTTGGTGGCTATTTGTATAGTGGCTCTTGGCAAGCATTTATTTTTGGCCAGCACACAATATTTTGCTGGAATTTTATAGTTGCACAATTTTGATCACATTTATGCATTTGCTAATAATGTACCGGTATTTTATGGCTGTAAATTTTAAATGAAGAGCTCACAATAAACTGTTCAGGTCTTTTTCTGGTGACATTTTCTTAGCAAATATGAAATTTCATTTGATACTGCAACTGAAGACTTAATAAATAAAAAAAAGTCCCAATCCCTTTGTAAAAATATAAGCATTGGTTTTCTCATCTGTAATTAAAAGTATATTGAAACAATTTTTTTAATACTATTGTATTTCCATAGTGATAGGCTAATCAAGGTATCGTTTTTGTCTTTGGCTATATATATATATATATATATATATATATATATATAAAAAGATATAAAAGGATAAACCCTGATACTGACTGTATTTTTTTTTTCAGGTAAAAAGTCATCAGAAGAAAAAGAGGAGTCTGTACCAGGAGAGGCCATCATACCTACTCTACCTGATGTTAAAATGTGTGCAGCTAAAGCTATAGCTAGATCAGCCAGAAGTGGTAAGTTTTCTTACGCCTAAACTTACTATGCAACAAGCTATTCTACATGATTTAGAGTCAATTTCCTAATGCATGTAGAGTAAGAGTTTGGTTGGCTTGCCTATCTTACTTGCTTTGTTTGTATTAACATTGCCCATGTATTGTAATTAAGATTGACATTTGATAAACAATATAAATAGGTGAAGTTAAACTTGTATACTTTATACTTAAATTTGATTGCACATTATCAAATAACCAAATTTACTTTATCTAAAGGTTTAACTCTGCCTATTTATATTGTTTGCAGATGTCAATCTTAATTACAATTCTTGAGCAAACATTAATATAATCAAAGCAAGCAAGTCAACCAAACTCTTACTCTGTATGCATTAGGAAATTGATTTAAAATTAGTCAAATTGAAACTAGTTGAAGTGAAACCAAAACAGTAAAACCCATTAGAAAAAAATATGGATGTCTAAACTATAGAAACAACTAAAAAGTGTCTTAATTTTCCTAAATGGTCCCTACCCTCATCACTGCTTAATATATACTCTAACATTTTGTTTTTAGCTGAAAACAGAAAGATTCTGCATGAACAAGAAGCAGAAAAAATGTTGATCCACTTATTGGCTCATGAGTCTACAGAAGTTCAAACAGCTGCAGCTCAGGCTCTGGGTATTATGTCAGAGAATCTTCTGACTAAAGACTCAATACGAGAGTGGGGTAAGTAAGATTGGATGGGCAATGATGCATCCTGAAAAATAGCTTTGTTACAAATTGTTTTTTAGTTATCTCCATTTAAGTGGATACTGTGCACTCCATAGAATTTTTTATCTCCATTGAACAAAGGTAAAAGAGCTAATCAGTTCATCTGTGAATCACCTGCATGATCATTAGGAGAGTTTGTCATTTTAAAGAAGGGACACTACGGATTAGAACCAATGATAGTCTTGATATGTTGTCCATTTATTTAGAATAGATAGTTTTATTAACTTTATGGAATGAAACAAAACAAAAATCTGATGAGAACATTTGATTTATACATGTATTATCTCACCAAGCTATTTGACATTAAGAATATGCATCAATTTTCCATTTTATTTTTCAGAGGGTGTTCAGCCTTTGGTGAAGTTACTGAATTCAGACAATGGTGATGTTAAAGAAGCAGCTTCATTGGCACTAGCTAATCTGACTGCCAACAACAGTACTAATTGTCAGTAAGTAGTGGATGCATGTCATGTTCGTGTTTCATGGAGAATACATCAGCAGCCTTAATATTAGAGAGCATGAGACAAATTGTAAAATCCCATCCACTACAAATAAAGATCTACACATTATAATTATCACAATAGTTTCATATGATACCCACTTAGCATGGATTTCTTCATTCCACCTTTCTTTACCTGTATAGAAAGGGATAACTGAGTACATATTCTGGACCTTGATAATGTTGAGATGTAACATGTTAGATATTTTCAAATCTTCCACTTTCTTTATGATACTCGTTGAACATTGATGTTTTTTTGTCAAGCCTGCAACTTTTGTCACAGAAAGCTCGACATTTCGACCTCATTTTCATGGTACATTGATCAATGTTAAGTTTTCTTGGTTAATGTTGAGTTTAAGCGACATTTGTAATAAAGCTTTAAATTTAGGACTATCAACATAATATCAATTATTAGTAGAGAAGACGAGACATTTCAGCATGTGCACTCTTGTTATTGTATTTTTTGGTTACTGTACATGTATACAGGAATGATCAATATTTTCTACAATGTTGAGTAGTACTGTACAAGTTATTTTTTTATCTGCCAGACAGTCACTTCTTATTTGACAACACATTGAATTTTTATTTTACGCATAGAGCTCAAAACTTTTGACAATTTTTAATGATGAGTTGAGGCTGAATTTGTGTGATATAATTAAAGCTAATCCGTTCCTCTTATTGAAGGTTTTAAATATTCATTACTTTACTTTACTATTTGTGTTTAAGTGATATCAGTAACTTTGGTGGAATTGATGCCTTAATCCAAACATTAGCTGATGCTAGAGAGGAGGCCGTAGCCAATGCTGCCTGTTGTCTGACAAACATGGCCACTGAGGAAGCTTTGAGGAGTGATGCTCAGAACAAACATATTGTAGTCAAACTTATAGAGCCTTTAAAATCAAAGTGAGTATTAGTTAATAGACTCAGAACAAAAAATATTGTAGTCAAACTTATAGAGCCTTTAAAATCAAAGTGAGTATTAGTTAATAGACTCAGAACAAAAAATATTGTAGTCAAACTTATAGAGCCTTTAAAATCTAAGTGAGTATTAGTCAATAGACTCAGAACAAAATATATTGTAGTCAAACTTATAGAGCCTTTAAAATCAAAGTGAGTATTAGTCAATAGACTCAGAACAAAATATATTGTAGTCAAACTTATAGAGCCTTTAAAATCTAAGTGAGTATTAGTCAATAGACTCAGAACAAAAAATATTGTAGTCAAACTTATAGAGCCTTTAAAATCAAAGTGAGTATTAGTCAATAGACTCAGAACAAACATATTGTAGTCAAACTTATAGAGCCTTTAAAATCAAAGTGAGTATTAGTCAATAGACTCAGAACAAAAAATATTGTAGTCAAACTTATAGAGCCTTTAAAATCTAAGTGAGTATTAGTCAAAAGGCTCAAAACTAAAATATTATAGTCAAACTTATAGAGCCTTTAAAATCAAAGTGAGTATCAGTCAAAAGGCTCAAAACAAAAATATTGTAGTCAAACTTGTAGAGCCTTTAAAATCTAAGTGAGTATCAGTCAAAAGGCTCAGAACAAAAAATATTGTAGTCAAACTTATAGAGCCTTTAAAATCTAAGTGAGTATTAGTCAAAAGGCTCAGAACAAAAATATTGTAGTCAAACTAATAGAGCCTTTAAAATCTAAGTGAGTATCAGTCAAAAGGCTCTGAACAAAAAATATTGTTGTCAAACTTATAGAGCCTTTAAAATCAAAGTGAGTATTAGTCAAAAGGCTCAAAACTAAAATATTGTAGTCAAACTTATAGAACCTTTAAAATCAAAGTGAGTATCAGTCAAAACGCTCTGAACAAAAATATTGTTGTCAAACTTATAGAGCCTTTAAAATCAAAGTGAGTATCAGTCAAAACGCTCTGAACAAAAATATTGTTGTCAAACTTATAGAGCCTTTAAAATCTAAGTGAGTATCAGTCAAAAGGCTCAGAACAAAAATATTGTTGTCAAACTTATAGAGCCTTTAAAATCTAAGTGAGTATTAGTCAAAAGGCTCAGAACAAAAATATTGTTGTCAAACTTATAGAGCCTTTAAAATCTAAGTGAGTATCAGTCAAAAGGCTCAGAACAAAAATATTGTTGTCAAACTTATAGAGCCTTTAAAATTTAAGTGAGTATTAGTCAAAAGGCTCAGAACAAAAATATTGTTGTCAAACTTTTAGAGCCTTTAAAATATAAGTGAGTATTAGTCAAAAGGCTCAGAACAAAAATATTGTTGTCAAACTTAAATGCCTAAGAAATCAAACTGAGAATCAGTCATAAGGCTCAGCGCATGAACATTGTAGTGACTTTTTAAAAGAACATGAATACAATAGACAAACTTATGGAGCCTCAAAACGTGGCTTAGATTATAAATTATTTCTAGTTTTATGCCATACAAACATAATAAGTTTTAGATAGAAAGTAGAAAGGTGTTAGATAAATATGGTATCAGCATAAAAACATAAAAAATGAAGAAAATAATCAAAATGATCATGTCAAAGGGTTTTACACTTGATGACCACAGTCAGATATTAATTTTTGTATAAACATGGCCTCTCCTTTTAAAAAGTTATCAATGTTTGACACATGTTGTTCATGATATGTATATTTTCTAATTTTAGGAATACAAATGTACAGTCGAAATGTTCTTTAGCAGTAGCAGCTTTCGTATGTGATGTCGACTCCAGATCTGATGTAAGTGTCATAAGAGAATATGTGTACGTTGGTTTGCGGCTTCTGGAAGAATAGTTTGGAATACTATGATTGTTATCTGACTCAGAAAGCAACCAATCATAATACTAGATTTGGTGTATCGAGCACTACTTTTGTACCAGGGAGGACTTAGTCAAAACTTATAAAAAAAGATTTTGAAAGATTCATTCCAGGAGGGTTTTTATTAAACAAAAAGCAAAGTTCTTATATTATTAAATTTTAGTTGTCAGAATAGTGTATTATTTACTGTTATTTCATGTGAGTTTGTGAGAGTGTGAAAGCATACAAACTACACTATTACTATAAAAACAGGACTATTTATGATAAAATGTTTTATAATGCATCATGACAGACTGGACTTTTGAATCATGCCATATATAAAATGGAAACCACTTGAACATAGTTATATCAAATCACTTTTTGAAACAAGATTACTTTTTCAAAGCTGCATTGATGCAGTTTGGTAAATCGTAATACATAATAGATATAGTCTAAAGAGAGATAACTTTGTTTTTTTATAGAATATTTTTGAATCATAATGTCTTTTTTTTCCAGTTCAGAAATAATGGCGGTATTGAGTATTTAATAACATTGTTACATTCTGGAAATGATGAAGTCAGGAGGAATTCCTCTTGGGCCATTGCTGTTTGTGCTGTCGATGAACAGACTGCTTCAGAAGTCTGCAAGTTAGGGTAAGTAAGGATCAAGAAAGATTAACAAGAAATTACTTTTGTCACAATTTTACAATTGCTCAAGTTCAGATTTAAAAAAAATAATTCTTTAAATGTTTTTACAAGATTTACTGTGCTTCTCCCTCCATTGTGGAAGATCATTGATTATAAACGCAGAACATTGATTAGAAACGCAGAACATTGACTATTAACTCAGAGACATCAAGGGTGCACATAATTTCTTAGGCCCTGAATTCAAATGTTATCATTAAATTATTCTATGTAAATAGTTATTGATAAGATTATCCCTTAATGTGACTATACATTTTATTAATTATAGTATAACTAATCGCCGTATTTGAATATCAAAAATAAGACAACGCGTGACCAAACGACGCATGGATTAAACGAGTGCGCAGCACGAGTTTAATCCATAGCGGCGTTTGGTCACAAGTTGTCTTATTTTTGATATTCAAATACGGCGATTAGTTATTCTTTTTATTACATTGGCAAATGGCTTTTTTTTATGAAATTAATGTAGAAATAGTAAGGAACTATATCTTTTTCCTACGCATTGACAATTTGTTTTGATCCGACGTTATCGACGTCTTGACAACGCCTATTGTTATATGACGTCAGAGAGTGAAATAACCACGTTTATTTCACATGTGAAATTATCGATTTTTATCTAACTGGGAAATCAATGTAATTCATTGCAACCAATGTAATAATGAACTTTTACCCACTTTGAGGTGCACCAATATAGCGGTGACAATACAAACTAAAGAAGAAGATTCCATAAGCAAATTAAGCACTCATGTAGACCTGTTCTTGGTAGTTTTGATTATAACGATATGAAAGGTGAATAATGCATTCTATACATGTATGTTTAATATGCTTTAAATCCGGTTTTGATTGTTTTTTCTTGTTCTGTGAAGTGTGAGGCCAAAAAAAAGTTATATTGTCAATATATTACTGAAATGAAAAAAAATAATCTCACTTTGTTTATTTTTAAAATGAAGTCAATAAATGTTATATTTTCAGAGGAATGTCAGTATTACAAGAGATACAGGTATCAGGAACAAGAAGAAATCCTTTTGCTGATGTGGCACTGCAGAACTTACTCAACAGTAACCTGTCAGCTAAATATTCACTCACTGGAGCACTTAGTAAGTTGATTTAATATAACTTAGCATTGATACATATAACTATAGTACCTTCAAAAGAACTATGATTGAAATAAATAGGAATGCTTTGTGTTCTTTTCATAATTCCGTTCTAAAGGAGCTGTATACTGGTTTACCTGTGTCTGTTTGCCCTTCATTCCTTTTGTCTGTCCATGTATGTACATTTTTATTGCATAATTATCAGGAATACAAATCTGAGCTCTCTGCAACTTTTAATCAAGTTTCATGTTAGAGTGGTATATTGTGTGAAGCTTTTTCACATTCTTCTCTTCAGCTTACATTAAGCAGGGGTATCATTAGTAGCAGTAGCTTAGAGTTAAAGAAAATTATCAACAGATGAATATAAGATGTGGTATGAGTGCCAATGACTGATGAGACAAAGCTACATCCAAGTCACAATGCTTTCACATTTATTTTCACGTTAACTGTTATTAATTGAAATCTTATTTACAGGTTCCACAAACATAATATTAGATGGATTCTATGATGCTGGACAGTTGAGACCTGGCAGTCAGTTCTTGTCACTGGAGGATTACTGTAAACAGGAACTACACAACAAACGACCAGTACTTCTAGTTAATGCTAAACCAGAGTAAATATTACTTAGTTTTCATGTAATTTAGCTGTTTTAATGAAATACTTGATTGTGAGCATTTCCTTCTAAATGAAACCCATAGTGAATTAATATTTTCTGATACCATGTGGTATTTGTTTGTTTTTCTATCTTCATTTCATCAATATTATGAGAAGCTGTACCAAATTGCTGTTGTTTTCATATTCATTGAAAAAATATATGACAGTCTAGATAAATAATAAAATCAAAAATGCCTATAATCAAGATTATAAAGAAAAACTATTATATCCTTTCTAGAGTCTTAAGTTTCTGTCTATAAAAGTCATAAGACATTTTTAAGTTTACCATTTATTTTTATTGTAGGTCAGCACCCAAGGAATCTCAGTCACAAGCAGATGCTGAAATGGCAAAAGACAGTTCAAAGACCAGTGTATCTGGGAAATCTTCCCGTACTGGCAGGGAAACTAAGGCGTATGTATTATCTCCCTTGTTTACACACATACTGCACTTATCACAGAAAGTAGTCAATATGATCATAGGAACTAGTGCTTTCACAACTACAGCAAATGTATGAAATAGATTGTAAATATGTAAAGAATGCATAGTACACATACATTTTAAGATAGGTTATTGCTATCTTTTTTAAACTATTTATTTATGATTTATACAATAATAATAAATATATATCAATGAATTTACTTAATGTTGGTTATAGCATTTTATTAATTTCATTTTTGCATGAAGCATGAAATATATATTCTACCATACCATTTTTGGATAATGTTTAAAGTAAATTCTCAGATTTATATTTTTTGATTTCCTTATATGTCCCATGTATATCAATGGCTAGTGGTCAGAATCTCCTATTTGAATTACCTTCAAAGCTTTCCCATTTATCAATGTCACAATATTACATTCATTATTCTTATTTAACAATACCAAATTCCTATTATATTCAAATTAAAAAAAAATGATAATGAGTTCTTGCAATTAAGAGTAAGGTTTGTCAATTTTTCAAGGGGACATCACTTTGATTGCATTGGTCCTAGAATAGGTGGCATATGACAAAAACTACAAATCTAGTAATATTCTGACAATAAGGAACATCACAGTGTTTAATGGCTTGGTCAGTCATTTCGTATTAGTCTTACCTTCTAGAACCATATGATTGATATGCAATTGTATGATTGAACTATGCAATTTGAAGCTTTTATGATGGCCTGGGTTAAGACATTATTCACGATACAAAAATTGAAAATTTCTAGAATCTAAGGCTTTTTTTAGTAAAAGCATGCATCAAAGCATGACATCCTAACAATGGTAATGGTAATGGTAATGGGGATTGCCCTAAACTCTAACTTTTAAATATAGCAGTGGTAGAATTAGTAGGGTGTAGAGGCCCTTTTTGATTGGAAAATATTTTATTTTTTTAGCAGAAAGTCTTCCAAAAAATTGTTAGCCTTGCACTCTATGGTATAAAAACACCTCTATTGAATGCACCCCTTTCAAATTCCTCGATCTGCCCTAGTTATGTATGACAAATTTATAGAACTGCATAGTTATAAATAATAGACTATTTTTTAAAGTTCTGCTATAAGTTTTCCATGGATATTAATAAATTGGATGTTTTTAATTTAGCCGTAAAGGATCAGGTGAAAGGTACAATCAGTAATGTGTAGCCCTATAGATGTAATAACTTAACAAGTCAGAACAAGTAACATTACTCCTCAAACTAATACTACAGGAAAAGTTTTAATTTGGACTAAAAAAAATAGAATATGCTTTTTTTTTCTTTTCTTAATAGTTTTGAACATATCTTTAGATTCTTAGAAAATAATGTACAAATTTTAGTATTCCCAGTGTGTCATGATGCAGACTTATTTTTTAATTTTCTTTTCATAAAAAAAACCATGAAGGAAAAGTCATTAACATTTTTTAAAACAGTCAGTATGCTTAGATAAAGTGAAAAGGGAGTTGCTACCTTTTTTTTAAATTAGATTAGCCGATGCTTTTCTGTTTTTTCATAATTTTTCACTAATCTCCAAACCTTTGTTTTTATCCTGTTTTTATTTCAAACTTACTAACCTCTCCAACTTTAACCTTTTTAATTTGACTTCACTTGAACCTATAGCTATCACTATACCTAGACTGTCTGTCTGTCTTTATTAACTGTAGAGTTGTTTCCCTTTTGCAGTCCTTCACCACCGTAAGTATTTTGCTGATTTATTGTATTCTCACACAGCCTAAAGGAAGATGTATGCATGGTTTAATGGTGTAATAGTGTTGTACTTTTGTCAAAATGTAATTTTATAGTAAAAGATTTTTGTCAGCTTGGCATATTAACATTTCATAAAATAAAATGTGTTTTAAAAAAGATTATGTGTTCAAGAGACATCTGAATTTCTGATTGTCTTCTTTTTAAAAACTTCCATTCTTCATTGCTGTCAAGATATTCATGCACAGGGGTGATTTGGTTGCATCAATTACAAAAAATGAATATTTATATTAAAATGATATTATATTCTGCTAAATGTATAAAGAATTCCTAACTAAAGTCTATATATTTATCCCATAACTCACTTTACTTTTATAGTCTGCTTTCTGTGTAACTTAATAAATACCTCTTTTTAAAAACTAATATAAAAAGCAAAATCCCATGTAGCCTATGTATATATGTATATTTCTTGTCGGGTCATAGTCTGATTTATGGAATTATTTATCTCTATCCACACAATGAAAAAAGCACAATCCTATGTAACCTATGTATGTTCATCTGTATATGTATAATACTGGTCAGTTTATAAACTGTTTTTAATTCTGCTTTACATATGTCATATCTCTTTCGAGACAATCAAAAGTATGTGTTACTGTATGTAATGATTAAATTGGAGAGGGCCATACACTAAGTAGGCTTTCAAAAATCTGGAGGAATCAAGTGTTTTGGGTTTTTTTTTGGAGGAAAATCAGCTATCATCATGTAACAGTGGCAGTCAAATTGTTCTGACCACCCTCTTAGTCTACCCTTACTTATTGTTTTTTTTATATTTGGTAGTTGTTTAAGATGTTCTTGAAGTACTTGCCACTGAACATTAAGCACATGATAATCAATCCTTATAAAAAATTAAAATCCTCATTATCTTGCTTTTTGTTTGGTATTCATATATTTAAACTTACATGTATGTATGTTCAATTTAATCGCCATTAAACTCAATCTTAACATGATTAAAACGATTCAGGCTTTTATGTTTTTTCTACCCTTAGCATGAAAACATTTGTAAATTTTATTTTCATAAACATGACAGTTGTAGAAGTTGCACAAAATTGATAATTCTTCTTTGTTTTATATTGTAAATAGCACAAATAAGGGTTCAGTCCATTTTTTAAAGCTGTTCATATGTTGATAAGATGTCTCATTATCTGAATTGTTGATCTTTCTGTTATTCAACTGAAATTGTTTGAGAATTAGTTCCCAGTATTTTGCAGTGAACTGTGTGATGTGTTCTTGGTATGTTTGTGTTGCCTTTGTATTGTTTTGGTATGTTTGTATTGTCTTTGCATTGTTTTGGTATGTTTGTATTGTCTTTGCATTGTTTAATAACTATTTGAGATATTACCAATGTAAGTGAAAAGAAATAAAAGCAGATTTGTAAACGAGTCTATTGTCCAACTATGGTGTCTCAACAAACTTTTTCTGTCCTAGCTTGACCTCATTCAAGTTGGTCCATCTAAGTTATTTTTACATTATTTTGGCTGAATGTACTTATATTTTTGGCAGTTTTCATTTACAGCCTGTGATTAAATTTTTATGACAAGACAAATTTGTAAATCTACATAGATTGTTATGAAACTTGGACAGAAGCTGATCTTTGAGGTCAAGAAAAACAATCCCATGAGAAGCTAATTTTTCTGTCATGCTTTACACCACTGTACCTACAGCTATGCCATATTTTGAGGAACTTTTTATATTTGATGTCTCCCAAGTAATCTCTAAATGATAAAAATAATTTTTAATATTTATCAATGAGGATCAGTGTCTGAAGATACACAATGTATAAAAACTTTAAACTCCAGATGTTGTGTGAGAATATATCTTGGTTTTTTTTAATTATATTGTTGCTAGTTTATGTTTTAGCAATGTTGTAATGTTGCTCAACCTTTAAATTTTGTGTCATAATGCTATTTTTTCAGAGTTGAGTTATTGTTCTTGTTAACAACATTAAAAATATGCATGCTTAATGTAGATGTTTGATGATTTTAATCTGAGTGAGAAAAACATTATGATGTGGGTGAAGAAAACATTTAATGAACAGTAGAAACCCAATAACTGTAGAAGGATAAACAAATAGAAATAGGTTACATTGCATTTTATATTTTATAAAAAAAAAACAGAACTATGTACATTTCATATTTATAAAAATCCTCAATTCAATCCTCAAAACGAAAGGTTTGGCCATGTCAGTAGGAATGTTATCAAACCTCTGTATCTAACTATTATTCTCTCTCAATTCATAACAGGAAATCCAAAGCACAGAAAGAGAAGGAAGAAAAGCAGAGAGAGGAAGAGATTCAAGCCCAGCTCCAGAGAGAGGCTGAGAACCAATCTACCACAGACAATAAACCATTTGAGATGCCGTGTGATTCAAACCTTTGTCAATACCTGGAGGAAATCACAGAGAAAATTCAACCATTACAGACGACCAGAGAACAAGTTATAGCATTAGCCCAGTTAGTATCTGATGCAGTTGTCTCCCTTTTTCTGACAAATGACTTAATTACTTTAAGATAAGAACCAAATGCTCATAACTATGTTGTGAATCAATTTTTATCCAGTATACATTATCAACTTTTATTACAATGGGATGAAGTACTTGGTTTAGATCTGCCTTTCACTTTAATTATGGTTCTCAAATCATGATTATCAAAATTAATACACAAAATATATTATTCACTCAAAATATTTCTATCTTTGAGGTTTAAAAATTAAAAAAAGAACAAAGGTTTAGTAAGATTTTTTTGATTTTTTTTACTTTGTTGAAACATGAATTATTTCATTTTCAGCCTGTTACAAATTGCTCTATAAAGTATGTTCATGAAGCCTTATTTTCCATATTTAGATATGTTAGTGACCATATGGGCGGCCCAATAGAGAAGGGAGAACTAGCCAACTTCAGCTATGAACTACCAATCAGTCAGATTAGATATGAAATGAAATCTAATGTAGTACCTATTGGCAAGATCAAGACAGGGATACATATACACAGAGCTTTACTCTTCAAGGTATACAGCTTTATTAGGAGATAATGCCGTTGTATTTGATTTTAATTTTCATTATATACTTAGTGATAAAAAGTGGGAAAGGAGCAATTTCACAATATTTATAGAATAACTAATCGAAGAATTCAAATAGAGAAAAATATTCAACGAGGGACAGAGTTAATTATCTGTTGTTCGGTTACAAGTAGAATATTTTTCAATATTTGAATTCTTTAATTACTTATTCTTTTTATTACATTGCATTGGCAAATGGCTTTTTTAAAGAAATTAATGTAAAACATGTAAGGAACTATATCTTTTTTCTACCCATTCACAATTTGTTTTCGTCTTGACAACGACTATTGGTGTATGAAGTCAAAGAGTGAAATAACCACGTTTATTTCACATGTGAAATCATCCGTTTTTATTTAACTGGGAAATCAATGTAATTCATTGCAACCAATGTCATAATGATATTTATATATTATACTTTCACAATTCTGTTAAAATTTGTGGTGTTTGTTTTAGGTGTTAGCTGACAGGATAGCAGTGGGATGTACATTGAACAGAGGGGAATATAACCTGGCATGGAATGAGGTCATGTTACCAGATTCTGATGACACTGTAAGTTTGGGGTTTATACCTTGTAAAATTATTAATCTATTATTTAGTAAGAAAAAACAGTTTACACAGCATAAATTAATGTCGTAAGAAAAAAAACAGTTATTTCACACAGGATAAATCAATGTAGTGAATAAAAAACATTGGAATTTGAGTTAGTTTTAAAAAGGGGTTCATATTTACAATTAAATTTCAAACATTTAACTATAAAAACAACACAATTTAAATGGCAAAATAAAGAATATTCAGCATCCTTAAATGTCATAACAGGGTTAATAGTAAATCAGGATTCCAAAACCATGACCAACAATCTTATGTTTCTTAGAAGAACATTGTATTACTCTCATTCTTGTTATGTAATCTGATTTCATTTCCTTCAATTTTCAGAAGTTATAGTTGATTTTTGATAGGTTCTCTAAATTTCTGTAGTCATTCTGTAATAGCATACTTGCCACATGTGTGATAAATGGTGAGTTTGGTACCAGATTGGACAAAACTAACTTCTTTCCAAATAACATTTACTGTTTCTCTATCAAGCATGCAGCATTTAGAAAAAAAAAATGCAAAGACTGGTCGACCCTGAGACAGAACTTTATTGAGTAGGGTGATATATCTTTCTGCAGACATTTTACATAATGAGTTAGTACATTGAAAATGTGACTTAGTGTGTCTGTCTAGTAAAAAATGATATTTTCATATCTTAAATAATAATCTTATCCTGAATATGCTAATTATATTTGTCACTGGACATTTAACAGCAATTTATCAATCAAACTATTTAAATGATACATATGTTTGTACTTTCAGCCTGGAGCACCAAAGTTCCCACCAAGAACCTTTGTTGTAGATTTAGTCCATTGTCCAGGTAAATTATTGAGAGCTGATTCTCCTGAAGCTGCACAATACCAACAACTCTAATCAGACAGTCATCATAAAAAGTGCAAGCCAAAAGTTATAATGAAAGATCATGAAGTTTTAGATTTAATAAACTTGACTAAGTTATGCTTCTGCTCTAAGATACAAATGATGGCATTGAATCACATGGAAAAAATCTATTCTTCAGCATTTAGTAGGATTTTTATACAACGTCAAAAGAGAGTATACGAAGAGATCTACATTCCGTCCTCTAATCTAATATGACTTTTTACAACTGTTTTTACTTATATACAAAGAGAAAAAAAATGTGATATGGATTTTGTTATTTATATTTTAATTCTTAATAAATGTTTTTATTTATACATACCCTAGTTCTTTCATTAGTTTTCATAAAATTGACAAAAGCAAACAAGCATAAGGCCACAGTTTCACACATTTTCAGTTAATCTTTTTAATTTTTCTGGATTAAGGTGTATATGTAATCATTATCCTAGTGTTCATATCTGTTTCAGATAATGATATAAAAATAGAAAAACTTAATACCTTTCTGGAATAACTTTATTCAGTATGCTGAAGACCAAAAGTTTTGAAAGTCTTGAGTTTGTTCTCTGTATAATTTATTCACTGGGACCTTTAAATTTCTTCTAATAGAAATCTATCACTCATTGATTAATTTACCTGAGTAAACAAATTATCTGCTAAATTGATGGAAATGACATGCTTACTATTAATAAAAAAAACTGCATATGAGTTTGAATTTATTATATTTTCAATCTGTTGAATGTAAAATACTGATTAAAACATTAATAAAAGTTCATTTCTGAAAAAATCAACATTATTCCAATTTCAAAAATAAATTTGACAAAAAAACCTAAAAAAATGGTGATGTTTATATATTAAGGCCCTCTAAAAAGTATTCTATAACTAAACAAAAACTAAAAAATGCAAATTTTGATAGGAACTATATTTTTTTTTTTTTTAAAACAAACTTGTCATGATTAAATTTATATTTATATTTAACAGATTGAAAAAAATATTATAAATGTTTAATAAACACAAAATCAAATGCAGGTTTTAATTGTAAACATGTTATTTCTATCAATTTAGCAGATATTTCTTTTACTTAGGTAGATTAATCAATAAGTGATAGATTTCTCTTAGAAGAAATTTAGAGGTCCCAGTGAATAAATTATACAGAGAACAATACCTGTTGTATTTGTTCTATGGGACAAATGAACTGTCAAAAGTTTAAATGGACAGGTTACTATCAGGTGAATCTATGGAAAGGTAACACTGGGTTCGCAATAAAAGCCTGTTGTAAATCAAATGTATATAGAAAGGTCCCTTTTGTTTTTTTTTAAGAAAAAAACATTGAAAATTTACTGGAAATGAATTTCTCTAAATTTATCATTAGCATTTTTTTTCTCTCTCAAAAACCAGGAAAAAATGGTATTGGTTGTGTGGTGAAACTTAGATATTATTTACTTATTGAGTTGAAAAACTGGTTTATAAGACAAAAAATGCTGATTACATAGATTGAATTTAAACCAAAATTATATTTTTTGAAAAATTAGTTACCCATAGGCAGATCCAGGGAGAAGGGGGGTGTTGCGATTGATTATATAGGAAATCACTGAAGCATGACTGGAGTGGGACCCCCTTAGGTCAGTTAGTACCCCCCTTTTTGTCGAGCCTTCGACTTTAGTCGAAAAAGCGAGACTAAGCGATCCTACATTCCGTCGTCGTCGGTGTCGGCGGCGTCCACAAATATTCACTCTGTGGTTAAAGTTTTTGAAATTTTAATAACTTTCTTAAACTATATTGAATTTCTACCAAACTTGGACAGAAGCTTGTTTATGATCATAAGAAAGTATCCAGAAGTAAATTTTGTAAAAATAAAATTCCATTTTTTCCGTATTTTACTTATAAATGGACTTAGTTTTTCTGTGAGGAAACATTACATTCACTCTGTGGTTAAAGTTTTTAAAATTTTAATAACTTTCATAAACTATCCTTGATTTGTACCAAACTTGGACAGAAGCTTGTTTATGATCATAAGATAGCATCAAAAAGAAAATTTTGTAAAAATAAATCTCCACTTTTCCGTATTTTACTTATAAATGGACTTAGTTTTTCTTCCAGTTAACATTACATACAGTCTGCAGTTAAAGTTTATAAAACATTTATTAGATTCATAAACTATCCTGGATTTTTTACCAAACTTGGAAGCTTCTTTCAATCAAAAGACAGTATCGAGAGGGAAATTTTTATTGATGTTTTTCCTCATTTTTGTTGAGTCTGCGATTAACAGCAAAAGTAGGCGAGACACCGGGTTCCGAGGAACCCTTACGAATTTTTTACAAATGTTCTTGGTCTGCCACTGTCACCTGTAGTGAAGCACACACTTAATCTTTAACTCATCATTATACCCTTATGCACCATTTATCAGATCAATCTCTTCAGTCTTATAGACAAAAACCTTGAAAAACATTTCTGAAGGATGGATTGGCAGACTTGGGTAACACTTTCAGCCTATGCCAATATGGTTCTTCAACTTGGCTCTGAAATCATTTTTGTCAGGTTCACTGCAGACCAACAAACCAATATAATTTATAAGCATGAATGCTTAAAATCGTTATGCTAGTATAACAGCAGTAGGTAATTTGGGCATTAGAAACTAGTATGAAATTGGTAGCATTATGCTATAATTATTTCTGCTTTATAGATTATCATATTGATTGACTATTTAATAGAGAAGGTAAAATGAGGTCATTTTGTGTTTGCCCTTTTCTGATCTGGACATTTAGAATGACTAAACACAGACTATATAATATAGACTAACGTACACCTTATTGGCAAAAGAACAAACTACTAACCAGGTTCCTGACATGAGGAAGGTACATGAGCTTTTGATAGATATGTTCTAGGGTATGTTATTATTTTTTTATACCTAATTTCAATCATGTTCTGAGGAATTCTTCTGAATTTGTTCTTTAAGAAATGATTGTAATATTTTTTCTGTCTATGAAGAAACAACATAAAAAATTTGGTGCACACTGAATAACGCACGTAGCGGGTTATTTAACAGTGCACCATATTTTTTATGTTGTTTCGAATACACACAAAAAATATTACAGTCATTTTTTATAATTTAATTTTAAATTCCATTTTAAACCGTAGAAAACCTTGAAAAAACGTTGATGACGTAACAGTCACATGACTGAATTATGTCTATGGTCTGATAACAAAATAACGTCATCCAATCAGAAGACGTGTTACATCCAAAATTAAATTATTTAAAATTGAAGTTCACATTATCACTGCATTCCTGAATCAATTTTTTGCTAACTTCATTGAAAAAATGGACCTTGGGTTCTCTGTTTTTTCAATTAAAGATGGTGAAAGAAAGTCCTACCACCTTGAACTGTATACATCATTACAATTACAAAAGTAAAGATGACAAATAGACTTGAATGTACCAAACCAGTATAATTTACAAAATAATTAATCCACCATTTTCTACACAAAGAAATGCCTGTACCAAATCAGGTGCATGACAGTTGTTTTCCATTTGTTTTATGTGGGTTGAGTTTTGATTTTTCCATTTGGTTAGGAATTTTCATTGAAGTTCTGTATTTTTTGTTATTTTACTTTTTGATAAAGGTACATCGAAAATCATGGGGGAAATTGGACTTCACTATATCAAACCAGTCTCATACACAACAATGATACAACTGTATCTAACAAATCATATACACAACAATGATACAACTGTATCCAACATATCAAATACACAACAATGATACAACTGTATCTAACATATCATATACGTAACAATGCTCACATTAACTTATAAATTACAATCCCTCTAAATCTTGTACAATTCTCCAACAATTAGTCCCTTAATTAAAGGAAGGTATTTAAAAAAGTTTTATAATTTTTATATATAATTTTCTAAAATACACTTGAAGGAAAGGGGAAATAGCATTGAATCAATATTTCAAGATATGTTTAACACCCATTGAACACAAAGAGGAACGATTACTATCAAGGAAAGGGGAACGATATATGATGAAGAAACTTCAACATCAAAATTATATCTTTAAGATATGAAGCAAACAATGTTGAAAATCCATTTAATAACTGCACTTGCAATTTAAACTCTAAAAAAATTGCCGTGCTGCTTCTCGGAATTCGGAATCCAGGAAAGCATAGATAAAAGGGTTCACAATATTGTTAATAACGTATATTTGACAAATCCACAACACTGCTATAAAGCCTGACATCGATAGATTTTTCCAAAAGTCGGTATATATTCCTTCCAATGTAAGGACAATTGCTACTGGTGAATAGCAAAGCAGAAATACAAAAGTAATTAGCATAAACATTAATGTAAACTTGTTTTTCATTTGTTGGTTTCTTCTTATCCGGGGGTCGTTATGTGTATTCTTTGTTTTCATTTTTGGTTGCGAATTCATAACTTGTATTTTATTTTCAGAAACACAATTTGGTTCAGATATGTTTATATCATATTCACATTTGTTATCGCTACTTTCTGCATCCCTTTGTTCGGTGTCGTTTTGCCCGTTGTCGTTTCGATCATCAAGTGAGTTTAAAGTTGTTTGGATTTTAATCATCTTTTCTTGGCAAGTTTTATTTGCATTGGTCACACTTTCTGCTTTAACGTCGTATTCTTTAGACTTTTTCAAACTTCCCGTTAAACGAATTCTCTTTGATAATCGGGGAATTTTTCGTCTGATATTTTGCGCCTTTATATGACCATACAAAGTACATCCTATTTTGCCGTACAAAAACATAAATGAAGAGTATAACACTATTACAAATACCGAGGCTGCTACTCCGTATGCAATAGATCCTGCTTTCGATTCGAAATTAATTTTGCTGGGATTAGTTCCAATCAATTTTCCTTCTATTGACAAATTGTCTATGTCATACGAGAATGCTAACGGTAGTGAAAATGTAACAGCAAACATGCATGAGAGACCGACCATGATTCGTCTTTTCTTCAGACACAATGTTTTCTGTTTGCATATTTTTAAGTATCTTTGCAAAGCAATACACAACAAAAGCTGTATTGACATTAAAGATACACATCCATTAATGTAAAGCAAAAAGTCCCAAGCTAGCTCACTCTTTAAAGTGAATTGGAAATAGTTGACAATGATTCCACACACAGAACACACGATTGATGAAACCAGATCCGACACAGCTAGAACAGGAATAAAGTAACGTTCTTCCGAGGTGTCTTTCAGTTTTAGCTTGTATACTAGTAATACCATTGTGTTACCTACTACTCCGATCACAAGATACAGGCATATCATAACTACGTTGACAGTTATATGTTGATTATACTTCTGTAGTAATTCCTCACTCGAACTATTTTGCATTAGACAAGGCATTTTGATTGAAGCCAGCTTACTTCGTCAAAAACAAGATATAGAATTATCTTAGATAATTTTCACTAAACATATGTTAAGAAAACTGTAACTTTATGACACAAATAGTTGTGATTTTCATTCATAAATGTTATACATACATATTTTTGATGAGTAATGAAAAAGAAAACAATTGTTCTTAGAAGACACCCAACCGTACTCGTTCATCTGAGATTATAAAATGAGGAAATTGATAATGAAACACATTCCTTATAAGTACAAAACAAATAAGTATTATACATTTCCAGTCAGAAACGTTTACGAAAGGACGGAAATGTACATAAAATTGAAGAATACAATTTAAAATGCCTCCATCAAATAGTTACATCAGGTTAACTAAACGAACCAGGAACTGGGATTATGTGTTGTTTAAGTGAATGTATTATCCGCATAATGAAAACACAGTTGTGTTGCAGCCTACAAAATATAATATTATATTGCTTGTTTGATTTAGAGAGAGCATGCAACTCGGCCATACAAATCTTTCATATCTAAAAGCGTGAAATCTACAACAACTTGATTAACAACCTCTATAAAATATGGTCATTGAAAAGATAGATTAGCTGTAGATATATATATATATATATATATAAACGCCTAAAAAGTGTACACAACAACTCCAAATACAAAAAAGGGTAACTATAAATGTAATTATTTAGAAATATTTCGGATAACAGATATCCTTCGTCAGTCAGATTCTGATGTTAAGTACAGCTCTTTGTAAGAACCAGGCAGAGTGCGATACATGAAGGTTTCAGATTTTTTCAATAATTGGCCTAGTAGAAGCAATAAATGAATACTGCTAAAAAAAAAATTGAGTGGGAAAATATGAGTGGTTGCCATGGTAACATACACTCTATTTTTTTGGTTGTTACAGGTGGTAAAATCTTTAAAAAATCAGCTAAATCACCACAATTCAGAGCCTGATAATGAATACAATCGTGCATTTTTCATTAATTTTCATATGTAACATTGATAGAACTTGGTTTAAACTTCATTTTAGTGAAGATTGCATGTCAACCAAATTTGTAATTGTTTTGTAAAATTTTGTGAAAAAATGCATATTTTCAACTTTTCTGAAATTGGGATTTTTGCTGAATTATCAAATTTTCTCTGGTGTTTTTCAGAAAAGTGCAAATGTGTACAGAATAGTTAGCACTGTAGTTATGAAGTTTGGATACTTCTTCACCAAATTAAGTAGTGAAATGCGTGGGATTTTCTCAAGTTTTGTCACCATAGCAACCGATTTTTTCCTTGGAAACGGAGTTTTTATTTGCAGAATATTGCAGTTTAAGAGCTTAAATGTCCTGAATTTTTCATAACCGATAAGAAAAATACATAAAAGCTAACGCAAACTTTAAATTACAATCGTCAAGTGTTGTTGACTTCAATTGTTACCACGGAAACACATATTATTCATAGCAACACCTACTCTGAAATTGCATAAATAGAAATTTATGTAAAAAAATGCATAAATAGAGGGTGTTTATTTTTAAATTGGAATATAACTGCATGCTTTGATTCACTTACAGTCTTTTCTGTTCTTTTCATAAGGTTCAACAAATGTAATATATAATGTAATATTGGGGTTGGAAGGTTATAAAAGGGGGGCGGGGGGGGGGGGTAGGTTTATTTTTTAAAGATATCATACATGTAGATTCTTGAAAAGATTATGTTTGGTCGGAGAGCCTGATTATCAATAGAATCAATCTTTTTTCAGAAATTTCATCTATAAGATCGATAATCTATAACTTGGTTTTAGCTTCAGAGCTTAGTTAAGGTACATTGTAGTTCGCTTGTCATGTTTTGGGATATTTGTCAGATTTTCGGAAAACCTCAGGTTTTATTCATTTGAATGCCTTAAAAAAAAATGGCATTGACCCCCATTTAACTTTTTATAAATCTTTTACATGTATAATGATAAGCCATCTGTAAAAGTCTTATCAAATTTAAATTATTCTTTGATAGTTTTTGAGAATGTAAACTTGTCAATGATAAAGCTATAAAAAGTCAAGAGAGAATATTTTCCCGCCAAAATTTCAATGGCTAATATCTCGAAAACAAGCACATTGATCCGTATATTTTTTTACTCTTTTGATTCCTTTATTCAATCCCCTATCGATATTCACTTATATTTAAATTGAAAGATCCAAAATAATGTCACACAATTATGAAACTCCAAGTCAAATGGACAAATTTATCATCTGCTTTAAAATGAATTTTTAATAAGGAAACATTTTTTTTAAATCTCAGAATATGATCAAGATTCTTGAATGTTCATTTCAATATAATGAAGTATTTTTAAGATGCTTGGGTAGCAATTTGAATACAGAGGACATAATTTTATATATAAAACATCTTCATTCTATATATTTATTGCCAACCTACTTCACACAGTTCTCAAACGAGAGCTTACTTTGGAAGTATATTTATATTCGGTTATAGCTATATTAGCAGGGTTGATTTTTTTTCTTCCATATAACCTCAATTTACTCAATTTTCTTTGTAATATATATACTAGTAGTAACAAGGATATCGTTTCTGGGGACCTTTATAGTTTGTTATTCAGTGTAAGCCAATGCTCCGTGTTGAAGACCGTACTTTGGCCTATGATGGTTTACTTTTAGGAATAGTGACTTAGATAGAGAGTTTTCTTATTGGCATTCATACCACATTTTCTTATATTATTATGCTCGTTATTGAAGTCAATGATATGATCTAATTATTCAAGGATTTTACTTTGCAATGACTACAATGGTGATAAATTTTAATATATACAGCCTCCTCTATTAATATCTACTGTTTCCTTTGAATCTTAAATAAGAAATAAGATAAAACAAAGGTTTGCGTTATTTCGCAAAGGTTTGCGTTGTAACGCAAACATTGGAAGAAAAATTTAAAAAAATGTGTGGCGCTAATACGCTTCCGTAGATTTTAAGAAAGGTAGTGCATATGTTAGTTAAGAATCGGTGCTCACCCATTACATTAAGAATTAAAAAATGCCAGATACAGCTGATAGAGTTGAGGATGAGCGTCATTTTTCAATCGAATGATCACTTTATAATAATTTGAGGGAGGAACTCTTTCATCACATTTCTAGCACATCTCGATGTTAACACAAGAAAACTTGACTATTATGCACGGCCGACACTCGGGTAACCGAGAGTTTGGTCGGTTAATCTATATTGAGTATGCGGCTATATCGGCGGTTGGTCTGTTAATCGGGTTGGTTATACGTCTGTTAAGAGTAAAATGCACAATTTAATGTTAAACTCTGTTAAATATACAGATTTTTTGGCAAATTATAAGAATCAAATCAAAAAAAGAAAAGTGTCTGACAAAATGATATATATCATAGAACATTTTCCACCTGTAAAAAAAAAATCATAGTCTGCCCAGTTTTCAGTAAAACTAAAAGGCGTCGCGCAAGTATGCAGTATTTATGCTTATACGCATAGCAATTTTAAAAAAAAAGGCGAAACAAACAATTTTAGATATCTTTTAAAGGACACAAAATAGTACTTTGGTTCTAAAAAAAAATGGCATTAGTAAATATTTCATAATTGTAAAATAACGTGAATAATAGCACGTTTTAGGGAAAAATATGGGAATAAAGTCTGTTAATGGGTTTGACAATTAAAATTGTGTCAGTTAAGAGTTATTTAGCCACGACAATAGTTTTGCTAGCTTTATATTTTCTCATTGAAAGAGTTAAGAATGAGATGTTCTTGAGTAAAAAAAAAATGACAATACGGTGCAACTGTATCCTGCTAGTAAGAGCATTTTTATTTTGATTTTCTTTGCATTTTATTGAAGGGTGTGTCACTTCAATATAGCGTGAATACGGCCACTGGAATATGCATGAATTTATGTGTCTGTTCAAAGTAGCACGTTCTAAAATCCGACTGAAAGTGTCTATGCACATGATATTTGTCACTGGACGTTAATCCCTAATTCGTCAGCATCATCCAATTGATTCTTTTCTTCTATTACTTCATCATAATTTTTTTTTTTTTTTTTACAAATCATTCTAAAGAAGTAAATGGAAAGGAGCGAATACAGCTATATTTGGTTATCTTAAATTTGAATTCATTCATGTAAACGTCTAGCATTTATCACCAATTTGAGAACATCGCAATCCGTTACTGTTTCAACACCCAGGGATGTTTCATGTCTGTATTCTTAAACAATAATAAATAAATTTGGTTTATTTACTGTCTTCTGATTGGTTAAAACTATTAGTTTTATTTTCAATGTTGTCAATTTTTATGGCGACACGCCCACTCTGGCGTTGTGTATTCATACGCCAACATATGAGTACGTTGTTATTGTTTATATAAATAATATAAAACGTTCTTTCAGCCTTATTTTTGATAGAAATTTATTTATAATGAATGGCAATAATTTATTTTTATTTTATTGAACCATAAAACTAATTTTCAATAAATTCAAAATAGATAATAGCCATTCATTAAATATTTTTTTCTCTCTTTTTTAAGCAATACATCACTCTCTACTGTCCTTATATATTATTCTATATTATGCGTCTCCATCCAGATTCTCGTGTATACCATGAGGGTCTAGATTGGGGTGTTGTTTATTTCTGTATTCTTTAAATTTGTATGTCACTTTTCCCTAGATTTTATTTATTTTACTCATTATTCTTTCTCTATTCTTTATATTTTAGCATCTCAATATATTTTACTTACTGTTGTTTGGTTACATTACGACGTTTATCTCTGATTTATAAACTGGTTACCAATTTAAATGACAAATTGGTGTCATTCATGACAATTATATAAACAGAATCCACATGATATATGCGACTATTCTTGGATGAAATTTATATGACTTTAATATTACACTTTTTGAAACCATTTTTATCAATTTTCAATTTCAATTGTCTAAATTGTTAATTGTTCATGTGTTGTTTCCGTTTATTTATTTTCATTGTTTATGTGTTGTTTCCGTATATTTTAGCCACTCGTCTTGAGCCTACCCATTTGATCCAATAACACCCCATATAGCAATAAAATTATACTTTTATTGTCATTCATAACTCTTAACAGACCAATTAACAGACCGGGTTTTATACATCCGACCCATTAACAGACCAGGTTTTAAATAAAAATTGATTAATGTCACCAAAATACAGATTTTCGTGTAGATTTTTCCAACATTGATATTAATATGGTTAACACACAAAATGCCTGTCTTTTTTCGACGTTCAAAATATTGCATACAAGTAAATTCAACCAACGTGTCATTTTGTGTACATTTTGTGTGTGTAAAATGTGTATAAATTTATTGATGAGTAACCCGCCTTTTCATTTTATAGATCGTTTATTGAAGCTAGAAAAAAAATAATTACACCACTGGATTCAGTACATTGAATTGTTTTGTCAGACATAAATAATTTTTATGATAAAAGTATATTTAAAAAGTTATACAATGAAACATACTGAACGTGCAATGATTTTCTCGATAACACCTGATTAACAGACTTTAGCCAACCCGATTAACAGACCAACCGCCGATATAGCCGCATACTCAATATAGATTAACCGACCAATCTCTCGGTTAGCCGAGTGCCGGCCGTGTTATGGGGGATACTGAAGATTGTATTGTTGAACAATAGTTCTTTTGAATTATGTAGTACATGTCTTGATATTGACTGTTATTTGATATATATAGTTGTTTTTTTTTCTATTTTGTTTTGACTCCGATTGTGACTGAGGCTTATGGTGCTATAAAGATAATTATATCATATTATTATTGTTGTAAAGTCTTTATGTTGATCCAATCATTATACCGCCGCTTCAAAAAAGTGGGGTATACTGTTTTACCTGTCTATCCTTCCTTCCAACCGTCCAGTTCATCCCTCCGTCCCATGCTTATTTTCGTTGCATTTTTTTCATGAACTACATTACAAGGATTTCTGAAAGGTTTATTGAAGTCGGCTATATCGTGTGATAAGTTTTCAGATTCATTACTCAACCACTTCCTCACCTGTTTACCGAACACTTTTCACATGACAGCCAAGTTGAAAAAAATCGTCATATTTTTCTGAGGAACTACAATACAATGATTTCTGACATTTGGTTTCTGGGTTTATATTAGTCAGCTATACTGTGTGATGCTTTTTCAGATTCACAACTCAACAACGAAATATTTGGGCGGGGTATCATCAGTACTTCGCACCATCACTGGTTGTTTATATGCTCTTTATAGACCTTTTAATTTGGAAAATGAAATATTCTGTTCTGTTTTATTCTATATACAGAATTCGAATCGAGTACTTAGTATATAGAAAGTATTCGAGCTACTTAAGCCTTATGTTATATATACGGAGTTATTTCTTTAAAAACATGTTATTATATCTAAACGTAATAATACAGACAGACAATTTTTTTTTATCCTGTTACCCTTCACTATGCTTGACTTAATAAGTGTTGTCGTAGTATTGGGTTGTCGGAGCAATTGATTGTCGGACTATTGGGTTGTTGGACTAATGGGTTGTCGGACCAATGGGCTGTCGGACTGATGGGCTGTCAAGGGGCTGTCGGACTAACGGGCTGTCGGAATAATGGCGTGAAACCGTCTTATTAACAATTATACCACATCTTATTTTTATACGACCGCAAAAATTGAAAATTTTTTGGTCGTATATTGGTATCACATTGGCGTCGTCGTCCGAAGACATTTGGTTTTCGCACTCTAACTTAAGTAAAAGTAAATTAGAAATCTATGAAATTTAAACACAAGGTTTATGACCATAAAAGGAAGGTTGGGATTGACTTTGGGTGTTTTGGTCCCAACAGTTTAGGAATTAGGGGCCAAAAAGGGCCCAAATAAGCATTTTTCTTGGTTTTCGCACAATAACTTTAGTACAAGTAAACAGAAATCTATGAAATTTTAACATAATGTCTATGACCACAAAAGGAAGGTTGGGATTGATTTTGGGAGTTTTAGTCCCAACAGTTTAGGAATTAAGGGACCAAAAACAGGTCCCAAATAAGCATTTTTCTTGTTTTTTGCACCATAACTTTAGTATAAGTAAATAGAAATCTATGAATTTTTAACATAATGTCTATGACCACAAAAGGAAGGTTGGGATTGATTTTGGGAGTTTTAGTCCCAGTAGTTTAGGCATTAGGGGCCAAAAAGGGCCCAAAACAAGCATTTTTCTTGTTTTTTGCACCATAACTTTAGTATAAGTAAACAGAAATCTATGAACTTTTAACATAATGTCTATGACCACAAAAGGAAGGTTGGGATTGATTTTGGGAGTTTTAGTCCCAACAGTTTAGGAATTAAGGGGCCAAAAACAGGTCCCAAATAAGCATTTTTCTTGTTTTTTGCACCATAACTTTAGTATAAGTTAATAGAAATCTATGAAATTTTAACACAAGGTTTATGACCACAAAAAGGAAGGTTTGGATTGATTTTGGGAGTTTTGGTCCCCTCGAATTAGGGGCCAAAAGGGTCCAAAATTAAACTTTGTTTGATTTCATCAAAAAAATAAATATTTGCGTTCTTTGATATGCCAAATCTAACCGTGTATTCAGATTCTTAAGTTTTGGTCCTGTTTTCAAATTGGTCTACATTAAGGTCCAAAGGGTCCAAAATTAAAGCTTGATTTTAACAAGAATTGAATTCTTTGTTTTTTTTTATATTCTGAATCTAAACATGTACTTAGATTTTTTATTATGGGCCCAGTTTTCAAGTTGGTCCAAATCGTGGTCCAAAACTAAACTTTGTGTTTTCAACAAAAAATGAATTCTTGGGGTTCTTTGATATGATGAATTTAAACATGTACTTAAAATTTTTATTATGGGCCCAGTTTTCAAAGTGGTCCAAATCGTGGTATAAAATTAAACTTTGTTTGATATCAACAAAAAATAAATCCTTGGGGTTCTTTGATATGCTGAATCTAAACATGTATTTAGATTTTTGATTATAGGCCCAGTTTTCAAGTTGGTCCAAATTGGGGTCCAACATTAAACTTTGTTTGATTTCAACAAAAATTGTATATATGGGGTTCTTTAATATATGCTTAATCTAACCATGTATTAAGATTTTTTATGTTTGGGCCCGGTTATCAAATTGGTCCACATTGAGGTTTAAAGGGTCCAAAATTGAACTTTATTTGATTTTTTAGAAAGTTGATAATTGATTATCCCGTGGCTTCAACTGTGTCTAGAGTCACCTTCGCTAGTCATAGATTGGTACCCTAAGCTAACAAAGATGGTCTAAATTATGACCGCGGAGTATGATGTTGTTTGTATCCATCCGATGATGTTGATCCTTTCTGGAGAAATTGGCAAAATTTCGGGAGAGAAGTCAGTCCTTGGTCTCTAAGGTAGTTGCTGTTTCTGTCATGTCATTAATGCAGGCCAGGAACAGTAATATGCAAAATAAACTGTGCATTATGGTACATCAAGGAGTGCAAGTATTTGCACGGAGGCAGCTCCTCTAGTATAACGCTCTGTTTCATGTAAGGAACGAATCCATTTGTTGGTATTATGATTTTCAACATAATATTCCAACTTGTTTAGTAGGTGGTGATGTGGCATCTTGTTGAATTGTAGAAAGATGATATCTACTTGACAGTCTTCATTTAATTTGATGCTAGATATTTAATGGTTATAATAAATTGGGATTTCAAAGATAGTCTTTTGCGAAATTCGTGTAGCACAGTAGTACATTAGAAAGAATTTTATTTCTTTCAAAGTTGTCCATTTTGTTGCTTTTTACAATATGTTCTTAGACCTTGTATAAGATGGAAATTAGAGATACCGGTCTGTAATTATATTCTAAGTGGCTTTCGTCTTAATAAGAAAAGTGGTAGTACATGTGCGTCTCTCTTAAATTGTGGTACTACTGCAGTTTTCAGTTATTTTTGACAAAGGTCTGTAAAAATCGGGAGTAAGTCTTCTGCTTTCAGAATAGAAGATTATATCTATCTAATCGGGTCAGTAACGGTTTAGTGTTTTTCCAATAGTGTATGGACTCCGTTAGTGCTAATTTTCACATCTTTCATGGCAAAATATTTATTTTCCCCTTTATTTGGAAATTTTTTAAGGTTTTTTTTGGTAATTACTGTCTAAAGTTGATCGTCTAGAATTTTAGCTTTGCTCTTGTTGGCGTTTTGAAGAAATTTGAGTTTATTTCCTACAAGCGTAAATCCTGTATACATTCTTTGGCGTTGCTCTTGGTGTACGACCAGACCTTCTTTGCGTTGTCTTTATAATTATAGTTTACTTCTTCCGTGTACATCTTATTCGCTTGCAACTGATTTCCCACTGTACTACTTGTTGTATTCTCTTTATCTTATCCCTGATTTTTTTTTTCATTTTAGTGTTCACTTCTCTTTTGTGGGCTTTTTGTTTCTAGTTTATTTTTGCGTCTTTTAGTTGTATTCATTCTAAATGGGTGTATCTTCCGTGAAGCCTTTTTGTTTGGACTCTAATCTCTAACGTAGTTTTGTATGGCCGTTGTTAATGCCTGCCACAAAAATTGCTGATTGTTTTTAATGTTATTATGAATGGTTGAAGACCTTCCTTTATTTTATGTATTTCAGTTTTTTCCATATGAATATTTCCCCTCTGACTAGTTTAAGTGGTTTACATGCCATATAGTAATGTCATGGTTGCTGTTTAAGAAATTATTGATGCAAACTATACTTTATTGTAGTTTTAACATGGGTAGACATTTATATTTGTGATTATTTTTGTCCAGCGATAGTGAGGGCTAAAATAACACGAATGTAATGCCTACCCATGTTAAAACTACAATAAAGTATAACTTGCATCAATTCTGATTAGAACAATTAATTTCTATATCCGATATGTATAAGTGAATAGCGTTTGTGTAGGCTCTACCATGAACTTCATTTTTTTGTTAGTAAACAAGCAAACGACTTGTAATGTGATTTTCAGAGGGATGAGTTTTGAGCTGCCAGCATGAACGAATGTAGTATCTAGGTCAAATATGTCAATTTCGAATTGCAACACATTACAGTCATAATAAATGAATTAGTAACAACATGTGCATCATTTAAGAGTTTGGAATATTTTTTTTGATAAAATTCATTATTCTGCAGTAGTCAATATAAGGATGTTCAAACAAATTCTATTGGATTTAGAGCATGGGTTTAATCTCAAATCGAAATAAGCACGTCATATTAGATTTCCTATTTATGATAAAGGTTTGCATCTTTATTTTAAATGATGGACGAGTATATTAGTCCGCTTGCTGTATTATCATAAAGACCATATTAGTCCGTTCTCTGTATTTATCATAAAGAGCATATTAGTCCGTTCTCTGTCTTTATCATCAAGAGTATATTATTCCACCCTCTGTCTTTAATGTTTCAGAGCATATTAGTCCACTCTGTGTATTAATCATCAAGAGCATATTAGTCCACTCTGTGCATTAATCATCAAGAACATATTAGTCCACTCTGTGCATTAATCATCAAGAGCATGTTAGTCCACTCTGTGTATTAATCATCAAGAGCATATTAGTCCACTCTGTGCATTAATCACCAAGAGCATATTAGTCCACTCTGTGCATTAATCACCAAGAGCATATTAGTCCACTCTGTGCATTAATCATCAAGAGCATATTAGTCCACTCTGTGTATTAATCATCAAGAGCATATTAGTCCACTCTGTGTATTAATCATCAAGAGCATATTAGTCCACTCTGTGCCTTAATCATCAAGAGCCTATTAATTAAACTCATCATAGACACCAGGATTAAAGTTTTATATTTACGCCAGACGCGTGTTTCGTCTTCAAAAGACTCACCAGTGACGCCCGAATCAAAAAATGTTTAAAAGGCCTAATAAAATACGAAGTTGAAGAGCATTGAGGACCAAGAATTCATAAAAGGTCTGCCAAATACAGCTAAGGTTATCTATTCCTCAGGTAAAAAATCCTTAGTATTTCAAAAGTTCAAAGTTTTGTTAACAGTTACAAACTAGATACAAAATTGTCTTAAATAATTTTGACTAAATATTTATTTAGGAAACTTTATGACACAAACAGTTGGGATTTTCTCTTAATTCATAAATATTTGAAATTATCTTTTTATGAGAGATGTAAAGGAAACACCCAGCTTCTACTTAAACGACACTCATTTATCTGAAGAGGATAAAATATAAGGAAATCAACAATAAAATAGCTTCTTCATAAGTACATTACAACTAATCTTCATACATTTTCAGTCGGATCTCTGTGTATTAATCATCAAGAGCATATTAGTCCACTCTGTGCCTTAATCATCAAGATCCTATTAATTAAACTCATCATAGACACCAGGATTAAAGTTTTATATTTACGCCAGACGCGTGTTTCGTCTTCAAAAGACTCACCAGTGACGCTCGAATCAAAAAATGTTTAAAAGGCCTAATAAGATACGAAGTTGAAGAGCATTGAGGACCAAGAATTCATAAAAGGTCTGCCAAATACAGCGAAGGTTATCTATTCCTGAGGTAAAAAATCCTTAGTATTTCATTCGCTGTTTTACGTCATGCCCGCTAACAAATGAAAACTGTACCTACGCCTTATTTTTAGTCACAGATTTTTAGTATTCGTATTGTTATATTAGAGTCTTACTGATTAAGATACTACAATAGGTAACAATTTGACAATTTAGTAGTGTCATCCCTGTGATTGATACTGAATACACCGTTTGGTGGTGCACCTGTCAGATGCGGAACGTACAGAAAAGGTAATAGGTAACAGATGAATATACTATTGGTATCGATATCGGACTCTACCCGGAACTTCTTAATTATTGGCAATATTAATTACGTGTAAAACAAAAGGGCCTGGAGTGGTGTAATTTTTAATCTACACCTTTGTACTATATTAGTTATATATAAAGTTGAATTCTTGGATTCGTCGTTTTTACGTGATGACGGCTGACAAATTGGACCTCGTTATTTTAGTATTATAGAAGTATGTCGTGTGAGTTATGAACCCAGAATTGGACGCAGTATAGATAGCTCGTTAAAGTATGCATTTATACATTAGAAAAAGAATCTTGATTCTTTAATTAAAAGAATGCATGCAACGACTATACAAATCTTTTATAACTATGAACGTGCTACACCTAAAATCAACCTAGTTTCCCTCTTTGGAAAGAAATATTGACCGAACGCATATGTATTGGTTCTTTATTGGTAGAAGCAGTATTTAACTTTAATCCGGATATCATTGTGGGATCAGATATATTGTTGACGATACATGTCGATTAGATCAGACTGGATCTTGAATAGCACGCATATTTTATGTTTTTTCCTATGTTCTTCAAGACTTTCCAATTGTAATGTTTTAACCATATTTGTGACACAACCAGGTCTTCGGTCTGTGAAGTTGTTGTGTGTACAAAGATTACTACTCTTTTCTGTACCTACTCCATAGCATTTATCTTATTTCTGTTAGTTTGGTCCAATTCTTTGCATGCATATTTCACTACAGGTCTTACCATGAATACATATGCAGCGGCCTTTGCATCTTTTGTGGAGCCTTTCGTAAATTCTTATGTTTTGTTTCCTCTGCAAATTGTATCTCTGATGTCTTTTTACCTGATGAGGTAGTTACTGATGATTTCTCCTATGTACACCAACTATCTCTAGAGTCATTTTGGCTAGCCACGGTTTTCGATTCAGTCGACCCCTCCTCTCCCTGGTCGTGTTGTTGTCTCTTTGACACATTTCCCATATCCATTCTCAATTTTATCGAATTCATTTTATGTTAATAGACATTATTGAAAATTAATTCGAATGTACATGTACTAGTATTCTTTTTTATTACTATCTTGTGTGTAAAAACATCTTCTTTGTCAAGCTTGATTTTGACATACACTGCTGTTGTCCATCTCTGCATAACAGGGCACTGATTTTATCTTGCCAATGGAGAACGGTCCGCCTGGATAATATGAAATGAATAAATGTACAAAATAATTGCATCTGTACATTTGTTTTTATTCTAATGAAAATGAATATTTGTGAGCTTTGAAATTTAAATTCACTTTCTTACACAAGGTTTATGACCACAAAAGGAAGGTTTGGATTGATTTTGGGAGTTTTGGTCCCCTCGAATTAGGGGCCAAAAGGGTCCAAAATTAAACTTTGTTTGATTTCATCAAAAAAAAAAATATTTGCGTTCTTTGATATGCCAAATCTAACCGTGTATTCAGATTCTTAAGTTTTGGTCCTGTTTTCAAATTGGTCTACATTAAGGTCCAAAGGGTCCAAAATTAAAGCTTGATTTTAACAAGAATTGAATTCTTTGGTTTTTTTTTATATTCTGAATCTAAACATGTACTTAGATTTTTTATTATGGGCCCAGTTTTCAAGTTGGTCCAAATCGTGATCCAAAACTAAACTTTGTTTGTTTTCAACAAAAAATGAATTCTTGGGGTTCTTTGATATGATGAATTTAAACATGTACTTAAAATTTTTATTATGGGCCCAGTTTTCAAAGTGGTCCAAATCGTGGTCTAAAATTAAACTTTGTTTGATATCAACAAAAAATGAATCCTTGGGGTTCTTTGATATGCTGAATCTAAACATGTATTTAGATTTTTGATTATAGGCCCAGTTTTCAAGTTGGTCCAAATTGGGGTCCAACATTAAACTTTGTTTGATTTCAACAAAAATTGTATATATGGGGTTCATTAATATATGCTTAATCTAACCATGTATTAAGATTTTTTATGTTTGGGCCCGGTTATCAAATTGGTCCACATTGAGGTTTAAAGGGTCCAAAATTGAACTTTATTTGATTTTTTAGAAAGTTGATAATTGATTATCCCGTGGCTTCAACTGTGTCTAGAGTCACCTTCGCTAGTCATAGATTGGTACCCTAAGCTAACAAAGATGGTCTAAATTATGACCGCGGAGTATGATGTTGTTTGTATCCATCCGATGATGTTGATCCTTTCTGGAGAAATTGGCAAAATTTCGGGAGAGAAGTCAGTCCTTGGTCTCTAAGGTAGTTGCTGTTTCTGTCATGTCATTAATGCAGGCCAGGAACAGTAATATGCAAAATAAACTGTGCATTATGGTACATCAAGGAGTGCAAGTATTTGCACGGAAGCAGCTCCTCTAGTACAACGCTCTGTTTAATGTAAGGAACGAATCCATTTGTTGGTATTATGATTTTCAACATAATATTCCAACTTGTTTAGTAGGTGGTGATGTGGCATCTTGTTGAATTGTAGAAAGATGATATCTACTTGACAGTCTTCATTTAATTTGATGCTAGATATTTAATGGTTATAATAAATTGGGATTTCAAAGATAGTCTTTTGCGAAATTCGTGTAGCACAGTAGTACATTAGAAAGAATTTTATTTCTTTCAAAGTTGTCCATTTTGTTGCTTTTTACAATATGTTCTAAGACCTTGTATAAGATGGAAATTAGAGATACCGTTCTGTAATTATATTCTAAGTGGCTTTCGTCTTAATAAGAAAAGTGGTAGTACATGTGCGTCTCTCTTAAATTGTGGTACTACTGCAGTTTTCAGTTATTTTTGACAAAGGTCTGTAAAAATCGGGAGTAAGTCTGCTGCTTTCAGAATAGAAGATTATATCTATCTAATCGGGTCAGTAACGGTTTAGTGTTTTTCCAATAGTGTATGGACTCCGTTAGTGCTAATTTTCACATCTTTCATGGCAAAATATTTATTTTCCCCTTTATTTGGAAATTTTTTAAGGTTTTCTTTGGTAATTACTGTCTAAAGTTGATCGTCTAGAATTTTAGCTTTGCTCTTGTTGGCGTTTTGAAGAAATTTGAGTTTATTTCCTACAAGCGTAAATCCTGTATACATTCTTTGGCTTTACTCTTGGTGTACGACCAGACCTTCTTTGCGTTGTCTTTATAATTATAGTTTACTTCTTCCGTGTACATCTTATTCGCTTGCAACTGATTTCCCACTGTACTACTTGTTGTATTCTCTTTATCTTATCCCTGATTTTTTTTTCATTTTAGTGTTCACTTCTCTTTTGTGGGCTTTTTGTTTCTAGTTTATTTTTGCGTCTTTTAGTTGTATTCATTCTAAATGGGTGTATCTTCCGTGAAGCCTTTTTGTTTGGACTCTAATCTCTAACGTGGTTTTGTATGGCCGTTGTTAATGCCTGCCACAAAAATTGCTGATTGTTTTTAATGTTATTATGAATGGTTGAAGACCTACCTTTATTTTATGTATTTCAGTTTTTTTCCATATGAATATTTCCCCTCTGACTAGTTTAAGTGGTTTACATGCCATATATAGTAGGTAGTATGACAATGTCATGGTTGCTGTTTAAGAAATTATTGATGCAAGCTATACTTTATTGTAGTTTTAACATGGGTAGACATTTATATTTGTGGTTATTTTTGTCCAGCGATAGTGAGGGCTAAAATAACACGAATTTAATGCCTACCCATGTTAAAACTACAATAAAGTATAGCTTGCATCAATTCTGATTAGAACAATTAAGGTAATTTCTATATCCGATATGTATAAGTGAATAGCGTTTGTGTAGGCTCTACCATGAACTTCATTTTTTTTTTGTTAGTAAACAAGCAAACGACTTGTAATGTGATTTTCAGAGGGAGGAGTTTTGAGCTACCAGCATGAACGAATGTAGTATCTAGGTCAAATATGTCAATTTCGAATTGCAACACATTACAGTCATAATAAATGAATTAGTAACAACATGTGCATCATTTAAGAGTTTGGAATAATTTTTTTTGATAAAATTCATTATTCTGCAGTAGTCAATATAAGGATGTGCAAACAAATTCTATTGGATTTAGAGCATGGGTTTAATCTCAAATCGAAATAAGCACGTCATATTAGATTTCCTATTTATGATAAAGGTTTGCATCTTTATTTTAAATGATGACGAGTATATTAGTCCGCTTGCTGTATTATCATAAAGAGCATATTAGTCCGCTCTCTGTATTTATCATAAAGAGCATATTAGTCCGTTCTCTGTCTTTATCATCAAGAGTATATCATTCCACCCTCTGTCTTTAATGTTTCAGAGCATATTAGTCCACTCTGTGTCTTAATCATCAAGAGCATATTAGTCCACTCTGTGTCTTAATCATCAAGAGCATATTAGTCCACTCTGTGTCTTAATCATCAAGAGCATGTTAGTCCACTCTGTGTCTTAATCATCAAGAGCATGTTAGTCCAGCTGTGTCTTACTCATCAAGATCATGTTAGTCCACTCTGTGTCTTAATCATCAAGACCACTCTGTGCATTAATCATCAAGAGCATATTAGTCCACTCTGTGCATTAATCATCAAGAGCATATTAGTCCACTCTGTGCATTAATCATCAAGAGCATATTAGTCCACTCTGTGCATTAATCACCAAGAGCATATTAGTCCACTCTGTGTATTAATCATCAAGAGCATATTAGTCCACTCTGTGCCTTAATCATCAAGAGCATATTAGTCCACTCTGTGTATTAATCATCAAGAGCATATTAGTCCACTCTGTGTATTAATCATCAAGAGCATATTAGTCCACTCTGTGTATTAATCATCAAGAGCATATTAGTCCACTCTGTGCCTTAATCATCAAGAGCCTATTAATTAAACTCATCATAGACACCAGGATTAAAGTTTTATATTTACGCCAGACGCGTGTTTCGTCTTCAAAAGACTGACCAGTGACGCTCGAATCAAAAAATGTTTAAAAGGCCTAATAAAATACGAAGTTGAAGAGCATTGAGGACCAAGAATTCATAAAAGGTCTGCCAAATACAGCTAAGGTTATCTATTCCTGAGGTAAAAAATCCTTAGTATTTCAAAAGTTCAAAGTTTTGTTAACAGTTACAAACTAGATACAAAATTGTCTTAAATAATTTTGACTAAATATTTATTTAGGAAACTTTATGACACAAACAGTTGGGATTTTCTCTTAATTCATAAATATTTATCTTTTTATGAGAGATGTAAAGGAAACACCCAGCTTCTACTTAAACGACACTCATTTATCTGAAGAGGATAAAATATAAGGAAATCAACAATAAAATAGCTTCTTCATAAGTACATTACAACTAATCTTCATACATTTTCAGTCGGATCTCTTGAAAAAGTGATAAGTAACATATAATCGGAGAATACAATTTGAAACTTCCACAAGTACTAGAACACACCCCTGATATCGCGGGTCCGTGACTGAATTAAAGTATATAACTATGCGCAAGCCTTATTTTAGTATTAGTATTGTCATCTGATAAAGTCACGCCGATTATAAGATACACAGTTTTCTCTGCTTTCAAATCTTTCTGTTTGAACCCGTCGAACTGGAACTTATCAATTATTGGTAGTATTAATTATTTGGAAAACAAAAGGTCCTGGAATGGAGTATTTTTTAATCAACAGCATTGTCCTATATTAGTTATAAATAAAGTTGAATTCTTTCATTCGCTGTTTTACGTCATGCCCGCTAACAAATTGAAAACTGTACCTACGCCTTATTTTTAGTCACAGATTTTTAGTATTCGTATTGTTATATTAGAGTCTTACTGATTAAGATACTACAATAGGTAACAATCTGACAATTTAGTAGTGTCAACCCTGTGATTGATACTGAATACACCGTTTGGTGGTGCGCCTGTCAGATGCGGAACGTACAGAAAAGGTAATAAGTAACAGATGAATATACTATTGGTATCGGTATCGGACTCTACCCGGAACTTCTTAATTATTGGCAATATTAATTACGTGAAAAACAAAAGGGCCTGGAGTGGTGTAATTTTTAATCTACACCTTTGTACTATATTAGTTATATATAAAGTTGAATTCTTGGATTCGTCGTTTTTACGTGATGACGGCTGACAGATTGGACCTCGTTATTTTAGTATTATAGAAGTATGTCGTGTGAGTTGTATGAACCCAGAATTGGACGCAGTATAGATAGCTCGTTAAAGTATGCATTTATACATTAGAAAAAGAATCTTGATTCTTTAATTAAAAGAATGCATGCAACGACCATACAAATCTTTTATAACTATGAACGTGCTACACCTAAAATCAACCTAGTTTCCCTCTTTGGAAAGAAATATTGGCCGAATGCATATGTATTGGTTCTTTATTGGTAGAAGCAGTATTTAACTTTAATCCGGATATCATTGTGGGATCAGATATATTGTTGACGATACATGTCGATTAGATCAGACTGGATCTTGAATAGTACGCATATTTTATGTTTTTTCCTATGTTCTTCAAGACTTTCCAATTGTAATGTTTTAACCATATTTGTGACACAACCAGGTCTTCGGTCTGTGAAGTTGTTGTGTGTACAAAGATTACTACTCTTTTCTGTACCTACTCCATAGCATTTATCTTATTTCTGTTAGTTTGGTCCAATTCTTTGCATGCATATTCCACTACAGGTCTTACCATGAATACATATGCAGCGGCCTTTGCATCTTTTGTGGAGCCTTTCGTAAATTCTTATGTTATGTTTCCTCTGCAAATTGTATCTCTGATGTCTTTTTACCTGATGAGGTAGTTACTGATGATTTCTCCTATGTACACCAACTATCTCTAGAGTCATTTTGGATAGCCAAGGTTTTCGATTCAGTCGACCCCTCCTCTCCCTGGTCGTGTTGTTGTCTCTTTGACACATTTCCCATATCCATTCTCAATTTTATCGAATTCATTTTATGTTAATAGACATTATTGAAAATTAATTCGAATGTACATGTACTAGTATTCTTTTTTATTACTATCTTGTGTGTAAAAACATCTTCTTTGTCAAGCTTGATTTTGACATACACTGCTGTTGTCCATCTCTGCATAACAGGGCACTGATTTTATCTTGCCAATGGAGAACGGTCCGCCTGGATAATATGAAATGAATAAATGTACAAAATAATTGTATCTGTACATTTGTTTTTATTCTAATGAAAATGAATATTTGTGAGCTTTGAAATTCAAATTCACTTTCTTACAATTTGTTTGACGGATGAATAAGGAGCCCCGACCTAGTGGTAAATGACCCGACATTCGACAAATAACTGGAAAAACGTAAAATAACCAAAATACCGAACTCCGTTGAAAATTGAATACGAATAGTCTGTTATCAAATGGCAAAATCCCAAGCTCAAACACATTAAACAATTGGATTTCAACTGTCATATTCCTGACTTGGTACAGGCATTTTATAATGTAGAAAATGGTAGAATAAACCTGGTATTATAGCTAGCTTTACCTCTCACTTGTTTAAACAATAAAAAAAAGTAATTAAATGTTGATTTGACATAATTTGTTATTCATAAATAGTTGGCACAATGCTGTTTTTTTAACCACTCATCCCATATGAAATATAGCGAAAAACCCTGATTTATCTTATATCAAATGTAATTTGCTTTAAACAAACTTTCATTAACTGCGAGTACTCTTATTTCCGTACTCGGTTTCAATCGTTTTAATGTGCAATATTGTTGTTGAATATTTTGTTGCTCATTCTGATCTTTTAAGTTAAACCTATTGCTACTAATTTTTACAATCTGCTCTTGTGCTACATTGTATGCTGTTACACCACTGTCCAATTTTATGAGAGGTTTCAGCACTCACACACATTTTTAACATTCTGCATGTGCTGTTCAGTGGTTGTCCTTAGGTCGTGTCTGGCTATGACGTTGTTTTTCTCATTTTATTCGTTTTACATATTTCATGTCGAGGCCTTTTTGTTATACAATATGGAATTTTTCATTGTTGAAGGTCGTACGGTTGCATATAATTGCTTATATCCACTTAATTTGAATTATAGTGGATAGTTGACTCATTGGCAAATACACCAAATTTTTTTTATAAAGTATATTTTTAAGCGTCTTATTTGGACACAATCGTCAACTTATTATTGATGACATTTAAACTTGCGATCTAAATAGAATATATATATAAAATTCATATACTCTTTTCCATGATCCCTTGTTGGATACTTCAATCCGTCCTTGTAAACATCTATCAATAGTTTGAAATATAGTCCTCCGCCTTTGTCATAACTTGTTTGTCTGCTGAGACACGAATATCCAACAAAAAAGTCTGAATGTAAAAGTTCTGGTACTCGCGAATCTCTTCTTCCTATTAAAAGAAACAAAATGAATGAGTAATATGGAGGGAACATATCGCATTCTAATGGTTGATTTATCTAAAATAAAGTTTGAATTTAGCAAATTATTCACCAACGATCGACTCCTCGGGAGAAGAAAAATCCAAAAATGAACAAACAAAGACAATGTAGATCGACCTATACATGACCCGGATTGCGGGAAAAAATATAAAAAAAAAATTTCTAAGAAAAAAAAAATGCCCAATTTCTTCTTAAAATCTAAACTGTTCATAGTTCACATTTAGCGAAACATTGAGGACATGCACACTACATGACTTATCCAATAACGTATACTAAGCATATTGTTCCAACTTTAATAACTCAAGAAATATAAAAGAACAGTTTAAAAAGTACTTAAAAAAATGGATCAAATATTTATATACAATATTATTCAATAAAATATTGATAGATATGTCATATTAATTGTTACCTGTTCGACAAGCATCAATGAAGAATAACTTGGGTTTGCCTTTCAACTTCAAAGTGTTGGCAGCGCGAAAAAGATCTTCTAATTTAACTAACTTGTCGTCACTGCCACATATGTTCCCATTACTTCCGTGACTTGAAAGAAAGACAATAAAACAACTTCCCGTCCTGTTGGCATACTCTGATATATGTTTCTCAATGTCTCTAGCTTTGGCGTTCCTATAAACTCGTACAGAAAAATGAACTCCTTCAAACAATTCACAAAGTTTGTCTGAAAATAAAATGGGTATTAACGACTGATTTTTTTTACATGAAATTAAGCAATGGAACCATGATAAATATTGAAGGCAACATTATAACTATAATATTGAGATCATAACAAACTGTTTTGAAACAACGTATGGTATATTCCTGTGTTATCTAGATGTATTATGTTATGTCCAAATAACGAGAGATCTGTTAAATTCTATTGATAACATATTGAGACCAGGAAAAACAATGTCGAAATTCGAAAATGAAAAATTTGTAAGGATGCAATTCAAATGATCACATTGAGACTTTTACGTCCTCCATGCAACACGAGAACATATTGATTGTAATAGATAGTTGTTCAGTGTTACAGACGAAAACATTTGGTTCACAACTTTTACCAAGAGGAGCAAACACCACGTAACATTTCAGTAGTCATAAGTTCTTTTTATGCTGAAATCGAAGTTCGTATTACTAGTATTTTTTTATTGTCTATAATTGTTCTTTGTCGAGTTCTTGAATGTCCATTTTTATCAAAAAGTTTCGATTGTTTCCTTATTTTCTTTAATTAAGTTTCTTTAAAATTGAAGCCGTAACATTGTAACGGTTGTATCTATATAGAGATGGGATTATTTGTCCTGTTTTAGGATTAGGGGGAGGGGAGCCGGTCACCCTTTTCTGGGAAAAATTTGGTTGATTATATAGGGAATCAATGACGCATGATGGGAGCGGGCCCCCTCTTAGGCTGTCAGTGGGCCCCACTTATTGTTTCTGGATCCGTCACTGTCGTATACAGAAGGTATAAGTGTAACCAGTCAGTGTTATGCTCTGGTGACCGACCGAACTAAGCTGTTTGTAATATGTTGTTTGCTTGCGTCTTGTCAATTGTTTCCGTTACTTTCTATTGACATGAATATCTGTTTGTATTTGTATATGAAATTAATACAAACAGTGATATACTATTTGAATATATATGCAACTTTTTTCTCCGTTTAGCATGTGCGGTGTTAAACAATAGTGCATTTATAAACTTTACATATAAAACCTCTATCTTACCGTGTTGTCCTCCAGAATTCAACGTTCTCAATGTCCGGAATTTTGTGTTCATGAATATTAGAACATATCCTACAGTTGTAAATTATAAACATCTTATTAGATAGATTAGTCTATTCATATAAAGCAAGGGTGGATATTATTTTTGTAAAGCATAAAAAAATAAGATAATATTATATAGTTTTTTTCCTTAAAATTGCCATATTTTGATTTTTTTCAAATAAGCAGTCGATGTGTATACAACTGAGTTATTGCGTATGGATTGAGACGCCCCTTCCTGTAACTAAGACTTTGATATTATAGAAAATTTACAGTAACATGGAATTTGATCATAATCGTGATTGCAATCGTGCCTTTTCAACACGGGCACCTAATAATAACCAATTTGTTTTTCCCTCAAATTTTATGTGTTTGCTGACTGTATATAATGATAATGATAACATTAACATAATAACTTCTTTTACTGCACCAGATATGGATTTCGACAATTAATGTTTTTTCACTAAAGTTGCAGATAAATTTTTTTTTTACAAGCGTTGCATAGCTGATAAAACCGAAAAGACCTTAAGTATGAGTTAACTGAGTAAACGATTGAATGGAGTGAAATTGAACACTATATGAAATAATTCCTAGAGCCAACAGCATGTTACTTGTAAGTATAATTTACTAGTTTTAGTACTAGTAAGTACTGAATGTTCTTTCATTTATTTGAACTGTAATTATGTCATGTAATGTTGTCATTTTAGTGTTATATCTAACATGGGCATACAAGCGCGAGGTTTGGCTATCCACAAAACCAGGTTCAAACCACCATTTATTCTTTAAATATCCTGTACCAAGTCAGGAAAATGGCAGATGTTAGCTTATAGTTCGTTACTGTGTGCGTTGCATTGTCGTTTGTTTTTTGTTCACTTCAAAGTTTCTGTTGTTTCGTTGTTATCCTCTTATAGCTGATGGGTTTTCCCTCGATTTTAGTTTGTAATCCGGATTTGTTTCCTCTCAATCGATTAATGACTTTTGAATAGCGGTATACTACTGTTGCCTTTATTTACCTCTTGTTTGGTTCCTTGTGCATTGTGCCAACGGATAACTCTCTACTTGAAATCCACTTTGTTGGACATATGATCTCTGACCTAGAAAAAAAAACATTTTGATTTTAAAAATAAAAAGCACACTTTGGTTAGAGTTAACTTTTTAAATCTAATTCATCACAATAAGGGACTGCATTTTTACATGTACGTACAGATGTAGGTACACCATATTTCGTCTTCAATCGAAGGCTTGGCAGATGTCAAACGACAAAGATTTCTTAAAAATCCATATATTGGCATTTATCTTTCAAAAACAAAACAAAAAATAAACAGTCCTTGCTTAATGGAGAAACACATGATTGCAAAGTGTTGGCATTAATGTAATGAATATACTGTCTTCCCGTTGGTGATTTTTTTTTTTACTTGAAATATATAAAACAAACATAATTTATGTGACCAAAAAATAAAAGTCCAATTGCAGGCTTTACTAAAAAAAAAAAAATTATTCAGAGATACAATTACAAGTTATTCTATTACAGTAGTCATGCGGCAGGATGCATAATCCAGAACCGATACCGATAGCACTTGCTTTAGAAAAATATTTTTTTAATTTGGTAATCTTAATAACCAAAAAAGTGAGAAAATTTATAACAGCCTACCATGTGATCTTTTGTTGTCATAATTACAGCAGCTGTCATAACTCCATCCCATACCCATTCCATTTGAAAATGTATGATGTCACTTACAAAAAGAAATGATAATACTTATTAAAATGCAAAGAAATCTAGAGGTACATCTGCACTTATGAACTGTGTACAATTTGTTTTTTTGTAAGTCATTTTAATGCGTCTAAGAGAAATTCGTCATGCATGGAAAACAAATTAAAGTCATACGAAACGAGTGTCTTGCAAATAAAATGATACGAAAATAACTGAACTTTTGCATATTTTCTGTGTCATTTGGTCTCTATGGAGAGTTGTCTCATTGGCAATCAAACCACATGTTCTTTTTTACGTCCTGTATGCACGTTTATTTTTAACATTTATAACGAACTCATAACGCAAAATCAACAAAAAATATTTCATTCAGTGATTGTTAATCGCAAACTTATTAATTTTCGGTTTTGTTGCTGAAGTTTACATGACTGTGACCTTGATTTATTTAAAACTTTCCACGCGTTTCCATGTGTTAACTTTACCATGGTTTGGTGTATTAAACTACACATTCAGTATTAATAAACACTAGGGGCCTCGCTGGCCGAGTGGTCTAAGTAGTTACTACTGTAACCACTAGCCAGTCAACACTGGGGTTGTGAGTTTGAACCCCGCTCATACGGGTGAAGTCGACTCCAATCTTTATAGACTAGGAATGTCAGTGCTTCTACCAATAAAAATTGGCCGCCACGAAATAGCCTAAATGCGGTGCTTAAAAGTGGCGTTAAAACACAAAAAATCAAATCTAATCAATAAACACTATTTACCTTCCAGTTTTAAATAATCACGAGTTTTACCCCGCACTTGCGCATTCCGAAGTTCGCAACAGAAGACTCATAGATGAGGTCACTGCATACGGAAAAGGTATCGACGAAATAGAGTATAGAATTACAGTATATTCAATAGCAGTATATTTCTGAAGATTTTGATAGAAAAAGTATCATCTTTTACAAGAAAGTCCATCTAGTACACTTGTTTTATAGTAAAACTTAGGCATTCAAAATGTAAGACTTATTTAACGATTTCTTTTAAATTTATTAAGTTCTGGTGTATGATTTTAAAAACACTGTTTGTCCAAATAAAAAGTTTTTGGTGTTCGTACATTATTTTGTTCTGGTGTCATTTTGTTTAATTAACATTAAGGCTATCTGCATAAAAATTCTCAAAATACTAAAGATATGGTTTCAAATTGTTACCAGTAATGCCCGCGTCACACTGTCCCGATTTTTATATACGATGGACACCCGAATGCGAAAATTGTAAGTTCGTACGAAGTTGGTCCCGATCTCGTTAAAATACCAAAAAGTGACCGAAGAAAGTACGATGAATAACGAAGTTTATATGATGTTGCCGAAATTATATACGATAGCAAAAGATGGATATGCGAAGGTTAACCGAAGACGGGTATTTAAGCTTCATATCTCAGCCAAAGCCTACACGATGGATCACGAAGGCTACACGATGGATAACGATGATAGCGCGATGGCCATATGATGTCTAAAGAGGTCGTGTACAGCTTACGATGCATTTAAATTATATGCCGAAGGCATCACGCGTTTTAAATTGTTTGATCAATATTGAATATATATCATGTACATTATATTGTACATTTAATTTCTGGTTTAATCATAAGACGGAAGACCATGGGCTTGAAGGGTAAAACTTGACTCTGAGTTTCTGCATATAATGCCACCAAAATCAGGGAGAGGGAGAGGAAGAGGAAGAAGGAGTGGTATTTCTGTAAAAGTCTGCCATGCATGGCGGGAAATTGATCGTTTTGTCTAATTCTTATAAAACTTAGTTTATTATCCCCTCGCCTACTACATGTAAGTTTCGTGTAGATAAAATTGTTATTGACACTCTAGAACCAAAATGCTCAAAACTTGGTATGGTGTTACTCGTCAGTAAGAATATCTTAAGCGCTATTGACTTTAAAGTTCAAAGGTCAAGGTCACAGTGGCAGTTGTAATACAAGGCAATATCACCCTTGTGGACACTCTAAAACCAATATGCTTTAAAAGATTTTAACCACATTTGGTTTATTGTTCCTCCTTGTAATGATCTGACATTTTTTACGTTCAAGGCCAAAGTTCAAGGTCATGCAGATGGACTTGTTTTTTCTCCTTGAAATAGCATAATACACAGGAAATTGGTTGCTCATTTTTTACCTGCTGGTTCTAAAGACAATATTAAAGGTATTTCCAGTTACTGAATGTTTTGGTTGATTTAAAAAAAAAAAATAGTTTATGTATCAAATATGCATATTCAATTTACCATATTTTGCATGTGTCATATACAAAAATAGTGTCCATATTTGTCCCCAATATGTTACAAACGAGGGGATGCCACGCTAGGCATTGCCTTGTTTGAACTGTAAAATGTGTGCACTAGTCTGATTAATCACCCATAATAATGCCCATGTTTACTGGTCTATCATAAAGGTAAGGTAATGGGTTCGTTTATCCCTTTTTTCAAAAAGAGATCTTTCCAGGAGAATATCTTAATAATATAGACAAAAGAAAGGATGTGGGGAAAGCAACAAATGCGGCAAAATATGACATATAGAAAACAAAATGGTTATGGAGTAAACATTCGTGTGACAACAACTCAGACGATACATAAAAAATCAGAATAATGAAGAAAAAGTTGGTTTCCCTAGATACGTGTACCTGCATTGTTGGTGTACGAGGCGCGTTTATGATTTTTATTATGTTACTTGATATGAAAATATGACAAAAAATAGTATTTTACTTGTAAAAGTAAATCCTGAGCCTGTAATAGCTGCTCTTTTTGTTCAATTTGAATTAATAGAAACAACGCTGTCGCCTTTCTTGTTCTCATAGAATCATATAATATGAGCTCCATGTTTTGTGAATGTCTTTCTTAACTGTCGTATTAGACTGACCAGTGCATATCCCGCATGGCACTTTAAATGTATTTTAGCGTGAAAATTAACTTACATTTAGATGGATTTATTGCCTTCGTAGTTCCATCTTGTCGCTTCGTACTTTTATTAGATGACAACACGACGGGATTACGAGGTCTTCACGAAGTCGTGTTGCCATCGTAAGACCTTCGGGTAGCTTCGTGATTCATTCGTGTAGACATCGTAATGTCAAAACTGCCCGATAGAAACGATGGAAACACGAATGCAATACGATGTTCAAAGATGCATTTCCGGTGACAATACGATGGTGAGGATGGTGATACGAACTCAATACGAACCCTCAACATCGGACGCACCTTCGGGGATTTTTTAACATGTTAAAAAATTTAGAACCCTTCCCGAAGTTGTCCCCGAAGGCTAGAAAAAGTGGCCGATGGTTCTACGGTGGTTTAAGATGGCACTACGAATAGCCCGATCTGGATACGATCAGACCCGATTTTGAAAATTTCCATAATCGTGTTGCCATCGGGGTAAAAATCGGGACAGTGTGACGCGGGCATTACAAAGAGCACAACCTTATATTAGAAAAGCACATACCAGTTTGGAATTTCCGGTTATGCCGCTTTGTCCAAAGACCAACACTTTTTATAACAAAAACTAATGAAAAATAGAAATCACACATTTACATTTTGTTCTTTTCGACTTCTTAACCCGCCTCAAATATATTTTTCAAAACTTAAAACTTAACACAACACTATTACTTCATTTTTTGAGTAACATTAGAGAATTCTCCCAAAAACAACATCAAACTCTTACTCTCCGGTATACAATAATATTGATCACGTTTTTTTTTCCGAATCCAAATGATTTCAATGATTAGAATTTTTTCGCGGTAAAAATGGTAAAAAATTGGTCTTGCATTTTAAGCAAAAAGTAAAGAGTGTAAGCATCACTTACATTGTAATTCTTGTATATTTTCCTCCAATGTAATGACCTATATTCAACAGGCTCTATACTCGGGACATTAGGGAAGATATCAAAAGTTCAATATAGAATAAAAAAAAACTTAATTCACATAGTTTCCCCCAACCCCACCATCTCTTAACTTAATTTGGGGATAAGATTATTGACCAATGTGGATATAATTTATGTAAAATCGATGTTGGATAAACAAAACTGTCATCAATTTTTTACCCCCCCCCCCCCCCCCCCCCAAAAAAAAAACTATTTGATTTAAGTTTGGTTTTTTTCCTACATTGATATTTTCGTCCCTTACAGTAGTATTCTTGTTTAGTTCACTAAAGATATTTAGATATTTACTTACCAGATTGCGTTGAATTCTTGTTAAAAAAGTTAGAGTGGATAAATGCACATGTATTGTGATCAAGAAAATGATTCACACTCTCCCTAAGGATAATGTTACAACAGTTACTGTATAATATTTAAATATTTAAACATGACTTTTTGTATCATAGTTGGATATCTTATATAAGTATTGCCCCTAGTTTCACCGCATCATTAATAAAATAAATGTACATGTGAAGATAAGGAATTTATTAAAACTACTTGTTAGCCCACTGCCAATTGAAAACAAAAATAAACGCCTACCAGCAGCATTATCATACACACGTACGAAATTTTAAACATGACTTGTATCAGGAAATAGTCATTTTCGACTCACACATGTAGCCTGAAAATAGATTTAAGTTTTCACCTAAAATTTTGACAACTATTCGTGATGAAAAGGCTGTTTGAGATGTTTGTTGTGGTGAGATTTGTAATAACTTGGTGTCCGTCGTCTGGTGCCTAGAGCAAACTTGTTCATACTCTCATTATTTATGATATAAAACAAGGACTCCTACGACATTGAAAATATCCAAATGGAAAAACAAAATAATGAAACTTTCAAAAAACCATCCAAAAAAACTTCATGGTGAGTGTCAATAAATTTTGGTTAAATGATAAACCATGGATCTTCTTTTCAGAAATGGGATTTTATTAGATTGCATAATGATATATTGTGAAAAATACATGTTTTATTTACATATTTTCGTAATTTAAGCTTTGCGCTAGGTTTTCTGTTATTGCAGGTACACATTCAGGCTCCTGGCTTGCGACAGACACATAAAGAACGTACGTGGTGGGGTTAAACATATTTGTGAGCGCTAAACCCTGTACTTTGATAATTCTTTCTTCCGTTATTGCTGTAGAAATGAACAGGTCATGTTTTTTCTTTTAAATTGTTCCACGTTTTTTCTGCTTACTGCCCTTTGTAGCAAAATACGAAATGAGATTTGATAAATGTTGCAGATAGTATGGTGAGATAACCTGTTCACAACCCTATATCCTATGGTCGTTTGTGATAGTTGTCTCTTTGCCAATCATACTAAATCTCCTTATTTTCTGATATTTACCTTGCAAGTGACCAAATAAGATTTGAATAGCCAATAAACCCAGTTACTCAATACAAGCTTTTGTGGTAAGCAGGGTTCGGATAACATCCTTTATGCAAGGCTTTTAAATTTTGAATAATTTTGATGATTTCAAATGTTTCAATCGTTCAATCAGCTTTAACCTGGTGTCACGAAACATTCTTTGATAAGGAGTTTCGGTTTCATTTTACTATTAAATGCTTAAGTAAAATGCTTATTTGTCAATTGTTTTAATAATAAATTAGTGTAATAAAAGTGCATTAGACGGTCTTGTGTTAATTTTCTTCTGTATATCCATTTTCCTATGAGGCCTGTATTTCCAATGGTATTAAATAGAATGCATAACCTTTCTGAACTTTGTAAGTTCAAAATGAAAATCAATGATTATGTAGAACAAACAAGTTCCCCATAATTACTGTCAGACCGCGATTTTTTGTCGTGTACTTTTTGTCTATCATTTTATTACTAACACGCCATTGACCACAATGACCATATAGCTTTGATGGACATAATGGGTAATTACACAAGAAAGCTTGAAATCATAGTCGACAGTGTGTCCTACCGTTAAACGTTTAACACTGATTATGTCCGAATTTGTCTAAAGTATAAATCGGGTCAGATTGGACAGGGGAAATAGTTGGGTGAAGCATGGAAAAAATACTAGACGACAATATAATACTTCCATGGATGAGGGAATCATACAAGATTTTTTTGTTCGACTTCTTTGAAGTTGAGAGTAACTCGTGCGTACGAGTTGTAATTTTATTTTGCACGGAACTCCAGTTATTCCGTACCTTTCTAACCAGTTTATACTGTTTTAACAAAGTAAATCAGAATAACATATTGTACCTTTATTTCGTCCTTGAACCTTATCCTTTGAAGGTCAGGGATGAATAAAATACGTCGAAACGTTAAGGCAGCAACCATTTAATTTTCTCGGGGGGGGGGGGGGGGGGGGGGGGGGGCTATGTTTTTTTTTCTGTACAAACAATCTATTTTTTTCGCGACAAGTCGAAAACAATTTTTTTCTTTCAATTTCAGCATTACATATAGTGGCAGCTGAGAGTGAAACAAACAATTTTTTTTCTCAGAATCAAAAACAAATTATTTTTTTCTCAAAAAACTGGAAACAAACTTTTTTTTCAAAAAAAAACATAGCCCCCCCCCCCCAGAAAATGAAATGGTTGCTGCCTAAGAGCTATGTGACCAAAACAAACACAAAAACATTGGCAGATCATTTGGTACCTGGGTCATTTTAAAAAAATGTCGAATTTTCAGTACACCCATGCTAATTTTTTTTTATTTCTAATGGAAATTTCAGCTGTAATGGTTTAAATGAAAGCTTGTCGGATTTGTGATTCAGAACATTAATAATAAACACACCTTACATCTATTTTTATAAGATTAAACTGCATTTAAGTCCGATTTTGGGGGTATTTGTGTGCGTACATTGTCAGAAAAACACATTTCAAATGATTTTTTTCCGATTTTCTGATCGCCTTGATATCTGCAAAAAGGGACTTTTTAAGAACGTTAATTATAATTCTAACAAAAAATCGTAGCTTTTTTATCACTGTATGTAACAGATTATCTACAAACTAAATTCGATCAGCGTACAGGAGGTTCATGTCTATCCTGTTACCGCTACTTAAATCAGCCGTTAAATTATTCTCCCTATGAATATTGAATCAGTCAGTGTTGATTTCAAAAATGCAAAGTAATCTTTACATTTAAAACGCCTCGTTTCTTGAACGACAGTGTAGAGAAAAGAAATTTCAAGACACTTAGTGAAAAAAATAGAGCGTACTTTTTTTCATGTCTATGCTGTTACCAACCATTTTGATTAATTACACTAACAGTATGGTTGTAAAAAGTGCAATAACGTGTTGGAAACCAAATTCACAATAGAAAACCATAACCACTTCACCAAAGGGAGTAGTTATTTCACAACAGCAATCAAAAACGAAGAAATTTGTCTATCCTGTTATGTCTATCCTGTTACTATGGTTGCAGTAACAGGATAAACAATTATAGACAAAAAAGTCGTTAAATTTTTTATCTTAACATGTAGGTGGAAAACGAATGAAATATTTCATTGTTTGAACTCATCTTTTAAAAGGTTATAACGTCTTAATCTTCCCAATTAATCATTTGCAGGTGCAATACTGATATCGGTAACAGCATAGACAAAAAGGTAACAGGATAGACTTTTATATATAGTGATATATCAGAAACGTACGTTCCTGTTACCAACGAAATAAAGAGAAAAGTAAATTAACTTATGAGGGATTTACTTGATGTTGGGTTTATTTGAAAGGGTGAAAAAAGGCCGAACAATATAAATTGCTATCTTAGACTTGCATTACTGGTGGTAATTTTTACAACCTTTGAAAACCAATTTTTAGAGCCATTTTTCCGTACAACCTAGAAAATTGGCAAATAATCTATTATTTTACAGAATGGATATATATAGAAGTTTATTCTCTTGAAAACCGTCTAATTGGTAACGTAAAACAAGCTTAACATTTTATCTAAACCTTTTCTTAATAACCCAAAATTTCTTTTGAAAATGGTAACAGGATAGACAAAATATTGTACCACCGATCAAAAAATGTTTCAAGATATTCTTGTATGAAATCATTAAGATTGCATCTTTTAATATGTTGTTCTTAAAGTACTGTTTGTTTTGATTTGCTTATGTAGAGGGTTGTTTGAATTGTTATGATATTTTAATTATTGTATTTATTTATGTTGGCCTAATTTGTGTTGTATGGCCTGATAGTTGTTTACAGAATAATCTTAGAACTGTGCAGTTTAGAAACCACTGGAACAATTACAGAATGATTGGAACTTTCCAGAATGATCCTAATAAAAGATGCGTTATATAAACTTCTACATTTTACTAGAAACTTCCATTGTAACTTTCTAGGATGTTCCAGTATCGATTGTTCTAGAATTTTCCTTGACAATTATATATATACCGACACTAAAGTTAAACAGACTCTTGGACTTACACTGAGACTTAGACATCGATAGACATTTATATTCATAGCATTTGGATTGACACTTTTATTCTACAAACAACATTATACTGGATTGTGACCGTAATATTCAGATTGGATTCCGAAAGATATCCGGATACAGATAAAGATAAAAGATTGGACTCATATTTTGGACAGTTAAGTTGACAGTAATATTTGTGTAATACTTCTTGCAAAATTTTGTATAATAAATATTGTTAAATTTTAGTATTGATTTGTGTCTTTTGTTGGCTACAATTTAAAGGTAATTTCTGGCCGTAACAGAATAAGTAACTTTTAATAAATTTTTCAATTTCAAAATTCGACATTTTTTGAAAATGACCCACCTACTTTGCCAAGGGATTAAGGACTCTAATTTGTAATGATTTCTTGCTTCACGAACGGGGAAAAAGTAGGTTATAAATCATGCCAACACCAAAGTGTTTACTTCCGGGCTGATGATTCCACCAGGGACTAATTTTCCACTAGCTCTTAAAGAAATTTGAATAAATTTATCGATCAAGTATTACTGAGTTTACATATATGTTATCGCTTCTTTATACAGGAAAACAAGGGTAGATAGAAATTTGTTTATCTTGAAAATTGTTTGTTTATACAATATATAGATGAGGAATTGTGACATAATCTGTGCTTCATTAAAAACTGCTCTCAAAAATGGTTAAGGTTTGGGGCTAAAAATTAAATAAGACTCATATTTTATTGTATTTAGCCTATATCTCGAAAAGCTAAGTTTAAAGACACATAGTCATATTTAAAATTTATATAACATCAATCGCATTAAAAAAAAAAAAACACATTATACGAATCACTGTAAAAAATACACTTGGAGGACAACAATGGATTTCAGCTTTTTAATGCGAGTAACTAAAAAGTAAAAAAACATGCTGTAAAGACAAAGACGCTAAATTAATATATGCTTTATTGTGTCATTTATACATTTTGCAAAATTCTGATGGAAATTTTTAGCTTGCCATTAAAGCACAATAAGAACACTAAGTCTAGTTGAAATATCATAAATGTTCGTTAGGTTTTTTTCCTCATTTTTTAATGTCAAACGCAAAAGTCTGAAGAGTGAAGCAGCACAATCAATAGATTTGATTCAGTTAGCCTTATCCTATATGTCCTTTCAACTGCCCACGAGGGAGTACTTTTATACTTGTAAATTAACCGTCATTTCCAGATTCTTGAGTTCCTCAGATTGGTTTTAATAACAATTGGATTTTATGGTAGGAGCGAAATTGTTCCACATTACACAAAGGCCAGTAAAACAGCTGCAAAAGCGTAATTTGTTTTGTTGATTTGCATGCCAAAGCTGCTAAATAAACGAGATTAGCATATCAATGAAAACTGTTACATCTGAAGGACGCGTAGGCTTGACTGGTAATTTGTAGAGCTTTGTCTTCTTGTTACGGAAAAAAGATCTTAAGATTCCATATGGATTTGCTTTGAGAGCCTGTTTATTCTAATCTTCACGTTTATTGACTGAGTATAGATAGGTACAGAACACTAATGGAACTCAAAGGACAACAGTTCTTGAGGATGCTCGAGACTGAAAGTTAATGTGAGACAATTTACTTTAGAAAGAGAAAGAATGATCAAATGAAAATTAGGAAAACATCACGATTGGTCCGTGCACAGGATTTCTTCATATACTTACTTTTGAAAAAAAAAAAAAGTTTTTTCTTGAAAAGATTGTATTACAATTTTTTATTCAAATGTACGGGAAGATTTCAACCTTATGAAATATATCATGTCTGAAATTGTTTTGAAATATAAAGTATTTAATTCATGAAATTTATTTTATATTTTTTCCGTTTTTTTTTATATTGAGAAAAATACGTGAGTTGTTGTTAAAATAAAATAGTGAATTTCCTTTAAAAAGCCTGAGTTGTTAACAAAATATGAACATGATTAAGAGAAAAAATAGGAACATTCATCAACCTGGCATTAACCTTACACTGCTACTTTTGCATAGGTACTATGTGTTGGTTAGTGTATGGAAAGGTATATACTATGAAATTTAGAGCGAGGGGCTTGCATTTATTTCAAAATAGCCTGTAGTAATTTTTGTTTTAATATCTCAATTACGATACAATGAAATCTTACCATTGTGATCATTCATTCGTAGTTACTTAGTACACGGGAAAAGTATGTACTATGAAAATTAGAAGAAGTATGTACTATGAAATTAGAAGGCAAATTCAAGCAATTTGATTGGACGGGAAGTTGTAAGTATGTGCTAATTCTGTACAAAAAATCTGTAGTACTGTAAGTTTACTTTAAATATATAGTACCAGTGTGCTTTGCAAAAGTAGCAGTGTAAGGTTAATGTCAGGTTCGTGGTGTAGTGGTTAGTGCATCGAACTACTAACACAAAGGTTTCTGGTTCAATTGCCGTTCCAGGATGAAAATTTTAGGGACTGAATTTTCGGCTCTCCCTTGACACCATTTGCGAGTATGGTCTCTAGGAAACGATGAAAGTCCGTCGGAAGGGGACGATACATGGCTGACCCGTGTTAAGAGAGAGCCACATCTCTTGCACGTTAAAGACACCCTTGTAGATTTCGAAAAAGAACAGGCTAATGCCGCTACAAGGCAGCACTCGCACCCGCAAAGTGGAATGGGATTAATATAAGTTTCAAAAACTTGTTTCCCAATCCACTATAAATAAATATGTTTAAATTAAAGTAGCAATGTACATGGAGATTGTTTAGAAATACTATTTGTTACATTGAAGGCAATATATTGGATAAGCATTTCTTTACTTGATCAAATTATATATGTTCTTTTTGTATGCTCAAAACTGATGACTGCCAATTAGTTATATTTGAATGGTGATAATGGTTGTCATTGTATACAGTGTCAAAAGAACAGATATATCATTGTCATTTGGCTAAGTCATATACCAATGAATCACTGAAAAACTATGACAGAGTTTATCTTTTTAATATATATGAAAAAAATATATATCTCTATAGCAAATATCTCATGTATATTCAGGACGAGGACGAATTTATCAATTAAAACAAGAGATAGGTTCTGTAAATTATGTCGATCAGAAGGAATGCCGGAAAATTGATGTCCACTCGTGACTGAAAAATATGGTTTTAATGGTCAGAAAATTTGTCTTTTAACATATCACAAAATAAATGTGATGAGAGGTTATGTAAACACCGGAATTTCAAAATTTTATGAATTTTTACTCCCTTTTTCATAAATATAAATGAAAGAAGATATGGTATGATAGCAAATGAGACAATTCCACCAGAGAATAAAATAACGAAAAAGTTAAAACTTAAGCCATAATGTATGTTCAAAACTGTATTCGAAAAACAAATTGGACATACAGCAATAAGCGATAACAACAGAATTACAAGCTCCAGGCTTCGGAGAGGCAAATACAGAATAGAGCGGGGTCTAATATGTTTGCAGTCAACTCTCCTCTAACTCGACCCACTGGTGAAAAAAAAAAACATTACACAAGATAAAACTATTAAAATCAGTTGAAAAGCGTGAAAAGCGTTACACAATCACATGCAGTGCTGACAAAAACAATATTCAAACGTGCTAATTATTAGTGTTTAATTGATTACCTATTCTAATAACTTTGTCGAAAAGATCGTTACATTTGCAAAGATCAAATGTAAATATATGGACCCTATAAATAACATCTCTGCAAAATTAGAATTTCAATACAGATATTGTGTATAAGGGAAACATGAATGGCCTATTGATTTACGAAATTAATGTAACATGTAGCGGTCCTCTGTAAGGAACAAGGTTGAGCGATAAAAAACAAGAGTGTTTTATCTTGCTACATTCTTACTGAACTATAGCACCCTGTATAACCCCGATACAGATGAAACCGGACGTTGACGCGTTCGAATCGAACACATCGTGTAACACTGAGTTCAGACAGTAAGAAATTAATACTTTTAAAGAAAATCCAATATCTATTCTTCGGATATTTTGCCCCAATATATTCTTTGCCATAATACTCATTAGTTACTAAAAGGTTTTTCAAATGTGTGACATTTTTATATACAAATATCAAAAAACGCACGACGATATCAATGATAAAACGTGCTTGGTGTTTTTAAATATTCAAAACTTAATATTTCTCGTACCTCATAGTTTTTAAAACATACATTTTTGAAAATTTCATAGTATAAATTAACAAACTTATAAAGATCGTTTGTTTATGTTGTATCTAGAAACAAAAAAATACACGTTTTAAAGTGTCTTTAATTTCATGTTGTGTACGCTTCGTTGTCGTTACACATTTTTATACTGTACGCTTCGTTGACACAATATTGCGTTTGTCAATGAATTTTGCATGTATTAAATTATGCTCTGGTATGATTATAATTTCCCACCATAACATGCAGACAGCAACCCATAATATCCGTTATATTGTCGAAACACTCTTGGAGGAAATTTGTACATGTAAAAAAATCCTTATGTATACGAAAGTGTAAATTGGTAGAAATAGTTATTAAAGGTAGGAAAATACAATAATTCGACAGATGCAAATATGGCTAAGCATACAGATACACACGTCCGATTTCTAATTTGATAGAATTTTTTATAAGTTTTTACCATACGACATTTAATGTACGGTTAGGTGGTAGGTTGGGTGCCCGCTAACATGTTTAATCCCGCCATATTCTGTATGCGCCTGTCCAAAGCCAGGAGCGTGTAATTCAGTGGTTATATATATTTTTTTGTTCACTGTTTTGTGCATAAATTGGGCCGGTAGTTTTCTCGTATGAATTGTTTTACATTTGTCATTTCGGTGTGTTTTATAGCTGACTATGCGGTATGGGCTTTGTTCATTGTTGAAGGCCGTACGGTGAACTATAGTTGTTCATTTTTGTTTCGTTTGGTCTCTTGCGAAGAGTTGTTTCAATACCACATTTTTTTTATATAGACAGCAATCAAAAACAATCAATGGATTATAGGTTAAGCCTTTTGGCCTGAATCTCAGAGGCGGGTCCTAGGGGTCATAGTTTACAATAGAGTTACATTAAGGCTAAAGAATATGTGTATACAATAAACATGTAACGGATAGCCATCAATAGTAATACAGTCACTTTTATGTGAAGATATAAAGATGAAGAGATAATTCTTAATTATAACTGGTTTGCTTTTTTAATTATGTTTTTTTTGTTTGTTTAATTTTTAAGGTATAAAGATTATGCTTAATTTCCTCGAATATTACAGTCTTTCTACTGTGGTGCCAAAATCTAAATGATTGGTCATTCTGGTTATTATAAGCACCTTAAAGTCTATACCCACCCATAAGCATTTCATTCAAATTTTTACTTATTTCGGAGAAGACCAAAGGGACCATACTTATATTCCCCAGTTACCCTTGGCGTCATAGGTAAATTATGCAGATGAGCAAAGCACCAATCATCAACCTAACTTTAGACATTTGCTGTGTTTCTTCTTTCATGTCTTAATAGTTATCAATAAAAAATGAAACGTTTCACAGTTGGTACTGAACAATTTCTGGACCCTTTTATTTGTTTATGACACGCGTACGTAATGGCTGATCGTTAGTTGCTTAACGTTCACTTGCAAATATGTCATGCATGTTTAGGATAAGCACAAAGTAGCAACACATAGACAGTGTATCTTATATTCCCATTCGGACTGGACTTGACTGCGTACTTTTACATCCCACACAACTAAACGGGTGGCCAACTTTGATCAGGTTTTACTGCCGGTCGAGAAAAAAAAACAAAGTGGCCATATCTAATAGTATATTTCCCAGTCATGCATCCTTTACCAAATTCTTTCATGAATAAAAAAAAATTGGCTACAATATAGAAAGTTATGCTGTACCGGTTAATCACTTAACATTATAACAATATATGCACACTTATGAGAACTCATAATACCGTACATCCTCTCGATACTGTTTATATTTGGCATTGCACAAGTCCATGCGTTTTATTACGTCTTTACCTAAAAGCGTTGGATATATACTGATTAATACTTTAGATACATGATTTACCTCTTAGTTGTAATTCGCTTTGAAATAACCTCTTAGTTGCAATTCGCTTTGAAATAACTATCAGTTACTAAAATTACTGCTTTGTCGATATTGTATATGGTTTTTCTGCCTTGTACCGATATTTTGAGTTGAGCCAATTGCAACTGTACAGGTTTTTTTATCATGTTGTGCTGTTACACCAGTGTCCCAGGTTAAGGGCATACGATACAGTTTTGAACCTGTATTTACAAGTTGATGAAAATTTGCATATAGGCTATTTTTTACCTGATTAAATCAAATATGTAATAAAAAATATACCTTCATGTGCTACTTTTTGAGTAAAATGAGGTCGAAATTTTGTATATTTGCTCAAAATTCAGATTTGTGTGCGTATTTTCTTTTTCGAAAGAAAGACATAACTTTTTTGTTTTAAAAGATAAACACAAATGTTTTTTTGTTAAATAATCGGTAATTTCTGTATTTTATAAGTATCATTAAAAATTATGCAATTTTTATTCAGAAATAACTCATATTTATCAAATGTTCATGAATAGAGGAACAAACGTCATTGTTTTGCTGCATGTTTATCAAAATTAAAAAAATTCCTCTATTTACAGTTTTATAAAATGTGGGTCACATAATCTCCTTGCAAAATGAAACAAATTACCGTTTTAAAAAATAGGGGTCCATGCACTCGTTTTTAAATTAAATCAGTTTGAATGATAAAAATCAGTCGAAAAATGCATCCTTTCCCGATATGTCATAGTTTGACGTCGCTAAAATAACGTGTTTAATCCCGCCGCATTTTTTTTTTGTGTCGGTCCAACGTCAGGAGCCTGTAGTACATTGGTTATATAGATCTGTCATTTTTTCTTCTTCTTTAATACATAATTCATAAGTTCTAAAAATATTACCGTTAGTTTTATCGTTTTAAATTTTTTTTTATATCGGGGCCTTTTTTAGCCGACTTTTTGGTATAGGTTTTCCTCATTGTTAAATGTTGTACATTGGACTATAATAATTGCTTTATACACCCACTTCATTTAAACTTTGGTGGAAAGTTGTCTCACTGGCCACCACATCACATCTACAAAGCTTTATATATAAAAAAAATAAAATTTAAAAATAAAGCAGTTGGAATGCCATCTATGGCATTCGGCAAATTAAGTTCAACGAGTTCCTGTCTGCTTTCGTCTAGGCGAATTTGGACCATCATCGGCATTTGGAAGAGTCTCAAATTGTGAAAAGTAAGTCATTAAAGTTTTATTGACTGTACTATACTTTTTGAAACTTTATTTCTACTGAAATATATTTATTAACTGTTCATTTCATTGGGAATAACGTTGAAAGTCCCAATTTTCAATAGAAGCATTTCTATCAGATGTCACGCTGGTTAAATATTGCAATTTTGGCTTTGGATGACAGATATTTTAAGTTAAACTACTTTGACTAAGTTAACAGATAAACATTTACAATACAATACAGAAGAAGGGTCGCCGACACCATCTCGAATACCTTGACAAGAAAGTGATTTGTGACAGTTTTTGTCAACGAACTGTACAGTGATTATTTAAAAACGCACAACGAACGCGACACATTTGATTGAACGAACAATACAGTAAGAGAAAATTTATTAAGTATGACATTGCGTTTATTCTAAGTTCTAGGGAACATTTGAAGCCACGTAGTAATTCAATGTATAGTTATTTATTATTGCTTAAGGTATTAATATGCAAAGGTGTATGCACGAAAAGATATTCAGCATTGTTTACCTCATAAAACGTATGAAATTGTACCATGTCTGTGCGTTTTGCATCTAGCAGTTTTATCAAACGTTCTATGCAATATCTAAAACTTACAACAACTGTATAATTGAATAAATAAACTAACGTGCACATATACATATATATATATACTCAAATAAGTTCTAGAGAGGCATTCGAAATTGTTGTCATACCAAATGTTGTCCTGATTATCGCTTCGAACGCGTCAACGTCCGGATTCATTTGTATCGGGGTTATACGGGGTGTATAGTGGAATTAACTATTTTGGAGTGTAAAAAATTCTCTGGATGTTTTTGATAAATTACGTGCTTTTGATAGTCCTCTTAATTCTGTTGACAGTTTGGATTTTCTACTCTTTACACTACACTTCCACACAATCTTAACAAACAAAAGTTTTCCTATTTAATTAAATGGTCGTTTGGTAAAGTTGAATGTAGATATATTTGCTGCAACGCATTTAAAGCCTTCTTCTCTAATGAGAAAGGAAATATGCTAGATACACTTACTGGAGGTGTGATGAGATGATTGAATCTGATCATTTTCTCCTTGATAATATTTATGGACGTTTCTGAAACAAACTTTATCGACAGGTAGGTATTCACAATTGTGCCCCGTTAATAGAAGACTTGCTTTTTGTACTGTTATGAATCACAGTTAATAACCAAACTCAGTAGAGACCCGTCAAAATTGCATTTAATTGATCATTTCAACAACGCTTACCGTTATCTTGATGTTATTTTTTTCGTTAAATAATCAAGAATTTTCTAAATATACTGCCGAAATTTACACAAAGGAACTTACTTTTAATAAAGCAAATTAAAAACTATAATAACTGTCCTTTCCTAGATATAGATAATTTCGATTTTACACTGGAAACTCCATACCAAATTTTACTACAAAAGGGACGATTTTTCGTTCACTATAGCTAATTTTCCCTTTTTGGATGGTGGTGTTCCTTTGTTTATATTTAACAACTCGTTCGCTATGCAGTCAGGGTTCTACTTCGTCAAAATTATCTCCCCATTACGCCAGTTAAATTTCACAATCGTAGAAATGGAAGCCATTGTAGGGATGACGAGCTGTCAATTTTGCCCTTGAAAACCGACAAATTTATTCGCATAGCACCATTACGATCCTTATATGTCAGTTGTATTTTAAAAGACAAATGTTTCTACTAGCTAATGAGCATCAGTTAATGATCTTTTCTGCATTGATTCAACTTAAAACTATTGTCTAATCGGTTGTCAGGTGGAATTTTTGAAAATTCATAAACATTTAAAAAAAATCTAATTAATTAAATATTTCGTGGAAGGGCAGACTAGATTTTTTAGTGGTTGAAGACTATAAACCTTAGTTATCACACACGAAAAAAAATTTTTTTTTTGAAGATATGCATTTTCATCATCCAACTTGAAAGACTGTTGTCAAGTACTTTTAGTGAAAAATAGCTATTCGAACACATCTACTCTTGTTTTTATGATTCATTAGATAGGTATTTCACTTGACCCATATATTTCATCTTTTAGTACTGTGATTTTGTTACGTTATAAAGTCAACCTGTAGCTTGATATATAAAAATGATAAAATCTGAAGCGAGATGATGTATCAATTATTCTTGCTTTGTTCGTTTTCAAGACAAAATATTCAACTGAAACATAAACAGGTGCACTCAATTTTCTATTTTCAATACAATTGTTACTCATTTTTTAGATTTTTTTCTTGAGTCACATAATGGAAGGGCAGACACGAAAATTACTGAACTTATAGATTGATATGTTCTCAGTCCGTGGTAATTTTTTCAAAAAAATCGGAGGTTATGCATTTTCTACATCCAACTTGATAGATACCCATGTCGTCGACTTGATATCTAATTGTTCTGCTTAACTATGTAATAGATAAATTGAAACCTTATGCAAATGGTGTTTAAAAAAAAAAAAACACTTCGTAATTGAGAAGAAAATTGTCGTTTTATTCGTTTCTATTAACTTTTAAATTTTTGGTTACTATAGTAAACATTACAGTGAGCATTTATCGCCTTCTCTAACAAAGAGCTTCGATTCTTTTGTTCTATTTCAACTGGATTTCCGCCTGCATGTGCGTGTCTGTTGTGCCATTTTTGATTTTAACGAACGTAATCTATTTATTACTGGTATTAAGATTTGGTTTTGAAGTTTGGTTGTACCTGTAGAAAACTTATTTTAAACGGGACATACTCATTTTTACAGAAACGATCCTGGTAAACATTTCGATCCTTTAAATAAACTTATTCTAAAAGGTTACCAATTCAACACTGTAATTAGATCATTGAATATTGTTTAATTGGTATTAATATTGATTTTGTTATCAATAAATTAAAATCAAACAAAATATTATTGTTATATACATGTAAACATTCATGGATCTTCAATCTGTCGATACCTGTACCTTGGCACTGCACATGGTCATGCTTTTCTCTGACTGTTTATGACGTCTTTACACTAAATCCATTGGATGTTGGATGTGAACTGATTGATAATCTAGTCTTAGAGGCATGCGTTTTTATTTGTTGTTAGTGGCTTTGAACTTGCTGTCAATAACTGTGAGTACTCTCAGATCTGTACTTAGTGTCTTTTGTTGTTGGGATATACAAGTACACAGCCACGTCCACTCTGTGTAGCATTTGTATTTGAACCATTAGTTGAATTAAGCCTTTTTCCCCTGATTTTTATAGTTCGTTCTTATGTTGTACAGCTACTCCACTATCCCAGGTTAGGGAAGGGATCCTGCTAACATGTTTAACCCGGCCACATTCTGTATGCGTGTGGCTGTCCCAAGTCAGGAGCCTGTATTTCAGTGGTTGTCGTTTTATGATGTGTCAAATATTTGTTTTTCGTTCCTTTTTTTTTGTACATAGATTAGACTTTTATAGCTGACTACGCGGTATGGGCTTTGCTCTTTGTTGAAGGCCGAACGGTGACCTATAGTTGTTCATTTCTGTGGCATTTGGACTTTTGTGAAGCGTTGACTCATTGTCAATCATACCACATGTTCTTTTTTATATAGGCCAAGTGAAGCCTATATTCGCCTAGTTGTAGTTAGTCGCTTAAGTCAAACTTGTTTTTCGTTCAATGTTATAAACTTCAATCTGGCCTTTGGTTTATTTTTACATTGATATAAATATGAAGATGTTGTATGATTGCTATAATAGACCCTTGCATAACAAAATATTAAAAACTACCAGTTCATTTTAACTTTGTTAGATAGGATATGCAAGGGCCTTAGTTAAAATGAACTGGTAGTTTTTAATATTTTGTTATGCAAGGGCCTTTTATAGCTTGATTAATAGTCTTGGTTTTGCTCATTGTAGAAGACTGTATAATGACCAGTATATTCAAAATCCTGAACTAATAGACATGATATTTCCCATGACAGTCAACAGTATAACAATCGTTCAATTTAGTTTGGGAATTGAATGCATATAATATATTGTTAACGTTATTTTTTTCATAAGTTAACCATTTCACAGACTGTGAATTGCAATGGTTCCCCAATGTTTTCTGAAATGGTTACACATGATAAGCTGAGGCTACGAACTAACATATAGATTGTATTGGGATGATAATTAGTCTTAGAAGAAATGTATATACAGGAAATGAGATTGCAATGCTGTTATGTATTGGATGTCTATCCTCTTAACAATGTTTGAATTCTATTAAATATGGCCTTGTTGATGAAGACATCGGAGCTTACATATCTGAATATGGCGGCAAACAAAATCAGACAATGTCGTTAATTAAAAGTTATAACTGAAATAGTTAAAATTTAATTGTATTAAAGAAACTTAGTATAAGAAATGTCGAAGTAGCAGTCATTTGATAGGATGAAAAATGCGTGTTTTATAAAAAAGCGGCTTTTATCTGCAATATTTTTTTTATAAATTTTTCTTTCTATTTTGGAGACACAAATATTTTAAGTGTTTTCAATATCTTAGTTCAAGAGATAATTTTTATGATTAAAATCGTAAATATTTTTTTATGTCATTTCTGTAAATACTATTATACAAATAACACATAGCTGAGAGGGTGATAGCCAAGATTGACAATGCTTTTTCTGACATGGGTACAAGCTGAACTGAATTGAAAGAGAGAAATAACATGTGACTGAACTGAATTGAAAGAGAGAAATAACATGTGACTGAACTGAATGTAAAGAGAGAAATAACATGTGACTTGATCTGAATTAAAAGAGCGAAATAACATGTGACTGAACTGAATTGAAAGAAAGAAATAACATGTGACTGAACTGAATTGAAAGAGAGAAATAACATGTGACTGAACTGAATTGAAAGAGAGAAATAACATGTGACTGAACTGAATTGAAAGAGAGAAATAACATGTGACTGAACTGAATTGAAAGAGAGAAATAACATGTGACTGAACTGAATGTAAAGAGAGAAATAACATGTGACTTGATCTGAATTAAAAGAGCGAAATAACATGTGACTGAACTGAATTGAAAGAGAGAAATAACATGTGACTGAACTGATTTGAAAAAGAGAAATAATATATCTCTAAACTGAATTGAAAGAAAGAAATAACATGTGACTGAACTGAATTGAAAGAAAGAAATAACATGTGACTGAACTGAATTGAAAGAGAGAAATAACATGTGACTGAACTGAATTGAAAGAGAGAAATAACATGTGACTGAACTGAATGTAAAGAGAGAAATAACATGTGACTTGATCTGAATTAAAAGAGCGAAATAACATGTGACTGAACTGAATTGAAAGAGAGATATAACATGTGACTGAACTGAATTGAAAGAGAGAAATAACATGTGACTGAACTGAATTGAAAGAGAGAAATAACATGTGACTGAACTGAATTGAAAGAGAGAAATAACATGTGACTGAACTGAATTGAAAGAGAGAAATAACATGTGACTGAACTGATTTGAAAAAGAGAAATAATATATCTCTAAACTGAATTGAAAGAAAGAAATAACATGTGACTGAACTGAATTGAAAGAAAGAAATAACATGTGACTGAACTGAATTGAAAGAGAGAAATAACATGTGACTGAACTGAATTGAAAGAGAGAAATAACATGTGACTGAACTGAATTGAAAGAGAGAAATAACATGTGACTGAACTGAATGTAAAGAGAGAAATAACATGTGACTTGATCTGAATTAAAAGAGCGAAATAACATGTGACTGAACTGAATTGAAAGAGAGAAATAACATGTGACTGAACTGATTTGAAAAAGAGAAATAATATATCTCTAAACTGAATTGAAAGAAAGAAATAACATGTGACTGAACTGAATGTAAAGAGAGAAATAACATGTGACTTGAACTGAATTAAAAGAGCGAAATAACATGTGACTGAACTGAATTGAAAGAGAGAAATAACATGTGACTGAACTGATTTGAAAAAGAGAAATAATATATCTCTAAACTGAATTGAAAGAAAGAAATAACATGTGACTGAACTGAATTGAAAGAAAGAAATAACATGTGACTGAACTGAATTGAAAGAGAGAAATACCATGTGACTGAACAGAATTGAAAGAGAAATAACATGTGACTGAACTGAATTGAAATTATATTGAGAATTAACACGGACTACACAACTGAAATGATAGACGAACTAAATATGTGACTGTTATGGAAACGACAGAGTCTCCTTAAACGACATGGAATTACAAAACTTGAAATGAAATCACCAATAACCGTATATAAACAAATGTTCTCATTTAAAAAGCTAATTAAAACACACTATTGAAGATTTAGGATATAACAATGCTGGTTAATATCTTAATCATCTGGTTTAGACATGTTAGATAAAGACTAAGAAATATATTAGGTTACATTGCAATCTTTTTGGCAAAGACACGTTAGTATAAATTATGATGTCCTACTGGGGATTCTAGAAAGGGATTGTTTTTAATTAGAATCAACACTAATATCAAAAACACGTTTTCTTTAAATACCAATTTTTCTTTTTAATTTTACCAGTCAGACATCGTGACAGTAAAGATCATCCATATAAACGATCTTTTGAAGAATCAGAGTCTGCGTTTTTGTCTAAGATATATTTCTTTTTCATAGAAACCAACTGTACTGATGAAGTACATTGTTACAAAGTTTTTGCTATTTATCTATTTGTAATAGGATATCTCAAACCAAAGTATATTCATTATTTTTTTAAAGACCTATTTTTCTCGCGATAATATTTGTTTTAAAAAATTTTTTTTATTGTCGCAAATGGAAAGTCCGACATCGTTAAAATAGAAATATGACATCCTACACACAAAATTTAACGTTACAACAGTACTTCATGAGTATGTTTGATTGCTATATAAATCACAAACAAAACCAGTTCAGTGCCAATAAAAACAATATACACAGATCTTTCTACGGTTTTAAAATTTTATCCTTTAAGCTTAGGCTTATTAGAAAATCTAACGGGTCGCATCTAAATGTTAGGCCTTTAAAACAATAATATCAAAAAATGTTCACATGATTTCTTGTTTTGAACAAGAATCCTCCAGATACAGAAAAACTTCGAACCAATTGTTGTTTTTGGTATCTATTAAGTTATTAGAACAAAATTAAAGCAACATTTTATAAAAGAGGGACGAAAGACACCAGAGGGACAGTCAAACTCATAAATCGAAAGTAAACTGACAACGCCATGGTTTAAAATGAATAAGACAAACAGACAATAGTACATACTACACAACATAGAAAACTAAAGAATAAGCAAAACGAACCCCACCACAAACTAGAGGTGATCTCAGGTGCTCCGGAAGGGTGAGCAGATCCTGCTCCACATATTATAAATCTCATGCGTCCGAAGCAATTTTCTAGATTTACCTTCACCAGGAACACTCCAATGCAGAAACCGTATAGACACAGACGTTTGACTAACTATATGCCCACAAATGACATAAAGAAAAAAGCCAAATTCATTAAAGCTCAACATGTTTTGTATGGATACTACATACATGTCAACTGGCTGTTCGAAACAGAATGTTGACCCCTAGAGGCCATGATGCAAATCCTTATGATGCTATCTCATTGATGTTTGTTGTGAAATCTCACATCCTATATTAGTCATATCATGGGACAATTATAGACAACATAATACTTCGGTGGCCATATCATACTGATTGTTATATCTACTAATATACTAACCCTAATTTTCCAGTAGTTATATTCCATTGTTCCACGATAGTAACATTAACCTCTCTAGAAGGGGGAGAGACTGATATATTGCGGTAAGATTATGCATAATAAGATTGACAATGGAAATATGGAACATGTCAAATAGACAACAACTCGCCCAAAGAGCAGACAAAAGCCGAATGCCACCAATGGGTCTTCAACACAGCGAGAAAATCCCGCACCGGAGGTGGTCCTCAGCTGACCCCCTAAATAAAATTGTGCAAGTAGTTCATACTTTGCTTCAACGGAGATGTTATATGTACATGACCTGAAAATAGTCGCACAGATATATATCAAAATACTGGTTAACAAACAGATGAAAGTTGAACAAACAATACGAAAAATCACTTTATTTGAAATTATATACAAAGGCAGCATTAACAGTACAGCAGTAAATTGTATTAACATAAACTATAAAAGATACAGTGAAACTATAAAGAAGCTACTAACAACTCGTCACTCCAAAATATCAAACATTCTCAATCACATGTCCTACACATATTGTAAACACGTCACAATATTTGTATACAACAATAACATCTTCAATTCGAAGTTTGTTAAGAATATAAAGAATACCGGTATATGGTAGATGCATGTATATTTGCATGTACAAAAGATGAAATCACAGAAAACACTTTAATAACACGTTGAATTGCAACCAATCAACACATGAAATTATAACCACCCTTTCAACTGACGACGCTAAAAGGCATGACGATTTTTATATCTACTGTCATCTTATATCGTTCGTTTTCATAGAAATTTGTAAATAATCATTCAAATACAAACTTAATTAAACAAGCATTAAGTACAAAACAGTTATATAATGTGGAATGTCAAATAGTTTGATTAAAATGCAGTCAAATAATTCAATTCAGTAAAAGATTAAAAATGCACATAGTCTTATAATAGAAATTGCAATTTTATCACTTAAGAGAAAACCATGCTAAAAGAGGTGCATAAGGATATTTATATATTTATATTATAGAAGATAAGTTTGTTACGAAAGTCACCACTTTATACAAGCGTCTTAGGAACCACATCAACTATTCACCTACAAGAAGAGTGAAATATGGAACCACATCAACCAATCAACTACAAGAAGAGTGAAATATGGAACCACATCAACCAATCAACTACAAGAAGAGTGAAATATGGAACCACATCAACCAATCAACTACAAGAAGAGTGAAATATGAAATCACATCAACCAATCAACTACAAGAAGAGTGAAATAGAGTGAAATATGGAACCACATCAACCAATCAACTACAAGAAGAGTGAAATATGGAACCACATCAACCAATCAACTACAAGAAGAGTGCGATATGGAACCACATCAACCAATCAACTACAAGAAGAGTGAGAACAGACGAATGGTAGATAAGGTTTTTGTAACTGACCGTGTGAGAACTTCATATAGTAGTAGGTTATTCCTTCTATGCTCCGAAAGCTAGTTAAGATCATCGTAATGATGCCGCATGACATGTAAAAAGACGTGAGTGATAATTAAACAATCTTTTGATTATATCTAAATTTGTTTTGGGTGAATAAACACTGATGAGAAAAATTCTGAAAGCAGATAATCCCTGATTTCTAATGATATTTTGGATTTGTTCCCTGAAAATATTTAGTTTATATGATATTGTCTAGCTAACTAGTCCTGATAATTGTCGGGCGTGGTTAAAGGGAATACGAAGCCAATATATAAATAATCTGTTTCCAAAAATACTCTCAATAATCATTGGTACTGATACTGGATTTAACTTATGTATAATATTAACCCATATACATGGTAAAGTATGATATAGTACACTAATGAACTGGATATTAACGAAGCAGTCTTATAATCGATGTTTATATAAATATATCAACATAGGTGATTTATGCAGTACTTATTTTCCAATTTGATCAAACTATTTTGAGCTGACAATTTTATATACACGAATGCCATTTGTTGTTTTGTTGAAATAAAATGTTACAAGTCTGCAAGTCATCTTTACAATATTTCAATGTAATCTATTTAAAGATATTTAAGTTCGCTGCTGGCTCGTTTTCATATACACGTTTATCCGTCTCAAATAACGCTGAATCACCATTTAATCATTCGTATTCAAACTTTTATCTTTTTGTTTTTAAATTTTTGAGTTGCATATAGGGCCGTTAATTGCATAGACCTATTTTAATATCATTACTATGCTTTAAAGAGAGTCCCCCTTTTTAAAACAATGCCACTTAACTCGTCTTACTTTAATCAATCTTCTGAACCTATTTTATAACGTATTAGACTAAGCTCACGACGGTTATGCATAATTTAGATGAAAGTAATCATTATTACAAATGTGGCATAACTTTTGTCGTTGAAAATCATAAAAATCAATGTTACAATGTCTTAAAAATGCAGATTAAATTACACTAGTCAGACGAACAAATTTGACTTGAAATAATAAAAAATATTTAACGGATTTCCCCCTTTTAACCATAATTAAAAAAAATGTTTATTACTAGGATTTTTAATCATTGACTTCTTTGGAATATTTTGCTGTCATTACATCCGGTGGGAACTCGGCATTAATTTACATAATATGTGTTAGAAATAGGTTTACATTATAAACACACATATCTAGAAGATTACAGTCGGTATAACATGTTAATCAATTAAATACATATGGAATATTTTTAAAGAATCTCAATGTCATCTTATCATGAAACATGAAGATAAATTTCTGTACACCTTCCAATTACTGTTTCATAAATACCATATAATATCAACAAATGGTCTTTAGTTCGTAAGCTTTAACGATGTGCTGTAACGTAATATGTACTCTCGAGGATATTAAACATATTCTACAAGCTTCGCCATTATCGGATGAACAAAAATAGCTAGCTACAACTTCCATTATGTCATAAAAAGCTTTCTCTTTCTTTATGATTTACATGGTTTGGAGTACTGTTATTTTCCTGAAAAATATATAATGTATATGATGTCTAATATAGCTACTACGAGCAGTAATTGTTCATTAGAGGCATGATAAAATGTGATTATGAAATCCATTATGATCATGGGGAAAATATATTATAGTTATAACTTCGATGCGTATATCTTTTATCATTCTACTTTTTTAAAATGGTGATAATGTTTCCTTTGCCTTTTTAAACTTGTGTAATACTTTTGTATGCTCATACTGGTAAGTAATTTTAGCCATTTGAAAAGGTTTTCCTACTAATTTGGCTTTCACAAAAAGCATGTTACAACCAACACATCTTAAGATGAATTTACATTAAAAAAAACCCACACAATCGAGTAGAACACTACGTATTAGCTTAACTCAATGTTTATTAGAACGAACACACACGAGGCGTTATCTAAGAACATTACTAAAATAAACTGTATAAAAAGAACTTAATATTTAGTTCCCTTTTTGTTCATATATATGTACTATACACGTATACAAGTTCATATACATCATTTGCTTTCATATTTTGGGGTTTGAGCATTTCTGATAATGGTAAATCAGATGTTATTTTTAATTATTATCATATATTAATATACATAGATGTATATACTACTGAAGCGATGGCTGTATCTCATTTTTGATACATCAATTTAATGATTTCATTCATGTACATAAATACGTCACATCGTATTAATTAGCTTAGTGCCATTCAACAAACCAATTCATTAATGCAAATATGAATAAATGCATCGTTTATATTTTTCTGACATTTCAAGTTTAGCTAACTTCTATATTTATATGTCTGTGTGTGCAGTTTGGATGATAATAAGACGAACCCAAATTCTGTCCCAAAGCGGAAACTAATGAAGGCAAATTTGTATTTTATTGCGGTCAGTCACATCAGAAGGAACGACAAATGACACTTCAGTAATGAATTGTCTGATTGTCTTTGTATATTGATTGTATGAAATGCGACACTTCATTTGTTTTTCATTGTTTTGTCTTATTTACTCTATTGTCCAGTCTTATATCAGGAATTTAAGGTCAATTTTTACTGTCGCCGTATCATATTAGTTGTTTATTGTTTATTTGTAAAGTCAATTACTAATGGGATATTGGTTCTATCAAAATGGAACGATATTTCCAGCAGGACATTTCCCCGTATGTGTTTGAAAAGAAGGGTATTGTACTTGTCAAAAAGAGGAGGAACAAATAAAAAGATGTTAGAAAAATGTTATAATAAGTTTAAATATTTTCCAAAGTATATTCTTTTGAGGTCGTGAGCCTGAATATATCTCCCTAAAGGAAGACAAATTGCTATTCAATTAGAATATCTATAGCATACTATTTTAGGATGTTGATATATAAATCATTAAAATGACCTTAAATTGAAGCGATTATTTTGTTGCAAACGCATAATATGCAACCCATGCTTCGAATGTGCAAACTATCAGGATGTATTTACTTGTTTAAGAGGGACATCTGGTGAAATGAACCTTACTCCCCATAGTGTTGTTCTTGCATGTGGCCACAGACCACAATTAATTCCTCTATCAGTTCTTTATAACGTTTTGTATCATTAAAAAAATTGCACCATGCACTTTTGTCAAATTTTTTGTGTGTGTAATGTATAGTCCTAGTCCAAATATATATTCAAAATTCAGAAAGATTGAACCAATCACTTTTACAAATTTAGCCAATACAAATCCATACCCCTATTGACAAGTCAAGAGATGATCCGAAAACTGTAAATATGACCTTTTTGCACTTGGCCTAATCACTCATTCCATATCAAAATCAGTTTAAATACTACATCCAAAAATTTATTTTACCTCTCTTCTTTCATTTCCACCCAAAAAAATATAAGAAATGAGTCAGGAAGGGAAAGAAAAAACAATAAGGAAAAATACTCTCTAATTAAAAGGAACTATATTCGTTGTCCCATGTGAACTAATTCCATTTTCTACATTTTGAATAAATATTAGAAGAAAAAAAAAACAGTACTTTTTTAAATGCTGTTTTGCAGATTTCCAACTTTACAATATTCAAATGCTCTGACAGCACAATATGCATTCATTAAATACTGTATCAAAAAAAGACATTTTAATTAAAAGAAGAGTTGTTGGTCGATTAAAATGATTATGTATGTATGGAATGGGTTGGTTTACCTTTCATTATTACATTTAGTGTAAAATTTTTATAGGGTAAATCTCACCTTTCGTTTTTGAACTTCTCGTTCTCGATTTTTACAACGTTTTGAGAGGTATTCAAAAACACAAGCTATTGCTGCACAAACAATACCTCCCGATAAAATGAAGAAAACTCCCGCCACATTTTCAATTTGAAGCTCTGATGTTTCTTCTGCAGATGGTTTAGTTACATCTGGGCACGTTCGTCGTGGCCACCACCTGAAAATGTAGTTTTATTTGTTTCTAAGTCATCTATTTTCTCTGTTAAAATATGTTTACGTTATGTAATGTATAGTATGATGTTCTCAATTCAAAACATTTAGTTCAGCACTAGGGTTAGTAAATAAAAGTCAATGGTGTATTATGTTTTACAAACAAACTTGCTGTCAACCAATATACTAGTTTTGCAACTGCATGTATGTAACTATATCAAAGCCTATACATTTTGTATTAAGAGAATATAAATCTATCTGATAAACCGATATAGTTTAAATACAGCAAACTTTCAAAAATCATTGATAAACAAAATAAAAAAATATCCGACGATAATCTGTTCTTTATTCTAATCATTTTATAATTTCTTAATAAAATTGTCTGAATAAAAATTTTGGTCGAAACATGATATAACAATAGGACATGATAAATCGCCATAGAAGTTTATGAATGCAATAATAAGCAAAATATACGAGTTTACAATATAATATTAAATATTTCATTTTGACAGATCTCATACTCCATACTTTCTCTGTAAAATTTGATGCACACATTCTTGAGATTCTGAGTGAAACGATATTTTCGTGAAAACACAAAATAATAAATAAGATGTCGGAAATGGACATTTCGTCTTTACTGTAGGCATTAGAGCTGCAGAAAGTGACCGAAGTATAATCATTTTTTCTACAATGATTTGTGTTCGCAAAATTTGTGCAATATGATATATTGCATTGGACAATATTCCTCAAAATAACAGCAAATAACCAGTAACATAGCTTTTTACTTGTCACCAGCATGTGGACTAGATTAGCTTAATACTTTGTTAGTTCCTTTTATCTTCGTTGCTGTTCTAACATAAAATGCTACTACAATAAAACATGACTAAGTCTTACTTGTTTTCAAGTTGATGCAATATACTTGCATCTCCTAATTTCAATATTGCCATCGATAACTCTTCTCTGTATGTTGCTCCTGGTGGAACTCCAATTCCAAATCCCTTTGGATCAAAATGAGGTCCAATTTCCATGAACTCACAGTCTTTAATTGTCATATACTTATTAACAGCTGTATCCCAAAAGAATGCGTAATTCCCTTTTTTAACTTTGTTAAAGCCAACACTTGTATTTGCAACCATTGATTCTTGAGGGTCTATTTCACTCATCTGTGCCCACATTTTTGCAAAATGTTCTATGTCTGTATTTTTGAAAAATTGCATAATGCCACTATCTACCACAGTACCATATCTTATAGTAGTTTGTGATGCTAAATCTGTCACTGATTTTATGGGAGTATTTATTTTTTTCACAGTTAAAAAAGCTGCCAAATTGGCTGTATAAGAAGAAATTAAAATCAAAGCAAAAAACCACCAAGCACTTGTGAGTATTCGTCCTGGAAGTGTTGAGGGTGAAGCTTCTGTGCTACCCTGAAGTAATGATCCGAACACAAACCAGAAACTTTCTTTAAATGATATGCCTGGTAAGTCTTTACTATGTGATGCTCCAACCTTTTCAAACATATACAATACAAGACTCACAACAACAAACGCACCGAACGTACAGAACCATACTAAGGGATGTAAGGGATTTAAAAATTCAAAATAGGATCTTTCTGACATTGGTACTTTCATTAACACACTGATGTATCTAGTCATGAATGGTTTTGTAAAATCGACAGCTTCTTCCCTCAGAGAGTTTATACTAAGAGGAGCCACAGACATTGTAGCATTCTGAAATATAAAAAAAAACCCTTACTACTTATGTCATTTCAAGGTAAATCTTTATGTTGTGTAAATTATGGCTTAATCGTTTTCTGTCATATTTAATGACTCAGCATTTATGGTGTTCGCTTCTCGGCACTGATTTATTTCCCCCCGAGTAGACACTTAATTTAAAAATTTTCAGAAAAAAGTCCTCGTAACTTTTTATAAGACATCTGTTTTTAATTTCCGGAAACCTCAAGGTCTCATTTATATTGCCAATAAAAATACTTTTAAAAGAATCCTTTACAAACATTATTTATATGTATAGAACTCATATAACATGGACGGTATCAATTTGACTGCTCGAGATACGCATTTCGACACATATTGTCTCATCAGTGATGTACGAGACAGATAAACACTATCCGTCTTTTATGCAGAATTCAAGTTCTGGCTGCTAGGCTGGTAATACCCTCGAGGACTGACAGTTCAAAAGGAGAGGCATCGATTCTGTGGTCCAAATAACATACGATCAAATTCAATACTAGTAATCTTTTATACATACTCCTTTCAAAAGTTCTCCCAGCATTCCATTCCATTCTCCATTTTTCTCTTTTGTTCCAAACTTGCCATCATGAACAAGGTATATTTCAAATTCAAAGTGAAGCATATTGGCTATTTCTGTGATAAGGTCAACTGAATAGCCCTCAAATCTTTCATTGCCGCTATATTTTTCATGATCTTTTTTGTGCATAGTGAAAGGTTTTTCCTGTAAATATTATAAATATTATAAAGGACAATTGTATGTTTTTGTTTTATGTTTCATATGTCAACAACTTTATAATTCAAATTACAGCTGGTTCTATCCACTCCCTACTTTTTACTTGCGAGTGAAACAATTACAGTGGTCAATAATATTATCTTTTGACATGACTATTATTTTATTTATAAACATATCTTTTGTCTTACTTTAAAAAAAACTATACCTTACAATAAAAAGAGCAATTGTAGTATACAAGAAGATTCAACTGACAGAATAAATATTTTACAAGTATTAAAATACTAAAGAGTAAGTCGATAAATACAGATACATATCTGAATACGACTTTTCCGTGGGTTGCCTTTGTGTCAATACTAATTTAATATTTCCATTCATATGTTATATTCACTTGCTAGTAGTTTATATAATCAGTATGCAAATAAAATACATTTCTCTAAACACTTCCCACTCACCTCAATCATGACTATTCTTGCTTTTCTTCCCCTCAAAGGAAATTGTGTCGTTTTATTTCCTCTTTCAATATTTTCAGTCATTTGAAGTCTCGGAATAAACATTCCATCCTGGTAAGAAACCCAGCGACCAATCTGATAAAAAATAGCCGGATAAATTAGCATCAACTTTGACTTGTGATATATTATGTTTAAACATGTTGTTTTTTTTCATTTTTGATTATTGTGTTGATAATATATGTCATTATACTTTTAAAAAAATATATTGTGATATCTTTTTTTTATGTAAATTGTAATATATCTATTGTATATAAATGTTGAATAATTGAATAAAGATAAAAAAATTTTAAAAAAATCTAAGGAGATGTCGAATATACACCAATTATACTCCAACCAACGATACAAATATACAGTAAGAGTGCACTTTTGTTAATTCTTGAATATTTTGTGCGTGCCAGATAATCGGAGATCATGTAACTAGGATAGCACATGTCCCTTTCTCTTCGTATATATAGTTCTTTGTAGTATTATATGTCTTTGAATAAACTATGAATGTTTCTATGGGTAGTATATTTTGAATTCAAACATATCTTTGTTTAGGTTATTAATGTTATATGAATGTTGAACACAACAACTTATACTGTTTTTATAATCAACACTTATCATATTCGCTGATTTTGAATAACATAAAAAAAGAGGGACGAAAGACACCAAAGGAACAGCCAAACTCATAAATGTAGAATCAAGTATATACATATTTATCAACTGAATACTGACGTTCTTGTATACTTTTCAATGGATGATAGATTGCTATACACGTAATGTTAAAATACGTGAACGATATATATACTAGTAGTAAGTGTGTGCCTCCATTGAGTAGATATATTGAAATTTCTAAATTTTATCAACTGAAAATAGTGAAATAAATTTAAAAAAGACATTTAAAAAAAGTATGTGCTTCCCAAGCCTTTTATTTGATTTATCTTCTATAGGAAAATATAAAAACCCAAAACAACTAAGGACCAATGATGTATTAATATCCGACGAGTACTATGACTAAATGGGAAATTAAAGAATGTCTTATATGATGATAGTTATCAAAGGTACCAGGATTATAATTTAGTACGCCAGACGTGCGTTTCGTCTACATAAGACTCATCAGTGACGCTCATATCAAAATAGTTATAAACCAAACAAATACAAAGTTGAAGAGCATTGAGGATCCAAAATTCCAAAAAATTGTGCCAAATACGGCTAAGGTAATCTATGCCTGGGATAAGAAAATCCTTAGTGTTTCGAAAAATTCAAAGTTTTGTAAACAGGAAATTTATAAAAATGACCACATAATTGATATGCATGTCAACACCGAAGTGCTGACTACTGGGCTGGTGATACCCTCGGGGTGACTTTGTAATGAAGAATTGTACCCTCAATTTAGAATAAGCTTCTATAAATACAATTATTGTCAAATAATTAAAAATAAAAACGTTATAAATCTTGTTAGTTGCAAATCAATTATATTTTACCTTGAGAGTCTCAAACATCAAGTCTTTTTTTCGATACTCTGGCATAGTAGTATCTTCAGTTGTATATACATTGACTTCTTCGTTATCTCCAAATAAAGACTTAAAATAAATCAGCATTGATATTACTAAATAGATATTTTTTAATTGGTTACCCTTTGATAAAAATATTGTTAATGAAAACCACTCATCAAATGAAAATAAAAAAACCACCATATTATTATTGCTTAATAGTTATACGATATTACAATCGTAAACTACTTCATTGACTTATTGTTTCATATTTTCAAGTCGGGGCCTGTTTTATAGCCGACTATGGATTTTATTCATGATTTAAGTCCTATAATTGGTTACATTTACTTTAAATAAACTTTGGTTGGTGATTGGTTCAATCATTCCGCATCTTCTTTTTTGTATTAAATGATGCATACCAGTATATCTAATTAGTTGTAACCATTACAGGGGCGGATCCAGCCATTTAAAAACTGGGGGTCCCAACCCAGGACAAAGGGGGAGGGGTACCAACTATATGTCCCCATTCAAATGCATTGATTGGCCAAAAAAATGGGGGTTCCAACCCACGGACCCCCTGGATCCGCCAATGTATTATGTCATTCTTTCCTGTTGATGAATTGCTAACAAAAGTAAAATTTATTTGGTATAAGCAGCAATAATCAGACTGTTGAGCAAAAAATGTGTACTGTTTGGAGAACCAAGAGTTACCCCATGATATCTTCTACTTTACAACGTTGTCACAGTAGGTTGTTATTTTTTCTATTTCATTTTATTTTTTCATATGTCTTATTATGCATGATGTACTATGAAACACTGTGTAATTTTAATAAATTTTCTCGAATTCTTCCAGGGTATGATCAGTCCTTTGCCGTCGTATGCATTAGATATTTGCACCTGCTGTTGAAAATTCTTGACTCGATAAATAGAATAGCAGTATTCGTTCTTGACACACAAAAAGATATATTTTTGTTAATCAACAGATCATAAACCGGCATATTTGCCATCTGCAACTTTTGACTCTTACACTAGCAATTAATTGCATGTGAAAGGATATTACTGTTACAAAAATCGAGAGTTTTTATAATCTTAAGTCTTCTAAAGATGTAAGTATACATTTGTTGAACCAAGTTCACAATCGACTGATACAATATAATTTTTCAAAATGTTAACGGTATAACACACCACAGCAATTCAAAATATGTTAAGCCACACAATATAATAAGCAAAACAAATAATACATATAATGGCTAGAAATAAGAACTAAAGACGACTGAACACACAACCGATAACTTATATATAAAAACAATATTTTTGTTAGAATTAGATATAGGTACATGTGTGAAGAAAGAATATTGTGATATCTCTTACGATATCGGTACTTTTGTATCAGTAATTCGAACATCATTTTTTTTTTCATATCATACCTTTTATTTAAATCGGTTAGTTTTATATTATCTACTTATCGTTTTTATCTCCTTTATTTAGATTTGTGTTTCTGAAATTTTCTTCTGTAATTAAGTAAGTTTTACAAATTTCTATCCAAACCCGAAATATGTTCAATCTTTTGTTTTCACTGTTTGCGTTTTTAGTGACAAAGCTCAAATTGTGTTGACGTCTTTGTCTTCAAATAATTTGTTTTTTACTTCTTCGATGGGTTTTTGGTGTTCAGTTATTCGGGTAAACCATACGACATATGTATACATCGTAACATGCTACAATAATTATCTAAATTCCGTGTATCTACTCTAGTTAGAAAAAAAATTATATAGACAACCAAAGCTTTGCTAAAAAAATTAGGAGAAACAAATACAAAATGCAAATAAAATTAAGTGCAACTAGTTATAGTTACCCGATGTTGAATGGACCCGTATCTGTTAAATACCTTTGTTTATTTTGAAAATATACGTAGATTAACTTATGAAAGACCACAGAGATTGTTTGAGATCCGTTATTCGATATTTAAAAAATGTCGAGTCCGATGTGTACAATTATTAATTCGAAGTTCCTTTCTTTAAGTTTGAAATTGAAAATAATACATTACAAAGAGAATCAGTCAAAAATCTTTTTTTCAATAAAGTTTTTGAATAATCAATGAAGCTGTTCCATGAAAGAATGTTCATAGACAGTCATATTTGTTATTACACAAAGCATTCATCTTAGATACAAAAAGATATTTGTGATGTATATATAAATTTTCAAAGAAAACATTAAACAAAAGCACAAAAGGCTGAACATCATATTAGTTGCTGCAATTGCACATGTAAAAATTACAATTGTATGAAGTCGTAGAGATAGAATCAAATTTTCCATGAACATTACTTTCGACTTGGAACATTAAATAACAAAAAATGTAATAAATAAATAAAAATGTATTAAGTTTGAACGAATCTTGAATCTTGAATATCGGATCTCAAATTATTTTCTTGATCTTTTATAATTATATGCAAAGTATCATTAACTTGTATTTATTCATTAAGACCTTTGTTGATTTGCACATGGTTTTAAATTTGTCTAGTTATTTTTTTTTTTAAATTTTATATCTCATCTGCAACATTTTTCTGGACAAAATGATTACGTCAATTGGAAACTTTAAAAAAAAGTAACAGCAATTGCATTCCGTAAAACTAACACAAAATACGTGCAAATCATGATAACGGAAACAATATTTGGCGTTAGCAAAACATCTAAATTAAGTAACATTTACCACTTGTTCAATGATGTTAGCTTTATCTATATTAGTAACTCATTTAGTATAATGAGATGTAGCAATCTTGATTAAAGACGAAATAAGCAAACTGAAGTCAGTATTTGAAAAGTAGCATGCCTTATTTAGTTTATGATATTCTGATATAAGTAAACTCATCATAGACACCAGGACTAAATTTAGTATATATGCCAGACGCGCGTTTCGTCTACAAAAGACTCATCAGTGACGCTCGAATCCAAAAAAGTTAAAAAGGCCAAATAAAGTACGAAGTTGAAGAGCATTGAGAACCATAATTCCTAAAAGTTTTGCCAAATACAGCTAAGGTGATCTATGCCTGAGGTAGAAAAGCCTTAGTAATTCAAAAAATTCAAAAATTTGTTAACAGTAAATTTATAAATATAACCATATCAATGACAATTCATGTCAGCACAAAAACAGGAAACACATCGACATCATATACAAGTCTAACCATAGGCTCGTCGTCCAATAAATAATACCATAGAATAACACCATCTGGATAATAGCTTTTCAAATAATGGCACTTAACACTATCGTAGTATATCGTTATACAATACAAATATTGTATTTATCAATCTTTTTAAAATATTTTGCAATAATTAATCATGTTTTGTAGTTGTGAACATTCACAATCTACGGTTGTTTTACTAAGGAGTTGAAGACGAGTTAAAAAAATATAAATTTTCAGAAAAAAAGTATTGTCTTTCAAATTAGTGTTAGAAAGGATTGCAATTCTACTACACCATAACAATAAACATTTTTATAACAATAGAACAAAACTTCCTTTTGATATGATCAATTAATCAAACACATTCATACATAAACTTCAAGGAATTTTTTTCTGATAGTTGTAAAATGTTCAAAAGGATGAACTTTTGCAATGCGCAGTAACATGGGCTAATTGTTTTTTTAACTATTGCTGGTGAGTGTCAAACTAAGAAGATTCAAAAATATTTCTTATTTATTGAAACTCATTTGAAAATAGATATTGAAGTTAGTGAAAATATATGTTGGTGCGTTTGTTTTTAAAATATCAGTATATGAAAATTTGGTAAGACACATGAGTTGATTTTTGAGAACTTTTTTATAAAGATGCTTTCATGTTTAAAAATTGTTAGGCGTAAGTTGATTTTTATAAGGACGTAGATTCCGTCGTATTATACAAAATTATGAAAAAACAAAAGGGGAGAACACTTCTTTGTTTTTTGATGTCATTAAATCGACATAATATGGTCAAAATAAATGTAAAGATCACCTTATTAAGTTCGTGTGTATTTGAAAGTCAATATATCCTGTACTAACCAAATTACATACCTCTTTTAAGCGATTCTTATACACAGAAACCTCTGTTAGTAATATAGTAAAATTGAAACGTTGTCCATTATTATCAAATGCAATATGTCCTGTCATTCCTTCAAATGTGTCCTTAAACAAAAACAAAATGATTAGTACTACATTTATTATAATTATGTTTGGCTTATGTTTTAACATGTCAAATATATCGTGCCTGGATAGTATCTGTGTTGACACAAAGTTATTAACTTCCGCATTGCTTCGAAATTGCAATTTCATGTGTAGCACAACTGGTGATGACTTAATAAGACAGCGTTACTTGTTTAAATCTCAGCTAGTCCCCTATTTTAGATAAGATCTCGATTGAAGTACATTCTGATTATCAGAATGCGTATTCTTTTCTGAAGGTGCACATAACTTTCTATCAAGTGTAATTTAGTTGCTTAATTATCGTCATCAGCAACAGCACAAGTTTTAATGCGGAACGCACTTCTGATAATATGTGTAATTAAATTATTACTGAAATTGATATCTTTATTAGATTTGTTCGTTTTATCTCTGTAAATTGTCCGCTTCTATTGGATCACTATGGTGTGTCCTTAATGGAAGTTAATTTGAAAATCTTCACAACATGTCTAAAAGTTTCCAAGACGTTACATAATTAAAATTCCATGCTGTATTGCGTATTAAGAAAACTGGTTTCTTTGAAATAAATTCCCTCTCAGTCGCAGTATCAAGACTTCTATTCCAAAAGTACAGAATATGTGGTATAAACATATAGAAGCGAGTGACGTTAAGATTATTGTGTATGAATGCAAATTGCTGCATACCTTAAACAGATAACTTGTGATGAATTTTCTTTTAATTGATAATCCATCATTGGTTTATGTTACTAGAATAAGCGAGATTTGTATACCAACTCATGGTCATAAGCCATCAATATTTCAATGAACATATAAAATAAATGTTTAAGAAGGATTAATACAACACCGGTTTGTTTTTTATATATCTTTTAAAATGAAACCAACTCCGTATCTTTTCAGGTAAAATCACTACTTTATTCTAATAATGCAGTGCAAAACTATTATTGTGGAGTCGATTACCTCAACCTAAATTATATGATAAAAGACTTTTTTTTTTGTAATTGTCATTAATTTACCTGTTTGAGGATATTTATCATATCCTTTCTGATTCCTTGTACAGTGTTATTATCTAACCTTGGCACAGTTTGGTTAATGATATATAAAGCGTCAGTGGCTAGGGCAACGTTTAATTTTTCTTCCGGATACTTTACACCATACACATGGCTGTTAAATTCCATCAAGCTAAAGACTGTGTAATTAAACGTTATATCCTCAAATCCTTTGAAAATATGTACTAGCTGGTCGCCCTGAAATACGATTGAAAATTCTTTAGTATTGTTAATGAAATAATCAGGTCTTAAAACACAAAGTTAAATAATGTAGGAATCTTGAGGCCAAACCATACTGTATATAATTTGAAACCTATATGATGGTTTTGCTTACATGATTCAATCAGTTGAGTAAATTTAGTTAATAACAATAAATTACAATAAAAAAATCTTCAAAAAGGAGTTTTGTCTTATAGATTTCGTATCATTTGTAATAAAATAAATAAAAAGACAGATAGATAACCCCCTCAAAATACTATACAGAAAACATAAACAAATACGAGAAACACGATGCATACAATAACATCAGTTTCTGCCCAACTGTTGGCATCCGTCATGTTTCATGTAATTTCAATGTTCAAAAGAGCTTTTGAAAATATAAGTAAGTATTAATTAGTTATTTTAAAATCTGACTTACAGGATCGTAAAAGAACCACTCATAAGGTATTGACATCATAGCAAGACTTCTCGCCTTAAGAATAAAAAAAAATACATTGTCATTATATGTACGTAGTCATACTGACATCATAGCAAAACTTCTCGCCTTGAGAATGAAACATAAAGACATTGTCATTATATGTATATAATCTAATGAAAAAGCAGAATAAGCAGAAAGCATATTAATGAATGTCTGTCACAAAAGAAAACAATATTAAGCTATGTGCAATGTGACCTTTAAACGCTTTCAAAGATAAATTAGACAAAGTGCAATTTATTTCTTCACAAGATTATATATAATACATCGTAATCCAATTCTCACATTTTAAGTGACACATTCCAGGGAAATACCTTAAGTAGTACAAATAATCAGCTGATGTAATTTCTTTAAGGATGTTTCAGAAGGACGCTAAAATGAAAGTAAATTGGCTACTGTTGCTGGAAACAATTCTCATATGGACGTATTGTACCATATTAGTGAGACTAATCATACATTGATGTATGGTAACACTCTACAAAAGTCTCGAAAGGAATAAGGACTGTGTTGTTTTTATCTAATTGTTAGGATTGGAGACATAAATAACAAGGTTAAAACTTCGCCATCCTATATCTTTTTATTGTTATCACATTGAAAAGCCTGTGCCTATTATCAAATTATTTTATATCTGCTGTAGATATCTAAAATTTATAAAACGCTTATTTACTTGGTCTGTCTTAAACAGGATTTTATAAATAAAATATATGCGCACTCTTTTAAAAATAATAACTCAATTAACCTTCCTGTTGTTATGGTTTTAAGGATTTCCTAGTATGTCGTATCAATAATCTAGTTTAAGCATACAACATGTGCTTGTCTGGGTTACATGTTTTTTTTTTTTATTAAATTGAAACTACTGCTATGTTTACCCCTTGAAATAGCAACTAGAGTAAACAATTTGATATCATTTCCTTTCGTTTCATTTTCTTGAATGAATATCCTTTCGTTTCGTTTTCTTGAATAATTGTATAATAAAGCAAAACAGACGCCAATAAACAATGTACTAAGAAACCATCTGAAACATTCTGAATGATACTAGATGATGTCTCCAGTTAATGGCCAGAAGGCTATTGATTGTCCTTGTAATTGTACTTCAGAAGGTTTGGTCTTCGTTCATACTGGCAGAATATAAGGAAAGTACCATGTGGCCAATAAAATATAGCAATCCATTTACCCAAATTACAGAACTTTTCTGCGTTAATATGAGGCTTCAAACTTAATTTAAGAAATAAATGAGACAGGCAGGATTTGTTCAAGACACATAAACACACTTAAATGCTAACGCTTGTGTTGTTAGTATGGTAATCTACCAATCTACGCTCGTCAATAAAATTAATAAGACATAAAAGCAATTTGTTCTTACATCTGAAAGAAAGGATTTGACGTCTTCTACAGTTTTATCTATTGCGTTTTACCAACAATTTCAAGCAATCTGATCAAAGTTTCTAAGTTTGAAATTAAAATGAATATTAACGAGTTTTCCAGACTTCAGTGAGGTAAGGTTATGCTAATTTGAAACTGGGCATAATGAAAGACAATCAGTTGTTGTGTGCCTGGTAACGGTTTCATTTTTTTCAAGGACGTTTCAATGACGTTTAAAGAAACTATTGAGAAAAAAAAAACTATAAAAATGAAAATGTTGACAATTTAATTAAATACATTTAATATAGGATAACGTCTATGGTTAACCGCAGAAATAATAAATTAAGTTGAAAATCGTGATCTGAAATATGACAAAAAAAATCTAATTTGAATTTATTGAGTGTAAAACTAAACATGAAAATTTTGACCATTTAATTTTAAAATTACGTTTAAGATAGGATAACGTCTACGGTTAATTGCAAAATTAATAAATCAAGTTAAAAAACGTGATCTTTAATAAAACAAAAAAGTCTTTTTAATAATGACTATGATAGGAATTCGATACTTATAATAATAGATTGGTGAATAGGAATCTGTCAAAAACTGGTAAACATTAGCTTCAACTTTTCATAAGGTTTAAGCTACAACTGACAAGCTAAGAAAAATTAAATTTGGTACAATAAATGTATCTTATTTTCTAAGAAGTATGTTTTAATTTTTGTAGACTAAAAAGATTTAAGAATAACATTTGATATAAAAAAAAAAAAAAAAATAAAACAACTACTTTCAAGTATGAAATAAATATGTTAGGTAGTTAACTGAAAATATATTCTAAGAAATTATTTATGAATTTATATACTGACGCTGGTAGTTTACCTGCTCTAAAATCTGATATGTATTATTTCTATTACAAAAGATAATGCTGGTTTGAACAAATGCAATCCTCATATGAACAAGATGGTCTCGGATCTGTTCGTCTGTACCTACGGAATCAACACGCCATGATTTTACCATCAAATCATGATTTGAAAGTAATTTTTCGAGCATATCTACCCCTGAAAATATACAAAATTATTATCATGACAGATATCTCATAGAATATAGGAAGAAACATAATGTGACATATAGGAAATACGTTAACAGAGGCGTAGTCGCTAAAAAAAAGATGAAAATGAAAATCCTCGCAAATTATTCTAATGATGTATCTGATACACATTGAAATGCTGCACTTTAAGGCACAACTATGAAAATTTAATGTCTTATTAACTGCTGCATTGACATTCAGCAACAAAACGATAAATATAGTGTTTTTCATTGTATAAGTACAATCAATAAAGGTTATCTGGTAACATGTGGAATATATGTGAATGAGACATCAACATAGAGCGCTAGTGAATTTAATCATCAAACTGAAATCAATAATTTAAGGGCCTTCATACCTGTAGTATTCTTTGTGACAACATCATCAAACAAAACTTCATGCATTTTGTATTTATTTATATCGTTATCATCACTATATATTTACTTTCTGGCATCATACACTAACTATCCATATTTATTTGTTTGTACTTCATGCATTAGAAAAATAAACCATTTGCTAATTGGTCGTGGAACTTTAAGTTGTATTCTAATTATCACAGCTTCATAACAACTTGCTGTAAAGTAGTAATGACATTTGTGACCCTTACAAAGGAGGTGCAAAGTATGATTTATCATACTGAATTACACATTACCGTTAATAGTCCCGTATGCAAGTTTAGGAGGATAACTGAATACCTTATTATAATCGTTTTAATATGTCTATGGGATATCAAATTCGTATCTATAATTTTAGAGAGGGTTCACCAAAGCAGCATGTGGATTGGTACTCATATAAAGAGTGTACATTAATCGTATATGTAGTTCCAAAAGTCACCCTACCACATAAATCGTCCTCTGGAGATGGTAGTTTCAGAAATTCGGAATTGATTTGCAATTTTAATTTTCAACTTTGACGGTTAAATATCAAATTATTCATAAAAAAACTTGAAAAAAGTCTTAATCAAACGTAATCTACACCTCCCTTAAGAGAAATTAAGATAAGAAGATTTTAAGTTTAAATAGAAAAGAAAAGTTAAAAATATCTAAAACATATGTACAATATCATTCCCATATTTCCAAAGCTTGCTTAACCATACCTTTCATTAAATTGAATTAACAATCTATGTTTATCAGTAAGAGTTTAACTAATTGTAGGATTCTATCTATTTAAACTATGTATCAAATATAGATATTAGAATATCCTTAAATATTGTTGGTTTTTTTGGGGAGAGAAAAAAAAAACCCACATCATTTACTATAATTGTAGGGAATAATGATGTGATAAAATAGAGCACGTTTTGGTTTACTCTTTATTTAAATCTCTAGCAATTTAATCATTCATTTTTTTAAAATAAATAGGCCGTTAGTTTTCTAGTATGAATTGTTTTACATTGTCATTCCGGGGCCTTTTATAGCTGACTATGCGGTATGGGCTTTGCTCATTGTTTAAGGCCATACGGTGACCTATAGTTGTTTATTTCTGTGTCATTTTGGTCTCTTGTGGAGAGTTGTTTCATTGGCAATCATACCACATCTTCTTTTTTATATACAGGCAATGTGTTTTCTGTGAGCCTTTTTTCTTTAACTTGCTTGACATGTGAACAGCTTACCTCGGTCATCATCATAGAACAGGCTAACTTTATCCCACTCGTAATAGCTTATTAAATCTAACATGGCTGAACTAAAGTCTGATAACGTAGGAAGAAGCTGGAATGTTGAACGGAGTCGTCGCCCATGTTGGTTAGAGGTCAAGGCTAAATAAGGAATTTCTAATTTTTCTGTCACAACAGCGATAGAGTCGTCAAAGGGTCCGATTACTATGTGGATATCGTTCTTAATTAACAGTTCCATTACTGAAATAAGTCATATTTCAAATACAATAAAACATTTATTTAATACAAATCCTTTCAAGATATACAAAATAAATAGGAATATTTCAATCTTTAATTAAAATGAATGGAAAAACTAAGGTATTTTCGTACGCACAAGACTGGAATAATGTTCATTAGTTAACGATTGATGCACATTTTGTCGTCATAAGACTCATCAATGGTACTCGCATCACAACAACAGTATACTAGTACAGGTCAAATAAATTTGAAGTTGGAGATAGATTCGATAAATTGTACCAAAAACGGCTAAAGCATTGCAATAGATATTCAGCAGTGTTTCGATTAAATTAAGTTTAAATTATGACAGTAAAAAATGTTGACTACTGGGATTGGAATATTCCGCGAAACGAAACGAAACTTCCAATATCAATGAACGTATAATGCGAAAACACTTGTTTCAGAGTTAACCTTCATCTGGTTCACTTGTGACCAAAACTATCAACAGTCAACATAATAAGATGTTGGCTAGTATGAAGAAAGGGATTGATACAAAAAACACTTTGAAGATCAAATCCGGTTTTGCAACTTTAAATTTATCATAGTCATATGATTTAAAACTGGAAATTTACTGAAGAAAAACAAAGATATATTTAGGCAACCTCTTCCTTGTTCATGTAAAATCATAAATCGGTTAAAACATCATCCAGCCATTAATATGTAAGATACAATATTGGTGCAAACTAATTTGCATGCTTTGACATATTGCCTTATTCGTTTGCTTTAAGTCTTTAATCTTTCTTAATTAATGAAAAACTGCAAGAAATGCCAGTACCTGTAATGTCAACAGAAAATCAGTATGCCCATTTATAAGAATAACTTTGAATGATCTGTTACAACATAAAAAAAATTAATTTGGAGCAGCTTTTGTAAGTTCAACGGAAACTGCATATCTTGATTATAAATTAACATGCATCTACAGCACATATGTAATCCGAATGAACTATAAGATGGTAGGTTATATATTACACGAAATAGCTTTCATCTTATCTTATCTTCAGCTAATGTCTGAATCTGATAAAAATCGCTAACAAAAAGTTAATAATGAAGCATGTATCTAGAAAACATCATAATTTTTTATAAACATGCTTTTGTATATCTATCTTCGATTCGCGTTTATATATCAAAACTCAAATTAAAAATTCTTGTAACTATTGGTGCTTATTATCTTGTTCCTTACACATAAAGTTTTGACTGAAGTTTCTGTTTTGCATTTATGAATAAATATGGCAGTTGGGTAAATCACAATATGACAAAAAAAAACAAAAAACAAGATGACAAATATAGGAAAACAGACATCAACTTTAATTTTAAAGACTTCAAGTATTGATAAGTACCCACTCAAAGCATTATATTGCTTCAAGGTCTAGACAAAATAAGTTCTTATATCTAAAGGAGGCGACCAATTACAAATACTTGACTGCAACACAAAATTCTACAAAAATAGGGTTTTTGTCTTTAGTTGTTTAATAAAGCCGCGGACATTCCTAACATGCTGGTTGCCACCTTACATAGGTAATGCTTGCTGTTGGTCAGGTATAGCAATAAGATACCATTATCAAAGAAAAATAACAAAAGCTATATCATCAACTACTTACGAAATCCATTAAGAGAGGCGATAAAAAAAAGTCGAAGAAAAAACGGATAAAGCCTTCGCAAAATAAAACGAAAGTTAGTGAGATTAATTAGTTTTTGAAGTATTCCATCCTTTTCCTGCCTATACCTTAACTTCATTTTGAATTATTTATTAAAAATCATATCAATGAACCATGTTTGAATCCTATTTTCCAGGATGATAAAGATAATCTGCAGATCAATATAAGAAAAGCTAGAAAAATTCTTCGAATCACTTACATTTTGTCATTTTATCGTACTGTGATCTGTATGTCTTCACTTTTAGGGATACTACTGTATAAGGGACTGTAAGGGGATAGTATGATGTCACGTTGTCTATGGAATTGTCCTTCGATGGTACGATACCTGTAATAATATAGAATAAATGATGCAGGTTAACGTTTAACGACTATTTACATATACTATGTTGATGTATAACAAGGCAGACAATTTACAAAAGGGAATCATATGCTTTGGATCAAAATAAATTTGATGAATCGTTATATAAAACCAATCATTATTAGGTAAACATCTGTCTGCTTCAATGTTTGTAGACTATACATATATAAATATACAATGTGGATGTGTAAGAGGGAAGAGAAGATGGCAACGGGATAGCATATTTATCATATCCACACAAATCATATAACACGTTATATAAAAACAACTAATCATTATGTTAACATCTGCATTCTTGAAATTTATACAAACAGGTATAGATGTGCTATTCAGTTCGTTTCTGATGATAAACATCAATTTCGTTAGATAAAGATTTAAAAGATTAATAAATATCCCTTTACGATCTTTTAGTCCTTTTAAAAGCATTACGGAATGGCCAAACAATAGATTCTTGATATACAATGTGATGATATAAAGATTCATTAATTCAAAAACCTTATGTTTCGTTACTATAAGAAAGTCAAGTTCAATTTGGGAATTGTATACTGTGGATTCATTATTATTCGTTGGATACCAATTTTCGTTGGTTTCGTGAGAACGGTTGAACCACGAACTCAAATGCTCAACCAATAACATATTTCCAATACGTTTTTTATCCATAAATTGGCAAAACAATGAAATCAAATATCTACGAAACGACAACTTTTCACCAATCCACGAATATTGATATCCACAGTTAACAGAATGTTATAGGAATTCAAATACTTTTTGTACGTTTTGAACAGTTATTCTTCAGTTTTGACAGAACATAGATGTTAGGCTGTTCTATAGATATAAATTTGAAAAGAGGAAATACTGAGTGATGACTGAACCTACGACAATGATCGCATGAAATACTTGGGATTCTATCCTTGAAAGGTTTATCATATCAATCTTTCAGATTCACTACACCCGGATACATTTCTTCGATGTATCACTGTGTGAAATATTGAACAGTCATTAATTTGCCTCTGGGGTTTCTTTTGTAAATTACAGAAGGAACGAATCATTAGAAATTCATTGAAATGAAACTCATTTAAAGTTATGTTATGGGAGATTTAAGTAAATCTATTGAATTTCAAAACTCATAATGATACAACACATAGAACACGGGTGTCATTCGGTTTATCGAGAGAAATGGGCGTGAAAGAATATCTAACGGCGGTCAAGTATTGAGAGACGATCGTGAAAGTTCTGGTAACGGATCGTGAAAGAAATTTAATCGAGAAGACATATGAAAGGTCAGTAAATATTCTAATTTAATTAATTACACAGACACATTTACGACAAAATAAAACTGTCTGTCAAAATGGTTCAACATTATGATCAGTATGTCAGAATATCCAGTTTCAAAAGTACACAGTTATTACAAAACGACAAAAGGCAGATTGCTTCTCGACATTTCAATGACATAAAAAATGTAAACAAACACAATTTTTTCACAAATTCGACTAGATAAACTACCTTTATCAAAATAAGGGCATTGTATTTGAATTAATTAAACGGTTCTCATAGTTATTTCGTATAAATATAATCTGAAACTTGGTTAATAAAGAACTATTCACACAAAATTGATTTTTTGGATCGTGAAAGATCACGTACCGCATTTTTAAAATCGTGAAAAGGATCGTGAAAGATCTGTTGCTAGTTTTATAAATTGACCATAAACCCACTTTTTCATGGTATGGTATCAATATTTCTGACCTGACACTACGTACTTTTTATTGCTTAATTCATTAGAATTTAATATGCAATGTTTCGGGTTTTTTCGGGAATAATCCCAGGTAAACCCTCATCAGAGGTCGACCTTTATATATTTATTTCGTATCTAGTATCATAGATAGATGTGTGACTGTTTCATAACAGTTTTTTTAATTTATTAACTACACGTGCATATATGTCTACGTTGTAGCTAGTCTTTTTACAGACTCTAGATTCTAATGAATTAAGCAATAAAAAGTACGTAGTGTCAGGTCAGAAATATTGATACCATACCATGAATAAGTGGGTTTATGGTCAATTTATAAAACTATTTCATGGATGAAGATTCATTTTAGTGGTCAAGTCCGTATCGAAGATTCGTTAAGTTTAGGATAACTGTCTGTTGTTATGATTGTAAGTTGTATATTTTCGACTTGTGCAAGGTTTCAACTAACATTGAACTCATTATCATACATCATTCGGCAATGTTTGTTTTATGTTGTTTGGCCTTTTGAATATATACATGTATGCAATAGCGACAATATGTTTCGTGTATGGTGTACATGTCTGTCTTCATGTTTCTTATATGACCATGATGACTTCAATTTTGTTTGATTTATTAAATGATAGAAAGATGTCTTTGTCTGGCTGTCGGTCAGGGTTCATATACTTTTGACCTTATGTTTCGAATTAATTGGCTAAGCACAACTTTTACATTTGTCAGTTTCTAAGGCACTGTAAAGATCGGAACACATTAATTTGGTGTACGGGATATTTGTAGAGATCTGTATGGCATGGTTCATCTGACCTCGACCTTTTTTATGAAACATTGATAATCTTAAGCGCATTTGACACTTCTAGTAAAACCCTTTATATTATAGACGTTCAACAAATATACTATCATAAGTAAAGCAATCAAGACATTACAGCATTTGCGCTTTGGTATTCTATAATATGTACTATAAAGTTAAATCAATCCTTATCTGCGTTGTTTATAAAGAACTTAAAAAGTTCTGTTGCACAAAATGTTGGTTATCGTTCAATCCAATATTACACATGAAATGTGCTGTTTTTGCTATGATTTTTTGTTTGATGGATAACATTTTGGTTTAAACGTTGCATATCCATATTATTGGCTAACTAGTCTTTGTGTGCTTGAAGTGCACTAGACCGATTCAAAGAGCTGAATCGTTCACACTTATTTAGACACGTTATTAGTTGTTTTTTTTTAACTTTCGAGGTTAAGTGTTGAATAGAAAAAAAAGATAATAGCTTTAATGTTCATCCTTATCAAAATAGTTACAGGCTTCAACCACTTGCAGATTTATTAAATGGTAAAAGAAATACTGATTTCTGATTACTAGTATAAAGTCTGGTCACGCATTTTCTTTCACGATCGAAAAAATACGTTGCCTGATCTTTCACGATCAAGTTTGATGGAAATTCAAGAAATTCAAGGTTTTCATAAACAAATTAACGCTTTTAATGGAAGAACATACTTTAATTTTACTGTACTATCAGATAGACCAAAGATTAAATTTCAAATATATCATGATATTCTGAAATATGACCATTATAGGTACACAACGCGTTTTATTTGTAATTAATTTCATAGACACGCATTGCGCCTTTCGTGTTTTTTCAAAAAGTACTTCATATTTTCTTTATCTTCTTTCACAGTTATGTTGAGGAAGTTATACCATTTTGACAGACATATTTTTTTGTTCGGATTTGTTCCGCGTTTTGAAAATTTAGCGATTTTTTCAAAGATTCTGAACTAAAATGTACATTAAATGCCTTTCACGATCCGTTACCAGAACTTTCACGATCGTCTCTCAATACTTGACCGCCGTTAGATATTCTTTCACGCCCATTTCTCTCGATAAACCGAATGACACCCGTGTAGAACCGATAATATAAAATATGCAAATTTCGAATTATAATAATTATTCCATGTGATCTGTTACTTCAAGTTCTATAAATTATAGGCAACATTAGTTTACTGATGTACAGCTCTCGTGCATATACAATCAAATATAACTAAACAAAATCATGGACTCGCGTGACATTGAAATAAACTCATTATAGATACCAGGAATGAAATTTTTCATTTACACCAGAGGCGCGTTTCGTCTACAAAAGTCTTATCAGTGACGCTCGAATCAAAAAGATCGAACTCCAAAGTGGGATTTTTTCTTTTACTACACGTGTATCACCTGCAGTTTAAAATCAGTCAACATGTTACAACCGGGAATAGGAAAAGGACTTAATCGTCAATTGATTAATTATTCTGTTATTTATAGATTTGAGACATAAATTTTAAATACAGATGTAGGTTACTTGATAAACATGATTTTCAATCCGTGACATCTATTGGAAATAACATACATTTAGATCTATATGAACTATTCCAGGATAGCTTAAAAAAGTTTTTATCATAGATGATTTATACTCGAATTTGATTTTCAATTACTAGTACTAAGTTTTTAATTTCCTTTTCTACATTCATTGTCCTTTTTATGTAGATTCATCGGTTTATAATTATTCTTATCAGAAAAATCTCAAATGCTGCCTGTAAATAAATTCAATATTTGTTTCAAGGCATGCACTTTAAACATTTTTTTGTCCGAAAACATCGCAAATAAAGAGAGCGAAAGACTCAGATTATCATTATTGATATGCATTTCTACACACAAAATATAAAATGCCGATGGGATTTGAGAGCTGAAATGTATTAAGGAAAAATATACTGCATCAAACTTATAACTATACCATATAAATTGGTATTCTATGCAATTATAACTCTCCTCGTGATGTCTGAATTAGACAGGTGCGATTAAAAGAATTATGATAACAAATACGATTAATCTATTTAAAAGCATTTGTGATGAAATAAAGAATGTAAATTGATAGTATTCATTTATAATTAACCTTTCATAAGCTAAAGCATTCGTGGTAACATTTTCAAAAGCGTACACCAAAACGTTAAGATTGGATTTAAATGTACTGAACAATTTAAATTCAACCAATGACGAAGCGTTATTTTAAATTTTTGGTGTACGAACAATGAGATTACCCATAATCCTTTAGATTCTGAAAAGACATAAAAAAATCCAGAATTATGGTTGCCAAAGTTGTTACATCCGGCTTTGAATCTTTAAATGAACTATTCTCATTTTTGCTTATGTAAAAAAACAATGTTTATCTTTTTTTTTAAATTTTACATTTAATAAAGTAATTATTGATATCAGCTACGCTCGTAAAATATCCCGTTAGAACTGATCAGAAGCAGTCATATCAACTGTTGATATAAAACATCAGATATGCGAGATAAATTTACAAAATAATAACTTGATTTTGTATGATCAAACATACTGTCAATAACATATGTTCCGCTATAATTACAAATTAAACATATAACCAGTAATTTGTATAACAAAACAACTCAAGATAGAAATACAAGTAGGCGAGTTGCATGTCAAACCATCCTTATTAAATATTAACATGTATCACCATATGTTGTTATCAGTTTAATTAAATGTATAGAAGATGCATTTAAAATAACATGTGGTATTATTTTTGCAATAAGACAACTATGCACCAAGGACCAACTGACGTAAATGATAGGAATTTGAAGTCATCGTATGGCCTTCAAAATGGGAGTTCAAGGTCATCGTATGAACTTCAAAATGAGACAAACCCATACCACATGTTTGTTTTACGAAATGAGCCAAGAGTAAAGTCATTGCATTATATAAGTTAAACTTGCACTGAAAAAATATCCGAAAAACATGATCAAATGACTTATAAATATAATTCAACAATGATATTGAAATAAGGAGATATGGCATGATAACTGATGAAACAACCATATATTAGAGTCCAAATGAAGTGGATGTATAAGCAATGCAACTTAAGGTCGACTTACCGTTTAGTCGACCAGAAAAGGCCCCGACCGCCTTCAACAAGTAGCAAATGGATATCATTTAGTCGACCATAAAAGGCCCGACGTTACAAAATGTGAATCATTTCTAGCAAGAAAACCAATTGCTTGATTTATGACCAAACAAAAACCAACAAAAACAAATATGACAGACAGCAACCAACAATAACCACTGAGTTACAGGCTCAATAGAAGTCTTCGATTTTAGTGGTGACTACTTTCCAGTTTTTTATTAAAAAGAGAAAAAAAAATGTATTATCTGTACATTTATTTATTCTACCAGTACGGTTATATAATGTTTTGATTATTCAATCAAATGTGATTCTCATTTGCCATTTATTTAAATACAGAAATTATATGTAAAATTATTCAAAATATGTTCAGACTATTTGACATAGAGAAAGTTGAAACGCATGCAAGCAACAATGATTTTAAACAGTACAAAACATTTCATTTGAATGTCCACATCATTTGAAAGAATCAGTAATGTCGATAATACTCATAAGTTCATCTTCAATATCAATCCCTTTTCTTTCATTCAATCTTCTCAAAATAGGAAATAAACAACGCAATTTTTTTACTCCTAAGCTTTAACTCATTGACAAAAAAACTGACTTAACTGACTTAATCTAAATGCGGATGTACCAAATAGATGAAAAGAATTATCACCTGACGACTTAGATTACTACAGACACTTCAAATAGATCGTGATGATATGAGCCATAGTTGACGAAAGCAATACCCCCATTGTACAGTGAGTGTTTTTCAAAGTCGAATCAGTCAAATATTTTAGGAAAAAAGTATAAACAATAAATCATGAACATTTTCATAGGGGACCTAAAATTAAAATAAGACCTTAGTCCCGAAACTGTATAAAATAAAAAAAACCGACAGTTTAACAATTTGCAAACAATACACAGAAATTTACTCATTGAATATGACAGTTGTTGTCCATTCCATTGGTTTGTTTAAGGTTTTGATTTTGCCATTCGATTATGGACTTTCCGTTATGAATTTTCCTCGGAGTTCGGTATTTTTGTGGTTTTACTTTTTCTAAACTGCGCAAAAAGAATCATATGTACTCTATATCACATTTTAGTGTCACAGGATGGAGATTGATACTTCTGCACTACACAATACACTATTAATTAGCAAATGGTATTAAATTGTTTCCTCGTCATTGATATTTCTGCAATCATCTTCCTTTTATGTTTTCTAATATAAATGTTATTACGTAATAATAAACATGACTGAATACAAATAAGCCTGATGCCAGATGAAAGTTTGTTTAAACTTATGTCTAGTTCAAACTGTTCATATAACAATATTAAGAATGATTTACATTGAAGCTTTGATAATTAGAATTAGAGATAATTTCTATAAAAGTTCTAATTCATTAGACATATATTATTATTTATTATACTCTTTACTATGTGAACGAAACAAGTTATGTTCAAAGATGAAATCAATTTCATATAAAGTTGTGAAACAAAAACAGCTAATACCACAATATGTCATAATTAAATTAAAGAAAAAATTAACACAGATCAACCATTTATTGTTTAAAAGGCAATGATCATTTCCTCTGTATTTATTCACCTTGAGTCATATTCAAAAAGCATTCGCATGTTTCTTATATTAACAGTATAATGCGTGTAAATCCCAAAATGGATTAATTTTAAATATGCATAATGAGGATTAAAACATTATTCAACGATATCTGAATTATAATTTAGTACGTCAGACTCGTATTTCCTCTTTTACATTCCCGACTATGCCGTCCAAATAAATATTTTAAAAGGCAAAATGAATATAGGAATTAAAATAGCATTGCAATCTTGTGTAGGTCATACATGCCGTGGGATAGAAAAACATTGGTGTTTCAACTGCAATTTTATTGATAGATTTTGGCAAATTCAATAATATTTATCAAACCTGTCTTCAACACCAAGATAAAGCGTATAATTAAAATATAAAGTTATGGATACATGAATTGTGCTTATTGTTTAAAAATTTTAAATGCATTAAAAAAAATCAGACATTTTTAAGTTAGAATTAACCCAACCATGTGCATGTCAGTGTAAGGATTAGGTACAAGTACTTAAAATCTTTCAATTCTGTATGGGTGGATTTAACTTAGATCAATTAAAATCGAAAAAATAAAAAAAGCAATGAATGAGGTTGTTTAATTTAATACATGTTTTTTTCTGTGCTTCCTTGTTGAATATTTGTTTGTTTTTATAGTGTTAAAGATTGCAACACAATGGTGACTGATGTACCTCTATTTTTGAGATTTTTACCTATTATGTTTAAAATTGAGAATGGAAATGGGGAATGTGAAAATGTGTGTTTGTTTTGTTCACGCATTGTTGTCAATATAATGGAACTTGATGCGACTGTCATACAAGTGAGAGGTTTAGCTAGCTATCAAACCAGGTCCAATCCACCATTTTCTGCATAAGAAAATATCTCTACCAAGACAGGAATATGACAGTTGTTAACCATTTATTTGATGTTTTTGAGCTTTTGATTTTGATATTTTGATTAGGCACTTTCCGTTTTGAATTTTCCTTGGAGTTCAGTATGTTTGTGATTTCACTTTTTATATGGATATTTAAACAGAAACTTGATGTAAAGTAAACTGACGTTCTACACAACAAAAGTCAGCTGATTTTCAAAATTATGTTTTGATGATAAATCGGGTAATTTATTCTGACTATTTGGACTATTTGGATGTCTGTTGATAACGGCATAAATATCATCTGCAAAGTGTTTATAATCATTGCACTTTTGTAGTGTTTTTAAAAACTAAGATTAATTGCCTTGATTATTCACTATATTATATGTAATGCACATATTGTATCGATTTACTATTCTTCATTAGAGTTTTTAAAAAATGACATTGAATTATGTAACCCTTTCATACAAGTATAATTATACATTCCAGAAAAAAAAAACATTCGAGTGAAATCGGCATATTAATGCAAATGTTCTTTCTGTGTTTCCAACAAACCACTTTTAATCTCTGCTTTTTTTTTTAACCTGGATGTAATTGGGTTTTTACATTGCATTTGCAAATGTTGCTGTTACGGAAATGTCAAATTTGAATGATGTGTAGCACTAAGAGGCTAAGGCTGCTTCAATTCCTATTTTCTTTCCAGTATGTTGATCAATGTAAATTCAAAGTCTTCTTATAGGACGATGCTGGTCGCTAAATTAATGTGTTCAGTAAACCTGTTTGTTTTCACATGCTGTGTCAATGAAATGAATGGACTTATCGGACATTGGAAATTTCCTTGATTGTATTTATACCAACATGCTTTAATTGTAAAGCAGGTTTCCCTGTCTTTTGCAGATTGAATGATTATATTGTTTGTTGATATTGATAAAGTAATGGGCTAAACGATTTACAGATACATACAAACAGTGATTATCTTAATAAAACAATATATATTCGATCTAAGAATTACTTACTTTATTTTATCAAATATTGTAAAACAAACGTGAAAAAGATACGTCTTCTTTAATGAATATTTTGGGCAAAAACTGAATTTACAGATTGTTTTTATTCGTAATCAAATACTAGATAATATTCCAACAAAATCACTTATAGTATCATAACAATTTCTTGTGATAAATATATCTGTGTTAAAAATCAATAAAACCTGATATGTTATAACAGGCTTTGCGTTTTTACTGCTCGTTTAGCTAAATTGGTTAACGTTTCCATACAGACACAATTTGGGCGTAGATATTTAAGAACAATTTTCATGTCTGTTTTTGAAAAGAAAATCTCTTCTTTCTATGACTTCAAAGAATTGTATGGTTGTTCGAATATTCAATCGATTCAACGTCAATAATAAAATATACTTATTATGTCATTCGAGTTTTGTCGTCAATAATTTTATGTAAGGCGGTCGCTTTGGTTGTCTTCTAGAGTCTTAATCAAAATATAAAGTTCATCATAAAGAAAATTTAGACAAATTTGGACCGCACTACAATCATATGGAGACACAATGCTTATATACCTTAATACATAATATGATACTATATAGAATGAACCTGATATTGATAAATCGCTATTCAGATTATTCCATTTGATTTATAGATAGAGATTTGTCATCTATGTAAGTCATTAGTTAACATGAAAGTGCAATGTTTATAAAACAGAAGATGCCACTCACTGACAGCTATATAGTCCATCATTATTATAAACAGCTTGTTCCTAAAATCCAATGTCAAAGAAGATTCAACAGCTATTTATTTTGGTTTCGGAAACAAATCCTCTCTTTTGTCACTAGTTTGCCCATTTTAAAAAGGCTTTTTATTTATTAACTTCGACATGTAGAATTTTAAAAGTTATTAAGAGGAACTTTATATACAAAATTATACCAATATAACTCTATCAAATCGGTTCAACAGAAAGTAAAGAATTACCAGTAAACCATACTTCATAAATATACCGTATTAAACTGATCGAAATCTGAAGAACTTAATCATTGACCATATACATCATGATTTTATTTCTAACCTCATATGTTCATCTTCAATTACGAGTAGATTTGATTTGTCATAAACATTAAAGGTAGACACACTATTGTGTAATACAAAAAACTAATATTATGATCATTGCTGAAGGTGAAACAAATAATATATGATTGCTGAATTCCACGTCATTTGGAAACCATTGGAAAGTTGTCTCATTGTCATTCATACCACATCTTCGTATTTGTATATATAATGTCATAAAAGCCAAATAAAGAAAAGGAAATAAAGAAACATAAAGGTCGTGTTTCAAACTGTAAATAAGATAAACTAATACAATCTGAATATAAAGATAAGAAGATGTGGTATGATTACCAATAAGACGACCATCCACAAGAGTCCACAGAACTTCGAGGTAAGCAATTATATTGTTACCGTACGGCCGTCAACAATACGTAATGGATTTACAACTGTTTATTCATTACCATTTCTTAAATGTATTTAGCCATAAGAAGAATTTGAACACCATTTTTCTTTTTATTATAGTTCGATTTATAAATAACGATTATGATATCTAACTGATGTAAAATGTCACTTTTTATTGAATTTCTGCAGGTGGAATTATACTTTATCATTACATCATTATACCTTATATGATAACATGCAGTAACATATTGATCAATGTACTAAAAGTGTATTCAAGATGCAACTTTTTAAAAATATTTCATTCACTGAAAATTGACATTCGACGTCAAATCAATGAAAGGAGATGTGGGACCCATTTTTGTCTCAAGATTACCGTGAGAATTCTTGTGTTTAGTAAGAATTTAAAGACAGAGAAGCTATATTTTTTCCGTTTAATAAAACGTGGTGTATTAAAAATCTCGATTTCTTCGCCACGATATAGCATTTTATAGAGTTGTCTGAAAGTTAATTCACAGTTTATTTATGAAAAGATGTTTTCCTGGGCCTATTTTAAAAAGGTTTAACAAAAAAAAAGCCTTTCAGAATTCTATGATATTTAAGACCGTCAACTTTATTGCTCATTGGTATACCAATCACTTGACTGCGTATGCATTTATCTATAAAGAAAAAAAAAAACATTATTGGTTTTAATAATCTTTCCTACAAACACGTAATATTTTGTTATTACCAATACTGATTTGAATCTACAGACGTTTTAAATCGCAAGGAAATGTTGTATTCAATGCATTTTTCCCAATTTTCACATTCTATATCCAATTATAAAAGCTATCTTCGGCATACTAGTTGAATTTCCTCACCACACAGAAAACTAAAGCGATAGCTTCTTGCACTCGACATCTAAAACCCTGGAATAGATTACCTTATAACCTATATTTGGCTGAACCTTTCGGACTCTTGGGATCTCGATGTTATTCAACGGCGTACTTTTAACTTTTTTTATTCGAACATCGCTGATAAATCTTTCAAATGTAATTAAAGACAACAGTAGCATACCGCTGTTCGAAAGTCATTAATCGGTTGAGAGAAAACAAATCCGGGTTATAAAATAACACCGAGAGAAACACATCAATTATAAGAGGAAAACAACGAAACAACAAAAACACTGAGTGCAACAACAACAAACAAATGGACAATGCAACACCCACAGAACGAAGCTCAGCTATTAGATACAATTGCCATTTTCCTGACTTGTCCCAGGACATTTATTGAAAAAAGGTGGGTTGAACCTGGTTGTGTGGTCCAACCTCGCGCTTTTATGACAACATCACATGACAGGACAACAGTACAAATAAATGCAAGAATATTAAAAACGCGCGCCTGGGTTACTAAATGATAGGCTGCCACCATTTATTTACCGATATCTTATAATCTCGTGTATGTTTTAGTTATATTTATTAATTGAAAACGTTTTGATGTTTATATTTCAGAAATAATCTTATGTTCCTGTACGTCGTGAAATAAGGCCTGTAAAACGTGTCAAAGGTATCTTTAATAAAAAAAACAACAATCGTTAAAACCCAGATATGAAACACCACAAAGCTTTTGACAGCATGGTTTGTTGAAGAGAAGGGATCTTCAGTATAAAGATAAAAATCTATACTTCTATGTATTATAGCTGCTTGACCTTTACATATTATGTGTTAAAGCCCGTGTTAAGCAGTAAAATTAAATAAATCCGTCATTTTCACTTTCTATACTATTTAAAAAAAAAAAACAGTAGACATTGTTTCATTCATTATTATATAATTTCTTGATTATTTGATGTCAAATGTTTACGAGTTATAGCTAACGTGCAAACTATAACTCCAATTACCTTTGACATAGACAAATGAAATAATGATTGATGTAAAACGAGAGAAAATGATTTACAATTGAAAAAAATCATTCAACTACCACAGTGTAGTTCCTAATTGTGAGATCCTAAAATCGAAAAACCGATATTAGGAAAAATTAAAAAAAAAAGTTATTATAACAAATGCAAAATCTTCGTTATTAAGGAATTTTGTTGACTTTCGAATTGCAATAAGACAAATGATAGAACTGATTTGATTTCTCAAGTTTTATTGATAATCTGTCAAAGTTTGTCTTGATTGCAAATTGCCTTTCGTTACACCATCATTATTTCAAGCATTCTAAAATATAATTGGGTGTCAATACCGTTAAGGAAGTTGAACCCAAATGTTACATCACATCTTAGTATTTTCTATATCGTTTTTGTTCAAGCAATTCCAATAGCTGTAATTTTATTATTGACAAGAGTTTTCTATTTTTCTGTTAGAACCATTTTAATTCTCATTTTTCCTTTGGTAAAACAGTACAAACTTGTTATGTTAAACCCTGTTCAAAGTTTCCAGTACAGAATAAGAACAAAATATAAAAATTCAGTTATAAAGGACTGAATTCATCTCAGCGATATAAAACAGAAACACATCAAACAGAAACACAGATCATACGTAGCAGGGTATTTACACAAAAAAAAAACTGTGAAGTGAAAGGGTTGTTTTCTTAGCAATACCAATATTTGAAACATAAAATGCCTTATTAGAAAATGTCCAAACATTAGAAACTATATCTTGTTGTTTTGCTTGCAAAAATTAATAGTACCGTTTAGTAAACAAAGAACGTTGAACTAAACACAGGGAAAAACTGCTATTACCTGTTCTTATTTCCGCATATTTAATGGTTTTAGTTAATAAAATTAAAACAAAATAATGTAATATTCTGTCATTTTAACCGATATGTTACCGATACCGATAACCAAAAATCATAGACTGTTACATCTGTCTCATATCAATAGTGTAGGTATGAAGCCAGGGGATAGCACTCATCAGTCTAGTAACAATCAAATAAGTTGAACTTCTAATTCATAGACCAATAGCTATATAGACAATGCAAATGTCGCAATTACCCTTATTATGACCTTCCCATGAGTTTTAGTAGTAGGAATGTGTATAAATTATTGTAAATATGTCCTACGAGACGCGTTTATTCGAAAGAAGTGATGCATAATACTCCTATGTCTAGTTAGCAGAATACTCCTTTAGATTTACACGATTCATTATTAGCAAAGCTGCCAATTTCTTATTTCGCCGAGCTTGCTCTTTACGTTGCACTTTGCATTTAAAGCGAGAGCATTTTTTAGCATTACAGGTTCATTTTGTATATTTTCTTCGTTGTAATATGTTCATTTCCCAGTTTCTATTTTATTTTTGGACTCGCGGACATATTCTGTTTGGTTTATTTTCTTTCGTGGGCTCGCCCAACGAATATTTAATTTGACAAAAATCGGTCTATGGCCATCAGCAGGTATCAATATGTCGACTGTATTTACATTAGAAACAAATAATAGTACAAAATCTACAGTAATTTAATCAAATACTGTTTATTTTATTTCATGCAAATCCTGTATACATTTGATGGTTATTCCTGATGGTACAATTATCCATCAAATGTTATCTTCTCTCTCGATCTACTACGAGTTACTGAATATGAATCCATCAAAATGACTTTATGATGCGTTAATAATGTAATATGATAATCCATTTCTATTCAATATTTGTTCACAGATTCCGAATGATGTATCTATGAAAAAACCTACCACTCACATACTGATAAAATAAATGGCTGAGAAGATCTGAACAGATTTTGCTCTTTATGGGTGAATGGAAATATAAGATAAGATTTGAACAGATTTCTGTGTATATGTGTGTGAATGTGAGATATTTGATCAGATCTATCTTATCTACCAATATTTTGACTATTATATTTATTGTGTCTGTTTAGTTAACGCATCAATGTAAATATAACGGAATTTGATGAGACTGTCATCAAAGTGAGAGGGTTAGCGGTATAAAACCAGGTTTAATCCACCATTTTCTACATTTGAAAATGACTGTACCAAGTCAGAAATATGACAGTTCTTGTCCATTCGTTTTTGATGCGTTTTGTTATTTGATTTTGCCATATGATTATGGACTTTCCGAATTGATTTTCCTCTGAGTTCAGTATTTTTGTGATCTTACTTTTTAGTTTAAACATAAGATCTATCTTTGAATGTGTGAATATAAATGATGACGGGAACAGATTTAAAAAATATGTCCCTGTATGTGTGAATAAAAATTAGTAGAGAAGATTCAAACAGATTTCTTTTTATGTGTGTGAGTATAAATTATAGGATGAGAAGGTTAAACAGATACCTCTCCGTATGGGTGCATGAAAACGATAGAAGAAAATTTTAACTGACATCAATTAGTGTGTGTGCAAGGGGAGGGAGATTTGAACAAATGTCTCTTTGTGTGTGTGAATATCTATGATAAGAAAAATAGGTTTGGACAAATAAATCTATGTTTGTGAGAAGATTAAAAATGATATATTATATAATAGAAGATTGGAACAGCTTTCTCTGTGTGTGGGAAACGTAATTATAGGGAGAACAATTTGCATAGATAACTCTTTGTATGTGTAAATATAAATGATATCACTCTGTATGCGTACATGAAAACGACGAAAACGATGTTAACAGAAATCATTTTATGTGAGTGCATGAAAATATTAGCATTTTGAACAAATATCCTCAGCAAATATCTGTGTGTGTATGTGTATGAAAGGATATGAAAGAAGGTTTGAACAAATATCTCTTTAAGTGTGAATGAAAACGAACGAAGATATGGACATACTTCTCTCTGTATATGTGAATGGGAATGAGCGGAGAATATTTGAACAGATATCTCTCTATGTATAGTACATGCAAACGATAGGAGATTTTAACAGATATCTTTTAGTATTTGTGAATGAAAACAATAGAAGGTTTGAACATATATCTCTATGTGTGTGTAATGGCAATATTAGAAGATTGGATCAGATATCTGTGCGTGTGTGTGTGTGTAAATTAAAACGATAGAAGATTTGAACCGATATCTCTGTATATGTGAATCGAAATGACGCAAAGAAAAATCAACCTGCAGGATTGAAAAGGAGAATCATGTAAAGTTGCAAACTTCCTAGATTAACCGGACAGCCAGGAATTACGGGTTTAATGGTTATACGTCAATAAAGACATTCATGTAGTTAATCTATCGAATAGTTTCTTGTGTTTCTTCGTGTATATTCCAAAAGCTATTTAGCATGTTTGTTGACTCAATGAACCATTTCAATCATTTGGTACAAAGGACGAGAAACTAATATTTTATTTTTCATGTGTTGCAAATTCGTGAAATTTGTGAATTTGTAGTTGATGCTTCCACAATCTTTGATATGCCTTTTTTTTTTTTTTAGGTCACTTCTATGTCATGCTCCTTATTGGTGGTTATCATAAATGTTGTTTTTTCATTGAGTACTTTTGCGTTTACTCACTTTTACCAGAAGTATCAGGTTATTTCATTTACATTGTCTGAATAAACTCTGTGCGATTTAAAACAGAGACAAATAATATAAAATTCTGAATCTTGTCTATCGTTTAGAGTCGTATTTGTGTTTTATCTTTGATTTTATTGGCACTGTTGTTTTGTTATTTCATTTAGAATCGGTTCTTCTTTTTTTGTAATTTCATTTAATTTTGTCTAGTCATACAGGAGGTATATCATGCATATATATAAGAGGCTATAATCAAAGTGAAATATCATTTACAGCATTCGTTATGTGGACAATTGTAATTGTGTGCATGGTTAAATATTATAGTTTTTCAACAAATATCTATTGAGAATGCATTGTTTTAGCTTCCATGCATTGAGCCTTTTAACAATATGAAATTAACTGTTCAAACAGTTGATGATTGATTAAAAATGAAAATATTAAATTCAAACATTCTATGTTGATAAAGAAAGGGAACTTTCAATGCCAGTTAATGGTTTTGACTCAATGTGTAATGTGCTTATTTTTCAAATGTTGACTTAGCTAATGATGTAATTAAAATAACGAAAAGCAATAAAGATAAAATAAAACCATTATCCCATTTCAAAAAATCAGAAGGGCCCATAAAGGATATGTCTGCATTACTAGTACATGTACGATGATGCATCAGATATGGGTTGAATGGTTTAACACTTGTAACTTGTGGGCCCTTTATGGCTTTCTGTTCAATGTGAGCCAAGGCTACGTGTTGAAGTCCGTACTTTGACCTATAGTGGTTAACTTTTACAAATTGTGACTTGGATGGCGAGTTGTTTCTTGGGCACTCATACCACATTTTGACTTCTTACCGAAACAAATACTTTAAATCCTTATCATACCTTCACACATATATTTCTTGTGATAAAGTGATTATTTTGAGCATTCACGCAATCATGCATTCAGTTAATATTTAAGAAATACAAGCAAGCTTTATGGTAAATATGTAACATACGTTAGATTTGTGATATCTGATATTATTAAAAATTCAAACACGATAATTACTGAATCCCCCATAATCGCTTCTATATATTTATTTAAGGATTAATTCACAAACTTAATAAAAAGCACTTGACATTTTCTATCACAGCTTCCGAAATAATAATCTCTTTATAATCAGTTGAACAACAATATATTGTGTTAAATGTCAGATAAGTTTTATTAAAAGGTTATTGACAGAATTTACTTTATAAATATTTTGTCATACTTGTCTAAAACACAAAGCGAAAACATGAGAACACATTACACAGAGTCAACCATGAGAAAGAACGGCTGTAATCGACACTACAAAAGTTTTACTGTCACTATTACGAATTGGTTGACCAAAACGACGCGTTGGTGTCAGAACTAACTAGCGACATGTTTCCGGGATCCGTAGTCCTTTTTTTAACGAGCTGTGTTTCCGAGCTATGAATCTCAGCAAACTGCTGTCGCCTCTTTCATTTGTCTCCATGAAAAAATAATTGAGCTAAACACATTTTATCAAACTAAATGAGAGATAGGTTCGTCTGGTCTCGCTGATCTCTCTTGTTAAAACTAGTCAAAACTAGATGGATGCTATGACAACTTCATTATTTGTCCACATGGTACAAATCCCAGAAAGGTCTACTGTAGAGTTTACTCATAAACGTAGGATGGTATCCAATTTTTGTCAATGAGTCACTTTAAAACCCACATACGGGTATATAAATTGGATGTGCAAGTTTGATAGATTGAAATATATCTATATTGTCATTTATCAAAAAATGTGCATTAAGGATGTACACCTCTGAAGAGCCAAAAATTTCTAGAATTAAACTTTTTTTCTTAACCTGATTTTTGGGTTTATAAGACTGTAACAAAATAATTGGTGAAGAAAAAATCATATGGTGGTGCACTTCTTTTTTTGCTACGGCCCTTTGAAAATGTCCAATTTTGATGATTTTCCCATTTTCATCGATTTTTACCTATTTTTTGGGCTATTATCATGAAAAAAATCACTGTTCCACAATTAAACTTTTTCTCATACTTTCTATAAAGATGAAGTGGACCAATCTAGATAAATTTTACTTACAAAAACTATAGGTAGGTGTTAATATAAGAAAGTTTTATCATATTTTGATGCTTTTTTGTGTAAAATTTACCATGCTGTCAATTTTGTATTTTTGTGATTTTTCTCAGTTTTAAAAACAAAACGCATATTATTTCAACTTTTTTGTTATAAATGAATGAAAAAAGACATATCTAAGAAATTTTAAAAGACCAAAATGATATGGGATGTACATAAGTCTTGTAAAATCATTTTTTGTATCCCTCACCCATTTTCTAAAAATTTTGGCTAAAAGTACTGACTTCATTGGTCGTAAAATTTGAAAACTGGATTACGCAAAAACCATTCATTGTAAATACACAATTTTTTCACAGATTTATGTTTGCTTATAATAATTTTAAAATTCATTGATATTTTCCACTTCTATCACATGTTTTGGAAATAATTCAAGAACGAGATTTCAACGAGACTGAACGAGACTGAAAAGTCAGAAGAATACATCCTTAACTACAAAAAAGACCTTCATTTTTTTACATAAATAAGGCCGTTAGTTTTCTCGTTTGAATTGTTTAACATTGTCTTATCGGGGCCTTTTATAGCTGACTATGCGGTATGGGCTTTGCTCATTGTTGAAGGCCGTACGGTGACCTATAGTTGTTAATGTCTGTGTCATTTTGGTCTTTTGTGGATAGTTGTCTCATTGGCAATCATACCACATCTTCTTTTTTATACTTAACGATAACCAGTCTGCATATTTAAAACAACATGGCAATACTCAATGGTATTGAGTCTAGAAAGTCTAACATTGAAATAATTAAATAAATGTACTGGGACTATAGAGATAAAACCAGCTAGTGATGGAGAAACTGATAAGACATCTGACGTAAGCCAATACAGATATATATATTAAAGTTTTATAAGGAGTTTCAGGAATAATCTATTCCGCTTTTTTCATCCATTTACCATATCATTTCAAAGTTACACAGAAAGCAAGAGGATACTAGTATTCATAATTTTGTTGACCTGCTTTAAAAAAAAATATGAATAAATGGATATATTGGGCTTCAACCCAACGTTTAATCGAAAGTAGAATTGAGTCTATGGTCTTTGATAATGGATATGTGTCCATAGAAGATGGATTGCTAATGAAATAATCTTAAATCTCATATGATTTGATGTTGAAAATTTTATTTAATTCAACGAAGAATACCAAAGATTGGTCAGTTTAATTTCGTTAAGAACAGAAACAGGGAAATCACTGACAGTTTTTCTAGACTTGAGACATAGCCATGTACATTATTTTGTACATTGACAGGATTCAGATGTGAAAAAAATGAAATGCACATTTAAAGTTAAAGACACAGTTACCCAACACCAAAATAATGATTACTCCACTTACTTTTTTTCTCGAGTATCACGTCCTATAAAATTGTTTTTTGAAGGATGGAAGCATAAACACTATAGTGACACGAGATGATCATAAACACTATAGTGACACGAGAAGATCATAAACATTATAGTGACACGAGATGAGCATAAACACTATAGTGACACGAGATGAGCATAAACACTATAGTGACACGAGATGATCATAAACACTATAGTGACACGAGATGAGCATAAACACTATGTTGACACGAGATGATCATAAACACTATAGTGACACGAGATGAGCATAAACACTATAGTGACACGTGAAGATCATAAACACTATAGTGACACGTGATGATCTAACCAAGTTTTTCTTGTCTACAGTTTTACCTTGACCAATTTGTTTATATGCCTGACAATTCAGATAGTGGCAACAGGATTGAAGCTCATGAAAATTTACCATCTGCTTCCATTACAGTAATAAATGAAAATAATCTCCTTCAGAAAGAAAAATATATACAAATGTATGCGTAAACACATAAAATATAGAAAGCATCTCTTTGTTCACAACTTTCCAGATTTAATGCTTCAAGGCCATACTGCAAAATCTAAATATTATGGTTTTATACTTTTAGCCTAACTATTAATTATCTTAGGGTTATGTTCTATTTAGATCAGCAATGTTTGCTCCAGACACAATTTATTTATATAGTTCACAAGTTAACGTGCTTATCATGTACTAGTATACATAAAACAAACCTAGAATGCACATAACTTGGAATTAACACTCCAGGGATTTTTTCTTTGATTATTTTTGTATAATCTAAAACCATGATAATCAATTAAGCTATGAAATCTAACTTGTAAAATATTCATGACAAAAATAACACTTAAAGTACTTTCTATACAACAAACGTCAACACATATATTTAATTCTATTTGTCGATGATTATATTCTTTATAACTTCTGCATGAAATCGATTATAATTTTGAAATTGAAATGACAGTTCAAAATGAAGTCTGTAACGTATTTAAAATATATGTAAATAAAAAAAACATCGATAAATGCAACTTGTAAATATAGAGATAAGATAAATATTATTTCTAACTAATTTTCTATGTAAGTATTCAGCAGCTATTAAAAAGCAACAGGTCACGTGGTAAAAAATCAGAAACATCAAATAGCACGAGCCAATTAATAAAAAAAGTCATCAACTTACCTATGTTTAAGGTAAAGTGTTGGTCTGATGCCGTCATAAAATGACAGAAAGTCAACAAGATCACTATTCTCTTCATCTTCAGTTAATTATATTTCTTCTGTAATCATCTTGTCAAAAACGAAAGTAACACAGTCCTCATCTCCTCCATTTAAATGTTAATTTGTTAATTGTCAAGTTTTTATCATGGTAGTATCTGTACTAACTGTAGAGTAATGATGATTTAGTCTGGATTGCTCTACGGTCGATGTAATGGTCGATACCAACACACAGTCGGACATATAGTCAGCTTGTTAAATGTTAGGATTATAATAATGAAGTTTTATTTGTTAAAATAAGATGAAAGACCAATCAGAAAATTATATTTCCAACTGCAGTCACTATCCAGGGATTAAGTAATTAGAGTTGTGGCGAGTTGATCAATAATTCAAAAAAATATTCTATAGATTTGATCTTCTGTATTTTATATAATTTATCTCTCTGTGTGAAATAAATATGCACTGGGGATATTTACTTTATCATGAATGTTCATTACATTGTATTTACCGTTAATGAAGTATTGTTTCTGGGTCATTTGTCAAATGCAATTAATAAATGTACTATTATCTTTTTTTTAATTTGTAAATCGTGTTTTCTATTTCTATTTCTATTTGCATTTTTCAATGTTTGTTTTTGTTACGTATTTATTTTTTTAGTAAATATTTTTTTTTGTAAATGCATACTTGATTGCGAAAAGGGTTATCGATAAAAAAAATCATTATCAATATCGTTTGTCTATTTTGAAATCTTACTAGCCTGCTTGAATGAAAAAAATGTAGGCCAAATTGTACAATGAAATGATCTTAAATGCTGATGTCTGCCAGTAAACGAGCGATTTACCAATTCCACGACAAAAAAATCTTGTCTGTCTAATAAAGTATATTCGCTCCTCTGTTTAAAAAACCAAGCCTTTCAAAAGACTGTCATAAAATGATAGTATATAAATAAATTAACTAAAGATGCAGAAAAATAGTACAGGTCTGTGTCCTTGTTTTTAGAGAAATAACCAATGAAAATTTGGCGGGAAATTATTCTCTGTACGTTTTTCTTGCATTTGATATTGACACCTTTTCCGGATCCCGTTCTAAAACTATGAAAAAATAACAAGATTCAAAAATGTTTTTTTTAAACTGTACAATATATCAATATGAAAAGAAAATAAAGGGTTCACAGGCAAAAAATTTTATTTCAAAAACATGTATAATTTATAATATAAATTTATTTTTAGTGTAAACATAACTTTAAGTAACAACGAGTACACTTAAATCAAAATTACTACTATGCCAATTTATCTCGAGTTTGTTTATGCCCAGTACCGATCTGACGAGCCAAGTCGTTTCAACCAAGTTCACAGTTTGTTATAATATTGCGCAACTTTCCTATGATATTGGAGGATTTCCCAACTTTCTATATGTGTCTGTTCTAAGTGCGTTGCCAATATTGTCAGTGTACCCACATTTTTTATATGTCTGTTCTAAGTTGATAATATTTCCGATGGTTGCCGTTCAAATCAAATCAAATAAAAATCGATTTATTCGGACAGTATTTGTGTAGTTTGCATGATAGAAACAAGTGTTTTTTCTTTGTTTCATCAGAAAACTGGAAGATGACTTGACAATTTCGATTCAAACTCATCAACGTCGGTTCTTTCATCATGGTGTCAGTAATATGTCCTGGTCAAAGTTATTCATGCTGGGGTTAACTTATCTGACGTCACAAAGCTTGGATATTTAATTTAAAAAATGTGCAGTATATATACATAAACACCGTGATAATTATTGATGTGCACATGTATAAAACCATAAGAAAGTGTAACAAAATACCAAGAGTGACAAAATCCGACAGCGCAGTTATATTTGTATTGATGTAGCGCATTAAACGATTTGGTGTTGATGGCTTTCTTATCACTATGGTCTACGTGGTCTATTCGTTAAAATGTAAACCTTAATGTACCTCTGAATTTCTTTTACTTCTTTTTATTTTACACTGTCATTGCTTTAAATTCCTTTTAGCCAATCATTTCATAGATAGTCATATCTATTTACCTTATACCAAAGCTTGTTATTTGTTTAATTATTGCGGGATGTATCAAATTTTGTGATAGATTACTTTCACTTTTAACTCAAATCTATCATATGTAAACCTGAGCACATACCATGAAAGTAACGACGCATTGCAGTGGACTTAATACCAATAATATGGACTTTGCAAACAATAATTATAAAATATATATTTTAAAATGTTTTCGCGTGTCTTATAAGCAACTTAGTTTTACTCTTCCTAAGAAGGGAGGAGTTATAAGAAGGAAGGAATTGCATGCACAAGGAAAGTCAGGCTTGTTTCATTCCAAAGATGCAATAGTTGTAATCATTATACATATATAGTGATTACATAATTTTATTTTTCGTTGAGAAAATTATATTTGATGATTTCTGCCAAAAGTTGTTACGAATGTTAAATTTTAAAAAAATAAATTGTAAAATCAAACTTTTTTGTTCTTATCTTAATTTCAGCACCAAAAATATGAAAATAAGTCAGTTTTCGTCAATTTGTATTATGCTTCGACTTATGGTTTTCATTGCCCCCTTAGTTGCTCTTCTTTCTAAAAATGTGTTTGTATGCAAAAAAAAAAGAAGGGTGAAAACAAAAATGTTAGCACAAAAAACTCAAAACGTTGAAGAGGTAGCGCCTATTTTCTGAGTGTGTTATCACATAAGGATCATTTTCTAAGGGACCTTCTATGTTTACTTACTATTTGATTCACATATTTACTTCATTGCTTTCACTACATGTTAGTCTATTTCCGGACATGTGACTTAATTTTAAATGTTTAAAATGCATAAGACAGCAATTTTGATAGAATTTGTGAAGTTTTAACCAAGTCCATAATTCTATGAATTTGAAGTATTTTTGAAGTATTCTATATTTTCACTTTCAGATTCAATTTTTGTTTACGGTGTCTTTCAAGGCAAATTTTCTCAAAAACACGAAAATTTCAAAGTTTATCTGCAACAGCAATATGCAGTACCGAATATCAATTTGATAGTATTATTTTTATGAAATTGTTGAATCTTTGAAAGACTCTTTCATATCTAAATCAGTAGGATTTCTCAATTAACTTTCTTTTTTCTAACTTGTGAGTGAAATACATACAAGGAAAACTCCTCTTTTGGTTTGTCAGTATACAGTGAATAAAGATCGTTCTGAGCTGAACAAAAGGCTGTAATTCCCCATGGCAATTTTTTTTAGTAACAAGATTAGTTTTTTTTTTTTTTTAATTCAAGCTAAACTTAAATGAATATGAACCACTGGAGTTGTTTCAAAATGTAACAATCAATATATTCACTTGTAATGACTGACTTTCCCTTTTCTTTAATATTTACTTTGCTTTTATCTTCTCTAATATCTTCATGAAAATGAGAAAGTTTAATTTAATAAAGCGTTGAAATGCTATATATTTCTCCCTTCAATTCGTTTCCTGTCAATTGTTTAAGAAATTGTCGTTTTACGTACGATGCAATTTAGCTTGTTTTGTTCACCATTGAAAACATTTTTTATGTCGGGATGAACTTAAAATTGGTTTTCAGCATTCAATCAGGTCTATTTGATAGTTCTTAATTCCTATGTCATTCGAAAATCGATATTTAAAAATCAGATCCATTAAACTAAATATGCTGACCAGGTCAAATCGCAATGGATGTTACCAATATTCTAACAAAAGATTTTTATCATAGTTTTATTTTAATTCCGTTTATTCATTTTTGGACCATTAAGCTGTTTACACACAATCAATTCTATACTATCTCTTGTTTGTCTTTGGAATTCAACTATTTGATGATAACGTCATTAATTTTGAAAAAGATGTCATAACTCATATATGATCTTTTATACCGTTCATAGGGACAATAACAAATTGAAGCCATATCATTGACAGTTAAAAGCTGTTTGAATTGTCTGATCCCATAATCTATTCTTCAATTTTTAATTGTTTAAAACTGTCAGTACCATTAATTGCCATTTTGTATTCAAGCAACAATCCATTGCTATAGCAACTTTTTGAATATAATTTCGTTCGATTTTCAAAGAAGTGAGCACCTGGATTAATGTTTTGCTTTTTCTTAAATAAACTGCCACTTGTCGAATTACTTAGTAGTTTTGACTTTTTTTTGTTTGTTTAGTTTCCGAACAATACTTTTTAAAAGAAACCGTCAAAAATGCTTAAGTAACATTCATTTAGACTTCTACACAAAGACACATTTTTGTTTGAAAACGAAGCATTGCTTTGATATTTTGAAGAAGAAAAAAAAAAAACAAAAAACATTTCAAATATACATTTTTTAATACCTCATGATCAATCAAAACTCCTTTAATAATCACTCGCTTTCACTTAAGTAAGGTTTCCTTTAAAACTCTCAGTCTGTTTGTTTGAATTCGTTTGTTCTTCAAATTGAATTATTTCTTCAAGAGAGCATTTACCACCTTAATATACCAAATCACCATTTAAACAGACTGTATTTTCATACATAAAAAACATTTAACTTAATTTTTACACTTACAGGTTGTAATGGACAAGAAAATCTATATTGTTTTTAAATAAAAGGAGACGGAGGGACTATGCAATAGAGACAGAGACCCGGAGACCCAAAATACGAAAGCATATGGTTCCTTTTCATTTGAATTTACTTGAATTTGCTTAAATGTTTTGTGTATTTGACGCTTTACATTGGGGCTCTCAATGTGCTCGATAAAGCTTACTGAAAAAAAAAAAAAATCAAACGCATTTATTTATATAGGTGAAGTATGTTGATGCATATATATAGATTATAACATAGCATTTTTCATATCAGACCCCTTATCAGCCCTAGGTCATGATATCAGTCCAGGAGCCACAGGCTCGAGGTATGATTTTGACCATGGGCTGATAAGGGATCTGATATGAAAAATGACATGTTATGTTCTTTTTATCATAATTATACTTTAACAAAAGATAAACAGACAAAAAACATTTTAAAACTTTGAAAAAATACTTTTGTTGTAATATTTGTTTTGCATTTTTTAATAATTTATTTTCTTGACTCCTTATATTTTTTTTATCATATACTTAGCATTGATATGATAGCTTTTGCATATGTGTAATGAGCGGAAGTACTCAAGCCATAATTTCCCACCCGGGCTGATAACCCATATCAGGTGCATCTCGTGCACAAAACCCATAATAGTGCCTCTCGTGCAAGTTACTTGCGGTGTTTCCGGTATCGGTTGTTTACTTTTCCATTGTGACGTCAGATGTTTTTTATGACGACGTCAAAATTTACGGGAACTTTTGTGGGGATAGTTTAATACTTGCTAACAAATGCCATTGACAATTATGAATCATTTTATAGTACAACAAACATGGAGTAGTAATGATCGTCAAACTCTTCCAAATTTTCAATGTTTCAAAATGCCTCTATAGGAAATGTTACCATAAATATATAAGGAGTTAATGATGCTGTTGTTGGATAACTATAGTATATTTGATTCATAATTTTAATTTTCTTTATAAAGTGTTTGACTGTTTTAGTTATTGCAATAGTTTATTTGCCTTACATAAAACTATTGTCGGAAGTATATGATAAAGCGATTAATACATGGCCTTTTCCATATCAGCCTGGGTATCATCCCTCGACCCATATCAGCACCTCGACTCCGTCTCGGGCTGATATGGGGGTCTCGGGATGATACCCAGGCTGATATGGAAAAGGCCATGTATTAATCTCTATGTATCAACTTTGTTACACAAAGAAACGTCCGGAATTTGCCAAATGACGTCGAAATATCATCCGATAACGTTATGTACAGCAAAGCATGCGATAATAACCGGAAGCAGTTGATATGAAACGGAAGCATATGATATAAACCGGAAGCAGTTGATTACAAAAGTCATATCAAAACGGCTAAGGCAATTCTTCAAATTTAATGAATAAATATATGTAGAAATAGGTTTTATCATTGGGTACAACTATACCATTATTTTCTATAAGTATATGATAAATAAAATTATTTTACAACTAAAAGGTTTAAAAAAAATGGACGTTTATGTAAATTTTGAAAGTCAGCAGCCAAGTTTACACATCAATAATTTCTACTCTTATAATTCTCAACTATTTTTTTGTGCTGCACGTATGTAGTAAAGAGCATGCATGCGTCCTCTCAGTACCGGACCTAGCATTAAGTTATTCCCTTGTCCATCTATAAATACGTACATACATACATTGTAGGTCCGTTCGTCTGTACGTTCCAAAATTGGTTTCCGATCTCTAACTTTAGTTTGCCTCAACCAAATCTTAAGAAACTTATACACAATGCTTATCACCACAAAACACAGATCAAGTTCGATTTTGCTGGCGTCACTTGATACTAGAGTTATACTCCTTAACAAAAGGAAAAAATGTTGAATTTTTCGTTTCCGTTTTCCAACTTTAGTTTGTCTCTACCAAATGATATAAAACTTATACACACTGTTCATTACCACAAAACACAGATAGAGTTTGAATGTTGATGGCGCCACTTTTCCAGTTCAAGAGTTATGCCCCTGTACTAACAGCAAAATTGCTGAATTGTTCGTTTCCGTTCTCTAACTTTAGTTTGCTTCAACCAAATGTTATGAAACTTATAAACAATGCTTATTACCACAAAATACAGACCCAGTATGAATTTTGGTGATTTCTTTTTTCTGTTCTAGGGTTATGCTCCTTTACAAATGAAAAAAAATGCTGATATTTTGTTTCCGATCTCTAATTTGAGTTTGTCTCAATTCAATGGTATGAAATGCATATACAATGATTATTGCCACAAAACTCAGTTTAAGTTAAATTAGTAGCGTCACTTTTAAAGTTCTTGAGATATGTCTCTGTATTAGTTTATATGTTAGCGGGAGAATCAATTGAGTCCCTATGCCAATGGACACATTCTCAATTTATTTAAGTTAAATTATTCAATCTTTGGGCGAAGAAAAAAAATACGGAAATTAATTGATAAATAACATTGTCTATTCATCAGATCATGCACAATTGATTTAATTTGTTTTGAAAATAACAATAGAGAAAAAAATAAACATTGTGAAAACAGGGGGGGGGGGGGAGGAGGGGGATTGATACATGTCATAAGGCTGTTGTTAGCAGCAAAGAATCTTAGATATTTATACGGTATGCAAAACTAAAAAAAATATGTATCTGCTGTCTCTCTTTTATATGAAAATACATACTTAGATATGCATAAAAATTATTTTATCTGATTTGCGATGGTTGCTAAGCAAGATATTATATCATGAATACGTTCCTGTGTAACCATGGAAACACTGAATTAAGAATTATATTAGAATTGCACATCTGCACTAAAGGTACTCATAAATATCCTTTAGTTCCACGTTTCAAACTTAAAAATTACACTCAGTGATACTAAACATCTTTTTAAATGTTCTTCAACTGTTAACTTAAAACTAACTATGCGTTGCTAAGGAAAACTCGGGTTGATTTGACGGATTATATAGATACAAAATCAAATTGTTTTTTCATGCAAACATTGTTTATTAATATATCAATATAGGAGTCGACTTAATATGAGTTGTATGAAAACATTTGAATTTTTCATTTTTTTTTATGGATAACATTGGATAAAAAAGTACTTATTTGTGGTCACTAGGCAACATTGTGGTTGCTAGGTTACTATTAAGAACTTTTTAAAATGATAGACCCAACAATAGTAAATATTCAAGTGTTTGGTAACACATTACCATTCATTTTAATAGATTCAGAAGTCTTTTCCTTGGGCAATTGCAATAAAGATGGATATTATAGTTTGTTTCATCAAACCCGTTGCTAGGCAACTAAATAATCACATAAACACAAAATGTTCAACATTTTTTTAAGTCACTATGCATAGACTAATGATGGATTGAATATGAAGTCATTTGAAGAGGGGGCCAAAAATGCCCCTTATCATACCTTGTCCTTTTACCGTACGATAAAAGCATTTAATTGACGTAAATTCCATATTTTTCGAATTGGTGCTTAGCGGGCTGATATGAAAAGTTTATCACATGCTTCGATTGTTATCACATGCCTTTCCCTAACGTTATCACATGGCATTCCGGTAATACTCGGCCAATTCCGGAAAATACACCTTAATGTTACGTTTTCAGTGAAAAACATTACAAAGTAGTGTACAAAACAATTTCTTGAAACTGGAAAGTATATTGTTTAAAATGATAAAAAAAAAAAACAAAAACAAAAACAAAAAAACAAAACAAACAAATTATTTAATAAATGCATTGTTTAAGTTTTTCTGAAACATAATTTAGAAAGTTTCTTTAAAAAGTTGACTTTTCCAAACAATGATCATTATGTATATTGTTGACTTATTTTTTTGTCGATTCGTCCAGATTAATATGTTTTTTTTTTCTTTCTCTCTTTCTGTTGAGGCATATGATAGAAAGATTTCAGATTGAATGTATCAAATTTTGGGTCCGACGGCCGTGAACTTTTTTACTCTTTAAACTTCGGGAACCACGTAAAAGGATCAATAAATGAATCTGTTAGTTTTCTTTACTGTAGAAGCATATGATAAAAAGATCATAACATGTCATTTTTCATATCGCATATATTATCAGCCCTCGGTCAATATCAGCCCTCGAGCCATGCGACTCTTGGGCTGATATTGAACCTAGGGCTGATAATACATGCGATATGAAAAATGCCATGTAATAATCTGATAGTACAACACGTTATGAATTTCATGCGTCCGAAGTGACCTTCTTCGGGATAGAACGCTCAAAGTCAAATTTCTAACAGCCAATGATTTATAAGTACCTAAACACATGAAGACCTATATGATCAAAAAGGATCTAAACTAATCGCAGTTTTTATCATGTATAAAAATTAAAAAATTGGGGTATGATTGACAATGAGACCACTTTCCTCAAGAGACCGAATGACACAGAAATTAACATTTATAAGTCCACGTACGGTCAACTTTTCCTGAGGTAGTTCGAACCATAGTTTTATAAGAATCTCTAAATTCATTATAATACGATAATTTAAGCAAATTGTTTTATAAGTCACGTAAGTACTGAAGTACTGGCTACTGAGCTGATGATAGTCATACCCCCGGGAACTGATACTCCACTAGTAGTAGTATCGACCCAAATTGAATGCTAGAAAGGTTAATAACACTTCATAGGTTTAATGCGTCCAAAGGACTTTCTAGTCTTACTTTTCACAAGGAACGCTTAAAAAAAAGCCAAACAAATAACAGTCAAAAATGTATCTATAACAGACAAAAATACAGGTCCAGTAAATTTAAGACTTACGTGTCTTAACTGTTTTTTTTTTTTCAATCATCAATTCTTTGGTAACAACCTCCATTCGAGAGAGTTTCAATTCACATTTATACAGAAGGAAAAACCAACGCTTAAAGTGCTGCATATTGTACAGTGTGTCTGATCTAAGAAATGAAATGCATGTTCTCGTATAGTTATTTTTGGTCTCTATCAAACGGATCCAGTTACTTTTTTATTTAGATATTTCATTGGCCTCCTTTTGAAATGGGTTTCCATTGTTAATGTATGTAAATTGAAATATTATTTTGATTTCTGCTTTGAAAAGGAATACATATACGTTGTCAAACACCTTTTAAGAGAGAAAAAAATGCCCAGCAAAGGGACGTACAATTTTTAAGACAAGTGGTTCAGAGTCCTGCAAACAGGTTGATTCAACAAGAAAGCACTTATAGCGATAATCTAATTCTATCTTAAATATTAAATTAAACTTTCGTGTAAAACTAGTAAACATCTTTTCTGTAGTTTGTTTCTACAAAAATAAATTTTTCATTTATAATGTATTTTCTTACTTCATTTAAAGTACATCATTTACATCATATTAAATGAATTCATTGTAAACAGGTTACTGTGTTGTCAATAGGTCCATCCAAGTCACACGAGAGGTTCATCCAAGTCACACGAAAGGTTCCTCCAGATCACACGAGATGTTACAGTTTTCCCAAAAGTAATCATACGAGAAGAGGTGGTTACAATGACATCATTACAGTATTTTCCTAAATCTTCCAATAAGGAAATGAACTCCTCTGAATATTTCTTTTGTGTATCTCAAAAGTTTCTAGTCATTATGTTCTTTACTAATTTCTCTCTGCATACGACTAATATTTACTTTGCTTGATCTAGATATTTTTCTTGCTGATCAGCGAGTAATACATTATTGATTGCTGGGTTGTTTGATGGATTGCCTTTAACCCTCGACAACAATGATCTATATTACATGCATATATAGGTCAATAAAGATTACTTATGATATGTGGTATCATTCAATTCTAAATATCTATGAGCAGCACGACAGATTACAGATGTGGAGCCGGATATGAACATTCATCCGATACACAGAGATTTCCTGTTTTTTGTTTGGTTTCGATTTTCGCAATTGTTTTTTTTTATTTACTGTTTTAAGACTGTTTGTCTTTTCGTCGTTTTTCGATTTGCCATGATTTATCGATTGTTCTTCGATTAGCCATGATTTATCGATTGTTCTTCGATTTGCCGTGATTTATCGATTGTTCTTCGATTAGCCATGATTTATCGATTGTTCTTCGATTTGCCGTGATTCATCGATTGTTCTTCGATTAGCCATGACTTATCGATTGATCTTCGATTTGCCATGATTTATCGATTGTTTTTCGATTTGCCATGATTTATTGCTTATTCTTCGATTCCTGATGTTTTGTTGTCCCATTGGTATTTGTTGCCTCTATCTTTGGCAATAGAGCTCCATGCTTAGTTATCCTAGACCACACGGTAGTTATAGAGCTTCATGCTTAGTCATCCTAGACCACACGGTAGTTATTAACAGAAAGATGTACATGTACATGTAGCACACTACTCAGACACATTATTCTGAATCCGAAATAACAAATTATTGTCTAACTAAATGTCATGTAATTGGTGGAGAAACAGTGAATGTGGACCCCAGTAGGCACGTGATAGAAACAAAATTTGCCCTAAACCATCAAAGTTATGAGAATAACACAGCAGATAAAATTATCAGGTGACGCACATGAATCATTTTAACGGTGGTAGTGACAAAGAATAACACCGCTCTCAGTACGTAGAACAAGAACTTCGACATTACAAATAAACTGTATCATCGTGCATCAATAATGGCAGTAACGAAACACTAGCATATAGGGAATTTACCCTTGGGATCTCAACTCATTAGTTTTTGTACAAATGTATCGATCCAACATTACATGTAGCAGTCTAAGAGTATGCTTCTGATTTAAGCGTATTTTACCGCCATTAGTGTAATCGAGGCCAAAAGATTGAAAAACGTTTGTTTGTTTGTTAGTGTTTAACGTCACTATCAGCGACCCTGACCATATCATTGAGGCGGATGAAGACAGAGTACACGAACAGATTGTTGAATCCAAAGAACTCATAACTAAAGGGGATCTTAATACTCACAACCGAGAACCAAATACAAGTTCTTTTACAGAGTTATCATTGCTATTAAGACAGCATTTGAAAGCTCCTCACTATTGGCACTTTTCTCTCCGATAAAAACAAAAGGGCTTATTTTTCAATGTCGTTTTAGCAGCTCTCAGCATACACTATAAAGAAGTTCTAAAACCGAGAACTGAATGCCATTAAACTAAATTAGATATGCTTGGTTAATATAGCCTAAGAATTGAAGTGCTTTCGTAATTAGATCAAAACGTCGCGTCGTTAATATCATATGGATATATTTATCCAACTTGTGTGTGAAGTTCTACTTAAAAGATCAAATATGCATTGTGGTATATCGTAGTGACCTAGAAGCTAACTTTCTTTGGCAGAATATTTTCTTCAAAAGTCTGAAATTTTGTAATAAATGAAATATTTGAAACTTAGCGTGTCTCTAATGACGAAAATGAACTTTAAAACCATGGGTAAAAAAGAATCTCAGATATTTAACGATACTTAATTGTTTGTTGAAAAAAAACTATTCCTTTCTAAGTGTTGAAATTACGGCTTCAATTTTCTGCTTTAATTTTCAATCCAATTTCAATTTTAATCCATGTAGTAAGAAGAGCGTACTGCTGAAGGCTTAATCTTGTACTTTACTTGGAAAATGAAATATTTCCATTACTGGTGATAAATGATCAGATACGAAACTAAGGATCAATATCAAATTCTTACTTCTCAATTTACTTGTTACTTTATCTTTCCCCTAAGGTACCGAACTCCGTACCCTTCAAATTAAGATGTGACAAGGAAATGAAAATCTTTTGCGTAATTAATCAGAAAGAAAAGATATCCCTTGGGGTCTGCTATTACCAATGATACAAATGTATTTTATTATTGAAGTTGTTGATACATTGCAATTTACAAACTAAGGACAGAATTGATGGAATCATCTAGTAATTGTCAAAAACATGTTATCTTTGCCGTACAAACTGACAATAGGTGTCTCGATTAAAAGATCGAAGATTTTACTTAAAAACTCTATCTATTTTAACCGGAGTAAATTGATGTTATATATGATATTAATATGACACCAAGCGTTGTATTTTTTTCTCTATTTCCTGATCTATAGCGACAGTTCAGTCATTTATATTTTACATGTTACAATTAAGAACTAATTCCATTGACATGCTTCTAGAGATCAGAAACGGGAGTTTAGTGTTTCAACACCAAAACAATAAAAATATTAGCATGTAATATGTTTCTGTACTTCCCATACAAATATGTTTTTCGATAATGTGACATTTTATTTTTGAGTTCAATTTTGTTTTTCATCCGCTTAATATGATTGTTTAATTTTCTTCTCTCTAAATTCCAAATTGTCAATATTCAATACCATTATCTAATGCATAATTATTGGTAGATAAAATACACAAGCCATATAAGGAATCAATTTCCGACCCATTATATAGTTCTTGTCCTCAGCTGTAATAGATTTCTACGACTGAGGACAGTAAAACTAAAAGACGGTCAGCTTAGCAGAAAATAGATTGCAAAAGAAAACAAAGTAGACAATTGATACATCATATCATATCATCTAAAGTGTTTTCTCAAAATAACATTTATCAATCGCTTACCGGCATATATAGAGTCAATATTATCTCTTATCTAAAGCGTATAGGCTATTGACGCTTAACAAAGAATCGTAAATTACTTCATTGTTCAAAGATGAAGTTTGAAATATTACATTTCAAAAGACCAATACAAATGTATAGTTGTCATGATCAGTTAGAAGTAATGTCCTTTCGTTAAACAAAATTGATTTGACACATTGCTTTTTTTAACCGAACAGGAAAAAAAAACGATAATAGTAATGGTAAACATTTCGTTGAAATCTCAGTTTAAAATTAACGATATTTTACATTCGTTACAATAATTTTTACCTAAATCCTTAATCATCGCTCGTATTTTAATTATCATGGAAAAAAATCAACACATTGTCTGACATATACATAGATCGACGTTTATGATATTTTCTTTTGAATGCAAGAATCATTTTCAAAATTTCATTTGAAAAAATATCAAGCTAACTTCAAACAGACCAAAGTTTTACCTTTAAATAAGATACAATCCGTGTTCTTTTTTGCAGTAATTATTTTTCTTGAAGAAGGTGATTCTAAAGATAGTTTTCCGACAGTCATATATAACTAGACCAACTTATAAACGGACAAAGAGTTTCTTCAAAGACTTCTGCTTTTCTGCTGGGTATTTTGAACATCTATCTTCAAACTTCTTAACCGCAATTACGGGTTATTTTACTCAACTCATTTATCTCATCATATATAAACCATATCGTTTTTCATTAATGTCTATCTTAAATGTTTGATCGCTTCTTTTTCTTCGATATATCACGCCGATATTATATATATATTTATACATATAAAGTAACAGCAGATAAAATAAAGACGAACATCAATAAATATTTCAAACGGCGATTAAGTCTGGATTAGAAATCCTTAAAATCTTAGAAACTGAACATGGTTTTAAGATGAAAGATATTTGTGTTTATTATGTAATCTTCTTAGTCACACAGTCTAGTATATTATTCACAAGTTTGAGGGAACTAAAATCAATTGTCTCGTACAAGTATAGCCTAAGTTTGTTAGGTGGACTTGGCCGTATGAGATATTTGTTGCAGTGTCAACATTGTTCTAAATCTACTCCAATCTGAAGGCATGGATGTTTTCTGAAATGTGTTTAGTATATAGTGCTTGGTTAAGTATAACAATTCCTGATATTGGTATGAAGGGGAAACAAGCACACAATGATTGAAAGAGACGAACAGAAACAGACTTTTGCATTGAGTACAATGGAGATTATTGTCTGCTTAACATTCAAATCAAAGGATGATAAAGGAAAATGTGCCCACATAGTCTCTTCATTGCTGCTGTCAGCCATATTATGATTTAAAAGACAACACGAGGGAAACTTACATTTGACCAAATTTCATTCTTGAAATAGCTGCCGAAACATTGACATCTCAGCTGTTGACCTAAACCTTTATTAGAGTCTTTTTCACCCAATGATACATACCGTTACCGAATTAAGTAAACGTTAGACATATGTTTCGAAAGGCAACATCTGGAAGCTAAATTTTGCATGTATATTTAGAACTGATGTTACATGTATATTTAGAACTGATGTTACTATATTTAGAACTGATAGTACTATATTTAGAACTCATGTTACTATATTTAGAACTGATGTAACATTGATTTTTAAATTATTGACACCAAAATCAACAGGATTTTTCTCTTTCCATGGGAAAATATCTAGCCAATTTGGTAAACTTTAGAAAAATTGACTGGAGACTGAAATGTTGACGCCCACGGGTACGCCCAGAAAACTGGACGGTCGAGCATCAGGACGTCATTCATCATATATCTTAATCCGAATTTGACTTCGTCATATGTTGATTCTAAAAAACTAAATAACCTCTGGATAATTTTAAATCTCAGTCTTTTTCTGATATTAGTTCTATCAAAAGTTTTGATTTTTTAACCCGGAATCGACCATTCCCCACAAAACAAAACGTCTAAAAGAAATAGTCCACAATGCATTTCAACATAAGGGAGCTACCATTTGATTTTTATGGGGGGGGGGGCTAGGATGAAAAATTTTGTCCTGCATTTTTTTTTAGCTGTAATCTCTGTCCTGCCTTTTTATTTTTTACTCTAATCGGTCCTGCCTTTTTTTTTTTTAGTTTATCCTGACTTTTTTTTACCTAAATTGTCGTCCTGACTTTTTTTTTTTGCAAGTGTCACATCCTGCCTTTTTTTTTTTACTCAAAACTCCTGTCCTGCCTATTTTTTTCAAATTTCATCCTAGCCCCCCCCCCCCCCCCCCCCCATAAAAATCAAATGCTAGCTCCCTAAAAACGGTAGCATACGCTATACATTTATTATTTGGTGATACCATTAGCCATATTTTGTTAATAGTGAACAAACAGCTAAAACATTCTACACAGATGAACAAGTGATCAAGATACTGGAGTTCCTTATTGACAACATATTTGTTTAATTTTGAGGCAGATTTTTTTTAACAAATTGTCGGCATTCCTATCGGAAGTAGCTGTGCGCCTCTCCTTGCAGTCCTATTCGTATTTTCATATAAATCGGAGTTCATTTAGACACTGTCAAAAACAAGAAGATAAAAGAAGCCAGGTGATTTGATTGTACATTCATATATATTGATGCTGTTCTTTCCCTTTACAATCCAAACATTTCTTATTGAGTTCCATTTGTATATCCCCAAGAACTCGAAAGAAACAATAGACACGGCTTCCTCCGCCTCATTTTTAGACTTATACCTCGAATTTGAGAAACACGGTCTTCTCAGTACCATAATCTATGGAAAACGTGACGACTTTAATTTTGAAATCTTAGTAGCAATATACCAACTTCCCCTGCATATGGAATATACATTTCCTAGCTTTTTCGGTATATTCAAGAGCATGCAGCTCCTACTCAGACTTTTCAAAACTCCACCAATACCTGAGCAGAAAGTTGATGAACTTGTGGTATGTCAATGAACGTCTCATCCTTTCTCTGTTAAAGTACATCGGAAGGTACCTAAACCTTGTTGATAACTATTCCGTATCAACTTCACAAATAATACACGATAGTCTTGAAGTATGGATTCTAGGTACTGACCATGATTATTATCTTAATAACGTGTTATAGTTTTAATTTATTTGTCTTTATGAATATTACTTTTACTGTTCAGGTATTTTTTGGTAATATGCATTTAACTTATACTTCCCGTAATTGTGGTATTGTTCTATGGTAAACTTTTTGTATTTGTGTCTTTCATTTTTGCTAATGTGCTTTGTTTATATGCTTTATGAGTTTCTGTGTAGCAAGACGTGGCTCTGTACTTATATATTCCGTCATTGTGGTATTGTGATATGTTATTTTTCTGTATTCTTGTCTGTCATTTTTGCTAATGTTCTTCGTCTATATATCGTTTTTGTGCTTCTTTGTTACACATTTGCATAAACAGTGATTAAGATTATAACACAATGTAGACTGCTGTACCCCTATTTTTGACATTTTACCTATTATGGCTTTTGTTTTGTTCACACATACCGTTGTCAATATGATGTAATTTCATGATACTGTTATACAAGTGAACGGTTAGGCTAGCTATACAACCAGATTTCATTCACCAGTTTTTACTTAGGAAAATGCCCGTTACAAGTCAGGGATACTTTTGAAATTTGTTATCCATTCGTTTGGTGTGTTTGAGCTTTTGATTTTACAATTTCAAAACGGATTTTCGTTTTGAATTTTACTCGAAGTTCAGTAATTTTGTGATTTTATTTTTCATAATTAAAAGAAAACACGCATTAAACATTATCTTAAAAGAGGGACGAAAGATACCAAAGGGACAGCCAAACTCATAAATCTAAAACAAACTGACAACGCCATGGCTAAAAATGAAAAAGACAAACAGAAAAACAATAGTACACATGACACAACATAGAAAACTAAAGAATAAACAACACGAACCCCACCAAAAATTAGGGGTGATCTCAGGTGCTCCGGAAGGGTAAGCAGATCCTGCTCCACATGTGGCACCCGTCGTGTTGCTTATGTGATTACAAATCCGGTAAATAGTCTAATTCGGTAGGTCACATTCATGAAACGGAAGGGGATTGTAGTTACGACGTAAGGAACATATCCGATATCATTTGTGAAACGGTTATTCCATAACGGTCAACCAACTCGTGATGGCGTCCGTAAAATTTACGAAGGGATGATTTCAACTTCACCATTTGGAACTCTTGGTTTAATAGCTTCCTTGTGAGCAGTAACCCTCTATCAAGAAAATCATGATAGGAAATGCAAGCACGGGAATATCGTATCAATTGGGATATATATACCCCGTATGCAGGTACTGCTGGAATGTTGCTACTTAGAAATGGAAAGTTCACAATTGGAAAGCTGAAATCATCTCTTTTGTCGTAAAGTTTTGTTTTCAACGACCCTCATTGTCAATTTCTAGATGTAAGTCAAGATATGAAGCCGACTTAACTGTATCTGTAGTATCCTTTATCTCCAATTCGATGGGATAGATGCGTTCCACATAGTCACCAAATTTTGAATTGTTTAGTGAAAGAACGTCATCTATATAGCGGAAAGTAGAGTTAAAGGATATTGCTAACTTCTTATCTTTCTTCCTAAGAAGTTCCTGCATGAAGTCAGCCTCATAATAATAAAGAAACAAGTCGGCAAGTAGAGGGGCACAGTTTGTTCCCATTGGGATGCCGACAGTCTGTTGAAAAACACGTCCTCCGAACGTTACAAATATGTTGTCAATCAAGAAATCAAGCATCTTGATAATATCGGTTTCAGAGAATTTTTTGTTTGAATCAGAGTGATTCTTTACAAAGTATGATTTATCCCTCCCTAAGACAAGATACTTGTATCTACGTTGGCCATTCTTTTTTATGAAGCAAAGTAATACCAACTCTTTCAATTTGTCTTTTAGTTTGGAATGTGGAATACTTGTGTAAAGAGTAGAAAAGTCAAATGTTTTAATACTGTTACAAGATGAAAGAGAGTTAGATTGTATGTACTCTAAAAGATCTTTGGAATTTTTAAGTATCCACATCTGATTCACGCCACCTCTAGAATAGGCAGTTTCACAATAACTTTGAAGCCCGTCTTTGATTGCTGATAAAATAGATGTTAATAATTTAGAAAGAGGTTTCGTGGAGCACTTGGAAGACCCAGCAATATACCGTTGTTTGTAAGGACACTTATGTAGTTTAGGTATCCAATACAGTGATGGAAGATCCAGTTCTTCATCTTTGGTTAAACATTGCCGAAATCACAGATTTAACTTTATTCCAAAAGGTACATGTATATCTTACATTCATTATTTGTTATACGTTTAGCGTTCCCATGATAACATTGTACTACACAAGTCTTAAAAAAATCTTCCGAAACTACAAATGTCAACTTTGCTTGAGGGAATTGGTCACTTATTACAAGTAAAATAATATGGTTGGAAGAAAACGAAATCAATTAAGGATCTGTGGCGCAGCGATAGCCCAAAACAATTATCGAATGTTTAGATGTTATCGCCAGCTCGGACAAAACAAAATAGTAAACCACTGATAAATCATCTAGAAACAATTTGTATCCATAATTTATCAACTTAGGTGGACAGGTCAGTAGAAGGTCAGTTTCAATCTACTCCTCCGTAATTATATTTGCATTTAATCATTTGTGACAACAAAATGTATAGCTTATGAATGATTAATATAAACAATTATATGGACAAACTACAATAATTAAAAATACTCCCGAAGATACCACATGGTAGATCATAACACTAAAAAACGAATAAAGACAACGATAATTTAAAATAAAAAAACAGTAAATAAAACCCATTGAATATATCAAATATTTTCAGTTTATTTTAATGACACACTATTGGCTAGAGATATTTTTAAGAGTTATTGTTTTGTTGAAATGAGTAATTCATAATCGACTTTTTCTGTTTGGATTTTTGGTATGTCTATATTTTCTCATATCAGTATGTAAATTAAATTCAAAAATTATGTTTAACACAGCACGAAGACATTTTTTTTTATTGCAATTAAAAAAACAAAACACCTGCAGTCTATTTGCTGAAGGCCGTACGGTTGAATATAATTGCATGCTTACATTCACTTCATTTAAACTTTGGTGGGTAGATGTATCATTTGCAATCATACCACATCCTTTTATTTCTATATTGAAACATTAAAACAACTCATCTCAAACTTCCAAAATGTTACTACATTTAATCACAAATATCATCTGTCATATCTTATACTGTAAGTCAATAACATGATCAATGTTTCAGTATAAATAAAGCGGCCAGTCACCATGATTATCTGTTTATAACGCTAAATTGTATTTATACATGAATACAAATGTAGTAGATATTATATTATACAGTGAGCGGAGCTAATGTAGCGATCCGTTGATGCTCCTTGCATGACACTTGATGGTCGACCGATGACACTTGTTATCAGAGAAATGGAATAGAAACTGAATTCATCAAAATTGGATTTCTGGCTGAGTTGTTTGATTGGTTATCCTTATATATGATCAACATTGACCGATCATCGACTGAAGAAGAAATATTTGTTGAGAAAATTAAAAGTAAACAACATTATTTTATGTGTATAATATTTGCGTGGGTTAATATATCCGAAACATATTTCGATTCATTTATCATGTTCATCGACTGGGGTTAAAGCGTTGGTATTACGAACACCAATAAACGAACAGTAACTCCTTAACACAACCACGTCAAACTCTCATACACAGTGAGGGGTTAAAAAAACGGTCAAAATTGAATGTTATAGTTCATTTTCTTTTAGCATACGCGCGACACTTTTATTTTCAGTTTTAGCATAGAGTTAAAGACTTTCGAACACATTTCTTAATTTTATCTGCAAAATTCTTATTATGTAATGTCTACTTTTATGGTAATTAGTATTAATCATTATAAATGACACCACACAGTTAATCCATCTGGGACTTTCTATTTCCTAACATTTCAAATGATATAAGTAAGAAAGTGAGAAAAATTAAGAAAAGACATGGCACAATGGCAAAAAAAGTCAATGAGACAACAACACAATGAAACACGCTGGAAATGGGTTAATTTATAACTACTTCGCATATGTAGTAACTTAAAAGGCTGAAAATTAAAGATTACATGTAGTGCCGATTTGTAAAAAACGTGATGCGTCTGGGACGGCTTATACGTATATATAGATGGTTATTGTAGAAGCATGTTTCTTTGGCATGCATAAAGATGGTTATTGATGAAACCTACGTATTTTTAACTCTGAAAACGCTAGTATGTGCAAGTTTTATCTTTCTGGTCTAAATTTGTTAAAAGTGTTCCTTATAATTGAAGCTTGCACTTTAAAACAATTAAGAAATGACTAATATTTTTTCTGTCTATGAAGAAATAACATAAAAAATGTGGTGCACACCGAATAACGCGCGTAGCGTGTTATTTAACAGTGTGCACCACATTTTTTATGTTATTTCGAATAGACAGAAAAAATATTACAGTCATTTCTTATAATTTAATTCTAAATTCTATTTTAAACCGTAGAAAACCATGAAAAAACGTTGATGACGTCACGGTCACATGACTAAATTATGTCTATGGGCTCATAACAAAATGACGTCAGCCAATCAGAAGACGCGTTACATCCAAAATTAAATTATTATTTGATGCATAGTTTTCCTTCTTGACTAAAGCTGTGTATTGTAAAAACATCCATATCCATTTAGTTGTAGTACAAAGCACTTGAATTGTGCTTTTTCTTTATTAGTATTGCAAATCTATAACCAATTTTCATTACACTGTCACTATTTCTATTAACTTTTCTTGACAAACTTACAAACAGTAATTACCGTCACTTTGCAGATTTCCTATATCTTCACCAGCATTGAATGACTGTCTACGTATACAAAAGTGAACATGACTTTATGTTTAAGTAGCGTACAATTTCCTTGCAATAAAGTAACGGAGATTAATTATCAAGAAATGTCTGGTCCTATAACAAATAATGAATGCATGACTCCGATTCTCGTAAACTGCAATGCAGTACTTTTAGAAGGCATAAAAAGGCAATGTCTTATACATAAAAATTATTACAATAATAAACCTAAGACAAAAACAAAGCAAATAGTTAATGACAGAATCTGATTCGCGTAAGCACCAATACAGAACGTTAAGGGAATTCGCTTCTCTGTTTCAAAGTAATTAACTTTTCAAAACACTAGTTTTGTTAGATAGGGGATTAATAAAGCAATCCAAAGAGCAAAAAAAAAAATAAATATATAGGTCACCGTGCTTGTTTTCAAAATATTAGCCATTGAAATGTTGGCGGGAAAATATTCTCTCTTGACTTTTCATAGCTTTATCATTGACAAGTTAAAGTTCTCAAAAACTGTTAAAAAGTAATTAAAAATTTATAAGACTTTAACAGATGGCTTATCATTATACATGTAAAATATTTGCCAAAAAAAATGAGGGTCACCAGGCAAATTTTTTCAAGGCATTCAAATGGATAAAACCAGAGGATTCAGAAAATCTGACAAAAAATCTAAAACATGACAAGCCAGCTTCCTTAAGCAGATACCAAGAAAATCAATGCATAAGACATACTAATGAGATAACTCTCCATCTAAGTCACAATTTACAAAAGTAAACCATTATAGATTAAACATTCAAACATATATTACAATAATAATACATAAACAAAATATAAAACAAAAACAAAATACAATTTGAAAGCAAATAATGAATGAATGACTCTGGTAATCGTAAGCTGCAGTACAGAAATTTAAGCATGTATATAAATAGCGATGACAAAAACATGTATTGCAAACATGAAACAAAACAATAAAAATTAAAACAAACATAGATTGAATGACTGACTCAGATTCTTGCAAACTGCAATACAGAACCTTTAGAAGGTATATAAAGGGAATGTCTTAAACGGATAGTAGCTACGATTTTCATTAAAATTACTTTTTTAATCTATATGCCGGATTTTGTACAAAAAGTAAAATAATTATGATTAAAACAATTACTGGTTACGTTCCGTTAAGCGTTTAGAAGCTTTTTAACGTTTAGCACCTACATTTATTCATTGTCTATAGATAATAACTCGATGTTAAGCCCAACCCTTATTCATATGACCTTTACTCTTCAGTTCCTAATGCGCAATCGCACATTGTGCCTCGAAGGGAAAATGGTCGAACAGGGGAATGTTATCGCGGAAATAGTACGTGAATTTACAGTTTCAGCGAGAAAAGAAATAAAAAAGAGGTCCAGACAAGTTATTGTAAATTAAAAATAAAAAACGTCGACGAGATCGGTCATTAAAATCACTCAAAACACCTGCGACGCAGGAAAAGTCTAACAGAAGTAGCCGACGATTTGCGTAATGTTTACATTTCTTCAATTTTCCAGATCACATGAACAAAAATCTCAACGTGTTCATAATTGTCAAAAATATGTTTATACATTTACGGGCAGTAATCTCCCACCTTAGAAGAAATTATAAATCAACTTCCTAAACTTTAATATTATTTTTCAAGTGTATCCTTCATGGAGGCCCCAATTTAACACACAAACACGTGTATACATTATCGGCATGGTTAAGTCATACAAATGTAATAACAAGTGTTTAATATCGCCATTGTTGGAGAATCTTGGGTTGGAATAATATGCCGGTATTTGTTATATTTTTTATTTACATAAAATGATAAATGGGGTCAAATATGTATGGCACGCCGTTTTTATATTTATTCAAATTTGAAGATATCTTATTTATTTAACAAGATATCTTATTAAGTATTAAGATATCTTTAATTTTTATAAGATATCTTATTTAATTTGAAAGTAAATAAGATATCTCTATTAGTTTATAAGATATCTCTATTAGTTTATAAGATATCTCTATAAGTTAATAAGATATCTCTATTAATTAATAAGATATCTCTATTAATTAATAAGATATCTTATAAAGTATATAAGATATCTTACTTCTTTATAAAGATATCTTTTAAATACATACTTTATAAGATATCTTTTTAATTAATAGAGATATCTTATAAACTAATAGAGATATCTTATTAACTTATGGAGATATCTTATATATTAAATAAGATATCTTTATAACCAATTAAATAAGATATCTCTATAAGTTAATAAGATATCTCTAAAAGTTTATAAGATATCTCTATTAGTTTATAAGATATCTCTATCAGTTAATAAGATATCTCTATAAGTTAATAAGATATCTCTAAAAGTTTATAAGATATCTCTATTAGTTTATAAGATATCTCTATAAGTTAATACGATATCTCTATTAATTAATAAGATATCTCTATTAATTAATAAGATATCTTATAAAGTATATAAGATATCTTACTTCTTTATAAAGATATCTTTTAAATACATACTTTATAAGATATCTTATTAATTAATAGAGATATCTTATAAATTAATAGAGATATCTTATAAACTAATAGAGATATCTTATTAATTAATAGAGATATCTCATAAACTAATAGAGATATCTTATTGACGTATGGAGATATCTTATTAAGTAAATAAGATATCTCTAGTATTAACTATATAAAAGATATCTTATATAGTTAATAAGATATCTTATATAGTTAATGATATCTTATAAATTAATAGAGATATCTTATATTTTAAATAAGATATCTTATATATTTAATAAGATATCATTATAAACACTTTAATAAGATATCTTATTTAATATATAAGATATCTTATTTAATAAATCAGATATCTCAATTAATATATAAGATATCTCAATTAATATATAAGATATCTCATTTTGTTATTAAGATATCTCAATAAGTTTATAAGATATCTTATTTATTTAACTAAATAAGATATCTCGAAATTGAATAAATATAATAACGGCGTGCCATAAATATGTACGTTTAATATAGAGTAATTATCAAATATGTAAGAAAACAAAAAGCACGTGTTCGTATCTATATATATCTTGGTTAGCTCACTCGCTGTGTCGGCAAAGTTCGGGAAGTAAACCCGATGCATAATTAATGAGATGAATAGGCACACAACACGATATGAATTATCAATTATTAACACTTCTGTAGTTTATGAAAACATTCTAGCGATCTTATTGCTTATATTTAGTACATATCTTTGATTTTAGCAGCTTTAAAACTTGTTCATATTTTTGTCAAAATCGTAGCTACTATCCCTTTAAATATAAACAAATAATTCAATAATGAAACTAAAGCAAGTCAAAACAAAATAAATCCAATAACGAATAACTGACTCTGATACTCGTAAATAGTTATCGAAGGTAAGAGGATTATAATCCAATACGCAAGACCCCAGTTTCGTCTACATAAGACTCATCAGTGACGCTCATATCAAAATAGTTATAAAGCCAAACAAGTACAAAGTTGATAAGCATTGAGGACCCAAAGCTGTCAATCTATTCTTAGGATAAGAAAATCCTTAGTTTTTCGAAAATTTCAAAAGTTTTGTAACAGGTATCTTATTAAAATGACCATATAATTGATATTCATGTCAATACCGAAGTGCTGCAGTACAGTAATTTTAGAAGGTATAAAAAGGCAAAAGAAAAATTAACATACATATTACAATAATAAAACATTATAAATAAAACAAAACGTAATACTAAACAAACAACGACTGAATGTTCAATTCTTGAAACTGCAATACAGTTTGATAACTTCTAGAAGGTACAAAAAGGCAATGTCTCATACATAAACAAATATTGAAATAATAAAACAAAAACAAAACAAAACAAAACAAAACGATTGACTGACTTTGATTCTCGTAAGCAGTAGTGTAAGTAACGTCTAGCAGGTGCAAAGAAAAGCAATGTCTAACACATCAACATATACAACAATAATAAAAAATAAATAATGACTCTGATTCTTTAAACATGCAATGCAGAATATTTAGCAGGTATAAAAAGGCACTGTCTTAATCCTCAACACATATTGCAATGATGAATTAACACAAAACAAAACAAATAGCTATTGACCGACTCTGATTCTCGAAAGCATCAGTAAAACGTACGTAAAGCAGATAAAAAAATGCAATGTCTAATACATAAACATATACTACATGAATTAAACAAATACAAAACCTAAAACAAAACAAATATTGAATGACTGACTCTGATTCTTGAAAACTAATTAGGGAGACTATTGAAAAGGGACCATTGTTTTGCGGAACTTACATCACGGAACATAGCTTGACAAATTCCAAAACATTATAAGTGAAAACATATACCCTTCTAGTGAACATATAATTAGTCTTTACGACTTTAGAAACAGTGTCAAGTCTTCAGATTTTAGTATTTATTTTGGTGATGGGAATCTATGTGGAAAGTTTAAACCAAATGGAAAATCAAATCAAAATGACCAGACACAAAACATAAACCAAGTTAAAACCTAACCCACATAGGCTCTACACGTCGACCAGATTTCAAGGGTTGCAAAGTTTTAATGTTTACTGGGTGTAGGATATCGTCTGTCGGCAGATTTTGTTTTCATTTACAAAATATGTTCTATCACTAGAACACCATGACAAGACGGTTACAATCTCGATGAAAAAATCATTTATAAAGAATGACATAATGGTTTTTTTTTGTAGCCGTTAAACTGGGTATGAGAAAAAATGTCAGAAGTCTAAACAGTTTAAATTGATCTGACAAAGTATAAAACCTGGTGTCGAAACGTTATTAATTCATATAAATGAAAATTATATTATCTAATAAAACACCATTGATTCTGGTGTCGATCATAATTTACTATTTTGAGCTCGACAATATTAACCAAGATCACATATCCGATATGTTTACAAAGCTATCTTATTTCGTCAATGTTTTATAAGATAAACAGTGAGCACAATTTCATTGTTTACGATGGATTTTATATGGCATTAAAAGGCATGTGTCCACTAGGACAAGCATTTAAAGTCATTAAAAGCCAAATGTCCACCGATAAAGATTTTAGAATAATTAAAAGACTTGCGTCCATGCAGAAAAGGTTTTAAAGTCATTAAAAGCTTAAGGCATACTTAATTTCAAGGAAAACATTAAATTCATTAAAAGGCATACGTCTACTGAGGGTATAGCTCATCAACGGCCTTAAAAGTATTGCACATAATTTCATCCTACCAGCGGTGTCACTCCGATGTGGAATCTTTAAAATAATTTTAAAAAGTTCATGTCAGAGTAATTAAGTTTTGCAAAATTTTTACACCTTTATTGCAGATCTTAATAGAAAGATCGCCTTTATTTTCAGGTTTTCTTCTGTAATAAGATTTTTGTCCGATTACAAGAAATAAGATCAGCACTGTTTACAAAACTTTGAGTTTTTCGAAAAACTAAGGATTTTCTTATGCCAGGCATAGATACCTTAGACGTATTTGGCACAACTTTTTGAAATTTTGGATCCTCAATGTTCTTCAACTTTGTACTTGTTTGCCTTTATAAATATTTTGATATGAGCGTCACTGATGAGTCTTATGTAGACGAAACGCGCGTCTGGCGCACTAAATTATAATCCTTGTACCTTTGATAACTATCTGATAAGAGAAGAAAAAATAACGGAAATTTTGATCAACTTCCAATTGTTTAGTTTACTTGATTGATAATCCAGTGGAAACTGTGATTATAAAGGGTAGTATTTGTGCACCTATATATGTTGACTGATTTAACGCAACTTGAAACCACACATAGTCCGCTTTGTATCGTCATTTTCATAATATATACTTTAGATGAGAACACACAATCCTCCTATAATGAATAGTCTCACATTTAAATCTGTATTGATAAACATTAACCAAAGACATCAAAGACATCAAAGTAACAATCTAACAAATAAAAACGCAATCTTGTAATGATGGATTTAAATGGAAAAAAGAAACATCCCTCCATTTGTTTTTAAATTTAGAAAAGTCAAACCAATTACAAACACAATTCCATTAAACTATTGTTATCATGGTTAGAAAATACATGAAATAACACCAATTTACCTGTGAGGATATAAATTACGTCATTTTTTGTGACGTTTATCAATTCATGTGATACGTAGTTTATATTACGTCGTAAAACATGTTTTCCTCTTAAAGTTGATGTGTTTCCCGTTGTTTAACTTTGTAACCTGGATTGGTTTTGACTATTTGAATTATGGCTATAGTTCAGCTGTATACTACTGTTTACCTATAGGAGAAATTCTCTTATTTTTATATGAAGCTGGTTTAGCCAAATTGTAGTTGCTTACAATTGTGTTATTTGATGCTGTTAATTTCATGTTTCTAGTTTAAATAGATTTCTTTCTTTTTTCAATTGACATAACTCTCCGTTTTCTCCTTACTCCCAAGAAGATTCAAAGATAGTTATCTGATGTTAAAAATATGTTTTAAATATATTTAATATGCAAGGCAATAAAGTTACATAAGGGAATCGCATAATCTTAAAGCGGAGCGAAAATACAGTTGTGTTAAACTTCCAAGTAAACATGTATCGCACGATAGGTGACTCCAGCCGAAGTCGTAATATCCTTGACATTTTTTAGGGTAGGGTAATGTAGAGCGTCGATTTCCTCGCTCTACATGACCCTACTCTAAAAAATGTCAAAACTGTCCATCCCTGTCTAAAATGTTGTAATTTTAAATTAGTAAGTTTCTTAGTTGATTTTCAAAATTTGTTTTTTTTTTCACAAGAGAATTGATATCATATATAATCTTGTACACAATTTGCATCAAAAGATGCAGTAAATGCAAACATTTGTGTGATGGTTTCGCGTAATATATGACGTTCGGATTTATTGTATAAATCGAAACATTTTCAAAAATACCTTTCCGATCCTTTCATTAATTGAAAAAAATTGTAAGGTTTGTATATACACAACATTGCAAAACGATTCTGATGGTATAGTTTCCCCTTCAAAAACAGACTCGTTTTAAAATTCATCAATTGTAGGATTGTACTGATATTTTGCACCAGGTAAAGGTCAAACATAAACAAATTTCTTCTTTAAACTGACGCATTCTGTCTGATCACTAGTGAGTGTATGACAATTTGAATATATTCTGACTACAGTCTGGTCTCAAAGGAAAATTCTTGTTATATAGTAGGATATTAATCAGACAAAGTATAATAATTTGTACAAACTCTTAACGATTATAACGAATACAAACATCAACTAATTAGCTTCACTGATTTTTGCATTGATTTATTTTTGAAACTAAATGTTTGCATTGACATCAAATAAAGAGACCTTTAAGTAATTTCCCTCAAATGATATTTGTGTACCCACAATATATAAATAAGATGACAAATCTTCCAGATAAGTCATTTGTTGTACTGGAGTAGACCTGATGAGGGTTGTTGAGAATTACAAAAACGTTGCTACAAGCAAGATTCATTTGACACATGTCCAACATTGAACTTTACAAATCCTGAAATTGCCCATTTTGTGTTTTTCTTCTCTTTTTTTTTTTTTTTTGTGTTTTTTTAGACGTTTGAAAAAATATAAATTATGACAATTCTAGACAGCTACATTTTCTTCTCTTCACTAGATGTGACTTTCGTTTGATCAATATGTACTTTATACCAAGAATGTTGTGTAAAGAGATTGGAATGGTTTTAATTCAAAGAAGTCTACACAATCAACTCAATGATAAAATCATATAAATATATGCTATCATATCTTATCATTTCCAAACGTTCGAAGTAATAAAAGAGCATTTTCGCAATCTTTTTCAAAAAAAAAAATCAACTGCATTATTGGTTTCATCTTTTAAAGTATTTTATAATTAACAGTATATAGAACGCAAGTTTTTGGTTAAATTTTTTATACGTTCAAGACATTGTAATGCATGCATTATTCAGAAAACAGTTTATTAAACAGTAATGACCCATCTTTAATTTACTAGTGTCTAATAACATTAATGTAAATATCTGTTTTATCTCGGCCTCTAATATGTGGTCTACAACTAATCTTTAAGTGCTACATGTACATACAAGTTCCTTAACCTAATCATTAAAAACTTGGTGAGAATGTTTAACGCATATATCCCATCTAACTTAAGATAAAGGATAAATCAGATACAGTTTAATTAGATGAACATCTGGACTGACACCTAAAATTGACAATGATGGTCGGATGAAAACAAAACTGTAAGACAAAAGTGATAATTTTATATTCCCTATTGTGAACTTTCCATTTCTGTGTTGCAACATTCCCACATCGCCAGCATACGGAGTATATAGCTCCCAGTTGATACAATTTTCCAGAACTTCCTGGTATAATTTCCTTTCAAAAGATTGCTGCTCACTATGAAACAACTAAGCAAATAGTTCCAAGCGGTGAAGTTGAAATCAAACAAACGATCTTTGGTGGGCTTCGTGTTGCTTATTCTTTAGTGTTCTATGTTGTAGTGGAGTTCTGTGGTTTGTCTATTGGTCTTCTCTTTTTTAAGCGATGACGTTGTCAGTTAATTTTCGACTTATGAGTTTGAATGTCCCTTTGATATCTCACGCCTCTTTCTTTAACATATACCAAAGATCTTATCATTAGCTTTTGTAGTTAAGCATATGATAATGGTGACTTGGTATTGACTAGTTTTCAAATGTAAATAATTCTTTACATTCTAATTCAGTTAGATATATAAAAAAGAAGATGTGGTATGATTGCCAATGAGACAACTATCCACAAAAGACCAAAATGACACAGACATTAACAACTATAAGTCACCGTACGGGCTTCAACAATGAGCAAAGTCTCTTTTTATATTCAATGACCTTGTATTTGATTTAATATGTAGAGTGTGGTCAAATAAATATGCAAATATTGCATTCCTTATAAATGCGGCTTATCTTGTATTTGTGTAATTAATGATTTAAGACTACCTTCATTCCACCAAGAAATATAAAATTTAAACCATATTAACAAATGCATTTAACGTTAAATTGCATTGCCTTTCAATTTTATCTTTTTAAATCAAACTTTACTATTATTTTAGCTACCAGTTTGAATATATAGTCATTTGATTAATTATGTAATTATAGTAAACTGAGATAGCATTTATCTAAGACAAAGTTGATGTTTGTATATAAATTATTTTGCTGTAACGTTCAGACATTGTTAATGTTTCGAAACGTGTTAATGCCTTATTGTGAAAGAAGCGCCTTTGCAAAATTTAGATGTGGGGTGGCGTGGCTCCTTTTAGACTGGAAACTGGAAGGAATGAAAATTTGCCACTGGAAGAGAGATGTTGTTTTAATTGTTTTAATACTGTCGAAGATGAAAATCATGTTATTTTACAATGTCCTGTTTATAATGATCTTAGACAAGTTCTTTTTACTGAGTCTCTAAAATTGATTAACATTTTAATAGTTTTACAGATTGTCAGAAAATGGTATTTTTATTTTTGAATCAAGATATTATAAGACTATGTGCCAAAACCTGTAATTTTATTCTTAAAAGACGCCGAGACGTTTTATATTTTAAATAATAATTAAATACTTTTGTTGTATAATTTTACCATTCAGATTTAATATTTATTATGTACACACACATATTGTTTTAGTTGATTATCGTCTCTCATAAATCTGTACAGATTGGCTAATGTATACAAAATACGATAGACGTAAATAAAATATTGAATTGAATTGAATTGTATTCAGTTAGAAAACCCAAAACTGATCATTGAAGTCCAAGAGTTTCCACTGCAAGTTATCATAATTGTATTTCATTCTGAATCTTTAGCGTATGTATTTGCTTGCGCATAAAAGGTTATATTACGGTATTTTTTTCATTTATCGAGAATAGTTCTCATTTAACCAGATTGACAGGTGTATTATCGATACAATTTGCTTGTATTTACATGATGACAGTTTTTTAGCATTATGTCTTTTATTTTGTAGATGCATATTACTGTCATTGAGGACATCAATCGTTTTGGACACTTTATTGAAATTCAATGTCAAATCTATACTATTAAACGAGAAGACCTCATTTTGTGTGTCGCTTCTCTTCCTTTCACAATAAATTAATCATCATGCCTCTCTGTTCTTTAGGTAACATGCATAGTCGCATTTGTCATCCATTCTTATGATTATTCAGATTGAGTTATTTTGCGAGAAAAACGACAAAATAGGTGTCCGGATATTGTTTCCGTTATCAGACTGACCTTTAGTCATAGATAAGACTTCCGGTTTTAAACATGCACAAGAACAACCAATCGTAGGATAGATTACAAAAATGAAAAATAAATAATCCAATCAGAGCGTTCTCCATATCATGGTTTTTAGATCGCAAGAACCACAACTATTTTACCTCCTTGGAGACAATTATGTTTTCGCGTTTATCCACCTGTAAACTACAATATACAGAGACTCACTGTATTCTGTCTACTATGTTTTGAAATATTTACTATCTAAGGGGTCATACCAGTTGCATATATATTGAAATAAGTAAAACATGGAAACAAGAATGTGTCCATAGTATACGGATGCCATATCGGCACTATCATTAACTATGCTTAGTGGACCGTGAAATAGGGGTAAAATCTCTAATTTGGCATTAAAATTAGAAAGATCATATCATAGGGATCATATTTACTAAGTTTCGAGTTGGTTGGACTTCAACTTCATCAAAAACTACCTCGACAAAAACGTTAACCTGAAGCGGGACAGACGGACGGACGAACGAACGGACGAACAGACTAGAAAACATAATTCCCATAACGGGGCATAAAAATTTATTGTTGAAAGTGAAAACTTTAACCTGAAGCCGGACAGAAGGACGGACGAATGAAGAAACGGACGAACAAACTAGAAAACATAATTCCCATTAATGGGGCATAACAAATTATTGTTGAAAGTGAAAGTAGTGATTTGGCCAAAATGAAGTAGGGTAGAGATTAGAGGGAGGCAGGACTTATTCGGGACGTCGGGGTCGGGTGTTTTTAAGCTCGGAATTACGAGATTGATCTTTACGGGATGCGGGAATATTTTTTTTAAATTTCGGGAAGTCGGGATATGAATTTCGTTAAAATACGCACCTCGGGATTTTATGTTTTTAAGCCCGTGATTTCGGGATCAGGGCCCCTCAGACCACCCCTCAAATGAGCCTTAGTCATTTATACGAGATTCAAATCCTACCATCGGCATGTTAATAGGGCTCACAAAAGGAAAAGAACTGATGGATTGTCATAGAAGAACATTTTATTAGAATAATAATGGTCTATAAGCAGTTTCATTTATTTCATGTTTAATTTAATTTGACTTTTACCAAAAAATGCATTATAGCAAAGGGGAAGAATAATTGTGGTATAAGGCCAGAAACACGAAAAATAATTGAATTTAACAGAAAGGAAACACAGACTTTGGAAAAAAGGAGAGGGCTTTTGATACCTTATATGAAATTCTCCCAATCTAATTGAAAACCGATCTCTCATCGCTCCTGTTTCTGATATGTCGCGTGGGAGATCTCACGAAACCCGCTTTGAGGTCACATGTGAGTGACCTCGTAGGTGTGTCTTTTTCGACCAATGAAATGGAGTCTTCCAAGATCTTGAAAGTTTAACGTAAGGTAAAGGGATGTAACTCATTTTATTTACGACGAAATCGTCAGTCAAAATAATTCATAAACTTTTTTGATTGGGTTATTAATAGGTCGTCAACTGATTTGCATATCATTATAAATTCATAATTTTTAGTTCACTCACATGTGACCTCAAAGCCGGTTTCGTTAGATCTCCCACGCGACATATCAGAAAACGGGAGCGATACGAGATCGGTTTTTAATTAGATTGAAATTCTCCAGTCATAATATCTTTTACAAACATTCATCCTACAACAGTTTACAAGCTGTATATGCCCGCGATTTCGCGGGTGTGTTCCTGTATTATATAAAATAAAACTGGTTGGTTTGCCATCTCAATCCCTTGGGTGTTGTGTGTATTATTTATTAAAATGAAATTATATATGCTTTATATTCGTATGAATGAAGTAAAACAACAAATATAATTAACTAGACCAGCAAACATCTTTTGAGAAACTAAGCTGGAAAACAAATTTGAACATAAGATTTGTGGTACATGACATATAAAAAGTAAAACAAATAATAAGATCCAAGGAAAAGTCAAAACGGAAAGTCCGTTATCAAAAGCTCGAACACACAAAACGAATGGATAACAACTGTAATATCCTTGACTTGGTACAAGCATTATAACTCTATGAAATGAGCTTAAAGAGAGAATATTGATGAAAAAAGTATCGTCCATATATAAAAACCTCCTAATACACTGCAAAAAAATGTGTAACAATTGAATAGTGTACCCTATTTTATGATGTCTCGTTTAACAATACAAATTGCAATCACTGAACAATTTGTATTGTTGTGTTGCAATTAAAGGTGATTGAATTTGTAATACAAAATGCATTCATTGCCACTTATTATGAAATAAAACACTGTAATGCATTACTTGCGTCACTTGTTAGTCTTGTGTGGATGAAACGCACGTCTGGTGTATCACATTTTAAATCTGGTACCTTTTGTTAGCTATTATTCGTGTGTTTCTCTGTCCTATATGTTCTCCCATTTATTTGTATTAGTCCTGTCATGTAATGTTGTCATTTTAATGTTTTATTAAAAATAAACGCGGGAGGTTCGGCATACCACAAAACGAGTTCAACCCACCGTTTTTTTTCTTGTCCTGTACCAAGTCAGGAAAATGGCCATTGTTATACTATAGTTCGTTTCTGTGTGTGTTTCTGTTGTGTCGTAGTTCTCCTCTTATATATGATGCGTTTCCCTCAGTTTTTAGTTTGTAACCCTGATCTTTTTTTTCTTAATCGGTTTATGAATTTCGAACAGCAGTATACTACTGTTGTCTTTATTTACGGCAATAAACACTTTTTGAAAATAATAAGTTTCTTTTGAAACTGACAAAATGGCGTCAGAGTAAAATTGAAAGAAGCCGAGTGCATAACAACATTTGTTTTTGTATGATTTTGAGGCACCTGTTTTAGATTAATTTCTTCATATTTTTATATGCGTACATATTGACCAACCATCAGTTTCAATGCTGTCTGCGTACTAATATACTAAGTCTCAGAAAAGTATTCTCTCATGGATTCTTCCTTGATGAATTTTCTTTACAGCAGAGCGTTTATTTTCTATTTTAGTATATGATGATCTTGAAATTATCTTTTAAGATAGTCATATCGAAATAAAAAAGACTTTATAAACTAATAGCTTTTATATCAAAGAACTGTGTATGCTATAGAGATGTCCCATTTGGCATTGATAAACAATCGAGCCTGCAAAAATAATTAGAAATTAACTGAAATGTTTCAAAGCACATACACCAGCTGGTAAACAACTGATATGACATACATCTTGTAATTATTCTCTGTTAACAAACTTTTAAAACCTGCTTCAAAATAACGCCAAAGTTCTTGAAAAAAAAACAAGACAAAACCCACATGACATCATGCATTCATGTTCGAACGTCTCAAAATCTCTGAAATTTTGCCAAATTTTCAATCGTAGTTGTCACGGCTAAATTCACAAAATTTTGAATTTATGAATAATAAGGCTTTTCTACCTCAGGAATATATTACCTTAGCTGTATTTCACAACCTTTTATGAGTCTTTGGTCCTCAAGGCTCTTTAATTTCGTACTTTATTTGGTCCTTTTAACTTTTTGTTATTCGAACATCCCTAACGACACAAATACAAAATTTCAATCCTTGTATCTATGATGAGTTTATTTGTACTTGTAGTTACTTACGTTTGAATGGATGGAGACATACATTTGCTTACCCTTGCTTGTGCATGAAATCATCCAAGGCTTTTTTTAGTGGGGTTCATATTGGTCTTTTTTTAAATTGTATGCAGTGTTTTGTAGACTGTGACAGTTGTTGGTGTTTTTGTTGTTTTATTTATATTTTCTTTGTCAACGTATTGTCATTTTTTATTTCTTCGATGTAGCATTTTGATTGTCGTTTTTGTATCTATAGCCTCTGTTTGAAGTTAGGGTTTTCTTTAGCTGTTTGTATCATCAAAAGGTGCCTTTGACGAGTTTTTACGATGTAAGTTTACAATCCATTGATCCGTTTATTTAATGAAGGTAATCACATAAAACATATTTAGGTGCTTGTTAAAGAAATATACATTCTCCATTTGTTAATGTTTGAAAATGTTTATCAAACTACCTGTTATAATACATAGTTCTGTGTTATCTAAAAGCTTGTACCTATGAATTTGTCAATTAACACGTTTACTATCAATGCACATCAGTTTACAATAAATTGAGCAGATGAAGATTGTATTGATAAAGATCAATCGTTTAATTTGTTTTACATAACTTGAAGAAAAAAAAGTAATGCCAATCAGAAGAAAGAGCAAGGAAATCAAACAAACAAGTAAGATTTCCGCATTAAAACTACAAATAACTTATTTAAAAATTCGAAAATAGATATAGGAATGTGTGGTATGAGTGCCAATGAGGCAACTCTCTATCCAAGTAAAAATTTTAAAAAAGGAAACCATTATAGGTCAAGGTATGGCCTTCAATATGGTTCACTATCCTGTACAAAACAAAGCTATGTAGCCTTGACGGTCCTGAGTGGTGAACTTAATTTATTTACATATACTTTTCTTATTAGAATTACAGGGTCGGCTCGGTGCCTGATGGTGTTTAGTATGCAATTAAATATTTCCCAGAAAATGTTCATACACCTGTGTAATTTCTTGTTATGTCGTCAAAATCTAACTAACTTTTAACTAATATATTAGGTACATCTGTAATCGAATTAAGCAACCACCATTTGATGATAACAGTTATATTGGTAAATGGGTCATAGACCGTATTCATCATTATAGATACTCTTTGATATAACTTTCTCGTCGAAAACAGTTCATTATCCTGCAAAGTGTTTTTCATTGGCATGCAAGGATTTTATGACAGTTTCGATAACAAAAATCAGAGCTTGCCCTTTTTATTTTGCTGTTTGCTATTGACGAATCTTTAGCTTATTACTATAAACTGTCTGTATGACACTATTTACTAAACAAATATCCTTCAATATTTATCTATGTGATTTACTTTTAAAATATTATTGTATGAGTTTAACTTTTTGACAATTCGCTAGATAGTGAATGAACTAGAAAATATACCGATGACTTTGGACCCTCACACATCTATCTTGATATTAGAAAACGCAACACTAACTTCGGTAAGTTTAAAACTAACTTTAGGTACTGTGGTAAGGTCTACGTAATTAATATTATGAATCAGAAAATCTCACAATCAGCTTCAAAAGTCAAGGATACTTCTGAAATAAAAGATTATTTCAGTGGTCTAAGTAGTTTTACTACTGTAATCCAAAACTAGTCACCACTGAGGTTGTTACTTCGAACCCGACCCTTGCGGGTGCACTCGACTACAATCTTAGTTGACTAGGATCGTCAGTTTTCTTATTGAAGGTCTGTAATTTTTTCCAGGCATTCCTGCTTCCTCCACCATAAAAAAGCTGGTCGCCACTAAACAGCACAAAAATGGCTCTTAAAATTGGCATAAAAACATCGTTTATCAATCGTTCAATTTCTTTAAACATTAGAAGATAAAAAGCAAGATAAAGAATAAAAACTGATAATACCGAGGGATTTTCACGACTATCTAAAGGAGCAATACAGGATGTGACGACAGGCTTTAAGTAAGTTTGTATTAATCTTAGTATTTGTAAGTACAATGATTTCTCCATGAAAAGTTAATACTTTGTAAAGCATGCATTAAACGGCGTACATACTAGCGAATTCAGATATGTGCCGCATTAGTATATATTTAACTGATTACACTGCTTATGATATATTCTATATATAGAACTTCTGATAATACTGGAAATATATTCACTCTCTAATTAGACGAAACGATGCACTTATATAACCATCTGATACGCGCTGCACCAATAATTAGTTGTTTAACTTAACAGTTATTCTAAAGCTGGTTGCTGATAAAATATGTATTAATATTTTTTTAAATAAGTTCAGACATATATATAAAGCAAACTCATGATTGTTCAGGTTATTATCATAAGTAAGTGCCATGTGAGCTTTTTTGGGGTTTCATATTTAATTGTCAATACATTATTCCATAATCAAGCAGTAAGCCGGTCAAACTGTTCCTATATGTGTGTGATATCGTGCATCACGATCTGTAGTGTTGACAAAACGAATAACTTTAACATGTCTGAATATCTTACGAAGCTTTTGTTGGTTTTTTTTTTCGTTGTATTTGATGGTAACAAACAATAAATTTACATATAATTTACTAAGTTCACATTTTCACATACAGTTATTCTGTAGAGTTCTAAAACACGATTAGAACTGATCAATTCTAGATCTAGAATCGACTCAAATATGATAATCTTATTTGTAACCAATTTAAATTCAACACAACACCCACTTATACGTAATGCGTGGGACTAAAACATTTCTATATTCTTACATAAATGTTTAATGTATTGGAACTCTTATAATTAAAAAAATCGTTTCATATTATCCAATCGCAGGAATGTACATTTTGTTCAATGTTCCTTTGTACTTAAGATTTAAACCTAAATTTGTATTAGGAATCCTTTTATGTAACAAATGATCAATTGCTAACAAGAAAAAACGTTCATACCAAATTACTTTTATACCCATTAAACTAAATAAACGGAACACGTGATACGTCCATCAATTAAGTCTATCACTGCTTCGTGGGATTATTGCGTTTAATGTGATGGATGGGACGGAGCTTCAGGAAATTTAAGAAGCAAAATAACTTTGATAAACTTAGTACCAACAATGTCATGCAACAGCGATTATAAAAAAATCACAACAAAATACAATAAGTTGTCAATTACTGATAGTCAACCTCGTAGTCAATTATATACAGTAAGCAATGATCAAATGTGACTGTATATAATTGACGTCAATACGCCCTGCTTTGAGTATTTATTCTTTATGATAGAGTATGTGGTGTTAACTATATACGCCAGTGTTAAAGATATATAACTGGAAAAAAAACATCAGTTAAGTATTGGGGTTTTAAATTATTAACTTCTTTGCACGTTTTATACCTTGAAACTTGTAATCCATATAAGTTTTTGTAATCATTGTAGGCATACGTTTGCGGTTCATTTTAGAGACTTTTATATAACTGCATACAATATTATAATGTAAGTAATTTCTCTCTTTATCAACAGTGTCCTAATGATTCAATACTATTTTCATCGAATAACTGAATATTAAATATGTCTTTCATTAGACGATAATAAATATAGAGAAAATTATAAATGCATTTGTACAATAGTTACAATATTTGTATATGTGTTTTTAACGTTAATTTAGCAATACAACGCTGTAACTTTTTGACATTTAAGTATATTCATTAAGGATCCATGTCATCATTATCTCATAATCATTCAAAGAATTATATATAATTCTACATCATTATAAAATCGTGAGAAAGGAATGAAATATGTTCATAATCAATACAATGAATAATAAAGATATTACTGAGTATATTACGCAACGCCAACAATTGTGTCAGCAGCTCAATAATTACTGTAAAATATTGGAAAAAAGAGCTGAGACGCTTCACAAATGATTATGTTTTTTTCTGTAGCCACACTGAAATAAACGGGATTTCTATTCGGAAACTAAAGCATGTCTCTGAAGTTCCATAACTTCTATTTTTGACTGGTAAAACAGGTACAATAATTTTTTTTAGAAAAGGAAAAATATTAACTCAATGAAAGAAATGAAAATTAAGATGACGTGTATATATTATTGAGATATGTTTATATTTGAGGTACATTTATTTGTTTAATTACTGTGGATATATATTTTTTCGCGGATACTAATTTTCGTGATTTGAGGAAATCTTGCATATTCGTGGATATATAATTTCGTAGGTTTTGTCAAAATCTGCATACATTACTTTAGAAAATTAGCAATTTGTTGAATATTTAAATTCGTCGTTTCTTTGATTTGTACCCCCGATATTTACGTAATTGATATCCAACGAATATTAATGAATCTACAGTATATAGAATGTCCAGTAATGTTTTCATTTTCACAGATTTTTTCCGAAAGTCCGCTGCTTCCAGAAGTTCATTACTAGTAAAGGACTTCTTATACAAAAAATGTATTTGATTTATATCTTGATCAAAAGTGATTTCTCGTTTGATAACGTATGGATAGTTTTACAATATTTTGAAGGTCGGATTGTAATATATGAACATATTTTTATCTTTTGATAGCTATAGTAAGATCATGAAAATACTTTCTCAGTATTATCAGATGGTCACCATCATGTAGTATATAATCATCAATGTAAGCAGTCAAAGACATTTTGTCATCATTTAATATGTACCGACACGACACATAGCTAGTCTGTTTGACGTTTTATAAATGTTTTACATTGTAACAAACTTTTCATGCTGAATACATTTTATTAACAATACAAATACTACGATAATTACAGATTTGCCTGAGCTACCAAAGATTCTTACTTTTCATCAATACACCAAAGATTTGACTTATTGATTTTTTTGGGTATATAGTTATCAGTTCTATAGACTTCCTACTTTTTACCATGTTTTTAATCACTGAATGTTTTTTATATATAACTCAGTTTAATATTTTAATGACTCCCAAATGAAAGTGAAAATAGCAAGTGACGAAATATTGATTATATAACTTGCGTTCAAATTAAATCATAGATCGTAACTTAAATCCTTAATTTTTAAAACACATCATTTATAAATCCTTCTAAGAATTAAAATTTAATACGGCAATTTGTACGACTTTGCCCCCCGCAGAGCTATAGAAAAACAGTACATTAACGGGTGTTACACGGACTCTTTTTAGACGATACACGGACTCTTTTTAGTTGTTACACGGACTCTTTTTATGAATAGAATCACTCGTGCATGATCAGTGAGTTCATGGGCACTTTAACTTTCAATTAGATTTGAACTTTTTGGTTCACCGACTTATTTCCTGTCTTTTTATTGAACAAAATATTTACGTTAGCATCAATATCTTTTTTTCAAACATTTCTAGTTAAATACTATTCATATCAGTACACTTAGGGATTAGACATTAAACTTCAATAGTGGGGAAGGGGGGGGGGGGTTATGGTTTTCTCCTAAAATAGATATTTTGATCCCAAATTTTATGAGAAAAAAATTATTATGGTCAAGCAGATGACAAATTAATGTTTTGCATGATTCCTGATTTTCCGAATACCGTTAATAGTGCTCATTGGCGGATCCGGGGGTTGGTACCCCCCCCCCCCCCCCTGGTGCTAATTTAAACAAAAACATTTGGGTGATGGCGTTGAAAAGTAAATAGTTAATATACTGAAAAAAGAACATACTTCCCCCTTTATGAAGCAAAATATTCGGTCAATAAATGTTTCCTTCAATATATGGACATGAATAGTATTTTGGACAATGCTTAAAGTAAAGAAAGGATGATACTGACGTGTATATTTCAATAAAAATAAGACAGGAAATAAGTAAATAAAAATCAAATCTAATATCAAAAGATAAAATCCCTATCAACTCACCAATGCACGATTGATCCTATAAACAAAAAGTGTTCATGTAATACACGTCCAAATAAGCAGCAAATCTAGAAGAAAATCATTCAACTTATGTCATCAATTTTGGGCGGTAAGCTGCGATTGGATCATATAGTAACACGTGTTTAATCCCGATCAACACTTGCAGATCTAGAGACGAGCATGAATTTATAAAAAAAATCAAAGTATATGGCTGAATATAGACAAAATCCATTTTTTTCATAAACATTTAATTCACTTTTATCGAATTTATATCAGTGGTGGATCCAGGTCTAAATCCATGACAAAACAGGGGGGGGGGGGGCAACTTTATGTCCCCATTTAAATGCATTGATCGTCAAAAAAGGGTTGTTCCAACCCCCGGGACTCCCACCACTGCATATTAAATTCATGTATTTGGCAACAAACGCGCGATTTCCACGATTTTTTTTAAGGGGGAATGGGGGGATGGAATGGCACATCCTGCATTTTTTCATCAAAAAAAAAGATCACAGCTTGTTTATTTTAAAATGAATTAGCCCCTCTCCCCCCCCCCCCCCCCCCTTTCCGTTTTATTCATAAAAATCAAACGTTATCTTACTTACCACTAAAATATTTCTTTAATATATTACTTTTTTACGAAGTTGCATTTTAAAAGTCTTAAATGTGTAAAACATTTATCTTTTACTTGAAATGGTTCTTTTTTTTTTTTTTTTTATCAAATTATTAAATTCCTGGTTTTTTTTAATGAAAAAAAATCTCGGTTTACGGGAAATGAAAAAAAAATGTGTTTATGTTATAACTTACATTTACTGCTTTATGGCTGTCTACGTTTCTCAAATGTTTAGTCTTGCTAAAAGTATTATTACTTTCTTGAAACGTCGTACAAGTCAGATAAAAAACAAAAGTAACAAAAGAAACAGGCCGGTTACAACCAGCCGAATAGTTTTTCTGCACTTGTAGTCAGGTCAAGGTCCTCGGCTATCGCCTCGGACCTTGACCTGACTACTCGTGCAGAAAAACTATCCGGCAACGGTTGTTACCGGCCTGTTTCTTTGTTACCTTTGTATTTTATCTAATACTTAATATGGTCTATGTTACATATAAAAAAGTTTAAATAACGAAGTTGGAGAGTGCAGTGTTAAAATGGCCTCTGTGCACTTCACCTTCGCATTTAATCTTGATCAGCGGAACAGTCAAAATGACATTTTAAAACGTGTAGCAAGTTAGGCTTTAGATACTCTCAATAATATCAGTATTAAAAAAAAGCTATATCACATGTACAAGCTAAACACTAATACATATGACCGTTTAAAAAAAGGCTTGTGGTTATATAGAGCAAGCTTTGAATACTTATCGATAGAGAAATTTTTCAGTCTTAGACTTCGAATATTGGTGTAACTTTTGTGTAGAACAAGGGAAATTATTCGTCAAAATGTATCCGAAAAAAAAAATTATGTTCAAGTAATTTTTAAATATTTCATTTAATTTCTTATTCATTTGTAGTAAACAAACTATCTGGTCATTGTCTCGTTTGCAATCACACCGCATCTTCCCTCTTTTTTTAGACCTGGTCTTTGATTATGAATGATAAGCTGACATCATCTAAACTTATTTTACATCGAATAACAAATGTGACCAGACTTTTAAGTAATGTTCCCTAATGGTCACATTAGTGGAACAGACACCGTCGAAATAATCAACGACCAATGATTGGCCAACTTATTATAAGAGTGTAAATAGTTAACTTAAATTTTACATTGATCCTCTTATATGGTTACCAGTCGTCTCTCTAGTGTTATTGACGAGTCTGGAAAAGATTGGAGTGCCATTTAAAAATAAAAATGTCAGTGAATGATCAACACAAACACCTGCTGTAACGTATTCCGCGATGATTGATCGTTGCAAGTAATATAGTAGAGAAGATTCGATACATCAATGGGTGCATTTGTTATGAAGACGATACGCGCGTCCGGCGTACTAAATTATAATCCTGGTACCTTTGATAACTATTATGATCATCATTTGTTAAATACTAGATCAACAATCAATATCTTTTGAAATGGAAAGGGGATACTTTTGTATTTTATTGGTTAGCTACAATGGGGTATCAAAAAATGTTAAAACACAGTAAAAACAAGAATCCTAAATTACCATGTTCTTGTGTAAAAAACAACCGTATGGGCAATTACATTTTGTAGATCATGTTAAACTGCTATAAAAAGAAGATATAATTTTCACTAACAGAAAACTATACACATCATTTTTACTTTACTTACTGACTTGTTAGTCGAACAATCTGATATAATACGTTTTTAATTTAACGTTTTAAAATGTGCATACATTGATCCATATTTATACATTCCACACAATCAAATATAAGAGTTAATTGCCAAAGACCGTTTAGTATTCCACACAGCATACAATTCTTAAATTGTTTGATTAATTTTGATATTGTATACACTGAAAATAGCAAAAATACCATACAATTATATTGAAACAAATACACATACCATTTCCAATACATGTGACAAGACATTGCATGAAAAAATATCTTCGTTTTGCTTAAAAAAAATAGTAGGAAGATGCTTAAGGGATATCAAGACTCGTAATTCGAAGATAATTGGACAAAGTCATGAACAAACACGACAAGAAGACAAATTACAGTCTGTGTATTCCATACATATTATAAATAAAAAGACTGAGCAACGTGCACACAAACTCCAACAAATATCGGAAAAATCTCAAGTGCTCCTGAGTTAAAGTAGATTATTCTCCACAATGTAATCACACAATGCATTCATTACAAACGGACAAAAGTAGAGGTTTACAAACACAAAACATTAACAACTAGAATCATTTGGCATAGAGAAATGTAAGAAAAAACACCTGACTATAAAGAGAGACTACATGAACCATAAATAACATGACAAATGTAATTTTGATATGCAGTTTCTTATTTCCTCTTATATATATATGTGATGTGTTTTTCTCGGTTTTAGTTTGTAACTCGGATTTGTTTTTTCTTTCTATCGATTTATGACTTTCAAACAGCGATATACTGCTGTTGTATTTATAAGGTCAATATGTACAATATACCATGTTCTGGTTCATACTGGATTGTGTTTACCTTAACAAAGACACTTGTATCACTACTGTTATAACAAGCGTCCTGTAATTTGTATATACCTTGTTTTACTATAACAAGTAAATATTCAGCACTATATCATGTAATATCAGTCTATTTTCACTGTAGAGCAGATCTGGTGGAGTAATTAGTTCATTGGAGCCAGTTTACTTGCACTGCAGACCCTACATGATATAATAAGTAGACTAGCATTAGATCAAGTCTACTTTGAATGTATACCCGATATAATGTTATAAGTATACGATGTTATATTTACGAGATCATAGACGCCAATCTTATTTCACTATAGACCTGATCTGATGAATAAGATCATTTGACCCAGTCTACCTTCACTGTTGCCTGATCTAATGTAGTATGTATAAATAAAGGCAACAGTAGTATACCGCTATCAAATAGTCAAAAATTAATAAACAGATTCAGGTCACAAACAAAAACAAAGCTTCAGGGAAACACAACAACTATAGGATGAGAACAACTGAACAACAACATAAATATTAAACTGCTACAAAAACCACTGTCATATCGATTATTAGAATCAGTCTACTGTCAATGTGGACACGATCTTATGTAAAAAGTACATATTTATAGGAATCATTTTACTTTCACTGTAGACCCGATCTGAAGTTAGAAGTTTAAGATCGTTGGATCCAGTCTATTCTCACTGTAGAACTATCAAGATTTAATAAATATAAAACCGTTTGATATTTTTTTTCTCTAATTCTATGGGAATATATCCCTTTCCGAACCCATTGTATAAAAAAAAAATAATCAACGTGTGGTTGCCGGGGATCCCAGAAGATGCTTGGCTGAGTGAAAGGATCATAACCTTTCACAGCTCCCTGAAATGATCAAAATGTTCTAACAGGTGTTAATGAAATCGACAATTTCGTGGAAAACGGAAGGCACTCGAAGGGGATTTTGGGTTTAGAAAAATGTTTTTTCTTTTAATCATTAGAGAAACAGATTATTACATAATAACGAGTGGATTATCGAATTTATCCAGTCTCGATAGATAAATTATCAATGTTAAAGGCCTCGCCGAGGCTCGGACTTAAAATTGATAATTTAACTATCGAGATTAGATAAATCCAATAATCCACTTGTATCTATGTAATAATCTATATTTATTCAACAACAGCATTGCACGCTGTTAACAATTACTTCACTGACACATCTATCTCAGTGAAAGTCCTTGTTTTATTAGTACCAGAAGTTCAGGGATTCTTCAAGTAGATAAACTGCATATTGTTAGTCGTTTACAAAATATTAATATAACATCAATAGATAAATAATGCTATTCTATTATATTAAAGTATTTATGTCATCTGGCGTTATTTTCGGAATTTCATAGTTCATCCGAGTTTGGGTTGATTTATAACTTATTACCAGTTTTCATGTGTTTCAAGATAACGTTTTTTTTTAATCAATATCGAAATCGATATTTCTACCTTCACATTAAACCCAATATGGTATCATACAAATAAGATCATTGGAATAAGTTAACTCTTATAACAAAACCCTACAAGATAAGACAATTTTAAGATCAAATGTGTAAGTCTACTCTCAAATATTAGTGATTACATTCAAAATGAAAAAAAGGTAGAAATAAACTGACAACGTCGTAGCAAATTATCTGTCCCTAGATGATACATGTATCTGTTTCCAATAATGCGCCGTATTAAACTAGTTTTACTTGAAAATAGAAACAAACGAAAAACAAAAACAAATAATTCTAGAAGTGAGGTTATTGAAGAATCGATTTAAATGTTCGATGAATATAAGGCATATGATGGTCATTAAACATTATTCTCTTCAGAACACACGGTTAAATGTGTTTCTTCTTCTTTTCTATTATTTCCCCACCTTTGCATCAGTGAGTTTAGTTTTCCGATTGATTTTGTGAAATCACACTGAAGTCCAAAGATATGTTTGTGATTTCCTTTTCTTGATGAACACGGAACGTATAATGATATCATCGTTAATCAAATACTAGTCCATTCCATAACTCCAATTTTGTTTCCTTTATAATTGCTTCCCTGTATGGCTTCATTGTTGTCTACCTAGTGCCTCATTAGATTTGCAATTTTATCTGATACATTCACTTTTTACTGATGGAATATAATAAGATACTCACGTTTGTTGTCAAGTCTGATTCATTAGATGCGGGTGACATGTGGTCATGGTCATCTGTATGGTGCTTGAGTTATAAATGAAGTATAAGGTTATTGCTAAATACAAGACAAATAAGTAAAAGGTTTAAGGATGTTTAAACTTGAATAGAATTGAATCAAGAAAACCCGAACCAGATCGAGGTACCATCTTTTATACGCTATTTATATTCATAAAAGAGGGACGAAATATACCAGAGGGAGTGTCAAACTCATAACCCATGTAGATTTAAAGAAAAGACAGTGATTTCTTATAACTTCAAATGAGTATTAAATTATGAATAAAATAATATGCATTATATATTTCATTGAGACAGTTACTCGACGAAAAGAATTACCAAAAATGTTCATCCTGTATAATGAGGGAAAAATGGAGAGTACTAAGACACCCCGGAAATTCTGTAACATGTCCAATACAGTTACAGTTATTGAAATATAAACCTAGTAACTTATATAACTATTAGCAAGAAATATATATATTCACTAATATTTTTTTGGATAAAAATAAATGAATACCGTTTCTTAACAGAATGACACAGCTCATTCTCTATGCTTGGCATTACAGAAGTTTAAACAATGTTTGATCACAGCCTTGCCTTGTTTCATTTGATTTCATAATTTTTTCGACTGTTTGTACTATTCTTCTATATTACTTTAATATAATATGTTCTTATAAAAGCAATACTAAAACAGCTTATTAACAACTTAGCTGTATTGTGTAGCTATGCTTTTTGTCAAGTGTACCTGTTCGAAGACAACTTGACTGATTAATCAAGTCCTGTAAAGACAGATAATTCTGAGAAATTAGCCCATACATCAACATTTAATTCTATTGTAGATGAATAAATATTTGATAATGTTCCATTGCATGGAGACTACCCAGCACGTATCGATTTCGTTTTCATCTTCTTTAACATTATGAGTAGTACAATTGTATTGTTATATTTACTTTCTAGAAGTTTTATTTTAAATTATGACGGTACCCCTTACGACATCGCTCATACATAAGTAAATAGCGTGTAGAAAAGTTGTATTTTCAGCTTTAGTAATCACTTTTTCTCCACCTATCTCTTAAAAATATTAAAACTCGGACATTTTTAAAAACAATAAAAAAAAATCCCTACAAAAATTATTTGAGAATGTTTACAAGGTTTCCTCAACTATATGTTTTAATAACATAGTAATACACAACAATAATAGATAACACGACGTGGTCTGTGATAAGAGGTACCAGTCTGTCACAACGAATCATTAATCGAGTTAGTTTCCACTTGGAACGCTGTTTGCGAAGTCATCATGAAGTACACCTACTTGTACCATTCCAACTGCTCTACGACGCTCATTTTGGCGTAAACGAAGCATACGAAACAGATTTTTTTTAATGTAACCTTCAATTACGTTTTGTTATCCAGGATTTATCGGATATCAATTATTGTTTTATAATCCTCATTTAATTCAAAACCCATTAAATTAAATCAAGAAATTATTGTTCAATAAAAGTTTGCATCCATTGCTTTAAAAAAAGAAGTATGCTTGCCAATTATGTAAAAATTAGCAACTACAGGTTCTTGTTACTGATTTCATATCAATGAATAACGATTTAAATCTTTCTTCATGCTTAATAATAAAATGTAAGGTAACGAATAGACATACGGGACAAACACTCAAAATGTTTCAATAGAGGAATGCATTTAGTCCACAAAGAATACATTACAAAAAACCTGTTAACTTACCATTTTAAAACAACTATTTAAATCTTTATTTCCCACATTGACGAAATTGGATTTAGTAGTGAAATCCCATCATGTGATGTGTCGTGATGAAGCCATATACAGGAACACTGATTGGTATCATTTACAGTGAGAAAGAAGAAGACAGCCTGTTCTATTTAATTTACAAAGAATGATGAATAAAGAGACTGATCGTCTTACTGAGCCCCCGATTGCAAATACCTTTATCCGTTTCTATTTGTTTTAATATGTTTTCCTTACGCTGGTGATACCATCATCTAATTGATCAGATTACAAACAAATGTAAATTCGTAAACAGTGTTCAAGTTCACTTTCATTGACAATGGAGAGTTCTTGGTCGTTGCTTAAATGAGGAGAGTCATTTTGACATAGACAGATCTCAATTATTTAACAAAATATACTTCAAGCCATACAACACCAAACCTGTTTTGCTTTGAGATAACAGTGTTTTAAATTAATTCTGACATACACCACATGAGCATGATTTTCGTTGAAAAAAGAAGATAATCACCTGTTTTTTCTTCAAATTACATTGCCTTTCTAGAATGTCAGTTATTTTTTAAAACGTTTAGGCGCAAGTGATATCTGATTGACGTTGGCGTCAAATTATATTAACGTTCGGAGTAACACAGGTTTCTGATCTATCGATCTGAAAATGCGTTATAGGTTGTTTTCTTGTGAATCCTTGTCTCATTGGCAATCACACAGCAAGAACTATTAATGCATGCAAAATGAAATTTTGCTGCGTGTTAATTATCATTCTAACTAGTCCCTATTGGTTAATAATTTCTATAGACAGCTTGAAAAAATGTAGCATTCACAAAATTATTTTCCACAAATAATGAGAGACATATTGTTGAAAAATAAAGGCAACAGTAATATACCGCTGTTCAAAACTGTAAATCGATAGACAAAACATAAAATCGGGGTAAGAAACTAAAACTGAGGGAAACGCATTAAATATAAAAGGAGAACAATGACACAACATTAAAATGTAACACACACAGAAACGGACTAAGCATTAGACAAAATCCGATGAGCAAGAGATGTGTATCCTTTCCAAAAGTACATAAACTACTAAAGAACACACGTAACACTATTCTAATATCTTTCATTGGACTAGTTAAACTCACATAAAAAAAAACATTAAGAATCATTAAATGAAAAGCACGTAAATATGTGTTATTGATATAATATGAAATAAAACTTTGGTGCAAGTGATGCAACAATACTGAAAATCGCATAAAAATGCACGTAGCTACTGATAGCAAACCCAATGTATACTTAACCTGTGAATACATGTACGGAATCCAACCGTCCTATCCTATTATATCAGTCAGACAAGTTCACTTCGATGAGTGCTAAACAGATAATCTAAACTTCAATTTGAGAGGGAAATCCACAAAATGTTTAGTTTTTGTATAAATTAATCTTCTGTTTAGTACATCTCAAATAAAATCTTAAATCATCAAAGTCGGTGCGTGTTAATTCGATGATATCTATTATTCTATGTATATGTACTGCACAAGATAAATATGATGCAGTAAGGTGCAAATAGTTAATTCGGTGTACTTTTCAATTGCGTGACAGAAAACATTTTAACTTCATAATATTCTTATCAAGAATTTCTTTATTATAGGAAATGCATAAAATGAGTTTCCTAGCGACTGATTACTGAACGTAGACGGGAAATAATCAACCCTTTTCTACATGTTACAGATAGTTACTGTCATGTCATAAGAAGAGTAAGACAGAAAATATATTACAGGAGGGAAACTTTTTTGTCTAAAATGTAGATAAATTTTATTTTGAGCAAATGTTTTGCATGAATGGTAAGATTAGTAATTGATATTTAATAAAACAGCTGAAATGTGTCCTCTCGTATCTGTGAAGGATATTTTTATCGTTAAACTGTTTAAGGTGGCATGAAAAAATGCAAAGATGTTTGCAAAATGAGTAAACTGTGCTCATCCAGTAGGGTCGTAATGGGGATACCTTCTTGACGAATAACAATAAAAGTTCTTGTTTAATGATGTTAACGGCTATTTTCGATGCATGACGATTAAATATACACTTTCTTTTGGACGATAAAATAATCGACAGGTTTTGACGTATCACGTTATTTTTTTCCAAAAAATAATGGTAACGATAATTATTTACAAACTCGTACGAATCACGATAAGGATATTTTGACGAATCACGGTAAAATTTAAACCAATTTGACGTTAACGGTTACCGAAAATGACTGTTTGACGACTGACGGTAAAGACCATTGATACCCTCATTCTGATTACTCATTTCTCTATGGTAATAAATTCTTATCAAAATATATTATTCGTTCACATATCTTCATGATCGAAATTAAAGATGACATTAACTTTGATGTTTTGCAAATCTGCTCAAAAATTCTTGTGTGAAGTCTTGCTCAAATGAATAAAGGAACTAGTCATATGTCCTTAGATGAGTTGAGTCTTTTCCAACTGATTTTTATAGTTTATTCTTATGTTGTACTTTGCTCAATGTTGACGGCCGTAAGGTGACCTATTTTGTTAAATCTCTGTATTATTTGGTCTCTAGTGGAATGTTGTGTTTCATTGGCAATTATAACACATATTCCTGATACTTATAATGTAGATGCATCCTAACATTTTGAGCATATTACACATTATACAAAATTTAGTCCTCGTATCTATGATAAGTTTATTTACTTCTACATTTTTATAGATAAGTATGAACATGTTTCTATTTAACCTTCAAAAAAATGCATTGCATTAGGTTTAACCAATGGTTTACTGGGCTGTCTGGTAACAAAGTAAGTTTGTGTATAACTTCAGGAAACGACATTGTACGTTACAGTTCAGATAAGAAATGTAACTTTTTTACCCTGAAATTTTTGTTGTATGTTTTTCTCAATCATACAAAATATGAAGATGCGAACAGTATACTATGTATAAAAGGCAGTTGATTATACGAATGGTGATTTAGACTCCGAAAGAGATCACATGCAGATATTAGTTTGATATATTTAGATGTACAAAAAGGCAAACAGTATACCGGTGTTCAAAAGTGATAAATCACTTGAGAAAGATACTACATTTACCCAAATGTATTGAGAGGATTATTTTTTTTTATGAAAATACGGATGTTCTTTTATATGTCGTTTGTCGTTAATAGGTTCATGGATAGTCTACAAATAAATCTTAAGTAAAATTACACCAAGATATCTCAATTCTTCCAATACAATTTAACAAATTAGCAGTGTAAAATCAAATCATGGAAAGATATGTCCGCATTCACCTTTGTCGTGTTGAGGTAATATTTATAATTGAAAAACTATGTTGTCTTTATATCTGCTATCTAAATAAGACTTGTTTATCTATTAGGAGGATCAAATTTTCCGTGTAATGTGGAAAGGAAGCAATTCCTCAATCAAAGACATAAAACAATCGATTTTAGAATGATATAGGTGTTGCTGAACAGTAAAACAACCAACTAATAGTCAACCTAAATTGCTTAATTTAAAATATGGTAATAGAGCAAGATTACAATTATGTTGAAGAGTCACGGAGATGTGAAAGTTTTATGATTAAAATGCAAATGCAAAAGCGCCGATACACTAATGGTCCAGTAATCGAATTTCATAAAAAAAACAACATTTTCTTGCAGATTGATATGATTAATCTAAAATTTGTTTTTTAGTTAGTTTGCATAAAATAAAAATAAACATTTAAAAATAACCGCCATGTTAATTATTTGTAACGGACATCAAATTTGTTTTCTAGGTTTTGAAAAGTAGTTTATCCAAAGTTGTGAATATTTGAAGCTCACACATTAAAAGTCATAACGAGAAAAACTCAAATACTTGAAAATTAGATTGTAATTCTCCGACGAGATTAGTCCGACTCTGACATATTCATTTTATACAATGTTAGATAGTCCAAAAACAAACAGGTTTGAACTGTGTTCCCCTGTCTCGCCCTGCTTCACACTAAGCTTTGTCAAACTTTTACGACAATATCTCCTGTTAAGGGAATTGTGCCAATAAACTACAAACTCTATGTTATTTCTTGATAAGCACATACTAGTAAGTATTCGGTTTAATATTTATCAAATCTCTAATACAAGAGCAAATATCTAACCTCCAAAATATTTTGAACTGATCGATATTTACATTCGGTGTAAAAAATTTCTGATTTCATAATTTGTGTATACAGGTTACAGTTATGTTTCTCGAGCACATACTATCAATCCGAGATGTTATGGAAATTGTATTGCATTGTTCAAGATTCAGTTTGCAGTTTGTTTTAACTGTGTATGTGCTTATTGTTTTGTGTTTTTCACTTAATCTGAGTTGTGCCGGATCTGTTACAGACCACAACAGTCATGTTTTTCTGGTTAAATATTAAGACATTTTAATTCATATGCTGTCAGTATTATTTGGGCACACCATTCACTTCTCCAACCAATGCAATTTGTAAATATCTATATTATGTTCCAATGTATATTGTATTAAATAGATTCTGACCTTATTATGTTGATCTCTAACTACTGATTATAGACTTTCTGATATGATTAACACATAAGACACAAATAAAAAGACAAATGCAAAGGTTCACCCTTGACAGCAGATCATTTAATAACCATAGATAGCTGCAAGTTTACTGTATCATTACAAGTATGGATACTATGCCGGTTAATGTTGTTGAATGGACGATTGATGTTGCTAACGTCCCGTTTTAAATATTTAACGCATTAATTCAGGATGAATATGTCGTTGCAGTATGAAACAAATGCATGATGTAAATTATAACTCAATGTATCGTCCTCATAAAACTTGATAAATTTGACAAATGCTGAGTTTGGATAGAGAATAAAAGAAACATTGATAAAAATATCAACTATAAATTTCTAATTTGTGTCTTGTGCATTGTCATATCTTGTTAATGACTTTTAAACTTGAACAATAAATAGCATGTAAGAGTAATAGGGGTTCATCATAATATAAATGGTGTATTTGTATTTGGAATAATGTCATTGAAAAAGTCTGCACTTAACTGGACATTAACCATGAATGGAACATTACTGGCGGTGTTGATACGTATACTATCGAATAGTGTGCGTCAATATGTGGGGAACACTAATTTTCTGTTGCATCCTACAAGGAATGATATGTAGCAACATAATACTATACTGTTACAACACGTTCCGATGTTATTGGAAGGTCTGCTCAAATGTTTCACCACGCAACATCCTGTATCTGTCTGTCCCAGTAGCTTGAAATTCAGTGGCTATGGTTTGTTGCTATCTTTCATATTTGCTTTATAGATATAGGAAGATGTGGTGCGAATGCTAATGAGACAACTTTCTATCAAAATTATAATTTATAAAAGTAAACCATTATAGGTCAATGTACGGCCTTCAACACGGCGCCTTGGTCAACACCTAACAACGAGCTATAAAGGACCCCAAAATTACTAGTGTATAACTATTCAAACCGGAAAACCAATGGTCTAGTCTATATATAAAAAAATTATGTCCACATTTACCAGACCGTTGACTTTCTCCTTTTCCTTTACATTTCGTCATTTGAGGATGTCCTCTGTAGCTTATTATACTGTATGGATTTTTCTAATCGTTGATGGTCGTACGGTGACCTTTTGTTGCTTACATACACGCAATGTGGTCTCTGGTGAATAGTTTTCTCATTTACAGTCATATCACATTTCCTTGTTTTAATGTTTAAAAGAAGAAACGACAAACATATATATAACGACAAAACATACACAATGAAAATCCTGTTGGGTTTGAAAAGATTGGAATTCTTTTGTAATTTTAATAATCAAATATAACCTACAGGGTATGTATAGGCTTTATGTGTATAATAGAGTTATACGTTTTTAAAAGAAGGAAGACTGCACATGTTGTGTTTTTTTTCTTTCGATTGACACAATATAATGGAGAAAAATGTTACATTTTATTACATTTTTCTCGTACAAATGTAATATAAAAAATACTTAAATCAATGGTGTCAGTTAATTATCTTAAACTTCGTGATATCAATAATAAACGTTTGACATGATAAGGCGCCTTGGAACCTAAGTTAATGCAGTATAAAAAGACTATACCCACCTACTTAATAAAGTAAGATATTACAAGATTTCACTTTTCAAATTATGATACATTTTGATGTCTTTCATTGAACTTCATATGACAAGTTGTTCCAAAATTTTGGAGATTGATTTGGTATGATTGCCAATGAGACTAATGTCCAACACAGACCATAAGGATGTGAATGCAAACAACTAAACGTCATCGTACATGTAAGGGCACCGCCAGCAATGAATAAATTAAATAAAGTAGGGGTACTGTATAAAAGTAGTAAGCTTGAAAATGATTTGGACTTAAATAAAATGAGAAAACATGGTTTGTGCTAAAAGCAATGAAAAAAAAAACAAATATTATCTAATTATGTTTCATTGCATTCGTTGTGAAAAAGAAATGATTTGTCAATTTGAATTTCCTGATCATTTATGTTATCGATTGTCCCAAAATTAAGTTCCAGAGACTTTATTGAAATTATTTGCCTCATATATATATGAAGTTATTTGAATTAAATTTAAGTCATTTTTTTAATAATGAAAGGTTTACTATGAAATAGTATTGTTCTATGCTATAGAATGTTTGATTTGGTATATATTGGAAGACCGAATAATGAACTTCGCATAAGTCCTTTAATTTGGTAACTTGTTACAGCTGAAAAAACGCAATGAGAAATTCTGACGTAGTTGTGTTCAATTATTATTCATAATAAAAGGAGATTACATTCTTTTGTTTCACAATCAAAAGTGACAACCGTTGAAGTATAACATGATTTTGTCATGATAGCTGCCTATTATGTAAATAGATATCAATAATTAATAAGATATGATCAGGAAATTATTGTATTAAGTAAACAGAACGTCATAAATTATTTTCTGGATGGTTAAGTTTTCATCTATGAAAAATGTTAGAGTTATTAATTCTATTTATATTGTTTTCATTCATAACTGTTTGCTTATCCCTGGTATTGATATCTTTGAAAATGATCACAAGTCTAATAATTCTATAGCCCTACAACTTGTTGTTAGTTATTTTGTATCATTTAGTTTCCATTGATTTTTGTTTTTATCTGATTAATTAATTGTGTTTTAATGACGATTGAAAACTGGGAAGGTAAACATAACAGTTTATTTCGAGAAAGACTTAAAAAAGAAAAATAGAACAGAAGATACCAAAGGGATATGCCAAACCTCAAGTCGCAAACAATCTAAAAACGCAATAGCGAAAAACGAAACGACGACCAAAAGACAAACAGGAAAGAATATGGTGTTAATCATATCAGTACCGAATAATTAAAATGCAAAAACTAAGAAAATGATACTCCAGGAAACGTAAAAGCCACCAGGAGAGGTAATGACGCAAGTAAAATAACACTTTATTACTCTTATGCTTCTATATGTTTTCTGGATTCACCGTTATCAGAAAAGCTGAAACCCAAATATTTAAAAGCCTCGGATTAATAAATTCGGAGAAACTTTAGGAGCTATAAGACCAAAAATGACATAAAATGACTTTAACCTTTGGTATATGTTGTGGTAATTTTTATCGCTAGATTGTTGTCTCATCGATGTTTACCAACATTACATTTTAAACATCTTTAACCGACTTTTGTCACCTGTTGTCTATATATTTTAGAGATAAATCATATGTATGAATTACATTTTAAGAATTAATATATGTTTTTGGAAATCAGTTTCTTTCTTTCATAGATACTTTACTCTCTTGAACAATTTGTATACCAGTACTTGTGATAAAATAATTCATATTTAAAAATTTCATATATATTTAAGCTTACATGTTTAGAAGATGTTAGCTAAAATTCAGTCACATGCATTGATTGTGAAATTTGTACCATAAAGTATATGTGAATACAATAACCCTTCGACATTCTTTTACATTTGTGCTGACGAGACACTCTCCAACTAATTTCATTTCTATACAGTTGAGACATTTTATGAAGTGCTAAGTTCGTATATATTAACAGCAAAATCATAAAATGAGATTAGTTTTTTACTTTCATATTTGTATTGAAATTAGAAAATGGTCTTATCCAATCTAAAACTAAAAATGCAGGCTCACTATGTACAGCTTTTATTTGCTTACCATTTTTCAAGCGTTTAGTTCCAAAGTCAAAATATAATATGATCGTTACCGTTATCTAAAAAAACAAAATAGAATATTGCGACACAGAAGTTTTTCGAAAATATATTTTTTTCTAGCAGTTGAAGATCATAATTGAACGTTCAAATGCTTCTTTTCACTCCCTTTTAAGTATGTTTTAGCTTTAATCAAGAGTAAAAGAAATATATATTTTGTTTTCCATGTCATTGAAATGTATACTGTTCAACAAATGACATTGTCTGATTCATAACACGGATACAGTAAAGGGTGTAGCAACATATGGTATGGCTATATATACGACACCTGCAATCGGCAATCCTCGGGTGGATCCGCTATGAATGACGACACAATATCACAAGTTTGACCATAAGTGATGACGTTTCGTTATATACAATAACCGGAATATGGCCATATTGTGTAGGTTATACATACGATATAATATTCCAAAAGAAGGGTTATAACAAACCAAATAATTAGAACTTTCTCAGTGAAACTGTCTTAGAATAGAGGTGCCAACATTGTCTGTTCTATGACATTAAATCACTAAACTGCATTACAAATATATAATATAAGTATTTTCCTACTTTAAGGTTACTTCATAAAGTCGTAGTTAAACACAAAAAAAAAAATGACGTAGGCTTTTTTTATTTGATTAGTTTTTTTTATATTTTCTGTACTGAAGCCAAGTAAGAAATCATAAAAATAATGTACTAGATTCATTATCATAAATTAACGAAATCGTGATCAGACATTTAAATTCTCAGTCTGTTTGTGAGCTCAAATTACATTTTGAAAGGCCCTAAATCGACTAGGTGATAGTTTAATCCGCAATCATACCACAACTCGCTATTCTATCTTCATAACCGTAAATTTTAACTTGGAAATCCAGATTTTGTTTCAATAATTCCTTTTGTATATTACCACTATATTTTGTGATAATATTATTTATGTGACTCGCACTTCGTTATCAACAAATAAACTCATTTGGATTGCTCATTCCTAATAGGTCTATCAATGTACTTATGAGAAAATCAATATATTGAATGCACTTTAACCTTTTTCCATAAACATTCATCTTCATTTCCTGTATCTTACAAGAAAGGTCAGAAAGATCTTATAAATAAAACATACCCATAATCAAAATCAATTTCATTGTAAGTTAATTTGATTCGGTGTATAATTTTCATATTGGCCAATTGTTCATTTCTACTTAGCACAGACATGTGAGTGTATATCGGCCGAGCGTGGCAACTGACCTCTTGATAAACGCATATATTTCAATTGTCAATACAACATATCACGTGACTATATAAAAGGGAACACAGATATATGCCAAGAAAATGATTATCAGATTGGACAAAATATTAGAGTTTAGCTGCTTTGTAAACAATTAAGATGAAGAAAGAGAACGAGAGAGATGAAAACAAAGAATTTCTGTTAAGAATGTAAGAATATTAGCCCCGATGCCGATGTAGGATAAGTGTTTGTGTCAAAGTTTACAACTAATGGTTATTCGAAGAAAACGTAAAACAAAACTTATATTACACAGAATGTGTATACAAAGAAAACAAAGCTTAAGAATGTATCTCTTGAAAGCTTGCTTATTATAATCAAAAGAGGGACGAAAGATACCAGAGGGACAGTCAAACTCATAGATTGAAAACAGACTGACAACGCCATGATGGCTAAAAAATAAAGAGACAAACAGACAAATAATAATACACAAGACACAACATAGAACACTAAAAACTAAGCAATACGACCCCCGCCAAAACCTGGGGGTGATCTCAGCTGCTCCGGAAAGGTAAACAATCCTTCTCCACATGTGGCACCCATCGTGTTGCTTGTGTTATTACAAATCTAGTAAATAGTCCAATTCGATAGTAGTTCACATTCGTGAAAAGAGAAGGGGATTGAAGTTACGAGAGAAGGAACATATTCGATATCATCTGTGAAACGGTTATTCCATAACGGTCAACCAACTCGTAATGGCATCCGTAAAATTTACGAAATGATGACTTCAACTTAACCATTTGGAACTCTTGGTTTAATAGCTTCCTTTAGAGCAGCAACCTTCTATCAAGGAAATCATGATAGGAAATACAGCCGCGGTATATCGTATCAATTGGGAGATACATAATCCGTATGAAGGCGCTGTTAGAATGTTGCTACATAGAAATGGAAAGTTTTACAATTTGGAAGCTGAAATTATCTCTTTTGTCGTAAAGCTTTGTTTATCAACGGACCCTCATTGTCAATTTCCAGATGTAAATCAAGATATGAGGCAGACTGAACTGTATCTGTAGTATCCTTTATATCTAGTCCGATGTGATAGATTCGTTCAAAATAGTTATCAAATTTTGTATTATTTGGTGAGAGAGCATCGTCTATATAGCTGAACATAAAGTTAAAGGATATTGTCAATTTCTTATCTTTCTTTCTAAGAAGATCCTTTATGAAGTCATAATAATAAAGAAACAAGTTGGCAAGAAGAGGAGCACAATTGGTTCCCATTGGAATTCCGATAGTCTGTTGAAAAAGAAGGACGAAAGATACCAGAGGGACAGTCAAACTCATAAATCGAAAATAAACTGACAACGGCATGGCTAAAAATGAAAAAGACAAACAGACAAACAATAGTACACATGACACAACATACTAAACTAAAGAATAAACAACACGAACCCCACCAAAAACTAGGGGTGATCTCAGGTGCTCCGGAAGGGTAAACGGATCTTGCTCCACATATGGAACCCGTCGTGTTGCTTATGTGATTACAAATTCGGTAAATAGTCTAATTCGCTGGGTCACATTCATAAAAAGAAAGAGGATTGAAGTTACGACGTAAGGAACATATCCGATGTTATTTGTGAAAATCACGTCCTTCAAACGTAACAAATATGTTGTCGATCAAGAAATCAATAATCTTGATATTGTCAGTTTTAGCGAATGTTTTGTTTGAATTAGAGTGATTCTTGTCAAAGTAGGTTTTATCCCTCCCCAGTACAAGATTCTTGTACCAACGTTTGCCATTCTTTTTTATGAAACAAAGTAATACCAACTCTTTCAATTTGTCTTTTAGTTTGGAATGGGGAATACTTGTGTAAAGTGTAGAAAAGTCAATTGTTTTAACACTATTGCAAGATGAGAGAGTCTTATATTTTATATACTATAAAAGATCTTTGGATTTTTTTAATATCCACATCTGATTGACGCAATCTCTAGAATAGGCAATTTCACAATAACTTTGGATCCCGGCTTTGATTGCTGATAAAATAGATGTTAATAATTAAGAAACAGGTTTTGTTGAGCATTTGGAAGACCCAACAATATGCCGTTGATTGTAAGGACACTTATATAATTTAGATATTCAATACAGTGATGTAAGATCATCAAGTCTTCATCTGTGGTTGAATTCCAAAGGAACATGGAATAGAACTATGATTATCCAGGATTTTTTCTTTGGTAAGTGTCGTGAGGGAATGTGTTGAGTTTCCATGCGATTTCCTCTAGTTTTATCTTGGTTTGTATATTGTAATTTTATTAACTAAATATGAGCATCAGTTCAGTACTGGATAAAAAAAAACCGGAAAAATATTCTCAAGAAATGATATTAATATTAGTTTATCTTCAGCGTTTCGGTTAGGGTTTCTGACTCATCACATATATAAAGCATTTTTTAATCAATGTGAGTATGATGAGAATGTTCAATTTCAAAGTTTGATAGAAAACTCCTGCTACAGACTCATCAGTTTTGGTGTTTATTTTCGTTTGAACTCATATGGCTGTGTTACTTCAAAAGACATTTAAGATGACAGATTTTCAATAATCATATTTGAGGAAATATTAATATCCTGATTGAAACCTATTAATTTAGAAACTTGCATGGTGCTTGCAAATGACGTCTTTAATTCAGCCGTCCATTGGTAACCGTTTAAAGTAACATATCAAAGACAGTATAATCATATTGCTTTCTTTTTAAGTACATCAAGTTTAATGTAAAATATCAAGTATAAGTCATGATACATTTGGTGTTGCACCTGACCTCAATTCATTGAGGATTTGTAAAGGGTTTCCTACTTGAATTTAAGGATGATCATAAATGTTAACACATAATGAATCAACAGCTGCGAAATGAGCGTGTGAGAAGTTTATGAAATAATCATAAATAGTTTCTGAGATACGGTGTGACATGTGAAAAAAAACCTCCCCCTTTTTTTTACAAAAAACTCAATCACTCTAAAATAAAATTTTGAATCATCAGTATACAGATCTTAGGATTAATAAAATTAAGAAGTGTGTGAAGCTAAAAGCAATAATCAGAAATTGTTTTTGAGATACAGCGCGACATGTAAAAAATACACCCCCCTGTTTTAGTTAAAGTCCCGTTACTCATAAAGTTTAAATCCTATTTTCACCAAAAAGTATACAGATTGTTTGACCATCATAAGAAACAACAATGTTAAGTTTCATAAAATTTGGATAAGCGGTTCTCAAGTTACGATGCGACATGTGGACGCCGGACAGACAGACAGACGGACGCCGGTCATTTGTATCCCATAATACATCCCGTCAAAATTTTGAAGGGCGTATAAAAACAGAAGAAACAACAAAATTCACAAATAGAAGCTGAAGATTATTCTATTGATGCATCTGGTCTTGTCCTTTTGGATTTTCGAGAATAGAATATAGGTTAGATCTTTCACCTAAACTTTTCATATTTTGAACAATTCTGTCATTTTAAGTTTTCATTCTTTCGTTGACATATATGTTTCATACACTATCTGTTAAATAGACAATTACAAACTATATCAATTGCCCCACTACTGTCGTAAAGTATACTTTATTACAATTTATCTATCCCCAAGATAAATATACGCTTTGACTAATAGCCGTTTTCGATCTTTAATGTGATATCTTAGTCAAATCGTAGAAAAGTCTAATATAAAAAAGAAGATGTGATATTATTTGATGGGCAACCAAATGTATATTATTCAATATTTAAACACTAGTCTTATTTTACCAAGAAACGTAAAGTGATCACTAAGATGTGTGCATTTTCCAATATGAATCGAAAACAACACATTTTGCATGAAGTCTTTATTCATTGGAGTTATAATTAAATCATTTGTGAGTAAGGCACAATCTTAAAATATGAGTGATATGATTGTTTTTTGAAGTAAACATTCGCCTGAACGTATGGTTGCATGAAAAATAAAAACAAATGTGCAAGTTCATTCGTTCACGAGAACGTTAAACAATCATTAAAACATGAGGTAAATGTAAAAGATCAACATACATATATATCAACTATACAATAAAAAATGTATTTACATGAAATTGTAACACAACACAAAGTCATTATAGTTTTTGAACAGAAATCTTTTTACTTATTTTCTATATGATAACATAGGTTAAACAACAAAGATTTTTATATATTTAAAGAATATCTAATAAATTGTGTTCTTAAATAGTGACGACAACAATGTTTTTTTATAATATTTAGGAAAATGGATAAAAACATCGACATTTTCTATGCTTCTAAGGTATAATAGCTGTTTGTTAGTGAGTAACAAACATGTCATTTTGATCAACAGAAGGACATACTGGCGTTCTTGTACAACGCATGTTAGTATGATAAATACATCTAAATTTTTAGACATCAAAGCAAGTTATTCTACAAGAGGAGATACAGAACACATAAGGAATTTAACTATTTAAAAATCAGCCGAACATTGTAATCAACATTCTTTTTGTACGGAGAAAATAAACTTCTTGATGTTTTAAAAAAGTGTTTGTCAAACTGTGTGTTCCCTAAAAATAATTACTTTGATAATAATTTGTTTTTTTAAGAGATAATCAAGTTCATATCTTAATGTTTCTATAAAAAAATCGTCTTTCACCCTTGCTCTGACAAAGGGTTACTTTGTTTTTATTATTTTCTGTATACGGTTGTACTCTTATAAGCAATCAAAATAAATTGTTCAAGTTTATATCTTTCAACGGTAAATATTATTTTTTAAATGTGTTTTGATATACTCTAATCTCTGACTTAAAAAGCGTGCTGGTTTTGTTTTTTTTTTTGTTTTTTTTTATGAGGTAAAAAAACAGAAGAAATTTTGACTACTATGGGATTGACATTTGTAGGAGTACAGAAAAAAGGGTAGTAAACATGGTTCTTAGTACAAATGTTGACATATCAATATATATAGGACTTATAATTAAAATATAAGATATTCTACTCCAATTACTACTTCATAATACTAAAACTAGGATTTGAAAAACAATGAAATTCTACAAATGAACAGCGCTATTCGGCACTTTTCTGGACACTTTATTAATTCATTATGTAACTATATAATATCTACTATATCTAGCATAAAAAACATTATACAAAGGTATACATGGGTAAAAAATTGCTTCAAACATATATTTTAATTTTTGTTTTCATGGAGCAATTAGAATGATCATCGAAAGCATATGTTCTAATATAATAATAGCGGTTTTTGTACTATCGGTTGTACTGTGTAAACGCAGCTCATTCACAAACTACGCCTCTTTTGGTGTGTTATATAATACTCAGAGATATGATGTTTCGAATTACCTACTGGTTCCCAGATATGAATTCTATGTTTCAGCTCGTGAATACATTGCCTGGGAATGAAACTAGCATATAAACAGATGCATTACTGCCAAATTAAAATATGTGGAAGAAGCCAAGTGAAGGGAGGGTGGTACAGAATAACGGTAAAAGTTTAACTATAAGAAGTTCGGGTATAGATAAATGTTGAGAATATAGCCCTATATTTTGACCCATGACAAAAATAGTAATGCATATGAGCGTTCTATTCTAGTATATATAATGTTTACAAATCTTCATAGTTTTACTGGTACAGTTTTGGCCGTAAAGATAATATTCCTGTGAAAAATTACATTGTCTATATTTACAGCACTGCAACCTATAACAGTTAACAATAATAATTGAGAACATGCACTTCAAGGAAAATTTGAATATCAAGTGGTGCAAAGCAAACATAACTTTCATTTCATTAAATGATACATGCAAAACAACCCTGATCATATATACCAGGCTCATAACTTTGTGCGTCAGACGCGCATTTCGGCAACATCAGTGATGCCCAAGTTCTAGATGGGTAACTGGCCAAATTAAGTAGGAAGTTTGACTTTACGACATCAGTGAAGAGTAATGGCATAAAATGTAGTCAGCCATATTTTTGAAATTCCCGCACCCGGAGGTGTCCTTCAGCTGGCCCCTAAATACATTCCAGTATGGTTACTTTTACAAATTATGACTTTGATGTAGTGTTGTTTCATTGGTACTCATACCACATCTTCTTATATCTATATGAGTTTGCCATACAATTGGAACGGTTGTATGCTTAATCTACAAATTTGAATAGTTGACCAACTACAAACTTTATCTGAATCTTTATGTGAAGATACAAAATAAACTGTAAGATAAAATTTTATACAAGCAGTATATATTGTATATCACTCCAATCGAAGTCATTTTTTAAGTAATTACAATAGTCTAATTTTCTAACATCAAACTTGAAATAAAAGTAATGAGGCAGTTAACAAAAAAGTGAATATGATTAACCTGAATTAAGTATAAAATGTTTATATACATATATTGCATACCTACAAAAGATATTCATATTGACATCAAAAATGCATATAATAAAACACGTCTTGTAAGCATTAAGTTGTTTATCCTAATATTTACATAATTGTTGTGAAAACGTTATTCATAAAATTTCTTAAAATTAACAACTGTTTCACTAAATTATATTTGACAAAAAGCTGTAAAATTGCTTATCTAAGATAAGTTACCATAGTTGTATTTTCGTCATTTGTAATACCAGCAGTCGACCAGTGCACCAAAATTGGAAGGACACTAATCCAAGTTACGTCTGAGTTTGCTCCGGTTTATATCAGAAAAAATTTTGTCACACACAATATTTGTATAAAACCCTACCATGATATAAGATATGTTGGACAGAAATCGACCTAATGCAATTGAATATCATTACAGGTGTTAACATTAATCGGGTTGATACGGAAAGGCCTTTAACTGTTTGAATTTTTATAAGAACCCTACAAAACAGACCAAAACGTGTCTCTTATTTTGATATGAGCGTCACTGATGAGTCTTATATAGACGAAACGCGTGTCTGGCGTACTAAATTATAATCTCGGTACCTTTGATAACTATTTACACCACTGGGTCGCTGCCACTGCTGGTGGACATTTCATTCCTGAGGGTATCACCAGCCTAGTAGTCAACACTTCGGTGTTGACATGAATATCAATAATGTGATAATTTTTACAAATTTCCTGTTTACAAAAGTTTGAATATTTCGAAAAACTAAGGATTTTCTTATCCCAGGCATAAATTACCTTAGACGTATTTCGCACATTTTTTTGGAATTTTGGATCCTCAATGCTCTTCAACTTTGTACTTGTTTGGCTTTATAAATATTTTGATATGAGCGTCACTGATGAGTTTTATGTAGACGAAACGCGAGTCTTGCGTACTAAATTATAATCCTGGTACCTTTGATAACTAATATTTCGTAATTGAATGTTTTAAAATGAGTCAAAGTCTTTTACATGTACATATGTACGTGCACCTATACCAGTGATTATGTAAGGTTAATAGATGAAGGCCTAACTATAATATTCTATCTAGTATAACTTAAGCTGTGGATTCATTTTTGGCTCGTTATGTATTCTATTGTATTCCATTGTATTACATTTACTGATTCTCTTATGACGTTATGATGTTCGGAATAATTGTTTGTCTTCGACATGACCTGATCAGGCGTCATGATTTTGTCTGCCCACTATATTATTGTTTTTATTGTAATTTGTTCTTAAAACATTAACGGAGTACGGCTCGACCTTAAAGTAGACATTAATAATTCACGACTGTCAAAGTTTCAATGTTGCATTCTAAGAAAAAGAGATTTAAATTGTCATAGAACATGTACACAGTCTATTGTCATAATATGAAAAGAAAAAATCTTCTTTTATGAAACCTGCTATGAAAACATGAATAACGAGGCTTTATACTTATATTATGTGTGACAAAAGAATATGATGGTGGATGGCTTGCTTGTTCAATGCTTGCTCCTTGACGTTAAATTTTTTTTTTTATAATATTTGTCAGTCTTATTTTATCGGTTTTGTTTATATGAATGTATTACGAATATTCATTCATATTTTGGAGTTAACCGGACTAAGATTTATAGTAAACTATAGAACAACTAAAATTGAAAGCAACAAAGACCAAATGTGGAATTGACATTATTATTTACATCTTTTGTACTATACTTTATTTTTATATCTGGAAGACAATTATCTTTCTCACTTCATATTTTTGCAATCGTCACTTCTTTTTTTATTGAATATTATTATTAATACAATTAGTTTAAACAAGTCACAATGGATGTTAAAGGGAAGCACAAATATCAAAAGGTCACAAAGACATTATTTTTGCATTTGATTTGATTGATCCAGTTTATCCATTTTCAACATTCCTTTCCAGTTGCTTAATTATTTACATGTTATCTTTGTATTTAAAACTATATCAATTCTTTTTGTATTCATACCTTGTAGTTATTTATTATTCTGTTATCTTTTTATAGATACGTTTTTAAAATTAATTGCCGATTTAATCAAGGTTGTCCCTGCATAAATTTAAGAAAGAAACTTTATTTATATATTATGCAAACAAATATCAATTTTGGGTAAAAAAGATACTTTTGGCTAAAAAAGATACTTTTGGCTAAATAACAATATACATATGAGTTGATGAAGATATTGATGGTTGTGTGTAATGATGCATATATGAGTTTACTAATTAATGCTATAACTGATCGTAGCTTTCCCATTTACTATGAATAGAATTTTCACCAATACTCAGTGTTCTTGCTAATTTACAGCGGATTTCTTCTTCTTTGACATCAGCCGCAGATGCCACATGATTTTGTGTGCTAGCTACATTATTTTCCTCTCGTTCTTCAACACTCTGAAATAAAACAAAACTGTGCAAGTAATGCGATAACCGTGACAACCATTTCAAATAACGCTTAAGCTTAATCGTCTAGACACTTGAAAATAAAAGAAATGTTTTTCATGACATCAATTATCGATGTGACCCAAACTATTCAAAGATCTACTTGTTGTCGGAATATATTGGCTGTGCAATCAATAAAACAAAACAATTGTTTGACCACACCATTCTAAATGTGACTGTTCTTACTCAGTAACAGTGTCTGGGGTTACTTTTTTGTTGAATTGTAATTTTTGTTTTTACTTGGAGAATGTGATCTCAATGGTCATGAGCACTTATTTTATTTAGATGATAAGGTGAAGTTTGCGTTTTTGATACCTGCAAAAAGTAAAAATACAAGAATGCCACAATCATTTTATCATTATATTGTAGTAAGTTAACCCATTCTTCCGTGTTAAAAAAACATGAGAATTTCAAGCTTTAATTACTTTGAATACTTCTATTTTTGGTACAAGTTGTTTCTTAAATTTAAAATAGTTCACGCAAAATAAAATACACACGCACACACAAAAACCGGTTTTATATGCTTCAATTTAAACGGGATATTGCTTTACTGTCTGCAAAGACTATATCCTATAACAGGACAATGATATCTTGATATGGACCGGAAATGAATAACTTTCTAGTTTAAGATAAAAAAATATTGAAAAATAATAAGTAAATTGTGCAAAAGAAACTATACAATTTTATTCAATGAGTTGATAAACGTGCGAGGATCTTGGTATGGAGAAGACGGAACTAAGTTCAGAAGACGGAAATAAGTTGAAAAACTTGTGTCTACTCCATTTGTTTTGAACAATAAAATATGTTTAAACTAAACTTGGTAAAAACTATGAATCATAGCGCTGGAAAGAGCATTTTAAAATTCCTTTATATTTGTTCCTTCTATTAAACAATGCATCCTTTTATGGTAATAACATTTGTTGTAAATAACATCTTTCAGAGTCTGGAGAAAAATCGAAAAAAGGGGCATTTTATTGTCTTCTTTTCATATCATAGAAAATAATTCATGTCTCTACAACCTTGTATAAAAAAAGAAAATGGAAATGCCAAACATATGCGCATTTTTCCACGTTTTTAAGTACAATGTAAGTAAATAATTATGTTATTCCTTTTTTTTTCTTTTGTTATTCCAGGGATAACCACCAATTAAAAAACATTAAAATTTATGGTAGAATCTATAACATCTAGCAGTTAAAATAGTAGTAGTTGCTTCCGAGTTATTTGGGGATTGAGTTTTATGGACTTTTCTGTCCATTAATTATATTTCTATTCTGGCATAATGGATTGTATTGTCTATAAAAAATGCATCAACAGTGTAGTTTGGAATTCATTACAACATATACAGTGCTTCACACATAAAGAAATAGAAATCAGTAAGAAAGTATTTTAAAAAAACAAAATACTTTCTTTGACATACATGTAGAAAAAACAAATGTGGTGTTGTAATATGTAATGAAAGATGTTAAGATCGAAAGTTTAGATATATTTGTAACACCAGTGCAACTCAAACGGCTATATAAACAAGCTGTTTTATACTATATGTTCTCTTACCATTCATTAAAGTTAATCCTGCCGGGTTCATGCATTAAATGTTAATAAGCGTCAAAAATGTTAGAGAAATGGTATACATAGTTTGATAAAAGGTTCGAGACCGTATTGTAATGATTTTCAGCTGCAGAATGTTGGAATACTGTGTAAAGTTAACTTGCTATAATTCTATTCGCTTTATTGCTTATTTTGGTTTTAATAACTAAAAAAACACATTTTTCTTTTATCGACTGAAACGTTTTCGCATGCATCTCGGTTAAATATAGCACGTCCGTATTAAAAGATATTCTCTTCACAGACAGTAAGGAGTAATGTTATCCCTTAATTTTGAGTTTAATAAAATAAAGACAATAATTATATGTTTACTTTTCATCTTTATGAATCTTAGATATAAAAAAAAGATGTGATATGATTGTCAGTAGACAATTATCCACATGAGACCAAATGTCATAGAAGTTAACAACTTTATATCACCTTACTAATTCTACACATCATTACACACAATTAGTCAATGCATACACTATTTCAACCTATTTGGATAATTGCATTGTTTTATAAAGGAGGGGACAACGAATATTTAATCGATTAATAATATAATTCTTACAGTTTTAATAAATTATTTTTAAAATATAAATAGAAATACTGATAATTTTGTTATTCAATGAGTATTATATTTCTCGTCTTTTTATTACCTTTTTCCTTCTTTTTGCAAAATATTTAAAATATAAGATTTCGCAAACAAAAATCAAGCCAGCCAGTCCTATACCAGCAAGCAAAACAATAAACATCCCTGAAGCAACTTGGATTTCTATCTCTCTACTTTTGGCACTCTGTCGAGGATCTGGACAGTTTGGCCTTCTCCACCACCTACAAAATAGATAAACTAAAGCTGCATAAAAATATAGTAATCAAAATTAAAAAAAAAAAAAAAAAACAACATACCGAAACAGATTTTTTTATACACAAAACTGTAGAAAATGTCAACATATTTATACTGATGGAAGTAGATGAGAGCGGTTTTGTTTTTTCCCATTTTGTAACGAGCTGTCTATTGCATGAAGATTATTTTCATTTAAATGCATTGTGTTACATAATCATACAAAAAATGAATGAATAAGTAAATCGAAATATTCATCAATGCCTTCAAGAAGACTTAGAATAAAACGAACCCATGAAATCATAGGAATAGTGGCGCCCATATTGTAAGCTTCCACTGATAGGATAAAACATATGTTGCACAAATTAATATCAATACCAATTTCTGTCAAATAAAGACATAGTCATTTCCGAACATGTAAGACTAATGATAAACATTTGACTACAACTTAAATGACCTTCATTGTTTCTCTTGGGGTTTCTGTATTATTGTTTTTTCTTCTAACAATTTATTTCAACTTTCTTTCGATTTACTGACAATTTACAAATAAGTGTTTGTAATTAATGCTGGTGGAAATGAAAACTAAACGTTTTCACAACATTAAAATAAGAAGGGTAGAAATTAAGCGTCTTGCACAATAATCTTGTAATAAAATTAGTTAAAATGGATAGCAAAGGTCAAATGTGTGAGTGATACTGAGTTAATGAGAACAAAACGTCATCTTTCAAACAGATTTCCCCATTAACATTAATTATTTAAAAAATCACTCAATATATGTCCCACTGACAACTACTTTAACGTAAACCCTTGACAACATAGGTATTGTTTAGCTCCTTTCGAATTTTGTTACGCCTAGATTTCAATCGATTCCTAAGCTAGCTTATTTTTCTTATATATGTTTAACGAAAAATAAAAAAAAAAAAAATACTCTCCTATCAATAATGAAAACAGGAATCCAAACTATCTACACGAGGATTAGTGTGAATAACATGGGATAATTTAAGACTTAAATAGTTGTCATTTCACTCAATATAAGTAAACCATAAAGAGCTTAGCTTGGAGATTTCAAAAGGACATATCATTGATATGCCAGTCACATGTATATTTCTGCTGTTCCTTTTGTAGTTATCCTAATTATAGTTTGTGTTTCAATGAAATTTCATAGAGCACACATTAAGTGATTTTCCCGTCCCTGAATACTAATAAGAAAAAATGTATTTGAAAAGACAGAAGGGGGAATACAATACCTGACAAATGTAATCATTCGACAAAATCAGAAAACGGAACGAATGTCATATATCCGGCTTGGTATATGTATTTGCCAAGACAATAGTTTGTTCAACCAGATTTTATAACCATCTAAACCTCCCGTTTGTATGACAGCAAATTCCAAACGAAAATTCGCCGAGCAAAAGGCAAAATCAAAAAAACACATCAAACGAATGGATAACAACTGTCATATTCCTGACTTGGGCAACCCAAACAGACATAAGAATACATAAATTCTATGTAAGTAGTTCTCTGTTGGAAGTTGTCTTATTTTCAATCATACCCGTCTTCTTATTTATTTTGTACACTTTAAACGTTTGGTGGTATGTGCTTTAAAAGTGTCACCTTAATTAAATGTGTAAGTCGTCACGTCGACTTGCTCCTTTTTGTCGTTTGAAGCCGACTTCAATCAAATGCATTATAAACCTAGTGTTCCCCATAAGAGATGATGTGCTTATACAGAACAATTTAAAGTTTGATCTAATTTTTCTCCATCTATCAATATAATTTGACTAAAATAAAGGATAATGCAGTAAATCAAGATAGTAATATTGAAATTACTTTTCACCATCAAAGTTGCTGACTGATACCATTTACACAACATGCTTACATTTTAAGGTTTATCTCTATATAGATTTGACGATTTAAGTCGAAATAGGTAAATGGGTGTTAAAAGGCTTCCATCTCGATGCATAGGGGTTCTCTATCCTATTTGAACATTCTTGATTTTGTATTGATTTTTGATTGAACTCATTGATCTTCTGTTTATAATTCTTCCCGGTTTTTGATATTGTGTTTTAGTTCTACTGTTTTTGATATTTTGTTTTAGTTCTACTGTCGAAACATACCTTTTCAACAAGAGGCTAAACATACCATGATAAATTAATACTCACAAGAAGAAACAAACTGACGTCGTGATGGTAAAATATTAAAGACGACGATAGACAAACAAGTACACAAAACAATTCAAAGAAAATGCACAATAGGAAAAAACTTTTAAAACGACGTTTAATATAAAACTATATAAGCAATGCAGTCAGCATATACAATGAAGGTTAAAAGTATGTCTTATAAGTGATATGATTATAAACAGAAATTGTCAATTCAGTCAATATAAGTAAACCATAAAGAGCTTAGCAAGAAGATTTCAAAAGAACATATCATTGGTATATCAGTCACATGTACACTTCTGCTGTTCCTTTTGTAGTTGTCCTAATTATATTTTGTGTTTCGATGAAATTCCATAAAGCACATAGAAAGTGAATTTCCCTTTCCTGAATACTAATAAGAAAACAAATGTATTTGAGAAGACAGATACCAGTTAGTTGCTAACCCAGTTTACTTTGACAAGAAGATATTTTCTAAGTAACTGAACAAAATAATTTCATATATTTCGTTAGCGTGTTGAGTGTCCTGCTGAGAATCATAATTAGAATGTAAAGAGTTTTAGTAAGTAAAAACTATGGTAATGGCAAGATATTTTATAGAAAGATAGCTTTTGTCAATAACTCGAGGGAAATAAAGTTCTATGAAATGACTACGGCAGTTATACTTAATCACTTTAACAATAGCTTAGTGATGGAATAACGCAAGTTTATAATAATATATCATTCTTAGTGAAATAGTCAATACAATTTCTGCTGCATTAACAAAATATGCTACCCGATATTTTCGTCATATCAGGCACAGATCTTAAATTATGTTTTTTTTTTTATTGAAACAAGACAATTAACTGAGTTTTTTTTAGTGCACAACAAAATACTAATATAATCATTAAGGATTAATGGTTCATTCGTCAACGGATGTACTAAATGACTTGATATATTTCATTGAAACATTTGTCAACAAAAACATAAATAAGTTATATATACTTTTCGTTACGTTGAAAATGATGCGATAAAAAAACTTTGCTTGAAGTGATACTAGTGATCATTCACGCTTATGAATAATGCATGAATTCTGACACATTGTTCATTCGATTTTTATTTCAAAAGCTATAAAATTTTCATATCAAAGTAATATAGGTAATAATTAATTTCTTTCGTGTTTCTTTTTCTAGATCAAATTAATGTTACCATTGTCATGTGATATGGCAACCCCAAGAAATAAAATGTTTTCTTGTTGTTGTCTGCATTAAGGAACCCACCCTTTTTGTTATTAAATTGTCCTGTACCAAGTCAGGAAAATTACCATTGTTATATACTATAGTTCGTTTCTGTGTGTGTTATTTTTTGATTGTTGTGTTTCTGTTGTGTCGTAGTTTTTCTCTTATATTTATTGTGTTTCCCTCAGTTTGAGTTTGTAACCCGGATTTGTTTTTTTTTTCTCAATCGATTTATATGAATTTCGAACAGCGGTATACTACTGTTGCTTTTATTTACATTCCTTTAATGAACAGTCATGCCTTCTGATGACACGTTATTTGTTGTTACGGTCAAGAATTTTACATGAATGTTAATGACAGATCAGATAAGTTAATAATTACAAATACATAGTATACTGTATTTTTCACACAAAAAATGGCGTTAAACACGTTTTTTTTTTTAGCTTAAAAAAACCTTTTTACTGCAAGTCACTAGAAGCAAACTATTTTTCAATCCAAAACATATTCTAAAATTAATTAGCTGATCAAGCAACCAAAAGATAAAAACTTTAGTCAAAGCCGTTCAAAAATCATAGATCTGTATGAGTGGGATACACTTCTTAATTCAAAATAATCCAACCTTCCAATTAATTTATGACATACACATCTGATTTTCCCCCCGTTTAAATAATTTAAGGACACTAAACCTTCAATGGAGAAGCTCAGAACTCATGATAAATATTAGATTTATTAATATTATGCAATAAAGATAAATTACATGTTACGTGATGGTGCTGTCAAAACGCAACTGATGATGTGTAGTTTATGCAGTAATTTTGATTTATAGAGTGTACAGGCTGAATGATGCTGTCGTCTCAGTTTCAGTTTGGAATCGATTTTATTCGATCATGTTACCAAGAATCTACATTTCATTTATGTTGCTTTAAAGACCAACACATTTATTTGACCTATACCTATTCTGCATTTTGAACTGATTATTTATGCAAGTAGCATATGGGTAGAAAATCTGCTATTTTCAAAGGTTGATTTTAAGCTATTACATTTAAAAGGTGTTATATTGGAGAAAAAAAATAGCCTCTAATTCAGTTAAAACTATATCAAAAATACAGATTTTAAAATGCCTGTTAATATTGAAGTTCAATCTCACAATAATCACAAAAACATGAATAAATAATAATGTGACATAAAATTACCACGAAGGTGCGTAATTTGGAGTACGAATGCATCAATTTGTTAGTTACAAACAAAAATAATTAAATAAGGAAATGTGGAATCATTGGCAATGTGTAAACTATTAAGATTGTTTTACTTCAGTTCCTCATATCAAAAAATGAAAGCGACCTACAGATATTAAGATTGTCAAATTTATTCTCGTCATATTTCTGACGTATGAAGGTATTACCGAATAGACAATGGCCTTTTTATATCAGAACACCATATCTCAACAAACTATGACAAACCTTAAACGCAATTCAGTTGAAATATTCACTCAAGACATAATAGATCTAAGATGCAAGATAAATGAAATCTTTCAGTGTCATCAGGTCGTCCACTTTGAGTATCAACTACTGAGGATTCACTTTTTTCGTGGGTACCATTTTTCGTGGATTAAAGGAAACTTGTATCATGTATCTTTAATTTCGTAGTTTTGCCGAAATCTGCATACAAGCCTATAGACAATTTGTTTTTCGTTGAACATTTAGTTTCGTGATTCACCTGTATCCACGAAATCCACGAAAAATGGTATCCAACGAATAATAATGAATCCACAATACATACATTTATATGACAATCGAAACGTATGAAAAAGTAGTGCTAGTTAACATTACGATGCTATTAAAAAGTAAAATCACAAAAATACCGAACTTTAAGGAACTCATATTCAAATGGCAAAATCGAAAGCTTCAACTGACCAAATGAATGGACGTGTAATTCAAAAAGTAATCGACAATCCGATAGGAACGTATTATGTTCCTCTTCTTGTCAACTGTTCCTTTAATCATATGAGTCAGCCTTTTTTCAGGAGCTTACTAGTATGAAATTAAAAAACAATTATAGCCTTATCCTTCATATTTTAGTTTTGATATATATATAATGTGTCCTAACAAAATAAAAAAAAGTGTGTCCATTTGTAAGTTTGAAGTCGCCATCATGAGTCGGTTAATCGTTTTGAAATATGTGTGTCTAAATGACAACGATATGTTCTACTTGATGTTACCTATTATTAAGAAGTTTTTGACGATCTTGTTCTTTATTTATCAAGAAGAAATATATTTAAAATATATAGACGATGTATCTATTTTATACTATAACGATCCGATTATCTTATAAATGTTTAAGGTTAATCTTCAAAGCGGACTACCTGATCATACTTATAAGTGCAAATTTACTATTAATCATGGATATATGTCGTGTTAATATTTCGATTGAATGGCGTTTAACGTTTGTCAATTTATGTGAGAAACTTGGTGTGCTGAAATTTATATGTTCCGAAGGGCATTATTTATATTGCATGCTTTGGATACTGATAATAATATATTTGATCTTAATCCTTAATCTATATCTATAAATATACACATATATACAAAATATATGTAGCCTCCGTATATTTCAGGTCTTGAGTGACTGATAAAGTATCATAAGAAATATAAAAGTGAGAATGAATAAGAAATTTACTTACTTGCCCTCTAATCGATACAAAACCCCTCTTTCGTCCAACTTAAGAAGTGCCAATGAAATACTCTCCGTGAAAGGCGAATTTTTCCGAAGTGCTATTCCATACCCTTTTAGGTCAAACGGGTTTCCAATCTCCATCAAACTACAATTTTGAGCAGTTCTATGTCTCACAGTAGGCGAATCCCACAGAAATGCATATTTGTGCTTCATAGCACGTTCAAATCCATCATCAACTCTACGAACTATCCCTGACATACTCATTTCAGCCCACATTTTTTCATAATATGGAATAGTAGTCAGCTTAAAGAAGTCTTCAATTTGACTACCTTCAACAGTACCATATTTATATATACTCTGATCAGCTAAATCAGAAGCTGATTCAATAGGAATGTGTGCATTAGAAATTGTCAAAAAAGCGGCTAAATTTGCTGTATATATTGATATCACAATAAGGGAGAAAAACCACCACACACAACTTATTATCCGGCTTGAAATACCTCTGGGTGACACTTGAAGGTTTCCTCTAAGTAATGTTCCCCATATATACCAAAAACTTTCCATTGCATTATCCATTCGCTTTTCCTGTCTATCACAATTCATACGACTTGTAGAAAACAATGTTAACGCAGCAAGAATGAATGAAAAAAATATACATATCCACACATTTTTTGATAAAGGTAGTAAAAATTGAAATGGCGATACACTGCGTTCAGGCTTTCTCACAACCACACTAGTTCCTTTAGTCATAAATGGTTTAGAAAAATCCACAACCTCAGATCTTCCAGGTGTTATCTGGAATGGTGCTAGAGCTATATCTGCTCTCTACAATAAAAATATATAGAAAATTAATGCTAAAATATGTAGTTTGAAAATTATTCTTAAACAAAATATTTTGCAACCAAATCCAACATGTTCCTTTTCTTGTTATTGTTTTAATATGATCGTTATCATAAGGTTGATCAATCCTTATTTGAGTTTTGATTGACGAATCGAAAAAATGTGTGATTTCAGTAAGCTTCTAGCAGTGTTAAAGCTAAAGTATTTCCCGAAAATAGATTTGCCAAAAATAAAATAAAAACATTCAGCATAAATATAAGAACCTGACTTTAGTGCCATTATACATAAAGGTGCCTACAGTTTATTGATTAAGTAGAAATGTACTTTAAGAAATTGCAAACGGTGTTTTTTTTTCATCCTGCATCTTAAGGGACTACTTTGTATTGTGAAAACCAAATAAGTTAGACAATTTTCCTTTAAGAAATGCCTCATTTTGGGTATTGTTTTCTTTCTTTGCATTATCTTTCACGTTGCTTTATAAAACTGCCTTAAAAGTTATAATCAAAGGTATCAGGCGTCAGACGCACGTTATGTCTTCACAAGACTCATCAGAGAAGCTGAGATATAAACATAACATGATATCACCATTTTTAACGTAAATATATTAGGAGATGGAGTTATTTGATCTGGTAGTTTTCATTGTGAACTCTCTGTAATATTAGTGTTAGTGTAATATTTTCTTATTTTTAATTTTGCGTGCAGTATTCTACTGAGCAGGATAATCAGTTGCAGAACACACTTCTCAAAAACAGTATGTTGTTCCTCCCATTTGTTCTCTTTTAACATGCCAATATGACTGTCGACAGATAGACCCATTACAAATGCCATTAATAATATCTTTGTTTTAAAACTATAAGTACACTGGTGTCAATTGTATTATTTATTTTGTCATGCTTAATTCATAATGCTCCTGATCTTTTTGGGATTTACAGCTTGTCATATTGGCAATGTACTTATATTGTTTATGACAGTTTGTAAATTCGTACATTCTAATTAAATTGCTGAATAAATTGATGGTTATCATACTTTTGTGTTCTCATAAGCATTAAAGAAATTACATGTACTAATCGTTTTCGTAGTTATTGTCATATTGAGATCCGTTTTGCTCAGTCTATTTTGTGTACTGTGTAGTGTTGTTTGTCTGTTTATATGTAAAGGAGAGAACGTAGGATCGCAAATGAGACAACTCACCAAAAAAAGACCAAAGGGCACATAAATTAACAGCTAAAGGTCTATTTGTCTGTTTGGGTTTTTTCTAGTCATTTTTGTGTTATTTCAAAATAGAACAATGAAAAATCTATGTTACAAACATATTAAAAATTACCTTTTGAATTAATTCATTGACCATTCCGGTCCATCCATATGATTTTTTGCTGCCGAATTTTCCGTCTGGAACTAATGAAATGTTGTATTTGAAATTTAATAATTTTGAAATTTCATCCAGTATGCTTACGATAAATCCTTCCAACTGGTCATTGAAATTACCAGTAAAATTCTTATCTTCTGTTTTGTTTTTCCATTGAACAAATGGTGGTTCCTGCAACAAAACAATGTATGATTCTTATTTTTTTATACGTATAACGCTACACACATTTATTTTCCATATTCTGAATATTTTCGGAGACCTGTATTTTCGGTGGTTGTTTTGGGGCTTAGGTTAGGGCCTTTGCTTCATATTTTGTGTTCTGCTAATACATTGTTTCTAATATTCGGCAAAATAAGCTCTCTCTGTGTTAGACCACTTTAGACCACAGAGATTTCTAAATATCTTTGTATAAGGGAATACTTTTCTTGAATATTGCTTAATTTTATATCTTCGCCATCAAAATATAGGGAAAGTTAAATTTCGTTTTATAACTTTAGTTAAGCTTATCTTTACACAATGTAAAAACACATTGGGGAACAAACAGTACTCGTTCTTACTTTTAATACATACGATGGGTGACAATAAAGAGCACGAACTGCTTAACCTTCTAGATGAACTGAATTTAGCGTCAGTTTTTGTTAGCTTCGTTTTGCTTAATCTTTAGTATTGAATATCTTCTTGGTTTCTTTCGTTTATTTTTTGACACATTTCGTAGTATTCAAATAAAAGTTCAGTTTCTGTATTATGTAAGATGTTATTGAAATTGTTTTAACACTCAGGTCTACAGCCAAAACCCTACTGTCTCCCAGCAACATAATGTTTGCAATTCGTCATCAGCTTGATATAAAATCTTAATATATTGATAAAGATAAGTTAATTTAATGTAGATGTGCTATTGTATACAATAATCTTATATACCAGGATTATAATTTAGTAATAAAGATGTGATTTTCATTTACAAAAAACTTGTTATTGGTGTTCGAATCAAACAAGTTGGACAACCAAATTAATTGCGAAGGTACAATAATTGAAAACATAATAAAGAAAAAATATACATCATTTGGATAAGACCTTTCCTTTCTTTGTGTGAAAAAAAACTAAATGTTTGGAAGAATTTTAGAATATAATGAAGGTTCATCATAACTTACGAATGTAAAGTTTTAAGGCATAGCAGGAACTGGTAATATGATTTTTGAATTTTGATAATTCCACAGGTGGAGCCCACATGAACTAAGTTTTTTTTAAAATATGTTTGAGATGTTCCCCTTTGTATTAGTATAAGTAATTTGTTTTGATTGTCATGGAAAATAGATGGACAATGGATACCTGCGAATCAATAAAAAGTTAGCTCTTCTGTTTTTTTAATAGTAAATATCTGGTTCTGGTAAACAAGCACACATACCCTTCATTTTTTCTGTTTTGTTTGTTCCATTATTCATATCCTTTCAATTTATTATAGTCTTTTAAAAAGATTGTTATATTGAAATAGAGTAGCAAACTGTGTAAATTAGTAAAATGTATCAAATAAAGTATTTCTTTATTATGGTGCCTTCTGTACGTTGAACTGTTCTTCTTCATTTTGATGGAATACTTCACACATGCTCTACATATGTTATTAAATTCTTTGATATTTGATAAAACATTTTACAAGATGCATGTATATTTAGTTTCAGGTTTTTAATACTCTTCAAAATCCTTACTTGATTTCGGTCTTTTAACATCTTTGAATTCAGACTCCATGTCAGGAATATGGCAGTTGTTATCCATTCTTTGATGTGTTTAAACTTTAAATTTTGTCATTTAATTAGGGACTTTCAGTTTTGAATTTTCCTCAGCGTTCGGTATTTTTGTGATTTCACTTTGGTGGATGACACGAGCGTCTAGCATACACATATTTTGTATATTTGTTGAGTTTTTGTTTGGCAAATCAAGCTAAATAACTTACAATTTTTGTAGTGACAATCATTGTTTTCCCTCCATAGACGTCATTACTCATTTTCATCATAGTCTGATATGACTTGGACGGTAATAGTCTTTCTTTCATAGAACTTTTCCCGCTACGCCACGTTCCTGACTGAAATAGAGCACTCTGTAAGACGAAGGAACAGAAAGAAAAAATCAATGCATGTTCAAAAGTATTTTACTTGAAGTACATGAGAATAATTAATACAAATTAATATATTTATTCAGTAATATCTAAAAATAGTATCTACCTTATCTTATGACTCCAAAACATTATTTGCAAGCATTAATGATCTATTTTTGAACTCATCGTTTTTATATTAATTTATGAGTTGTCCATTACTAATTACTATGCTAAGCTATCAATGATTATCGACGCCTCAGTTTTAAAGTTAAGCAATCTAACATCAACACCATTAAAGTAAACCTATAACCATAAGCTAAAAACCAAAAAACATATTTCAAATTATTCTATGCTTTAAAATATGAAACCATTTAGTGAAACTGATTTGCTTGAGAGTTTCGGAGGAGAACATACGTTTTTAAGCTAACTATGTATCCATCTTTCAAAAAAACTATTACTATAACTATTACTTTTATTAACAATCACAGTTGAAATAAAAAAAAAAGATTATGTTTATTTGTGAACTATATTTCTTTTGTAATATCCACTTTTGCACAAATACAATTTATTGCAAGGATACAAACAAATGACATTGGTTCTTTGTACTGCATTAAAACACTTTCCATATATGTTACCAATAAAGTGTATGCATACACTTTTAAATGTGACCTTGGCATATATTTTGTCATTAATTCAGAAATAAAAGGTAAAACAACTTAAACTAAATTATGTTTGTTTGTATGAAAAATCGGAACTCAAAAGGTTAACAAGTCAAATGTGTATGCAACGTTAGTAATGATAATTACACTCAATTTATTTTCTACTCTAGAAATTCTTCATACGAGTACTCGTAAACATCGGTTGTGTGCATGACCATGCGGTAGTCTTAAATCCAGTAGTTAGTAAAATGTGTAGGAGAGAGCAAGAGAGATAGAAATATAAATACAAATATCATGCATAGATCAAATGAAAAATGTCATCGAAAGGTGAACGGAAGAACGCTTCACGTCAGGGAATTTCGTTTTGAAATATTCAGGCACTTGTACTGCTATATTTATGTTAATTTGGAAAGGAAAAAAAGTTCAATACGACTAAAACAAATAGCAAAGGCAATTTTGATTTGTTATAGCGAGTTCCGATTTAAAATGTTCGTGATGAATAATTTAACTCATATACAGCATTTTGAAATTCATTATAAATCTTTGAACAACATAAGCTTATTTATATACATTAACATTAAACGAAAAAGAGCAACACATATCTTCAGAAAATTTATCGGTTCAACGATAGGTTTTACAAAAGAGGATTGCTTATACATTTGGCACATATGCCAAGGTCTATGAATCATTAGGTATAGCTACAAAAGTTGTCAATTTTATCACGGAGTCACAAATATGTACCACCAGCATACTAATGGGCAAAACGAAACACAAATGTTATCGAAGACAAAATAAACACCAAATTCTATAACAGACGAAAACACTGCTAATTCGATAAAACATCAAATAGAAACATCAAATTTTATAAAGGACAGAAAATCATCAAATTCCATATTCATTTAAAAGAGGGACGAAAGATACCAAAGTGACAGTCAAACTCATAAATCTAAAACAAACTGACAACGCCATGGCCAAAAAGGAAAAAGACAAACAAACAACAACACACATGACACAACATAGAAAACTAAAAAATAAACAACACGAACCCCACCAAAAAACTAGGGGTAATCTCAGGTGCTCCGGAAGAGTAAGCAGATCCTGCTTAATGTATAAGACGGAAAACCCCAGCACACTAAAAAAAAGATACACCAAATTGATAAAAGGCAAAAAGAAACACCAAATTCAATAAAACAGCAAAAAATGACACTAAATTCCATAGACAAAAAGAAACGTCAAATTTTATTAATGACAAAAGAATAACCAAATTCACTAAAACAGCAAAAAGAAACACATAATTTTATAAAGGACAAAAATAAACACCAAGTTCAATAAAAGACGAAAAGCAACGCCAAGTTCAATAAAAGATTATCCATAGACAAAAAGAAACGTCAAATTTTATTAATGACAAAAGAATAACCAAATTCACTAAAACAGCAAAAATAAACACCAAGTTCAATAAAAGACGAAAAGCAACGCCAAGTTCAATAAAAGATGAAAAGCAACACCAAGTTCAATAAAATACAAAAAGAAACACAAAGTTAAAAAAAAAAGAAACAGATCCAAGCACATCTACCCCCTGATAAGATTCTTGAACTGAGACGGACATATTTATAAATGGTAAGGTCAATATAAAAAGATTCCCATTCAGCGAAACTGATTTTATTTCACTGTACTCAATCTTATCCCATGTTCCTGTTAAATTGCAATGCTGTATTTTAAGAACTCTTTCTAGTGTTTTTTTTCCCAACCAAACAGATCTTAGATATAAAGAAAGATAAATTAAAATTAAAATTTCAATAGAAAATTAATTTTTCTTCAAAATCTGCATGCAAAAATGGCAAATAGCATCACTTGTATTAGACAAATATTGTTTATGTATCAAAATAGTTTGAAAATATAACACCATTTTCTAAAATATGTAAGTGCTTTTACTAGAAGAACTATCGTGGCATAGTCTCATAAAACGATTGAGAAAAGTTTGAAAAAAAATATCATCACATGTGAAAGGTGGTAATCGTGAAAGCGGTTGACTTATGATTTTTCTAATAGACTTATATGATAGCATTACTGAAATTCAACGTACACAAACATACTATCAGAGAAAACATTAATTAATCATTATTTCGAATACCCTCTCCCACGTAGTGATTTTAAAGTGCGCTATTAGTATAATATAGGAGGTATATATATGTATATAATTGAGTGCAGAGTGAAATGTTACAGTTCTGGCTCGCAGGACATACTTGCTTCCCAATAAACTTTAGAATCTAGAAGAAGTTGAGATCGAATTAGATAAAAGACATTTTACAATTTCATATTTGAAAGATTCTGTTGAATCATTAGGAAATTGAGTACATGATTTCGATATTGGATGAGTTTGGTACACTGTAAAAGCAGGGGTTACTTCTTTGTGAATACATGTGATGTTCATAAATAATTAAACATACAAATAATAAATATGATATAACAATTTTGTAGACAAGCATAAACGTTAAATTTTACCACGATATAATTTTAGTTCAGTGTGATAGAGAATATCATAACGGGAAAATTAGTACCGAGATAGCAGTTTTTTTTATATGTTTAATAATTAGACAGTGGCGTATCGGCATGTAGTGATATATCACGTGCATATAATTTTTGTAAATGCAATCTTTTTTTTTTTTTTTTATTTGGCGGAAGAGGCTAACTTAAGAGCAAAATAATACCACATCCTAATCTACCATAAAATTAGCGATACAGTATACTATTGTATATTTGACTTTATCATAATGTACATTAAATTATTATATGTTTAAAAATGTAATGTGTATATGTTTTAAAATGTAATGTGTACATGTTTGAAAATATAATGTGTATATGTTTGAAAATATAATGAGAATATGTTGAATTTCTAAATCTAATAATGGATAAAACACAATTGACAATGCAAACTGTGTAGTCTCGTAAAATTAAAGAAATAAATGTTTTACGTACCGTTCCATTTTGTACTGTTGAAAGTGTGTTCATTTGAAAGAAAGTCTCTCTTCTTAGACCAACCTTGGTATATTCTAAAAGTCCAGTGCATCCGTCTATTTTGATCTAAAATCATTTGTTTCATTTAATAAACGTTTTAATCTTTAAATTGTTTAGTACTTATGGAGAAAATATATTAATATTAATATGAACCCTCTTTTATTATTTGGTATTATATATACCAACTAAATATGGAAACTTAATATACACTCATCAAAGATACTAGGCATATACTTTCAAACGCCATACGCGCGTTTCGTCTACAAAATAATCAACAGTGACGCTCATTTCAAAACAGTATGATGACCAAAATCAACTACGAAACTTAATAGTATTTAAAAGGTAAATTTTAGATAGTTGGGTCAAATCTGCAGACAATGACACTATACACATATTTGATGTCGTTTTACCGAATGGTTGTTGAGCTGTTTTAATCTTTGCAAGAAATTTTCTCTTCTTGTTTACTAGCCAGAAGACTTGATTATTTTGTGTGTAGCTTGTCACCGTTGGGTCAAATATCATAATGTCGGTGTCAAATAGTAAGTTTGGATTTAAGGTATTGATCGGAAAACTAGCAGATGTACATGTAGTATATAAAAGGGCATAGGATAATAAAATGCATAGAGGTAAATAAGAAAACAAAAGCAAATTTCTCGTTTCTCGTTTTATATAGATTAGACAGTTGGTTTTCCCGTTTAAATGGTTTTACATTAGTAATTTTTGGGGCCCTTTATAGCTTGCTGTTCGGTGTAAGCCAAGGCTCCGTGTTGAAGGCTGTACCTTGACCTATATTGGTTTACTTTTATAGATTGTTATTTGGATGGAGAGTTGTCTCATTGGCACTCATACCACATCTTGACTTCCTATATCTATTAAAATATTTGATTGATTCAATATTCATGTTTCTTAAATGTTTGTGACTTCAAATTATTCCAAGTTACATGAACGATGTTCCAAACGAAAAATCAACATATTAGCGGTTAATCGTTGTCTTTTAAGAAGTACCGTTCGACTTAGAGGATAAGGTTATGTGCTGAACGTCAAACACTCTAATCAGATCAGGGCTCATATGCATTAAACTACATAAGTTCAGATTTGTTCCGAAATGATGGATTTTCTATATGTTCCGATAAATAAGTACTACGATTGGATATTCTAACTGGTTTTATGCAGATCAGTTCAGACTTTTATAAATTTTATACACCGATTTGAGTTTTACATTTTGCTGGACTTACCTTTCGTAAATTTTTTCTCATTTGTACTCGAGATGAGTTTTTATTGAGGTCTATTAACTTATTGAGTACGTTCATTGCATCGTAGAAAACAGCGTTAGTAAGATTGTTGGATTGTAAGGCACATGATTGAGAATTTCTCTCCATAACAATGAGCAATGATGTAAGATTGGCACGAGAGTCTTCATACTGCTCTAAGGCAACTCTATCCGCATCCTGTAAGAAAACAAACATAGTTTACGTTAAAAAGTAAAATCCCACAAATACTCAACTCAGAGGAAAATCAAATCGGAAAGTCTCTAATCACATGGCAAAATCAAATGACAAAACACATCAAAAACCAATGGACAAGAACTGTCATATTCCTGACTTAGTACAGGCATTTTTAAATGTAGAAAATGGTAGATTAAACCTGGTTTTATAGCGCTAAACCTCTCACTTTGTTGACAGTCTCATCAAATTCCGTTATATTTACAATGATGCGTGAACTAAACAAACACAATAAATAAAATAGTCAAAATATGGGTACAGCAGTCATCATCGTGTAATAATTTATAAGGAACAATTTAACAGAACACAAAAACATCTATCGACAAACACATTCATTGATTCATATGATGTATACCAAAGTTAAAATCTATCTCAATTAGGATCTCTAAGATTACAATGAATTGAACGGAAATTACAAATTATATATATTCATTTTTATGAAGAACCGAACAAAGTATGCAACGTTTATTTCACAATATATATATGAAACTGTAATCCACCAATACAGCTTTTATTTGAATCAATGTAGCACTTACGATGGTGCTTAGATTTTTGTTTTTCTATAACATCTGTTAAGTAATGTTTTCCTTTAACAGATTTAAACTATTTATACAGTATATCAAGGAAAATCCTAAAAAAAACATATGGGAGAGGGCCATAAATGCGAGTAATAGTAATGTATAGGATAGGATTAGGAATTTATAATACGAGTAAATACTGTCTTTAGATTGCATTTATGTAAATATAGACTATGCAATTTTCCGTAGGAACTCCATTTGCGACTAAAACTCTGCCACTTCACTATATATCTATGTTATGAATATTATATATCTCCCCTAAAGAGCCGTAGCTTGTGACACAGCTGTATTTACAAAGTGCAACCTATAAGTTTAAAGCCTAAAATATAAAAATTTGCTGAGAAGGAGCTTTTTTTTAATAATTGTGGCTAATTTTACCACTTGGTTTGTTTAATGTTAAGAAAAATAATAATTAAAATATACTCTAATTGTTAAATGTATAACTGACTTATACTGAAATAATGTTGAACTTGTCAAAAAAACAACTTTAATACTGTTGAATAAGCAAAACTACCACGTTGAACCTTTTTCAAAACAACGTTTTATTACAAATTTGATGATTTTCTTTTCAAATGGAATACTACATTGTACCTAAGGAATTTCCTACTGATCGATTACCTGTCAGTAACAGACTAAATAGCAATTCCACAAATGAAATTACGAAACAAAAAGAAATACATCAACGAAAATGTAGTCTGAAATGTCTACAATTGAAGACTGTTATTTATGGGTTCAAATTAACATGCTTTTCTTGTTTCTTTACCATTGAAGTTTTCAGTTGTAAGAACATATCAAACAAAATTGTTTCAAATTAAATTGAATGTTAAGTGAAAATAATTTCACTGAATTCAAAACACCAAGGAAATTAACCCACTTTTCAATTTATTTCCCAGTTAAGAAGTTGATTTAGCTGTAAGATCGCTCGTTATATTTTATTGACTGTTTAAGGAATAGTTTGAGAACATTAGTTAAACGAATCTTTCTATCATTGGATGTTTTTTTCCTACATTATGACTGCATAGTTCACTGTTTAAGGAATAGTTTGAGAATATGAGTTAAACAAGTATTTCTATCAATGGATAGTTTTCCCCTACATTCTGACCGCATAGTTCACTGTTTAAGAAATAGTTTGAGAATATGAGTTAAACAAGTCTTTCTATCAATGGATGGTTTTCCCCTACATTATGACCGCATAGTTCACTGTTTAAGAAATAGTTTGAGAACATGAGTTAAACGAGTCTTTCTATCAATGGATGTTTTTTTCCTACATTATGACTGCATAGTTCACTGTTTAAGGAATAGTTTGAGAATATGAGTTAAACAAGTCTTTCTATCAATGGATAGTTTTCCCCTACATTATGACCGCATAGTTCACTGTTTAAGAAATAGTTTGAGAACATGAGTTAAACAAGTATTTCTATCAATGGATAGTTTTTTCCTACATTATGACTGCATAGTTCACTGTTTAAGGAATAGTTTGAGAACATGAGTTAAACCAAGTATTTCTATCAATGGATAGTTTTTTCCTACATTCTGACCGCATAGTTCACTGTTTAAGGAATAGTTTGAGAACATGAGTTAAACAAGTATTTCTATCAATGGATGTTTGTTTTCCTACATTATGACTGCATAGTTCACTGTTTAATGAATAGTTTGAGAATATGAGTTAAACAAGTCTTTCTATCAATGGATGGTTTTTTCCTACATTATGACCGCATAGTTCACTGTTTAATGAATAGTTTGAGAATATGAGTTAAACAAGTCTTTCTATCAATGGATGGTTTTCCCCTTCATTATGACCGCATAGTTCACTATTTAAGAAATAGTTTGAGAATATGAGTTAAACAAGTCTTTCTATCAATGGATGTTTTTTTCCTACATTATGACTGCATAGTTCACTGTTTAAGAAATAGTTTGAGAATATGAGTTAAACAAGTCTTTCTATCAATGGATGGTTTTTTCCTACATTATGACTGCATAGTTCACTGTTTAAGAAATAGTTTGAGAATATGAGTTAAACAAGTCTTTCTATCAATGGATGGGTTTCCCCTACATTATGACTGCATAGTTCACTGTTTAAGAAATAGTTTGAGAATATGAGTTAAACAAGTCTTTCTATCAATGGATAGTTTTCCCCTACATTATGACCGCATAGTTCACTGTTTAAGAAATAGTTTGAGAATATGAGTTAAACAAGTCTTTCTATCAATGGATGGGTTTCCCCTACATTATGACTGCATAGTTCACTGTTTAAGAAATAGTTTGAGAATATGAGTTAAACAAGTCTTTCTATCAATGGATAGTTTTCCCCTACATTATGACCGCATAGTTCACTGTTTAAGAAATAGTTTGAGAATATGAGTTAAACAAGTCTTTCTATCAATGGATGGGTTTCCCCTACATTATGACTGCATAGTTCACTGTTTAAGAAATAGTTTGAGAACATGAGTTAAACAAGTCTTAGCTTTATATCAAGGGGTTATTTCCCCTTCATACATTTTGACTGCATAATTCAACTTAATCCACTAAACAAGCAAAAAGGATATATTGAAAATACTATCAGTAAAAATAAATACAGATATTTCAAAGTCATAATTTTTTTGGATAGTAGAAAGCTAACTCAATTTTTCATAATTCTAATATAAATGAAATTTTGAGACAGAAAAGATGAAATCGTGTTTCAATATACATTTCCAATTTAAATTTAAGCCCTCATCTTCCCTCTTTCATTTTCATACAAGGGAATGTTTTTTTCAAATGTCTACAAATTACGGTTGTTAAGATATGTATTCAGTGGAACTAACAGTGGTACGTTTGTCGTCCCAATATTTGCGAAGTATTCGTATATGGGTAGTCTTTCAGACTTTCAATACAAATGGAAAAACGTTATGTGTAGATCAAGGACATATTGTTTTTCATGAGTATGGTCTGATATCGATTAACATACTGTGACATTATGAGTGAGAGGTTTAGCGCTTTAAAACCAGGTTTAATCCACCATTTTCTACATTTGAAAATGCCTGTACCAAGTCAGGAATATAAGAGTTCTTGTCCATTCGTTTTAGATATGTTTTGTCATTTGATTTTGCCATGTGATTATGGACTTTCCGATTGGATTCTCCTCTGAGTTCAGTATTTTTGTGATTTTACTTTTATATATAAGCTGAGCATCAACGCTTGTTTTGCTTAGAAACGGGAAGAGACATGACTACGAAAATTCCAACAGTTCATTGATATATGCATATTAACGCTTAAAAAGAACACATATTTTATCGAACATAAATGCTGATTTACTTGGTATGCAAGATTTATATTGCTGAGCAATGTTGTAAAAAGTAAAATCACAAAAATACTAAACTCCGAGGAAAATTCAGAAAGAAAGTCCATAATCAAATGGCAAAATCAAAAGCTCAAAACCATCATACGAACAGATTTGTTTTTCTATTTTAATTTTTAAGCTTGAACTTGATTAACAAGTGAATCTTTACGGATAAAATCTGGTTAGTTATTGAAGATATATCAACGCCTTGACAATATCAGTATGCACACATAACATAAAGCCCACGCATTTATTACCTTGACAATAAAAAAAAAATCTATCGAAGTCTGTACAAACAAACGTCTCTCAAATATTTACCAAAAATTCAGTTTACATTTTGTCGGAGAAATTGCCAAAAGCCGTTTCCTCCGATCGATTAACTGTCACTCTCAGGCTTTAAAGCAATAGAAAATTAAATAACGAAATACAAAAAGAACCACCAAGAAAAATGTGTTATCTATAATAACATTTTACTGAGTAATTGTAAAATTTCACTTAATTTTGATTTAATCGCAAACGTTGAAAAATTAATTTAATTATTTTTCTGCTTGATTGTGTTCCTACCACATTAATGCAGTTAAAACAATATATTAAGAAAAGTGATCTGTAAAATATGCAAATGTACTTAAAATGAGCAAACACTTCATTCATCAATCTACTACTGCCAATGATTAAGATAAACAACATCCCGTTTTTCGTGTAAATTACTCGGGTACTTTTCTATGTAAAATTAGGAAAATAAATATTTCAAATTTTAAAACTATTTTAAAAAATCTAAAAAAATCCAATACAATACACCAATTAAGGGATTATTGTTCAATATGTTTTATCTCTATATATAATGCGTATGATGTTATAGTTAAATAACACCTGCGTTCAGTAATGCACTTAAAATTAATTTTTTTAAACACTTTTGGTTATACAATATATATTATTTCAAAACAAAAACATTTTCTTTTGTGAAATTTTATATTGCTCTTTGCAGATTTACGTTTGTTCTTTTACCAAACAATGGTGAGTTCGGCAACATTAGATCTTTTTTTATCTAGCCACGTTTTATGCGCATATCATAGTTCAAGCACCTTGTTCATTACAGTTATCATGCTGTTCAATCTGTTGGAAGAACAAGGTGTTGATAGATCATTTATCTAATTCACTCATTGCTTTTACCGAATGTGGAGGGCAATTTAGCTTTTTCTTTTGCTTCACAAAAAGATGTTCTCCAGTCCAATACTTCATCTGGCCCACTGTTAAATGTACATAAAAGTGTAGATATATGAAAAATATATTGTTTGTGGTACTGTTAAAAACGCGTTTCGACGCAAAATGAACATATATTTATTCACATAATAAATAATTTCAGATGGTTTGTATGACCACGACGGCATAGAAATTGGTTCAAAAGCACACACAAAAAAGATAAATGGTTAATACGGTGGTTTGAACATATGATTCCTAGCTTTCAAAGCTCAAAACTTAATTGAACATAAACGATAATGTAAGATGGTTTGTATGGTTGCATACGAAAAGTAGCGTCAAATCTAACAGGCTCAAAATTTAATTTTCGAAATATTTACCAAAGGTAATTCATTATTATCTAGACCTATTTTACAAATGTTTAATTGATTGATCCATTAAAGCTTATATTTTTAAGTTGATAATTATACTGTAAAGTTAGCAAATTTTCAACCAAAGCTTTAAAATGCAAAGTTGTTTTTCTATTTCATTTTGGTTTTAATTTTGCCAATTTGACTGAACTGTGACTTTGAACTCTTTATATATATATATATATATATATATATATATATATATATATATATATATATATATATATATATATATATATATATATATATATATATATATATATTAATATGCACAGATCTAAAAGCTCTGGATGATGAGTTGTTTTACCTTATTATTTTATATCTAACGCTGACGGATGTTCTAGTTCAGATATAATAACATTATACTGGAAAGACATGCTTATTCCAGATCACTATAAACACGCAAAGTATCATCTAGAGGGAATCTGGAAGGCTGCTATTTATAGGATAGTAAATATGAATCACCATCATTTTATGTCTTTTATTGATGAAGTGTTAATACTTATCAAAGTTCAATAGAAAACGAGGTAAAATCGAACCAAAGTTGTGTGCTCCCTTTACAAATGTTTGGGTTTTTTCTTTTGTATTTAAAAGAACCTGTACCACTGCTATACAATGTCAACGTTTGTCAAAGTGGTTCCCGACATATAAACATTAATGTATGAGGTCCTGGCATTAAACGAGTGGCGAAAGTTACCACAGGGAGATAAAACTCACAAAATGTCAAATAGACAAATAATAGTACAATAGTTAACAAAGGTACCAGGATTATATAATTTAATACGCCAGACGCGCGTTTCGTCTACATAAGACTCATCAGTGGTGCTCACAAAAGACACAACATAGAAAACTAAAAACTAGGCAACACGAACCCCACCACAAACTAAAAGTGATCTCAGATGTTCCGTAAGGGAACGCAGATCCTGCTTCGCATTTATATCGTTTGTACATGATACACGCTTAATTTAGTACAGATCAAAAGCAATGGCAAATCACTAAAGGTTCCAATAAGCATATCAGATTAAACGTTTAATATGATTATTTAAGTTTCTTCGATAACATACCTATTATCGGTAAAATGTAGATCTAAGGTCAAAATTGAAGATATTAACACTGATACATTAGAAGATAACAATATAATGCGATTAATCCCCAGATGACCAGAATTTTAAAGTCATTTAAGGTATTTACAAAGTCCCAGAATAAATATAACAAAAATAGGTAACATGTCCGTATAGATTAATCGTGTAAACTTTCGTCTCTATTTTCCTTGATAAGTCTTCTAATTAGCTGACATACACTACACATTCTATGTATTACAGCAATCATTTGGGGTCAGTTGGCATTTATATGTAATGATTGCTAGTAATTGTTATACAGGGTAATTTTTTCTGTGCAAGTTACTCAGCATGTGAATTTTATTTTATTTTGAATCACTCTAGACCCAACTCATTTAGGATACTGCCTGACTTCAGACTATATATTTCAATGGCTGTCTTCTTTGTTAATCTTTTGTGTACACTTTTGTATGATAAAATGTTTTGATATTTTCTTTGGCAATCGTTTACTTTCTATACAATGAACGTTTTAAATTTGTAAGAACAGTATACAGAATTCTTCTAAAACACCGAAATTTTCGGAATAATATTATCTGGGCTCACCTTCGTATTACAGGATTTTTTCTTAGCAATTGACTGTAAGAGTAATGAATATTTGTTTCTCTTTTTTTTTCTTCGTACAAATTCATTGTGTTTATTCATAATTTCAAATATCAATCCTTCAATTCACTTATTGCACATGTCTAATTATTTAATATAAAGAATATTACCAGGGATTGTCTTGATTCCACAAAAAGACATACACCAAACTCCAAGGTAAATTCAAAGGAGGGGTCAATAAACATTGACAACATTAAATGATTATACTTCAAACGATGAAAATATAGCAATTAATTATTGGCAATTATGAGCAGGTAGATCATGATTTCATTAAGATAGTACAAGAAATAAGTAGATATTAACACGAGGGATTAATGCCCAACCACTTTTGTAATTTTAGATCTATTTTTCAAGTTAGGAAAAGGTTTTTGGTTCATAGTTTCCTATTCGAGTATGTGAAATGCCTTCAAGCAAAACAAAACATAAGATATTAAAGCCATTATTAATAAAGTAATAAACACTCCATCATCTTAAGAATTATTATGACTAGGCAGTTAAGTAGCAGTTAAAGTGTTTAGAACTCTCGGAAGTAGCAATTTTACTCATCGATTTTTTTGTTGCTCTCGGTTAACGACAATTTATATGTTAGAGCACGCAATCCACTATCAGGTACTTAAGTCTCTTTTTACTAAGTAAATATAATTAATTATCCCACAGAATGTGCATCAATTCAAACAAAAACAAAATTAATCAGTATAAAGCTAAATCACTTGGGTATATAAAAATGCCAGCAAATGCCATTCAAAAAGCTGTGTTTACACTTTTCGATTTTTTTGAAACATTAATCACAAATTTATTTATATCAATTATTTGACGCATTGGACTGTTAGGTCCATAAAAAATATTTTATTCCATACTGAGTTATTTGTCTCTCTCATGCTGGAAACAGATTCATTATTGACCGATTAATATTTCCTCTATTAAACAGCATGCAAACCTAAATCATCTGATGTTCAATAGAAAGCGATATATAATCGAAAACAATATAATATAGTCCACTTACTATGACCTATTTTGTTAATGACTTGCTGCTGAGTCCACAGGTCAATATCATAAAATACGCGATCCCTGCCTACATATCAAATGTCAATTAATTATCTTTTTCTGAAGATTGATTGATTTTAAGGCGTTTTCAATATTTACAATTGTGACTCTTCAATTTGAAAATGTGGTTGCCTGGCAGAGATTCATTTATTGCGCATTTCATTTTTTTACCTAACGATTTAATATTTTGGTCCAACTAATGATTGACATAAAGGATATTAAATGATTTAAACTTGGTAATCCACCATTCAAGGGTAAACACATGATTGGTTATTCTAATGAGTTATTGTACATTGAAATAAGAATAAAAATGCAAATTCAAACCTTCAATTACTAAAGTACGTATAAGTATTCGCAAGAGATAAAGGTAGTTTGAATTAATAAATATATATTAAGACAATAAACGTGATGCAAACAACGTGATTCAAAACGCGCTGAACTTTGATTGATGATACCATAGTGTGGACTTTGCTATAAAAGCCACATAAAAATCGTTTCATAATAACTAATTCTTTATAGTTTTTGTATTTTCTCTAATAATGATAAACCTTTCTGTTAATGAACTATGTCTGATGATCAAAATAGATAAAGAGATACGAACCATGTCAGTAGCTTATAGAAACTGTGTCCATTTCTTTAAAAACGCGAAACCCTTCTATGCAATACGTTAGACGATGAAGGCTATATGTCTGATCTTAGGGACAAGTCCCTATATATAAAGGAGTAGGTCCAGTAAGACCCCTTTTTGGCCCCAAAATATAGAAGTTTTACAAAATTGTTAAAATGTAAACTTTTAGTCATTTATTGGAAAGTAGAATGCGTCTGCTACATAGATATGGGCAGTTTTTGACAATAAAATGCTCATATATATCGGGTACTAGCATTATTAACTCATTATTTTAGCATTTTAGTTAATTTTAGACGATCTCCGTCTTAAATGAAAGTGAACACATATGTGTTAATTCTTAAAATTGAAATATAAGTTGTATTTGATGATAATACATAACATATATATAGGTTGAGGATGAACACAGATGCGGCCACTTTCATTTTTGACAAAAACATCTGAAAAGTGACATTTTTGGCTAATTTGATAGATTTTTCATATTTCAGCTTGAATCGGAGCGTTTTTAATCAGTAAATCAGTTAAAATCTTTCACATAAACTAATTTAATCAACTGAAATAGACATTAAGAGTTTAAAAATTGTCCAAAATCTTTCGTCAGATGAACCTGAAATTTGAGGCCAAAATCGGCCTTTTCCGGAGTTACTCCTTTACTACGTTTACCAAGTTAACTTCTAGCCAGGACTATTACTTTCCACATTAACCATTAACCAGGGCTATGAACAAAGTTGCTTACCGAATTTGCACCTTACTAGGTCAATGGATAAATATATGAACCAAATTAATCAGAACCAGACCAATAAAGAAAGGTACTGCATTTAACACAATAAACCACTAACAGTGCTTTACATATAAAAGCTTCTCATCAAATAAGCCAATAACCCAGGAGAATGGATAAAGGTACTTACCAAATTAACCACTAACCAGGCATTTGGACGGGATAACATATTCAGGTATAAAGCCTGCAAAACAATTAAATGGTTAGGATGAAAGAGCTATTTTCCTTACTATTTCAACTCACAATAAACCTATCTAAATATGGGAATAAATCCTTGATACTGGTAGTGCTGCTTCTATCCTTATTCTGACATAAATATCGCTTTTTGTGTTGTATTTAATTGATATTATACTAGACAATGTTACATGCAGCACACTAGTTATATTTGAAATTAATTAGAAAACAAGACAAGATTGTGATAACATAAAACCCTTTTTAAAAAGGACCATTGAAAACAAACATTCAAATTAATTAACGAGTATAAAAACGTTATCAATGTACAACACGTTGTTGGTTTTTATCATTATACTGGTTAATGGTATCATAAAGTTTAAAACGAAGTTTTTACCTGTCCGTTGCATTTCACAGGACCTATATATTCCTGTTAATAACTAAATGCATATCACTTAAATGTTATGACAAAGCCACCTTGTCCGATATTTTTAGTTAATTACAAGTTGCATTGCATCACTTGGTTATAAATTGAGATAGTATTTAGAATTCAAATATTTGAATTTTGAATATTATAATATATGGTTACAATAGCTTAGGTTACTGAAATTATGATAACCTTATGTCAGAATTGTATTTCTTCATTTATTTGCTCTATCATGTACAGTGTTGTTGGTTTTAATTTGTGAGGTTTTTCGTAAAATTTTATACAATACCAAATATTATTTTTCACTGACATATCTTATTTACACCTGTTCTATTTAGAAAATGTAAACATTAAAGTGTGTGTTAACTTACCTGAGTAAGAACAATAGCAGCATTCTTAGATGAACACATTAATATAAAATTTCCGAAATATTTATCACGAAGCTCTTTTAAAATCCTTTTCACATTATTACTAGAGGAATTATTTAGTACATTATATGTCTTAATGTCAGCAGTTTCTTTATCCACTAATCCAGAAAATATATGTGGCACTGAAAAAAAAATTAATTTTAACTTCAAATATGATATTTTCGGAAAATAATCGTTCAGTCATATCTGTTGGCTATACATTATGCATGCCAATACAAAGAACTAAATCAAGCAATAAATTTTGATAGTTCTTATAGTTGTAAATGCATTTAATATAATTATCTAAACGTACTGCACTTTTTGAGTTTATAACCTATTATGGTTAAATATTCATAGAAAAACGGAGTAGCCATGTATGACACAGACGTTTTATAAGTAGTCCCCTGAGTCATGACGGTGACCTTGGAACTTGTTTTAGACTTTTGTGCCAATAGCTGATTCCGCTTGAGCAACCGAAAAGGTTACCATTTATTAGGAACACTTAGAACCAAAACACTGCGGCAACAAATCTAAAATAACACTTTGGAAACTAATAAATTGAATACAAGACCTAAAAGGGATACCAAAACACATGCAGGATAACCTATGCTGAAGGGAGTTTCGAGTTAAAAAAGGGTGAAAAAAAATCTTCTTCGTTTTGCTATATATGTATGCTTCATTCAATATGTTAGCTAGCATTCCGCAGAAATAAAGAATTGCTGACATATTTTTATAAACTCACCTTGTGGATGATCATAAACAAGTCCAAGCTTTTTCCATTTCAAATAATTTAACATATCGTTTATAGCTAATCCGTACACATCTATTCCTGGAACTATACGTATAAGGAAGGACGATTCAGTCCAGTGATAAGGAACCATTGAGGTAACAAGAAATGGTATTCTGACACTCTCACAACCATGTGCAAAGGCTTCGTTAAATGGTCCAATCAATGCTGATATTCCAGTGTGGTTTATCTTATTAAAAGCTGAAAATAGAAATGAGACATTATAAAGGTAGGGCTAAATAGTTATCAAAGGTACCAGGATTATAATTTAGTACGCCAGACGCGCGTTTCGTCTACGCAAGACTCATCAGTGACGCTCATATCAAAATATTTATAAATCCGAACTAGTACAAAGTTGAAGAGCATTGAGGTTCCAAAATTCCAAAAAGTTGTGACAAATACGGCTAAGGTAATCTATGCCTGGGATAAGAAAATCTTTAGTTTTTCGAAAAATTCAAAGTTTTGTAAACAGGAAATTTATAAAAAAAAATGACCGCATTATTGATATTCATGTCAACACCGAAATGTTGACTACTTGGCTGGTGATACCCTCGGGAACGAAACGTCCACCAGCAGTGGCATCGACCCAGTGGTGTAAATAGTTATCAAAGGTACCAGGATTATAATTTAGTACGCCAGACGCGCGTTTCGTCTACACAAGACTCATCAGTGACGCTCATATCAAACTTTTTATAAAGCCAAACTAGTACAAAAAATGTGATTAGATTTTATCGTCCAAATTATTTGCAATTTATAGTTAAAAAGAAAGACTTTCGAAATGTTGTTATGATCTTTTCAATAAGGGTTGTTAACCGTTTTTGTTCTCGGCCATACGATTTTTTTGGACCATACATATATGTTTATGAACATAGATTGATCTTATTCTCATATTCTCCTATGATCTGATCCTTTTTTGTGGTGTATGTGTGGAAAGGTTGACGCTTTTCCATCGGGTTTGGTTAGTAACCGGAATTTGTCTTCTCTCAATCGATAATGACTTTTGGATAGCGGTATGCTACTGTTGCTTTTATTTATTCATATATGTTTGCCTCTGTACAATGTTTGCATTATTGTTGTTTTTCATCTAGCATATTAGCATAAAAAAATTTTTAAAAATGTATATAAACGATTTAAAATGTAAACAATTATTCATTAATTTCGAAAGCGAAGTAAAATTTATAAATATATTACCAATGTTATTTCAATTGATCGGGCGGAGCCTACGTTTTAATTTGCATGAGGACAGTTTATTTGAAGATGTGTGTTATAAGGATGATTGCCGTTATAATTAATACTGAATTTTAATCAACTATCAGTGTCATCAAAGGAATTTACAAAGAATGACTGGACACTTCATTAATGAGTTTATCCTAAAACCCCTATCTATAGATGGACTGGTTTATTATGAGCGAACAGGTTAAACTCCGCCCAGTCAAGTGAAATAAATCGAGTAATACTGACGTAGAGAGACCTTTTTCAGGTAAACAGAGAGTAGAAAATTTCCAGCAACAGCGTAAAAAATTACAATTTCCCAACTCCGTCTCGCAATCAATATTGGTAAGTAATGAGTATTTTTGAGTGTATATGATTTCAATGGATATTAATCACGATAATATAGTAGAAAAATAATAAATGACTTTTTATGTTTATGATGTTTGTTAGATTTTATATTTTTTGCATAAAATAACATACTACAAATTCATGGCTGTTTCTTTAACTTTGTTAGTGTACAGGCAAAGACAAATCTGTTCTAATTGTAGTTTATACTATAGAACAAAAACTGTTCAATTGAAAGATAAGTTTATCAAACTACTATGAGAGAGCCACAATCAAACCATCGATAGTGTAAGAACTGACGGAATAAATTCGACTTTTACAGGCTAAACATATATAATTGCAGGTTGGATCAACACAAAAAAACAAATGTATAATTATATGGACATAAAATGCCGTAGCATATAAAATTGTCGACTTGTTATGTTGGACCATCTTCCGGTACCCACTTATACATATGCTGAAACTTAAAATTGATTTGTAATTATAATAGCTTTTTTCTAAGGTACAAATGTATTTTTGATGATTTACCTTTGTGATCTATTAAAACACATACCATGTTTTTCTATGACTTCATTACATAAGATGATAACTGGGTGTAAGGTATGAAACAGCAACCAAATGGTTCTAAAAGTCAACAGACAAAAGAGATATTGTGTCAGTATCAAATGTCAAGCTCTCAACCGAGGTTTAGTTGGGAAGAGAATAATGACGATGTTTCTTCATCACCAAAAAGATAAAAACAAACATTATGATATGACTTTTTGAACAGGGATATAAACCTTGTGAAATTTGAAAAATAAGGTACTCAGGACAACATATTAAACCTTTCTGAACAGTTCTTTCGGTCTTTCCGTTGATTTTCAAATATATCCAATGCGGTTAATGTAGTACTGTTCATACAATACATGTGCTGTCAAATAAGATCAATTTATGTTCAGATTTTTTAGTTGTAGTCATTTACCATCAACATCCTAGTGAAGAGTCTGGACTCCTCTAAATAGTATTGAATAGACCGCAAGTAAATTGTCTAGACAGTACCGAATTTACCGCAGTGGTTCAGGCTGAACATTGGTAGGATGTCTAAATAATTTATTTTACAGACTTTACAGACGATATTCAGATCAAAATTGCTATTTTGGACTACATGTTTTTTTGCCAATGTACTGCAACATTCATTAACGAACTTAAAATTTATCTATAGATCTCTTAGGTATTCTACTAACGAAACACAAATAATCAAGATTTTATAAGCTAAATAGACTGACATTATCACCTAACAATTATTTTGGTTGCACAAAAATTGGTTGCGCTTCAGTGTCTGAACTTAGGAGAGATATTGTAAGTCTATTATAAATGGTGATGTAATATTCTTTCATTGCCAATCAAACATTATTACCGGTACTGTCAAGTTCCTGGCTCAGACACTTCCGTCTTCATTAGACTTTTTAATGTTATGATTGGTGATGTAAGCAGAGCAGAAAATGCTCACCATGTCAAAGAACCTAGTCCAATTCAATTTAACTTTTTTCAAATGAATAATTTCATAAGATTGGACAATTTTATTGAAATCAAAATATTTTTGTGTCTCTTCTTTAACTCTTCTTCCGTTAACTTCGTTGCATCGTTGCTTATCGTCAGTAAAAATGTCATACACATATTAGATGATACTATAACTTCAGGATTGTTAGTGATATTTTATTACACTACTGCAGTACTAACATTGATGGCTTTATTGTACAAATGATGCTCTCCAGAGAAATTGGGTAAATTTTCTAATCAATATTATAGTTTGTTTTGATGATTAAATATGTAATATGATAACCCGTTTCTTTGTTTTTAACTGCAAAAAGAGAAACAGTGGATGTTTATGGTTCTATTGATTCGTCTCTGTTCCTGAAGCATAGTTTTTCTTCTACATAGACCTTAGTTAGCATTGCCTCATAAGTGATAAATTTGGAGCTACATATAACCGAATTAATATTGACATGTGTTTCAACTTCAATATATTAATGAATGATCAATAAACAGTTATTAAGCCTGTCATTTTTTTCTATTTGTTGATGACTTCACAGATTCTGAACTTTAATTGATTGGTATATATTTCAATTAAAGGAATTATTTCGTTGGGTTTAACACAAGTCTGGTCTTTATAACATTATAATTGAACCTATAGCAATAAGTAAATTAAGCCAAAACGAAAGATCTAAAGGACAGTTCGTAAACTCGTTAGATTTATAACCTATATTACCGACAAAAAGTGCGTTTGAATTACGCCTTCTTATGATAGTACTGTTTATGGAATCGCACCCCTCACCTTTATGTTTTTTTCTTACTTTTACTTTGATCTGCAGTATCCAAGTAACAATGGTTGCAACCTTAATTGGTACCTTCGGTACTTGCATTCTGCAGCTTTTTTTTTTTTTTTTTGTGCTTCTTATTTTATCATTCGATAGGTTCTAGATAAACAAAAAACAACCATATGTTGATAGCTGTAGTTTTTCTTTGTTGTATGTCAAATTTTATCTTAGGATTCTGGTGTAGTTCATTGATGTGGTCTGTTGAACTATGTGTGTGTGCTTTGCAGTTCTTTTAGCGATTCCTGTAATCCCTTTTTTAAGTATATTTGTGATATTTTGTTCACACATCGTTGTCAAAATAATGAAATTTGATGCGCCTGTCGTACAAGCAAGAGGTTTAGCGCTATAAGACCAGGTTCAATCCACCATTTTCTACATTTGAAAATGCCTGTACCAAGTCAGGAATATGACAGTTGTTGTCCGTTCGTTTAATTTTGCATTTGATTAGGGACTTTCCGTTTGAATTTTCCTCGGAGTTGAGTTTTTTGTGATTTTTACTTTTCACAGTCGTCTTTATTCTTATACATAATGGAAGATATTTACCAATTATTATCCATTGATTAAGAATTGTTACATTTGCAGACTTGAATTAATTGCTGATTTTTTTAATGCTGTTTTGGAAAATTTTGCGAAATATTTCAGTAGGAATTAGGCAATAACATTGAAGAACGCATTCATGTAGGCAGATGTTCATTTGTCAAAAAAATTGGTAAATGCAATTGGATTCTGTATACAAAATATCCCAAAAGAACTCTAATGAATACTAACAACAGTTCTGATTTATTATACAGGAACGAAAAATAAAAAAATAAAAGTTAATAAAGGATACATGTGAATTGATAATATAATCAACACTGAGCCAAAATGTACAGAAAAGGTGCTGCTAATTTCAGTTTCTGCATTTACATTGGTAAATAGACTAAATATTGTATTTGAAAGAGGTCTGGACAATCAGCAAGACGAATACATTCTATTCGCAGAAACTTTCAAAATGATTCCAAATTTTGTTCATTATCAACCTGTTTAAAAGTGAAATCGTTTGGAAAACAATTGTACAGTTACTTGAGATTCATCACTTAATAGCACCTTTTAATGCATCTTCGACGGTTAAAACATGGATTATGTAATGCATTGTGTGGGCTTCATATATGACTATCTCTTTATTTCTAATGCAGTAAACATGTGAATCGTTCATCTTCGTCATCTATTTACAATGAGACACTTGTCATTTGAAATTAATGTCAATTTTGTATAATAAAAATTACTATAATTTAGATTTATCTATTGTAATATGTTGTATTATCTCATCAATAAACACGTGAGTTTATTTTCGGTATTTTTTTTCTACATGCATACATTTCTTATTGATAAAAGGACAATAATGGCCACATTATTTATGTATGTGCCTGTCCCAAGTCAGGAGCCTGTAATTCAGTGGTTGTCGTTTGTTTATGTGTTACATATTTGTTTTTCGTTCATTTTTTTACATAAATAAGGCCGTTAGTTTTCTCGTTTGAATTGTTTTACATTGTCTTATCGGGGCCTTTTATAGCTGACTTTGCGGTATGCGCTTTGTTCATTGTTGAAGGCCTTACGGTGACCTATAGTTGTTAATGTCTGTGTCAGTTTGGTCTTTTGTGGATAGTTGTCTCATTGGCAATCATACCACATCTTCTTTTTTATAAGCTAGTGGTTTTCGACATGTTGAAAAAGAATATTTCTGCTTTTATACAATATTTGATAAAAAACACTATGTCATAGGAATAAAAAAGTACATACAATGAATACATTCAAAAGTCAAATAAACCATTTGGAAAAAAGGACACGAGATCCCCACCAAAAAGAGGGGATAAATTTAGGAACAAAAAAAGGATCGGAATTTCTTGAACCACATATATTCATTGTCTTAGTTAAATTTTTTGATGGCATATCACGTTGGAAAACACAAAACTTGAAGAAAAACTACAATTCCCATATTATTACACGAGATTTTTAAAATTATCAGTTAAAATCACTTAAATGCACATGCAGCTCTGGAGACAATGCACAAAACAGAAATTTATCTGTTGCGTTTCGAAAAACAATATTACGCAACCGTTGAATCATTAACGCGGATATGTTGTAACTTAAAGGAATGGGAAATGTTTTGAATGAAATATTTGACAGGAGATTGTTAATGTTTCGTTGTAACAAAGTTATCTTAGAAAACACAATGAAAGATATTTTCTTGTTAGTCGAACGGTTCTTTTATAACTACAAGCTATAAATGATCTTTTATAGCTAAAATTTAAAAAATCTGGGAAGATCTTGGATTTGATATCTATCACTTTATTAAGTCATCAAAGAGTGGAAATGATGAATGACACTCTTTAACATTATCAAAATAAGAGATCTTGAATTACGTTTGTTCTAACATTGCACTTCCAACAACTTCCAATCAAAGAAAGCACTTACCACTTGTGAGTTTTTCGAAGTACATATTGCCTTCTGGGGTTTCTAAACATTCATATCTTATCTCTGAGTTATCATTCGGATACTTGTAATGATAGGATATGTCAAATTCTATCCATGTTGAACATTGGTCATGAATAATTCCTGAAATAAAGAAGATACAGATACATTACAAATATTATGTGATATTCAAGATAAATATCATAATATATTTGTTTGCATATGATTAAGTGTTCATCTTTATGAATGCATATGTAATTGTACCATTGTTTTTTCATTTCCTAACTCCGAACCCTATACTATTATATCAAACAACATATTCAATAGGTAATAACAACATGATGTATAGATCAATTACAGTGTAATTTAATATCTCCTAAGAGTTAAAGGTGTATAAACTGTCATCATAGAAAACAGAATTTAACTTGTGTACGACAGTCGCACGTTTCATCTACAAAAAATCCTCATCAGTTCCGGTCGAATCAAAACAAATTCGAAAAGTTAAAATAAATTACAATGCAAAAGGGAACTGTGAAATCAAAATTCAAAGTAAACAAATCCGCATTTTTTCGTCAAAAAATATTGTGTAAACAAATACTGGTTGTTTGTAATTATGACCATATCAATGTTAGTAAATTTGATGTGACTGTCGTAGAAGTAAAAGGTTTAGCGCTATAAAACCAGATTCCACCATTTTTTTACATTTGAAAACGCCTGTACCAAGTCAGGAATATGACAGTTGTTGTCCGTTCGTTTGATGTGTTTTGTCATTTGATTTTGCCATTTGATAAGGGACTTTCTGATTGAATCTTCCTCGGAGTTTAGTATTTTGTGATTTTACTTTTTAGTTGATGTCTAATGGACTGAATGGCATCAGCCAAACAACCCATTGATTTGTAATGACTTTGATCTTTGCAAAAGAGTAACGAAAGATACCAGAGGACAGTCGAACTCTTAGATCGAAAAAAAAAACTGACAACACCATGGCTAAAAAAATAAACAGACATAAGACAAATTATAGTGCACAAGACACAGCGTAGAAAAACTAAGGCCACACTAATTTGATTTCTTGTTCTACGAAATTTCTACTCCAAAACTTAGGGCCAGCGATCATCTAGATCTTTTATGTGTTTTTTAATTCATTTCAACACGATTCATATGAGACATTCAAACGATTAAGGTTTAAGTTCAGATTCCTAACATTTTTTAGGAATGAATTCCGGCTGTATCGTTTCAATAATTAAAATTCAATTCAGTTTGTAAAAAAAATAGTGAAAAAGTAAATACAGTTTCAGGTTGCTACATGAAGATTTCACTCAATTTACTAAGAAAAATCAAGACCATTGAAGTTAGCGTTCTATGATTAAGTATTATGACATTAACAACTAGTACCCATTTTATTTAACAATAACTTCGACAAAGAAAAAATGAGGTGAAAACATTGTTTGCTTCGCGTACCATCCAATGGTCAAATACAAACTAATGGTATAAACGCATTACACGCATTTTGACAGCAAATGATTTAGATAAAAACAAGATCACAGGCACCAACCAAGAGTTGTAGACCAAGGCATGCATGTCTTATAGTAAGTGATGATTTTAGAAATTACGAATTGAAATATACTGTAGGCGATCGTATTCAAAATGTTGACCAAATTACGATTTATTCCATCAGATCAATCAGTTCAACTGGTCAGAAATTTCACTAAAATTCTGTGGAGGAACCACAGAAGTTACAGTGTGATGTTAGTTAGTTTCCAAACAATATTTGTGTTTAGGAATTCACCATTTACAGTACATACATCCGTTAAAGGTTTATGCGCCAGTATCATAATATCCATGAAATGAATTCAAATGATATTCGTTTGTATAAATGTTTTTTTATTATCACGCTTCACTTTAATGAATTAACAGTGGTTCAGTTGGTTAAAATTGATGACCAGTTGAACAGTTTGATTAGATAAAACAAATCGCTTTTTCAGACAGAATCATAAATGAAGTGCAATTGGCGGAGAAATCCACTTATAATCATGTCAAAACAACATACCATGGTTTTTAAAGTCTGGAACAGGGACGAAAGATACCAGAGGGACAGTCAAACTCATAAATTGAAAATAAGCTGACAACGCAATGGCTAAAAATGAAGATGACGAACAGACAAACAATAGTACACATGACACAACATAGAAAACTAAAGAATAAACAACACGAACCCCACCAAAAACTAGGCATGATCTCAGGTGCTCATGAAGGGTAAGCAGATCCTCTTATGTGATATTTTGGTAGCTATATAGAACGTTTAATGTAATAAGTTATGTATGAAACCTTCCTGCACCTTCAACAGTTTAAAAGAAACAGGTCACGTTTATAATGAAGTACATATACCATATAATTTGTCTCATGATGGGATAATGTTTTAATTATGCTCGTGAGGTTATGTCGGAATTTTTAAATAATTTTTATATACTATTTATCTACTGAACATACCTTTTCTGCAAGATAATAAAGATAACGTGCATTACGTGTACAAACTATCATAATTATCTAGTCTATCTTTTTATCCTTTTCATGTGGCCTACTTTTAACTCTTAATATAATGACTAACGAGTGGTAGCCAAGTTCTGTACAATTATGATATCACATTTCAAATATCTCCACAGAGAGACTAGGTTAAAAGATACCAGGCAATGACTATTACAGTGTTAAATACGAGTGTAATGTTAATGTTACCAAAATAATTGAATGATCCATATCACTGATCCCAATTTCCCTTAATTCATAATAGTCATCAACATATTAAAATTGTTTGGCAGGTATGTTGTATTCATTTAATAATTATCTTTGCATGTAATTGTGGTTTAATAGGGGAAAGGGTGTGTTTAGAATGTGTATATAACATCTATTACCATACTACAACAATTACTAAAAACATGAAAAACGTTAGCATGGTATTTATTTAATCGATGTGGAGTCATATATTTATATAATATGTCAAGTCCATCATTCTATAGTAACATTGCTCGTGTTAAAAAATAGTCTTTTGCATACAGATTATGTGTACAGATATGTTACATCGTCATTATATCTTAGAATATGCTTTCCTTCATAACATCCCCTTCCTACATACTTTTGTTTTTCACTTGTACAAGGTAAGCTTTTTCTTGTATCAATTATGTTTTTAATTGAATTCCGTTATTAAAGAAACATGTGTTGTATAGTCTTTTGTCTTGTCAGTTTTGTTATCTTGATGCCGTAGATCAATATTGTCGTGTTCTTTTTAGCAGATACTCATTTTTGTGCTTTTCTGTGGTAAATGAAAGATGTCATAATGGTAATTATGCTTGTTCCAAATGACCTTATTCATATAAAACACATTTGTACACACACACATTAGTTTCATGGTATCGGTTGTTGGTGGTAAAACCAGTTTTGTAGTAATCAAAGCTCACCTCCAGTTCACAATTTACAGAAAGCAATAGAACAGATCACATAACCCAAAAATACTTCATACCGATAATCGATAATAATAAATAAAACAAACAATATCTGTAAATTTTAACTGTTTGGGAAAATAAATTAATTTCAATTTTTAGTGATAATAAACTAGTTGGTAGTACAATATGAAAAAAAAATACCACAAAAATGGATACGTTTTTGCTTATAAACAAGTTTAAAGAATAACTTTTGATTATGTATTTCGTTGATAGTCATTTAAAATCTTCATTATTATGGTCTTCAGTTAACATGTCAATCAGTTACCTCACCTGTTGCAATTATGTATGCAGATGCTTATAGATCAACTCCGGACTGGATTATTTTGCTTTTAAACATATCCTTTACTTTTTCAATAATCAAATAATAGTCATTTAACGCTAGTGTAGCCTTGTAGAGGTATTAGCCTGCTCTTTTTCGAAATCAAAAGGATGTCTTTTACGTTCAAGAGATATGGCTCTCTCTTGACAGGGGTCAGCCATTTATCGTCCCCTTCCAATGGACTATCATCGTTTCCTCAAGAACAAAACTAGTCGTAAATGTCATTTTACTAATACTATGATTTAGAAAATGACAATGACCCATCTCGAAATTGTACAAACCGGGTAGATTGCAATGCTGGTGAAATGGATTAGCTAATATAAACATGTTAATAACTCAGACCTTATAAATGAGAGGAGAAAGATATTCAAAAGATAAATGAATTATAATAATAAGTCTAAAGCTTCATGACATTACTGGCAAAGAACTAGATATGACAAAATGACATAATCTAACATTTATAAAATGTAAGAGCAAAACGCATCCCCTCGATCTCAAACTGTTCCTTGTCTGTTTTTGTCCCTTGTTTTAATTGATTTGGTGTTCTTCAACGTTCGGTAATTTTAAGAATGCAATATTAGTTCTTGAGCACGACTGAGTTAACATGAATACACTTTATAAGCTCTTTTAAATTCAAACTTTAAAAACATATCATATTATGCTGTTTCCCTTTATATTACAAGCTACAAATACCAGCATAGTATTGATAAAATTATATAAGTTGATACAGTTCAATATATTACAAATGTGTCATGGTTAATTTATAATATACCTTTTGTTATGTAACAAGCTGTAACCGTTGACACAGCAGTCGTTATCGAAAATTTATATGAAATATTAATGTAACATGGACATGATATATTTCTTATCTTGTTTCTGAAATATTAGATTGGTTTTACAAAACAGAATGTTTTTTTTTTTTTGCTGAGGATACGAATTTCTACAATAGTTTGGATACAACGGCTAATGTTATAACTCTTTCTGATTCAAAATAACACAAGGAATGTATACTAAACAACAGCATCGTAAACACTCATCAAATATACTTAAAAAGGGTGAAAGATACCAGAGGGACAGTCACACTCATAGATCGAAAATAAAAATACAAGTTGTTTTAAGTTGATACACCATGGTGTAAAAGGAACAAAGAGAAATGAAACGGAACTGGACGATACAAAGTCAAACTAATCTATAGCGCAATACAGCAACTGTCTTTTACGTGAAATGAAAACTCGTGGGAAAAAGACACACACCAATATTTAAAACACAATTTATAAATACGAGACTTAGCAACATGTACACCTTTCTAACAGAGGTGATCCTGTGTGCTCCGTTAGGGTAAACCCATTAGGTAGGTACAAATCTGTTGAGAAGTCTCATTAGATATGTTACTTTTGAGGAAAATGAACGACAATATAGTAACGACAAACAGAACATATATTTCGCCTATGTGCAAACCAACGCAGGCTTTAAATTGTCGCAGGGATGGGTTCAACTTGATCACATGAACCATTAGCTTAATGGATTCCCTGTCAGTAGCAATGTTTTATCAAGAAAACAATTATAGACAATGCACGCTTTTGAATATCATATCGACTGGGAAATGTGTACTCTATACGAAGGGGCTGGAGTAGTAATTAATATAAATGCATACTGTACAATTAAGAAGCTAAAATATTCTCTTTGGTGTAAAGCGTGTTTCCAACCGACCGTCATTTTCAATTTCTTTATGAAAGTTGGGTTATGAAGCACTCTTAAATGTGTGATATTCTTTATTTCAAATTCGATTGAATAGATGTGTTTAACATTGTCACCAAACCCTGGCGAATATAATGAAAGTGTATCATAAACATAAAAAGCAGAACGTGAACTTAACGGCTTCTGTAATATAGATGAATGATAAAACAACATTGAAAAAGTTAATTGGGGTATTGGAATATGAAAAATCAACTGTGGTTACTCAGCATTCGCAGACGATGTCGAAGCTAACAATTGCAAATTGACACGTCTTGTATATGCATTCAGGAATGGAATTTGAATTTAGTTGTGTTGAGATCCATATTTCAACAATAACACGTGGGCGAATTAAAACGGTATAAGTTTGACAGGAACAAATACAAATAGACAAGTCTGGGATTTTTCTGGTAAAGTTTTTAACTTCAGACATACAAAATACCTACAATATCAAAAGGGCAATTGACATTATCATGAACTAATTGCATGAACTTTTATAATTCTGCAGTCTAAGAAAAAGACAGGCATCATATCACAAACGTTCAATTTTGTAAGAAGATTGAGTTTCTTCGGTCTATGTATGGCAGTGATGTAGAGTAATATTCTGACTATGAGTGATATGTATTATTAGCGTAAAGTGCAAAATTGATCAATGAAATGAAAAAAAATTTGAAACGGAAAAAATGATAAGAATATACGCAATTGTTTTACAGATCAGAAAAAAAGAAATTGAGTGGTTTTTCAGAAGTTAGCTTTGCTTAGTGTTTATTGCCAACGTAGTGTGGTTTTTTTTAAACTTGATAGCTTCTCATGCTTTTAAAGATAACATACATGACTGTATATATTAATCCACAATGTAACTATTTTTTTAAATACATTAGATTCGTAAAACACTGCGTTGAAACAATTACATTTTCAACATATCTAGTATGGAAAAAGAAAGTCACAACTACCAATTCAACGTTTTACTTAAGAGAGACTTTAGTAGTATTTTGAAATAAACAAATATTGTGCTTGCTAACAAGCAGGATGTGCATATAATGATAAGATTTTTCTAGAGATAAGATGGCTGCAAAGAAACTGTTGAAATTTTTCATAACTATGATAACGTGTATACTGCAAACTAATATGACCATTAGGAAAAACCGCCATATTCCATGCATTGACACAAAGTCACATTTTGTGTAACACTGTGTAGCAATGGCGTTCTTATCAGGGTTTTGACATTAGAGCTTAGCATTATCGACATTACTCCTGTATTCTTCGAGAAAGGTTATAACGTGTCCTCCATTGTTGCGGTCATTATATCATTAACACTGCCATATTTATAAATAGACTGTTTAAAAAACTTTGAATTATTCGAAATATTAAGGGTTTTCTAATCAAGATATAGTTTTGTGAGCTGAATTTGATCAAATCATTGGGAAAAGCGGTATTGTTTACTCTCAATGCTCTGCAACTTCTTACTATATTTGGTCATTTCACTTTTTTTATTCAAATGTCACTGATAAGTCTTTTGTACATAAAATGCGCGTCTGGCAAACACAATTATATGCCTACTATGTGTAATAATATTTTTATACGTACTGTAGTGATAAGTAGAATGAAAGTAAAACGTTATAAATGTTGAGCGTCCAAATTACTTTTCTCCAAAATGTACCCGGATGTATAACTACCTGAATTGTATATTTTTTAACATTTGCGCCAAAATCGTACATTACACTACTTGTGTGTTCTTCTTTGATGATTATAATTTCTTGAGTTTTCTTTTTTTTTCTTTACTTGGAAAAAAATATTTAGAACAGAAATGTTATGAAACTTCTAATTTAAAAAAATGATGCATTGGTTTTTTTAAAACTAAATGACTAGCTTTTTTCATAAAACTTATTTTATATACTTTTTTTTCCCCAGAAAATTGTACACTTTATCCAAGTTTATATGAAGTTCACTATCTTTTAATTGTTTGCCTCAGTGAAGAACTCGCCGATATGTTTTCCGTATGCAGTGAACTCACCGTGACCTTTTTCGTAAAAATCCGGTGATTGCAATACGCATGGATCTGTCATTAAAAAAAAAATATTTTATTGTACATATTATACACGTGCTCAATATCCATGCTTCTTTGTTGATTGTTTACTATATATGTAAACTACGGATTCAAAACACGACAATTAATAAGCTGCCATATTTTCACATTATAACAGACTGACAGAAATATTTTTTGACGATTATGCGATATGGATGCGTAAAACATGATAATATCGTGCACAGAAGACTAAGTTTATGATATATACATGTATTGGTTCAAGAATTGGATAAACATTATTTTTCACCAGTCACTCATTTCATATGACTTTAATCGTACATTCTAAATGTATTGTAAAAATGCTAAATTGAAAAATATCTTCAATATTCATTAGTGAATATTATGTATAAAAGATTATTTATAGACTCTTAACAAATATTTGTGACATCAAAATTCAATAATATTTTCCATAAAAAAGCAATAAGGTGCATACATGCTTTTCTGTTTACGAAAGAAATCAAATAAAGAATTTAATTTTTGGAACTGATTATATTGTATGGTACATTAATTTGAATCATACGACTGATTATATAGTATGGTACATTTCAATTTATTATATTTCATGAATTTATATTTCAGAATATAATTCAATTTCGTCCTAATTTTCTAGATTTTTGACGTTATGACTATTTTTACTGAGGCTCATACAGGTGGAATTTTCAGTGTTAAGTTCTAAAATCGAGTAATGGCTATAACGCCATTATTTCTTCTTTTCATTATCTCAATTGATATATATATTGATATTTTGTTCCAATTTTTTAAACTCGCTTTTAAGCATAGTTTAATGAAAAATATACAAGATAATATTATTGTTCAATTAAAAACAATCGTAGTTCAACGTTAATTGCTTGCTGCTTTATCTTAATCCCTATGACGAGTTTGGTTACCTATTTCCGACAAATTGATTAATGAGTACAGCCTCCTGCACATTTCATTTTTTTTTTTTTTCAAATTCAGCCGTTAATTGTAATCAGAATGTATTGAAACTTTAAGTGGAATACAATGTCATTACAAGATGAAGCTTTCACGAAAGATTATTTGTAATTACAGTTTTTGTTCAATACAAAACCAATACTCTTCACTCATACAAATCTAACATAAGTTTTATTCAGCTCATTAAACACTATCATTACATTGGATGAGGAATTTTCATAGAATTCAAAAATAAAAAATCTGTTGAAATTATTTATCTACCAGTTGGAATGAATAGACGTGTTTATATAACAATAAGTTCAGGTTAATCCGGTTCTTGCGGGTTTTTTTTAGCAGAGAATTTATTATAAACTAATATCTTCTTCTTATTTGACGAGAATTCCATTTGGCACCCCAACTTCTGCTGCTTACGTAAAGACAAAAGCATATTACAAGTTTTTTTCATGAATGTCATATGTTACTATTGTCTGAACGTCTCTTTGATTACATAGACAAAATATGAAGAAAGAAATAGGGTTGCGGTTTAACGTCAATAAAGAAGCAACCCAAAAGAAACTTTCAAAAAGAAACTACTGGATGTTTTTACAATTGAAGGGGTCACTTTAATATTCAGAGCTCCTAATCTTCTCGAGTCTGAAATTAAGGCAACAGAAGTATACCGGTGTTCAAAAGTAATAGATTATTTGGGAGAAAACAAATCCGGGTTACAAGCTACCTACTTGTCTAACGCCTGGCTGGTCAGTAAAGTGACTAAAACCAATGAAAACACATAAGTGGAAAACAAAGGAACATTAGGAAAACTGAAGTGCAACAAAATCAAACGCCAACATACACAGAAACGAACTATTTGATAACAAAAAATGCCATATTCCTAATTTGATATGATGGATAACTAAAAAAGACAATATTGATGGTTCAACAATACAAAAGTCGTCAACATAACAAACAAACAAAACACGTCGATATAAAATAAAACATGATTGGGTCAGGCATATGAACATGCGTAGAGGGGAAACTTTTTGAATGAGTGTTCTCTGTTGTCTATTCATGTTGTCATATTTGTAATGATTTATGTTTTGGTAAAATATATTCATTCATCATACCTAAATGACTCTAAGCCATCTGAGTTGACGCTTACATGTTTGAGTTGCAATCTAATTTAAATGTCATTGATATGTTCATTTTCTATAACTTGACTGTTTTTTCTCAAATGATACATTATTTGAAAAAATTAAAGTTGTTCTACCATACTGTATCGAGTTCCGTGACCTTTTTGACACAACTGTATGGAATTTCGGATTTCAACTTCGTAATTTATTTGGCTTTCCAATAGTTTTAATTCGATTGTCACTCATGAGTATTATGTAGGCAAAATGTTTGGCATACAAAATTATAAGAAGGGTATCTTTGATAATTTTTTACACTAATTACATGTTTATAAAACTGTATAAGGTTTGTATTTTAATCTGCTTTTCAAGTTGTTTCATTTGTGAATAACATTTATTATTAAACCTAGTGAGCACTAAGTATTACAATTATTACAATTTGAGACATACAATACTTAAGATTAGAGGATATTCAAACTGTAATGTAAACACAAGATACCTAGTTTCTTTTTTCTGCGATAAACGAAAAACATGTAACATGTGATTTAACTGTTTCGAAACCCACTTAAGCAGTAGGGTCCAGATGAATCCTTTCAAAACGATTCCCCCGTTCCCTGCTTAACATCTGGCTGGTTAGTAAAGTGTTTTGTACATACAACTACCGCAAAGCATACAAAAATAAAACACGCCTTTGAAAAGATCTTTTAAACAGGGTTTTTTTCGGACGACTATTTAAAAATCACTAATATTCTATTTTCAAACCAGGTTATTGACATTTCCCAGACAATGGTTCTGAAAAACAATCCTGCGACTATTTTTTATGTTATTTGCAATGCTTTTAAAACAAGCAATTAAATACCAAAAACATCTAACATTTGTTAGGAAGACTAAATGGTCTTCAGCAAAATATAGATCAACTGAAATTAAACTGATAAGCCATTTGGAATTAAGATTATATACTGATAAGACAAGTAATTGCCAAATGTCAAATCATTAAATATTCACTAAACCGGCTGAAATGGATCATTGTCATAGAATCGCCTAAATGAGTTAAATAACAAATGTATGTCAATTAGGATGAAACTGGAATCCGTAATTACTCATTATCTACTTGGTAAAACATTCCTAACAATAAAATTGAGAATTCAGCTAAAACTGAGAATGGGGAGTGTGTCAAAGGAACAACTGCCAAAAAAAGGAGCAGAAAACTGGAGGTCCTTAACAAAGCAAGAAAATCCCCGCGCGAAGCACAAATAAAGCACAAATAGTTAACATAACATGACGCCAGGCAGTTTGAAAAATCATGTGAAATAAGAATATTTTTTAAAAACGAATGAGTCTGAAAGAAGCCATATGCAAAAGGACTTAGCCTACACTCCAATCCCGAACAAAACACAAATAGTTAATATATCATAAAGCCATGCAGTTTGAAAAAAAAACATTTAAAATTGCAGCTTAAGAATATTATTTTTTTATAAACGAAAGTCTTAAAGAGGCCATATGTAAAACAAAACTTAGCCTACACTCGTGTTCCTTTTGTCAAAATTTTCTCCGGCTTTAAAATGTTTGTTTGCAAAGTTGCCATTACTTGCCGCCTCACGAAACATCAGCAATGAGAACAAGACATTTCGCGACGCAAATGGTCGGTATAACTTAATTATTATTTTGAGTTTGCTAGTTAACAACATCTTTACAATCCTATTTTTGTATGACGTAAAAGTAGTGATATCAAGAGATTTATTTTTCATGTGAAATATCAGTTTTTATTTGACTGTGAAATCTCTATATTATTGCAACCAATAAATGATTAGAACATTTAGATTAAAGGTTGACAATGAAAGGGAATTTTTAACACAACAATGTATGTTATTGTCAAACAGGCGAAACAAAATATTTTTATTTTTTCTTAAATTTGTATATATGTAAGAACTTTAGTTTGTTAACGTAAAATTAAAACTACACTGTAAGGCTTGCATTCACATTGTTTCTTCTGACATCATGCAGTTACAAATATGCAAATATCTTTGGGAGTTCAGCTTTCAACCCACTCATATTAAGAGGAAGATATGAAGATGTCATTTGCTGCAACAGACAACACAATAGGTTAAATCAGAGCCATACAAAAGAACATCAATACAATATGATTACCAGAAAAATTACATTCTAGTCACGCAACCTGCAAAAGCTTTGTTAGCTACAGAAAATGTAAACAGACTATTTCATTATTTTATGTTATCAAATAAAATTATTTCATTTGTTATAGAATTTGTTCGACCGATTTGATACTGAATTCAATAATTTGATAAAATGTTGCTCTGCTGGCAAATCTCGATATGGAAACTATCCTTATTGAAATATTCATCCATTGGTCTAACGTACTGGCCTCGATATGGAAACTATCCTTATTAAAATATTCATCCATTGGTCTAACGTACTGGCCTCGATATGGAAACTATCCTTATTGAAATATTCATCCATTGGTCTAACGTACTGGCCTCGATATGGAAACTATCCTTATTGAAATATTCATCCATTGGTCTAACGTACTGGCCTCGATATGGAAACTATCCTTATTAAAATATTCATCCATTGGCCTAACGTACTGGCCTCGATATGGAAACTATCCTTATTAAAATATTCATCCATTGGCCTAACGTACTGGCCTCGATATGGAAACTATCCTTATTAAAATATTCATCCATTGGCCTAACGAACTGGCCTCGATATGGAAACTATCCTTATTGAAATATTCATCCATTGGCCTAACGAACTGGCCTCGATATGGAAACTATCCTTATTGAAATATTCATCCATTGGCCTAACGTACTGGCCTCGATATGGAAACTATCCTTATTGATATATTCATCCATTGGCCTAACGAACTGGCGTAGAGTTATGCATGGAACAAACACTCAATGGCTTTAAACCAAATACTTTGACGGAGAGATAACGATTGGAGTCAACCGCATTCATCTGAAACTGTCTGAAACTGTTAATACTAGTCTTACTTACGCAACCTATTGCTCGTAGAACGGTACCATGTCGTAGAGGATGATAAATTGTTAGTTAGGACACAATAGAAAACAGTGACGTTTTGTTTCTTAAACTGACATAATTTAAAGAGTATGCGTTAATCGATGATCGTCTTTAAATACTATCCGATTTATAAATAATTTGTGATTTCGAAAGTGGATTTCGAACAATAATGTTAAATGCGTTTATATTTAGATGCATTTGACATAAATTTCTATGTCATGGTTATAACTATAAAAGTAAAGAGATTCATATTAAAACGAGATAAAAAATAATACTTAAGTACAAATATTTTAAATTGTGCATTATCTTAAAGAAGAGTATCAAGAGATTTTATAGAAAAATTACGGACGATAAAACTACTTTAGCACATTTTCTTGAAAGCATTCCTGATTTTTTAATAACAGCAAGAAATAAAGGCTACTTTGATTTATGTCTAGACTTGAACATATAAACTAGTTCATTCTTTTATATTACAATGTGTGATATAGTATGAAAATTTACTTTACGTGCTCATTTACTGTAAGCCTTTAGTGAGAAACAAGTATAGGCCTACACTAAACAGTTATCTATCTGACTTTATTGGTGATTTTTTTTATCTAATTTAAAGAAGTTAATCTGAATTTGTAGAATATTGAAGATGTCTTTTTTTAAGTAGGTCGACTTCCTTAGAAATGAAAGCTCAAATGTTCATACTATTGCAATTTTGTTTCAGACCATCAATACAACTAAGACGTTGTGTATACACAGAGGTTTCGTCGAGGAAATATATAGGTGATATCATTGATTTTAAAATCATTGTATACAAGTTAATTAATCGGACTTTACTAATGTTGCTTCTTTTATTGACGTTATAAGAAAATGATTTTTGCAAAAAATGGCTATAATAATTGTATCTATTCAATTCAGCTTCATCAAAATGATACCAAAGATAGAAAGTCTTGGCTTAAATCTAGAAATTTTCTTTGAGATATTGTTATGAAATTTTATTAGACATGAAATAAAATCTCTAGTAGGATAGTAAACATGTCTGTGGTAGGATAAAAAAATAAGTGGGGCGAAAGATACCAAAGGGACAGTCAAACTCATAAATAGAAAATAAACTGACAACGCCATGGCTAAAAAATAAAAAGACAAGCAGACAAAAATAGCACACGAGACACAACATAGAAAACTAAAGACTAAGCAACACGAACCCAACAAAAATTGGGGATGATCTCGGGTGCTCAGGAAAGGGTAAGTAGATCCTGCTCCACATGTGGCACCCGCATATTTTTAGTGTATAATCTTGTTTCTAGTTGGATTGGTGGGAGACACTAAACACGATCATGCTATTTGTGATGACGATTGCAAAAATTGAAAAAAGCCTACTTTGATTATTAATTCAATGTGTTCTCGGTTACAAATACACTCCTTCTACATAAAGTACAGAAGTGCAATTTACGATATGAGAATAAATCTGAGAAATATGAAGATTCTATTAGAGAATGTAAAGATTGATTTTCCGTCATAATAATGTCTTTATTTCATCTAAAGTAACTTTGTTCTATTACTTAACTATACCAAAGTCATGTAACATGGCGGAGCTAAATAACACGCCATGAAGCTTATTGCAAAATTTCTGTGGAATGCAGCCAATGTAAGCAGAAAGACTTATTAACATCGCGCTAAATATTTGCCATTATTTTTGGATTAAGGTCAATTATTACAAAGCATAATATATAACATGTTTTGAACCATACACAGTTTTAAAAAACTCATCAGTAGCTTATGATTAATGATGTTCCAGAATAATAAAAAAACTTTTTAAAAGACTGTTAAAAATTGTAGTAAAAAAGCTAAGAAATTAAAAAAAAGTCAGAAAAAAATCAAGGTTTTCGAGATACAAGCCATTATATATGATTTGGGGGGAAATAATTCTTTCGAGATTTTTCATATATTCAACATTGGCATTTTTTTCTTCCAAAAACGATAAAAAAAAAAACATGGATTTTACAAAGATGACAATTTCATTTATGTGTTATGAAGTTACGGAAAGAAAATAGGGTTTAGTGGGGTCATTTGTTTAATTGCATTACATGTATAAAACCTGAGGGTTCTGAATATCTGGCAAAAGTTCAAAAACAAGAGGAGCTAACACCCTTAAGTGCACAAGATGTGCGTCTATTATATTAAACTCGTCAGTGGCACTCGAACTAAATATTTTACTCAACTTAACAGAAAGAAGAACAAGAATTCAAACTAATTAATCTATGCATGTGGTAGGAAAACCTTCATGTTTCGATTTATTTCAACAGTTTATGAACAGTCAATTAATAAAAAGTGATAGCTTGTGTTTATTTGTATGCAACAAAAAACTATATTCTTCATGGAACTTTTTTCACATATTAGACTTTCAAAAAGGTAGTTTTAGTCATGTAGTCTCATTGTTATAGCGTTATATTTAACGTTGCCATAAAATCGCGAGGTTTGGCTAGCCGCAAATCAGGTTCAACCCACAATTTTTCTGAAAATGTCCTGTACCAAGTCAGGAAAATGGCAGTTGTTATTATTCGTTGTTTTCTTCTTATAGTTGATGTGTTCACCTCCGTTTTAGTTAGTAACCCGGATAGGTTTTCTTTCAATCGATTTATGACTTTAGAACAGCGGTATAATACTGTTGTCTTTAGAGCAGATTCTCCTCCAAGAACGTGCATGTTATATACATAAAAAAAATTACAAGATTGATTCCCAAGATGGTAAATTTGGTTATTAGATTTGTTTTTAGAGAAATATCAAAGCCATTTAAAAGAAGTTTGACATTTGTACTTTATTTCAACTATTATGTCATATTCTACCAATTGACTTCTTTCGTCGTGCATATAAATAGTCTTTCAAGACAGGCCAGGGATTTGTATAAAAGAATGTATGACAAAACTGATTCTCTCCCTTAACCGGAAGTTGGCATTGCTCAAGACCACTTAATGATTTCTACAATGAAAACTTTAACTCTAGGGAAATATAACAAATACAATATAACTGTTTGCTATAACTTTATTATAGAGTGCAATTGAAATAGACAGTTGTTTGTTAAGACACATACATTCACTGTTATTAAGATATAATTCATTCATAGAAAGGGTCATCATACTGAAGGCGATGACATAACCTAGAAAAGACAAATAGACTTATTCAGTTTAAGTTCGCATAAACTTTAATCGTTCTTCCTCAATACTCGTTCATTTTCTTTAATCTATGAAAATAAGGAGATTGGTATTATTGCCCATGAATTTGAAAATAAAATGAAGTGGTATGGTTGCCAATGTGACAACTAGCCATCAATTGAAAGTTGTAATGAAATGAATGTAAGCAATTATATGCAACCACACGGCCTTTAACAACAAGATAACACCTACCGTATAAACGGCTATAAAATGTAAATGATTACCAACGAGACGACTATCGACCAATGACCACATATATAGGTCATCCTCAACAATTAAAAAACAATACTGTATACCAGGCCTTACAACAAAGGCATCCGAATGACGAAAAAGTAAAAAATAGCAAAAGAGAAAACCGAAAATGCCTAATTCATGTAGCAACAACAATATAGAAACAAAATACTCGTTCATTTTCTTTAATCTATGAAAATAAGGAGATTGGTATTATTGCCCATGAATATGAAAATAAAATGAAGTGGTATGGTTGCCAATGTGACAACTAGCCATCAATTGAAAGTTGTAATGAAATGAATGTAAGCAATTATAGGCAACCACACGGCCTTTAACAACAAGATAACACCTACCGTATAAACGGCTATAAAATGTAAATGATTACCAACGAGACGACTATCGACCAATGACCACATATATAGGTCATCCTCAACAATTAAAAACAATACTGTATACCAGGCCTTACAACAAAGGCATCCGAATGACGAAAAAGTAAAAAATAGCAAAAGAGAAAACCAAAAATGCCTAATTCATGTAGCAACAACAATATAGAAACAAAATATGGCAGACAGCAAAAAACGACAACTAATGAGGCTCTAGGTGCAGATTAGTAAGGACGTGTTTATACACGAACACTTTTGTGTGATTGGATGACAAATTAGTCTTGGAGAATATGATGTATTTACTAGTATTAGTTGAACTTGGGATTTGAATTGACTTTCAGTAACCCATGCGTACTCTTATATCGGAACAACTTCTGTGTTATATTGCTCTTTGTTTTTGTGTTTAGTGTCGATCTGGTTATAATCTTATGCCATTTGTGCTCTATGCTTTATTTGTCAGCACCTCTTTTCTTTATCTTGCTTGGCCATTTTTGTACATTTTTTTTTATATGATGTATAAAACCAGGTGTAATCCATATTTTTTTTTTATACTTCCATCCAAAGTGAAATAAATATCTTGGTTAATCGTTTGCTGATTTTCTAGCACTTATCTTCTGTGTCATTACGAGACGTGAATTTAAAAAAATTGCATTTTATTGTAAATGAAACCATTTAATCCTGTTAAGACCAATGATTCATTGAATTAAGAGGAAACGATAAATGCTCGGTAAATGCATTTCGAATGATGTTCTAATCAAAGTAAGTAATAGTTACCAGTATAATGTAGTTTTCTATCAAAGTTGCTAATGCATGCAACATTTAGTCGTTTTGCTTTTCTCTAACTCTGATCGTTTACAACAGTGTGTAGTTAGAATGGATTTTATGGTAACGGTATCTGAGTAACACACGATGAGTGATCAGTTTATTTGAGAGTTTAATGCAGAGAATGGTCTGATTGTTTCTAACTGCAATGAAAGTTTGAATAACGGACAAATTAAATTGAATTACAAGAGGACGTGGGTTTTCTAAATCAAAGAACAAGAGCATTATGAATGAAAAGGAATTGACATTTTACTCAATTCATCTTAAAACATATTGCAACTGGGTTTATTTATTTCCAAGACATGATTTAAATAGGACCTGAAGTAGATTTGGTACGTCGGTTTTCTTAATCAAAGAACAAGAGCATTACGAATGAAAAGGAATTGAAATTTTGACTCAATTCGTCTTAAAACATATTGAAACTGGGTTTATTTATTTCTAATACATGATTAAAAAAGGACCTGCAGTAAATTTGTTAATAGGGACGTTATTCGAAATAATTTTGTTCTTTTCTTGGGTTTAAGAAACAATATACAAGGATGATGGTTTTCTTTTATTAGTTATTTTAAACAATAACAAGCAGACATATTATACAGTCCCTATAATCACCATGTATGTTGGCGTTTGTTTTTGAAGCATTGCCGTGTTTTTGTTATTCCGTTGTTTTTCTCTTAAAGTTGATGTGTTTCTCTCTGTTTATGACCCGTATTTGTATGTGCTTAATCGATTTATGACTATTGAACAACGGTAAACAACTGTTGCCTTTATTTACAATAGGTAAGAAGGTATAAAACAATCAAAAACCACAAGTCTAATAAAAAAACAGACAATCAACATATAGGCCGAAAAAAGGTACACAATAACTAACAATCTCACAAAACGCTACACACAAACTTGCCAATAACGGAAAGCTTCTCCGGGTGCTTCGGAAGTGTACGCAGTTCCTAGTATGGTCCACTACTGGCATCTTAAGTCAATAATCTCATAGTGCATAATATCAATGCATACTAGTTTAACAAGGATTATTAATGTAGTCGATTAGCGTCATAAATATATCAATTTATCATGCTTTGATATTTAGAACAGTGTGTCTGCAATCCACCATGTTTCTTAGGAACAATAACTTTCTCGCCTTTTGTGTTATCGAACAAAATTGTAACTTGCCTGTCATTCAAGAAATGCCTACCGTATTTGGTGATAATTGACCAACTTTTCCCAAATCTCTATGGACTTAAGATAGCTTCATTCTAACAAACTTTTTCTGTTATGAATTAGTCATCATGAAACTCTTTAGGGGATATGTCGTGGCATGGTAATTGAACTATTGTGTCATTTGACTGACGTATTTATTAGAAATAATTCGGTAAATAATTCTTCTATTCAAATTAAAATAAATGACATTAAAAGGTGTAAAATAAGTTGTCTGTATTTTTAGTGTCAATATTTGGAGTATTTTCTAAATTCTAATTGAACAATATTTGACTGAAGGATAAGCATGAATATAAATGCATTCATACATGCATCCGAATATTTCATCTTATAAGAGCTAATTTTCTTATGATTGTTGAGTGAAACTTTTGGTTGGGTTGCTTTTTTTGTTTGAATAAACTTTCAAACAATAAATATACATCAAATAGGCATAGATGTAGTTTTAATCTGAATATTTAATGTAAATTTGATTGGAAGTTATCCCATTTACAATTGTACAATATACAAACAAAGCAAACAAGTTAATCATACATTAGAAAATTAGCTCTAGCCATCGATATTTTCTTATCCATTTTCTCATAATCTTTTTGAAAATTAGGTGCACCGTTGTAATTAAATAAAATCCTATACTAGTATCAAAAAGAAAAGATAGAACAGTTATATTCCATGTGGTAACTATGAGAATATGAAACAACGGTATCTTTTTTCAAATAACATATACAAACCCCATTTGACTTGTAAACTGTTAATTCTTACTTTACAGTTGGAAAGCTCCATTGTAAAATACGAACTAAGTTTAAAACGAAAAGCATCCAAATTCTCTGGGTCAAGTTTATGCCCTGCAGAGAATTAAAACCGTACCATAGTGGCGATTGAGATCAAAACCATGCCGAATCAATTATGAAGTTGTGTTACTCCTCAGAAGATAAACAAAATATTTATTTGAAAGTGATATATATCAACTGCATTTTTGCTTTTTGGAAAATAGAAATATAGTCGAAACAAATAATTGTACCTTCTTTATCAACGATACAATGCTAGTATAATTAAAAAACAATTGTCATTTTCGTATACGCCAATGATACTGCAACCTAATAAAACGAAACAAAAACAAAAACTCCTACAATATATCTTTTTTTTTTTTTAGATTTTGGCCGCTTCCTTTTTCAATTCATCATTTTATACTCGTATAAAGACAAATAAGTTTACTCTTTTATATTGTATTAGAAACAAATTGGACGTGATACAATATTCTCCCTCCAGATACAACAGCTGCAAATAGATACTATTGTCGTCGAGAACATATAACCTATGCACAAAAGTGTACTTTTTCAATAATTTACTTCAGTAATTGTATCTAGGTATAGTAACAAAGTGTCTTCAAGATCAAGAGAAATAGATCCATACCCCCTAAAAAAGATTTTTGTCACATCATCACTATATTTTCATATATGCCTAGAGCACAGACAAGTCTAATTAATCATTACTTCATACGTGTTATGAATAATTAAAATGAAAATATCAATATCAGTATATTATATCATAAATCATCTATAAGGAAAATTTCTTTTTGTAATGCCCTTGTAATTTTTTTAAATTCCGTAACTATTCCGTCATATCCCGCCTTGTGACCTGTTGCGTGCATTAACTTAACTCTATCTCTTATATTACGGATATGAAGTACGAGAATTTAAAGAGTTGTGAGGTATTTCTTTTTTGAGACAGGAATCCAATGTCAAAAACAGACAAACTAAAAGACATATAAAGCAACAACAACAGACAGGTGTTAACATAATATATCAAGCTCTGGTTCATTGGTAGTCTATAAAAATTGTGAATACAGACAGAGATGAAGCAAATTTCTACTGTTTTCATTTCACAAATGGGTCATTTTCAAATTTGAATTTACATTTGAAGCTCATGGGAGTTCTGCATACATAGCAGGGAATCATAACCCTGTCGAAACACCATGGATTTCAAGTGTTTCTGTTAGGCCTCTCCCGTGATTCCCATGAGTGTGTGTATATCATTGGTGATATAGGTATGCATATAACATTATGATAATATATCATTTGGAAGCAGTAAATGGGCGCTTATTATTGATTGTCGTTCAGGCATCATTCATGAAATGATGAACAAATCCATTAAAAAGTCATTAGTAGAGTATAAAATATAAAAAAGAAGATGTGGTATGACTTCCAATGAGACAACTGTCCACAAGAGACCAAAATGACACAGACATTAACAACTATAGGTCACCGTACGGCCTTCAACAATGAGCAAAGCCCATACCGGATAGTTAACTAAAGCTATAAAAGGCCCCGATATGACAATGTAAAACAATTCAAACGAGAAAACTAACGGCCTTATTTACGTAAAAAAATGAACGGAAAACAAATATGTAACACATAAACAAACGACAACCACTGAATTACTGGCTCCTGACTTGGGACAGGCACATACATAAATAATGTGGCGGGGTTAAACATGTTAGCGGGATCCCAACCCTCCCCCTAACCTGGGACAGTGGTATAACAGTACAACATAAGAACGAACTATAAAAATCAGTTGAAAAAGGCTTAACTCATCAGATGGACAAAAATACAAGTGGACGTGGCCGGGTACTTGTACATCCCCACAACAAAAAGACACTAGGAACAGATCTGAGAGTACTCGCAGTTATCTGACAGCTAGTTCAAAGCCACTAACAACTAATAAAAACAATCATGCATCTAAGACTAAGCTATCAATCCAATGGATGTATATATATTCAAAATTTCTTAACTGTATCTTGGCATAACAGTTGCAGAATTGTTGCTCTTCAACTTCGTACCTTATTTTGCCTTTTAGCTTTTTAACTCACTGATGAGTCCATTGTAGATGTCGTACCAATACAGTTAAACATTGAACATACATGTAAGTTTATTTTAATATTATAATGTTCAAGTGATGTTGTCGCTTTAAATTCTTTATTTGTTTGCTGTTTTTAAATTTATTGGTATAATTTTTTTTGCCTCGTCCATTTTGAATTAAATTATAATTTCTTAGCCAGTATTTTGCAGCCTTAAATGGTCAGTCTCTTTCTGTTATATTTCTTGTATATGTAGTCAAACTTTTTGATTTTGTTCCCCTTTATGCACTGTGTTTGTATATTAATACCGATTTGAGTACTCTGACTGTGGCACCGATGATCTTCTATTTGTTTATTTCGTACACAAGTTTCCATGTATTCTCTTGAAGGTCATAACTTCATACTTTCATTATCAGTCTCGTGTTTTATTTTCGGAACCATATCATACATTATTAATTCCGAATGACTATTTAGGATAACTAACTTGTCTATTAAACAAACAATTGTCTGTATTATGTGCCATAAGGACGCCATAACAATGTTCTGCATAAATTATTCAACAAAATAATGGCCTCGACAATTTTTGATAAGAAAAGTTACTGATTGTAAAAGGTTTTTCTTATCGGCACTACAAATGGATGGGAAATTAATTAACCGACATCCATACAATCGCGGGTTTCTTCGGTGTTTTTCATTCAAACTTATTTGCTAATGGTAGTACTAAACTAACCTCAAAGACACCACAATTTGCACTTTTAAAGTACATCTATATTTAAATATATATGCAATGAAGCGCTTCATTTACTTTGCATTTTTGGTTTGAAGGTGATATAGCAAACTACCTCACAAGTAACCATAAATTAACGCCCATCTTAAACCATAATTCGTTCTATATCGTTAGACAATTGTTATTACTGTATAGGAAGTTCTCATTTTTAAAATGACAAGACATTTTGAAAAGGAATTCAAGAGCATGCAAATGTATGTCTAACACCCACAAAAAAAATTCAGTTGGCAATGAAATGATAAAATATTTACAATAAATATACCCATTTTGAGGTGTGCACAGAAGACTTCAGTGCTTCTCTAACAAATCATTTGAAATATCCAAATGTTGTTCTTGGATTTTTACAAATTTTGTTCAAATTTGATCAGTTTCAATTCTATCATCGGGTGATTTTCTTTATCATGCAAAAAAAGAAAAATTTTGGTTTCCAAACAATTTTTTGAGAAAGACTTCATAAAACCATCTGAAATTTGACAATTTTGCAAACCCACAATGACACAGGTCTAGTTTGAGTTTTTTAGGGACTACTTAAAACAGGATTCATTCAAATTTGACAGATTTCGCTGTTGTCGTTACTTTTACCTCAGGTTTTAGGTCTTACAATAGGTATACTTTTTTCACTTCACCAAGGTCAACTTCAGAAAGCATCGACCAACTTATTTACCATCTGGAAAGATTATTAGTGACCTCTTAACACAGATCCATTTAAAAGTTTGACCGACTTAACTCATGTGTTGAATAGTTATGCCCATTTTAGAAGCACATAAATAGCCACCACATTATTTGTTTGTTGACAAAAACTTGAGCAAAAATCAACTCATTGTAGATTCTAATTTGTAGATAATGTCATCACGCTTACGTTCACTATGTAGTTTGTTTTCAATATTATCAATTTCAACAAGTGAGAGGTTTGGCTAGCTATAAAAACCAGGTTTATTTCATTATTTTCTACATAAGACAATACTTGTACCTTTTCAAGTATATTAGGACAGTCGTTTTTCATTCGTTGAGTGTGTTTTAACTTTTAATTCTACCATTTGATAAGGGACTTGCTGTTTGAATTTTCCTAAAAGTTCGGTATTTGTGTTATTTTACTTTTTTAAAACTCAAACTACTTATTCTTAAATCAAACATGCATTTAAAATATGCCAATTCTTAATGAATTAAAACTACGGATGACTTGCAATAAGAAAAAAACCATAATTTACAAGTAAATATCAGGCCTATGGCAATGTTATAATTCACATTTTTGAATTTTTAGTATCCTTTAAAAAAAACTCCACGTAAGGTGAAACTAAAAGTACAGGTTTTAATTATTTCTTAGGGCCTACATTGTCATAGTACTAGATTGAGAACGCCGTTTATCTAATGAGCGATATTTGATAAATGACATATCATGGTTAACATAGACGGTGCTTGATAAGTACATATTTGTGAGGAAATGTCAGAAATTATGCAATTGGTTATAATACGTGTCATTGAAAATGCACTTATCTATGATATTGATTTATAAAGTTGCAATTTACTATCAAATGTCAATTTACAATATGAAGAAACAGACAGACATATATATGGATCAACGAATATTGTTACTGTTTTTCACACATGAGCAGTATAACGCTAGTTATGATAACAATGTCATAACTTCTTTAGACTTTCTGAACGTGTTCAACTATGTACTGTATTGTAATTTAATCCACGTATACTATATGTTGCTGTTAAATATTCGTACAAAAAAGGAATCTTTGTATACATACAATACAGTCACCAAGATTCTCATTAATAATACTTGTGCTTTAGCTTAACTTTTGGCGCCCACAATAAGCTCATTAATAGTACGTTTGCTTCTCTTATTTTTCTGCAGTCCACAGGAAGATCATTAATAGTGGTTTTGCTTTTGTGCTTACTTTTCGGCTGTCCACGAGAAGAGCATTAATTGTATTTTCGCATTTTTATTACTTTTTGGCAGTCCACAAGTCAAGCTTTCATAGTACTTTTGCTTGCTTTTCAACAGTCACCAAGAAGCCCATTTATTTTATGTACTTTAATGCATGCTATAAACAACAAGTTTATTAATTGTACTTTCGCCTTTCGCGTACTTTTATGAAATAATATATTCATCAATGTAATCTCTATACGTGAAAATGCATATAAATGGTAATTTTTGGGAGAAATCGCCTCGAAAATCAACAGTTATTAATAGTGTTTGTTCAATGTACCTGTTTACGTTTCTATGTTTTCATTATTACAGCATAGTATATGCAATATAGAATCAAATGAGCGAAAATTGAAAATGAAATCTTTTGATAGATTTGAATAATAAGGGTCTCTAGACGAAATAACGGACGGGCATTCATATACCCTCCTAGCCCTCAAAAACAACTCCAAAACACGCAATTTATTTCTTCATTTACATTTGTATAATAACTTAATAAGGCCATGATCATTGTAAACCGGAAGTGTGCGATAAATGAATTTAAATACTTGATTACTGTAAAATCTTTTGAACAAATCTTTTGAACAAATCTGACCTTTCCTAGTCTGCATCTAAAATGCTGCGCATGCACGAAGATGACGTACAATCGAGAAGAGGTGCACGGCCGGAGAATTGTGGCTTTTAAAAATGTGTATAATGTGTCTTAAAAGCGAGATAAGTGTACGATATAATGCATTCAGTAAATTGGTTGCATGTACCGACGCTGTGCGATGCTGCAATCCGAAATATCGTTATTTACCGTATTCGCAGGTCTACGCCCGGACAAACGTTTTGCAAGGAATTGTGTCGTCGAGGTAGACAAGTTCAGCAGAGGAAGTGTGATGGTGTATAGAGCAATATCCTTAACAAAATAAAATCAACAGTATGCATCACTGGCAATTGAACGCCGCTCTTTATAAAACCTAACTTGTAATACCTAGTCACATGCATGTTATGGTCCCCCGTCGGTAGATTTTCCAACGCGAGAACGTTCGATCGTACACTGTTTGTCCTACTATGGACTTTCTGGTGAATCAGAAGGTAACATCCTTTCTTTGGTCTTTCACCGGCAGAATCAATAAAGTATTCATGAGATTTTTTGAATCGGCGTTATCGAATACGACAACCGCGGCCGCAAAAGGACTAATTTTGATGCCTTATATGTCTATGCCTTAACGGTCCCCAGTTACAGTCTGCTCGTGGGAATAGCAGATATCAACATAAGCATGACATTACCTGATTCAGAGCGTTTTGAACTTTGCTTTGTTAAGGTCTGTTATTTGCATAAATTTTAAATTATGAGCAATGATTTTTTTTCATTTCGCGGGAGAGTATATAACTAACCGACAGAACAAATATTATATTCATGTTTATACTGTCAGATAATGTAATTGAATTCAAAATTATTTAACCAACTGAAAATAACAATGAATTAAATGCCATGAGTTCTAAACGTTAAACAAAAGATATTTAGGAAATTCATCGTGACCAAGAAACGGAGAGAAAATGAAAGATATTTTCGTATATATAAACAATTCAAGCATGATAGATATAGGGAGATGTGGTATGAGTACCAATGAGACAACTCTCCATCCAAGTCACAATTTATAAAAGTAAACTATTAGTCTTGAAGTTAAAAGCCAGAGTACATTGTGCTTGTATATCTTGATGCATTATTTAAACACATCAATCTGTTATTTATCATTCTCCAACACAATAGTGTTTTTGATTTTTTAATTTTAGATAAATGAGGTGGTTTTACCTAGAAGGTAGGTTGCTAGTTGTCTTGATAATCAGTTTGTAAGTATAACAATCCTTATGACTATGCATAACGACCATTTGCGTACTCCAATCCAGCTTGAAGTGAATTAACCATCTGTTGTGTTTGCCTACATTTTCCATTGTCAATATACGGTCTCCATAACAGTTTGTTTATTAGTTGTTACTATTACAAAACGGGAAATCCTAAGCCATTTTATGTAAAACCTTATATGTCTACGTATATTGAAATGATACGTATATACTTGAAATAGGCGGGAAATACCATGGGAACTTCTTAAACACATGAGTCGAAAAAAATCTGACAGAGCCATTGCAAAAACGACAAACGACGATACGACATATAAATCCACAAAACAATATATGGAAGGTTACAGATTGAGCATCAAGAACCCCATAAAAACCAGGGGTGGTGTTCTCGAAAGTATCCCAAGATTCGTCCTAAGTCATAGATAAGACCGATTTTAGGATGGACTTAGGATCGACTTAGGACACTCTTAAGTTGCGTCTCGAAACTATCTCAAAAGCATCTTATGTTAGGACGTCCTAAACATATCCTATGTGCGAAAGTCTAAATAGTTAAAGTAATTGTTTGATAAAACATTTATTAGAGACAAAACCAATTAATAAAATTGTTTATAAAATTTTGTAATAACATGTATTTAATTAAATGCATGATTTCAAATGTAATTATAAAATAATATCAAATAGGATTTTGATATAAACTGTAAAACAATTTGTTTTGAAATGAGAATATTGAATTCGTAGTGTCATCGTATCGTAAAAACACGAATTCAAAGTTTAAAATCATGCACAAATTCTTTATACGTATTAGATAAAATACAAAGGTAACAAAGAAACAGGCCGGTAACAACCGTTGCCGGATAGTTTTTCTGCACGAGTAGTCAGGTCAAGGTCCGAGGCGATAGCCGAGGACCTTGACCTGACTACAAGTGCAGAAAAACTATTCGGCTGGTTGTAACCGGCCTGTTTCTTTTGTTACTTTTGTTTTTTATCTGACTTGTACGACGTTTCAAGAAAGTAATAATACTTTTAGCAAGACTAAACATTTGAGAAACGTAGACAGCCATAAAGCAGTAAATGTAAGTTATAACATAAACACATTTTTTTTTCATTTCCCGTAAACCGAGATTTTTTTTCATTAAAAAAAACCAGGAATTTAATAATTTGATAAAAAAAAAAAAAAAAAGAACCATTTCAAGTAAAAGATAAATGTTTTACACATTTAAGACTTTTAAAATGCAACTTCGTAAAAAAGTAATATATTAAAGAAATATTTTAGTGGTAAGTAAGATAACGTTTGATTTTTATGAATAAAACGGAAAGGGGGGGGGGGGGGAGAGGGGCTAATTCATTTTAAAATAAACAAGCTGTGATCTTTTTTTTTGATGAAAAAATGCAGGATGTGCCATTCCATCCCCCCATTCCCCCTTAAAAAAAATCGTGGAAATCGCGCGTTTGTTGCCAAATACATGAATTTAATATGCAGTGGTGGGAGTCCCGGGGGTTGGAACAACCCTTTTTTGACGATCAATGCATTTAAATGGGGACATAAAGTTGCCCCCCCCCCCCCCTGTTTTGTCATGGATTTAGACCTGGATCCACCACTGATATAAATTCGATAAAAGTGAATTAAATGTTTATGAAAAAAATGGATTTTGTCTATATTCAGCCATATACTTTGATTTTTTTTATAAATTCATGCTCGTCTCTAGATCTGCAAGTGTTGATCGGGATTAAACACGTGTTACTATATGATCCAATCGCAGCTTACCGCCCAAAATTGATGACATAAGTTGAATGATTTTCTTCTAGATTTGCTGCTTATTTGGACGTGTATTACATGAACACTTTTTGTTTATAGGATCAATCGTGCATTGGTGAGTTGATAGGGATTTTATCTTTTGATATTAGATTTGATTTTTATTTACTTATTTCCTGTCTTATTTTTATTGAAATATACACGTCAGTATCATCCTTTCTTTACTTTAAGCATTGTCCAAAATACTATTCATGTCCATATATTGAAGGAAACATTTATTGACCGAATATTTTGCTTCATAAAGGGGGAAGTATGTTCTTTTTTCAGTATATTAACTATTTACTTTTCAACGCCATCACCCAAATGTTTTTGTTTAAATTAGCACCAGGGGGGGGGGGGGGGGGGGGGGGGGGGTACCAACCCCCGGATCCGCCAATGAGCACTATTAACGGTATTCGGAAAATCAGGAATCATGCAAAACATTAATTTGTCATCTGCTTGACCATAATAATTTTTTTCTCATAAAATTTGGGATCAAAATATCTATTTTAGGAGAAAACCATAACCCCCCCCCCCCCCCTTCCCCACTATTGAAGTTTAATGTCTAATCCCTAAGTGTACTGATATGAATAGTATTTAACTAGAAATGTTTGAAAAAAAGATATTGATGCTAACGTAAATATTTTGTTCAATAAAAAGACAGGAAATAAGTCGGTGAACCAAAAAGTTCAAATCTAATTGAAAGTTAAAGTGCCCATGAACTCACTGATCATGCACGAGTGATTCTATTCATAAAAAGAGTCCGTGTAACAACTAAAAAGAGTCCGTGTATCGTCTAAAAAGAGTCCGTGTAACACCCGTTAATGTACTGTTTTTCTATAGCTCTGCGGGGGGCAAAGTCGTACAAGAGTTAATAACCGATCGTGCGTTTCTTTTCACGTTCATATTCACGTAAACAATGAGAAAAAAGCATGCACAAAGTTAGGATGAAGTTATGATGATCTTAAGACACCTAATTAGGTGTCCTAAAGTTAGGACGAAAAATGTGATATATCGTAAGTTAGGAGAGCTTCGAGAACACGACTTAGGACAAAGACTAGTCATAAGATGGTCTTAGGACACGTCCTAATCCTAAGATAGCTTCGAGAACACCACCCCAGGGTTGTACCACTTGCCATAGGGCCAAGATATTTATGGGAACTAAGACCAGTTCATATCCACGCTATGATGAACATTTCACTATATATCTGAAATTGATTGTCAATATTGGCTTTTTGTAGCAAGCATGAATTTGCACGTGTAAAACGGTTTAATCATTTACAGGGAATTTTAAAATATATAAATTAGAATCAACTACACGCTCTAGATATTAAGGAGAACAAAGTGGTGCGTTCTGTAATCCGAATACATATTTGAATATTTTAATATAGCAATATTCTAAATAGAAAATGTAAAAATGTCCTTAAGTCCCCCATCCGTAACTTTCAACAGGACAAAATGGAAAACAGATCAAACAAAACTGAAGTTTATGAATATATATTATCAAAGAAAATAACGGCAAGTATTTGCATCAAAACACTATTAAATTCTTCAATGGCATTTCCTATATAGCATGCACTATTTTTCATTTGACAAAGAATCGATGGACGTCTGCAGTTCTGAAATCTCTAAAGGGAGGTATCAGTTTGTGTTGCAAACAATAACTTCGATTTCTACTCCTAAATATAATTATCGCCTCAAACCAAGTGGGTGTAAGAAAAAATATAACTTTATTAAAATAGTTTTCTAGAGTTTGCATTTTCCATCAAATTCAAAATGTTTGTTGATTACTTTGAAACTGCTTAAACCATTGATTTTTAATACAAGGAACTCAAGAGTTTATATAAATAATCATGAATTGTTTGACTGTAACGGAATATCTGTTAAACTATATACTTGGTGATTATGACCTTGACCGAATTTTTACTCGCCATTACCAATAACAGTGGAACTAGAACGAACTGGTTATCTTTAATAGCACCTGAGTTTAAAAGGTTCATTTTGACCTTGAAGTTGTCAAACTTTACTCAGTACTCGGAGTGCAAAATGTGTGTTCCTAAAAAAACAGTTAGGTGCTGTTCAATATTTAGATCTACATGAATGGTTTAAAAGTGAGGGTTTAGCTAGCTATAAAACCAGGTTTAATCCACCATTTTCTACATTTGAAACAGCCTGTACCAAGTCAGGAATATGGCAGTTCTTGTCCATTCGTTTTTGATGCGTTTTGTTATTTGATTTTGCCATGTGATTATGGACTTTCCGAATTGATTTTCTTCAAGTTCAGTATTTTTGTGATTTTACTTTTTAGTTGACTGTTATTTTTCTTTTCGTGTTTGCAATGTTTGTCAAAGTGTTGCTGCTCTTTTTGGACGAATAATGTTGAAATTCCTTGACATCTACGAACTTCTTTATAAAGTTGAATCCACAATTGATGATTTCATTTGTAACGGTTATAAACAAACTGATGGTTTAAGTGGTTTCTCTTTTAGTTTTCATCATTTTTATTTTAACATTGTTTGCATATTTCTTTCAAAATGAGTTCTTTATTAAAATGGAAGCAAACAGCTCATATAGGACTTATTTATCGTTAATAAGTTAAGTACACATTAACCAAACTATACGGTACAAAAATGGATTGGTTAGTTTTGTTATTTTTATCGACTCAAACGCCCCACTTATTGATATTTCCTGACATTATTATTTTTCATCTGAATATAAGAAAGCACTGTACTTATATTAACGGTTTAAAATTATAACACTCAATACCACAAGCATATGGTGTAATAAAAACACCCAGCCTTCTAAAGAAACAAATACAAGTGCTCTGAAAGTACGAAGAAAAGTACGATTGTAACAAGATAAGCTTATTTTATCAGTCATATCATTTCTACATATGAATACAAACATGTTTCGTGGTAGGAGGTTGAAAAGAAGTATGCATTAAAGATTTGTCTAACACAAACATAATTACACAAATAGTTAGACGATTATAAGATAAAGTTTTAATGAGATAACAGATGGATGATGGGTTATATATTTTGCGTTATATCAACATATGGAAAATTTTAGAAAAAAAAAGGAAAAAGATAATTATAGATTTAATTTTATTTGAACACGATCATCAAACAGTGAAAATCAGATGAGAGACCGAGAACATTTCAATTTAATTAGTAGTTTTGTCATAACAACGTTACTAGACAATATATTATCGATTTTTTAGTTTTTTGTGTAAAAATATTAATTTCTGATTTTTTGGAAAAGTCAAGACCTTTGCTAGTATTAAAAATCTTTGTTCGATTATAAATGTATTAGGTTGTCACAAACTTTTCAGATTCGTCTCATTCACATTATATTTCAATGATTTCTACCCAAAAAAACAACATGATTAAAATATTGATAGAATAATCATACGCACGATAGCTCTCATACTTTTCAGTTTACATAACATGTGATATTTTAATTAAAGAGTATCCAAAAGAAGACGATCTCAGTTTATGTCAATAAAGATGAAAATAGTCCATATATGAATTATTTGCTTTCTAAAAGCATTTATTTACATGTAACTTTGAGATCGTCGTCTAAAAAAGATGGCAATATTGTAATTCAAAATTAATGTATAGGGTTGCTCTAATCACTTGTGATACATTCTTTTGCATGCAGTGATGGTATGATCAAAGATGACAAAAACAAAACGAACGTTCGTAATATTTATTTTACAGGCATTCTATGGGTATCCTTTGATGACTCAATTTAATAAATCATATACTGTTGCTAAAGAAACGCTTGAGAAAAGAACATTTGCATCAGTGAGGATAGGGTTTTCTGTGTTTGTGGCAGCACGTAAGAGGAAGATATATAAGAAATAAAAATATAAAAGAAGTACTTACCAACTTTGTAAATGTCTTTTCCGCAGGATACATGAACAATAAGAAATGCTGTAATATAAGTAATGAACCACATAACGTTTACTGTTTTAAAATGTGTATGGGCTGAAGATAATTCCCCAGCAGTGTCAGCCTGGTGTTATCACTTTAGTCAGCTTCATAACTCCATAAACAATAACCCTCTAACTAACCCATCATATACTATTAATCGCCAGTTAAATAAATGTCAATATTTTTCTTAATTGTTTATTATTCAGTAACATTCGCCGAATTCGATATTGTATTACTCCAAAATCGAAAAAACCTGTTCACTTTGCCGCATTTGTACAAAAAGCAAATAATATTTCAACAACTTGTAACACACTATCCCATGTTTATCTTTTAAGATCAATTACATCTCCATTATTTAATGGTTATTAAGAGTTATTAATTAATCACTGTTGTAGAATTAAGATGATAATAATATAGAAATGTATTTTGTTGTGATCTGATAGACCTCCAATGAATGTAGGATACAGGATCGATATAAGGCGATCAATATACTCTCTTTCTCTGCTTCTCTTCGTAAACTTTTATACTCTTATGTCAACAGTTAAAATGTCTGTTAGTCAAATTTACACAATTTATCTGATTTTTTTCCTGTATATTTTTATCGTAAAAATCAGCATCCATAATGTTACGAAGAACTAGACCTGGAAATTAAATTTTCCGTTGCGTTATATAATAATTATAGAACATCTTAGCAACATAGATAAGATAAAAAAAAACAGAATATGAAAGAACGCATTTTCTTTTCTTGACTACATTAACTTATAGTATTTAAAACATTGCACGTGGACAGTGTTCGGGAAATGAACAAATATACCTATCTGATGTCATTCCTTCAGAGCAACATGAAACGTATCTTTTTAACAATTTTTACATCATAATTTTAATTTCAAATTTTCTGAATGTTCAAGTCAGTGTATTTGATTTCACTTATCAGCTTTTAGTTCAGAATTAATTGGAACAATTCTGATTTAAATACTTGCATGTAAATTTTTTTCAAAGTTTGAAGCCCGCTGTGTATATATATTTAGTTAGATTAGTCTGTGAAAAATCCAGTCGAACACACGTGAATTTGACTTCATGGCAAACAAAAGTATTGACAAACTGAAAGAGAATATTGCTTAGTGAAGAACAAGGATTAACTAATTGTAAATGTCAATCACTTGCTACCTAAATCAATGCCACGATAATTTAGTTGAACAATATTATACATTTGTTTCGGAAGCATCAGAAACAATCTGCATATTCGCTCCTTCCAATAAGTCATCGTATAACACACAGAAAAATCATTAGACCTTGTTTAGTTTTCATTATTTTAAAAGCATAGATTTTCCAATTTCATGAGTACTTTTAGCCCACATTCGCATTCATAAATTAATAAACTCCCATTTGACCAAGTTTGAATCCATCAAATTAAAATTATACGAATTATTCCTTTCCATGTGATTTTATAGTTTTTTTTTCAATTTTCGTCTATGAGCAATCCTAATAAAATTAAATATATAGATATAAGAAGATGTGGATTGAATGCCAATGAGACAACCCTCCATCCAAGTCACAATTTGCAAAATTAACCATTATAGGTCAATGTACGGCCTTCAACACGGAACCTTGGCTCACACCGAACGACAAGCTATAAAGGGCCTCAAAATTGACTAGTGTAAAACCATTCAAACAGGAAAACCACGGTCTAATTTATAATATATTGAAAAAGGTGAAACTCTTATGAACCACAACCATATTGAATATAGTTATGACATGGATACTTTGTCATCGGGGGGAAGTCTGTAAGATTGGTTTTCTGGAAGTAAAGATTCAGAGTCTTTCCAAAATCATTGTAAATTTGAATTTAATTAATGATATATAGTATCTTTATATTTTATATCGTGATGACTTCATTACTGCGTTTATTGGTTGATAAATATCACTTCTACTTATATTGTTGGTCAAAATTTAGAGTCATGTCAATTTAAAATTATAAGCAACATAATTTGAATATATACGGAAGCGTATTAGCGCCACACATTTTTTTTTTTATTTATTTTTCTTCCTATGTTTGCGTTATAACGCAACGCAAACATTTGTTTTATCTTATTTCTTATTTAAGATTCAAAGGAAACAGTAGTTATTAATGGAGGAGGCTGTATATAATAAAATTTATCACCTTTGTAGTAATTGCAAAGTAAACTGCTTGAATAATTAGATCATATCAATGACTAATAATGAGCAGAATAATATAAGAAGATGTGGTATGAGTGCCAATAAGAAAACTCTCCATCTAAGTCACTATTCGTAAAAGTAAACCATCATAGGCCGAATTACGGTCTTCAACACGGAGCATTGGCTCACACTAAACAACAAACTATAAAGGTCCCCAAAAACGATATCCAAGTTACTACTAGTATATATATTACAAAGAAAATTGAGTAAATTGCGGTTATACCTAAGAAAAAAATCAACCCTGCTAATATAGCTATAACCGAATATAAATATACTTCCAAAGTAAGCTCTCGTTTGAGAACTGTGTAAAGTAGGTTACATTCAAACAAGCTACCCTTTGGCAATAAATGTATAGAATGAAGATGTTTTATTAATAAAATTATGTTCTCTCTATTCAAATTGCTACCCAAGCATCTTAAAAATACTTCATTACATTGAAATAAAAATTCAATGACTTTCTATCAAAGAATCTTGATCATATTCTGAGATTTAAAAAAAAATGTTTCCTTATTAATAATTCATTTTAAAGCAGAAAGATCATTTTGTCTATTTGACTTGGAGGTTTCACAATTGTATGACATTATTTTTGATCTTTCAATTTTAATATGACTATATACTAAACTATATCTATTTTCTTGTTAAATTGTATACTTTTCTGAAGCACAAATCAGTCTTAATTTATGTATAATTGCACTTCAATTATTCCATTATTCCTATGCATATTTATTATAATGATTTGGCCTTGTATGTATGTTTCTTTTTTTATCTACTAGTAAATCACATCCGAAATGAATGACGGACGGACATATATACAAAACTTAATGAATAATTGAAATAAAGATATTTGCGTTATACCTAAGAATACCTATGTTTGCGTTAAACGCAAAAGGTTTGCGTTAAACGCAAATGTTTGCATTACAACGCAAAGGTTTGCGTTATATCGCAAAGGTTTGCGTTTAACGCAAAGGTTTGGTTATAACGCAAAGGTTTGCGTTATATCGCAAAGGTTTGCGTTACAACGCAAAGGTTTGCGTTATATCGCAAAGGTTTGCGTTATATCGCAAAGGTTTGCGTTATATCGCAAAGGTTTGCGTTATAACGCAAAGGTTTGCGTTAAACGCAAACATAGGAAGAAAAATAAAAAAAAATGTGTGGCGCTAATACGCTTCCGTAAATATATTATTATCAATATTAGATAGTTTTTCACTTTGTTAAAATCCGAAAAATGTATAATTTAATGGAATTATTTATAATGCACTTTGAAAAAAAGAAATGGATGCACAATTTGATAGATCAACAAATGTATTTGTAATGCTCTTGGAAAAGAATGATTAATGATTCCAATGGGAGAAATAAAAACAAATAAAAAAGTAAAACAACAATAGACAACATCAGGGTTACAACCAGAATACACATCTAAATAGAGAAATATGTAAAGAGTCGTAATGGTGATGTCATAAAAAGAGGAAATGGAGACAAGATAGTGGTTACAATAAATGGAACATTTAAGAGGTCATCAGCAACACGACATTACATAACAGTCAAACAATTCTTGACATCGTATGAAAACTTTCGAAGGTATGACATCTTAATTACCACACTGGACCCTTGGTTCAGTAGCTTTATCATATCCAGCAACCCTCAATCAAGGAACTCTTGATTCTTGATTGTAAACAAAAACTATGAACTGGGATATATTTATAACATATTTATATAGTTATACAGGCGCTACTGGGTGTTGGTACATAAAATGGAAAGTTAACAATTGAATAATTGACATCATTGCTTGTGTCATAAAAATTAATAACGAACTGACATCAATTATGAAAATAAGAAGATGTTTTTATGATTGTCAATAAGAACACTTTCCACAAGACACCAATTGATACAGACATTAACAACTATAGGTCACCATACGCCTTTCAACAATAAGTAAACCCCATACCACATATTCCGTTGTCCTTTAATTGATGCAAGTCAATGAATGGAAGCATAATTATCTGTATATGTAGTTTTCTTTATTTCAAATTAGAAAGGGTAGAAGTGAACAAACATTGCACAAGCTAAGCAATATTTAGTGAGAAAACATCTTCTATTAAGCGAAACATGAGGTTAAGACTCAAGGATTGCTGCTTTTTTTTATATTTCTTCAATGCTTCTGTATAATGCTGGTCTTTTTCGAATATAAAAACCGGACATTATAGACCGACTTGAATGGGATAGTAACCCCAAAGCACAAAATGACTATAAAAACATTTGCCAATCATTTGATTGAATTCTCACAATTCTTACCATCACGCATTTCAAAAAAGTCATGTTAAAGTTTATACAAAGGCATGTAACAACACGTTTACTCTCTTTTTGAAGTATTCAAACTTTGAGGCAAAGAGACGACGTTAATGTTATATGTTATCCCCACCATTGATAAACTTGTGTTTTAATCTCAATACAGTGGTAGAAATATGCAACTACACTAATCACTGCTTACTGTGACATATAAAAAGTATGTTGACTCAATTCAAACATTTCTGTCACTTTAATGATATAAAGATAAGGGAGCGGGGAACTTTTCAGCACTTTTATCTATAATTATATAAGATATATTGCTTTGATTTAAGGAATCATTATGGCTGTAATATATTTTCTGTCTATGAAGAAATAACATAAAAAATGTGGTGCACACTGAATAACTCGCGTAGCGAGTTATTTTAAAGTGTGCAACACATTTTTTCTATGTTATTTCGAATAGACATTAAAAAGTATTACTGTCATTTCTTATAATTTAATTCTTAATTCCATTTTTAACCCGAAGTAAACCATGAAAAAACGTTGATGACGTCAAGGTCACATGGCAAAATTATGTCTATGAGCTGATAAACAAAACAACGTCAGCCAATTAGAAGACGCGTTACATCCAAAATTAAATTATTGTGTTATGTTTAAACATTTATGGTGTTTTCCGTTAGTCTGTTTGCTTGTATTAAGGTTTTAGTTTGTTGTTTAAGAACAAAGTTCAACCTGTATGTTTACCTAACGACTTGACATGTAGTATTGACCAACAGTATTACCACTTGGGTAATGTTCTGACAAATTGGTACCAGTAATTCATCATCCAGCTAATGAATTGGTAAATATTAGAGACAAGAGACACATTTAACATTGATCTGGCATTTTGGTTGATCTATCATCTAACCTTTGTTGTTATCGATATTGTGTAATGAATTATCAACGTAATGCATATTGCTACGTGTATAGTAAGTGTCGGACAAATAATACAAATTAAAAATCATTTCATCATTCGAGCAGTCGTACAAATGCATTTTGACCAAGTCTATACATCCAAATTGAGTTACACAAAAAATGAGAAAAAAAAAAGTATTAATATAGAAATTACGATCAATTAAGATCAGGTTATCGTTTTAACTTAACATAATTATCAATGGTAGGGTAGTAAAGTGTGTATAAAAATTGGAAAACATTATTTGAAGCAAACATACGATACTCCTAGCCAAGGAGCACCCTAAGGAACCGTACAGGAATAAATTATGTATTGTTCGAGCTTTATATTACGTTGATTGCATAGAACAATGACGGCGTGCACAAAGTTGATGGCAACTGTAAAATGCGCTTTTTAAATAGTTTTATACAACGTTACCGTGTTTATAATATTATTGAATAAAAATATGAATAAGATTTTTTTTATGATAAAATGATGAATGCGTGGCATTAAAATCCACTTTACTAGTAAGGTAAATCAAAATTTAATCTATAAAGCATGAAACAGACATATAGAAAACGGCAAAAATACGGTGTAACTTGTAACATTAAATAAGCATAAATTAAAGTTTTTGACCTAAAACTTATACAAATTCAACATATTTTCCTGCATTTTCGTATAATAGAATTGTTCGGATTCGGACTCGGACATCACACGAAATTGATCGCAAAAAAAATCAAAAACGAGCATGGTAGATAAGTTTGGAATGATCTTCGTTATGTGTAAGAAGTAGTAATTTGGAAGGACTAATAATCGAAATGGAAGAATCGGCAAGAAAAAATATGTAATTGCAATGTTTTTATTTTCAAAATAACTTGGTATTCCAAATGTGCATAATCAGAGGTTTAAAATAATCTGCAAAATATGAATGATTCGATAGTCCAGACTGAACACCTGATTTTTTTTTTAATGTCCAGCTATTATGTTACAATCAAAAGAAATGACGTTTTAACGCTATTTTCAGAAAAGGGTCCACGACATAGTCGCTAATCATTTCCATTTCACTGCTCTTAGCATATATTTATTCATATTTCCTGAATGTGCATTTGCTGCACTTTTTTGTTCGAAAGAAAAACGAAATGTGTTGAACGTAAATATTTAAAGTTATGTGATAAACTAAGTGTCCAGTGTTTTTGTAACGCGCTTGTTTTCTGGGGGAAAATGCCGACGTCGTAAATGGATTTAGTAAGTTTGTGGACTCAGCTTTGTGCACGCCGTCAATACATTTGTACGAATCATACAATTTATAACTGTGCAACAACTATATGTTTACACTTCCAATGCACCCGAGTTCACCTTCGCTTTACTGTGTTACTTAATTTTTAGTTATTTTGTTGAGTCTTCTGTTTTTTTTTTTCTTTTTTTTCTGGCACTGACAAGTTATCTGTAATTTCATGTTTATGCTTGTGTTGTTACATTTCTGTCTAGCGTATGTCCTACATCATCCTTAATAAATGTATAACACGATATTGTTCGTGGTCACACTAGCAAGTCTGAACAGTTATGTGGGCCGTGTTTATCACATTCTTCGTATGCTTAAATGTTGGCCATTAACTGATTTCAGTGATCATATCACATTTTCGGTCGCTTTTAACCTCGTCTAGACGTTGGTCAGGTTAGATTTTGACGTGGGGTTTGCAATAGTAGATGTACTTTCTCAATATGTAAGGAGTGACACGTTAAACTACAACACAGAAAGTTGACGAGAGGATATTTGTCCATACATAAAATAATATTGAATTAAAAGCTTTCTTGTATGTAATACACCACTATTTGATAATGATTTTTGACATCTCTTGCTTGACAGTTTTGAATAGAACACAAATTATACATTTGGCATTATGTATGCTAGTGGGTATTTTCTTGACAACGTAAGTTCAGTCATCTATCATAAAGACTTTGTATTTGTGGAAATTTGCAATTTTGATGCATTGTTTTAATGAGAATATGTGGACCCATGTATAAAGACATAATCTTAAAACATGACATTTACAAAACGTAATCAAATTGAGTGCTGTGAGTATTCTAAAATTACTTATAGATTTTTCATTATGGAATCAATAGATTGTTATGTAAATTAACAAAACATTTTGACTTTGGTTAAAGTTTTCCAATACTCATTTTAAAGTGTATGCACTGCTTTTGTACATTTAATAGTTGGATTGTTCTAAATGAGTCTTTGATGAATTGATTCGAAATTCATTTGTTTAATGAAATATGAAACAAATTAAATTATTCTTTTATGACAATTTAACTGTTTATATTCCAAAATTAGTTCTTTTAAATCAATGTTTTCATATGCATTAGTAATTAGAATTTTTATCATCATAAACTGGGATCAATGGCATCAGTCACTTAACGGAAAACAGATTAAAACTGATCGAACCATTGAGAGGCTTCTCAATTAACAAGGTATACAAAGGATGGCAATTTTCATGTATTGAAAAATTGCTCGACAAAGATAAAACTTTTGATTGAAATTTAATATACGTATATTTTTAAAATATTAGTTATGTAATTATCGCCATTGACCTTCTTAATTACATATGACAAAATTTTCCTTTTGACTAGTGTGAATTACTAAATATATTCCAATGCATCCCAATTCTACTTAAAACGAAATGCTTATGCCCGTGCGGCAACGACTTATAAACAGATATATCATGTTAAGGAGGGGTATTTGCGAAAAGTACCAGTCGAGAGAATGTTAAATTTCTCGAGCCGTAAGGCGAGGGAAATTCCTTCTCAAGACTAGTATTTTTCGCAAATACCCCTCCTTAAGGAAGTTCGCTACTCAGTTTCAAAGTAACAAGCTTTTCGTAAAACTAGTATATAGTGATAGGGGATTAATAAAGAAACCAAAATAGCAAAACAAATATATATAGGTCAGTGTGCTTGTTTTCGAGATACTAGCCATTGAAATTTTGGCGGGAAAATATTCTCTCTTGATTTTTCATAGCTTTATCATTGACAAGGTTATAATAAGTTCTCAAAAGCTATTAAAAAATAACAACGATTTTAAAAGACTTTTACAGATGGCTTATAATCATACATGTAAAAGATTTATAAAAGAAAAAATGGGAGTCAATGGGCAATTTTTTTTTAAAGCATTCAAATGGATAAAACCAGAGGATTCCGAAAATCTAACAAAAATTCCAAAACATGTTATATCACTTTCTCAGGTTAGGGGGAGGGTTGGGATCCCGCTTACATGTTTAACCCCGCCACATTATTTATGTTTGTGCCTGTCCCAAGTCAGGAGCCTGTAATTCAGTGGTTGTCGTTTGTTTATGTGTTACATATTTGTGTTTCGTTCATTTTATTTTACATAAATAAGGCCGTTAGTTTTCTCTTTTGAATTGTTTTACATTGTCTTATCGGGGCCTTTTATAGCTGACTATGAGGTATGGGCTTTGCTCATTGTTGAAGGCCGTACGGTGACCTATAGTTGTTAATGTCTGTGTCATTTTGGTCTTTTGTGGAAAGTTGTCTCATTGGCAATTATACCACATCTTCTTTTTTATATGACAAGCGAACATCCTTAACATGATATATCTGTTGAATTACACCGAATGAATGTTAATGTTCACAAACGCATTGATGATCGTGACGTTACAATCGTCCAGTCGGTTAGTGTATTTTTTGGCAAATACCACGGCAGAGAGGGTAAAAAAGGCATATCCTTTTGGTAAATACCCCGGCGGCGTTAACAAATGAACTATATTCATTTGATAATAGTAAATTGGTGAAAAATACACTGGCTATCAACCAATCAAAATCCAGTCCTGATTCTTACATAAGGTGTAATTACAGTAGAAATACACCAAAGTGTTTTTCTATAATTCCTTATTTTCAATAAAATGTCACAGGATTAGCTTAATTTCGAATATGGACACTTTCTTCGTGTTAAGAACTGATTCCAACCATTGCTATCGCTATCATATAATTAACATGTGCTATAATTTATACTAGAACACACTCTCGAAATCGCGGACATATACAGCTTGTGAACTATTGTAGGATGATTTTTAGTCAAAGATATTATGTATGGAGAATTTAATTAAAGGTATGAAAAGCTTTCTCCTACGGAAGCATATTTACGGAAGCGTATTAGCGCCATACATTTTTTTTTTAATTTTTCTTCCTTTGTTTGCGTTTAACGCAAACCTTTGCAATATAACGCAAACCTTTGCGTTATTACTCAAATATCTTGATTTCAATCATTCATTAAGTTTTGTATATATGTGCGTCTGTCATTCATTTCGAATGTAAATTTTCTAGTAGATAAAAAAAAAAAGAAATATACATACAAGACCAAATCATTAAGAAATGCATCAGAAAAGTATATAATTTAACAAGAAAATAGATATAGTTTAGTATAAAATAATGTCATACAATTGTGAAACCTCTGAGTCAAATAGACAAAATGATCTTTCTGCTTTAAAATGAATTATTAATAAGGAAACTTTTTTTTTAAATCTCAGAATATGATCAAGATTCTTTGATAGAAAGTCATTGAATTCTCTTTTCAACATAATGAAGTATTCTTAAGATGCTTGGGTAGCAATTTGAATAGAGAGAACATAATTTTATTAATAAAACATCTTCGTTCTATACATTTATTGCCAAAGGGTAGCTTGTTTGAATTTAACCTACTTTACAGTTTTCAAACGAGGTCTTACTTTGGAAGTATATTTATATTCGGTTATAGCTATATTAGCAGGGTTGATTTTTTTCTTAGGTATAACCTCAATTTACTAAATTTTCTTTGTAATATATATACTAGTAGAAACATGGATATCGTTTTGGGGGCCTTTATAGTTTGTTGCTCAGTGTGAGCCAATGCTCCGTGTTGAAGACCGTATTTTGTCCTATGATGATTTACTTTTACGACTTAGATGGAGAGTTTTCTTATTGGCACTCATACCACATGTTCTTATATTATTGTGTGCATTATTATTCAATGATAATTATGATCTAATAATTCCAGCATTTTACTTTGCAAAGACTACAAAGGTGATAAATTTTAATATATACAGCCTCCTCCATTAATAACTACTGTTTCCTTTGAATCTTAAATAAGAAATAAGATAAAACAAATGTGTGCGTTATTACGCAAACCTTTGCGTTATGTTTGCGTTATAATTCAAAGGTTTGCGTTCTAACGCAAAGGTTTGCGTTATATCGCAAAAAAGTCTGCGTTGTAACGCAAAAGTTTGCGTTAAACGCAAATGGTTTGCGTTCTAGATAACGCAAAGGTTTGCGTTATATCGTAAAGGTTTGTGTTTAACGCTAAGATAGGAAGAAAAATAAAAAAAAAAGAAATGTGTGGCGCTTATACGCTTCCGTACTCTCCCTTTTCCAAAGTCCGATATTTGTTTCCTTTATGTTAAATTCAATTATTTTGTGTTTCTGGCCTCAGACCACAATTATTTTTCTCCTTTGCTACAATGCGTTTTATGGTAAAAGTCAAATCAAATTAAAAATTTGCACCGTTTCAAACATGAAATAAATGTAACTGCTTTTATATAGACCATTATTAGTCTAATAAAATATGCTTCTAGGTCAATCCATCAGTGCTTTTTCTTTTGAGAGCCTTATTAACATACCAATGGTAGGATATGAATCTTGTATAAATGACTTAGACCGACTAAGGCTAATTTGAAGGGTGGTCGGAGGGGTCCTGATCCCGAAATCCCGTCTTAAAACCATGCAATCCCGAGATGCAGAATTTAAAGAAACTTCATATCCCGAAATCGAAAAATATATTCCCGGATCACGTAATGATCCATCCAAAAATCAGGAGCTTAAAAACACCCGATCCCGACGCCCCCCAAAAGGTCCTGCCTTCCTCTAATCTCTACCTTACTTTCATTTTTGCCAAATCACTATTTTCCCTTTCAACAATAAATTTGTATGCCCCATTTATGGACATTATGTTTTATAGTCTGTGCATCCGTGCGTTCGTTCGTTCTGTCGTCCGTCCGTCCGTCTGTCCCGCTTCAGATTAAAGTTTTTGGTCGAGGTAGTTATAGATGAAGTTTTTTTACTTGTTTATGCAAGTGATATGACCCCTTAAATAGTAAACATTTCAAAGAAAACAGTAGACAGAATCAGGGACTTTATATACTAACATAGAAAGTCCCTGACAGAATACAGAGAGTCTTTATATATTAAAGTAGTATAATCGTAGTTTACATGTAGATAAACGCGAAAAACAATTGTCCTCTCTAAGGAGGTATACTAGTTGTGATTCTTGTGATCTAAACACCATGATATGGAGAACGCTCTGAATGGCTTATTTATTTTTCATTTTTGTTATCTATCATACGATTGGGTGTACTTGGGTCACATGTTTTACTTACTTTAATATATATGCAACTGGTATGACCCCTTAAATAGTAAACATTTCAAAGAAAACAGAGAGTCTCTTAGACTATATATTAAAGTAGTATAATCGTAGTTTACATGTAGATAAATGCGAAAAATAATTGTCCTCTATAAGGAGGTATAATAGTTGTGGGCCTTGCGATCTAAACACCATGATACGGAGAACGCTCTGATTGGCTTATTTATTTTTCATTTTTGTTATCTATCATACGATTGGTTGTATTTGTGCATGTTTCAAACCGGAAGTCTTATATATGACTAAAAGTCAATCTGATGACGGAATCATATCCGGACTCCTTTTTTGTCGTTTTTCTCCCAAAATAACTCAATCTGAATAATCGTAAGAATGGATGACAAATGCGACTATGCATGTTACCTATAGGACACAGAGGCATGATGATTGATTTATTGTGGAAGGAAAAGAAGCGACACAAAACTAGGTCTTCTCGTTTAATAGTATAGATAAAGGCAACATGTTCCCACCAGAAATATCAGCACTATTCATCGTTTAATGCAATGAAATTCAGAACCAATTTTGCAGCAGTTTTGAGAAGTCTGTACTACAGTTTCTCGTCTAAGATGTTGCTGTCTGTCATATTTGTTGTAATTAATTGGCGTTTTGTCATCAATTAGGCCCTTGGTTTTTTCGTTTACATTATAGCGGTATAAACTTTGCTTATTTTTGAAGGCTGTTATAATTACTGAAATCAACAATATTTGGACTCCGCTTGACAGTTGTCTCAATTGCAATCATACCACATCTCCTTATTTTATGATAAAACTTTCTAATGAGAACGGAAATGACGTCATCTTTTTAGCTGTTTCCTTTACCACCTGATACAAGTTTTTTACCCAAGCCCCATTCTTGTATATGTGACGTCATCTGTAATCTGTAATTCAGTGGTTGTCAGTTGTTGATGTGTTACAAATTTGATTTCCGTTCATTTTTTTAACATAAATTAGGTTGTTAGATTTCTCGTTTGAATTGTTTTACATTTGTCATTTCAGGGCCTTTTATAGCTGACTATGCGGTATAGGCTTTGCTCATTGTAGAAGGCCGTACAGTTACCTATTGTATAATTGTTACTAGTTTCTGTGTCATTCGGTGTCTTGTACAGAGTTGTCTCTTTGGCAATCATACCACATCTTCCTTTTTTTTTGGTATCTTTGACACATTCCCTATTTCCATTCTCTATTTTATTGCGTTTGATTTCTGAATTGACCTTCATCAAAACTTTGAGTCTATAGTATGTATCTGCGACAGTGTGTATACGTGAAACTTTTACTGCAATAGTTTGGAAATATATTGTATTCTAACTATGCAGAAAAAAGAGTTGAACTAAGTACTAAAAATATTAAAAAAAACAACGAAGTTTAAATTCGATGTTCAAAACATTTAAAATAAGTTCAAGAAGTGTAAATTTAAAATACATTATGTTTAAAAATGTAAAAAAAAATACGTTGGTTTGAATAATTAATAAAGAAATGATGCTTACAATACCGGAACTCTTCGATAATGCATTTTCCGACGGTTAGTTAATCTGCAGTATCATGTTTTCTTAATTTTAAAATGTGTTTCCCAAAGGAGGACCCTGCTGATACTTTAATTACCTAATCATGATAACTAGTTAAAGTCTTTGATAGCATAAAATACTGAGGATATCATTGTCTCGACACCAATAAAATTACAAAGAAGAAGAAGAATCTTTTGCAAATAAACTTAAAGCATATTTATAATAGGACAAATGTATCACAATTTTGGAAAATATTTTAATCAAACTTTTAAATTGTGTAAATATTGGTTAAAGTTTTTTACTGACATAGGTTCCTCAATCAATTCTCTTTTTTTTTTAATTTAAATAGCTTCTTGTAAAATTTAACAGACACGCTGACAACACATTCACATTTAAATCTATTTAAAGGGAGATAAATAGGAAGTTATTAGGTAATTAGTTTTAGTGAGATTAAAAAATGATTGGTTTATATTACGAAACACAAGGGAATAAACTTTTTCAATGTGAATACGAAAATTCGAATACTTTATTTCTGATAAAACTACAATTACATAATTATAGAGAACATACATAAATGTAACTACAAGGTACAATTATTACAAGCATGTGTGAACAATACAATGACATTAACTTGGAGGACTGACTTTCACATTTATAACTTTGATAAATTTACATAGTTTTTCTAATATTACAATATTAACATGAATTAAACAGTTGATCAAATTTATAGATATTAGGGTTTACCAGCAGAATGTAGGTAAAAATTTCTTTCTTTCAAACTTAAAAGTTCCACAATTTATAATATAAGGGCCACCAATGTCGTTTGAGTCACAGCGACGGCAGATTCTGTCTTCTCTCGGTAAACCCTGCCACCTTCCAGACTCAATCAGCAAGTGGTGACTTCCACATCTATATTTGGATAATGTTTAAATGAATTTGTAAGGTAAAACAGAAAAATATTTTTCAAATTAAAATGCAACATTTTCTATCAATTTTTAAACGATAGATTTCAAGTTTACATTCCTAATGACTAAACGTTGAAAATTACATTCATTGAAGGATAATACTTTTTTCAAACAATCATTTGAGAATTTTAGGTGTAATAAAAAAAAGCTTCATAGTTATACTGTCTGAGAATTTTCAGTCTATTTTTTTATATATATATATTTCTTCTGTATACATAATATGCGGTCAGGGCTTTGCTCATTGTTAAAGGCCGTACGGTGACCTATAGTTGTTAATTCCTGTCTCATTAGCAATCATACCACATCTTCTTTTTTATATAATAGAAGAAAATTACTCGTATAGGTCCCTTATGTTCTTTAGTAGTGACATTGCCCATTTTATTTCGATCCACAAGCATATCAGGAAAAATCCGACACTGGACACCCTTAAAATGATTGTGACCATGTTGGTTTATTTTTTTTGGAAAAGGTCTATGCAAAGTTAAAATGCCGGTTTGATAAACAGCCGTCGGCTGATATAGTCTCGCGTTTTGTTTTAGCAGTTTTTATAGACTCTCCCTTTTTGAATTTACTTTGGACTTCGGTATTTTTGTTATTGTGTCTTTTTTTCTTTGAAGGTGCAGAGAAGATTGTTTTTTTTTTTTCAAAAGAAAGACTGACGCCTGTGGTATAATAGCTCACGCAGGCTCTTTCAGGAAGTGCACACTTTCTTGTCATAATTTTAGTTTTGTTTGTGATTTATTTACATTCCATTTAAAAGTTTTATATCTAGAGGACAATTTACAGAGTGTCTCATGTGGAGCAGGATCTACTTACCCTTCTGGAGCGCTTGAGATCACCCCTAGTTTTTGGTGGAGTTCGTGTTGTTTATTCTTTAGTTTTCTTATGTTGTGTCATGTGTACTATTATTTGTCTGTGTGTCTTTTTCATTTTTAGAAATTGCTTTGTCAGTTTATTTTCGATTTATGAGTTTGACTGTCCCTATGGTATCTTTCGTCCCTCTTTTACTAACTTCGTGTCTCTCAGTTTTTAGTTGCCTTTGTTGTGTTTTGTGCACTATTGTTGGAGTTTTTGTCGTTATACATATTTTGCAATTGCATTGTCAGTAAGTTTTCGACTGACGAGTATGAATGTTTCTTTGCTTTCTTTCACCTATTTTTTCAAGCATATTTACGAGGATGTACCTAAGGTCAGAAAAATGAGCACGAGTTAGACAGTTTTGGCTTTAAATGATGTTTGCAGCTCTTTCGTTAAATGCCAAATGCAACAAGAATTAAAGTATAATACTGCTAAACTCTTTCAAACGCTTTCGAAAAGTGGGAAAGCCAACTACGTGTTATATTATTTTCTGTACAAATACATTTTGTATTTTGTATAACAGATCAATTTTTAGCATGTTTAGATACAATGTGGTCCTCTGTTTCGCATTTTATTTTTAGCATCCTAGTACCTTGCATAACAATACTTTTTTCTTGGCAGAAACCATAGATTTCTTACATTTCACATTCCATCAAAACATAAGACAGGTTCACTTGCATACAAGTGTTTGATGATATCTTTCTAACAATCATTGTAGAAAGGTCTACTGGGAACCCTGCAATGGCGCTATAAAATGCTTCTTTTGAATGTATCAAGGTACTCTTTGATGATTGTCACAAGTGTATGCGAGTTGAAAGACCTAGTTGTGATCAATGATCAAATTCTTCAAATCATGTGTCCATTGTCGTGAGAATTCATTAAAGGGTACATATTCAAAATAACACTTATGTCTTTCTTATCCATAACAAACAAATTGTTTGAATTTAAAATTGATTGAGAGAAAAGATTTTCATGTTGATCTTTCAAAAAGGCCTGTGAACATTTCGCTTTAGGTGATTTTACAAATACAATGTTTATTATGAATTTACACCTAAGAGGATGGATTACTGGGGTTTAGAATATGGTTACCTGGGTTTTCTCATAGTCAGAAATAAGACCCCACTCGCCTTTGGTAGAGAGGGGGCGTCCAGTGGCTGTGTAAGGTATAAAGATAAGCAGCCACATCAATTCGGATAGAGAACGTTGAATAAAAGCTCCCTCAAATAAAGTGTTGTTTGTTGTTTATTGGTTTAATAAAGAAGCCTTAAAAAAATCCTTTCAGTTTCGAAGATTTCTTCATAAAAGCAAAACAATCTGATATTGTCCAAAATTTTCTCTTTTTCAAGTGTCACTTTGTCATGGATCAGTTAAAATTTCAAGAACACTTTTTAACATGATGTTTATACATGTACATAAAAAGGGATAAAATCAATTGCTAAAAATAACGTACAGTATCATTATATTTGTTTGTTTTGTTCACACATCATTGTCAATATAATTGAATTTATTCGACTGTCATACAAGTGAGTTTTTTTAGCTAGCTATAAAACTAGGTTAAATCCACCATTTTCTACAAAAGAAAATGCATGTACGAAGTGAAGAATGTGACAGTTGTTACCCATTCGTTTGTAGTATTTGAGCTTTTGATTTTGCCATTTGATTAGGGACTTTTATTTTGAATATTCCTCGGAGTTCGGTATTTTTGTGATTTTCCCTTTTTCGGTATTTTTTTTTATTATTATATTTGACTTTTTACAATGTTTACACACGTGGTCTTGCTCCTTTTGGAGTTCATTCGATTATTGCAGTTTATGATTGTAACCATTATATATATTTTTTGCCATTAATGAGATTAACTTTGGTAAACTAATGTTGCCTCTACCTTATACTTTACTTTTTTTAATATAAATGAATGTCAAGCTATGGAGTTAATCCAATTCATTATTAACTGTAGAACTTCTATACTTTTTCAATACCAGATTATTTACAACTGCGACCTTTTTGTTTGTATATATATTATAAGGGTGTTACCCTTCAGACGGATATCAAACAAAAATATATCTATGAATGAGACTAGAATTGAACATCAATTATTATCCTCCTGATTATTGTGTGACCAAGTGCAATATCATTATTTTGGCAGCTAATACAAGAAGTGTAGACAAAGTATCTTAAAAGTGCAACAGTACCTTAAAACCATGATCGAATACCTTGGTTAATGTATTATAAATAATCACAGGAAACCGTTTTGGGGTTTACACACACACAATGGGTTTTCTATATATTTATAATTGTTTATAGGGTTTTTAATTTTTATAGACAACACAACTGACGGGTAGGTAATATATATATGTCAGAGTATATTACTATATGCCATGTGCTTCTTTTTATTTCGATGTCTAGTTCATTACGTTTATGACTCATAAATTTGAATATCACTTTGGTATCTTCATTCTGTCTGCTAGGAAACCACAATTCATGAACACAGAAACGTATCTCAATATTCCTGATTTGGAGAATTATTTGTAGATTAAGATAACATGTTTATTCATTCATATTCGTCAAAAGGCAATCTTATTACCATCCCATCGTTTATATATTGCAATAGAATAAATATCAATTGTTGATATTAGGATTAGTTTTCATCGATGAACTTCATTTAACCATAATCCATACCCATTGTTCCTATATCTCAATTGATAATCTTCGAGAAAACTTTATAGAGAAATTATCAAAGTTGTTTTCATGTATTAGCACTGCATATAAATAACAGACATTTTCCGGTGAATGCTCGAATGTTTCCGTCATTGCACAAGCCAATGATCTTATAGGGTTTATTCATTATTGTTTGTAATTATACTTCCACCATCTATTATCACTGTATATCCGTTTGATGAAATCATATAAACACAGAACTAATGTGAAACAAAGTCTGACTTTTCAAAACGGTACGGTGTACTTAGCAGTATTATCAATTAACGTCAGTATTTGTTTCTTGTAATTTGTATGGAAAACAACAGTTGTTTAATTTTATTGATTTTTTTAAGAATTTTTTACTTCATTTTTTTTTTTTTTTTTATTTTTCTGTTACTTTTACTTCGGGTTTCAGTTCATTATTATATGTAATATGATAGAAACTGCGACATAAAAGGGAATATTCTCCGTCCTGAGTGTCATGAATAACAGATGGTGGAAGAAAAATGAAAACACTAATAGAGGCAAAAGTAATATACCGCTGTTCAAAACGTGAAAAATCGACTGAGAGGAAACAAATCTGGGTTACAAACCAAAACCGAGGGAAACACATCAACTATAAGAGGAAAACAAGGAAACAATAGAAACACTGAAGTGTAACAAAAAAACAAAATCAATGGAACAGACATGGAAACTAACTATAAGAAAAAATAGTTGTTTGAACCTAGTTCTGTGGCTAGAAAATCCTCGCGTTTAATGCAAAAACACTCAGGACAGAGACATACATAAATAAATAATATGATAGTACATCTTAACATGTTTTGTTGTACTGTTTTTAAACTTATACATTTTAGTTGTATAATGTGAAAGTTTAACAAATTACTTTTCTAAAATAAATATTAAATAATAACATATATATATGTTGGTCTGCATCGAGTGAACGCATCAGTGAACAGGGCTATCATTTTCATATATTATAGGTACTGATTGATGATATGATATTAACACCATACGTATTAAGCTTATGCAATTATGATACTAAATTAATTGTGTTATAGAGATTAAGTAAGGGAAATGCTTTATGATAAATTTATGAATTTTGATAATGGAGGCTTATGCAACTATGTGTGAACCTAAAGGTGGAACAGTAGTATTTGCATTCCAGAATTTAGGTTGCTCTTTTGTGTACCCTACCTAAGTCAATGTATCTGAACAGTGTGATTGGACAAAAAATACAGTATCAACTAAACACACTTTCCCAAACTGAGGGATGAATCAGGTGTAGAAAAATATGAAATAATTTTACAAACAGATGAAAATAAATTTTTGAGAATTGTGTATTCACTGCATCATAAAAGACATAAAAGCACTAGTGGCCTTAGGCTATTAAAAATAGCAAAAACAGTAAACGGTCATGATACACATTCAAATTCATTTCTAAATAGTAAAATGAAATTACTTCAATTAACTGTGAATGTAGAATTTATTGCAGTGTTAGAAAGTGGTGAAAATTCTAAAAGGCTATCATTATCCCTTATGGGCCAGGAAATACTACCGTGCCACCTAAGTATCACATACATTTGTTTGGTCTTTAATACCGATACTGTCAGACAATCTGTTTATAATGTCTTCTCCCCTTCATGGTTTGTTCCCAGTTTTAAAACTCATTCAAGAAAATACAATTTAAGCCCTACAAATAAACGACCAATCAGAAGAAACAACATCTGATAAACAAATTTAATAATACTTTTAGATATTTGGATGATATTTTGGCTCTCAATAATGACGACTTTAGTATGTATATTAAAGAAATTTATCCTGTTGAACTTACTTTAAATAAAGCTAATACTAACAATGACCACTGCCCTTTCCTCGATCTTGATATCTATATCACTAACGGAAAGCTGAATACTAAAATTTATGATAAAAGAGATGATTTTTCATTTACTATCGTTAATTATCCATTTTTAGATGGTGACGTTCCCTTGTCACCATCTTACGGTGTTTATTTTAACGAGAGAAATTTATGTATTACTGAAAAATTATTACACCAGGGTTTTCGATATCACAAACTAGTCAAAACATTTACTAAATTTTATCATCGGTATAAGGACATCATTCGTAAATATAGCTCAACATGCAGACTTCTTATACGTTCAGGTATTTCACATCCAATTTTTTATGGAAATATTCTTTATAAAGCACAAAGGTGTCAGTATTCACCTCAAAAACTAACAAAACCTTTGAATAGACTTATTAAGAAGGGATATAGTTACGATACTGTTGTCAGGTCATTAAAGATTGCATATTTTGGCGTTAATATTGATTCACTTATAGGGTCTTTGCATCGGAACTAAACACATTTATTCAAAAACCAGTTGTTGGCATGACACGGGTTATGTTCTTCTGATATATGTTATGATGGTATGATACTAAACCCCTAACGGGAAGGATTGTGCCTAATGTTCATATGATGAAATCATAATCTTTCAGTCAGTTTAATTGAAGTCTGGAGCTGGCATGTCAGTTAACTGCTAGTAGTCTGTTGTTATTTATGTATTATTGTCATTTTGTTTATTTTCTTTGGTTACATCTTCTGACATCAGACTCGGACTTCTCTTGAACTGAATCTTAATGTGCGTATTGTTATGCGTTTACTTTTCTACATTGGCTAGAGGTATAGGGGGAGGGTTGAGATCTCACAAACATGTTTAACCCCGCCGCATTTTTGCGCCTGTCCCAAGTCAGGAGCCTCTGGCCTTTGTTAGTCTTGTATTATTTTAATTTTAGTTTCTTGTGTACAATTTGGAAATTAGTATGGCGTTCATTATCATTGAACTAGTATATATTTATTTAGGGGCCAGTTGAAGGACGCCTCCGGGTGCGGGAATTTCTCGCTACATTGAAGACCTGTTGGTGACCTTCTGCTGTTGTTTTTTTTTTCTATGGTCGGGTTGTTGTCTCTTTGGCACATTCCCCATTTCCATTCTCAATTTTATGTTGCTTAGTAAAAGTTTTACACGAATTGTACAAGACGGAAAAATGACCAGTCAAAAACAGATTGTTATCTACATGGTGAATAGAATAATTAATTTTTCCCTAAAAAGAGAGGCCTTTGTGATGGAACCTCTTTCCTACTCAACTAGTGATACACACCCGGTTGTCTTGCTAAAATCCGACATGTAAAAGTCATAACTGGATAATAAGTTATTTTACGATTTCATGTTGGTAAATGTCTCTTTGCAAATCCGCAGACATTACCATTTTCATGAAAAAATATAAATTCTTGATCTTAACATGTAAGTTGATATCCTAGATTTATAAACGACTGAATATTAGACATATATATAAATACCTTTGTCAGCATCCATTAAACTAATTTCGTACAAACGGGGTTGTATGGTAAATGTGTGACTTTTGTTTTGGCATGTAAATCATACATACACAATGGCATATAGTAGCGGAACATGTTTGTTTAGTTCAAGTGGAAGAAAACAAAATGAAAATTTTATTGCAATAAATTATTTCCCAATCCACTTTAAATGAATATGTTTAAACTAAAACGAAAATGATCATTTTGTCGAACAATATTGATTAAACCCACGCTATTCTACACAGAATACAGGTAAAATCAAATCTCAACGTTAAAATTGGGACTGAAATCTAGTGCTTGGTGGTAGATACAGTTTTAATCATCAAAGAACTGCAATTCATAATTACCCGACCATTGTATATTCAGAAAAAGTCATTGTCTGACTTACCACAGTTTATTGAACATACCGGGTTATTAAAGGCACACGAATTTCTTAAAACAAAAGTCATAAATGATGTGTGTCAGGATTAGTTTTCGTGAAACAATTCTTTCAATCCATACCCACACTAAAGTCAATAAAAATTGCAGCTCTATAATGCCGAGGCTTAGCAATGAAAATTGAATAAAGCCACACGAATATTGCAGGCAAAAAATGCCGGAACGTGCTGTTTTTAGACAGTTCACGTCAGGGGCAGAGTTTAAATAAGAAGGTATAAAACAGAAGTCAAAATATACTAGTCAGAATAAGTATACCTTTCTGATAATCATTTTTTGCGATTTTATCAGAAAATTACTTTCGTTAGTTTAAACATATTCATTTATAGTGGATTGGGAAACAAGTTATTACAACTTATACTAATCCCTGTCCACTTTGCGGGTGCGTGTGCTGCCTTGTAGTGGCATTTGCTTTCTCTTTTTTGAAATCTACAAGAGTGCCTTTTACGTGCAAGAGATGTGACTCTCTCTTAACACAGGCCAGTCATTTTTTGTCCCCTTCCGACGGTAAATCATCGTTTCTCAAGACCATACTCACAAATGGTGTCAAGGGAGAGCCGAAAATTGAGTCCCTGACATTACTTTCGTTGTTGACACATCCATTGATAACGTGGAACTCAGATATTTAGTGTATACTTCATTATTTGAATATTAACTATGACGTCATCAGGTCAACTTTCGTACTACAGACCTTTTTTAGACAAGAAAGAAATCAATAAAATCTATGTTTATACATTAATGTGAATAAAAATTGCATATTCGAACATACGAATAAAATATTATAATCTAGTATTGCATTTTAAACTTTCGTCAGTATATGTATATGCTGTTGAATGCCTATTCCATTGAAATCACAAAACCGCTACTAAAATATTAATAAATAAAAACACAAAAACAAATTATAAAAGTTTCAAAAAATAAACAAAAGCAAAAATTCCTTTACGACGCAATTTCCGACGGGTTAAGGTTTTGACGAATATCTTTGTTTGTATTGATGGGTTCTCCTACTTATGAATTATAAGTATATATTATGCCTTTTTGATCAAATAAAGCCATTTCATTAAAAAACATTTTATAGTGTCTTTTAATTTTGTAATGTAACACTACTGTCTCCGGTTAGGGCCGCCGCCTTTTAACACATTTAAACCTGATGCATTGTTATGGACCTGTCCTAAGTCAGGAGCTTGTTGATCTGTGGTGGTCATTGTTGGTGTGTTTCATAGTTGCTTCTCGATTTTCGTCTCTTTAATATAGATTAGACCGTTAGTTTTCCTGTTTGAATAGCATTACACTATTCATTTTCGACCACATTTTCTTATGTATATCAAACCATGAAATTTAAAACACATAAGAAGCCCTACTGGTTAACCATCATTATAACAAATGTAAATTCCACGTTCGTAAATTTCTATCAAGAAGCATTCCGTAAAAACATCAACCATTAAAAGTGATTATAAATCCAATTTTATGAATCACTTGCATGATATGCGTCCAAGGATAACTCAAATGACTGCATGGTCAAGATTTATTAAACTGCCTTTGACAGTAAATATACAGATGATTTCTTTTTACAACTCATTGAAGTTAGATTTATTGTACGTCTTTGAATTATACTTTTTCATTTTACTGGAAGTCCCTTATTCTTAATATGGTTTATTCATTTAATACTGAAAAAATGTGTGAACGGAAAAAAAATCTTACAGAATGCATGTATGAAATTGACCTACAGAGGACATTCTAATAACGAGGTACAGAAGAATACAATTACTATTTCTCTTGTCAGAAACAAACTGCTGAATAATTAGATTCTGTCTAAAAGTTTCAACAGAACTATCCCTAAACGCTAATTTCCTTAGATACGATTGGAATTTTATCCGCCAAACGATGGACGCACAATGACCAAATACAACCAATTATTACAGTCTTAAGAAAGCTTTATTCCAATTAATTGGAACTTCGTCAATAAGCTTCTGTTATAATTATCAAAAATATCTACACTTTTCTTCCGGAGAAAGGAATAAACCAAACAAATAACAACATTTTGTAGTTAATGCATTAAATGATACAAAATTGTGATGATATAATTAAAGCACAAATTAGGAAGACAGAGAAATCTGGTGCTGAACACGTTCTTTGCATTAAATGTACATTATCCGTTCTGAACCAATCCAATATGTATTGTATAAATTAGGAAACACTTCTTATACTATTTGTGAAGTGTATGGTCACGTTTCTCACTTTAAATCTAGTTAGTGTGGGTGAATGTTATTCATCGACGATATGAAAAAAGGGACATAACTGTATTATTGTTCAATCCCTTCTTTTTTGTAGTCGAAACATGTACGAATTTGCGTTAAAGCTTGGTGACTCACGTTTCGTAGATGTCTAAAAATGATGGCAGTCCTACGTTGTAGACTGATAGAAAACTTGCACATCAGAATAAACCATGAAACTTTGGTTTGAGTAATCAATGAACTAATAATTGATACCAGGAATACATGATAACAATTATATACACCAGACGAGCCTTTCGTAAAAACAGTAAAAAGCCAAATGCAGTACAAAGTTGAGGAGCGTTGATGACCCAAAATTCCGTACGTGTTTGCCAAATACACCTGATATCGTCTATTCCTGATTATTCCAATAGTTATCAAAAGTACCAGGATTATAATTTTTATTGCGCCAAATCAGGCTTGGTTATCAGATAATATTCACATGTTTATTTAATAATACAAAGCAGACAGTTGTGTTGTTTGTGGTGTCAATAAAAGCTGGAAGTTGAAAAATATCAAGGTAGCATTAAAAATGTCAAATAAAGTCAAATAAATATAATAAAATGGCCAACAGAAACGCCAATACAAGTAATGAAAATGAGGCAGTTCACAAATGAAGAAAGTATGCCTTGATTTGTGTATAGACAAAAAAACATATGCGGGTTTCTCTTTAACACATGTCAGTGGCAATTGTTTAGTCCCCCCCCCCCCCCTCCCCCCCCCTTCGATAAAAAAACAAAACAACATTGTTTTTGTGTAAATCATTTCACATAAGTGCACAAATAAACTCATTATAGATACCAGGATTAAATTTTGTATTTAAACCAGACGCGCGTTTCGTCTACAAAAGACTCAGAAGTGACGCTCGAATCCAAAAAAGTTAAAAAGGCCTAAAAAGTACGAAGTTGAAGAGCATTGAGGATCAAAATTCATAAAAGATTTGCCAAACACAGCTAAGGTAATCTATTCCTGAGGTAGAAAAGCCTTAGAATTTTAAAATATTGAAAAGTTTTGTAAACTGTTAATTTATAAATATAATCATATCAATGATAATTCATGTCAGCAGAGAAGTGCTGACTATTGTATGAGAAAGAAATTGTTTCTCTTTTATGTGCTTTTGGGCTTTGAAAGATGAAAACCTTAATCCTCACAAACACAGTTGTATTGTTGGGTCAGCATTGTGTTCTAAAGAACATCCTTATTCAAATATATGTCCAAGTGTATACGGTCTAAGTCTCTTTCCTCTAAGTAGTTACACACTTGACTTTTCTATCTTCTACAAACCTACTCTATTTTTTATATACTTTATACCTGACAGTGTAGTAGTACACACTGCGATATTACTGAGATGTGTGTTGACATTAACCCGTATGCTAGATACTAGTCCTTATGTTACTACAACACGTACTTTAGATGGTCGGTCATAACTTGTTGAACCAATAAAATTCAAAACGTTCAATTATTTACAGTTACAATTCGAATACCTCGAGAAATTTCTATTTGATATGAAACAAAAATACAGCTGCAGAAAATCAATGATACTTCAATGTATTCCCTCTGAGCCATGTGATGTAGATAATCAAATTATGGAGTTTAATGCCTATTAAGAGATAAATGTCGTGGATACAATATTTCTGCACCCTGATTAAAATATATAAATTAAATAAATAACCTAACGATGTGTTGAGCAGCGTTTTATCTTTACTCCAGAGACATCATTTAATCAGGCAGATGATATGTATAGATAGCAATAAACTTACCACGCTATTGGTCCCCGAGGATCAACACAGCTCTACAACTCATGGTTATTAGTTCAGAGTAGGAATGTTATCTTAAATATTAGTCAACTTTCAACTCGCAGTGCGTTCGATTACGTCAGCGGTGGAAATTTATATGGCTAGTCAAGCCATCACTATCAGATTAATGTAAATGTAATGAATAATTTGTGCAAATAAAACGTTAGTAGAACTTATATCTGAGATCACTCCTAGTTTTTTGGTGGGGTTGTTTATTCTTTTGTTTTCTATGTTGTGTCGTGTGTGCTGTTGTTTATTTGTCCTTTTCCTTTTTAGCCATGGCGTTGTCAGTTTGTTTTAGATTTATGAGTTTGACTGTCCCTTTGGTATCTTTCATCCCTCTTTTATATCATAGCATGTGTACGTTTTCTGGACATGATGTTTAAATTATTGCTTTAAACGTTTGTTTTTTATCAGTGCACACTACACATAAACTTGTCGTCTCGAACAAACATGGACAGAAAGTCCTATTCAAAAGGTGGACTGAGCTCCCTTCTAAATTTTAACGATGTATTTATATCATAGAATGTAATTCTGGATACTTTTTTCTCCAAAATTTTAAAATATTAATAAAAAAAATAAACAGCATCAAAACTGATTCCTTAAGGAACCTCCATATTAAACTTCGCAGATACAACCTTATATCAATCCAAATAGTTGTTGATGACTTTAATTAGTAAGTGTCATAGAAATAACATTAAAATTAAGAATACTTAACATATTTTAATTATTCTTTCTTAACTGTTCGAAGAGTATGGTTTAGTGAATGTCAATTATTGAATTTATAGCTTTTTTTTTAGTATGACAACGTTTACCTTTTGTGATCTTTGATGACAATAGAATTGAGAAATCTTGAATATGTGGATATTTTAACTTCTTCCGGTAAACTGAGCAGTCGTCACCTTCGCTTAAAATGCAATCGATTGTTAAATCGCCATGTTAACGGTAACTTACAAAAACATTAGCACTATTTTAGGAAATAACGTTTTAAGCGAAGTAATCTTAAGGTAGATTCATCACAAATAATGAATTAATTTGTAATAAATAAATTCGTATATCATTGTCTTATATATTTAATAGATAGTTATCTCATTGTCAGGCAGAAGCATACCACATCTTATTATTTTATATAAAGAAACAGTTCCAACTAAAGTTTGACAAACGTTTAACTGTAAGAGAAATTAGACTGTATGTTTTAATTTTCTTTCCGCTGAATCATTTTTTTCCAGGGTACTACTTTTCGTGGATTCAAGAAACATTGTATGTTCGTGTATGATGTCGAAATTTACAAGTCTATTTAAGTATACACCTAATCGTTATTTATTCCATTCCGGATAAATTATAAAATTACACAACTTTTTCATCCAGTTGAAACTATCTGGGACCCTGTTTAAACAATTCACCATGTATGATACTTTTTAATGAAACCTGTATGATTGTTTTTCCTGGATTGGACTTAATAGCGATAAGGTGTATTGTATGCATTGTTGAATACATATATTCTCTGTTAAATTAGCCATACGAACTTCACAGAATGGTACCACTCGAATAAAGAATTTATATTTTTCCGCAAAACAAGACTGCTCTTTCATCAACTTACATTCATCTCAGATGGAAGATATATGAAATGTGTAGATTCTGTAAAAGTTAGTTAAGAACAAAATTTATTTCTATTCCGTTATATTTGGGTTTTCACTTATCTATTTCTATCTTTAGTAACTGTGGTTTGTAGAACAGGTTTGTAAAACAAGTTTGAAGAACTGGTTTGATAGTATCTATATATAAGTCTCTAGTCTCTAGCACTGGCATTTCTTAGGCGGGAATACGGTTGGGGTTCTATAGTATTATATAAGTCCGATACTTGGATAATTTGTATCGAGGTGCTCACAGTAACTTAAAAGTAACGACACGTTCTGCATAGTATATTATTTTCATTTATTAATAATGATTTAGTTTAGAATAGATAGATGTGTATTTGTTGAGATATATTTGTAATGTTTTATTATCATAATTAAACTAGAACACACCCGCGAAATCGCGGGCATATACAGCTTGTGAACTGTTGTAGGATGATGTTTGTAAAAGATAATTATGTATCATGGAGAATTTCAGAAAAGGTATCAAAAGCCCTCTCCCTTTTTCCAAAGTTCGATATTTGTTTCCTTTCTGTTAAATTCAATGAGTTTCGTGTTTCTGGCCTCAGACCACAATTATTATTCTCCTTTGCTACGATGCATCTTTTGGTTAAAGTCAAATTGAATTAAAAATTTGCACCGCTTCAAACATGAAATAAATGTAACTATTTATATATCGACCGTTATTAGTCTAATAAAATATGCTTCTAGGACGATCGGATTCATCAGTGCTTTTTCTTCTGAGAGCCTTATTAACATGCCAATGGTAGGATATGAATCTTGTATAAATGACTAAGACCGACTAAGGCTAATTTGAGGGGTGGTTGGAGGGGTCCTGATCCCGAAATCCCGGTCTTAAAAACATGAAATCCGTGCGTTAGTTCGTTCGTTCGTGACGTCTGCCCGTCTGTTCCGCTTCAGGTTACAGTTTTTAGTCGAGGTACTTTTTGATGAAGTTGAAGTCCAATCAACTCGAAACTTAGTAAATATAGTGCCGAGGTGGCATCTGTGTACTATGGACACACTATTGTTTCCACATGTTTTACTTATTTTAATATATATGCAACTGGTATGACCACTTATATAGTAAACATTTCAAAGAAAACAGTAGACAGAATACAGAGAGGATCTATATATTAAAGTAGCTATCGTAGTTTACATATAGATAAAACGCATAAAATAATTGTCCTCTCTAAGGAGGTATAATAGTTGTGGTTCTTGCGATATAAACACCATGATATGGAGAACTCTCTGATTGGCTTATTTATTTTTCGATTTTTGCTATCTATCATACGATTGGTTGTTTTAAACCGGAAATCTTATCTATGACTTAAAGTCAGTCTGATGACGGAATCAATATCCGGACTCCTTTTTTGTCGTTTTTCTCCAAAAATAACTCAACCTGAATAATCATAAGAATGGATGACAAATGCGACTATGTATGTTACCTATAGAACACAGAGACATGGTGATTAATTAACCGTGGAAAGAAGAGAAGCGACACCCAAAATGAGGTCTTCTCGTTTAATAGTATAGATGTTGTAAAAGAAAATAAGTTACTGTGAGCAAACCAAGCCTACATTTTGACTTGCCTCATATTTAGCCATGTAGATGGATTAGAAATGTTTTTAATTCAGACGAATTTATGAGAGAGAATTTAAAGCAGATTCCTTGCCATTTTTTATGTTTCATTTGAAAACAGAATACTTCAGGCATCAATAAAATATTTATGATCATTGAAATATTGAAGACTTCCATTGCATGAATTCTGGAGAGAGTCATTTCTATTAGCTTAAGAACATTGATTCATCAAGAGATATGCTTGAACTTTTAAAGCACTAGGACAATCGTATTACTTGGCACGTTACATATAGATTTAAACAGAACATTTTGATTCACAAACTTAGTTAAAGTCTTCAAGTATACTGAAGGTCACTTACCCATTCTGATAAAGAAAATCAAATTCACAAAAAATCTCCCACAAGACTACTAGCAGACATACCATTACCATTTCACATCTTTCTATTTCCAGAGTTTACATGCGAAAATTAAAGAAACATACATACAAACGGTTTAGGATAGTGCAAATCGCCAGGCAACCGTAACATTCTTGTTCTTAATATCTATGTTCATCTTTTTAGTTCATATCTAAAAAATTAAAATATATTTATAGTTTTAACTTTCAAATGTTTCAGATTAGCTTTGAGTGTCTCTGTTAAGAGAAATTCAGAAAAGGCATTAGGACATACTGTATTTATTAAATGTCATTAATCATATCTTTTATTAATTAAAACAAAATGTATTATTTTTCATTATGCTTGTTAGTTTTCAATTTGATTAAGTATTGTCTTAACAGGGGGAACTGGGGGAATGAATCTTTGCAAAAATGAAAATCGCAAAAACATTGGCAAAATAAAATGACAAAGGGACACACCAGTTGGATATCGTTAAACTAACAGAAAACTAACAAGGTGTTAACCAGCAAAAAAACTAACATTTACAAAGCTTTGTTGATGCTATTAAAACACTTTTCATGAACACTAGCACACTTACCCATATAAATCTTTACTGATGTTATTTAAGCTAGTTATACTCAACAATTCTTTAAATAAGAGCAGGTATATATAAAGGCTATTTTGACAGAAGTAGCAATTGTTTTACTCGTTTATTGGAGAAACAACTAAAATTTGTTTTCAATTCTTATAGTCTTTTGGTTGAAAGTTAACTCGTCTTGCACATAATATCGTTCACTACAGCCATCCTCTAAATAAATTTGAAAAATTCAGATTAAATGTAGTTAATATGTTGACCGCCATCTTGCATTGTACAAAAGTAGTCCCTAACGGTCTAGATCTTTGCTTAAATCTGTAAGTTTATAGACATATTGGCATTTAACATGTATCATGATTAAACTCATTAAAGATACCAGTATGAAATTTACGCTTAACTCTCGTTTCGTCTTCAAGTAACTCTTCGGTGACGCTTGAATCAAACAAGTTTAAAAAAAACGAATAAAGTGCGAAGACTGTAAGACTGATTATTTAAATGAAGAAAAATAAGAAAATTATCAAACATATTCATATACCAAACGTTTGTTTTGGTCAAATTCAATTTTCAACTTAATCATGTAAGTGGAGATTAATCTTAAAATAAACTTTTCATAAAGGAATCTTGTTTGAAATTTCCGTTTTTCTTTATTTGTGGCAATAAAACAAGTCAAGTGGCACATTTTTCCACTATTTATCTTGTTAAAGCACGATATTTTCAATATTCTCATATTTGATTTCAGTATTATATCTCATCTTTTATTTTTTTCACAGAAAAGTGGTTTTCCTGAATTATCTTTACAAAATTTGGCAAATTTTAACGACTTGTCGCTTCATAAATAGCACGATAACTCATACTTTGTATTATACTTTTGAAAAAGCTTGATAAAATTTACAGATTGGATTAAGAAAACTCTATATATGAAAACATAAAGTGATGATCCACCTTAATTAATATATGAATAATTTTAACTTTTGATATGTTCAAATATCTTTTTGGATAATTAAGATGCGTCGATTTTCATTTTAGTTTGTTTTATCGACAAAAGGGGATTAACTCCAATTCAACCTGCTGATTTGTGACCTGCAAGTGTTAAGGTAATTTACATAACAAATTTGATATCGGTTATGTTTGTAACAAAAGGCATTGAGCGAATTAATTTTGTTTTGAAGAATTTCAGTTAATTTCAAAGTAAATCTATGATACATAATATAAAATGTATACTGTTTGTGTGGTATACATTTTCTTAACAACTACAATCAATTAGTTTAAATCATAATCCCGATCAAATGAGTTAAAACAATCGTAATGACCTCAATTGAATTTGAGACCACGTTCATATCTAGGTTTTTGTAGGTTGTGGTTTGTCATTTTAGCATTTCCATGGTCATTATAAACTGGTTTTGATTTTTCCTTTTGGTTCTTCACCGAGTTTTCCATTCAACTATAGATATTTTAAAAAGGATGAAAAAATTAGTTTGTTGATTCGATTAAAACTCTGCCTTATCAGCTTATAAACTGGGTTTGTTTTCTTTGTATGTACATGTATTCTTGATTAATGTGTTTTGTTGTTATTTGAAATAATGTCTTGTATGTAGTGTTATATTCTCGTTGTGAGCTCATTTAATGGAAATAAAACTTTTTTTCTTTGATCGAAAGTTTATATACCATAACCATACTATTTCCTTTTTTGTCATTTGTGTTTTATTTATTTGATTTGGCTTATTTTTTATATTAACAATATATTTGTATTAGTTTGACATCTGTATTGATAGATTTAAAGCAATTATTTGTTTGAATCAGTTGGTATGGTACTTTGATACTATTTTTTCCTGTTGATTAAGGATCATATCAAATATTCAATGCTTAAGACAAGTTAAATGATTAAAACATTAAGTGATTTAACTAATATTTTTTGGTATACTTAATGACATTGACGTACTGGCTACTGGGCTGGTGATACCCTCGGGGACTAACAGTCCACCAGCAGAGGCATCGACCCAGTGGTAGTAATAACATTGACGGTATCAATTTTCCTGCAACAGATGCGCATTTCGACAATACATGACTCTTCAGTGTAACTCTCTCAATTTGTTTGGTATATTTCAAACAGCGTTACTTATTTAAGTTGATTCTTCTGACCTGTCGTTTAATATACATAATAGAAAAAATAAAAAAATGCTTTGTTGTTGTTATTCTGCGGGATACATTGTGTAATGTATTATCATTTCATTTATAAATGTATTTTTCTTTGCTGAGTGATGACTACTTAACAACGGTATAGTACTGTTGCCTTTATTTACCTTAGTATGTTCATATATGAAATGAGCTATTCTTTATATCTCAATAGTTTAGAATTTCGACATAGTTTTACTTCTCTTACAGGGTATAGGCAAGCTATTTGTGTTTTGACAATTAATAAAAACGCACTTTATGATGAATTAGTTGTAATTAAGGGCAACAGTAGTATATCGCTGTTTAAGATAGATTTAATTTCTACATTTCTGTGTTTTTGTAGACGGAATATTTTAGTTCCATTGTTTTTCGTTTTGTCATGCCATTGTAGTTGTGTCGTCGACTTTGAGTTTGAATATTATATCCAACTCTCTTTTATACATTTTTGACTGTACAAATAGTCACGAATCGTTTATAATATTCATTTCAGATGTTTGACTTGATTCTATAAAAGGTAAAGTTTATATACAGCATCTAACCATAGATGTGTCTTTTGATAAGCAATAGTTGCATTAGATGTATGTTTCATTATAATACGTTATTCTGATTGGCTAACTGCACATCTCGCGTTATTCCTTAGTCGATTGCATTACACAATAAAATTCAACACGAGGTCCCACAATAAAGCGCACAGGTGAATTAAAAAAAAAATTGATAAAAATCGTGCTTTCATGATCTTAGCTAAAAAATGTAATTATAAGCATTGAATGCTTCTTTTTGTAACTTCATAGGGTTGTAAAAGCGTTGAGCGTGTTCTCATTTTAAGAATGAAGCACAGAATACAAAATGTACTTCGGTCAACGCTTTTACACCACAATGAAGTTACAAAAAGAAGCATTCAATTCTGAAGTATAATTGATAGCTTCTATTAACATTATTAAAATTGCGCTAAAATAAATTAATGAAAGAACTTATCTGTCAAACACACTCCGTCATAGACAAATTTTAGATATAATGTTCACTCATTTTTTGTTTTATTGTTTATAATATTTTATAAACATGGCATCCAAAACTTGGTATTGATTGTATTCAATGAAGACTAACTAACCCTAAAATATTGGTACATCGAACATTTGTGGAAATAAAGTACCAACATTTTGAATGCATTATAGATGGATAAATGCAAATAGTCGTACATCATGTTTATTTTAAACATACATTTTCTTGAATTGAATCATTAAATAAATAATATTCAGCAATTTCCAGAAAACATTAATATAGTAAATATTTATAAATTGGATTCTTTCCCTTTTATTGATTAACTTTGAAAATGAGTTCAACAAATTCAACATGTTGAAAGTTTATACCTTTTCAGGCTAAGTAAATAAATTATTTGTTTAAAGAAAAACGATTTGTTGTGAACATCAAATAGACCAAGGTAGAGTAATGATTTGTACAAATTAATTATTTTTCAGTAGAATTGTACTAGTAATTACTTGTACAATTTAATTTGTACAAGTAATATTTTGTATGTTGCTTCATAAAAGTAATTACTTGTATAAAATGTTTGTATAATAACCTGTACAAAATAATAACACACGACATATATACTACTAATTAAGCAAGTTTTGTTTACGAGGCTGTGCTGGCCTGCATGCAGTTTATCTAACGGGATGCTGTACATCCACTCTTCTTTCTCAAATCTTATCGGTTACGTTGTTAGCTTGTGTTGATCGCTGATCATTCAATTTTAATACATTAACCATCTCAATGTATATGGTGTAACAAGTGGGTGTACAGACAGATATGTGGTATACAAAGAAGATGATAATCACGATAAAACGGTCATGCTTCCTCTAAATCCATCATCTTTATAAATTTGTTAGTCAGCGCGTCATTTTTTTCCTAAATGAGGAGAACTTGTGTTAATAGTTATCAAAGGTACCAGGATTATAATTAAGTACGCCAGACGCGCGTTTCGTCTGCATAAGACTCATCAGTGACGCTCATATCAAAGTATTTATAAAGCCCAACAAGTACAAAGTTGAAGAGCAATGAGGATCCAAAATTACAAAAAGGTGTGCCAAATATGGCTAAGGTAATATATGCCTGGGATAAGAAAATCCTTAGTTTTTCGAAAAATTCAAAGTTTTGTAAACAGGAAATTTATAAAAATGACCACATTATTAATATTCATGTCAACACCGAAGTGTTGACTACTTGGCTGGTGATACCCTCGGGGACGAAACGTCCACCAGCAGTGGCATCGACCCAGTGGTGTAAATAGTTATCAAAGGTACCAGGATTTTAATTAAGTACGCCAGACGCGCGTTTCGTCTGCATAAGACTCATCAGTGACGCTTATAACAAAATATTTATAAAGCCCAACAAGTACAAAGTTGAAGAGCAATGAGGATCCAAAATTACAAAAAAAGTGTGGCAAATACGGCTAAGGTAATCTATGCCTGGGATTAGAAAATCCTTTTTCAAAAAAATCAAAGTTTTGTAAACAGGAAATTTATAAAAATGACCACATTATTGATATTCATGTCAACACCGAAATATTGACTACTTGGCTGGTGATACCCTCGGGGAAGAAACGTCTAACAGCAGTGGCATCGACCCAGTGATGTAAATAGTTATCAAAGGTACCAGGATTATAATTAAGGACGCGCGTGTCGTCTGCATAGGACTCATCAGTAACGCTCATATCACTTATTTTCTGTATCTTATATAACATGGGTAAAATTAAAATATTTATTGATGTCCACATAAACTATATTTGTATCTTCAAAGTTTGCGTAAATGAGAAGGAAATGAAATTGCACAGATATAAATTGTGTTAGGGTTTTAGCTCACCTTCCCCAAAAGGGCCAAGTGAGCTTTTCTCGTCACTTGGCGTCCGTTGTCCGTCGTCGACTGTCGTCTGTCGGCTTTCGTCCGTCGTTAACTTTAAAAAAATCTTCTCCTCTAAAACTACTGGGCCAAATTTAATCAAACATGGCCACAATCATCATTAGGGTATCTAGTTTAAAAAAATGTGTCCAGTGACCCCGCCAACCAACTAAGATGGCCGCCATGGCTAAAAATAGAACATAGGGGTAAAATGTAGATTTTAGCTTATATCTCTGAAACCAAAGCATTTAGAGCAAATCTGACATCGGGTAAAGTTGCTTGTCAGGTCAAGATCTATCTGCCCTGAAATCTTCAGATGAATCGGACAACCTGTTGTTGGGTTGCTGCCCCTGAATTGGTAATTTTAAGGAAATTTTGCCATTTTTAGTTATTATCTTGAATATTATTATAGATAGAAATAAACTGTATTCAGGAATAATGTTCAGCAAAGTAAGATCTACATAAAAGTTTAATGACCGAAATGGTCAGTGGACCCCTTAATGAGTTGCCCTTTATAGTCAATTTTTAACAATTTTTCGAAAATTATTGTAATCTTTTACAAAAATCTTCTCCTCTAAAACTACTTAGCCAAATATAACCAAACTTGTCCACAATCATCATTAGGGTATGCAGTTAAAAAATGTGTCCGATAACCCTGCCCGCAAACCAAGATGGCCGACTTGGCTTAAAATAGCACATAGGGTAAAATACAGTTTTTGGTTTATATCTCTGAAACCAAAGCATTTAGAGCTAATCTGACGAGGATAAAATTTTCAGATGAATCAGACAATCCATTGTTGGGTTGCTGCCCCTATATTGGTAATTTTAAGAAAATTTTGCAGCTTTTGGTTATTATCTTAAATATTATTTTAGATATATATTAACTGTAAACAGCAATAATGTACAGCAAAGTAAGACCTACAAATAAGTGAACATGATCAGAATGGTCAATTGACCCCTTGAGGAGTTATTGCCCTTTACAGTCACTTTTTGACAATTTTCATAAATTTTGTAAATTTTTACAAAATATTTTCCACTGTAACTACTCAGCCAAGTTCATTATAAATAGAGATAATTTTAAACAGAAAGATTGCTCAATAAAGTAAGATCTACAAACACATCACCATCACTAAAGCACAATTTTGTCATGAATCCATCTGTGTACTTTGTTCAATATGCACATAGACCAAGGTGAGTGACACAGACTCTTTAGAGCCTCTAGTTTTTTTTTTTTTTTTTTTTTCATTTCAGTTGGTTTAGTTAGATCATCTAGCCCAATTACGACCTGCTGAAATTACTTAACCATATAAAGGAAAAATGATACTTATTTATAAAAAAAAAATGGAAACAACACGTTATAAAATTCATGCGCTACAAATTCTATGAATCTAACTGTACCTTCATCATGAAATTTCACATGAAAACAAATGAAAGTTAGGGATTAAACGACCCAATTTTAAGAAGATAATAAAACAGGTAAATTGCTAAATCGTCAAAAGGGACCAAAATATGAAATTGAATTGTTTCCAATAAAATTAGCATGTTTTGGCTTTATAAATATTTAGATATGAGCGTCACTGATGAGTCTTATTAAACGAAACGCGCGTCTGGCGTACTAAATTATAATCCTGGTACCTTTGATAACTATTAAATACTAGCAAAATGTTGATGCTTTTTGTGTTAATGACAATCCGCATTGCTTCCTCACGAGAGCACTAAAGAGGACAAGAATGATAAATACAGCAGAGGTCTTTCAAGCTGACAAATTTTATTTCAATACCTTTAAAATGGTTAACATTTTCCGCTAAGATTCAAGAACAACCTTTATGTTTTTGATGTCAACCAAACTTAGATGCACCAAAAATATAAACAAAAACATCATAACTATCAGGTAATTTCGAAAACGGGGAAAATAAAAAAAAGAGACCATATTTTAATTTAAATCACATTAATACCTGACAAAACCACAATAATACGTATCAAAATCAAACGTACTCTTCTATCCATCAACGGAAAAAATGAAAAATTACCGTCATATTCCTCATTATTAAGCTATTTACTAAATTTGAGCAACGGTTCAGCACTTTTTTAAATCGAATATTATAATCCTGGTACCTTTGATAACTATTTACATTATCCACTGCTGATGAAAAGTAAACTATTATAGCATGAATTTTGAGAAACGGTTACATCTATTGAATGCACACCAATAGAAAATACAGAAAACAATGCTTTGTTTTAAAGTGGAAACCATCACATACATTGTAATAATTCCGGTTATGATAGATATCATAAATCTAGCTTCCAAGTTTACAACAATAACGCACATACTTACAAATATTAAAGCAGGGGATATTTCGTGATAAAACATTACCATTTCCGCAATATTTTCACTTGCTAGTTGAAATCATATACGTGGCTGAACTCTCAATTGTAAAAACTTGTTTGTTTTTTCTATATGCCATTTTGTTTTTCTTTGTTGACATATTTTTGGTTTGTTTTCATAGTTATTCAGATTATAATGCAATATTGACTGCTGTATCTCTTTTTTGGACATTTATTTCTGTTATGTCTAATTGTTTTGTTTACACATTATTGTCAATAAAATTGAATTTTATTCGACTGACATACAACTCAGAAGTTTAGCCAGCTATATAACTAGGTATAGGGGGAGGGGTGAGATCTCATAAACATGTTAAACCCCGCCGCATTTTTGCGCCTGTCCCAAGTTAGGCGCCTCTGGCCTTTGTTAGTCTTGTGTTATTTTTAATTTTAGTTTCGTGTGTACAATTTGGAGTTTAGTATGGCGTTCATTATCACTGAACTAGTATATGTATTTGTTTAGGGGCCAGCTGAAGGACGCCTCCGGGTGCGGGAATTTCTCGCTGCATTGAAGACCTGTTGGTGACCTTCTGCTGTTGTCTTCTCTATGGTCAGGTTGTTGTCTCTTTGACACATTCCCCATTTCCATTCTCAATTTTATTAATCCATTATTTTCTAAATAAGGAAATGTCTGTACCACGTCAGGAATATAAAAGTTGTTTCCAATCGTTTGAAGTGTTTAAGTTTTTGATTTTGCCGTTTGATAAGTGATTTTCCAATTTAAATTTTCCTTGGAGTTCTTTTTACTTTTTGTTACACCATATACTTCAAGATATTACGTCAAGATGCAATCACCAGGATCATCGCAAACTCGTCCACGAAAAGACTTCAAAAAATCAAGTCATGTAGAAAATTCAGAAACGAACAAAAAATTATAAAATCATTAGCAATATTGCCATATTGTATAACTATTTGCAGCACTGTCTCTTCTGTCATTCTTTATGATAAACGGGCATCATTATGACATAACTGAAAAAAAATATTGTATTCAGTTAAGGTTGACATAATAATTTTCGTTATTCTTATAATGAATGTGAATTGATGTTTTATTTTATAATCAGCTTGGTGTTGTCAGCTTCAGAAAAATGTCAATGAGTACACGAGTTGAGTTCAATAAAACATAACAAAACTTACATTTACACGAGCATTCCAACTCTCTCAAATATTGTCGGTTTCAGAATCGGTCCCGGTTTCGGCCTATGATTAATATGTCTAGTATTGAAAACAAATAAGTCTTGGTAAGTGTCACAAAAGAGATAAAATAGAAACAATGAATCACATTTTATTGTCCATTATTTATAGTCCAGTCAATCTAGCATAAATTTGTCCCTAACCTTAAAGTAATTGCAACAAAAGATTTTTAGGTTTCAATCTTAAGCATTATACCCCAGATATACACAGAAAAAAGTGCCACATAATCTAACTTGAGAAAGACTAAAAAATCACGATTTACAATTTGTATTGAAATGGGAGATAACTATGTAAAAAAGGCAGAAATATCAATAAAATGTAATCCAAAATTATAACTTTACCACTTCTATTCAGCAGAATGTATTGATTCTTGATATTTTAGCCATCTTTATAACAAACAACTCTAAAGGTGTTTTCATATCTTTTCATCAAGCTACAACCTAGATTTCTTAATTCACTGGTTGACCATTTATTTAATTTTTCAACATGTCAAGTTAAAGAATCTCAAATTTAATAAAAATAATTTAACATATATTCTTTTTTTTCCCCTAAAATAATATCTTCAATGCACTTTTCTTTGCTGTTATGACAAATTACTCGACATACATCAGTAACTTGGCCGAGTATCCCTGTGGAAAACTCATCATAGATACTAGGACTAAATTTTGTATTATTAGTCACTGGATAACCAGGGAATTTATTCAGAGAACTCATATTTATAGGTGGTTTGTTAGTTTTACAATGCATAGTTAGTACATACATTTTTGCAAAATGTATTGGCTCATGATTACGGAAAGTGTACAGTTTTGTCCGGTTCTGTTTATAAAGATTAAAGATTTGCACATATTCTTCTATTTATGGTTTAAAGTTTCTGTAAACAAGGTAGATTCTGAACAAATATAATTCACAGATATTAACAATATCAAATGTTAACATTATTTTTTTCAAAATGGTCACGAAGTCAAAAGTTGGCAAATTTTTTAATGGAAAATGCGCAAAAAAAAATAAAATACCCGTAACACTTCAGTTTTGTACATTTCATGTGCAGGAGATTATAAAATATCGTCAAAAACGAACTTGCAATCCCACCAAAGTTTCTTACTTTACATGAATTTTAAGAAAATTAACCAAAAACTGACAAAAAAGACTCATTTTTGCGGAGTTATCTCCTCTGTCTAATGTTAGTTTCCATAGGAAATTAATAAACAGCTGCGCTATGAGCGCATGATACACCCGATGTCTTGTGTGGAAGTTTTATGAAATAATCATAACAGTTTCTGAGAAAGTTTTAAGCAATAACCATATATTGCTTTTGAACACGGCGGGACATGTGAAACCCCCCTCCCTGTTTTTTTTAACAAAAAACTAAATATTACTAAAATAAAATTTTGAATCAAAACCAAAAAGTATACAGATCTTTAGATTGATATAACAAAGAAGTGTGTAAAGTTTTAAGCAATAATCATATATTAATTTTGAGATACGGCGCGACATGTAGAAAAACCCTTCCCTGTTTTACAAAATACTCAATAACTAAAAAATAAAATTTTGAATCATCACCAAAAAGTATACCGATCTTTAGATATAACAAAAAAGTGTGTAAAGTTTTAAGCAATAATCATAAATTGTTTTTGAGATATGGCGCGACATGTAAAGAAACCCTCCCCCTTTTTTACAAAATACTCAATAACTCAAAAATGATATTTTCAATCATCAATTAAAAGGATACAGATATTGAGATTAATATAACTAAGAAGTGTTTAAAGTTTTAAGCCACAATCAAGAATCGTTTTTGAGATACGGTGCGACATGTGAAAAAAAACACACCCCTGTTTTAGTTACAAAGTGCCGTAACTCAAAACGTTTTAATCTTATTTTCACCAAAGAGTATACAGATCATTTGACCATCATAAGAAACAACTATATTAAGTTTCATGAAATTTGAATAAGTCGTTCTCAAGTTACGGTGCGACATGTTTACGCCGGACAGACAGACGGACAAACGGACAGACAGGCGGACGGACACCGCACATTTGTATACCATAATATGTCCCGTCAAAATTTTGACGGGCGTATAAAAATGCTGATTTTCCTCAAGTTAGATTTTATGAGACTTTTTTTGTGTATATTAAGGGCTCAATACTATAGAATAAATCTTTAAAAAATGTGAATCAGGGCAGACTTGCCACTTGAAGAAAGTGGTGTAGAAGTTCACATTTATTACTTTCATTAACAATGATACTGTTTCATATTGAACCTATAAATAAAGAACACACATGAAAACAACTACACGTCGCCGGATGCTTTCAACCTTCAAGAAACAACACAATTTGAAGTGAACTTTAAAAGACTTTGGGGTGACAAAATTTGAAAGAAAAAAAACAACGGTCTAAGTTTTACTAAAACAATAATCGAAAAATTGATTCTGGAAGACAGCAATACACGACAATCACTAATGTACAGATTTGCTTATGTCTGGCTACATACGAAAACGTGCTTATTTCGTCGGTATGAATGTACATCACAATGAAAGTCACTTTTAACATAGCTTATAATACTCATTGACTCCTATATAGACTACTATAGACTATAAAAGCTTTCATTAGTTTTCAATCATTGCAAACCTTTCTGTTTTCTCAAGTATATTTCACTGAAGAAGATGACATTAAAATGTGCTTTTGTCCTTAAAGATATTTTTGCTATTTGTCTTTAGTAATCGTTTTGAGGTATTAGTTACAATAACAAATAAATAACAATCAATGGAAACGAAGATTATTCAAAACGAAACATTTTGATGACAATTCACGATGGTTATGAAGGACATAGTCTTTGTAAGGATATATGCAATGGTAACAAAGATGACAGTCAATGTGGTTTATCAATACCCATTATCCGAAATGATGAAATAACCTAATGTTTTCAATAGCATCGAAAATAATATAGCACAAAGGAAAAGATCAAGTGAGACTCGTACGTGTGTATAAAACAACACGACTTGACACATGTTGATCAATTGGGAAATTTGCATTCATTTGACAAGGTTTCAAATTCCATGCCAAGGAGGAGCTGTAAAATACCTCAAGGTTATGGCGTTTTTTTTTGTTTTTTGTTTTTTTTTTTTTTTTTTAATATTGTCAGAGTTTTACATTGTGTGTGTTTCCAGTTAAACAATAGCGCAGATTTCTTTAAATTCTTGCTTAGTTGTTTTGACGCTTTTAAATAAATATTAGCAGAACATGTGTGTTGTTCACAAAATATGTTGAGATTCTTTTGGTATAAAATCAAAAAGCTTCGAATATATCTCTGTTTAATAGTAATGATTTATCATGCAGAATAAATGACTAAATAAGGGTTTTTAGGTTATTTCTAATATACATATGTGGTCTTATTAATGTATTCATAATATTAAGAATTAACATAGATTGGGACGACAGGTGTACCTCTTCATGTTCAAACTACATTTTTTTTAATGTTCCCTTAAAGCAATATTTAGTGTATTTTCTGGTTTATCTTTTATTTCATTTCATAATTCTTTGTTTGTAACTTATAATGAAGAAATGTCTTATTTTTTTTTCTGGACAATGTTGGTTAAGTTATTCTTTTTCAGAATAATAATTTCTTATTTTTAGCAATGCCATGAGATTAAAAAAAAAATGGAAAAAAACGAAAATACTTAAAACAACCCAGAATATTGATTTGGTTCACTCATTTTATGAAGCAACATGATGGCTTGATAATAAAATAGAATTTTTTTAACTTTATTTTTAATTTTCATGTATACTTAATATACATCGTATGTACGATTTCAATAAAATAAATTCACATTTGTACCAATAGCCGTGTTTTGTTTTAAACCTTTGACCTAAGGATTCTACTGCAGGGACATAAACCCTCATAGGGTTAGAGATAAAATCGACAATGCACATCTGTCTGTATTGTTCGCTGCATAAAATGCATTTATTGGGCTATAATAAAAGTCATATCAGTTCATCATATCGGTATAAGGATGTTAATTTCAGCTTAACATGCTGTGAATTTGGACGATAAGCAAATTTACACAGTGGGAAGCCATACTGAAATTCATTGTCCATTTCATATTGAAGGCTTTTCAACCTGTGTTTGTTATTCTGTACAAGTGAAGTATTTTGTATCGTTTGACCTGGCCTCAGGTCATAACCTACACTGGTATTATACTTTTCATAACGCACCAAAATACAAATTATTTCAAAACAATTTGTCTTTCAATAAAATGTTTTAATATAAACTGTATAATTAAAGACTTTAAAAGTTGAAACACTGGGGGTTCTGCACAATTTATAACCGACGTTAAAACGATGAACTAGTACTTCAAACAGATTTTTCAAATTATTATTTGGTTGCATTTACGCTACCAAAATTCGACTTTTAACTTTGAAAGAGGACTCATAGTAAGGAATGTATGAGAAATAAGCTAGAGGATTTAATATTTCATTACATCGTTTAAGATATTGTTTTCTTTATAACCAGATATCAGATTTTTATTCAGCATTATATCTTGCATCCTATAATTGATATATAGCTAGTTGCCGAAGATATTTGGTTAAACTAGCTAGTGGTAGCCACACAATTGTGTCTCTCTCTGTTAATGTGAAATGTTGATTTATACTTTCTTTATTTCAATTAGAGTGTATTACGCGCGTCAGGCTCAAATACAAAAACTAAGGCTTTTCTACCTCAAGGATAAATTACCTTAGCTGTATTTGGAAAACATTCAGGAATTTTTGGTTCTAAATGCTCTTCAACTTTGTACTTTATGTTACCTTTCTAATCTTTTTTTATTCAAACGTCACTGATGGTTATTTTGTACGCGCGTCTGGCTCCAATACAAATTTCAATCTGGTATCTATGATGAGTTTATATTTACAATAACTGGGTCAATGCCACTGCTGGTTGAGTTTTTATTCCCCGAAGGGATCACCAGCCCAGTAGTCAGCACTTTTGTGTTCACATGAGTTATCATTGATATGGTCATAATTTTAAATTAACTGTTTACAAATGTTTGCATTTTTGAATACACAGGCTTTTCTAATTCAGGAATAATTACCTTTGCTGTATTTGGCTAAACGTTTGTGAAATTTTGGTCCTCATTGCTATTTCAACTTCGTACTTTATTTTTTTTTTTTCACTTTTTTTGCAAGCGTCTATGATGAGTCTTTTGTAGACGAAACGCGCATCTTGCGCAAATACAAAATTTCAATCCTAGTATCTATAATTAGTTTGTTTGCAAACTCTGATAACTTGAGTACTAGCGAATATATCAATATGCATTCATTGGTAGCAAAGATGGTTATTTGCAAAAATATTATCACCTTTTCAGGTCATTCTACTTTTACTTTCTGGAGGTTCTTGTAATATAAATAAAATAACGATAGACCCTTACAGTACAGAAAAGATTATCAATTTTACTCAGGACATATTCGGCTACATTTTTATTTGTTTAAAGGACTAACTTTAAGCTTTAAATGGTTTGTGCATAGTTGTTCAAAGATAGCACTTGACGCTTAGATTGTCAATTGAAAAAAATAACAAGTAATTTTAATATAAGCCCTTACCATCTAAAATAATCGATTAGAAAGATAGCAATTATTCTAACTTGTGGTAGAAAGTTCCTTGTATGGTGTCAGATATCATGCTTTTGTGGTCTTTCAAAAAAAAAATAAAAAAGTTTTGCGTTTGTTAGAATGTTTTGTTTTTTATTGACAAGTACAGATGATTGAAATTGATACAGATTGTTGAATAAAAAAACGAGTGATAACTAATAGCTTGTATAGTAAAAAAAATATCAATTCTGTGTGTCTTGAGGTCTGTTATTAGTAAACATGACCTATTATTATATTCATGCCATAAATCAGTTATGAAATCTGTTTGAAAAAAAACAGCACAGATACTGTGCTGTTACAACCAAAATAAAAAAGCATGTAAGACTTAAATGTAGTTGTATTAAAATAATCATTTCTAAGAGAAATATATATTGTTTCGTATTTTCCTCCTTTTAGTTTATCTTTTTATGCCTACTACGCTCTGAATATTAAAAGCATTTCTTTATACAAATCTAAAATCTTCTCCAGCATACTAGACTAAGAATAACAATTTATCCAAGTTATTGAATCTTTACTTTAAATTTAATTTATTGTTACAATTTCATATGTATCTATATACAAACGGTCAACCATTTACATTAGGTGACTGTTTCAGCTTTTATCTACATACAAACCAGATATATCTCAAAGATAAACAACAGAATTTTACCAATCTGGTTTTCATGATGTTTTGTCACCGAAATCAATTTATCGACGAATTTTAACCGGTGCAATACCACGTCTTCACTATCGAAATAAGACCAGCTTTAACTCCCGAAGAATCTGACTTCATCAACAGAATTTTGCTCATTCTTAAGACGTATTTTGATGGCCTTTTTGTCTTTTTTGTTCGATCATGGTGTTGTTTGCTTTTCTTGTACCTATAAAGTACAAGGTTCATCTTATGCCAAATACAGTTTTTTTACATTTCAACATTATCATAAAATTGCAAAATGGCCATCATTTAGTTCTTAAATAATCTATGTCAAAAGCCTTTTACTTTTTTATAGTAAATATTATAACAATAAATAGTAGTACATCACACTTCGGATGTTTTGTCAAAATACGATGATCTTATGTATAGTTTAGACTTAAAACCTTGAGGAAACAGTTGGCCGCAACCTAGGATCCAAAATATTCTGTAACCAGGAGTTGCAAATAGTTATATTGAATACCTAGACACAAAAACTGACTAGATCTTGGGTGGCCGCTAAAGTAAATTATGCTTAGAACTGTTAAGAATTATTGAAATGTAATATACAATGTATATAGTATAATGAAATACATTGAGAAATTGTATCGTTATGTTTAAAAATCAAAGATCCTTTATTCAGTATAAAGATACCCCTTAACCAACCCCCATAACAGGAAACCCAATTTGCCTCAATATTTTGAAAATGATATTATTATACAAAACGGTATAATACACGTTATTTGCGTTGATACATGGTATACTGCCATCTTGAATTGTATATTCGCAGTACACAATCGGTCTTGTTTTTTGCCCAAATATGCAAATTGGGAGAAAGATTTGCAATTTTTTGGTTAAACTTTTTATTTATATATAGAAAACTTAGTGATTTATTGCATTATGTGAAATGTTTAAACAAATACCAAATCTTTGAGTTTTTTTATAATTATTTGTTCAACTTAGCCATTAAGGAGGAGAAAATCTTTTGATAAAAAAAATATACTGGATTGATTCAGAAATAATATACTTGTAGCAAGAAGAAAAGTTTGGTGACACCAATTTTTCTTTTTATTTCCAATAAATATTATAAAACCTATACCTTTTATCATATTTATGAAAAAAGCATAGTAAAATCTTCATTTGGGCAAAGGACAAAACAAAATTCTATCTGAGGAAATGTATACCGATGATCTACCTTGTCTAGCCTATCTAGCCTTGTTTACCCCAATTGAGAACTATAATTGACCTATCAGAGCAAACAAACATTTTCCTATGTTTTCGTTCGTTTCTAAAATTTACATTACTTCTGTTTCAGAAAAAAAGTAACGGATTTCAAATCAGAGGTATTTATAAAATAACTTATTTGTAATGGAAGAATGGGAGTGGAACGAACATTGATACTGTATGTGTGAACTCAGCATGTTATCAGATGTGTTTTGTACTTAATATTATGGATGGATTTTTTTTCTACAGCAAAAAGGTACATGTGCAATGTCCTATGTCAAACACAAATAAAATAATGAATACAGTAACTTGAATGTTGAATTTTATGATTTTCATTAAATTTATTATTCATACTCTATGACTAAGTATCAACCTTTTCTAATTCAATACCGACCTTTACTTTCAATAATATTTAATTTGTGTTGTCTGATGTCATTGTATGATAACTATCTAACATTACACAATGTTGTATGTTACTGTAATTGACAATATTACACGCACGTGTTAGGCAATATCAGTTTCTAATACCAAAGCCGTATAAATCATATTAATAGTTTATTTGGAGTAAAGACGGTAGGGGTCATTAGGAATGTACAAAACACGATGACATTTACGTGTTAAAAATCGTTCAAATCTTAAGTGACATGAGATTTTTACGACTAGAGATTTTCTAGTAGCTTTATAGAATCTTCAGGATGACACTATGGCCTCTTTGTCTGTCTGGTTCTAGATTTCATAAATTTACAATTATTACAATAGTATTATAATAATCCTGTTATGTCAATTGTTACTGTTAAAACATGGTTTTATTTTGAAAGCCCAAATTATACCAAAATTTAAATATAAACACTCTCTAGTTGTCTTGTGTTGAATACATTCATAGTCTTGGAAATGAAATTTATCCGTTTAATTTGAATTTATATGCTTCCATTTAAAACATTTGGTTAACTTATTTAAGCGAAAAGAAAAGACTCCTTTGCAGTTTTATTGAGTCCTTACCTCTGATCATTGCTTTTAATTCATTTACCCCTAGTGTACTTTTTATTATGTGTTTGAAAAAATTACCTTTAAAGATCACGATACTTTTAACTAGGACGTATCTGTGGCATATAGTGCATTGAGGACTTATCTCGACCACTATTATTATTTAATTCGCCAATAGACATAAACATTGGCAAAATACAAATCAGTTATGAAGAATTCATGCATACACGTGTTTACTGTTTCATCATTTTTTTTGGATTTACTGATATCCTTTAAGCAGCAATTTTCACAACATGTAGGGAATAGCCTCAGTAGGCTTGCAGAAGAGTGACAGTCTCGAAATCGGGAGGTAAAATGTTCGATGAAGGCCCTGGTCAAACTAAAGACAAAAAAATCGGTATATGGCTGCTTTAAAAGAAAGAGTTGAGACTGGTTGGTTCGGAGTAAACAAATGTGTCGGGGTAGGGTGACATGTCTTACGGGGAACAGTTAATTTATCATCAGTGATCTATAACGTTCAAAATTCGGCTTATCATGTTAATCTAACACTGAAAATTCAGGGTTCATTTCCAAACTCTTTAAAATGTAATGTTTTCTACTTGGCGCAGACACAACAACCAATTCCTCACCATCAAGTAGATGAAAGGGAATTCCAAAGCGGTGATGAAATTCCGAAAATTAATAGCACGATGCAGGACAGAGACAACAAGATCGACCTAATCTGTCAATGACATTTATCGATACATAACTGTCCTCTGGTTCCATAATACCAGAAGTGATATCAGAAGCTCCAGAAGGGGGATTACTCTGCCGCACGCAGAACCGCTAAAACTTGTTAAATTCGATTATTTGATATATTTATTATGTCTGATAAATCAATTCCGTTCTAAGAATCAAAAATACATCAAAAATACTTCGGAAGTTACATGTATGAAAAACTCATCATAGATACCAGGAGTCGATTTCACAAAAAAACTTAAGACTAATATTGATCGTAAGTATACTGAATTGTTCATGACTTACGATCAATCTTAGTCTTAAGTATTTTTGTGAAATTGACTCTAGGATTAAGATTGTGTACGACATACGCGCGTTTTGTCGACAAAGGCTCAAATCAAAGTCTAAATAAAATTTCATATTAAATTTACAAAGATATAGATAAGATACTCACTTTTTTTCGACCAATTTTTATCATTTCGACCTTAAATCGTAGTAACAATGGAAAGCTAAGTCTTTACTCAGATGTACTTTTTATTTCTCTAAGGAAGACATATTTTTTTCCAATTAAAACCGAGACGTTTGCAATTACAATATTTTTAAATTTACACAATTCAATACTTTACATATATAGCATTTTTTTTATTTTCTTATTTTTGCAATTAATGAACGATTGTGTTGAGTTTTTCAGCTATGGAACTTTTTTTCTTTTTATTCTTAAAATAAATGTATATGCAGTATTCTTGAAATTTGAAACCTAGTAAATTAATGAATTATTGATAAATCTATTCAAATATATATATATAGCGTTTTTTGTTTTTTTTAATTTCAATTTTATGTCCATTATTAATATCTATCAGAGTATGTTTTAATGACCAGTGATGATAATTATACTTAACTTGTATCAAACAATAATTTCATCAGTTATAATTTATTTATTTTTGACACATGAATACGACCTTGTGCCCCATTACACCCAAAACAATAAAATGTAATATTTTTTTATGTTTATCGTTGTCTTTTAATTCCAAAAGATTATCGGTTTTAAATCAACCAGTATTGCAATCTAAACATGGTCAAGAAATTATATTAAAGGAACATTTTTCTTCAATGATCTTGTTCTATTCAAATAATGGCCACTGCGCGTGCAGGTCACGTGCAAGACAATATCAGATGGACATTTTTCCAATTTGATCATTGACATCTCCGATTGGTTCAAGTGACCGCGAGGACAGAAAACACAAGATATTACAATATTGATACGCTCGTAGTATAAATGATCATTAAGAAACGATCGCAAACCACCCATCCGTAAAATGAATATTTAACAAATGATTATGGATGCTATTATTTGCGTATGAAAGGACTAAGAACAGTTCCTTATTGCTGATTGATTGAAAATTTCTTAAGCTATATTGACCACGTGAATGGAACAATAGAACGTTATCCGTATAAATATCTTACTATGCAGTCTTATTTCTTCACTAAAACTAAATCGACCGTACCCGTTTAATATTTATTCACACCAGTGCTTACTAAATGAGTATCAGATAGGAATCACAGAATTAATTATTAATGACAAAATGTCTCGATCTTTTTATGTCGATTCTTTGATTATGAAAAGACCAGTTACACAGAGTTTAGGTACCACTAATCCTGTGACTATACCTAGTGCTTTAAGACATTCTTTGCCTGCCTCCCATATGCTGCCGTCTCATCCACTACCGTGTTATCCTAGACATTCGACAGATATGTTGAGTTTTTGTTGTCCACTTTGCGTCCACAGTCCGGCGCCATTAGTACCACAAAGCAGTGCTTCGATTCCATCAAATACACCAACAAGTTTTATTAGTACAACAGTAACGAGTCTGCAAAACCAGAACTTTAACTTCCAAAAACAAAAATCATTGGAACATAGAAAATTAATGCAACAAACAGAAAAGGAAAAACCATATTCGGATATAAAGAAAAAGTCTATTTCCAATTTAGGTAAGTACGATAATTTATAATTAATGATAAATATTATTTAATTTATCGAGGCAGAATTTTATAATAGCTTATTTTTTTTTTTTTTTTTTTTTTTCAAGTATTAATTTCCCTCTCCTTATTTTTAAATTTGTGAAGTTCTAATGTCTATTTTTTCATAGTTTTTCCTTTCAATTTTCTTCCTTCATATTAAATTATGTTAAATTATTTCTTGCATGATATCATACAGAGAGTAAATTCGAAAAAAAAAATATTTTAGAAATTTTAGAAGCCTTCGTAAAATTAGTAATTGCCTTGAAAACAATAAAGCAGGTTCGTCAATTATTTGTTAAAAAAATCTATGTATTTTCATCTAGAAATAAAATAGTGTAGAGTACTAACGTTTTTAATAACGATTGCACTTTTTTTTCCCGTTTATTTGGTCGAAATCCGATTTTTTTGGCATTTCACTAAAGATGAAACTTGATTTTCTATTCTGAAAACCATTACAAAATGTCTTTAAACACAAATTAAAACATTATTATTTGTCGAGACAATAATGCCAAAACAATTATCTTGAAGATCATTATTCATATATGTGCTGTTATTGGCTTTTAACAAGCTTTCAGTAATTGCAAGAACTCATAGATCGGTACTTTGTGTTTTTTATGTCTTTCTTTTAGTTTTTTCTCTCTCTTGAATTGTACGATATGATGGATCAAGCTTTCCCCAACTAATTTTAACAATTCTTCTTAATATATTGTGCTAATACGCCACTATTCAGAGTAAGGGAAGGGTTTAACGATTACAAACAAGTTTAATCCATCCACATTATGTATGTTATAGGTCTCAGATAGTGGTTGTCGTTAGTTTGTGTCGGACCATATCTGTTTTTCGTTTTATTTTTTTACCATCAATTTTGGGTTTTTTTTTTTTTTCTCGTTTGAATTAATTCATATTTTGTCATGTCGGGGCCTTTAATAGATATAGATTTTGCTCATAGTTGCAGACTGTACAGTGACCTATTATGGCTTAAATCCGCTTCTGTTGGGCTCAGTTGAGCAGAGTTCTCATTGATCTTTAAATTATCTCTCTTTTTAAATATCTATTATCTATGTTACAGGTGTTACAAGTTCCACAGAAGATATCAATAGCAGTAAGCGTATCCGAACAGCTTTTACAAGTAACCAACTTCTTGAACTGGAGAGAGAATTCAGTACCAGCATGTACCTATCAAGACTCAGGAGAATTGAAATAGCCACATATCTGAACTTATCTGAAAAACAGGTCAAAATTTGGTTTCAAAATCGTCGGGTAAAATACAAAAAAGAAGACTTCGGAGAAACACAAGAGAAGTGTAATTGTTTAAGGACATGTACATCAAAATCGAGAAAAAGAAAGTTGTCAGGAGGTTCGACAACTGAATCAGGGGTATTTCATGAACATGAGAAGGGTGAAACCATGGATGATTTATCTGTTTCTTCGGACGACATGGAATGTGACCATTCTTGTGATACGAAGTAAAAAGATAGTTGGTTGGTGGGATAATTGTGCAATGTAATCATACCAAGTGCCATGAGACGATTTATTTGTGTAGACAATTATTTATATAAACGTGTCATTGTTTTATAAGAATTAAAATTATATTTCATATACCTGTGTATCTATGTTTTTGTCGATTGAATGTTAGTAAAACATCATACATAAAATGCAATCCTCTGCACTATCAATAGTAATGTTAATTAGAAACTATGTGAGAACATCTTTCAGTGAGTAAATATGTCCTTGGCTTACTGTGTCTTCCTACAGCTTAAAGAGAATGATTTTCTACCAATCGAAGGGGATCTAAAAAAAACACCTTTTTCTGTTCCAAGCTGTAAGAACCTTCTGTTGTCAGTATTAAAACAATTAAAAAGAAAAATATATATATACCCTCAATCGTCCGATTATTTTCGCTAAAGTGTCCTCCGTCGACTGTTCAATACATATTTAGTTGTATTCGAATTACGTTAAGCAATGATGTAGCAACAGGAACATAGTACTTAACACAAACAAAAAGAAAACACTTGTACACTTGATACATGCATTAGAAGTTCTTAAGGTGGTACGTAACACTACAGGGAGATAACTCTGTAAAATCAGCAGAACGTTTTAATGACGTTGTGTTGTTAAGGGAATATTAGCATCTCAATGATCAAAATAAGTGTTTGTCAAACTGCTATATAACCAGTGTAATTTTTCTGATTAAACGGTTGGTTCAAAATTTTTGAATTTTTTATATTTTTGTTAAAGGGTCAAAGTAAATACTGTGTCAAAATTTTATGAAAATTAAACGAGCCAAATTAATTTTAGTGAAAGTGTTGGGTACCACCTTAAAGAGAAAAAAGGTATACCAAAGAAATGTTCAAATTGATAAATTGAAAACTAACAGACAATGCCATGACAGAAGCCCGCACTCGATTGGGTCTAAAACCCATTGATAGCATATGGCTGTTTTCTGTTCTTTTCTAGGTCTCTTGTCTCTTTGATGCATTCTCCGTTTCCGTTCTCTACTATAACAGTAACCAAATGCAACATAGAAAATTAAAGACTGAGCAACACTAATCCAACCAAAAACTTGGCCAGTGGGGAGGAAATTTAAGCAGATCATACTCCTCATCAAAACAACAGATGACACGTACGAGTTGAGACATAGAAATTCATCTATATAAATTTATAAGTTATTTTTCTGAGGTGACGGTACTTATTTTGAAATTGTAAATGAAAATTAAATAAATGGCGTCATTATAGCTTCACCGCTGTTTTCCTTGTAAACAAAACAATTTTACAACAAGGCGCATTTTTTTTTTTTTTTTATTTTGATTAATAAATAGTTGTTTTTTGTATTCTTTTTATCACTTTTCTATTTTTATGACACGAATAGAAAACGAGTGCTTTAATAACTTTCAAACTATTTTTTTTTAATTGTGGCTCATGTTCTTTCTTACCTCTTTCAAAATCTTTGAATTTAGAGGAAGAGGGTTTTTTCAACTGACAGACAATTATCCCGTTCATATCTAAATTACCTTGAGGTTAGTGACTGATTCAACTAAATAATACTTGAAAAGTAATACTAGTACAAGAATCGCTAAAAATAAAAATCGCTAAAAAAAATATACCAGACAGCAAAACAGACCACACTTAATCCGAAGCACTTGGATCCTCTCCATTTAGTAAAAAAAAAGCTGGTGTCAAAATTAAATTTGCAACGTCAGTTGTATTTTGAACATTGCAGGACACAAACATTGACTTTTCAATAGGAGCTGATCGCCATAAAATTGTATTAAATCTTTTTAAAGTAAGTTTCTTGGTATTTGCACACTTTAAACTAGGAAACACTTGCTTGTTTTGCTTCGTCACATCACAATGACAACCTTTCAGAAGTAATTTACTGTAAATAGCTGCAATACGACCTACCAAGTCTGAATTTTCCTATTATATAAAGTTGAAGTAATTCTTTCGTTTCATGCTCTTTGCTTATTCTAAAATCATGGTAGGCATTATGTTTGTGAATATTTTACGCATTATCCCCTCTCGGTAAGAAGATATTTAAGAATATATTGCCTACCTAATTTAACATTAAGCATTGATCATGATATAAATGACTTATTTTGTTTGTATTTTTGAAGTGTTTCGCCTTTTTTCATTACATAATAATGAACGTATATGCTGTATCATTTATATGGACAAAAAACCTGTAAAAAGTATATGCAGCGAATCAAAATAAAACTTTTGTATCTGTTTTCATCAAACAATTTTTACATATTAAGACTATAAAAATTGATAGATTCAGAATTAAAAATAAATGTAAGTGTATAAAAACGAACATAATAAAAACATACATTAATAATAATGCAACCACCATCTTATAAGTTACAATGTATATTTTGTACATAGTTACAATTAAATTAGAGTCGTTTACAATATATAGATTAAATCTATTTCACTGGTGCTGCATTAACTGGCGATCTTGTTAAAATCAAACATTTCATGCGGATGACCTGAACATCACTTGAAACCCAAATTAACTTCTGCAATGCCTATTAAAACTTTTATGAGTACGACCTTGTGAACTACCAGCCACCGGAGAGTCACTTCATCTGCACTAATCGATCCTCGATGGGTGGGGCTCTCATCCCTTACACTGACCATAAAGTCCATTTAAATAAACTGTTTAGTATCAACAAGAATAAAATGGATATGAGAAGCGTGGCGAAGCCATAAAATAGTTGTCCTTAAATAATGAAAATAAACTTAAAGAAGTCTGTGGTAAAGAATTCTTTTCAGGTCATGAAAATATAATTATTGAGTCAACAATAAAAAATCTCCGTTCTGTCGGTCAGTTTATTTCTATTGTTGGCTTAAATTGGGGAATAAAATCGTCAAAGTAACAATATGAAATAGAAATATTATTTTTGATTGAGTTTTATTAACATCTGTTGGTAGCCCAAATTAAGTTTAATAGGGAGAACAAATTAGTTTGTTAATAATTTCACAATGGGTCATCCCATTTAGTAAATAAATCATGTATAAACATTTATGGATTAAAAATGACCTAATACTTCCATGGCACATATGGTAAGTTATGTTTTAGTTGAAAGACGTCATCTTTCCTTTTTATAACGAGGTTCTTTTGTGGCATTTTTACTTTTTATTCTTTTATTTTTTACTTTGTTTCATTACACCCCGTGTATTTAGGCTACATTGTGGTGATACGTCCAACGATTTAACAAGCTCCCCGGTGACCAAGACATTTTCTGTTCCACCATTGTTTTTGTCTTTACTTTTTTAACAAGGTCCTATGTGATTTAGCACTGACACCTGAAACAACAGCAGTTAAGTAGATGGACTGACAATGACCTTAACATTGTCATTTAATTCAAAACCTTACAATGTCCATTTGGCCATCACAGCATGGACAAGAAATGGAGTTAATTTAGTGGAAAATATACTGAAAGAAGACGTACAAATTTGGACGTTTAAAAGCATATCATATGCCAACATTTAAATCTGAGTTAATCAAGCATCTATGAAAACATTCAACATTTTCTAGATTTTTCTAAATACGATTCAAGGTCTATGAAAACTGAACAATTTCAGAGTTGATTAAATCGATCTAAATGTCTGATGTGTCTTTAAACACTTTGAATAAACAATAATTTAAAAATATAAATAATTTGACATAAAAACGAGCGATCCGTGTGCTGCCTCCGTGACACGCACCTGCTTCTGAAGCGAAAACGTATACGTCATCTTTGACAGTGCTGATTTACGTTTTTTAGCGTAATGTATTTTAAAAAAGAATAAAATTGTACAATTGTGTAATAAGTGGTTTGGAGTCAGAGCTCATTTTTTTTTTAATGCGGGTATTTGTTTAGGAGACAAATTGTTTCTCTGATGTTTAATTTTTCTTGACAGTTCAAATGATGGCACGTGATTAGGTGATAAAGGGCAAATTTTATACAAATAATTGTATTACAATTGTAGATTTATAGATGAAAGAAATAAAAACGAATTGAAGTTTGTATTACGACTGAAGGGTTTTATAAAGCGTGACAAATACACCCATCATACAAATAGGTGTTACTATAGCGGTGATAATAATGGATATTTTTTTCCAGGTATGATAATTATACTTCAGAATCACACTCAAACGATGATATAAAGGACAACGTAACGGGTGCAAGATGATTATTTCTTTATAATTCAATTAGGTCAAATGTCATCGACAGAAAGGTAAATAATAAATAAAGAAATGAAACAGATACAAACAAGATTTTCAAATTTAATGTGGTGGTTCTTAGTTTAATGAAGCCGGATTAGTGAATTGTTCTTATACCTAAAGATCTTTTATAGAAGTGAAAATCATTTTTAAGCGCCTGTCCATTGTAGCGTAAAACTACTTCTGATTGCAAAACCGTCTGTGGTCTCGTGGTATCTTGTTCGCCTCGTGTGCAAGAGGTGGTAAGCTCCAACCCTTTCTGGGTCATACCAAAGACTGTAAAATTGGTATTTGCTGCTTCGCCTCTAAGCACATAGCGTTAATGAGTCAGAAAAACGAATGGTCGTTCTGGGTCAAAATGAAGTGTCCGGCTATAGGGAAATTTCATCCTTGTGAACTAGCACGCTAACAAATTCTGGTTCAGCGTGTCGATCTACTCCAAAGCAGGATACATATTCATATCGCATTTACATATTCTTGCCATGAATATGCATTTAATTTGCCACGTTAAATAACTATCTACCTATTCAGTATTCAGCTTATTCGGATGTCAATACTATTGTCTGTGCTAACTTTCGACTATAAACGTCTTATTTATTGAGTTATATCTTAAAAATTCAAAATTCTTCTAATAGCAGCAAATACCAATATTACAGCAATTTTAGTAATTTCATCCGTCCTAAAAGTTATCGTTATATCATTTTGAACTTTCACTTTCGGTTAATTTTAGGGTTACACTATAGGTTTGGTAATGTCATAAGATAAGACAATATTACTATTATTTGGAATGTATATACATAAAAGCAAATTTCCTAACTAATATTATTATTATATACTTATGCACATTCACTGTTTTATAATCTGTCGGCATCTGTATTTTGGCATTGCACAGGGTCATTTTTTTGTATCAGACTGTTAATGACATATTTCTCTAATTCCATTGGATGTGTACTGATTGATGACTTTGTCTTAAATAGATGATTTTTTTTTTGGTTAGCTGTTATTAGCTTGGACCTAGCTAAAAGTTACTGTGAGTACTCTCAGATCTGTACTTTGTGTCTTTTTTGTTGTTAAAATGTAGATATACACAGACATGTCCGCTCTGTGTTTTTGTTACTTTCTTGTCTGCTCTGTATTGATTTGATGAGTTAAGCAACTTATTTTTATAGTGCACATAAATGAACGTAAAACAAATATGTAACACATCAACAAACGACAAGTACTGAATTACAGGCTCCTGACTTGGGACAGACACATACATAAAGAATGTGGCGGAATTAAACATGTTAGCGGGATCCCAAAACTCCCCCTAATCTGGGACAGTGGTGTTACAGTTCAACATAAGAACGAACTATAAAAATTCGTTGAAAAAGGCTTAACGAATCAGATGGATATTAACAGAAAATAGATTGGACGTGGCCGGGTACTTGTATATCCCAACAATAAAAAGACACTGAGTACAGATCTGAGATTACATACAGTGACTGACAGCTAGTTCAAAGCCACTAACAACTAATAAAAAAATCATGTGTCTAAGACTTAACTATCAATCCGTACACATCCAACATCCAATGGATTTAGTGCAAAGACGTCAAAACATTCAGAGAAAACATGACCTTCTGTAATGCCAAAATACAGGTATTGACAGATTGAAGATCAATGAATGTGTATATGTATATATGACAATAATATTAAGATTACACGTGCCTTTCCCAAGTCAGGAGCCTGTAATTCAGTGGTTGTTGTTTGTTGTTGTATATTATATTTGTTTTTAGTTTATTGCTTGGTGCATAAGTCAGTCATTTATTTTTTTCTAGTTAAAATTGTTTTACATTTATCATTCAGGACCTTTTATATCTAACTATGCGGGATTGCTTTTGTTCATTGTGGAAGTCCGTATGGTGATCTGTAGTTGCTGACTTCTATATCATTTGATATCAGGTGGAGAGTTGTTTCGTTTGCAATCAAACCCCGTCTTCTTATTTTCAAATATGCATTAACCAAATTGTAATTGTATGATGTCTTAACGCTAACTATGTCTATAGATCATACCATAAAAAATCAACAAGTGTCACAGGCTAAAAATAAGAAAGCACTGCCAATTCAACAACCTGTTGGTATCTATAGTTTGACATTGCATAAGGTCATGTTTTTCTCTGACTGGTAATGTCTTTACACTAAATCCATTGGATGTTGGATGAATTTATCACGGTGTTAAGTTGGTTTCTAGCTGCTCTGTATTTATTTTACTTCTAGTGGTTGGTTTTCTCTATCAATGTTATTTTGCTTATATACTTCTTTTGAACATGTGTGTCCCGATATATCTTCGGCTTTTGGTTTATTCATTGTCTTTTGATATTTTCCTTCTATTTACCATAAATACAAGTTCAAGTTTGAATTATCAATCAGCATCGTCACAAGAGTTTTATTATTATTATTTTCTCATTTAACTTTTCATTTAAACAACAGTAGCTTACTCAAAATCTTATTAATTCTGCTGGTAGTATTAATACTCATTTAAAAATTGGAAGGGAAAACATTTGACTTTTCATAAGTCCACTTCATTAATTGTCGGATAAGCATAATTGGTGTCAGAATATTTATTCGAAAACATGTTAAACCTTCATTCAGGAAGATCTTCAGCGATTCTAAAAGCTGTTGGATGGTCTAGGCTCACACATTTAACTTTCAAATATTTCAGTAACTGGGTATAAGGGTTACTATCCATTTTGACTAGAAAACAACCAATCGTTGATTATAATGATACATTTCGGGAGAGAAAACGCATTGCTAAAATAATATTTACTTTCTCAATTTAGAACTATGAGTACTTTTCTTAAGAATAAGTTATAACATAGGTAAGTTATATTTTTTTTATTATTATTATTTCCGTGACGTATTTTGTAAAAAAAACAAAATATAAACAAAGATATATAACGCGAAATATAAGAACAAATTATTCATAAATTTATCTAATTGTAATCAAAGTTAACTATTTTAGAATTATATCTGAGAGAAAAAAATGCGAAAGAATGGTATTCCTGGACAATGTAGTTGACCATTTTCCTGGTATGGTTCATCATTCACAGTATAATAAGTTATTCGTTACTGTACGTACACAAAAAAAAACAATTTATTTTTTAAAGTTCATCAAGCAATCATTCTTTTATAACAGTGAAGCATAAACTGTGCATTAAAATGAATATCTTTATTAATTCTAAATTTAAGGAACTTGTGTTTAACTGCTTTTCGTGGTTCTATTGTTTAATTGTGTCTGTCTGACGCCATATTCTTTAAACGATGCTTTCTTATTTTGTTAATAATTCTAAACATAGTATGAACTATTTAAATAAATGCAGAAAACTACTACTACTATATACTTTAAAGGTTGCAACTCCTTTAAGCAAAAGAGACCCGTTTGACAGTCATGTCAGATCTTTTAAGAAATTTTGTACGTTTCTTAAAGGTTTACGCTTTGAGGCTTGAATGTGTTTTATTTATTGATCCTCCGAAAATGTTGATGTTGACAATACTTTAGTATCCAAAACAGATTATTGTACATCAATAATAGATGGAAATGCCATGCCCAGTGGTACCAACATTTGTTAATTGCATGACAATGTTGTGGCTTATATCACCCAAAAGCATGGCAATCATGTACATGTTGCTACTTTATTTCAGTATCAACGACTATTGGAATGCGTACCTATTACAACCAAATAGCTAGATTGTCAACAGGAAACGGGTAAACCTTATCACCTACCAACACAAGTAGTCTTCAGTGTAAGTACCTTCTAGTTTTCATGCAAACCTGACACTATTGTTTGTTTTTTTTGCACACACAATAATCTACAATCATATCACTATATATCACATACACATTTGACCTAATGCACGCAGTAAAGGAGAGAAGACTAACATTATTGATTATCTACCGCGGGTGGACAGCTTCATCCGAAAGTCTATCCTAAATAACCTTTTTTCAACAACACCTTTGTTTAACAATGAAGAATATATGAAGTTTCAGGTAATCGTTGACTTAGTTTTAACCGAAGACGGTAAGAAGATACCACGAAAAAAGTCAAACACACTGGTCGAAAAGACAAACAACTTCATAGTACTAGTTAATGTAGAAAATGACAAATAGAGATAACAAACAGTTCACAAATCACTCCAGTAGTCAGCACTTTTGTGCTGACATGAATTATCATTGATATGGTCATACGTATGAATTAACTGTTTACAAAACTTTTGAATATTTGAAAAACTAGGCTTTTCTACCTCAGGAATAGATTACCTTACCTGTATTTGGCAAAACTTGTAGGAATTTTGGTACTCAATGCTCTTCAACTTCCTACTTTATTTGGCCTTTTTAACTATTTTAGATTCGAGCGTTACTGATGAGTCTTTTGTAGACAAAACGCACGCTTGGCGTAAGTACACAATTTAATCCTGGTATCTATGATGATTTTAATTCCAACCACTGGGTCCATGCCACTGCTGGTGGAGTTTCAATTCCCCGAGGGTATTACCAGCCCAGTATTCAGCACATCTGTGCTTGAATTATCATTGATATGGTCATATGTATGAATTAACTGTTTACAAAACTTTTGAATATTTGAAATACTAAGGCTTTTCTACCTCAGGAATAGATTACTTTACCTGTATTTGGCAAAACTTTTAGGAATTTTGGTCCTCAATGCTCTTCAACTTCGTACTTTATTTTGCCTTTTTAACTATTTTAGATTCGAGCGTTACTGGTGAGTCTTTTGTAGACAAAACGCACGCTTGGCGTAAGTACAAAATTTAATCCTGGTATCTATGATGATTGTAATTCCAACCACTGGGTCCATGCCACTGCTGGTGGAGTTTCAATTCCCCGAGGGTATCACCAGCCCAGTATTCAGCACATCTGTGCTTGAATTATCATTGATATGGTCATATGTATGAATTTACTGTTTACAAAACTTTTGAATATTTGAAATACTAAGGCTTTTCTACCTCAGGAATAGATTACCTTACCTGTATTTGGCAACACTTTTAAGAATTTTGGTCCTCAATCTCTTCAACTTCGTACTTTATTTGGCCTTTTTAACTATTTTAGATTCGAACGTTACTGATGAGTCTTTTGTAGACAAAACGCACGTCTGGCGTAAGTACACAATTTAATCCTGGTATCTATGATGATTTTAATTCCAACCACTGGGTCCATGCCACTGCTGGTGGAGTTTCAATTCCCCGAGGGTATCACCAGACCAGTATTCAGCAAGTCTGTGCTTGAATTATCATTGATATGGTCATATGTATGAATTTACTGTTTACAAAACTTTTGAATATTTGAAATACTAAGGCATTTCTACCTCAGGAATAGATTAACTTACCTGTATTTGGCAACACTTTTAGGAATTATGGTCTTCAACGCTCTTCAACTTCGTACTTTATTTAGCCTTTTTAACTCTTTTGGATTCGAGCGTCACTGATGAGTCTTTTGTAGACGAAACGCGCGTCTGGCATAAGTACAAAATTTAATTCTGGTATCTATGATGAGTTTAGTTACAACCACTGGGTCGATGCTACAATTGGTGGAGTTTTAATCCCTTGAGGGTATCACCAGCTGTCTACAAAACTTTTATAAGAATAGATTACCTTAGCTGTATTTTGCAAAACTTTTAGGAATTATGATCTTCAACGCTCTTCAACTTCGTACTTTATTTGACCTTTTTAACTCTTTTGGATTCGAGCGTCACTGATGAGTCTTTGTAGACGAAACGCGCGTCTGGCGTAAGTACAAAATTGAATTCTGGTATCTATAATGAATTTATTCACAAAAAGATAGTTGTTGACAAGCATGAAACCAATCTTAATCTGTCGGAGAGCTACGGTGCCTCTGAAGGATATTTCCATGTTCAAAAGGTGGTACACAGCTATCGTGATGCTCGTTTAAATCAAAATGACAATAATTTGTATTCGGCAATCTGTTTTGAATTGAAAGCAGTGTGAGATTTCGGCTATGCGAAACATGTCACACATACCTGGTGATGTGAGGCACAGATATCTCCAAAGGAGATGAATGAAATGTTTACTATATAGAAATGGTATTTAATAGCTTCTTCTAATTAGAAACCTTCTACCAAGGACAATTGATAGTGAACACAATAAATTTTGTTTTGTTTTTGTACACCTATTTTGAAGCGGTGCTTTGTATTTATCGTAATTTTCTCTTTAATAAAGCAGATGATGATTCTTGCGCAGTTTATATTTGTTTTCCAACTAAAAGTGAGTATCATCAACACCAATTACACCGTCAATGGAGTGCAGGTTCGTTGAACTTTATTGCAGTGGTCATCTAGGGTCAAGTTTTCGAGTGATACATGGACCTACATTGGGCCTACAAACTAACGTGTTTGTCGTGGGTCTCTTTCAAAAAAAGACACTAGAACCAAACAAGTTTCCTAGTGTTATATATTGATAAAAGGAAATGACCCCTTTTACATGTACCGTTAGCAAATAACTTTGAATAAACGGAAAGTTACCAAATCTGGCGGATAATTTTCGACCAGAAAAAAAGCACATATGTATGGATTAATCAAACATAACATGCATATACAGACAAGGAGTAAAATCAAAGAGTTGATCATGACCATTAAAATCAATTGTGAATTTTGGGAGAGTTGAGTATATTTGCTTGCCAAAATTAATGAAAATAAAACTTCAGGAATGAGGGGCGTAAGAAACACTATTCTAGAATTACCTAAATGATAAGCGCTTTATCAGTGATGACTGCTGTAACCATATTTTGACTATTTTACCGATTATGTCTGTTTTGTTCACGCATCGTTGTAAAAAATAACGGAATTTGATGCGACTGTCTTAAAAGTGAGAGGTTAAGCGCTATAAAACCAGGTTCAATCCACCATTTTCTACATTTGAAAATGCCTGTACCAAGTCAGGAATATGAGAGTTGTAGTCCATTCGTTTTATTCTTTGATTTTGCCATTTGATTAGGGACTTTCCGCTTTGAAATTTCCTCAGAGTTCAGAATTTTTGTGATTTTACTTTATCCCAAACATTTGAAAGCCAATGATGTGTATTGATATGTATTTGTTACAAAAATTGTTTCAAAATAGAAGCAAAGGATACAAAAATGATATTCAAACAAAGAAATCTAAAACAAACCGATAATGTCATGGCAAACAAACGAAAAAAACTACCAACAGACAAATAAACGTCACACCACACAACATAGAAAACTAAAGACGGCTAAATACAAACATCCTTGAATACCGTGGATGCTCTCAGGTGCTCTGAAACAGAAAGCTGATCATGCTCCGCATGTGGCATTATTTGTGCTGCATATGTACGTACAAATCCGGTGAAAAGTCTATTCCGATTGGTCTTATCCGAGGAAAAATGGATCGAATTGTGGCTACGACAATTTAAAAAGATCATTCCTTGTAGTGTAAAAACTAAACTAAAAGGTAAACCAACTCGTGATGTTAAACTTTACTACTTGAAATTCTTTGTTTATTAAATTCCTTGTAGGCCGCAACCCTCTAGCAAGACAATCATACTTGGAAACACAAGCTCTGAAATATCGTGTCAACGGGGAGATATATACTCCATATATATGTGACGCTGGAATATTGCTATTTAGAAATGTTCAGTTCCAAATTGGAAAAATGAAATCATCTTTTTTGTCGTAAACTTTTGTTCTCAACCAACACTTATTGTAAATCTAGATGTGAGTCGAATAAGAGCCAGACTAAACTTTATCTGTTTTATTCTTAAGTTGAAGTTCGGTTTGATAGTTCAACATAGACACATAGCTTTTACTTATTTAGCAGCACTCACAACCGCAAAGTGGAAAGGGATTAATATAAGTTGCAAAACTTGTTTCTCAATCCACTATAAATAAATATGTTTAAACTAAACTAAACTACTTATTTAGTGAGAGAACGTCTTCTTTATAGCTGAACGTAATGTTAATGGATAATGTTAGCTTCTTTTTAATCTTTCGGAGAATTTCCTGTATAAAGTCAGTCTCATATGAATAAAGGAACAAGTTGGCAAAGAGAGGTGAACATTTGGTTCTCATGGGAAAACCTATAGTTAACTAGTGTTTAAAATATGTTAAGATCCAATTCTTTAGGTGAAAGTATAGCACTTAAGTAAATGCATATACTTACTTGATAGCGATCGACCAACTCCTGATTTCAGCAGTAAATAAAGGCAACAAGGAGTTTACCGATGTTCAAATCTCTTTAATCGATTAGGAACACGACGGGTGCCACATGTGAAGCAGGATCTGCTTACCCTTTCGGAGCACCTGAGATCACCCCTAGTTTTTTGGTGGGGTTCGTGTTGTTTATTCTTTAGTTTTCTATGTTGTGTCATGTGTGCTGTCGTTTGTTTGTCTTTCAATTTTAGCCATGGCGTTGTCAGATTTTTAGATTTATTGAGTTTGACTGTCCCTTTGGTATCTTTCGTCCCTCTTTCAGGAAGAAACACATCGAGGTACACAAACAAACACTTAGAGAATCACCCAATCTCTAAGGAGACAAATCGAGGTTAAGAAACAAACACTTAGAGAATCACTCAATCTCTAAGGAGACAAATCGAGGTAATCAAACAAACATTAGGACCATCGGAATTTTACGGAGGTCAACTTGACAATATACCTGACATGGGCTCGATAGTATTTAGCTTTGTTTCGTGTATTTTAGTCTAGACACCATCTAATTAACCATCGAGTTGACCTCCAAAAACTCAGATTGTCTCAGTGTTTTTTTTATCTCGATTTGTCTATTCCAACTTAATCTATAAAAGCTGCGAGACCAAGTAAGCGTCTTCTGCTTTGCTTGCACCACCCGCATGGCGAATCTAGCATCAGTAAAAATGTCTCAATTAAGAGTAGGACACAATCGGTAAAATTGCAGATACGGTAATATTGGGACGATGTGTATACAATCATTACTATTATGAATGTGAAAGTGCTTTTGATATTGAACACAATGTTAACTTGACTGGACATGATAAAATGAAACTGTTATGGTCATTAATTTAGTCAAGTGGCTCGTATCGTGAGTTTCACTTTTTTTGTAGTTACTAACTGATTAATAAATCATCACCTTTCAGGGATGATTGGTTTATTATGCATTCACGAATAATCTCAATTACCAATTGTTAGGAACTGTTTTGTTACATAACTTTTTGAAGTGTTAACTTCTCATATCAATATATGTTTATTTTGCAATTCAATAGTTATTTATAACTTCTACATATGCTTTGTACTTTTTGCACTTCTGAATCTAATTGGGTATATATGTTTTTAACCGGATTCTGAGGTTTTAAATAAAAGCTCATTAATCTTTACCTAAATATTCTCCAGATGTGTATGGATCATACTATGTATATAAGGTATTCATATGTTTGCATTCTTAATGATATTGTTCGCATAGTATATATAGAAATAGATCCAGCTGTATATGTTTCGGGAAATTTCTCATCAATACTATAGAACAATGTATATAACTATTCTGGACTTCCTTATAAGCAAACTTAAACATATTTACATGACCAATAACCATGTACTTTTTATCAATATCACTGATTACATTTTAACGTTGTGTTTCCGTTGTGTCGTTTGTTTTCTCTTATTTTTGAGTGTGAATTCACATTACTATAAGACGTGTCACGGTACTTATCTATCCCAAATTCATGTATCTGGTTTTGATGTTATATTTGTTATTCTCAAAGGATTTTGTCTAATGCTTAGTCCGGTTCTGTGTGTGTGTGTGTGTGTGTGTGTGTGTGTGTGTGCGTGTTACATTTTAATGTTGTGTCGTTGTTCTCTTATATTTAATGCGTTTCCCTCAGTTTTAGTTTGTTACCCCTATTTTGTTTTTTGTCCATGGATTTATCAGTTTTGAACAGCGGTATACTACTGTTGCCTTTATTAGTCTGATATTTGGTTTTCGGTTAACAATTAATCGTTAAGTCATACAATGTACTATCAATTTACATAAGTATAGTAGTTTCTAGTACCTGAAATGAAAATAGGCGGAGAAAAAAATAATATTTAATTCCTAAAGAAATATATTTATCTTTGTGATGATTTCAACCCTCTTTAAAATGCTCTATTCTTCAATTTGATAAGCAGTTCTCTTTTTCTTTATTGTTCTTTTTTCAAATAAATTAATTGTTTGTAAAGTAACAGTCAACTATTTTATTGAATCTAAGTACCAAATCTGGATTGTGATTCATATTATCGTTTATCATCATATGTGTATATTATTTAATGCAAAATGTTAAAACAATAATAAGTCGCTACTTGTTCGGGTTTTATTTTTGTTTTCTTCAGTATAAAGTAAAGGTACAAACAAACAGTCGTTTATTTATAACAATGCCTTAAACTGTTGTCATTGTTTAATAATATACGTATGTTTGTATCGTTAATATATAATAATATTTTTTTCTCGTTTTTTACTTAAACTACTTCTGCCTTTTCATTTGTCTTATATATTACAAGGTTCAGATATATTTCTTTTCAAACTTTCAAATATTTTGAACGAGATTTAGACTTTTGATATTGCTTAATCAATTTTTAATTATAAGCCATTTGTTGTTCGTTTATATCATTTTTGTATTGATAAAATATTATTTCCAAAAGTCATTATATCAACATTTACGTCTGTGTACACAAAAATTAGCATGTCAAAGTTAAATAACATTTGAATCCAGCTTCCAGCTAGCAAGCGATTATCATTGTCCTCCGATTTGAATGACACAAAATATAATTAGTGGTGTCTTCATATTGTTCACGATCAGACACCTGCTTTACATATTATCTCCCCAACCATAACTTCTTCAAACGTTCATCTTTCATCTTTCATATTCTATGGATATCATACATAACATAGTAGGAGACGGATTCTCTTCTATCAGGAAATACCGCCATAGTTTGAATTACAGTGCACAGCATTGCATTATCGATATTTTACAAGGAGCAGATAACTCTAATTTATTTTCATGACAAAAATGCAATGGAAATGTCTGAGGTTTCGTTTATGTTTCTTTTAGTTTACGAGCGCAATCTAATGTTTGAAACTTGACAGAAACAACAATTTGGAGAGTTCTTTAAGTAATTCAACAACCAAAACATTAATTTGACACCTTTTATGGCAAATAAAAAGAGTCGAAAGTCTCCATTCTACGTCCTAGACACCCCACTTCAAAGTACAAAGATCTTGATAACAAATTTATTGCTTCAAATCACCTAAGTCAACATGCTTCTTAAACTACAAATTTATCATCGTGTAAAAATTAATTTGAATATTCAAAAGTGGATTTAATCAGCCTCAAATCTGTTTTCATCTGTTACTTGTTTCTCGCTAACCAAAGGCCTCATGGTCGACTTTTAACAGTTTCATAGCTAGCAATCATCATTCATTAGTGTAATATGCTTTCAATGGCCCCATCATCGTCAATTGCCATCTGATTACAAACGATGCGACCATATATTACTTTTCTAGGAGCAGATTTTCTGCAGCTCTCATTATATAACTACGATTGGGATGCAGAGGCGGAAAACCATTACATCAGTCTTGCACTTTGAATTAGAACAACGGCTTTTGAAAATTTCAAATTTCAAAAGCTTCTTTTGTAATATTATAAAAGAAACCAATGATTGTAAACAACAAAGAATAATTAGCGAGTGATTCTCTATCAGTAAACGGCAGATGGTGCTTTTGAAGAAATGAATTAAAGTTTCCAAAAATGATGGAAAGTTTTATGAAATTTGCGTCAACACCGAGGTTCTTAGTAGAACCAATTAGACAACAGAAATTTAATTAAGTTACGTAATAAAGCGTAGATTCCATCTCCTTTAATGAAGGTAGATATTAAAATAGCGTGAAGAACGATTTTAATAATAATTACAGTATAAATTACCCAGAAGCTGCTTAAATTTGGTCTCGGACACGTGGACCTAGAGTCTTGACAAAGTTTTCAACACGTGCTCTTTTCACTGATGTTCATGGAGTGTGTGCATCATTTTTGAGCTGAAAATTTCTCTCGCTTCCATATAATTACCTACAGAAGTTACTGAGCGTTTTATAATTCGTATGCATTGCAAGTTCCGCCTAAGTAAACGATGTGATACTGCCAACTCATACTGGCATACGTCCCATCGTTTGTATCAGTATTATCAAGTCGCATCCCAAGTCAGGATCAAATGATTTTTAAACTTCTTATTGGCTGACACCTGCTTTCGAAAAATGGTTCCATGTGGGAACAGATGCAGTAAACATAAATGATAATCAGTGAAAGCCAATTCCAAACTGTTCAAAATTGTTTGTATAAAAATAAAAGAACAGATTTGTATCCCCCAGGATGCCATAGTGATGTAACTATAAACATGCGGTCTTGTGTCAGCATAGCACTGTAATTTGAAGTACTTAGGATTCTTAAGATGCTGAATGGCACAGACTCTGACAGTGCTCGAAGCAAATTCATCAGATGAATAATTCATAGCCTCTTTTGAGAACAATTTTCAATTCAAGTGGTAAAGACAAAGCGATTTAAAAGTGATGAAAGTTTACATAAGAATACAATGTAATTATTGTCATAATTTTTCAGTAGTGCTCTTAGAATCTAACGGCAATTTCTATCAAAGAAAACACATGGCAAAAGCTGACATCCAGCATAATATTTCGTGTATAAACTCCATATCAAATTGTTATTCTGAAGAGATCTAAAAGAGTTCCTTAAGTGTGCCAGAGTGTTTACAATTAATTTTACATGAAAAGACAATGTCAACTTAAATTAAGACAAAAATTTGAGATGTTTACTTTTAATCGGTTTGTTTGCATAAACCTGCTTTTGTGACATTATTTTTTAATGCAAATGTCGCAAAAAAATATTTATTTCATATCAAGATCATTTCCAAATATGTTGTCCTATTGTTGGCCGTCGTTAACAACTAAAATAGAGTCATAAGAGTTTTTTTGTTTTTTTGCTCTGTTGTAAAACTGAGTGTGCTTTAAATAATATTGTTATAATGGACAAGGATTTTACACTATATTTCAAATGTTGAAGTTCAACCAAAAGCATGACCTATCTAAATTCATTTTATCTCTCTTTTTCGGTTTCAAGATAATCAATAACTGTCTCTTAATATATTTAGATGTCAAAATATAGGACAAAACTAAATACATACGTTTATGTAAGTTTAATCTCATACTTTGATTGTTTTTTAATACAAACAAAATCCGTCAAAAGACGATTTATTTCGCGGGAAACTTTTGAAATGCAGCCTTCCCATCCTGCAAAGCGATGACAAAAGCAAACATCCGGTGCATCGAGCATGTCATTAGCATGAAAATACTGTTCTTTGTGCAGACGGCGATATTCAATGTACAATACGAGAAATACTGAACAAAGATTTCGATCAATTTAACAAGGATAAATAGTGTATTATGATTTGTAATTATCTCAATTACCACATTATATCTACAATATGGTGATAAATTTAGGGTAAATAGACAATATGCTCCATTTGGTATATCCAAAGTCATATTTTATATCAATATGTCAGTTTACTGCACACGATTCTCTTTGTTGCAATTCAGTAATGAGCATTGTTAAGTTTATCAATTATTCGATATGTTTTAGTTGCACAATGTAACGGTAAATTTTTTCAATAGGAAATTTATCTAATCCTAGCTTACGCAGTTATACAAGTGACAATAAGGGTTTACATAATTTCTTCAAATTACAACTGAAAAAATGAAAATGTTCTTTCGTTCGATTAAAACAAATATTTTCATAAATAAGTTATAACATTTGTTTTAATATATAACCGTTTTAAACTTTTTATATATAAAAAATCTCTTTATATTTTTTTATGATATCAGAATGTGACATCTTAAGAGCACACTTTTTGTACTGCCTATTCAATAGTTCAATGAACACTTTATACACCTGCTTATTTTGTAAAAATTACGCTTTTGAGGGCGAACTTATTGTCAATGGAAATTTCCAAATTATTATTTAAAAGACAGTTTAACAATACAATTTGCCAAAGGGTCAGAGCAATTTTTTTAATAGTAGTCCTTCTATCAAAATCCTTGTCAGAGTATTTTATTTTATCAGAAAGGAAATATTCTTTGCGTTTGGACTAAACAAATGTACTCTTTTCGATATATATGATATCATTTTCATTAAAAAAAATCTTACAACTAAGAATTGTCACAGTACAAAAAACTCATCGGTCCGCGTTGTTCTGGGTCCAATATGCAAAATACTAATGTTTAATGATAAATGTACTTTATAGTACAATTTGAGTGTTTAATTTTTGAATAAATGTGAAGAAACCAATGCTAAAAGAATTTATCTGTTTTCTAAATTTGTAAAAGAAAAAACCAAGAACCCAATTAAAACTAAGGTTTCTACTCTCTCAGGCATGGTTGGCCATTAATGGATTTGACCCTTTTTGGTCATATACCTCTTCAACTATTTCTTGTTTATCTTTGGCTTTTAAATATTTGGCTTTGGACATTTCTGATGAAGGTAAATCCAGAAACGCGCTTATTCTGAAATTCAAATTGTATAATGGTATGTGTTGTCCAAACAAAATCCATGTTGCAAAAATGGTGGACTATTGTTTAAACAATTGAGTTAGACTCATATTTTTAAATATTTTTTTCATAAAAGTACGATTTGTGAATGAGACATCCGAGTTCTCATTTTACTTTTAAATTTTACTTAATTGCGATGAATTCGGTTATTCCTGAATTCCTTTTTTGATCGATCCTATACATTTTCTTAGCTTTAGTTATACATCTATTGGGCATGAGCGTTTCTGATCATGATAAAGGTAAATTCAGAAAAGTGGTTTGAACTCAACATATTTATAAATCTTTATTTCCGAATTGTAAAATGTACCAGTAACAAGAAATTTAATTGTTGATATCTTGAAATATTGAACATTCTATATATAGTCCAACTGTTTGGGTTTTTTTTAAGTGCTTTTATAATCACTATTAGAGTATGCGTAAAAGAATTTAAGGGTCATGCCAATACTTTTGAAAACTGACACACCTTAGAACAATAGGTTAACATAATAGAATTTAACATGAGCCTATAGAACATTCAGATATCTTAAGGAAATTTAACAAAAAGTTAAATACTGAAAACATAATACCAAAACATATAACGTTTTTAAAATTATTAAAATTCTAACGATTTTTATTAAATATCTTTGAATACTTTATTTTAACAATTTTGGCAATGTTTCTTTTGGTCATATAAGTACTCACTGAGTCGCTATACAACATTGTTCTCTAACTTTTTTGTTTTGAGCCTTCCTTTTGAAGATTGATGAACGCACTTTGTACACACCAAATTTATGAAGTGTTATTTTGTTTTCTTTTATATCTGACGTCTAGATAATTACCGATTGTTTTACTCCTTTCAACAAGTTTCAATGAAAACATCTCCTCTGTAAAATTGAAATACACGTTATATGAACTTCAAAGTAAATAACTTGTGCAGTACGTAAAGACAATATAAAACCAATGTAATTAAGATACATAGAAAAGCAAGAAGATACACATTTTTGCATCTGTACAAAGTCAGGAGCCTCTGGCCTTTGTAAGTCTTGTATGATTTTTAGTTTTAGTTTCTATTAAATATTTCGGAGTTAAGTATGACGTCCACTATCAATGAACTATGTTTGAATGTTTAGAAACCAGCTGAAGCACGTCTCCTGGTGCTGGATTTTCTCGCTGTATTGAAGACCGATTGGTGTTCTTGTTCGGTTTGTTGTCTCTGTGACACATTCCCCATTTTGATTCTCAACTTCATTGCATGATCAAGCAAAACAGGAATCCTCAATTCCGTACCTATTGATAAATCACATTTTTTGTAAAAGAACAGCAAATGCTGTTTCAGGCATATATGTATGTTATATATATGAGCAGTTGATTCAAGGTAATATTTTGTAAAAAGTTTATATATGTTAAACATGTACTATCAAAAAGGATCTATACACGAGTAGGGGGAAGCATATTTGCGAAGTTCTTCTTACACCTTACGCTACCATTCAATATCATAATATCATTTTTTTAAATATCAATGTATTTACGGATCATTTGGAAAATTCAAAGAGAAATTAGAAAAGTAAAGTAGATTTCAAACGTGGTTTACTATCATACTTAGAAGACATGACGAAAGATTTATTTCCAAGATATTTCGGGCGGACGAAAGAACAGACTGACTGCATGACGGATCGGATCGGGTTATTAGAACTGCTTTGCCGTTAACGATAAGCGTGAAAATCTGAAAAACTAAGATAGGTTAATTCCAGCAAATGCAGTAAATGTCTGTCAGAGATGAAAACAACTTTTACATAAAGTTCAGAAAATGTATCTCAAAATATGTTCTGTTTCTATGACGGTCTATCTGTTATACCCCTATCATTAGCTCGCAATAACTAGAACTAGTTCTGTTTCGGCTAAATCTGACCTACTCTTATGATATATATCGACTTGGAATAATATTTGATTTAACTAGAACTTGTTCTGTTTCGGCTGTCTAGCTGTCCTATCCCTATCATAAATATCCACTTGGAATGCTACTTGAATTTAACTAGAACTAGTTCTGTTTCGGCTGTCTAGCTATTCTATCCATAACATTTACTGAGGGTGATAAGTGAACTTAATCAACTCCTAGAATGGACACTGGGGTTAATCTTTCAAAAAATGTAGTATATTAGATCAAAAGAAAATGATTTATTTTCTATTCTCTACTTTTTTTCTCAAAGGGTCCAGATTGGTGATGAATGTTTTTTTCTCATTTAACCACCCAGAAATTTATGACTTTCCATCAAAGTTACATTTAAATGATAAATAAATCAGGCTTAAATAGTATCATCCCTTTGAATATGATAATGATAACATTAGAGCGATCATTCGGAATAAAAGGAAGATTTCAATTTAAAAGACCAACAAAGATATTGATGTTGCTCGTCACTTTGCGTTCTTGAGATATAATTGACGCCGTATATAATACGATGATTGTTAATCTCGTGCCTTTCAAATAGTTTCGACTACGTATTTTATTTCTAATAAATGCATTAAAATACTTTATTATGAAAAGTTGGCTTAGGTTAATTTACCATCCGAAGTAGTTGTGAAAACATTTATATCATATTATAATCATACAAATAACGTGTTTTCTGTTTGTGTAATATAGCATAGCAAGAAGCTGTTTTTTACACCGTGTATTAAAAGTCAAATTAGTTTTTGGATTGTCTTTTTGCACATGAACTGGATATCAAAGACGACAAAAGGAATTTATTCCATTTTTATTATGAATAATTCTATAAAATGATATGAAGAACGCCTTCATTTTTCCGGGTTAAAAGATTCCCATTTATCAGAAGTAAGATGGCTAACAGGATTTATAACGGTGGCCAGATCACGAGAAAACCTAGGGGCAGGTGCCCATGGCCAAACTAGCAGATGACTAGTGTTGATTGGAAATTTAAATTAATTAAGAAACCAAAATTAACCATTATCCCTTTTTAAACATTTATCATCTTGTGGTCTTTTTGTAATCGGATAGTTGGTACAGTATCTTGTGTTCCGTCATAAGATGAATGCGTTATTCTATGTCTAAAAATATCATATTGAATAATTGGAAAAAATAACTCCAAAGAAAATCTGACAATTTTGATAAAAGTTTATTTTTTAATTTATATTCATTTGTAGTTTAAATGTATACCTTTCTAAGGTGAAAGTGTAAAATCATTGATTTTATTACTAATTTGTTTAATTCGGAGGTCACAGGAGAGGTTACACTTTGATAAATTATTTGTCTTGTCTTGTCTTGTCTTGTCTGTTGCGTTAGAAGTATGAACAGCTAATGAAAATATATTGTCTTGTGATAACAAAACATTATCTACGTAAACATTATTATTATTATTATTATTATTATTATTATTATTATTATTATTATTATTAGCCGTTGCAGCAATAATGCATTAAATTATTTTAAAGGTCGCAACGACATATTCATGTCAACGGATTACAATTAAGAAAATAATATAGTTCATAGAGTAAGCGTGCATTGAGCTAAAGAATCAACATAGAATATGTTTATATTTTTCCTTTCATCTATTACCCCACGTCACTACGGTTACAATTAAACTGCAAGCTGATTTTACAATGCAAAAGTCAACAACTGCATGTTTATATCGTTTTTATTTGCTCTCTATTATATTCGATTATAACGGTAAATACCGTTAAAATCACCTGTCAGAAATCAACCATACATTTAAATCTGATTGGTCAATCTACCATGCATTCATTCACGCCCCATCGCCCATACTTATTTTCCAATATTTTAATTTTATTTCAATATCATATCCCCGTTGTAAATCGAGTATATGCACAGATACTTGGATTTAGATTGCGATATCACAAATTTCAAAAGGGGGAAATTACTAAACAAAATAGTATTTCTATTGAATACAGCAGTATCCATCAACAGATTAATTGCGTAAAACATCCCCATCCGAAATAAATATGAACAAGATGCCAAAACACCAGAGACATAATGTCTCTGAAAACACTTAAGAAAAAAAATTGTATCTTAGTATAGTTAAAGTAGAATGATAATCATACACACCTAACGTCTTTACTCGTATACATTCTAGGTATATATATAAAATCTTATTTTCTATTCAAAATCTTGAAATAACTCAAACTAATATTCAATTATGAGACAAGCAAACTGTAGGAAGTCGAGTTCGGCCGATATATCTAGGACGAAAAATAAACAACGCTTTTGTTTCATTCGTACGATAACTGCGATGAACCTCCACTAACACAGTTTCTGCATGAACATTAATAAACAGATGAAATCCTACTAAAATATGACGTACAATAGACATTTGGATAGTTTACATATATAAACAGCTTGACAACGTATATAAGGATCTTTTTAAGAGGGATGCGGGTATGTGGTTTATGACGTTATTTGAAAGATTATTTAAACAGCATAAATTTTCCACACTGAAATATATCAAAATTATTAAATTATTTTTATAGCCGATCTATAATAATAGCATCCGAACATTTTAAACGCTCATGAGTAAATCTCTGCATCCTAGAAACCAGTTTAGGGAAAATTATGCTATTTTTATTATAACTGACCGATGCAAAAACAATTTGTCACCGTATTGTAATTTAATTTATTCTTGCAGCACATGTATTGTCAATAAAACGCGAGAAAATTGTTTACAAAATGCATTTTGACAGATTCCTGGTGCGATATTTTGCTAGCCGTGATTATTGGTCACACGTCCACCAGAAATTTATGATGGTCAATTTGCGTAACAATGGCAAAACACGAATTAAAGTCAAAATACATCATGGCAGTTTGAAGATTGAACGATTAAAGTAAAGTGATGATTACATACTGACCATAGCGTTTAACAAAAGGATAATGTTAGTTACCCGGTTACAACTTGTAATTTTTGTGTCAGCACTTCACCGTGATAATAAAAAACCTTCCGAACGGCTTCAAACTTTGTCCAGCTTTATTTATACTTAATTGGAATTGTAACAAGACTATAATTATAAATATTTTTCAATAAGAAAACCATGCAAAACAAATTTTAGTGGTCGAGTGACCGTTATTGGGATGAATATTAAATGACACTGGTTTAAATTTTTCGTGTGGTTATGAAAATTGAAACTATTCAGAATCTATACATAACATCATGAAACAGACATCATCCAAGCCAATTCTGATATAAATCATTGAATGTGTTGTTTAAGTCACATGCATGTACCAATACTTAAAAACTACAGAATTTCAGAATGTGAGATTTAATATCTGTATTTTATAAAATGAAACTTTTGAGTGTCAGAAAATGTCACAATATCACCTATTTAACGTTTTGGCATTTCTTGTTTACTACTTTTGGGAACCTAATTGCTACATATGGAAACTCTATGATAAAAGGCCGTATGAATTCTACATTTATGGTGTTGATGATTAATGAGGATATTGTATTATTAAAAACGAAGTTAGTAGAATCAGAGACATAAAATATGTATCTGGTAGAATTCATATGATGTCCTAAATTTACTGTATCTAAACCGTTTATTTTTTACTGAGATCACATACAAATCTGAGCATATATATACTGGTATATAAATAAGGAGAAGTGTATGCTTGTCAGTGAGACAATCCATGTATCCATCAGAGACAAAGCAACTAAAAGTCAACGTGTGGTCTCAGCCAACGTTGAACAAAACATAAAAGGCCCGGCAGGATAAAAGAAAATCTCACTTAGATCTTCATATATAGGAATATAGTTATATATTTCAAAACAATTTTGATCTTAGTCAAGAAGAAGAAAAAAGGATCTACCAAATATTTACAAAACATGTGTTTGGCCCTTAATAGCTTGTTGTTTGGTGTGAGCCAAGGCTTCGCGTTGAAGACTGTACTTTGATCTATAATGGTTTACTTTTACAAATTGTGACTTTGATAGAGAGTGGTCTTATTGAAACTCATACCACATCTTTTTTTTTTCCTGGAATTGGTAGGCATTCTGTAAACCCAAGGTATAGGTGACGAAAGTCAACTTTGGAGCGCTGTGTTGTATGGGTATACAATCTTGTTAATTCGAAAAAGGCTTCTATAAATTTCCATAAATTTTATGAAAAATTATGGTGACCATGCATGGATATTTAAAAAAGTTTGAAGATGGCCACAAATTTTATGAAAAATTATGGTGACCATGCATGGATACTTAAAAGAGTTTGAAGATGGCCATATCACCATTTGACTTCCGTTTCTAAAACAGAACACTATAGTACTAATATTTCCCAAATTTTTTGATACTGTTTTGTCAATTTAGAAAATGTTAGAATACACCTTATTGCTATTTAGTCCAATCCGAAAAAAAACCAATAACTATTTTGTTTGAAATATTTACGATGGCTTAAACAGTTCTCATTAAAATGTATCATGCATGAGGCCTTGTTTGAACAGGGTCCCAGATAGCTTCAGCTTAATAAAAAGGTGTGTAATTTTTTTGAACTTACTCCGAATGGAATGAATTGCGATCAGGTGTATTTTCGCCTATATCGGAAACAATTGTATACTGCTTTCCCTTTACAAATGTGTGAAAATAAAATCTTCAAAAATTCTATAATAAAAACATTTTTTCCTGATATTCTCGTTCGAAAGTATCTTTTTTGTCTTTAATTTCAAATTAGCGCTTAAAAAATCACTCATCAATGATTACTTAAAAAAGTAACAAAATTAATTCGGGTTGTATTATCAGTATTCTATTCCGAACAAGCACACGAATACATCTGTTTTTCTTTATAATCAATGCCATTTATCGTTTTAAAAGTATGTGAAAATAATAAGCTGAAGATAATAATAAATATGCGAGACTTTGACAAGGCAGTCCTCCAAAACAAAATTTCCACATTTAATTTTTGCAGGTTATCGAACTCTACCTAGCTTTAACTTTCATATGATTTGAAGAGGATGTAAAATCAAAATAAAAATACTATCTGGTTAGCAAGAATTAATAAGGCATAGCAATGTCACCTCCGGTTTTTTTTTTTTTTTTTTTTTTTTAATTATATTTAACGAACTGAAACGAGTTTTAATGAGTGGAGATCTCCTTTTGACACATTTTAAGAAGTACTGGTAAAAATGGAGGAGTCATAGTTCGCGATTTGTTGTTTTTTTCTTCATTTTAAGTCCCTCGAGATCTTCCAAAAAAATATCCACATTTTAATATTTGATTATTTGAACTCATCCAAAATTTTGACAAATGATAATCTCGTTACAATTTTGAAAATAATTTGAAAAATGTAGGCGCTGTCATTTCGACAACAAGGTTGGAGTGACAGACTGTTAGAGTGACAGACTGGTGACCTTGTGGATCAGTCAGTAGTCCTATACCTCCCGCAATCTCTTTACGTTTTGTTTTGATTTTATACCAAAACTTGACAGAAAACATAACTTATTACGTTTTAATATACAATTCACGAAACCTTCTAAAAACCTCATTACTGTAGCCGGCAAGCATACATTCTTATTTTTTTTGTTTAGTTTTTATCGAATTTCATTTTCTTTTAATCACCGCCAAAATTAAATTGATCTGGAGTATATTTATTGAAAAAGAAGGTAGAACTAATTTGGATTACTTCCCTTACCTCTAAACCATTCAAACTTTTCTGTTGAGCTGAAACTCAGATACTGATACTTTAAATAAAAAGGTCAAATGTGTTGATACATAACTTGCTTTTATATGATCAGGATGCAAATTTTGTACACTCACAGTCTAAGAAGAATCAGACAAAATATGTTTCAGATACAATGTATCATAAACAGTATCAATTCAAGAGCGAATGAGACAGATTTTGAACCAATCGAGGTAAAGAAAAGTCTGAATTAATCATATCACATCTCCTTTTTATGTGCACGATTTAAAACAGTTTGGCTTTAGATTAGACGAGGTAAAGCAGAGTCTAGACTGAGTTTGGTAAAGCAGAACTTTGACTGAACATTGAGGCAAAATCTGAACTAACCTTTTTTCATAAACGCGGTTAAGCAGGGTCTATTTTGAGCGAAACAAAGCAGAATCTAGACTGGTCAATGTAATTCAGATTCTTGACTGAGTGAAGTAAAGCAGAATCTAGACTGGTTAAAGTAAAGCAGATTCGTGACTGAATGAAGTTAAGCAGAGTTTAGACTTATTGAGGTACAGCAGATTCTTGGCTGAATTAGGCAAATTAAAGTCCAAAATGGGCGAGGGAAAGAAAGAGTTCGAAATACGCGCAGTAAAAGTAAGAACTGCACAAGGTAAAGTCAAGTTCTTTACAAACGGTATACAGGATTACAACACTTGTGTATATATATGTTTGTTTCTTATTTAACTATATAATACACGTGAACATATTCTTTTTTTAAGAGAATAAAATTGAGAATGGAAATGGGGAATGTGTCAAAGAGACAACAACCCGACCATAGAACAGACAACAACAGAAGGTCACCAATCTCAGTCACCAATAGGTCTTCAATGCAGCGAGAAATTCCCGCACCCGGAGGCGTCCTTCAGCTGGCCCCTAAATACTTAGCTTTATCCAAATCCTGATTAATGTACTGCTGTTGAAATATTTTCTTCCCGTACTCTCATTTACCGACAGCTTTTTAGAAATTGTCTTTAGCAATTCGGCAACCGTACAGCGTAACTGTGAAGAGTAAAACCATTCCGAAAGAAAATAAATAAATATAACTTGGACGAAAGATACTAATAATCGATCCTGAAAAGAAATAATTTCAGACACCAAGGCATTTAACAACTTTTATGGAAAAGTTGAACTAAAAAACCGGAAAGGCATGTAAAATATATTTTTTTAAACATTGCCTTTTCTTCTCGACATTTGTTTTCCATGTATAAATTTAAATACAAGTAATTAAAAGTTCACCAAGGACTTAGTCTGCTATATATGCATGCATTGGTCTCATGCATTTCCTTAAGATTATGATAACAAGAAATTCGTTTCATATGACCTTAGATAATTGTTGTGACAAACAAAATGCTACCAATAGTTGAATAACAACATAATTCTTCAATATGGACGAGGTAACGCAGAGTATTGCTACGCCAAGAATAGATGAGCTCTGAATAAACGGCACAGAATTTCAGTACAAAAAAGAACCAAAATAGTATTGCTCCTAAATATAAATCAAAGTATTGATGCGAAATACTATTTTTTTTTTAGTAATTTAATACAAGTCAAAAGAATGTGTGACAAAAAGGTTTTATCGTTATAACAACTTAAATCCGTTATAACCAAATTCTTAAACTTGGAAATACATATTCTAAAACTCGTTATAACGAATGAAAACAATGCCTTTGAAGAGACCATTGCATTTTTGTTTATAAATATGACAAGTTCAAAACAAAAGATAATTTTATATTACACGATTTATCATTGGGTATTTCACTACAACAACAGTGCAGTATGTCAACATGCATGCATTTCAACCTAGCTAGAGTACGATATTTAAACTTTTTTTATAAAGTTTTGTTTGATATGATTTTTCATCTATTTTCAATGTTTACAATAAGGTTTGCTCAGACATCCTCTTGTCGGTTATAAACTTTTTAACAAAGAATTGGTTTGTACATTCAATAGTAAACTTATCATTGCCCGGGTGTTGGCTGATTGTTTATTGTAAAGAATTCCTTGCTAGCTTACGTATAAAGAAAGTTGACACGAAGGTTATCAGGATCTGTTAATACAGGTCGTACACTGGTGTCCCCTGCGGTGTCACTGCCGCTTACAAATCTTATTAACTAACCTTCGGGTATTTTGCATTTAACCCCGGTTCCGTTACAAAACAGATTGACTTTAGGATTAGGGTAATCCGCCTAACAATGCTTAGATTTAGATTTGTATTAGAAACATTTTTTGTTCGGCAAGTCGATAATTTTTCATTTTAACATGAAATTCGGATACTTTCTTCCGTTGACGGTAAACACCCTGGACATCGAAAGGAAATGATTAATTCGTATACGTGACAAATTTATCTTTTTATGAAAAGATTCATCCTCGTTAGATCCCCTTTCTTTGTTTGCATTTACTTCACAGTTATAAAGTATTGAAGGTTCTTACCAAATGCAGTTTATAGAAAAAAAATACATATAAACAAACACTATCGTAAGACTTGGGATAAATGTCGCATGACGTTGCTATGGATACGTAGTGGTCATATTGGAACGGGTATGATATAGTTGTTAACAAACTTCTGCTTGTTATTCTAAAGGAAAAACACGTTTGCATGTTTTAATTATAACTAGTCTAATTGATGTCTATCGTCACAAGCAAAACGTATAATCTGAGTTGCTTCTTTTTAAATGAATTGCATACTTGTAGATGATCATTTTTGTTAGATTGTGAAGCGTCAAAGAAAAGAGCAAAAACCAAGTGTAAGCGAATCAAGATTAAACCTATATACTTAAGATATTTGGGTTACAAAAAGTCCAATGGCAAACATAACTTGTATTTCAGGACAATGAAATATAATTTATTATGCAGAATTATTCTCTGTAGACCGCAACGCAATTTTTGCTGTACTATATATAACGAAGTAACAATCCACACGCAATGTTTGCTGAGCCAGCACACTTTATTCTGACTCCGACTCGACCATTTCATGAAACCATGCATGATGTGTAACATATTTGTTTTTCGTTCATTTTTTTATACATAAATTAGGCAGCAACCATTTGATTTTCTGGGGGGGGGGGGGGGGGGGCTATGGTTTTTTTTTGGAAAAAAAAGTTTGTTTCCAGTTTTTGGAGAAAAAAATAATTTGTTTTTGATTCTGAGAAAAAAAAATTGTTTGTTTCACCCTCAGCTGCCACTATATGTAATGCTAAAATTGAAAGAAAAAAATTGTTTTCGACATGTCGCGGAAAAAATAGATTGTTTTTCGCCACAGGCGAAAAAAAAAATTTGTCCAGAAAAAAAAACCATAGCCCCCCCCCCCCAGAAAATCAAATGGTTGCTGCCTTAGGCCGTTACTTTTCTCGTTTGAATTGTTTAACATTTTTCATTTCGGGGCCTTTTATAGCTGACTATGCGGTATTGGCTTCGCTCATTGTTGAAAGCCGTACGGTGACCTATAGTTGTTACCTTCTGTGTCATTTGGGCTCTTGTGGAGAGTTGTCTCATTTGCAATCATGCCACATCTTCTTTTTAATATTGACCCGTTATTCTCATTACTCTTGAATAATGAATGGTTAGTTTAGAGTCAACAAGTGCCAATCTTAGAAGAGTCTTTGACTGGACGTCGCCATGAGAAATTTTTATTTTAGAAATAAGACGACATTGAATGATTTCCCATGAGACAACTGTCCAGCAGAGAGCCTTCCGTCTAATGAATACATGATGTGGTTCATAAGTGTTTCTCGTTCCTCTTTTTTTTTATATAGATAATACCGTTGGTTTTCCCGTTTGAATGGTTGTACACCATTAATTTTTGGTGCCCTTTATAGCTTGCTGTTCGGTGTGAACCAAGACTCCGTGTTGAAGACCATACTTTGACCTATAATGGTTTACTTTTATAAATTTTGACTTGGACGGAGAGTTGTCTCATAGGCACTCATACCACATCCTCTTGTATTTATTGTGTGTCTTCGATACGATGGAAGTAAAAAAAAAGTACCGAAGCTATTTGATATGAATTTGATTTAAGAAAAACATCTTGTTACAAAGGTTATAGTCAATACAGCAGACATATGCATTATATTCATCTAAACCGTTGCAGCTACAAAGGATGTTTCCAAACAATAGTCTAGCTATAAAACCAGGTTCAATCCACCATTTTCTACATCTCAACTGCTGTACCAAGTTAGGAATATGGCAGTTATTATCCATTCGTTTTATGTGTTTGAGCTTTTGATTTTGTCATTTGATTAGGGACTTTCTGTTTTGAATTTTCCTCGCAGTTCAGAATTTTTGTAATTTTACTTTTTTTCTAAACTTGCTACATATGTTTACTACAAAGATGATGATGTGAGTCCATGTTGCTTTAGATGATGATATTGTTTAGTTTAGTATAGTTTCAATGAATGTATATGCTACATACAATAACGTAGGAGCAGAAAATTGTCTTAATGGGTATATGCAATAGTCAAAGTCAAGAGGACGTAATTACCAATAGGCCAAATTTTTAATCAACTGGAGGAAAACGAGCAGGAAATTTTAGACCAAAAGCCGTATTGAAAAAATCTGAATTGATTATGATTGAGAGAAACAATAGCAGGATGAGTTTTGCTGCATTTAGGCAAGTTAGGGTGATTCAAAACTGAGATGTTTTCTATAAAAACCGATGAAACTGGTCATTTACCACTATGTTTGTATCCAGTTCCGTTCATTGGAGGTATTTTACGGAAAAAATCCATGTACTCTGAAATTCTAGATGTGACGTTGTATCTGTAAAATACCAACCTACGCTTCTCGTAGTCGTCAATTCATTCAAATGCCCGTATGCTCTCAGGATATGTACTGCACACCAAAACCAACTGCATGTTTGTTTTCGTATGTCGTCATAGTAACCAATATATTGCTGGATTAGATTATGCTAAATTTGACCAGAATGTAGAATTTAAAAGAGGTCACTCACTATTTCATATAGATCGCGTAAGGTTCTAATGTCTGAATGCATTAAATCAAATACAATGAATATTGTTTACATTTGGTTAATTACAAGTACGTGCACGTGTGTTAACGTGTGTATATTTTGTAAAATGATTAAAGTTTTTGGTACATATATACATATTTCTTTCTATGTTGTGATGTTACACTATTGTTTCAGACAAGGGTGAAGGTTTGGTACCATTAAAACGTTTATACCCTCTGCAATTGTTTGCATCTGTCCTATGTCAGTAATCTGACTCTGATGTGCAGTATAGTTGTCGTTTGTTGATGTGGTTCATAAGTGTTTCTAGTTTCTTGTTTTTTTATATAGATTAGACCGTTGGTTTTCTCGTTTGAATGTTTTTACACTAGTATTTATATTATTTTATCTTATCTCATTTTGGTAAAGCTGTTGCCCGTATCTAGTTTTGACGTAATTTGGCACTTCTGACAGTTTTTTTGTATGCTTTCTTAGATGCAAGAAGTATGATGGTCTAAGCGAATATGTTAGACGAAATTAAGACATACCATCGCAGATATCTGAAAAACAAACGCATAATGTGCATCGGTAAGTAAAACACATCACCAAAGCTAAATGTTTAATCCCGACGCAAGTCCAAGTCAGGAGCCTCTGGCCTTTGTTAGTCTTGTATGATTTTTAATTTTAGTTTCTTGTGTATATTTCGGAGTTTAGCGTGACGTCCATTATCAATGAACTAGTATACGTTTTTGTTGGGGATCAGCTGAAGAACCGGGAGTATCTCGCTGCATTGAAGACCAATTGGTAGCCTTCGGCTGTTGTCTGCTCTTTGGTCGGGTTGCTGTCTCTTTGACACATTCCCAATTTCCATTCTCAATTTTACCTGACAACAAGACATTACTTTGGTCACCGTTAACGAATATCCAATCGTTTCATCAAATTTGTTTGACCACTTTTTTTTTAGATAAATCTAAATAAAAGCAGACCTGAAGTTACCAGGAGTATTACCTCTTTTTTCTCCAAGATTTGAAAACGCATATATACTATCATGGTATTATTTAATCAAATGAAATATAAAAAAAATATAGTCAATTCGGATATACAATACCGCCGGTATAAAGACCAAAATGTCCAAACACTACAGAAGTTAAAAAGGGACATCCGACCAAAGAAAATAAAATTCAATTAACTCTTGAAAGTTAACAGTTTGTAAATGTAAGTTGTGAAATGTTTGTAACAATCGGATTTAGAAACCTGTGAATTTTAACACGTTTTGTACAAACATATCACTACCTAATGGAATGTCAATGGCATATGTATAAATTCAACCCCCAAAAAATAGCTGCAAAACTTTATTTGAACTGTTATCTGAAAGAAGAATTCCAAATTTGTTCAAGCTGTATCTATTTCATTGTGTACTGAGGATTTCTAAATATTGCTTTATTCAACAAAACTTTCAAATCAAAACGTTAAACCGTACGCCTTAGCTTGACGAAATCAATTAGTCTCCGAAATTATTTGTAAAATGCATTACAAGACACGCCATGGTTATGAAAGGTCATACATAGACATGTCCCTATTCAGACACTGAAATTGAAAATTGTCTTACTACCACAAACATAATTTTGGAAAATTAATGAGGAAGTGAAAGATATGTCATAGTCTATCCGCTTTAAACAACGGTTGTTTACGAACTTGCCGCAAGGCTGGTAAAATATTTCCATGTGCATTGTTACCAGACTTAAACGACCCCAACAAGTCACAAAGAAGACTGTCAAACGCAAGAAATGTATCTGGAAAGCCAAATATCAAAATATTTTCATACAGAATATGATTTTCTTATTAGGGTTTCATGTTGGTAAATTTTAAGACATTCATTGGAAAGGTTAGCGGAGGCGATTACAATTTAGCTGACCGTTTTTGAATATCTAATATGAACCAACCATAACCAACAGAATGGGTACCTCGTATATAGCTAGATCAGTAAACCCTTTCGAAGCACACTAAGTAACACCAGGGTTTCTTTCAGTGGAATTATGGTGCGGCACAGTCTTTGAGACAACTTTTAAGTTCACACTTACCTTTAAATGACTTAAATTTATACAACATTTTCTCCAAATATAAACCTAATATTGCCTCTACCATTTTGTGTGAAACGCGACTTCAAGAGATTATAGTAAAGAAAGCGATTTACTTTTAAAATTGTTTAATATACTGCTGCATATCGATGCCACCACTGCAGTTGTTAGGATGATAGTCAATTATAATTCCAGGAAAAACCTATATACTACCTGCAAAATGCTAATACCAAAATCAAAATTGAATACATCAAATATAAACATGAAATCCAGGAATCCTTTAAAATTAAAAACACTGTGATAATATTAGTTACATAGTGTGTTAGTGACCTAATACGGTATATATGGGATCAGTAAATTCCATATGGGGTGAGAGCGAGAGCGAAGCTCGAATCCCCATATGGAATTTACCGACCCCATATATACCGAATTAGGTCACTAGCACAATATGTAACGAATTTATCTTACCGACTATCTTAATTACGTGTGAAATTTAGACTTCAATAATGTTAGCGATAAGAAACTACCCATTGATCCTACAAAAACAGATACCAACAATAACAACTTGTTAGGTTTAAATGTGTTTTATGAATTGATTTAAATCTTAATCATCAATTTCTTCGTCTGTTGAAACCTTTACGATTTTTTCTCAGTACCGTTTTGTTTTAATAAAGGGACGTAACACCGCTACTAACCGTGTATGGAATATGCCCCGCCTCCCTACTACCTTACCATTTCTACCCAAATTTATCTGAAATTCTCTTTACTTAGAATATACAAAACGAGCGTACTTATACTTATTCATTATTTGCATTTCAGAAACAACGAAGACTATCTAGATTTTAAATATGTAGTATTCTATGAAAAAGCACAGTGTTCTTTATAATTTATGTGAATTAAAAGTAAATCTCAGTGTTATTAGGGTATAACAGACCAGATTATCTTTAGATAGTTTTCAATGCTTGAAATGCTAAAGACGTTACTATGTCACGAAATTTAAGTTCCTTCATAATATAAGTTAAGTGGAAGAAATGTTCTACAATATTATTCCCGCGTGAACAATTATTACAGACAGTTTGTGTTCCTTACGGAATAAAGGGTATAGAATATTTGTTCCAACAGGGCATTGTTTATAACAAAGTTTCTGTTAGGTGAGAAAATATATATGTTGACAATGGTAATAGTTCATATTTGAGATACACCCTTTAACAAAAATGATGAAAAATATTTTAAGATAACAGCTACAAACGAAACATTTATATGGTAATCGGGGGAAAAAATAAAATAAAACATTATCATTTCTAAATTATTGTTGTATATTTAAGCCGTAGGATATAACATAAAATACGTTCGCAACTCTTGTCCTTTTGAAGAGTTCATATATTCAAACAAAAATTCCTATATATATTGTAATAATGCAGTCTGCATTGTAATAATGCAGCCTGTATTGTAATAATGCAGCCTGTATTGTAATAATATAGCCTGTATTGTAATAATGCAGCCTGTATTGTAATAATGCAGCCTGTATTGTAATAATGCAGCCTGTATTGTAATAATGCAGCCTGTATTGTAATAATGCAGCCTGTATTGTAATAATATAGCCTGTATTGTAATAATGCAGCCTGTATTGTAATAATACAGCATGTATTGTAATAATGCAGCCTGTATTGTAATAATGCAGCCTGTATTGTAATAATATAGCCTGTATTGTAATAATGCAGCCTGTATTGTAATAATGCAGCCTGTATTGTAATAATACAGCCTGTATTGTAATAATGCAGCCTGTATTGTAATAATACAGCCTGTATTGTAATAATGCAGCCTGTATTGTAATAATGCAGTCTGTATTGTAATAATGCAGCCTGTATTGTAATAATGCAGCCTGTATTGTAATAATACAGCCTGTATTGTAATAATGCAGCCTGTATTGTAATAATGCAGCCTGTATTGTATTGTAATAATGCAGCCTGTATTGTAATAATGCAGCCTGTATTGTAATAATGCAGCCTGTATTGTAATAATACAGCCTGTATTGTAATAATGCAGCCTGTATTGTAATAATATAGCCTGTATTGTAATAATACAGCCTGTATTGTAATAATGCAGTCTGTATTGTAATAATGCAGCCTGTATTGTAATAATGCAGCCTAAATTGTAATAATGCAGCCTGTATTGTAATAATGCAGCCCAGTGTATGTTATATTTGTCTTCTTGTATAACATATTTTGAATTGCTGTGAAATTGCAACACAAAAAAAAAATACTTTAAAAAAATCTTAACTACACAGCGCCATTAACAATTTGCAGTCCATGCAGCAGGTAATTTAAAAAGTTGATTAAATCCTCAAATAAACAACACGATCCAGGAGTCCATTTCTTAAAAAGAAAACAACCGTTTATAAAGTAAACCAAAGGCTTTAAATGTTTTCAATTCATCCCTGAATTATTGCAGTAATTTGATTCAAAGATGACTGAAGCATTTGGAACATTTGCATGTTTGACTTGCATCGTCTATAATCTGTATCAATAATACATTTATACAACGGCTAGACAAAATATCCTGCCTCTCAAAAAACAAAGAGCTAATAATAAATCCTTAGGCACCCTGTTTATATTATGGATGCATGGATCACTAGAAACTGAAACATGTCTTCTTAGTGATTACTTTAAAACAAAACAATTCTGTACACATATTCTACTACAAGTCGTTTTTAGTTTTTTTGGTCACAAGTAACTTTATAAACAATTATCAAGCATGCTGTGAGCGCCTTTGTTGACATTTTTGTCTTTTACGACTTCCTGATGACACACAAGAATATAAATACAAATCTTTTAATGTGGATAGGAAATTATCTCATTAGAAAACATAAGACATTAAAAGAAACAAAGTGATAATACATATTAAAGTCTAGTAACTATATTCATTGCTTTTTCAGATACAGCACCAGTATTTTGGGAATTTTTAAAACTACTAAACTCTTTTTTACAGTCGAGCCCAAAACCCACATGAAGAGACAAGCAAAGACCATAAATGATAAACACTTTGCAAGAACGAATTGAAGCAACACTTTAGTAAATAGGAGGACTTCATACAAAAACTCATAATATAAACATTTTCAAGGAGCACTACACACGTGATCCTAATATAACTCAAAACCGGTACATTCGAGACCAAACTTTTCGGGGGCTGACAGCAATAAAAGAGGGGCGAAAGATACCAGAGGGACAGACAACAAACGTTGAAGAACATCGACAATAAGAGGGTATAAACTTGATATGTACACTGATTTGTTTTATATCATTCAGATCTGAAATACTAACTATTGATATTATTGTAACTTCGGGGACTGGCAGTCCATTTCTCAGCTACTTTACTCTGTGTACTTTTTACTACTATAAATTTAAAGTTTTGAAAACACATTTTAATAAAGTGTATTTTTTCATTACTGCAAAAGTTTTGTATTATTTCAGTATCATACTTTCACAGTCCTGGATGTGTAGTCCGAGCTGTTAGTTATGATTTTATACGTTAGTGTGTAGTACATTTTAGATACAAAAAATATATGGTACCAGTCCAGTATTTTTCATATATTGCACTTTCAATAAACTTACCTAAAAAATCATAATAATAAAGAAATACAATGCATTGGTTGAACCTGCATGGTACTGCAAAACAGTAGTACAAAACTGGTGCTTTAAATATTTTAGAAATGCTAAGGCTTTTCTACCTCAGGCATAGATTACCTTAGCTGTATTTGTCAAAACTTTTAGGAATTTCGGTCCTCAATGCTCTTCAACTTCGTACTTTATTTGGCCTTTTTAACTTTTTTGAATTCGAGCGTCACTGATGAGTCTTTTGTAGACGAAACGCGCGTCTGGCGTATATATAACATTTAGTCCTGGTATCTATGATGAATTTATTTAGTACATTTATTACTGTAAAACAGGTAGCCAAAATCATGTCCATTAAAATGTATGTTGCTCTCTTGGTGTTTTTGTTTGGGATTAATGTCGGGTTACTGTTGTCATGATACCTCTTTTCACGTTTCACTCATTGAAAGCTTAAAAATACAATGTAACAAGCGAAGCTATAATTTGTTTACGGTTATTCTTTCTGGGGAGTTATCACCAAATTTGTGAACTTTAACATCTAACTTCATAAGAAAATTCCATCATTTTAATTATGCAAATACTAAGCACTGCCTACTGAGTTAATGATACAATTGGTGATCTACAAATTACTAACAATTGTATGGACTTATGTAACAATAATTAAACACGTGTTTCTGTGATAACCTTTCAATGGCACGCTCAAGGTCACAATAGTTTTGAAGTCAAATTACAATAAACAAACATCAACAATACCAAAAGGGGCGTGTCATGTTCATCAGCTGTCCAATCTTTAAGGTATTTTGACAGTGACCACAAAACAACAGGAGAAGGGTTGAAACTTTTGTTTTCTAACTAATTCTATTATTTTGAATTATGTGTGTAGAACATTTTCAATTTCTTGTTACTTTATTATGATCTAAGGCCACACCAATTTGATCCCTTGTTCGACGGACCCGCCCACACCTATTTTTTTCAAAACAGAATTTTTTTATTTTTTTATATTCCCGCTTCCCGCATCCGGAATTGTAATCATGTCCATTTCCCGCACCGTTTGTTCTTTGTAAATATTATAAAAAGATATCAACATTTGTTAAATCACAGTCTAACCTGTATATAACGATTTTAAACATAAAAGCACCCCACCACACTGTGTAAATATCTGTGAGAATATTTGTTTCAGCATGAAACCTGGAGTGCTCCGAAAAAAGTTATAACAGCGGGTATTTCCGTGAAGAACAAAAAATTGGTTTCTTTCCCCCTTACTTATATTCCCTATCAAAAAATGTTCGTTGTTAGAATAAAGTACAAAGAACTTCTGAAGGATTTGCCTTCAACTGCAACTATATTGTATGCTGGCGAAACAAAACTATCCATAGCCGCTGCATGTTTATGCACCTGTCCTGATTGATCCAGGAGCATGTCGTTCAGCAGTTATCGTTTGTTGATGTTGTTCATTGGTTTCAAAGTACAAGTGATAAATCAAGTTTTAATATTGTCAAAACCTATTATTTTATGTTTACAAAAATAAATTATAATCGCTCGCCTTTACTTTTCAAGCTTCGCCTCAAAAATTTGCAAATTAAATATTTTTTTATTAAAATTTTCAAATCGCTCACGCGCCCCAAATTTTGGAGTCCAAAAATCCGTAGAACAAGAAATTAAATTGGTGTGGCCTAATAGTACTGTAGCGAACATTGCCGGGATCCACTGTCAACTGGAAAAAGTATTTTATCATCCGTTCAGTGATTGCAAAAATGTATTGATACGGTATTATCAGAGACATATATGTCAGAGCCAGTCTGTGGTATTATTAAATGCTTTTTTTCTGTGTGCCTTGTGACTTCTTAGTTTCTTTAATTGTTCATTTGAAGAATTTGAAATTGCTCGTCTCAATCAAAAACTAATATAACTGCGTTAGATTTAGGATCCCCTATATGCATTTAACGCTTGCTTTCCCATTCAAGCTCACTTATTCCTTGATATATACAGGAAAATTTCATTCACGTCTAGATTCACGTTAATCTCACGTGAAATTCACGGGAATTTCACCTGAATCTAGTTAATGTATAAAACTCATGTGAAATGATTGCACGTGAGTCTCATGTGAAACTCACGTCAATCTATATATGATTTGGGAAGAATTTTACGTCATATTCAAAATTTGCCTGTGTTAATAATGTTATTTGTGGAAAGTTATACGTATTATCAGAGACATATATGTCAGAGCCAGTCTGTGGTATTATTAAATGCTTTTTTTCTGTGTGCCTTGTGACTTCTTAGTTTCTTTAATTGTTCATTTGAAGAATTTGAAATTGCTCGTCTCAATCAAAAACTAATATAACTGCGTTAGATTTAGGATCCCCTATATGCATTTAACGCTTGCTTTCCCATTCAAGCTCACTTATTCCTTGATATATACAGGAAAATTTCATTCACGTCTAGATTCACGTTAATCTCACGTGAAATTCACTGGAATTTCACCTGAATCTAGTTAATGTATAAAACTCATGTGAAATGATTGCACGTGAGTCTCATGTGAAACTCACGTCAATCTATATATGATTTGGGAAGAATTTTACGTCATATTCAAAATTTGCCTGTGTTAATAATGTTATTTGTGGAAAGTTATACGTAGAAATAGTATTGTCCCGAAAAACAGCTTTTATTAGCTCTATAAGCACCGTGCTATAGGTGGTCAATAAGATATCGAAAACAATGTTTCAGAGATCGATAGGAATATTTTATTGAAGGTTAAAATAAAATAAATTCTTAAGTAATAATATAAGGGATCTATATTCATCTAAAATTAATATTGTAGGTATGACATGAATGCTTTTTGAAAGAAGCCAAAATTAGGACAACAGAGATTTATTAAAAAAAGTAAAACTGCATGCCATATATTTCATAAAGATTCCACGTTATGCCAGTAGCAATTTCCGAACCTATGTTATATAGCATTTCATGTATGTGTGTAAATGCACCTTGACTTACATCTAGAAATTGACACTGAGGGTCGGTTGAAAACAAAACTTTACGACAAAAGAGATGATTTCAGCTTTCCAATTGTGAACTTTCCATTTCTAAGTAGCAACATTCCAGCAGCACCTGCATACGGGGTATATATCTCTCAATTGATACGATATTCCCGTGCTTGCATTTCCTATCATGATTTTCTTGATAGAGGGTTGCTGCTCACAAAAGGAAGCTATTAAACCAAGAGTTCCAAATGGTGAAGTTGAAATCATCCCTTCGTAAATTTTACGGACGCCATCACGAGTTGGTTGACCGTTATGGAATAACCGTTTCACAAATAATATCGGACATGTTCCTTACGTCGTAACTACAATCCCCTTCCCTTTCATGAATGTGACCTACCGAATTAGACTATTTACCGGATTTGTTATCACATAAGCAACACGACGGGTGCCACATGTGGAGCAGGATCTGCTTACCCTTCCGGAGCACCTGAGATCACCCCTAGTTTTTTGGTGGGGTTCGTGTTGTTTGTGTTGTTTATTCTTTGGTTTTCTATGTTGTGTCGTGTGTGCTGTTGTTTGTTTGTCTTTTTCGTTTTTAGCCATGGCGTTGTCAGTTGTTTTGGATTTATGAGTTTGACTGTCCCTTTGGTATCTTTCGTCCCTCTTTTAAGCTATTGTATAGTAACACTTTGGTGTCTTCGTGTTAAAATATATGAAAATAATAATAAGTTCCGTTAAAATAAGTCAACTGCATAGAATATTTTATCCTGAATAAGTTTATTGAATGTTTGGAAGAGGGAAAAATATCGTCTGAATCATGTATTTATAATGTTTTTCACAACACTGTCCGGAATAGTTAATAAATGGTTTTACAAGAACTTCCTCGAAAAGGAATACTAGAACAACTGCAATTTTTATGTTCCAAATGTCAAAGTTGTAGAATCTACTTCTTTCTGTTTTAGTGTTATTAAAACTGGTATGCTTTGCCAGATTATATAAAAGCTACTCATCTGAATTCAAATATAGAATTTAAGTATGAAGTAAAAACTCATAAGTAAACTGAGGTCAATGTCAGATTCAGATTTTAAATTTTATTATAGATTGCTTTTATACGAATATTTTAAGATGTGATTCTTGGATACTATTTATTGCTATAAAATAGAATGATAAATTATTTGTTTTATTATCATTACCATAAGGATCCCATTGAAAAAAAAACTGTTTGCTTTCATGTGTCACCCTTGGGTTTAAGACATCCATGGTACCTATGTAACAATCATTGCTACATTTTAAGGTTGTATTATGTTATTATATATATTGCCTTTTCCTGAATATATATTATTATAATTATTCATAAAAAGACAAAGTTAATACGGAGAAACGTAGGTTGCAACATAAACATTAAAACTGAACAGCTGTGCGAAATAGTTATTCTTATGAATATATAATTCAAAATTGAAGAATATCTGTCCTTAAAAACTGGTTTATTTATTGTTTCTAACCTAGCAATAAAATTATCCTCAAGTAATTATTACATTTCATAATAAGACATGTTTACTTTTGTAACTATACTAAAAGTGCAATTCCAAAATCATCATTGATTGAGATGTCGAATATGTTTCCGAATGCACAATTTGTAAGGATGCATTTTTCATGATTTCGACTGACTTTTTATCACAATACGGTTTGAATAAAACGTTTTGATAATGTTTCATTTGTCATTTTATCTTGACATCTGATGGTCTGCAATTTCATATCTGACTTTTCTATAGCTCAGAAAAGACGTATGGTATATTGACATCCGTTCGCACGACACTGAAATAAATAACTTATATAAGCTACGTACGTGACCACAATTTTTACAAAAACAATAATGTTTTTGAGAGCATCAAAACATAAAGTTTTGTTCGAGGTAGACATGCTCTTTTGTAAATTTTTAAAGCCAAAGCTATAATAATGCTGTAATGCTTTGATAGCAATTAAACTTAAAGGGCCTCGGGTAAACAGCTAACACACATGCGAATATTAACTGTTAGTATTACATTCTGATTTTAATTTAATAATGAATAATAGAGTAGAAACTAACAATAAATGTATTATATCTTTACCTGATGCCTTTACTGAGATATTGTCTCTTGGGCATATGATACCTTCAAGGAATGATAGTGAACTGTGCATAAGAAACGGCTAATGCCGCTACAAGGCAGCACTCGAACTGTAAAGTGGAAAGGGATTAATATAAGTTGCAATAACTTGTTTCCCAATCCACTATAAATAACTATGTTTAAACTAAGAAGCGATACATAACCAATAGATGTTAAACACTGTTTTCTTCTTGCATGACAAATGTTCCTTGAATAATCTTCACCAAGAAACCTAAAGAACAAACATTTGGAATGAAAACATTTTACGTTTTTGAGAGTACTTAAACTGAAAGGGCATAAACAGAACAACCACATCCGGGCAAAAAGTCAACTGGAAATGTAACCTACAGAGTATCTGATGACCAGAGGTATCATATTTGTCGCACTCAAACTTTTTTGTCAAGAAGACTAAAACGGGCTTTTAACCGTACCAAGTAAGCACTATGATGACGTCCACTGGTGGTGAATGAAATCCCATTTACACATTTACACTCAAAGTGTAAAGACCCAGTTTCAGTCTTTGTTCTTATGATATACATGTACTTATAGTATAATGTATAATGTTTTGTGTTTTATTTATTTTTTTTTTTTTTTATTTATTTTAATAATACTAGCATTGGTAGGTTTTACGTTTTTTCGTTTGTCTTTATTGTGTGTGGTGGTTTTTTTTTCATTGCCTTTCGTATCATCCTACAATCATCTTAATCTCGGTCGTTCTTTCTTCATCCTCATTCCCTTATCAGCATAGTTTATTAAAAATTATATGCTGTTCATATTATATAATGCATGCTCACATTCAACTGTATTGTTACATATATATTGTATTGTAGAGAAGACTTTATAAGTATGTTTTACTTGTGTCTGATAATTTTTGCATTGACCAAATAAGATACCGGAATGTTGATACTAATCTTAGTTTTCTCGGATACTTTTGTTTAATAAAAAAAAAACTGACATCTAATTTCTAATTTTGTAATTTCTATTTACTATTTACAAGATTGTCCATTACAGAAAGGAAAAAATAAAACATATTTCTTAATTTGTAATGTGTCAATTTTGCCAAACTTTCTATTAAACTTACAAATATGATTTATAGATCAATAATTTATTCTAAAGTTAATACATGGTTTAATTTTCTACATTCTTTTTCAATAACTATACTATTACATGAGTAAGCTTGTGTACATTAAGGTAGATAAACAAAACAAACTAAAAATTCAAAGATAAAACTTAGGATAAATGCAGAATAAATGAAATGACATTTTTAGTTTAACTTGAATCAGGTGTTATCATTTTCCGTATTCATACAGGCTTTGATAGACAAAAGAAAGTTGTGTCAGGCGGAATAGTATCGGTTACCGGACGGTAGGGCTAAATTCTGTTATCACCAGGATAGAACGCAGATAACAGAATACATACTATTTACTTCTATTATTTAAACATAATCAAATAAAATTGTTTAAATTTTTAAATCGCATCGAAATGCAACATTTTAGGTTCATAATTATAATGATTAAAAGAATTTTATGGTATCTATACGTTTGGGGGAACTATAATCTCTCTGTGTGCATATGCATAGCAAGAAACACGTCTTGTTGCTTGTTGGGTAGAATTGTTTTTCAATTGGTCATAAACTCATAAAACATAATTGATAAGAAAAAAAGTTGTAACATCTCAAATTGCAAATCAAAAATGCGTATTAAAAAAATCATCAAAGATACCAGGCTTATCATTTTGTACGCCAAACGAGTCTCGTTTACAAAAGACTCATCGGTGATTCTCCAATTATGAAGGTTAAACAATGAAGTTGACGAGCAGTTCTTGGTAAATTTTGAGGATGTCTATAAGCTTACAGTTTCCCATCCACCATTAGACTTACCTTGACAGCTAGTTTAAAATATATAATTTTTTTATGCACAAATGTTTTAATATTCTAAAAGAATTAATCTTTTCTGTTTTTGTCTCTTTTGTTCTAATGTCGTTTGTTTCACCTTTGCTGTTTCGTTTAATTATATCTGTTTGTACTTGCATATTACCTTTGAAATATGAAATAATGAAACACTGCTGCATTTTTCGTCTTAAAATTTTCTTTAGAAAACGATAACACAAAATATATTTGAAAAAGTTATAATACTGAAGCCAAAATAGATTTAATTTTTGGAATCACCAACATGCTGTGCTTTATCAGTGTAATAAATAGTGTGAAAAAAAATAAAGAAAATGACGAGTGTTTGAAATCTGAAAAATCACTTTTTATCTCAACATGTCATCAGCGGGTATGGTTAGGATGAATGTGTGTTAAAACTGACAATCACCAGAGGTCAAACAAGGTAGCATTACTAACAGGGTGAAGATGGAATTTTTCCTGATATCCCATATACAGGTGAACATTGCCATTCGTGCGTTTAAAATACACTTCACGCAAAATATCCCTTTAATTTTACTTGTAATACCCCAATGAATGAATCAGAGAATTGAGATTTTCACTTTGGATTCCTCTATCAAGACTGTCTATGAAGGAAAGTGTCCATACCATCAACCAAAGGCCGAGTCGAGTTCAGATGTACTACGTAATATGAGCAAATCACAGGTAAAATATATAACATTATATAATAAGAGATTTCTTCAAGTGTCATTACAAAAGTGGAGAGGGCCGAATGTCAGACAGCTAAAAGTCATCAGGGTCGGTTGTTAATCGGTTGTTATTAATTACTCTTTCGTTAGGTCATTTATTGGCAAGATGTTTAAATGGGATTCAATATTCCCTGATATGACCTGACTTGTGACTGAAAATCGTTACATTATAAATGGCTTAGATTAATTTTCTGTTGACAGTTTGTAAGGTCCGCCACTTTTTGACAGCTACTGTAAAGATGGCCCCCAATTTGATCATGTGACTTAAAGCTTCAACAAAAATTGACTTCTGTTTCTAGAATGTAATGAATAAGTAAACAGCGAAAAATGGTTTCACATCTATAATGTCATTTGTCATTTCAGATCCATAACTGATAAATGATGGATGGTCATAGTACTTATTATACACAACCAATGTTTACTACGGACAATTATGGACCGCCTGGAACGTATCCTGTAAATCAGTCCTCAACTTGTGCCTACCAGAGACATAACCTTCAGGGACCTTACGGCGGACAGACAATGACTGTAGTTGATGAAGCTTTTCATAATGAATCTCAAAATGGCATAACACATCAATTACCATTAGTTGGAATGCAAAACATGCCACAGAGACATTCACAAGTGGCAAACACAACACCAGCTCATATGCAAAATGCACATCAACTGAACAGTTCGTCATTACAAGTGTCTAAGCCGCCTCCGGCACATTCTCAAAATGTTTCCACTACGGCTCCAACAGGTGCGAGCCAGACAGGAAGTAATAATCAGGATAATTTACAGTTTCCATGGATGAAGACGACAAAGTCTCATGCTCATCAGTGGAAAGCACAGTGGCCAGGTAGGCAAACCATTTTATATAAAATTTGAGTGTTTTAAATCTCTCAACTACAGATGCTTTTTTATATTCTACGTCCATAATTTTTTTTTGTGTTGGTGAAAAGTAAAATCACAAAAATACTCAATTCTGAGGTGATTTATTTCATTGACTCGACATTAAAGTAATCAAATCTATTTACTGGAGTAATCTTTGCGTCTCTGGAAGATGAGTCTATTGTCCGCGTATAATTATTAATTGTACAAATTAATTTCAAATGACTTGTTATTTAGGCATTATAAATTTGTTGTCAAATGAAAATGAATTTATTTTTCTTGGCTCGTGCACATTTATATTGTTTTTAATTATATAAAATAGTAATTTATTAGACGATAAATGGTCCTTTATGGTATCGGTTATTTCTGTATCTTAGAGTTGTTCATTGCTTTAAGAATACTGGAAATTAAAATTGATAAATAACTTGACTACATGTTAGAATTCAATTACCTATAGTTATTACAAGTTAAAACTTAAATTAATGGTCCGGATTATCTCTAAGTAATTGATCAAATACAACTTGATGATGACTAGTAATGTTTGAAGGGGTTTTAAGTTGGTTGCAGTGTGGGTTGATAGAGTGACGAACTTTTCAAGTCATCTTTACTTCTGCATTCTATGCAGATATCTTTAGCAAATCTTTATTCCACGGATTGCGTTGGTAGTGTTTGAAGTACAAAGTTATAAAAAGTATCTTTTTTAAGAAGAAGGATTAACATTATAGGTTTATGTAAACCTACAAATCCGACCAAGTTCGGTTGTCGTAAGCAAATAATACTGTTTATTTAATATTGAATATTTTAAATCTGATAGTATTCAAGTCAAAATAATAGTCGATGTTATTATATACTAATTTATATCTGTTTTACTGTGTTTTGTAAAGGTGAATGTTCAGCTAATTTTGATTTTGTTTTTCTACTTTGAATGAATTTACAGAATATTGCTAAATAATATTATTATTATTTAATTATTCGCCTTTAATTCAGCACTGTAAAGTTGTTTCCTTTTTTTTATTTCAAATATGTCAATGCTTGATTTGATTTCCCCCCTAAATTGACGATATGTAGTTTATTTGATTTGCTAATGTTTTTTAATAATATATGAAATATATCTGAAAATTGTAATTTTGTTTGATAATTCATGAAATATTTCCTTTTCTCACTTCCGATTTTCCTTGTTTATGTTTTTTTCTTTTCTTGTGTTTTTAAGTGTTTGCCTTGGTTTGGTTTTGTTTTTTGTTTTGTTTTTGTTTTTTTGGTAATTCTTTTCGATAACAAAACTATGGCTAATTATGCGTTTTTATTTTAAAACATCACTACTTTACTTCATAAAAGTTTATCTTTTACTTTTTGATACCCTAAAATAGATTAATTTCAGAGACATGTTTTCTATATGTATAAGAAAATGGCGTTGTAATTGGAAGTTAAAATTTTGTATAAATTCTAGATAAGCTCATCGAAAGGGTTACGTAAATGAATAGTCCTAAGTAATGACTTAAAAAGTTGAAAGAAAAGAAAAGTGCATGTTTGTTCAAGATAATCCTGCTTTCGATGTATTCATAAATTTCACATACCCACCCTTGAAAGTTTATTATAAATCTTAAACACATTTCTTCATCTCATGATATCCCTTAGTTATGTGGTAACACCATTTCCGCGTAGTTTATCTACCAACCTTCATTATTTTGATGTTTATATAGTTAAAACAAACATATTTTCACCTCAGTAAATGATTCATTTCTTATGATAAATAAAGGAGGAAGAAAAGCAATTAGTTATATCCATATTTGAATAAGTATATATTCCTAAAATTCTTTAAAATAAACATCTATGTTCATGGATTACATGGAGAACTGGAATAAGGTTGTGTTGTGTTCAACAGCGTAATTTAAAAATTTGAAGATTGTTGTTCTTACCCACTATTTTCTTCAGAAAATGTGTGTACCAAGGGCTCCAATGATTGAATTTGTCAGATTTTAGGAATTTTGCCTTTTTGAATTTGGCTTTGAATTTGGTATTATTTAGAACATGATATGAATTAAATATACTTTATAAAAATAATAATGAAATTGCAATGTATATAACACATTAATATACAAGATAATACTTTTGGTTGTCTTATATATATATCTTCTGTCTCTATTTTATAATGTAAGTAAACCGAGCCTTTTTTGGTATTCATAAGTAATGGTTGAATAAGAAACATCTATTTTGCATATCGTATAGAATACAGTAGAAGAATATGTTACTGATTTTATTATAACATATGTATTTGTATATGCGCAATTAAGACTGGAGTAAGAAACTTATAGGACGAACACGTATCAGTCAAATCCACATAAAAACATCTGTTTCAAAGGTTTATGAAATGTTGCCAACCCCCTTACATTAGGAGACGACCATTTGATAATCTGAAGGGTAAATGATTTTTTCGAAACCATAATGATGAACGATAAAAAAAAATTAGCGAAAAGGATGCTTCATGAATACTGATTTTCGTTAAGCAACTTTTTCCGACAAGTATAGGGCCTGAATCTCTATTTGTATTTTTCATGCACAATTAATTCAAACCATTTGTTGGTGTAGATATTCATATTCAATTTTCATACACAATTTATTTCAACATTTGGTGATATATGTTTTCAATTTAATGCACAATAATTTCTAACATTTTGTGGGTGAGGATGATTTTTTGTTCATTCTTAATACTCAATTTTTCACACGTTTTATGGGTTTTAATTTTTGTTTTAATTTTTATAAAATTGTTTCTAATATTTTGTATTCTGGGTGATTTATTTGATTTTTCATACACAACTATACAACTGTTCAAATACGTTTTTTAAATCTGGATATCTATTTTAATTTTTTATGCAAAATTATTTCTAATTATCAGTGGCATGGATAGTTTTTTTAATCTCTTTGACGCAAAGCTATTTCAAACAAATTGTGGATATTAATTTTCAAGTTGCGTTTGATTAGATTTGGCCAGTTACAATGTTATTTTATCTTCTTTTTTTTTTAAATAATCCTATTCCCAAAATGACAAAGGATTGTTCTCTTACACTAGTATTAGTGTTACTTTCAAGCTTTCATAAAAACTGTTAATATTAATTGATGAAAATCAACCAAATGATAAGATCAAACTAAATTTCAATCTTAAAAATATATTATTTTATTTAAATGTACGTTTTAAAATGTTGGAAACAATATAATTAAGGCAAGGATTTTCTTCATACAGCAATATATTTGCGATTTTAATTTTTGGACTTGAGCATAACTAAAAGAGACCTTAACTGACGAAATGCGCATCTGATGAGTATAAAAGGTTCCTTAACGTCTATTTCCAATTGGAGTTTATGTGATTCCGTTCCTTTTTTGTTTTAGTACCTTGATTTGTATTTTCTTAATAGATGCGAGTTTTGAACATCGATAACTCTAATTAATTATCTTGCCTTTTGTTGAGATATAAACTGCAAGATTTTACCAAACACAGAACTAAATGTGACTTTGGAATTTTCTAACCAGTGATGTAAACAAAGTCGGAAACGTTTAACCTGGATGCCGATGCACGTTATATCACTCCGGTTGGAGATTATGATATTTCTATTATTTTTCTCAGTCTGTATGTTTGTATCTGAAAGTGTTTTAATGGACGTCGCTATACTATCTTCCTGTATTAGTTAAATTTTCTTAGAGAATTTTGCTTAATATGGTGATCTTTAAAGTAGACAGATTGTCACATCTGATTCCTATAATGGCATGACAAAACTGTTTTCGTTTGTTTGCTAGTGATTTATAACATATGTTCCAGACTTTATGATATTATCTAACTCAAAATATTTATGTGTGCCAAGAATAAGCGAAGGATATGTGTACTATTGATAATGGAGTTATACATGTAACCCAAAATTATTTACTGTATGCTTCTATTTCAAAAATGTCATAATGAGAGGGAAAACGAAGTAAACAAGATACTAAAGTACAAAAAATATAAAGATATACTCCATAACAAATAATAACAAATGCAAATACATTATAATGCATAATAATGACAAATAACGAATAATTACACAGTAAAGATCCTTTTACAAAACTATTTATAGATGTTTGATTGATAACACAACACATAGTACAAACAATTAGAAGAAGCTTTGAAAAATAATAAACATCTATAAATAGTTTTGCAAAAGAAAGTTATGAATTCGGACCCTATTTATGTATCTTTTTTGGCAAAGATTCTATAGACAACTTGTCCTTAAAAGCAAATAGCATGATATAAGTTGTTAAGACGGAAATTAAGTCAATAAAGGAACCAGTAATATGCCGCTGTTCAAACAGAAAGCTGGCAACATTAACAAATCATAGAAGAGAGTCCCCCTACTTAATTGGCCGGTTCAAGTGCGTGAATTTTTAAACAATAAAGGTAATATCTGAGCAAGTTATACACATTTGTAATGCTATTCACACCGTTTGAGTGCTGAAAATGAAAAAAAAAAACTCACTCAGAATTTTCCTTTTTTTTTACCAGTATACAACCAAAACATAATAAAGTCATGGCCTAATTATTTTTTGTCGTATTCTGAAATAGTGTATTCAGTTAAACATTTCCGAATTTAGGGTCCTCAACTTTCGTCAACGTCGTCTTATATTTGGTCTTTTTCATGTTTTTATTCAAGTGTCTCTGATGAGTCTTTTGGATACTAAACTCGTGTATGACGTACATAGTTTTAATTCTGGTATGATGAGTTTATTTTCAACAGTTGATACTTGTATGCTGTTTGTGTTTACGATTTATTGCATCATGGTGTAGTAGTCCAAATTATTGACAATAATAATCATGCGAGAAAAAAAATAAAGTGTAAAAATTTTTGTCAAATATTCATATGAATTGTTCCAAGGTGCACCTTATAATATTTCTTATTTTTCAACATTTTTTATTAAAATTTCTGCCTTCTTCAAAAAATATTTAAAAAAAATTGGATAATTATATAAAATTTCAACCCTTAGTATACAGATAAATAAGGGACCACAAATTGTCCATGGTAACTTTATTGATTAATTGAGACAATTATATCGATCATTGGCAGTGGCGGATCCAGAACTTTTCCTAAAAAGGAGGGGGGGTGGTCACTGACTGACCTAAGGGGGGACGCTCCAGTCATGCTTCAATGATTCCCTATATAATCAACCAAATTTTTCCCAAGAAATCCGGCTATGATTGGTGTGGTAATTAAAAGTAAAAGGGTTTTAAAACTATTTATCAAGTATAAAGATATGTGTATTTTTGTAACTACAATATATCTTCATGATTAATTGACTGTTTGCAATTTTTTGAATTCATGTACAATCATCTATAAATGGCGGTCTATTTTTAATCATCTGCCGTATGGCTTTGCTACTTTTCAGTACCTTATGGCTATGTCTGCAGCTTGTTATTGATAAACTACTTAAATATTCTCAATGATTGCTGAAAAGTAAAATAACAAAAAATACTGAACTCTGATGAAAATTTAAAACGGAAAGTCCCTTATCGAATGGCAGAAGTAAAACTAAAACACACGAATGGATAACAACTGTCGTATTACTGAATTAGTAGAAACCCTGGTTTTATAGATATCTAAACCTCTACATATAAATGTAAATTTCAGTGCTTAAGTTTTAGATGAGGCCAATTTGTAGGGAAAATAATATGCTTCTTGTTTATAGAATTCAACTATATATGTAATTTCAATTTGTGCGAGTTCATGTCCACAGAACTAAATTTGTTTTTCTTTGCATTTAACAAAAGTCATATGGTTGATATTTGGTTTGTGTCTTCTTTTTTTTTCACCGAGGAGACATTGTTTTGTGAAAAGGTTTTGCGTACAATTGGCAATAAAATACAAAATTTAAATGTCTTACAGGTTATGAAGGTCAATACCCCACAGTGAGACAATAAGTTTAGATAAGCAAAACACATAATAAGACAATGGGTTTAGATAGATATAATTATTTAATATCTTATTCTCCTTCGAATACTTGCTTTTCTACATTTCTTTATATATAACTTTTTCCATATAGTTTTTGCTGTATGCAAAATTGGTTAATGGTTGTATAGCGTTTGTGGTATCATGTCATACATTCACCTGTAATTGGCTTAATTGTTATTAGAAGGTGATATATCAATTTAATTTCATGGTTGAAAAATATATAACTATTTGTTGAAGTAAGATATTAAATATATAACTATTTGTTGAAGTAAGATATTAAAATATATAACTATTTTTTTACGTAAGATATTAAATATATAACTATTTGTTGACGTAAGATATTAAAATATATAACTATTTGTTGACATAAGATATTAAATATATAACTATTTGTTGACGAAAGATATTAAAATATATAACTATTTGTTGACGTAAGATATTAAATATATAACTATTTGTTGACGTAAGATATTAAAATATTACTATTCTTGGAAAAAGACCGGTGACAGATACCATCCAAACTGCATTCTTATATAGTCAAAAACGGGGCAAATAAAACACAAGCTAGATGTGCGGGGAAGTTAGTAATAAGGAACGCCTTTTATCATATCTAAAAAAGAATGAAAGTTTAAAGGATGGAATTTTTTGTCCTCAATGCTTTTCAACTTCGTAATGTATTTGGCCTTTCTAACATTTTTTTGATTCGAGCGTCACTGATGAGTCTTTTGTAGACGAAACGCGCGTCAGGCGTAAATATGAAAGGAGTAGGTCCGGTAAGGGCGGATTTTGGCCTCAAATTTCAGGTTCAGGAAATATGCAAAAAAACGTCACTTGTCAGATGTTTTTTGTCAAAAATGAAAGTGGCGGCATCCGTGTTAATCCTCAAACTTTATATATGTTGTGTATTATCATTAAATACAACTTACAGTTTAATATTATGAATGAACACGAATGCGGCCACTTTATTTTAAGGCGGAAACCGTCAAAAATTTTACTAAAATGTTAAAATTGTAATGATTTTAGTAATTTATCATGACTAAATGATGCTAGTACCCGATATATGTGCATTGTATTGTCAAAAACAGCCCATATTTATGTAGCAGAAGCATTCTACTTTCCAGTAAATAGCTAAAAGATTACATTTTCACAATTTTGTAAAACTGCTATATTTTGGGGCCAAAAAGGGGTCTTACTGGACTTACTCCTTTCAATCCTGGTATCTATGGTGAGTTTATTTATACATTATAAAGCTAATCGGTATTTCCGATGTGTATTCTAGCTAAATGAATAAAAACATAAGTTGAGAATCGTCTAAAACAAATATTTTGAGAATTTCGTTCTTTTTAAGGTTTCAAAAAATGTGTCATCTCCTCTACCACTAAAGTGTCTGCTTATTACAACTCCGTTCGTTTTAAATTCATGGCAGATAATATAAGCTATATTCTAAAAGATGTAGCCAAAAGATCGGCGAAAGATACCAGAGGGACAGTTAGAGATAAAAAAAAATAAACTGACAACGCCAGGGCTAAAAAATAAAGAGACAAACAGACAAATAATAGAAAACTAAAGACTAAGCAATACGAACTCCACCAAAAAGTGGGGGTGATATCAGGTTCTCAGGGAAACTTGAGGATTGGAGAGCTCTTGTACAAGTGTATAAAAAAACTTTACAGAATCCGACTATTTACTGTAAGTGGCGATTTTTGATTGACTTTACTCCTGTCATTAAAATAAAACCGAAACTAAGGTGAATTTCGTCTTTGGTAAGTTTGTTTTGAAGGTGGTGCATAACATTACAAGAAGATAACTCTGTAAAATTCAGCTGAACATTATAATCACATTCTATTATTAGGGAAATGTTACGCATCTCAATGATTAAAATTAGTGTTTATCAAATCTATCCAATGAAATCCGAAAAGTGGGTGGTTCCAGTTTTTTCAAAGGGTCAAAGTAAATATTTGTCAAAAATTCATAAAAATTAAACGAGCCAAATTTATTTCAATCAAGGTGTTTGGTATCACCGTTACACGCGTATGGTGTATAAAATTGTAATCGTGATATCTCTGGTTTTTTATAACTCTATATAATATTGTTCTATATAAGATGCAAGTAAATTTTATTCACATCAACTTGTTCTCAATTTGACAATGTTCAACAGCCCTTTCCTTGCTATAAGGATCGTTATTTCAATATTGAGAACATATGTTATCATTTTCCTTTTATAAGCTCTCCTTATTGATGGTCTTCCTCAGTTGAAGTATGAAGGTTTGCTAAGCATGTATTTGCAATACCAGCTTTGAGTTTAGACTCAATTGGATATAATAACATAAAACAAGTAATGCATTCGAAATTTAAGGTCTTCTTACAACAGAGCATAGAGGTCAGTAGTCGTATTTTGAACAAAAATAACGTAGACAAAACATTCGTTTAAAGTACTAAATAATGAACCTGATATATTCGATGTACCAATTTAGCCAAACTTCTTACGGTCATTATTAAGGGGTTTTAACACCAGCAAAACAGAATAATTGTTATACAACAACAGAAATAGGAAATAATAAACACGTTTGTAACCAAAACATTATAGTTAAAAGACGAACAATTATAAGTTAATGAAAGTTGAACAACGGTCTGAGACAACGGTAGACTACTTTGCCTTAATTTGATAATAAAGTCGGAAAATGGAATCATGCGCGTAGGTTGGGTTTGTATACGGTTTTACATATTTATAAAGTTGCCTTTTTCCAAAATAAATACAGACTTTTTAGGTCAAAATCAACAGATATGTACATCTTGAAATTTGTCAATTTAGTGCAAAACTTAGGTCTGTATGTGTAAGAAGTGAACATCTATATGCCTGTACCAAGTCAGGAATATGACAGTTGTTATCCATTCGTTTGATGTGTTTGAACTTTTGAATTTGCCATTTGATTTGGGACTTTCCTTTTTGAATTTTCCTCGGAGTATTTTTGTGTTTTTATTTTTTTATATCCAAAGCAGAGAAAAATAGATAAAAAAAGGCTGAAAAATAAGAAAATAGAAAGAACGTATCGTTAGAATAAATAAATAAATTTCAATCAGGGAAGCAAAACATTTCAATAATAATACATACAAAACTGTTAAAGAAAATTTACAAAACATCAGTCGAGTTTGATCATTCCATAAAAATTCTTTTGTTAAGCCTCATTGTATACATTTCTAATATTGTTTTATTGCCAAATATTTGTGTTTACATCGGAATAAACTAAGACTTTACAAACAATTGTGACATCATTCAAGATATTATATTTTACCCTTGACGGTTTACAAACCAGTCAAATAAATTACTTTACTACTATTTGTATTTTCTTCAAATGTCCAGCTAACAATAACACTATACGAAAACGTCTTTCCACTGTCAGGTTGTTTCCTAGATACATTTCTTTCCTCGGATAAGATTTAAATAGGCTTTTTTATTCATTGACGGGAGTAGTAATTTATCATCGCCATCGTTTCATTGCACTTCACTAGGATGACAGGCGAATGCGGGTGTATTAACTAGTTCCTAATCGCTGCAAGATTATCGCTCTCTATATTGGTTTTACTGCTTCGAATCCTACAAATAATGTCATGTTTAGCAACCAAACGTATGCATTGTGCTGTAATATAAATTTAATTAAATTTATAGTGGTGGACAACTATTTGACAGAATTTGTGTGTTTGACATGACTTACTTTGGGAACATCTCAAGGTGGCATAAATGTTTATCTACAGGATTGTTATTTTATAGCCAGGATTGATAGACGTCTGGTTTCAAGACTTTATGAGAAAAAAAAACAGTTTTACAATTCATTTAAGACAATTTGTGCTGTAAAGGATTTTTAAATTTCTCTTTTACATAGATGAATAACAGTTTGTGGGTCCTTTTTTGGTAATCTTCCAGAATACACTTTGCTTCTTAATTAATTTTTCGTTATATTCGGTTCTTGCTATTTAGTATTGGTAATGGTCTGAATGCTTATATAAAAGTGTCGAATACTAGTGGAAGAATAAATATTCGAAATCCAAATGTGGTGCTTGAAATCAATTTTAGCTCTTTCCTTTTTTTTTTTTTTCTTTTTTTTGAACTCACCAAAGATATCTGGCTTTTAATCTGTAAAGTCAAATGCGCGTTTTTTTCTACTGTCGATACATCAGTGGCGTTCGAATTTAAATCAGGAAAGCACAAATGTATAATGATATAAGCAACCGAAAAAAAGTTGTGTACGCTTCTTATTCGTCTTGCGTAAAAGCAAGGAGACAGGCTATCATTATTTTTATATTTTTATTCTTTTTTTAGAATTTACAACACATACTGATCAATTTGTTTTAGTTTAAATCTTAGAGACGTTAATATGATGTTAAGGAACGATCATTTAGGGTTTGCCACTTGATGTTGACCTACTTGTTTGTGTCTTTATTTTCAACAGCCATCACTGAGAATGTGTAATAAATGAAATATTTGTATAAATTTTTGATTATTATTACATTCAATTTTTCTATAGACGTATAATAAATTAGAATTATTTGTATTTTTAAATTTTAACCACCCCAACACTTTTACACATGTAAACAAAACTCACAAGCCCTACGCAGCACATTATAATTTCAAGCTTCAATTCGTTCTAGCTATCTAACCTTTCCAACTTTTTTTTTCGATTTACCACAAGTAAAAACTTGATTACGTTAGAAGTTACTAAAACCCTTTGTAGTCAAACAGGGTCAAAATATCTTTTTCGAGTAAAAAAAAGTAAGACCATATAATTACATACCATCATTCAATTAAAACATAGTTCGTATGAAATATGTAACACAGTATTTCATAACATAAGAAAACATTTAACATTGTAAATTACAGCTATATTGGAATTTTGTCCATGTTCTGTATGGACAGACATCTCTTATGATTATTGATCCGTTTATGCAATTCTTACCCGTCATCGTACACGAATTACCTCACTCCGACAGATAAAATACAAACACTCTTCAGTTTGGCCACAATTCCGTTCGTCATTGTCGTGCATCAAAGTAAGACCAACTTATGTGCTGCGATACGGCCTTTTATCTGTGTTCTTTTAAAAGCTTTGTATATGACAAACATTCCCTACAATAAAGGAAGTATTGGAATGATACATTTTTATATTTTCTGTTATTCATGAATTTTCAAAAACCGCTTGAAACATAGCTGGATTCTCGATAAAAAAAAAGATAGTTATGGCCACAAAGACTTAATTTTAAAATTTCGATAATTATTTGAGGTTGAATACTAAAAATCGAGTATCAGTAAGATTGTTTCGCGTTTTTTGTCGTTTTTTTTTTTTTTTTTTTTTTTTTGACTGAGCGACAGTTATGTTGTAAAATGCTGTGTAAGGTATGAAGTATTTTTCATTGTCGTAAAACTAGGAAACTATGCTCTGCTTACTTACTTACGGATAATAGTCATTCCCACATTTTATGATTTTCTCATGTTCATGTATCCCATATTCTTATTTTTTATGGCCATCTATCTTATTTTCTTTTTACTCAATGTTCATCCAACTATTTGTATTGGTCAAGCATACCGTATTTGCCATTTTTTTTCCATATTATTACCTAGTGGTCAATATCAAGTTGGCATATGTAGCGTTGTTTATATTAATGATGATATATTTAGTAATTTAGTTGGAGTAAAAAGTGCTTAGTACAATAAAAATTCCAGGTTGAATCAAGGTACTATTTATTTGGGTAATAATTTTATAATCCGTCAACCACTCCATTTGGCAGACGTATTTTTTCAATTGTTGTACACTTGCTGTGAAGTCTAGTCAATAATTTTACTTTTGGATGATAAATTAGGACTATCACATACATTAGGTGTTAAATGTTTACATTATGAACGTGTATTTTACCGTCAATTGGACAAAATTACCATTTTGAAGTATCTATAATCGAATGCGGGATTTATGCTTCGTGTTAGGAGTATTGATAAATACCTAACTCCTATGTTGTCGTAAGAATAGAAAGTTAAGAACAAAAAATAATATTGGATAGATAATTGTTGTGTTGATATCATACTGAGAACTTAGATCTGGTTTTAACTGTCCTATTTTATTGAAGTTTCACTGACGTATTAGTGTCATCGTTCAACATGGATATTATCTAACAGACTTAATTTCTTGCATTTTGGCCAATATATCTAAAAAAAATTCTGTAGGTTAATAAAGGTTATTGTGCAAATATCGCAATTTCATCAGCTGACGGTTATCGGTTATATATATGTAGACATCTATCTAGGGAGAGTTTAATCTCAATTTCACAGTTACATCACTGTCTTTTTACATGAAGTTTGCATGGTTTTACATTTTCGCCAATATATCAATGTTATCCGTGTAGGTTGATGTGCAAATGTCGCAATTTCGTCAGCTGACGGTTATCGGCTATGTTTATGTAGATGTCTTTCTAGGGAGAGTTTACTCTAAATTTCACAGTTACGTCACTGTCTTTTATAAAGGTTTTTCATGGTTACTTTATGTAGCATTCTGTTTTCATAGCGCTGTTTTTGGTTCTGTTTTCATAGCGCTGTTTTTGGTTCTGTTTTCATAGCGTTGTTTTTGGTTCTGTTTTCATAGCGCTGTTTTTGGTTCTGTATTTATGCTTTGATTTAACTTCCTTGTTCTTTGTATAAGGTGACTGTTTGACATTTGTATTTTCTCACTACTTCCACAATTTATCTATCAGATCATAATTTTTACAGTTGCTCTTTGATATTTTCGACGTTTTCTATAGCTTGACTCACAACGAGTTTGTAAAGGGTTTTTGTCTGTCAATTTGACGTGTGCTTGCCTTTTTGAATCATGCACAGCCGTATTATATGCTATCAATTTTCATTTATGAATTCCATCTATCATGTATAACAACACTCCTATGATCTCACATTTTTAATAATAGATTATTGTGTAGTTGTACCTTTTTTTCTCAAATTAATCTGTTGTATCCTGTTTTCCTCATTTATGAAATGCGAACCTTCAACTACCATATATTTACTTAACGTGAGCTCCACTCATGTTGCAGGAATTTCCCGTCCCTCCGAGCACATCGGTCCATAATCTGATCATATTATTAATCTCTAAAACTATAGTTTGAGTTTACAATAAGGTCACATCAATTTAATTCCTTGTTCGACGGACCCGCCCGCACCTATTTTTTTCAAAGCAGAATTTTTTTATTTTTATTATATTTCCGCTTTCCGCATCCGGAAATGTAATCATGTCCATTTCCTGCACCGTTTTTTTTGTAAGTATTATAAGAAGATCTCAACATTTGTTTTTAAAATCACAGTATAACATTTATATAACGATTTTAAACCTATAAGCAACCCACAACACTGTAAATATCTGTGAGAATATTTGTTTCAGCATGAGTGGAGTGGGAGTGCTCCGATAAATATATATAACAGTGGGAATACCTGTACAGAACAAAACATTAGTTTCTTTCCCCCTGACTTATATTCCCTATCAAAAAATGTTCGTTGTTAAAATAAAGTCATAACCGCTGCAGGTTTGTGTCTGTCTTGATTGATTCAGGGACCTGTTGTTCAGCAGTAATCGTTTGTTGTTGGCCGGTGTTTCCCGTTTGGAAATATAAATTAGATCGTTGGTTTTCCTGTTTGAATTGTGTACAATACTAAGTTGTGGTCCCTTATAGGTTGCTGTTTGGTCTGGATCAAAGCTCTGTGTAAAAGGCCGTACTTTGACCTTTGTTATTATCAGGTTATCCCTCAGACAAGGGCCTTGAAAGGGTCATTTTACCATGTTTACTGTTGTAGAAAAGAAAATAGAAATACCAGGAACATATATATTAACTGTTCCAAGGAAATACTAAGGATTTGTATAGTGCTACTATACAAAACCTTTGAAAACTTAGAATTTTTTACTCAAAAAGAGGAGAGAGTACATTATATTTTTAAACAACTTTTCTAAAAGAGGGGTCCACTTATTTTGAATAATAGTCCGGTAAAATTCTTGGACATGTTTTGACCATTTAATACCATATAGATATTATATTTCTTTGGGAAAATATTAGCCCTTTTGTACTAAAAGTGTTTTTACAAAAAAAATATATTATAACTTGTATTGACCCCTCATAAATGGGATATTCATAACATTAAGGGGTTGTTCTGAACCTGATTATGACTTGGATGGAGAATTGTCTCATTGTCAGTCACACATACATACTAGACCAAATTTAATAATTCAATTATCTGATTATTTCTTGTTGAACAGGGAAAAATACTTCATAAATTAAAGAAATGTCAAGGTACAAGTGATAAATCAAGTTTTAATATAGTGAAAAGCTACTATTTTATGTTTACAAAAAAAAAATATAATCGCTCCCCTTAACTTTTTAAGCTTCGCCTCAAAAATTTGCAAATTAAATATTTTTTTATTTAAATTTTCAAATCGCTCGCTCGCCCCAATTTTTGGAGTCCAAAAATCCGTAGAACAAGAAATTAATTTGGTGTGGCCTAATAGTTTGTGAATTGTTGTTTGTCTATTCGTCTTCATCCTTTTACCCAATGGTGACACTGTGCTTCTTGTCTTTCTTCAACTAACTAATCTCAATTTTCCTGATTGTAGTCGCCGACCATTATACTGAGCAACACTGTTGTTGTAGATCTGTTGTTCTTATGACTGCTTTTCTCCCACGAGATTACGTTTTACTGTGAACGCATGTTGCGATGTGTTAGAAATGAAACGATGGGAGAATTTTAAAATGTTGAGGCTGAAAAATATTTTAAACGTATTTTAACAATATAGGCCTATACTTAAATGAAAATTACAAGGTACATATTCAATGCAAAAAAATGAAAACTAGTGAAAGAACCTAATATAAAAGAACATATATTAAAAGAGTTGCTTCCCTTGTTCTATAATAATTCTTACATTCTCTCGGGTTGTCTCTTCATTGAATTGATAATCAAACTTGTAAATCAAAATTTATCAAAAATATGAACGAGCTGATATAGATATAAGAAGATGTGATATTATATGCAAGAAAAGTGTCTTGCTGTCAGTAAAAGCTGTTTTATGTTAACTTGCCCGTCTATGACCTTTGAGTCATTATTGGGTTGGTGTATTTAGAAACCGGAGAGTGATAATGAAAATATATCAAATAAGCGATTGATATTAGAAAACAACATCTTTAAAATAAATCATAATTTTCGCATATTAAAACTTTCTATTCCTCGGGGATGAAATTGAAGGAGTTTGCCCTCTAATAACATTATGTACAAATATGTATTCCACATTTGATCTGAGTTGCTTAGATATTACAAAACTCTTATTTTGTTTAACTAAGTTTTGTCCATCATTTCAATCCCCTCCGGAAATCGCAGTAGATTGAAAGTACTCCATCATACTAGTTATACCGAGCAATCCGCTGCAGTGCTGCACATCTAGATCATCTACCCGGTATCACTAATTGCCATCAGAAAACATCCTGCAATATACAGCAATGAACCGCCGTTTTATTGTAAAACAAACACAATTTAATAGCTTTTGATAGTCGTAACACATTCTCCTAATAGGATACAAATCCTTTATAGAGGGGTTGTGACTCTTGTGTTTGTGTAAACATCTTTTGGTATCTTAAATTTGTGATTTCAAACGAAAATATCTGTGTAAAATTGTAAAGTGGTGGTCCCTTTCGTTAACCTGTCAGAAGCTACATTTGTGACACTATAAATTGTCAATTCTTTAAATAGTTAGTAGTTTATAAATCAACTCTTATTTATTTTGTGATAATGGACCAGAACTGTGATCCATCAAACTTTCATTCTCTGTGTTCGTGCTTTCTTTTTTTCGCTGCTTAAAATAGCAAGGGTGTCCCTATATCGTTAAAAATATGTTTTGACTTTAATAACAGATATATTTTAAGTTCACTCAAACTTTTCTAAACATATTTTTTTAACTTATTTTGGACCACTATAAAAAAAATGTTAAAACAAAAATGATTTCTTTTGATACAGTGTGTCTTTATTTCTTGAACTCCATAGTGAATGGAGGGTGCCATACTATCTCCAGGTTGAAAAAAATCTTAAGTGCAACTTCTCTATGTGGGGTCTGTAGGTTTTTGCAAGGCTAAACATTTGTCAGATTCAGCAAACCCTCTTTTTCCGTTCCAAACGACCTATCATGTAACAACTCATTCGGAATGGTCTGTTATAAAAGGCCCCGACATGAAAATATGAAGCAATCCAATAGAGAAAACTAACTGCCATTCATAACAAAACATTCTGACAGACTACTTAATTGTATTCTTAGATCGAGGTTTTAACATTCTTTAATGTCTTTAATATGTAGTATTCTACTACAACATTACATGAACATGCAGTAACTATTTGGTAAATTGCGGAACACTTTATTGAAAAATTTCTGTCCACTTCCTCCTCGTTTGATAAAGTTTCATTTTGATTTCTACTACACGTTCACCTTAGATTTGGCTATAAATCAAGAGATTTAGAAACCCCGCTATAAAGTTTTGTTTAATTTTAATCTCAATAGAGGGTAATATTGAACTTAAAAGTGATAATTTTACATTTTAATTATCTGTAAAACGTGCTGTTTACCAAGGAACTACGAAAAGGCAAGTAAAATGTCCACAGTTTTTATAAACTTAAACTCTCAAATCATTTATCATAAATTTGAATTAAGAGATAAATTATACCATGCCAGTAACCACCTTTAAAATCTAATCTATTTTGTATGTTTGACGTTTATTTAATACTGTAAGATAAAAGACCCAACCCCTTTTGTATGGCGTTCGACGTCCAACATTTGATAAATTTTTATATAATTTTTCAATAATTACAGGTGTCCAACAGCGTTATGATTACTTCAACTGTCGAAAATCATGAAGTTTTTTTGTATTACTAATCCCCAAAGCCAAAATCTACAAGCAAATATCTATGTTGTAATACTGTCGTAAATGAAATATGTTTAGCATGTAAATGTTCAATTTTTTTTTTAATGAATGGGTTATTATTGACCTTATGTGAATTTTATATATATTTTTATATAAAATTAACATCCTTTAGAACATAAAATTCTTCTAAACTGATGTGCCCATTAATTTTTTGCGTATGCAGTTGTCCCTCTACCATGTTACTCCCTGTTGGTTGTTCAGAAGAGCAATTCCGTCGTACTGGGGAAAAGAAGTGGCACTCGCTCATATAATTTGAAGTTATGCTCTAAGAAAAAAATAGAAACATATTTTTCTGTCGATCGACACATGTTATTCGTCAAGACTGAGTGTTGCTTGTCTTAACTTTCAGTGATAACTATTTCATGCTTATATGGGACGATTATATACAACAAATGATATAACATACTTAATTTGTTGTATAATCGTAATATATATGCATGAAATAGTTGCCACTGCTGGTTAAGACAAGCAACACTCAGTCTTGATGAATAACGTGTCGACAGGAAAATATGTTTCTATTTTTTTTTTATTCTATGAGTCATGCTCCTTTAAACTTAGAATTTTGGTCAAGTTATACTAATGCATGCAACAGTTTGTCTTCGCAACTTCTATATAATTTCCTGAAACTTTATAGATAATATCGACATCCTATGTAGATGGCCATATCGACAGGAAATTGTAATTCTATTTTTCTATGAGTTATGTACCTTTGAACTCAGAGTTGTTGCCTACATATACATGTGCCAGAGACGAAGGTTTTATATATACTCTTCTTCTTCTTCTTCTTCTTCTTCTTCTTCTTCTTCTTCTTCTTCAGGAAATGATTCTTCTTCTTCTTCAGGAAATGATATGTTGATTGTTCTTGTTCATATCCACAAAAAATATCATCAGTTGCATTTTCTACGAGTTATGTCCCTATGAATCTTAAATCTAGGCTTTAAATAAATACTAGTGTAAACGTGCATTTTCTACAAGTTTTGTTCCTATGAATCTTAAATCTAGGCTTTAAATAAATACTACTGTAAACGTTTGTCATCGCAACTCAATATACTATGTCTTCTAATAAAATATGGTGAACATACTGGTCTTGATTAGATTATATGCACTATATGGAACTAGAAGAGTATCTAAAACATAAAGAACTATATACTATACAGTTCACAATCTTCAAAAGTTTGTAATTGATCAGTTATGACTCAGTTATTGTTTGCAGTTGGAAGTGACTATCTTGTTAAAACCTTTTTGTACTTATCAGGAAGTATTATTTTTGGTCTTGGTTTTAATGCCGACTCAAATTATTTGGTCTTCGCCTCTTATTCTTAAAATGATTGATACCTTTACAGATGTACATATACAAAAATCTCCGCATCTGAAGTTTCTATTCTAATCGCTCTATATAGTCTAGATAGCCAAAGATTGCCTAACATTTTAGTTTCTGTGTGCTTTGTAAAGTATTCCCTGGTAAAAAAACAAAAAAAAACAAAAAAAAAAAACAAAAAAAACAATTTCAGAAACTCTGGTATCCTTAAATGACAACGAAAAACTCTAGTCTAAATTCATATTCATTTCTTAATAAAAGATTAAATTAGATATGATATAACTTGTGCATTCTCACAAATGTCACAAGATTAACTTCTTTAGTACGAGAATAAAATCTACAAAGAACAACGAACTAGAGGATTTGGAAAGAACCTTGATTCCATTCAACTAGTTTTAAATTGTGTAACTTAATATTTAACAGATTATCAGTTTAAAACATATGTCTATTTATGTACGATGTAAAATGAAGAAATAGTTTGGTAACATGGCGTAGTAATACCCGTTATTTGGTAGCATCCGTGAGACGGGGTTCAGCGAGAACTATCCTGTGTAATAAAAACGATGGTATGGAATTCTGTTTGTCGCTGTCTCAAATCCTTTGTGTATCTGTTTGAACAAATATTACATTGATGTCTGGGTAAAAATTGTTTAAACAAAAAAATAGACTAAAATGTATGTTGGATTTATTGATTAAGAAATTCTTGTTATGGGTTAAACCCTCTTGTTTCCCGCTGAAATCCAAATTTTTCATTAAATGAAAGTACATGAATATTTTTATTGTTGCTATAGATTTATTAGGAATTCATAAAAAAAAACGAAAAAACAAAAAAAGTTGTATTGTTCCTACCCACGCCTTATATACACGACCTCCTTATCAAATCAAAATCTAACATTTTGAGAAAGAAAAAACCTGAAATTCATTAAATGCAGTAGGACAACTTTAATACTCTTTTTCTGAGGCAATACAATGCAAAAACCCTGAAGTTGTATGTTCAAATAAAATTTGACACTATTTATACCCCAACTGAGTTTAAATCAATCTTTAAATAGAGCAATGTGATATATATATATATATATATATATATACAACTCGTCTAAACATCAACCCAACAATGTTAGATCTGTAAATTTGCTTTCGCAAATTTTTGGTTCTTCCCTCGCCGGGATTCGAACCCATGCTACTGTGATATCGTGACACCAAATCGCCTGCACTGCAGCCGTCCCGCTAGACCACACGACCACCTGGGCTCTCAAAAAAAGAGCTTTCGCTGGCCGTGTGTTACCTTTCCACGTCAGTTTTAATCTAGCGGCGTACTGCAGTACATGATATATAAGGCATGAAGATGTTATTGTTACAGATCAGCTAAATTATCTATAGTAAAGGATCCTACAAATTAATGTAATATACAGTCACAGAAAATATTTTCTGTGACTGTATATTACATTACATTAATTTGTAGGAAAGGATCCTACAAATTAATGTAATATACAGTCACAGAAAATATTTTCTGTGACTGTATATTACGGCTGCAGTGCAGGCGATTTGGTGTCACGATATCACAGTAGCATGGGTTCGAATCCCGGCGAGGGAAGAACCAAAAATTTGCGAAAGCAAATTTACAGATCTAACATTGTTGGGTTGATGTTTAGACGAGTTGTATATACATTATGTACACAGCCATGTATCACCATCATTGATGGCGATCCGATGGATACATCTGTTGTAGAGTTGTCACTGACTCAGACGTACTTATATATATATATATATATATATATATATATATATATATATATATATATATATATATATATATATATATATATATATATATATATATATATATATATATAATCCATTCTTGTTTAATTGTAATGGAATAAATATTGTAGCTACCTAAAAAGTCAAATCTCTCTTGATGACCACTGAGGATAGTATATAAACAGTAAAAATCATTCAAATTATTGTAAAATTAAATCTGCATGGTACACTCACTTGAGATACAGAGGGGGTTTACCCGCCCCCTTACGGCGCAACATAAATGGTTAATGCATAGACTTTTGAATGTTCCACTCATAAAGTAGCCTGGTTTACTCTCCCTTTCTTTAGATTCCGTGAACAACATGACACATGTTAAGAGGAAAATTGACAGCAACCATACACTATGACAATAGTTGATTATGGAAGGTTGAGAATATGAAAATGTGTCAAACAGAGACCTCCGAAAACCAAGCATCCCCAATGGATAAAAACATTTAGAAATAAAGACTATCGCGGACGAAATATTAAGCTGTGTTAGAGTATATTATTTTTTTATTAAATTACAAAAATGTAAGAGAAGATATTATTTATACTGCTCAACCGGGGTGGCAGTTTTTATTATCAATTTTCAAAGGCACAACTATTTTATGAAGATAAAATGCGTTTCAGAAAGGACATGACTATTCCCAATTGGATGTTGTGTGCACATGATATTTATTTATTACAGGGCATCTCGAGGACTCATACACCTGAGTAAAAAAACAAATATGTTCTTTTTTCTAAAGGAACCAGTCTTCCCAAATTATTTTAAGAGTAGAATTTATAGGCATGAAGTTTTTTCTTTTAGCTAAACAGGAATTTGCTCAGAAAATTTACGTGCAAAGCAACTGTTATGAATTACGTATCTTGAAACCCGTCACAAGTTCTGTTTCCTCTCATATCTAAGTCAGAATTACCTATAGTGTGCCGCTGCCTTATCTTCTCCTCTAACATCAGCATAAACACACCAGTTTTGTTTAAGGTATTTTCTTCTCGTAGATATTAGACAAAGATAAGAAATTACAATTCACGAAGCATTCTAAATGAAATAAATAATTATATACCCTTGAATACTATCTTTAGCATAAAACCAGTTTTGTATTTATAAATTAATATACATATTTATTTATATACGTAAAGGAAATTCCAGGCATTTTCATTGTTAGTATTATAAACTACAAAAAAGGTAATTGTTTTGTATACATCTTCTCCAGGCGAGACTTCATATTTTTACACATTCGTATTAAACCCTCCTCTAGCTTCTATCGATGGTAATGGATCTCTTTTCAATACAATATGAACACTGCAATGACTTTTTTTCGGATGTTGTCCATTTTCATAATTTAGTTTATAATTTTTAAAAGTATTTCTCCATTGTTCGATATGAAACCTACGATATTTGATTTTCGAGAGCATTGACTCAAGGTAAAAAATATTTCAAAATATTACGACAGCCGCTCTTGGCAGTTATTTAAATCCGGGTTTACATTACAGCAATATCTAGATAATTCTTAAATATATTAAATTCCTAAAACATTCATTAAAATAGCATTTATCAAACATAATTTACACAATATTCATAAAAGACTTACTTGAAAGATTTTGTGTATTAACCTATCGATTTTTCAGAAAATCTTGTTCATGCAATCTTAAAATTGATTATATATCCGATGTTAAGGTCCAACAAATACTCCAAGTACTTTTTTTTTTTACACATTCAGTATCAATTAAAATACTGCTGTATTTATAGTAAATATTCCATAAATCTCGATTAAAACTAAAAAAAAAATCAGTAAAATACATAATGATGTTGATATTGTAAGTACGAACTCATGGTATGAAATACTTAAGTACAACTGTTGAAAACTGTCTATCGCCATACATTTTAATGTCGTTTTTAAATTCCGGGAAAAAAACAGAGTTTTGCCCGAATTCCGATTTCCGGAAGTTATTTTATGACGTTCAAAGTGACGTAAATTTCAAACGCAAACATCAACAAACCGAAAGTGCGCTGTGAAGAAGCTAACACGTTATGAACTGTCATCAAGGGAAGGTTACGAATTCTGTCAGATTAAGACTTAGCTTTAATTCGAAAGACCCATTTCCTGAAAAACTATATGATGTTGCAAATAACGGATACTTGGTGAAATGGAACGGTTGTGGCACTGCTGTTCAGGTAGACGACCCTGATTTGTTTGAAAAAGAAGTAATGAAATGTTACCCAGGTTTTCTACAAATTCCTTCCTTTGTAAATTTTAGACGGCTTTTTCGAGAATACTCTTTTGACTGGAAATTTCTTGACGATGAACAAACATTTGAATTTTCTCATCCGTATTTTGTATATGGCTACAGAGATGTCGTTTCTGAAATCCGGACTCGACGGAAATCGTTTTCAAAACCAACGTTAGACATTTCAGCCTTTCAAAAAGAAGTGAATGCTCTCGAGAATGACATTGACGAAGATGGCAAACGTTACAACACAAGACGAAGCCGGCGCACAAAGACCAGAAAATCGCTTGAAACAGAAAATAGAGGCACTCATCATTCCGAAGATTACACAAACGAATCTAGATTTGTGATCAATGACAGTCTACAAGACGGTAGCAGCAATGATAGTTATAGTTCTAACCAGACAACCAAACCAGATAATTTGAACAATTCCTCAGTCAACAATAATCATAATAATTCAAGTAACACTTTTAGTTCAGTGGCATCTGATATAATGAAACTTTTTATCAAAAATGAGTTCAGTTTTGAAGACTTTTGCAACTGGACTGAGAGGAATCAATGTGATTTTAACTTGAACGCAAACAAATGGGACATTCTGGAATCTGTAAACAACCAATCGCAATCATTGTTTACTGTAAACAACACATCGCACGCATTGTTCACAACAAATGATGGATATTCAAACAGTAGCCAGATATCGTATGCAGATCCCCAATTACAGGAAGATCCATGTGGAAATTGCAAATGTTGTAGAGCTTACCAAATTTCACACTACGAAAAAGTTTCGTCACAGGGTTTAGCTTCGCGGAATATGTCTGTACCTGGAGAACTTGATTTATCATGCGATGATGTTTTGGATAGCGAGAGCGAAAAACAATATACAGTGTTGTCTTAACTTTTAATAGATTTTGATCTTGTGATATAAAGCTCAACTGTGATGAAGTAAAATAAGAATTTTCAAACTTTCGATTTTGAACATGCATGAATTTGGAAAATGTATTTGTTTCAATATAAAACTTAAATTTTCAACCTTTTATGATATTGTTTTCCATACTTCGTAGATCTGTTTTCTTACTCAAAATCCCTCTACTTTCATACTACTCGATCATTTTTAAAAGTACAATGAAATTCAATGTGTCTGCGTGGCCTATGCTAACGCCAATTATCTGATTTCTTGTATCAATTTACAAGCCTTCATTGACTACCCTAACTTTCATTTGTTGACATCAAATGGAATTTAGAATTGTCGACTTGAAAATACATGTCAAGAAGTCTTTGATTCGACTAAGGTCATTCGGTTGCTCTCTCATTCCCTAGGCAGGGAAAGCATGTAATATTTTCATTAGTAAGTTTTATTACAAATGATGTGTGTGTGTTTGTATCAAATTTTCTGACTGAATGTATTGTTAAGCAAACTAAATTATCTTCCAGACTTCAAAATAGAAATGTACTTGGTGGGGTAAAACCGGGCTTAAAGATCTCATTTGATGGTTCCCTGATTACAAAGTTAAGCATGTCATTTGGTATCTTGTGGAAAGTTGTCTTATTGGAAATCATACCACATTATCTTTTTTATAAGCAAGCGGCATTTAAACGTTAAGACAAAGACTGGTGTGTTAGTAAACTAGTCGGCATAATATGTACGGGTGGAGGTCTTTGTTCGGACTGTTCTCTCCAATGTGGTCGAACTTTTGACTTGGTGAACTCATACCACAAAGAGAGTTACTTGACCCACACATTTTGTTTTCGCAATAATGATATGACTATGTTTCATTCAAGCGGATACAATATCTATCAAATTCAGTCAAAAAATGTAACCTTTTGTTCCAAAATGAACAATTAAATTGGTCATTTAATTCAAAAACATAGACCTGACAACATCTTCAATTGTGTAAAATAAACAAAATCGTTCAAAAACAACGATTACTATGAAAATGTATCGTATATTTTAGTAAACCAATAATCTTTAAATTAGTTCTTTCTGGATGCATACTTTCATTACAACCTACACTACAGCGTACACAATTTCCCGTACCTTTTTCAGTCACAAGAAAATGTATGAAAAGGATGTTTAAATATCTTTTAAATTACACAATTACATGTATGCAAAATGTGTGTTTTGGATAGTATATTTTTTATCAAGCTCAAAGGGGAACAACCACGCAGATACTCAATTGCATATGAACTGTAAAGTTAAATAGCATTCTACCTTATTACTTGCATACTTAGGATGCAAGAACAAGGTATTAATAGTGTTGACCAAATGAACAGGTCAAAACAACAAAGGCGTTAATTAAATAAAAAAAAACTCAATGACCGCTTCGATTTCAAAAAGGTTAATAAAAAATAACGATATTAGTAGAAGGATTGCAGATGAGACAAAATGACGTTGATGTTAAGCAACAATAGATCGCCGTAAACTCTTCAACAGTGAGCACAACACATATCGCATAGCAAGCTATAGAACAAATTAAGACCCCCACCCAGATCAGACTCTCATACAGCATGTGACGGGATTAAACACAAATACTGTTGAGTAAGAAACTTGTCACATTCGACAAATTTAAGAATATTAGATGCTTTTTTAATTTTTGTCAGATATTAGGAACTCTCTGGTTTTATCCATGTTGTAGAGGGGTAGGCAGGTTTTTTTGTTGTGCAGATCAACAATAAAAAAAAAAAAAACATTTTCATCTGTTGCTGTTTTTAGACACGGTAATTTATCTGCACTTACAGCGTAATAAATGTTGCATTTTGTGTTGCAGAATATTCATTTTCATCCTGTCTTATGATAGGTTACTTATCAACACAGGATATTCAATTTCACAATCTTCTAATTTAAAAGTAAAAGTTCAAAACTAATGCGGACAGGAAACAAGTTTCTATCTCATTTACGATAACAATCCCCTCAAAACATTGAGAGGGGAACAGTTGTAGGCCGACAAAGTTATTTACTATTTTCATTTATGTAAAAGACTTGTCAAGTGTTATTTGCAACAACTGTCAATCCAGATTAGACTATACCAAAGTCTATTTTACATCATGAAATCCTTAAAATTTCTGTTCATTTTTTATTCAGAAATAAAAAAAATGTTTTGTTTACTAGTAACCGGAATCAAAAGAGATTAGATGTAAGTAAATGACACAGAAACCCAACTACTACACAAAAAAGACATTTTAAGAGATCAATGAACGGTTTTCTACAATAGACAATGATTATATATGAATATGTCAAGTTCTAAATTGCGCTGAGTTTTAAAAAATGGGAATCCATTTGACAGATACTATCAAATATCTGGTATCGACATCAAATGTTCTTAAGGCCAAATAAAAAAGTATCTGTGGTTCCAGTTACATCTGAAAAAAGTTAGGGTAGATAGGTAGGGATTTTTTTTTATTTTATGTTTTTTTTTACATTGAGTCTATGGGAGCAACATTCTGACTTTAACAGTGCTTAATGAAAAATGACAATAAAATCTTTAGGGTAGGCTATTTTTAATAGCGGTAGGGTTACTGGAACCACACATATATTTTTATTTGGCCTAATGTCAAATCATATAAAGATAAAGGCAAGCTACATGCAGACACCCGCTGTCTTTAGGCAGACTTTTGAAATGTGGCAAAGTTCAAATACAAGTATTTAAACCCCTACTCTTCAATTCAACAAAAGCAAGTTAACAGCTAGTATAAAAAAAAATGTACCGAAAGGTGACTGAAGTTCATAATACTTATTAAACAGATAACAAAGAGAAATTTGAAGTGGAAATAGCACAATGAGGTAATTTAAGTGTTTCTTACATATTTCGCCAAAATAGATCGGTAGACTAAGTGGAATCGTAGTCATATGTGATATAGATCTTCTTCTTCTATTGTAAATCGTTTAAGAAATATTTGTGGGAACTTCAAATAAAAGAATTTCTTAACTGAAAATGTATCATCTTTGTTTACACAGAAATTGTGAATTTTGATACTACTTGTTTAGAAATTAAGTTCGGATTTAGTGTTTGTGGTTTAGGAATGTACTAATGGATTATCACCTCAGCTTGGACTGTTTGTCAAAACATGACTGTGTACATAAGATTAGAACAGGTTGACCACGGTCAATGCATCGTTTCTTTGTTGTGAAGTATAAGGATGCTTGACTATTATTTACATGTTTGTCCGTTGTCTCGGTGTTCTTGACAACACGATATTGATACTTGTCTGTTCCTTTTAACTCGGATAAATATTTTGTTATAAAATATATATTTCTGTCATTTGTATGTCAGATTAAATATTTACATTGTATTTAAATAAAAATGTATGTTATGGGGGTTGGAATTCCGCGAAACAATTTCATCTCGTTAAGAAAAATTAACATTACAGAAGTCTAAGAAATTTAGGTTTTTTGAGTTTTGATTTTTATTAGATACTTTCTTCTTTGTAAATTTGAAAGAGATAACCCAGTTAAAAAAATGAAATTAAAACAACAAGTCGTGAAATAAAAAGATGGTGTTTTCGTGAATCAACTTTCAGAGATACATTAAAATCAAATATGTCTGAGCACAATTATTCTCATTGTGAGTTAGTCCGTACCCTTAATTTTCCACATCATCCTTCTTATACACACCACTTTTCCCAATTGTATGTAACAGCAATCGAGAACACAGACCCTATATTTTCTATGCCGTTGCGATAGTCGGTAATATATGGGTTTTATGCAAACTTTGACTTAATAAGGTCAAATGTCCTATAGAACCAAAATCAAAACCAACGAACATTTAACCAACATTCATTGGTGTAACCATGAAAGTATTATTGTCAATATAATACTTCCATGGTTTAACACACACTATGTTAAACATGTACATGCAAAAAAAATAATGACCGGTAGCAATCAATGACAACCATTTGAGATCATTTGATTACAGGCTCCTAAAGAATGTGGCGGGGTGAACATGTTTGTGAACTTTCACAGTGGTGAAAAAGCATAACAATAAACTGTAAAATCATTTGAAAAGGGGTTTACTCATCAGATCGGCAAGAAGCACAAAAAAGCCAACACAAAGTCCCATTCTAAGAGTACTCGCAGTTGCTAAAAATAATATACGTCAGTACTAAATTAATAACTTATAAGAATAACGCTATTCTAAGGATCAATGAGTCGCATTGGTCTCATCTAAATTTATGGGTTCTATAAATAACATCAGTTTGGTAAACGTTTATGCTTATACTTTGCTTCTGAGAACTTGCATGCACTGAGTCCGACCTATTGGCTGTGCTAAATCCCTTTGTCATGATCTAACCAATGCGCCATTATCAGTTCACTAACTTTTGCGCGCATTGCCGTTACATAAATTCGTGTTTTCATGAATCTAGTTAAAAATGTAATTAAGAAATAATTCGTTCATGCCATGCTCTATGCTCATTTAAACATAGGTAGGCATTAAATCCGTTCATAGAGCATTGTATGATAGAATTATTTCGATTCTAATACACCTTATCGCTAATCCCGGCTGACCCGGCCGCTTGAACTTTTGACGTCAGCAACAATCACTTTTCCATTGTGGCGTCAGACATTTTGTTTTATGACGTCAAAATTTTACGGGAACCTGTGTGATATCCAGTAATGGCGGACAAATAGCGATAAGGTGTATAGCAATATTTGATCTCTGGCGTTGCTCAAAATTCATCTGACGTTGCAATTTTAATTGTGACGTCAATCACGTTGAGCCCATGTTCTATTCGAATTAGAACATGGTTTGTACCCAAAGCTAAAGAAGAACGTCATATTAGAATTATAAATATTGAATGCTTCTTTTTGTAACTTCATAGCGTTGTAAAAGCGTTGACCGTGCGGCACATTTTTAGAACGAAGCGCTTCCGAGTTTCATACAAAATGTACTTTGATCAACGCTTTTACACCTCAATGAAGTTACAAAAAGAAGCATTTAATTCTTAATTATCATCTATTTATTAATTCCCTATTCACCTACGAGAAGGTACTTGTTAAAGTGGAATTTTCGGCAGGATACGATATTTTCATTTTGAACAGGCACTAAGCCTTAGAAATATATAAAAAAAAATGTAAAAACTTAGCAAACAAAGCCTTATGCGATTACTGGATCTATCATGATCACTTGATATATATTTTAGAGTTCGATATGGAAAAATATATAAACGTAAGTGCAAAATTGATAACGTTCGACCTAATTCAGTTTTCCGTTACACTTACCTCTGCTACCATTGGTCACTGCCCACAAGATAAACTTCATGGAAAGTCATATTGGACCAATTTTCAATATACTTGATAAAATATCTTTTGAAATGTTTGTAATTTATCGTTTCAGGTGCACAGTTCTCAATTGAGGATGAAAACAAACGAACACGAACAGCTTACACCAGAGGACAGTTATTAGAACTTGAGAAGGAATTTCATTTTAACAAATATATTTCGAGACCTAGAAGAATAGAACTTGCCGCCATGTTAAATCTAACTGAGAGACACATTAAAATTTGGTTTCAAAATCGACGAATGAAATGGAAAAAAGATGAAGCAAAACGAAGACCACGACCACTGTCTTCATCGGAATCAAAGAAAAATAGCCCCGAATCTCCAGACTCTCCGTCTTTAACTGAGTTATCTCCCATATCAAACTGTAGTAAGATTTCATCTCCGTCGCGAAGTGACGTGGAAAGTCCAAAAACATTGAAACGAGAATCGTTAACGGAACTTAAAAAATCATCTGTGAAACAGGATTCAACATAAAATCAACTGCTAGATATTAGTGTCATAAACTATATTCATACTGTAGGAGGTTAACAACACACCAATTAATTCATTCAGTGGATTTTTCACTTTTTTTCGTTTTTTTCCATTATGATTTAATAAGACTGCATTTCCTATATTTGTTGTTTATTACTGCCTCGTGTCATTTTACATAATTCAGTGAGTCTATCGAAGTAAAACATGATTGTCAAAAGGCTAGAATCTATGGCAGATGTCAAGGTCGTTGAAGATTATATGTAAAGGACAGATGTAAATGGAACTACAATTGTAAACCAAAAGCTTAGGCAAAATATTTCAAACAATAACATTTACTGTAGTTATATAACACCACCAAAACAGGTGCTAAATCAAGGCAATCTTAGCTAGTGGTTGTTATATCAGTCAAGTCTTCCCTTTGAAACAAGCGTAATTCTTTTTTTTTAGTAAGTTGAATCATTTCTTAAAGATAATTATAACATATTTTGACATCAGATTATCCCCGGCTTAGTATATATCTAGGATTTTGATTGGTTAACGCACGTCGTTACAAAACCCATAGCCCCTGGGTGTTGCTAACCCATATCCCCGGACGTTGCTAACCATTATCCCGGGGAACTTCACGCAAGTTTTCCTAAGTTCCTTGATTGCTCCTTGTGAAATATTGAATTCTGTAGATTATCCATGATCTTTGTAATTAAATATTTAATTCATTAACGATTTTGTCCTATTATGCCGATCATTTACACTCATTTCATTAATAGCTATGCAAATGACCCACGTTGACGTCACACCATCTATGACGTAACTCTCACAACATTGACCGCCAAATTTGACTCAATCCAGTTTCTCTGTCTCCGTATTAAAAACGTCTTATATTTGAATACCTGTAGGGTTCTACCAAAGGTAGTACCCTACACCCAGTAAAAAATATGTAAAATTTCCAAATTTCAGTAAAACTTTTTTAGATAATGAAAAAAACGTTGTTTTCACGTTACACTTTGTACCCGAATTTCCATAAAACTCGCCCGATTCGGACTAAGACCGGGGATAAATTCGTTATCTACGTTCATATCCGTAGATATGGATATGAACGTGGATAACTTATAATATTATTAATTCGTATATTTTAACAAATTTGATTCGTTTAGGGATAGTCACATGTTAAACTATATTTTCGAAGGTACAGAAAAAACGGCGGATAGCAAAAAGCATATTGACCTGCAAAAAGCATATTGCACGGTTATTTTTAGAATATCTAAAAATCAATATACTTTGTGACGTCATGTAATGAATTTCAGGATATTGTTTAACGTTTTGAAACAAATGATATCTGTGATCGATTATTTGACGAAAACAATTCTTCAAATACATAAGATGTCCAAAAAAAAAGAAAATAAAATAACTAATTATATGTTGTTATTGTCAAGGAGACAATGTAATATCTACTAAGTTCTAACAAACCTAAATGACGATTTTGATACAAACATGGTCGGAAATTAATAATATAACAAATATAGCCTTTGTATGAGGTCAATACAGGATATATCGACCCAAAGAAGTATATCGACCTCGAACTTCGTCCTCAGTCAATATACTTCTTTCAGGTCAATATTATACAAATATAGCCTTTGTATGAGGTCGATACAAGGATATATTCACCTGAAAGAAGTATATTGACTGAGGACGAAGTCCGAGGTCGATATATCCTGTATTGACCTCATACAAAGGCTATATTTGATATATTATTAATTTCCGACCATGTTTGTATCAAAATCGTCATTCAGGTTTGTTGGAACTTTATAGATATTACATTGTCCCCTTGACAATAACAACATATTAGTTGTTATTTCATTTACTTTTTTTTGGACATCTTATGTATTTGAAGATTTTTTTTCGTCAAATAATCGATCACAGATATCATTTGTTTCAAAACTTTAAACAATATCCTAAAATTCATTACATGACGTCACAAAGTATATCGGTTTTTAGATATTCTAAAAATAACCGTGCAATATGCTTTTTGCCGGTCAATATGCTTTTTGCTATCCGCCGTTTTCTCTCTACCTTCGAAAATATAGTTTAACATGTGACTATCCCTAAACGAATCAAATTTGTTAAAATATACGAATTAATAATATATCCTTGTATCGACCTCATACAAAGGCTATATTTGTATATTATTCTTTACATGACAAAGTTTCAAAGTACAGGTCATCAATATATCGACGGTCAGACACAAAAAGATATTTAAAAACTTCAACAACACTTATCTTGTTGTTACTTTGTATATCATTACACTTCAAAACTACGAAAGGACCTACAAAAAACTGAGGAAAAATATACTGAGGAAAACCAACACCCACAACTAATGTCGAACTCAGATATTCCGAGAAAACGTCTTGGTCCTGTGGTGGCCCCGTCAGGTTTCTCCTGTTTTACATCAAAAGCAAAGTTATACATCCTTTGATAAGGCACCATACGATATGATGTAGGTATGCAAAAACCAATTTAGTTCCAACCTCAGAATAAAACAGATTGATGAATGTCTTTTGTCTTATCATACGAAATCGTCAAATTCGTGAATCATTGGTATACAAAAGTTCCAAAGTCCTTAAACTTGACCAATTGTTAAAGTTTGAAATGAAAACACGATTTTCAGGACAATCGATTTACATGACTATTATATATATAATATTGATATGAGACAGAAAACCTTTAAAAGTTTTAACGAAACGTTAACTTCATCATCTGAAAGACCGACTGAAATATCGCATCTCTGGGCTGGAGTGGTTTGGATATTTTGAATTATACCATATGACATTTAAGCAATCTTTTGGTTTCGAGCTTGCTTCCAATATATGTGTCTGTACATAAAACTCTATATCGATATAGGAAGATGTGGTGTGAGTCTACATTTCTTCAACTTTAATTTTTGTGAAAATATTAGAAAATAACACGCATTTTTTGGCAACTATTTAAGATAACTACATGTGTAGATGTGGTATGATTGTCAATGAGACCACCGTTCAGCAAGTCCGAAAGACATGTATTTGGATTTGAGGAAACATAGGGCAGCGTACGGCCTTCAACAAAAAGCAAATCATATACCGTATTTCCGTTTAGTCACCTAAATTATTACAAAATAATAAACGACAAACTGAAATAACAAACAGCAAACAACGACAACCACCAAAAAATAGGCTCATAACATGGGACAATTCATTAAACAAAACCTGTATTTGTCATATTTAACACAACGAGTGTCATGTATGAAGCAGCACCATTCCAGAGCACCTGCAATCTCCACCAATTATTGACAAGGTTTGTATTGCTCAGTCTTTAGATTTCAATGTGGTGGTTTGTGTCGTTTTTCTTATTTTTTTATGTAATTCTCAGGTTTTCTTTGAATTTATGTATCGGTACTGCAATTTTGGATGATTACGGTTTTATCAATTATACAACTTTCGATTCTAACAGGATCTCTACGATAATATGTACATTGACCTATAATGGTTTAACTTTTTTTTAAATTGTTATTTGGATGGAGCGTTGTCCCATTGGCACTCACACCACATCTTCCTATATCTAAGACATTTTTACAATATTCAGATTCCTTATTTTTACACTAACAGATGTTTTTCCTAAACTTTCCCCGTGCAAAATAAAGTCAAAAATAATAAAAGCAGGATGACAATTGAAACCAAAAGTCGAATCAGACAACACCACGGCCAAATTTAAAGAAAGATACGAAAAGAAATTTAACAAACTCTGCACAGAGATCATAATATCGACCAACCGACACCAATACTGCACAGAAAACGAGAAATTGATAACTGGAACCTAAATCAAAAACTGGAGTAAAATTGGGCTGCTACAGAGGGATGAACTGTTCTTGTACCAGTCTTGACACCCATCGTGTTACTCCCTAACGATTCGTTGGTGATTAATATCAAGTATTATGATATTTATAATTTACTAGCAAAGTAAATTGGATTTTTTTTTATTTTTTTTTATAATTTATTAGTACATATTCATCGTATATCTCTGATACAAGAGACAAAGTGGAGATAATAAAATATCGGGAGCTGTGAAACCACAATTATATCAACCGTTCCCAAAAAAAGTCAAAATATTGCATTCTCCATCCAACAAACTTTGAAACTTATTCCAATCCGTTAATATTCTTCATTGAGCCCCATGCGACAAAATGGACAAAACACGAGCGGTGTACACGTACGTCTTGGTCAATACAATTTGTATAAATGTGTCATTGATACGTTCCATTTGTCATGATAGCAATCCCGTCCTCATATTCATGTTAATGACTATCGCAGAAAATGTCTATTTTTTTTTATTTTTTTTTGTCATGGGTAAAAGTAAGGCACATGAGTTCGGCCTATTTTCCAGTTTGGTTTGATTTAATTCAATCGTTAGTTTTAGGTGTCGGTGTATTCTTTTGGAGACTTGTTGTTTCTAATTTTCTTTTGCCAATTGGTCGACTCTTCCTCGACATGTTTCTATGTTTAATACAAGAAAGTAAAATGGATCAGTGTGAAATATTTATACTTTGTGCCCCAGAACATTTATAAACATTTATTCAATTTTGTTTAAGTATGGGTACGGCGACACCTTTTTAAGGTTGTTTATAGTTTGGGGTCATCTATCATCTGATACCATTGCCATTTGGGTAATTTTGTCGCCGCAGAAGTCAGAATTGAAAATGCTTACAAATAAGGGTGGCGGGTTTGTGTGCCGTTACCCCATCTTGAAAATTACATATTCCATCTCGAAAATTGATTGTACCACCATGTGAGGATCATTTGTGTGGATGTTGTCTGTTCAATAACAGGGATATGGTAGTCATTCTACTTTTTTGTATAGGTTCAGTTTTACCGTCGAACCTGGTATAAACCACCACAATATTTAGAATATTATGTTACAATAATGTCAGTCACAAAACTATTTCCCTGTAAAACTGTATATGTTCAAGTGGTATTAATGAAAAGTTTCCCAGGGAAATCAACAGAGAGATTGTACGTTTTACACGTTAGAATTTCCGATATTTTCAACCAGAAATATTATTGTTCCTCAGCCTGGAAAATACATTTTGACGACAACTTTAGTTAGCTGCGTAATATTGTTCATATTGTTCATGTATAGAAAAAGATATTTTTGTCCATTAAATGGGCTCACAAGAAGCATAAGACATTAATCAGACAATAACCTTAAAGAAACACAAAATGACAATAAACTCAAAGACACAAAAAATGACAATAAAGGCAAATATACAGAGGAAAGAAAAATAAACAGTTTGCACATCATGAACAACACACACATATAAACATATATATAATTATGACGTTGCGCACGATGTTGGTACTACATACGTTCAAAAGTGTTTGCCTCCTTCTCAGGTACACATCAGTTAACATGAAAAGTGCTGTGTATTGGATATGTTCCAACCCATATGAGTATTTGAACCGTACGCGTACAGTCCGGACCGTATAAGTATACTCGTACAGTCCGACAATACGCGTACGGCCGGACTGTATGCTTATACGCATACGGTCCAGCTGACAATACATGTTTTAGGATCATATGGGTTAAATTTAAACAAACATTGTTATAATTACAATAAGAAGGATAAAGTGAATAAGCGAACAAATTAATTTTAATATTTGTTTAATTGTATATCCGTGAATTCTGTGATATAGATACAATTGATAAGCGTTGATTCTTGAAAAAGAAACCATGAGCCCGGAGGAAACAATTAAATATATTTTGGTGAGCAAATTCCAGCGACGGATATAGGACGCGTTGATTCAAGAAAAAGAATCCACGGTAAATGAATAGGCTGACGCCACAAAATTTTGTAACTCTGGCCCAAGGTGACACTTGCTTCTACAAAGAACGTCACATTTTTTACATTTACATTTACCAACTATTTTGAAAAAGTACGCATACGGCCCAGACCGTACGCGCACGGTCCAAATACTCATACGGTCTGGAACAGATATTCAACGTCATGAATTAGAGGGAATACAGATATATAATTTCATTAACTAATACAGGTGCTCTTTGATTAATTGATTGATGGATTGATTGATTAATTGCTTGCTTGCTTGATTGATTGATTGATTGATTGATTGATTGATTGATTGATTGATTGATTGATGGCTAACGCAACTTTTAAGCTCCACTTTTGGGTTATTTCGTGGCGGCAAGTTTTTATTGGTGGAGGAAGCCTATAGAAAACCACCGCCTTCGATAGGATTAGGTTGCCTTTGATAATGAAGGGCAGATTAATTACATTGTAAATATGCATAACATAAAACAATAAACAAATTAGACAATAATAGTTCATTACAATAATCATTGTATTGATTTTACTACAGCATAACAATAGATATGGCAATTATTATTGAGGACATCCAGCTATTTTGGGACAAAGAGAGACAACTCCATCATTCTCATTCTGATATTTCATATTTTGTAATGCGTTCTTATTTTCTGTTCGTTCTGGTATCATATTTAATTTACTTTAATTTTAAAACAATACTATCTTCATCATTAATTAACCATTCAAATTGTTTTCTGAAAAAATGTTCGTAATATTCTTTATTTGTATAATTCAATTCATTGATGAATGAATTCCTGGCTACAGATGTTCAAGAAAAGGACAGTTAATAAAAAATATGTCTATCTATTGTTACATTACATTTCTAACTTGATTTTTCTAAACCCGGATATCAATCCCTTTTATTTTTCGGGTTATGATCACAAAGTATTAAGTTGGCAAATAATTGGCTTTGCACCTCTTGGCCTATTGTTAGGTAAGGTTCAAGTTCATATATCCTTTTTTTTTTTTTAATTTCTATATGTTTACTTGCCCCGTATGTAAATTATATTGTTGTTGGAATATGTTCTATAATTTTAATGGTTTTATTTTATAACTTTCACACAAACAAAGATATGATTTTACAACTACTATAAAATAAATTATGTCGACAATCTTCGACTGTTTTGTGAATATGTGTCTATAATTCAAATTAGAAATAAGATGTGTTATAATTCGGAGTCTCCATCCAAGCAGTCTTTATGTGAAAAAGTAGACAATTATAGGTCAAACTGTGGAGCCTTAACAGGAAGTTTTAAAGGGCCCCAACATGACTAGTGTAAAGCAATTCAAACAGGAAACCCATCTCTAACAAAAGCGAGAACCCCATCAACAAACGACAACCATTGAACAACAAGTTCCTGGAGAAGGACAGGTGCAAACAAACGCAGCGAGTTCAAACTTTTAACAGGCGCTAAAGTTTACAAATATCTCGAAGCTCCATACTATAATTTAGGTTAACACACATTTATAAGATGCATAAAATTCAATTATGTACCCTCTTTAAACTTTAATTTAGAGTCAAATATGTGCTCCTGACTTGGGACAGGCACATACAGAATGGCAATCATAACACATCTTCTTTTTTATATCACAATTATTCGGAAAGAAGAAGTGACAATTTTAGCATAACAGTATGTAGACCTGTGAGATCATATATAATCAATTTCAAAAGAACGGCAAACATCTAAATTTAGTGTTTTGATATGTCAACCTTGAAAATAATTAACGAAGGTAATTGACAATCAATTCTGTGAATAAAGAGCAGCAACTCTAGCTAAAATTTAATATTCTTTGACGTTATTTCAAAATTTAAAATTTGTCATGATGAACTCTAAGATACACTCTGGAATTATTCTATTTAGAATATAAAAATTTATGAATGTCAATATATAAAAGTTTACTATTAATCGTATACCAATTAACAAATTCAGAAACAAAGATTTGAAACTAATAACAGATTTGGTAAACAGAAATTTAATAAATTGCGATATTTTTTCATGTCATAATTCACAATTCTAAAAGTTAAGACGAAATAAAATTGTTACAATTATTCTGTCATAGATAATCAATATAATTGCATAATAATTCACTGTAAAAAGATCGTGGTAAAAACTTGCAAAATACTTATCCTTTTTTTCTGTTTCATACTCTTTGATACTAAAATGATACACACTTAATTTCGGTGAATGAAAAGAAATTAGCAACATAATGTAACATTGTTTATTTGGTAAACGAATTAAGAAAGGAAAAGGCTATCAATGTAATTGAGTTATCTTTCTTTGTTCATCTCTTAAAAGTGTAATTTCTAAAGTTACTGCATCTCGAATGAAAACTAACTTTCTTTTCAACCGATTTTTATAGTTTGTTCATATTTTGTACTGTTACACCCCTGTCCCAGGTTAGAGGTAGGTTGGGCACTCGTCATGTTGAACCCGCAACATTCTGCATGTGCCTTTCCCAAGTCAGGAGCATGTTATTCAGTTGTTATTGTTTGTTACCGTTAATTTGTTTTTAGTCATTTCCTTTTGTAGCTGATTATGCGGTATGGGTATTGATCATAGTTGATTTATAGTTGTTTATTTCTATTCCATTTGGTCTCTGGTTGACAGTTGTGTCATTGGCTATTATACTACATCTTATTTTTCACCACCTTAATAGCAAGTTCAAAAGCATTTTTAGTTTTCTTGAGCGAGTTGTAATGGCAGTTTAACCATCTAAATTGGTAAATATTAGCTCATTTTGTTGGTATTGTCAAGCAAATTCTTGCAAAAATTTATTATTCCCAAAACTGATCTAATATGGTTACGGGCATCTAACCTGTTCATGCTGAATAGAGTAGTCTTACCTTTGTACTTGCATGGTTTTATGAGAAATATAGACAGTGACCAATAGGTGTCGCAGATTTTCCGTTTACTATATATATATATATATACGATAAGAACGATAACTCTGGTAAACTAAAAAATTGGCGTTTCACATAAATAATTTCAACAGTTATTTTTTTATAAGTGTTATCCTCACAATATTGTCGTTGGTAACCCCCTTTTTTCACACAATTTATCTACCCTACCCCCTTCCTTTTCCACCCACCAACCTGTTAATTAGAATTTTATTTAAAAGAGAGGCGAAATATACCAGAGGGACATTCAAACTCATAAGTCGAATTAATCTGACAACGCCATGGCTGAAAAGAATGAGATCAACATACTATCGATAGTATATACAAAATACAACATAGGGAGTTAAAGACTCAACAACACGAACCTATCCAAACACTCAGGTGATCTCAGGTGCTCCGGAAGGGTAAGAAGTTCCTCCTCCACATGTGACACCCGTCGTGTTTTAAGTGTTTTTGTACTTTCGAAAACTCTATTTGACAACCAATGATAAAATGGTTTAAAATAGAAAAAGTTCTCTCAAGTACTTTATATGATGCTTAATAGCTAGAAGACACATTTGTCTTTTAAAATACAACTTTCTTATTATGATCGTAATGATGCTATGTAGATAAATCTATTGGTTTTCAATAATGGCTTCCATTTTTACAGCGGATGTCCGTGAGGACTTTCCGGTGTAGTGCTATCGCCTAGATTTCCATTACGTAATATTCGTTTTGGGTTTTTAACCGATCTATAAACATGATGAATACGTAGACATCATCAAGTGCAAACTAACATTACTTATCGCTTGTTATAATTTCATTTCTTTAATGAAATTCAATATCATCAACTGGACGGTCGTGTCCAACATGTACTTGCACTGCACTATTATTAATATAGAAGAATAGAATGATATACAAATGCATGAAAATTATATAAACATATAACTGTAATATACAAGTATTAATATAATATATAACAATAAAGCAGAGTATACTGGTTTGTATCACTACAATATAATTGTCATTACGGCGAGAATAATTTCCCTGTCATTAATTTATAAATAACGCACGAACTTGTCCCCAAAAAAATATATCTGAACATTAACCTCACTTTCAGGTATAGAGATGTGGGTTTTTTTTTTCTGAGACAAGTGAAAGTTGTCGGACCATCCATAAAAACTTGCGGTCATCCGATGTTCGGTACTGCAGTACTTTGACTACAAAATAGTCACTAGGAGTATATTTCTGTTGTCTCCCTTTTATGACAATCTGTGGTTTGTAAACTTTTGTTTTTACCGGATAACAATTCAACAATGAAAAATCAAGTTAATTCAATCTATATCATGTTATTGGCATATAAAAATATAAACTGCTATTGCGATTACATTTCCAAAGAAAATTATATAAAAAGTTGTTAAGGTTAAAAAATGAAAGAATTATTTTGTAAATCTTCGTATAAAAACATTAACAATTTTTTCAAAATAGTCACTTCTATATATAGAGCGTAAAAGTGGGGGCATGGTTTGTTCCTACACCACTCAAACTTAAATGATGTAGATGGTAAAAACCAATCCGGATCCTAAAATATAAAATGGTGTTCTAGAGTATCATATCGACTACTATAAAACGTATAATTCGCCTAGGGTTTTTATTTTCATAATGCGAGTGATTTCCTATTTCTTTTGAATGAGAAAATTGAGAAAATCCCGACCAGGAGGCGTGCTTCACATGACCCTTAAAACTAGAGGCTCTAAAGAGCCTGTGTCGCTCAACTTGGTCTATGTGCATATTAAGCTAACAACACAGATGGATTCATGACAAAATTGTATATTGGTGATGTGTTTGTAGATCTTACTTTACTGAAAAATCTTGCTGCTTAAAATCATCTTTAAATATAATGAACTTGGCCCAGAGGCGACTGGAAAATATTTTGTAAGAATTAACAAACATTTACAAAATTTATGAAAATTGTTAAAAACTGACTATAAAGGGGAAAACTCCTTGTCAATTGACCACTTTGGTCATGTTGACTTATTTGTAGCTCTTACTTTGCTGTACATTATTGCTGTTTACAGTTTATCTGTATCTATTATAATATTTAAGATAATAAACAAAAGCTGCAAAATTTTCTAAAATTACCAATGCAGAGGCAAGCAACCCAACAACAAGTTGAACGATTGACTAAAAAATTCAGGTCAGATAGATCTCTACTTATCGACAGCAGATTTACTCTAAATGCTGCGGTTACAGAGATATGAGCCAAAAACTGCATTTTACCCTATGTTGTATGTTTAGCCATGTCGGCCATCTTGTTTCACAGGCAGGGTCATCGGACACATTTTTTTAAAAACTAGATACCCTTTTGATGACTGTGGACAAGTTTCATTAAATTTGTTTAAGTAGTTTCAGAGGAGAAGATTTTAGTAAGATTAAAAAAATTTACAAAAAAATGTTAAAAATTGACTACAAAGAGCAATAACTCATTATGGGGTCAACTGACCATTTTGGTCATGTTGACTCATTTGTAGCTCTTACTTTGGTGTACATTATTGCTGCTTACAGTTTATCTCTACCTATAATAATATTCAAGATAATAACCAAAAACGACAAAGTTTCCTTAAAATTACAAATTCTCAGGCAGCAACCTAACAACTGGTTGTTCGATTCATCTGAAAATTTCAGAGCAGATATATCTTGACATTATTAACAATTTTACATCATGTCATATTTGTTGTAAATGCTTTGGTTTTAGAGATATAGGCCAAAATCTACATTTTTACCCTATGTTCTATTTTTAGCCATGACGGCCATTTTGGTTGGTTGGCCGGATAGCCGGACACATTTTCAAAACTAGATACCCTAATAATGAGTGTGGCCAAGTTTGGTCAAATTTGGCCCAGTAGATCCAGAGGAGAAGATTTTTGCAAAAGTTTACGGACGACGGACGACAAGTGATGAGAAAAGCTCACTTGACAAGGGTCAGGTGAGCTAAAAATGTGTAATGGTTCAGTGATAATGGACGTCATACTAAACTCCGAAATAAATAAAAGAAACTAAAATTAAACATCATATAATAGTAATAATACTAAACAAGACTAGAAGCTCCTGACTTGGGACAGGCCAAAAAATGCGACGGGTTAAACATGTTTTTGATATCTCAACCCTCCCCCTATACCTCTAGCCAATGTAGAACAAACCAACACACAGCACTACTCACAGTAAAACGCAACTGCAAAAGAATCACGGGTCCGATGTCAGAAATGGTAACTAAAGAAACTAATCAGGCTAATCATAATGACAATGACACATAACTTAACAAAGGGCTATATATACTAGCAGTTACTGACATGCCAGCTCCAGATCTCAATTAAACTGATTAAAAAATCATGTCTTCATCATATCAATATCAAGTACATCAGCGAAGGTCTTATATTTGAATTTGCATAATTCTCACGGTATATCAGATCATGAAATTATCATATTAATTCTATAATTAAAGTAGGAATATCTTGCACAAAAAGCACAATATTTTGACAAAATGAAACATTTTCATAGATTGGGACTGCTAGAGAATTACATGTGTGTATGATGTGCATAATGCTTCTTAAGTTATTTGTAAACCGGAACTTTTTGGCATTGTTTTTTTGCATACTCTTGCTGTAAACTGGATCCCGGCTTCTGTTTCGCTCTTATCTACACGAAGTATCAATCAGCGGTTGGCCAGTTTAAGTTGTTATTTTAGCCACTCGATCTCTCCAAAGTTAAAAAAATATTAAAGATCTAACCAAAACATTCGAATTCTATACATATATTTTCAGAAGAAATTTAAAAAGTTGCTGTCTTCTCAAACAGTGTTCTCTTCACTACCGAAACAAATTTCCTTTAAGAAATTTAAATATTACTCGTTTTTGCAAGTATCTTCTAAAAGAATAATCTTTAGAAAAAAAATATATTTTTGCTCACTCGCCCTTGTCTACGCAAATCCTAAATCTAGTTCCTAGTAAATGATAATTTGATATTGACTAAATCGAGAAGTAGTAGAGAAAAATCATTGCCAGTTTATAGTTATTCATTCCTAAAGCATGTTCATTCGTATGTTCATTAAAAACTGTATCAACATATTCTGAAATGATAAAATTGTGCAAACAATAGTTTCATTAGAAAACAACTTCAAAATTACAACCAGCCATAAAATGGGCGCACGGAGAGTTTTATGATAACCATAAATTATTTACGATGTTAGTTTTCCCTCTTGAAGTCTGACTTTGAGTATTTCATGAATTATTACTGTGTTTCACCTATGTTTGATTACATGACGAATGTAAAACAGATAAACAAACCGACAATGTTTCTTCTGAAGCTATCTTGGGAACTTTTCTCAAGTGTATTCTTTGTACTAAAGATAGAAGTCTATACGTGTCTGGGCTCTTCCGTGGTCTTATTCTTTGCAAGTCTACTATATGGACAAAATACTGTGTCAAAACATTTGATTTAACCGCCTCTGTGGTCTTTTAGGTTGACTTAGCCTGCTCAACTCGAGTGTCGGAAGTCAGGGTTCGATCGTCGACTGGGTCAAACCAAACACTTTAAAACTGGTATTTGAGGATATTCCTCCGAGTACGCAGCATAAGAAGTATTAGTCGGCTCGAAGACAGAATAATTTGTCTAAGTAGGGTAATGTAAGTCCTGCAGACAAATGCAATATGAGCTAGAAATCCCGACTCATTGTGTCAGTTCAGGACAAAGCACCTGGTCTTGCGGTCATAAAATTTTCGAGCACGATTTTTGTACTCAGACTCGAAAATCAACCAATCAAAATACTGGATTTAGTGTTTCGAGCACTAATTTTGTACTCCAAGTTCTGAGTAAAGTTTTATGACCGATGACCCTGGTATTTCATTCTCAATTTTATATTTATATCTTATTTCCATGTTATATAGTCCTGAATATGTTTGATACAAGACGGCAAGCAGCAATTGATAAAACAATAAAGCTGACGGTCATCGACGATCAAAAGCATATAGTTTTAATTTTCAGAATGTACTGGAAGCTTTCTCGATTTGTACTTTATCGATTTGAAAGGATCAGGTTGAAATTTCAAAAACTATATAGAAAAAAATGTTTATGAACCCATTCACATATTCACGAGTCGTATATTTATAGTTTCTTTTCTTTTTCAGTCTGAGAAATTCGTTCATAGTTGTCTGTTTGTCTGTTTAACTTATTAACTTTTTCAGTAACGGGGAGATTTATAGCTCGAAAATAGTTGAAGACTGTATGCGGACCTCTATATCTCTTTGGATTGTTTGTCATTTGGGTTACTGTCTCATTACCTTATACCCCTTGATTAAATATACAAATATTTACATTTAGGTGCCATTTCTTGTTGTTTTATTGTGTTAATATTGCTTCGTTGTCTCATTGATGTTTATCCAAACTTCCCCTTTTAATACTCATGTAAAACAATTGTATATACCGAAAATTTATGTAATATTACTTCCTTGCACAAGAAGCTAGTCAATAACGTCAAGATAAACTTGCAGGTTCAAACGGATCTGATTTTTGAACTTTATCCTATCTATAGACAATACCGAAGCGTATGAATCTAAAGAGATACGATGTATTCCTCAGCATCATTACCACACAAACAACCAAAATGCATCTTTTTCATTTTCTCATATTGATTTCCTTGAATATCTTTTATCAATCAAATTAATAATTAAAAAAATGAAACTTAAATAACTGAATCTGGTATTACATCTACATTACATTATATCAATGCATGTCTAGAAGAAGGTGTGAAATGCATGATTACCAATTAGACATCCTTGCACCAGAGACTAAATGACGTAGAAGTTAGCAGCAGGCTTCTATAGCCGTATAATCCCAAGTCGCTGTCTCATTTTTCTTGTCATGTGCTATTGGTTGCAGTGATGCTAAACTAATTAGAAGCTATAGCATATTCTATGGTCTTTGCATAGAATTACTCTGATTGGCCAGAAATTCTAACATGCATGCTACAGAGCACTGATTCCGACATATAATTATACAGATATTCTGACATGACGATTTGACGTACTTCCTTTATATATGTGATAATAAGGCAACTTTTGTCATCACCGCCCATGCAGATTTATTTCAAGCCTGCATCCTAATCGCAATGTAGGACTGCACACCGTTTTGGATTTCTGGGATAAACACACTTTTGAAAACTGCTGGAATTCACGTATAATTTTGAAATATCAGCCTTTATCACACATCACATGAATAATTCCATTTTCTTTGACCTAACTATGGCCTTGCATGCAGTTTAGGGTGATATTGAGTTATTATATTCGTTTACACTGAAATATAATTTCTCTCTTCAAACAGGCACATAAAAATTCCCATATGATTTAAACACAATATCTGCCAATAGTGGTACTTTTGCACGACAAGTTTCCTATCATTTTGAATCATCTGAATTCCTATAAAGCTTGATAGAAACCTTCCTCCATTTTTAACTATAATTGTGACTGAGTTTATACTTGCTACTGAACAGCTCTAAAGATAGTCTGTCCTATGAAAATGAAAATGCAATTGCTAAATGCTTTTATAAGGCAGGTATAAGAGGAGAAAATTACAGCCCGTTTTCTTTGATGTTAATATCATAAATTCTCATCTATTACTTTATAACTGTTTATGATATATTGTAAAAAGTACACCCTCCGTACCATAAAGTCTAAAAACTAGCTTAGAATCGTATAAATTACTGGAATTAAAGGAATTAACCTTACCAAGGATATATAGCCCGTAATATCACCAATATAACTATATTCTCGATTTATTATATTTGTTATTGCTTTATATAAAAGAAATATTTTCTTTGTAGATTTGAATGGCAATATTTCATCAAGTTAACAAACTGTTTTACAGATTTAAATATTGTTTTATTTCAATATGAATGAAATAGTTGTGTTACTTTGTATCAAAATCACTAAGTTGATTATTTTTAATTTTTTTCTCCAATAATTATGCACGTATATAAGTGCAAACTTAGCCGTACAAATAAGATTAAAGGTCTGCTTACAAAATATGCCATAAATTTGAAAATATCAGAATTTTTGTCATTTTGATATTGCGGAAGTTAGTTTTGAATATTACTTAATTTTTGAGACGTCGTGATTTTATTTTTTTATTTTTTTTATTTAATTATGTATTTGCACGGGCCTGTTTTACTTTTGACTAACAGTATCACTTAGCTTATATTGTCTATGTTGATTTTCTTCTTCTTTTTTTTTCTTTCTTTTTTTGCTTTTTAAAGAGCCATAAACTTCAAAATTTACGCGCAAACGTCTATCTTATTTTTAATTTACCTATGAAAATAAGATTGCAAAGTAGACAGCTATTCATGTAGATATAAACGTCTATAAGTCATCGTACAGCCTTCAACAATGACCGAATCCCATACATAAATCTATATAAAAGGTCCTTACTTATGTGCACACAATGAACGGGAAAAAATACAACTTACACTGAATTAAAGATTCTTGACATAAAACATCCACATGACATAACAGAATGTGGCACTGTTAGATATGTTTGCGATGAAGTGTTCAATTCTCCCCTGAGAGTGGAACAGTGGTGTAACAGCACACGACAAGATCAAACTGTAAAACTCAGTTGAAAAAGTCTAGACTAGATAGCTCGTCACAAATCACACAAGATAAAAACAAACAAAAGACAAAAGATGCAAAATATCGACCTGAGAACACTAGCAGTTACAGAAAGCTACGCCAAACCCAACTACAACTAATGAATTAAGCATGTTTCCAAGACTAAAATACCAATCAGTACACATCCGATGGATTTAGTGTAAAACGGTATCACTAACACGAAAGCATGGAAAGGTCTGAGAAAGACATGCTCATATATATATATATAGGCAATGCAAAAAAGAATCAACAAAATGTACAGAATTCGCATTTAATCATGTATTGAAAAATGAACACTTTATACATTTCATTACTTCGATGCGCTTTCATAAAATTGAGAATGGAAATGGGGAATGTGCCAAAGAGACAACAACCCGACCATAGAGCAGAAACAGCAGAAAGTCACCAACAGGTCTTCAATGCAACGAGAAATTTTCGAACCCGGATGCGTCCTTTAGCTGGCCCCTAAACAAATATATACTGGTTCGTAATAATGAACACCATACTAAACTCCAAATTGTACATACAAGACTAACAAAGGCCAGAGGCTCCTGACTTGGGACAGGCGCAAAAATGCGGCGGGGGTAAACATGTTTGTGAAATCTCAACCCTCCCCCTATACCTCTAGCCAATGCAGAAAAGTAAACGCATAACAATACGTACATTAAAATTCAGTTCAAAAGAAGTCCGAGTCCGAGCTATATCTACGAATGATGTCCTTATACCGATGATAAAATTTAGTAAATGTTTTGACTAGTTTGTGATATCGAAAACCCTGGTGTAATAATTTTTCAGTAATACATAAATTTCTCCGTTAGTGATATATATATATCAAGATCGAGGAAAGGGCAGTGGTCATTGTTAGTATTAGCTTTATTTAAAGTAAGTTCAACAGGATAAGTTTCTTTAGTATACATACTGAAGTCGTCATTATTGAGAGCTAAAATATCATCCAAATATCTAAAAGTATTATTAAATTTGTGTATCAGATGTTGTTTCGATGGGTCTTTGCTGATTTTTGTCATAAACTGTAACTCATAGCAATACAAAAACAGGTCCGCAATAAGTGGTGCACAGTTAGTCCCCATTGAAATTCCGATAACCTGACGATATACGGAATCTCCAAAGCGAACAAAAATGTTATCTAGTAAAAATTCAAGGGCAGATATAGTATCAAAGCATGTCCAATTGACATAGTTTTTTTGTTTATTGCTACTTAAAAATGACATAAAAGAGTTTGAACATATATATTCACATTCTGACTTATGTATTTCATTTCATTGTCAACACTTATACACATAGACAAATATCTTGGAAAATTAACGAAAATAGCGTAGTAAACAACATTCGGCGATCTTATATTGCAAAGTGAAGAAGAACACAACTGTAATGTAACGAAACCGTCATAGAAGGATAAAGAGGGACAACACTGTAGTGTGGAAACGGACAACACTGAAGTGTGTATAGTAACATTACTGTAGTGTAGAAAGTGACTGAAGAGAGTGACAACATTATTGAGAGAAAAACACTGTAGTATGGAGGGGGGTAATATTGTAGTGACGAGGACAACACTGTAGAGAGTGACAACACTGCAGTGTTCAGAGGGACAACATTGAAGTGTGGAGTAGGACATCATTTTAGTGTGGAGAGGGACAACATTGTAGTGTGGAGAGAGACAACATTGTAGTGTGGAGAGGGACAACATTGTAGTGTGGAGATGGATATCATTGAAATGTGGAGAATGACAACATGGTAATGTGGAGAGGGACAACACTGTAGTGTGGAGAGGGACAACATTGTAGTGTGAATAGTGACATCATTGTAGTGTGAATAGTGACATCATTGTTGTGTGGAGAGAGACAACATTGTAGTGTGAATAGTGACATCATTGTAGTGTGTATAGTGACATCATTGTAGTGTGGAGAGTGACAACATTGTAGTGTGAATAGTGACAACATTGTAGTGTGGAAAAAGACAACATTGTAGTGAGGAGGTGGACATCATTGTAGTGTTGAAAGGGACAACATTGTAGTGTGGCGAGGGACAACACTGTAGTGTGGCGAGGGACAACACTGTAGTGTGAATAGGGACATCATTGTTGTGTGGAGAGGGACAGCATTGTAGTGTGGAGAGAGGCAATATTGTAGTGTGGAGACTGACAATATTGTAGTGTGGAGTGGGATAGCATTGTAGTGTGGAAAAGGACAACATTGTAGTGAGGAGATGGACATTATTGTAGTGTGGAGAAGGACAATATTGTAGTGTGGAGAGGGACAAAACTGTAGTGTGGAGAGGGACAGCCTTGTAGTGTGGAGAGGGACAACATTGTAGTGAGGAGAGGGACAGCATTGTAATGTGGAGAGGGACAACACTGAAGTGTGGAAAGGGACAACATTGTAGTATGGAGAGGGACAACACTGTAGTGTGGTGAGGGACATCATTGTAGTGTGGAGAGGGACATCATTGTAGTGTGGAAAGGGATAACATTGAAGTGTTGAAAGGGACGACATTGTAGTGTGGAGAGGGACAACATTGTAGTGTGAATAGTAACAACATTGTAGTGTGAATAGTGACATCATTGTAGTGTGGAGGGGACAACATTATAGTGTAGAGAGGGACATCATTGTATTGTGGAGGGGACAGCATTGTAGTGTGGAAAGGGACAACATTGTAGTGTGCAGAGTGATATCATTGTAGTGTGGAAAGGGACAAAGTTGTAGTGTGGAGAGGGACAACATTTGTATTGTGGAGAGGGACATCATTTAAATGTGCGAGGAAAACATTGTAGTGTGGAAAGAGAAATCATTGTAGTGTGGAGGGGACAACATTGTAGTGTGGAAAGAGAAATCATTGTAGTGTGGAGGGGACAACATTGTAGTGTGGAGAGGAACAACATTGTGTTATGGAGGGGACAACATTGTAGTGTGGAGAGTGACAATATTGTGGTGTGGAGAGGGACAACACTGTAGTGTGGAGAGGGACATCATAGTAGTGTGGAGAGGGACAGCATTGTAGTGTTGAAAGGGACAACATTGTAGTGTGGAGAGAGACAACATTGTTGTGTGGAAAGGGACAGCATTGTAGTATGGAGAGGAACAGTATTGTAGTGTGGAGATTGATATCATTGAAATGTGAAGAGGGACAACATTGTAGTGTGGAGAGGGACAACATTGTAGTGTGGGGAGAGACAACATTGTAGTAAACAGAGAGACAACATTGTAGTGTGGAATGAGACAACATTGTAGTGTGGAGAGGGACAACGTTGTAGTGTGGAGAAAGACAACATTGTAGTATGGAAAGGGATACCATTGTAGTTCGGAGAGGGACAACATTGTAGTGTGGAGAGGGACAGCTTTGTAGTGTTGAAAGGGACAACATTGTTGCGTGAAGAGGGACATCATTGTAGTGTGGAGAGAGACAACATTGTAGTGTGTAGAGGGACATCATTGCATTGTAGTGTGGAGGGGACAACATTATAGTGTAGAGAGGGACATCATTGTATTGTGGAGGGGACAGCATTGTAGTGTGGAAAGGGACAACATTGTAGTGTGCAGAGTGATATCATTGTAGTGTGGAAAGGGACAAAATTGTAGTGTGGAGAGGGACAACATTTGTATTGTGGAGAGGGACATCATTTAAATGTGCGAGGGAAACATTGTAGTGTGGAAAGAGAAATCATTGTAGTGTGGAGGGGACAACATTGTAGTGTGGAGAGGAATAACATTGTGTTATGGAGGGGATAACATTGTAGTGTGGAGAGTGACAATATTGTGGTGTGGAGAGGGACAACACTGTAGTGTGGAGAGGGACATCATAGTAGTGTGGAGAGGGACAGCATTGTAGTGTTGAAAGGGACAACATTGTAGTGTGGAGAGAGACAACATTGTTGTGTGGAAAGGGACAGCATTGTAGTATGGAGAGAAACAGCATTGTAGTGTGGAGATTGATATCATTGAAATGTGAAGAGAGACAACATTGTAGTGTGGAGAGGGACAACATTGTAGTGTGGAGAGGGACAACATTGTAGTTGGGGATAGACAACATTGTAGTAAACAGAGAGACAACATTGTAGTGTGGAATGAGACAACATTGTAGTGTGGAGAGGGACAACGTTGTAGTGTGGAGAGAGACAATATTGTAGTGTGGAAAGGGACACCATTGTAGTTCGGAGAGGGACAACATTGTAGTGTGGAGAGGGACAGCTTTGTAGTGTTGAAAGGGACAACATTGTTGTGTGAAGAGGGACATCATTGTAGTGTGGAGAGAGACAACAATGTAGTGTGTAGAGGGACATCATTGTAGTGTGGAGGGGACAACATTATAGTGTAGATAGGGACATCATTGTATTGTGGAGGGGACAGCATTGTAGTGTGGAAAGGGACAACATTGTAGTGTGCAGAGTGATATCATTGTAGTGTGGAAAGGGACAAAGTTGTAGTGTGGAGAGGGACAACATTTGTATTGTGGAGAGGGACAACATTTGTATTGTGGAGAGGGACATCATTTAAATGTGCGAGGGAAACATTGTAGTGTGGAAAGAGAAATCATTGTAGTGTGGAGGGGACAACATTGTAGTGTGGAGAGGAACAACATTGTGTTATGGAGGGGACAACATTGTAGTGTGGAGAGTGACAATATTGTGGTGTGGAGAGGGACAACATTGTAGTGTGGAGAGGGACATCATAGTAGTGTGGAGAGGGACAGCATTGTAGTGTTGAAAGGGACAACATTGTAGTGTGGAGAGGGACAACGTTGTAGTATGGAGAGAGACAACATTGTAGTGTGGAAAGGGACATCATTGTAGTTCGGAGAGGGACAACATTGTAGTGTGGAGAGGGACAGCTTTGTAGTGTTGAAAGGGACAACATTGTTGTGTGAAGAGGGACAACATTGTAGTGTGGAGAGGGACAACATTGAAGTCTGGAGAGGGACATCATTGTAGTGTGGAGAGAGACACCATTGTAGTGTGGAGAGAGACAACATTGTAGCGAGGATAGGGACCTCATTGTAGTATGAATAGTGACATCATTGTAGTGTTGAGAGGGATCTCATTGTTGTGTGTAGACAGACATCATTGTAGTGTAAAAGTGAAAACACAGTAGAGAGGAACAACAGCTAGTGTGGAGAGGGACAACACTTTGAAAGGGACACCACTGCTATGTGAAGAGGGACAACATTTTTAGTTTTGAGAAGGACACCACTGAAGTGTGGAAAGTAAAAACATTAAAGGGTGGAAAGGGACAACACTCGGTAGTGTGGAGATGGACAGCACTGTAGTGTGGAGAGTGACTACACATTAATGAAGAGAGGGACAATTATTACAATATTTGTGCAGTTGCTATTTTTCTATCAAGCATGAAATATTTCTGGCAAATTGGACTATCAGTATAACAGGAGTATGTCCTCCACTATAATCTCGAGAGGGACAATAACTACAATATGCACCGAGACGGACAATAACTAACATATGTGAGAAGAGGGGCCATAACTTCAATACTTGTGGAAAGGAAGTGCTATGTGTGTAGAGGAACAATAACTACAATATAAACTGGGACGGAAAAAAGCTAAAATATGTGCGGAAAGGGACATGCCATACAATACTAGTATTTGTGAAGAGGGACAACAACTTCAACATAAGACTTGAGGGTCAATAAATACAAAATGCGTGGAGAGGAACAATAACTGCAATATTTGTATATATACTTACTGGGGAAAAGGGGGGGTGATGAGATGATTGAAGTTGTTTTGAAGTTGTTAATGTTTGTCCTTGGTAATATTTATGAACGTTTCGACAACAAAGTTTATCGACATATTGTAGGTATTCTAATAGGCACTAATTGCTCCCCTTTAATAACAGACTTATTTTTGTAATGTTATGAATCACAGTGTATGACCAAACTCAGTAAAGACCCGTCCAATTGGATTTAATTGATAATTTCAAAACACTTACCTTCATCTTGATATTTTTTCGTTAGATAATCAAGAATTTTCTAAATATCCTGCCGAAATTTACCCAATCGAACTTACTTTAAATAAATCAAATTGAAACGGTATTGACTGTCGTTTCATAGATTTAAAATATTTCGGTTTTACACGGGAAACTCCACACTAAAATTCGACAAGAGGTGCCATATTTCGTTCCCTATTGTTAATTTACCCTTTTTGGAAAGTGATGTTCTTTGGCACCATCTTACGGTGTTAATATTTCACAACTAGTTCGTTATCATATGCCCGTGTTTGTTGTGACGTTTTCGATTTTAACGAACGTAATCTATGTATTTCTGTTAAATTATTAAGCCATGGATTTCGTTACCACAAATATTACTTGAAACCTTTATTATTTTTTTCCATAGATATAAAGATTTGGTTTGGAAGTTTAGTTGCACCTGTATATAGAAAACTTATTTCAAACGGGATAGCGCATCTTCATTTTGATCGATCCTTTAAATAAACATTAAACTTTCTAAAAGGTTACCAATTCAACACTGTATTTAGATCATTGAATATTGTTTTATTGGTATTTATATTGAGTTTGATTAAACTTAATTAAAAGCAAACTTAATATCATTGTTATATATACATACATGTATACACATTCATGGACCTACCATCTGTCGATACCCGTATCTTGGCATTGCACAAAATCATGTTTTTCTCCGACTGTTTATGACGTCTTTACACTAAATCCATTTGATGTTGGATATGTACTGATTGATCATTTAGTCTTAGATTGCATGATTTTTTTTATTAGTTGTTAGTGGCTATGAACAAGCTGTCAGTAACTGCGAGTGCTCTCATATCAGAACTCAGTGTCCTTTTGTTGTTGATACACAAGTCACCGGCCGCGTCCACTCTGTTTTTGGTAGATGCATTTCTATTTGTATCCATAGATGCATGTTATTTTTATTGTTTGTTCGTATGTTTTACTGTTACACCACTGACCCAGGTTAGGGGGAAGGTTGGGATCCCGCTAACATGTTAAACTCCGTCACATTCTGTATACATGTACGGGTGTATGTGCCTTTCCCAAGTCAGGAGCCTATAATTCAGTGGTTGTCGTTTGTTGATGTGTTACATATTTGTTTTTCGTTCATTTTTTGTACATAAGACCGTTAGTTTTCTCGTTTGAATTGTTTTACATTTGTCATTTCGGGGCCTTTTATAGCTGACAATGCAGTATGGTCGTTACTCATTGTTTAAGGCCGTACAGTGACCTTACGTTTTTAATTTTCCATGTAGTCAGGTATTTTTGTTATTTTACCTATAATTTGATATAAGAGACATTGTCTAATACCAAAAAGTTGCAAATTTACATATTGAATGTGACGGAAATATTGTCCATTTACGAAGAGTGTTATAAATTAAGTCGTCTAGCTCCGTCTCCCATATATCAGCAGATCAAGTACTCACTTTCAACAACAGCAAACTATATCTGATATCATATATTTAAAGTTACTTTACTTGGGTATTTTGTCCTTCTTCAATGCCGACATAATTGAGTTCATGTGCTTTTTTCTAAGCTGTTTTTACAGTATATTCTTCTGTATGTTTTGTATTAACTTTGTTTTAATTCACCAAGATAGAAAGAGAGGTTAAAACCTCAAACCTGGTGATTGCCCATCTCAAATTTTACATATATCAAGTCAGTATCCTCCTTATTTGAAATTCTTCGGATAGAAATCGATCTTGTTAAAAAAAAATACCAGCACATCTATTAGTGTTAACCCATTTCTTGTTATATAAAAAATTTCTATTCAAAATCTGGGATACTAGTAGTTTAAAATGAGAGTTGACATAAGAACTCTACAAAACAGACCAATATTTATCTTTTATTTCGTATTTGAATGTTCTAAAATCAAGCGAGTGCTCGACTGATTTTGCTTAAGCGGGGAGATTTTCTTGAAATTGGACAATATTAAAGGATAATGTTTGACAAATCCCAGTAAACGGTAGAAAATAAAGGAAAAGGCAACACCCGGTTGAAAGTGATTTTTTCAAAACATCCACCTTACCTAAATGAAAAATGGAAAACACTGCCCAGTTACTAAGATCTTACAAGCATATGTTTCAAAACTTTTAGTTATATTTGTGCATTCCTTATAATCATGTTACATATGATGAAGTCACGATTTTGTTACTTATCTAACAAATGTTTGTTTTTGCTGGTCATCTATTTCAGGACCTTGACATTTTGTGATTGTATCTGCAATGTATCCCTGATGACGTCAGTTTTTTTTTGTATATAGCATCAATATAAAAAAGAATTCCAATGAGACAACTCTCCACAAGAGACCAAATTAATAACTATAGGTCACCGCACAGCCTTCAACAACGAGCAAAGGCCATTCAGCTTTAAAATGCCTTGGAATGACAAATGTAAAACAATTTAAACGACAAAACTAACGGCCAAATTTATGTACTAAAAATGAACGAAAAACAAGTATTCAACACATAAATAACAAATGACAACCAATGAATGACAGGCTCCTTTACTTTGAAAACCACTGACATTTACCGCTGCGTATTCCTTTATTCCTATTTCTCTGCTATTGTTATCGAAAAAGTTTAGCCTACATTTGCTTCGGGAATTGTTATTGTAAGAATTTGTAATTAGGTAATATTGATTTACACAAACACCATAAAATCAAACTATCAAAAGTGCCGTGTCGTGCAAAGAAGTCGGGTGATATCCCAGAGCCTTGTGGAATATGTTAAATACTCCAAGTCATGTTGGAATAGCACTCTAAAATGTGTTCCTAGCTTATCTCCGGTTTTAAGAGGGCAATAAAAGATAGAATTTTGATGAACTGGAGTGATTTAGACCCGGTAATAAAACAATAAATTTCCAACTCGAACCTCTTGTACAAATTCGATATACTTCTAGTGTATAAACAAATACAACTTGTTGACAATTAAATAAGACTGGGCGACAGTTTTCATATCTATGGCAAATTTATTGTTCACACATTTGTATTTCGTGTATTTTCTTTTATTATTATTGTCGATCCAATATTGAATCGAATTTAACATTAATTGTTTAATATAAAATATTATTTACAGAACATAACAATGTTTTATAATTATTCATGTAAATGTTTCCCCTTCATGTTTCTTATTAATCTCAGTCTTGTCATTGCAACAAACCTCAAACTATGTGCACATATAGCCATCTTTGTTAAATGAAAATAATCTGGCAAGATGTTGGAAGCTGAGCTCGAATTTAAGCAAATGTCGTTCAATGTGATTCAATAACTTTAAGATTGAATAACATTCGGAGGTTCTCCGGTGTCTACTTTAATGTTTGTCATAGTGTCTGAAACTGAGCTTGTCATGTGATGAGGGGTCTGTATGGGCGATGTTGACACGTGATTATCAGATGGATTAGACATTGGGATTTGCATCGTCACGTGAGGAACGGGATAATCGTCAATAGGATCTTGTTTTATTGTAACCTGCTGCATTGTGGGTGTCTGTGAGCTGTGAACTTGGTGCTGCATGTTGGGAATATGACCGGAAGTCTCATTGTGATATTCTTCTATTTTGATATCATCCCCTCTTTTTTTATTCTGTTTTCGCTCTTTTGCTCTCCTATTTTGAAACCATATTTTAACTTGTCTCTCTGACAAGCCTAGGTTTTGAGCGAGTTCGGCCTTTCGACGAATTGTTATGTAACGACTGTAATGGAACTCTTTCTCCAGTTCCAAACGCTGATGATCGCTGTAAACAACCCGATATTTGTCTTTGGTTCTAGTCTTCCCTGTAAAAGAAATAGAAAAAGAAATAAAATATATTTATATACATTGTTAACGGTTTCCCTTTATAGAAAGCTAGCTTTTTCGGGACAACAAATGGTTAATTTCAGTGTCGGTGTCTGTGTGTTGTGAAATAACACACGCTTACATACCCATATTGGCATAGACCAGCCACACTGACGTAGACAACTTGTTATGCAGTTTTTTTATGTCTTTCTGAATGATATAATTTCATTATTTTTTGTATCTATATCTTTTCGGGGTAGTTGAACATATCTTTAGACCAAGATTTTATCCAGCTTCTGATGCATCGTTACTTCTAATACCTTTTAGTTTACCTGCTGGTGTGCTGTTCGTTAAGAATCTTAAACTACATTATTATATATGTAATACTAGTATAAGATAGTCAAGTCACTGTCTAAAGCCTGATATTCCAAACACCCTAATATATTAGCCTGGGATCCGGTCCAATCTAGCTGCGCGTCGTAAGATTAGCCAGGACCCCAGGCTACCTAATATATATGATTGAGGAATTTGAGCCAACGTTTCAATCACAATATAGCTAAAAATATCTTGAGAATAAAACAGTGAGATACAGAAAATTTAAATTATATATTAAAACTAATAGTTATGTCTTTTGTACGATAACCCGGTGTACTTTATCAAGATTGCTCGAAAGAAAAAAAGAATAAGAAAAATAAGTATCAGTAAAGAAATATCCCATTCTCTTCCATTTTGCATCTTTAAAGGTTGAAACCGTGTAAAGCATCAAGTATATCATGGAAATCATAATTTCAGATTTTGTTTTGGGGAAAAACGCGAAAGAAGATGAACCAAGGTGACTTTTTTTGCTGTAAGGCCCCGCTGTGACAATGAGATAAATAACAGCAATTAAAGCGATGTCTATTGTAGTGTGTTTTGCTGTTTATAAACTGAGTTTGAGTCAAGGATGGAAACCTCAAGTAGTTTGTTTTTCTGATAAATCTAAAAACGAAATAATAGCTGTAAAATGTTGACGAAACAATACAGTAACATTTAATATAATATCAGGATAGTTAGCTGAGGAATTATCCATTTGTAACGTTGTTAAAATATCAAGATTCTTTGTAGTCGAAGTGATCTTAAAAATTTTCAATGTACAGAGAGAAAACAAACGGTTATTACATTATTATTGGTGAATATTGTCCCTCGTAAAATATATCATAGTTTTACCTCCGGTTTAAGGTATGTCTTTGATAGTAGGATTTATATTTAAAAAAAAAACACGCCATAAATATTTCAGAGATACCGTTTGGAAAATACGGGAATGTTTCGGGATTTGTATGTCCTTTATATTTTGTTTAGTTCAAAAAGGAAAACATTTGATAATATAACCAAGTGAAGTTAGAAAGATTCAATTAACTATATTTGTGTTAATGTTAGATTGGTGTCAAAACTATGATGCCTTTTTATTTATTGCTTGGTGTTTTTTTCCATTCGTTTGAATTCGTCTTCATGACTGGCTAGAATGTTTTATAAGTTTGGAGCTAATCAAATTGAAAAGCAGACACGGCCTAAGTTAGTATCCATGTTCGTGGTACATAAAGAGTCATTAACATTCATTTCAAGAGTCGAATGACAAAACAAACAGAGAGATGTCTATTGTCCATTGTCATACAATTACTATTTATTTCGAGTTTGTTTCTACAATTAAAATTTGTTTCTATTTTCTATTTTGTTCATTTTTTTCTTAGTCGGTTAGCATTTAACCATCACCTTTAAATGCTTCTAAAGTTGAAACAGTTTCAAAAGACAGATCAGCTATGATTTTGGCAAAATGTTTGGTATATTTAAAAAAAAAATATAATTGAATAAATCCTGTTTAAAATTTATTTATATTAGCAAACTAGAAAAAACATTTCCTTCTCCGATGCTCCATTTTTCTAACATCTTATGCCTCTTTCTCTTGAGTAAAGTCATTTCCATATCATCATGTAAATATTTTTCCATTGCGGAATATTACAAGGCGATTGACACAGTCATGCTAATCGTACTAGACTCTTGTTAACAATGAACTTTTACTCGTCCCTAAGTTGATAATCTCTGTAGAAATTGCGCAATTATCTGATAAAAACAGGTGTAAATTGCTTTCATCAAACAATTTAATCAGAAATTCATTGTCCAGACTATTTTCTAATTTGTTGAGGTGCGAGTTCGATTGATTTTCTATCTGTTTGTGTAAGATATATACCGAGGTACTCGGTTCAGTATAAATAAATCAAAAGATATCCCCATGCGTAATCAAAGGCCATGATATCATTTCTTTTACATCGCCCCGTTATTCTTGTAATTTATTAATATAAAATAATGATTCTTAAATTCTTTCTGCTTTGTTCCTGAAAACGCTTGCTTTTTACAAACACATTCTGCGAACCTGACATGCCTATTTCTCCTGACCTAATGTCTATTTGAAGTTCAGTATTTGGGATTGTATCATGCCTATTTCTCCTGACCTAATGTCTATTTGAAGTTCAGTATTTGGGATTGTATCATGCCTACTTACCATTTAGTTTTCATATGCTTTTTGATGTATTCATTCGTCAAAATTAATAAAAAGCGATTAATACCAAATATAAAATGCACAAGACGAGAAGTTTGACATTATTATAAGTTTTTTTTTGTTGGCTTCACAATGACTAAAGGTGTCCATTTAGAAAAAAAAACGTACTGCATCTTGCAACATTGGTTAATCTAATGTAAGGCTTCGTTTTGAAAATAAAAATTTTGGTTGACAATATTATTTTAAGAGAATGAAGTTAGTGTGTTTTACTTGGTCTTTGGGTATACAATAATGTACAATGCTGAGTTCCCTTACATGTACATTTTTTCTTTTATATCCTAACTTATTTTCTTTTACAACTAGTTATAATAAGTTATGTATTCTCTATTATCAAAATATATGTAATTTTTGTTTCATCAGAACTTGAAAACCACAAAATCCATTTTAGTAAATTAGTTTATTTATTCTAATTTGTTTCCAATTTACCACCTACATCGAAACCGTTTTCTTATGTCATCATGGTCATTTTCGTTAATTGAATTGTTTAATTTTGGGGGGATTTTATAACTAATGAACCGTGAAGGCATTCTCTTTCCCGTCTATGTTTATGGTCTTAAAATTTGTCATCATAAAATATGTACCGTAAATTTAATTTTTATTGACGGTTTATGTAAACAAATAATCGAAGACCCTAAAAAAATTAAGAATAAAAGCATAAAAATCAGTTTTATTGCAGATAAATGTTCATTTGTATTTCAAAACTTTTCCGGACAATTACGACTTAATCGGTTTCATTTGGTTATTTTCTCTCATGTAGGTCTTCCGGTGTACGTAACAGTACCGTATGTGACAAATGGGTGCGAATTTCTACGCGACTTTGATGTACGGATATCACCCAACAACGTAATAGACCTGACAAAATCAAGTTAATTCGATTACCAGTACAAAAGTAAATAACACTCTTGTATTTAATTTACACATTAGTAAACATTTTGGTTATTCATAATACATTTATTGTAGTTTTCTGTGTGGTGTAAAGTTCAACGATACGGAGAGCCTTTATTTAAGAATTGTCATAAAATAGACTTTCGGCTTATTCCATCTTTGTCATGATCCCGTTGAAGAAGAAAATCTGTCCATTTTGACCTTATTAAGATTGTCTCTTCTTAAAAGCAGTAAATGTTCAACCAAATGGAATAATTTGTCTAATTTCTGTTTGAAATTCGGAATCGGTAGAATTCTTATAATGTACAAAAACATTTTTTACAGAATAATCATAATATGCGTCAAATTTTTTCATTATTCAGAAAACTGTCCCGTTCAAGTTTTTTTAATAGGACAATGATGAATCATAATCTAAAGGACAACTATACGTTCTGCTATGCATTCAAGATTTTACAGAAATTTATTTAAAATAGTTATCTGTTTCAGAGTAATGAGTGTGTTTGTCCGACTTGATACATAGTTAATTCACGTTCATTTGGTCTCGTAAATCTGAATTTATTTATTTTTCAAATCTTAATTTTAATCCAAAAACGACATAAATTGTTTGATATATGTAACATTTAAATTTTCATTAAACTTGAATTTGGACTGATTAATCTGACATATTTTGATATTGGTTCTCTAATATTGGCAGATGGTGTACCTTCTGCAGACAGAATAAATATTGGCTGAGTAAAAAAAATCTTTTTACATAGAAACCTGAATAATTGTATCACCACCAACGAAATACTGAAGGGAAAATTCTAAAGGGGGTTCAATTTCAAATCCTTTCAGCCCGTTCAAAAGTATTACATGAATTGACAATTGTTCAGAGAGAACTTATTTAAGGCAAATAAATCGTCGCGTGGCGGATAAGACTAAGCACCACAAAGATTGATGTTCCAAATTTTCACGACTTCCTATCAGAAATAATAATAGTTTAAAAGGCAATTGGTTATCCCACCGACACCTTCTTTTGATATTAATGAAATAAATTTAAAAGGGAACATATCACTTAATCTGTTTTATCAAATCAAAATTCTCTTTTGAAAAACATTATTGATAGATTTAAGTCATTCTTTGATTACAAAATATTCAAAGCTCCAAGTGCGATGATAGGTGATCTATGATATAGACCATGGACCTTCTCCAGGGAATCATTTACCGCAAATATTGCAAAATTTCGTTTTTTCAAATATAGATATAAGAAGATGTGGTATATGAGTGTCAATGAGACAACTCTCCATCCAAGTCACTATTTGTAAAAGTAAACCATTATAGGTCAAAGTACGGTCTTCAACACGGAGCCTTGGCTCACACAAAACAAAAAGCTATAAAGCTATAAATATATAAATGTTCATAATTGCATGCTTGTTCATTCAGAGCGCGTATTATACTATAGCACATCATTTGTGATATTATTCTCGGACAATTTCCCAAACCAAGGAAGAGTACAGCGTTACTTGCTTTAAATATTGAAGGGTTTTTTTTAGTTAAAGAAGAGGGGAGGGAATACATTTATTTCTCCTCGCGGTTGAAACTTTAATTTTGAAGATTGCATTCAGTTGAAAGATTAGCTTTTTGTGTGCACATGTTTGATTTAATTTCTGTTAGTATCATTGCCAACACAATACAATGCCATCATGAATCTTAATTCTTTTTAAACAACCCATAAAGGTAGGAGGCATGCTTAAAATATATAAACAATACCAAAACACACAACTGCAAAAATATTTTATCTAAAATGTATGACAATTCAAAATGATCGTGTTGAAAAAGTCGAACACTTTCAATATTATTTTCAAATTTGATAGGAAAGGTTAATTTTATATATTTCAAGTTAAAACACATTCATTCACAGACAGAAAAAAATAGCCTTAAGATACCACCATGGACATCTAGATTTGAACGAGTACACCACCGAATTATTTCTATTTTGTTTTCGTCTTGCCTGATAATAATAATAATAATAATAATAATAATAATAATAATAATAATAATAATAATAATAATTTTGTTATATTTTTTTTACTTTTGGAACTTATTTTTCAAAAGTTGATATTCGTTCATTCAAAGAAATTATCCAACTATAAAAATGCTTTGAGTATAAATGAAATAAAAACTGGGTTTCAACTGTTCAAACTTTCAACTGTTTCAACGCGAAACATCTCTGATATATAAAATCAGAAGTTTTAAGTTATGAATTCGGATATACTATATAAAAGACAAAACGTAAAGTTACAATTGTATAAAATACATGTAAAAATAATAAAATTCTTTTTTATTATCAAATTTTAACGTTTATGAATTCAAACACTGGTCAGCCTTATTTGTGTATTTCTGTGCAATCAAAGATGTCTCTCGAAATAAGTTTTTGTTTACATCTTTACGAAATAACATAATTTTTAGAAGTAAATCACATACTTTTGTAAACAAGAAAGGGGGATAATTTTCTATTTGATGAGGGGTTAACAAGAAACAATTCATCTGGCAGAAAGTGGAGAGACTAAAATGCCAATATTATATGAAAACTGCCTAAACAATTGTGATAGATGAAACTTAACTATAATTGTCTGACTCACCTGGTTGTGGACCTGTTGGAACATATGAGGTTTTCTTCATCCAATCGTACGGGGGTCTAATCTGTTTGTTGGAAGGTGAGCCATTGCTCCCACTGGACCCAGTTGATGTAGTAGGGGATCCCGTGGGCTGGGGTGACGTAGACATATTATTCATGTTTCCATTCCCGCAGTGGGTCTGGACATAATCATTCCTGTACTGATACATAGCGTTCATGGAGTGCGGACTGACAGTACCAGAGGCATTGTTTAGTGGCGAATAGTTCATATTTCCCGTCCCATTCCATTCTTCAGGGCGCGACACTCCAGGGCCATACATAGGATAACACTGGGCCTGTTGGAAGGCCGATGATGGGTCAATGTTAAACTGTTCAAATCCATGAGGTTGACCAGCATAATGTCCATTTTGTCCAACGTATCCTGGAAAATGTCCGAAATTGTAGTTAGCTGGGGGTGATGTTCTTGTCTGATACATTGAATTTGAAGGTGTCTCCTGACACAAAACCATAATACAATCAAAATACTAACTGTCCATACAAATTTTTAAAATAAGTTCGTTCGAATCGCACAAAATTGGAAATTCACTAAAACACGGAAAAAACTGTTCCTCGAAATAGATGGATATTTGACAGGTAAATCAATTGCAGACTTTCCTCATTTTCAATTTATTATTACCTGAAATTTGAAGGTTGTCAGTTTTATTGATACACAAGAAGTTTATGGATATAAAATGTCATAGTAAAATTAACCACGCCTTCCTCATTATCTCGCACTGTTTTCATTGGATAAACACCTGACGGCCATATCGTACTTGACCGGAATTTCTTTGATCTGGAACAAATTCTTGATATAATTTTCCGCAATATACTATTAACCAAGACTTAAACAATTAATAATAAAATACAAAACCGTTATTTTTTTGTCATGACAGTGTCACATATTACATAAAAAAACTGTTAAATGATTTTAAAAAATACTATTTATTAAATTACATTATAAATTATGGCAAGAGATATACTTTGGAACTTTTAAAGTGGGATAAAACTAGTAAAAAATAGTCGATAGAGTAGAGTTTTTTTTTTTTTAAATTCGAATCTAGTATTCCGCCTTTTTTTTAAATTTGACTAGATGAAAAAAAAAATTCCAATTTTAAATAATTTTTTTTTTAATCACATGCAGTGACTGTCTTCAAACACTTTTAACTAATGAATAACATGTATTTAGAGGGAGCGTTAACTTATAGTAGTTCAGCAAACGTAACTTTTCAAAATGTTTTTTTCGACGTCGGAGTTTTCGGCTTTAAGATGAGATGATATGAATAAGATGTGTAGAGAATATTGGTCAGAAAAAAAGGTAAATATAATTACCCTATACTGAAATTATTATAGCACATAAGTATAGAAGTCTCAGCCCTAGAAGAATGGATAAGGAAAAACGATAAATTATTCCCCCAAAGATGACAAGATAATCATCCGGTAAAACATATAAAGAAATGAGATAAATACATAGTAATTTTAATTAATACCATAAATATCATAAATATCATAAATACAGGCTAATTGGACACATTTTATTTTTTTTCTAAATAAGTTCCTGCTTCCATAGATTTTACACAATATCGTAAAAAGGTTGTTCTCTATAGATTTATACTATAGATTTGTTTATAGCAGTTTGTAACGAACATGACGTGAAAGTAGAAAATGCAAGCAGACGTGGGTCTGAAAACGTGAAAATGCAAATGCAACTCACAATACAGAATATACCAGAATGGCAAAAATTTACCAATTTTACAAGTGCGATTTCATGATTATCTTTTTATTGTTAAATTGAAGAAAATTAAATAAAAAAAAAAGTTCTTCATTCTCCTCGTTATTACATTTGAATGAAGCAACACGTTGAGCAACTAATATTTGTTTAATACAACATGTACCCGGGTCACTACAGTGCTGTAAACAATCTCCACTCTCTTTATTATTTTCAGCTGGGACCCACTAGTACAACTAATAATATTTATACATGTATGGTACGTTAAAACTGACTGATGCCATGTAGCACTATACATACTGATTGTATGAAGGAATATGCAATGCACATGTTAAACCAGAGACACATTGGAAATCTTTTTTTCTAAACAAATGTATATTGTTTTTTCGGAACATAGTTGTTAGAATATTACTCCCCGAATATACATGTATTTGGAAGATAAAAAATAGTTCTTGAATTTAACTTTTGGACTGAAATGATGTTCGACACGGATTTGAGCGCATTGATAGGACATTTCAGCGAAAAAAATAGGACGTTTGAGCGCCAAAGTAGAACCCATTTGAGCGCCAGAAATTTAACCCATTTTAGCGAAAATTAAAATTGTCAAAGCCCATTTTAGCGAATAATACCCCTTTTTAGTTAAGAAATAATTCATGGAAGCCATAGATTTGTTGGAAATTTACACATGGCCTGGGCCGTGATATTCGAATTTTATCCTGAGCGTTACGATACAACGAGGAGTTACGGGGGAGTAAATACATTTGTAGTAACAGCCATGTTTATGTATGTTTCTGAGTCTGCGCTAAGTATAGATATATCGAGAAATATACAACGCTGTTGTTTACAAAGCGAAAGAAGCACGTCATATTAGAATAAATAAATAATATATATTAAAAAAAAATTTAATAGACTCAAGACAGCACAATATAAAACAATATAAAACATATCCATTAAAATATAGCACTAATAGACTCAAGACAGCACAACATAAAACAATATAAAACTTTTCAATTAAAATACAGCACTAAAAGTCTTAAAGGTCTGTTCTAGCCTTGAATTTATAACCTAGAGAACGTGTGTAATGGGCTCTAGATATACCCCCTGTACAATACTGTTCATATAATTGCATTAGGAACTGTTCTTTCTCTTGTCTCGATTATATATAATGGACATGGAACGACTCTGGATCATTATTTGTTCGCTTTGAGTTGCACGAAACTTCTGCCCAAAGATTAGGTGGGAACCGAACATCTCCATCAACCAGGTAAATTTTCGCTAAAATTGGCTATCGAAAATACAGGTGAGCGGATTAATCCGGCGCTAAAATAGGCTCTTATGTCGGCGCTAAAAATGTCCCCTAGTAGTTTTAATTTTTTCACTCAAATGTCCTGCGCCCGTTCGACAATAGGTTGAATATTCGTTCTTCATCAGATTTCAGGAAATATAAGCTTAGTGCCTGGAAATTTTAGGCAATAACTTAATGCCTAGGCGTTTGCCTTATGCTTAGGATTAAAGCTAAATGCATAATTACACTTATTGACACTAACGAATTGGATTTTTTAACAAACTGTAATGGATTTTTCTTGGATATATCGTGTAGTGAAATTTTGCATATAATACCTAGTCCTTCAATAACGCGAATAATTCAGTAATATTCAGCTGCTCCATGGTGGCGACATCGGAAATGGGAAAGTCGACCTCGGGGAGGAATTGACTTATTCAGAATAGCCCTGTATACAGACAGAAATGTAATATGGTAACGTTGTTTGTATTTTATACAAGTAGTCATTACCAAAGAATGTATACTGTATTTATTTTGCATGGTTATTAAAACAAAAAGATTTCAAATCAATTTGATGTATGCTTATCAATCTCTTCAAATTCAAAGCGATTTAAAGTTAAAACACTTTAATAATTTGAATGAATGGTGATTTCCAAATACAAGAAACTTTATTTCAGAAAATTACAAACGAATTGAACTTCTCTGTTCTATAAACGTGGAAGTGAAAACGTCTTTATATTATGATAAGATTCTCTTATTAAGTCTTTGATGACCACTGCAAAATTGAATATTAAAATCTTTAAATCAAAATATTTAGGATTGGCCATGTCTTCCGTAAGATCTACGTCATATTCACATCTAACATTTAATATCGTTTGTAATCACTTGGTTTCTGACTACAAAAAGAAATTCAAAACATGTTTAAGTTTAAGTTTATAGTTCTGTTAATTTTTTTCACACTTTTTATTGACTCAGGACTTCTCAGTGCTTTCAATAGACCAGATTATGGCGGGAAGTCTGAATGTTTCCTTTCAAATGTATTTTGTCATATTTTTGTCGTTAGACCGCACATCGTACATCGCACCCCTTTGATTCATGGTAAATGCTTCCAAATTAAAATAGTTTTAGGCACTAATTTCTTTCTTCAATGTTTTTTTCTACTGTCGGAAATTTATATAAAAAGTTAACGTGGCTTTAAAAATCAAAGTGATAATAGTATATACATAGGCGGATCCAGCCCCCCCCCCCCCCCCCCGACCCTTTTCTTGGGAAAATGTGGTTCCCTATATAGAGAATCACTGAATAAAATTGAGAATGAAATGATGAATATGTCAAAGAGATAACAACCCGACCATAGAGCAGACAACACTGAGCAACAGGCCACCAATAGGTCTTAAATGCAGCGAGACATTCCCGCACCCGGAGGAGTCTTTCAGATGGCCCCTAAACAAATATGTTACTAGTTCAGTGATAATGGACGTCATACGATTCATACACACAAGAAACTAAAATTACCTGAAGCATGACTGGAGCGGCCCACCCTTAGGTCAGTCAGCCCCCACCCCCTTTGTGAAAAGTTCTGGATCCGCCACTGATATATTATATATATTTATTTCTTTAATAACTTACGGTTGACGTCCTATAGTAGACGTTTCTTTGGTATCGTATCTGTAATTATATAAATAAAGCGAGGAATTTTATCAAAATCTGGTGTTGTTGTAAGGCGATTCCCCTTCAGCCTTTGTCGTGAAACTTATATACTTTCAGAAAGTCCATTATGGATGCATCATCTGATCCAAAAACTATATTTGTGTTTCAGAATAGAAAATGTTAGCACGTAGCTAATATCTATACTGCCACAAAATGTCAGTGAATGTTTGTTCTACTACACCTAAACCACGTAATTTCAGGTATACGTATACTTGCAATGAACAAAAATAAATCCAGAAATACCAGCGTAAAAGCTTTCATTGAATTTTTACATTTTGTAATTCAAAAATCCGCGCTTTACATCCGATCTTTTAAACCCAGTCAACTCTCTGGTCATCAAATATTGTAGCATGCTAGTAATTTAGATCAAAGTAAGTTGTGCACAGTTAATTTTAATTTCGGGTATTTTTTATTAAGAAGCAACCAAATGCCTACCTTTCGCCAGCTACAACATCGATCTCTAACACCACAATCGAGTGACTCATAAAGTCGTAGACACATTGAACAACAAACGAGAGTCTCTCAAAATTTAGAATAATGCCGTATCGTTGCCTATAAATTAATTGCTTGAAATCTGGTTAATAGAGGCTCAGTTTCAATCATATCTCGCTTCCTTAATTTCAAAGTGTAAACCTTAACATTATACAGTCAGATTGCAATGAGTATTTTTGTCCATATTTGTATGGAAAATACCACTGTGTAGAAATATCGCAAAGGACTTCTTAGTGCACTAATTCCATCAGGTCCTTAGTGCATATTTTTGTTCTTGGTGCACTAAGGAGGTCCTTTGCGGTATTTCTACGGACCCGTTATAAATACCAGAAACAATTAATGAGACTTCTCAAGACCATTATGTATCAGAGACGCAATTTACATGGAAAGGTCTTAAGTCTTTATACTTATATAAAGTTGAAGGGCAGTAATTTTGTATAAAAATCACTAAAATATGTATGCGAACGTGGACTCTATCCATTTTTATTTGTTTATTTTTTGTCTGGGGTATCTGGGTCAGAAAAATTAAATCACCGCGTAACACATATACATTTGAATATCTGAAGAAATTTGTATCAAAAACTCATATGATACCAGAAAACTTAAGTTCAATGAACATCCTTAAATAAAAGACAAACCTTTCTTTAAACATTTATTTAAACCTCAACAAAACGCTACTTAAACTTCCACTTTCCAAAAGATTTTCATCAAATAAAGCGAAGATGGTAAAATGTAGAAATTAAACAGAAGATCGGAGTTCCAGGTCTTCAAGCCTGATTTCTTTCAAGATTATCCAAGACAAAGCTTTCCCAGCAATCCGATGTTCGTATCATTTGTCTTTAGATGTAGTTTAACTTTGAACACTTAGTTCAGATAATGTAAGGCCATTGAGATTTTCGGATGCAATTAAACAATTATAGAAAATTGGGGGTAAATGTTTCCATGGAAGATTTCTAATTCTAATATCTTGAGAAAAATCAAATTTCAAATTTTTAAATGGAGTTTCAACACAGTTAAACTTTGCTATGCTATCAAGAACAAATTTACAAAAAACACGCAATTAACTGCATGTATCAGAGTAATAAAATGAAAGCGGAATTAAGTATTTAGACTGAACATTATAAGAGTTGTGTAGACGTGGAAAAAAGAATATGTCATGCAGATCAATTAGCGACAGTGTTGATTTGTTTGGTTTTGAAGACCTCCTTGAAGTCATAAAACTTTCGAGTCAGTTTTTTGTACTCATACTCCAAAATCAACCAATCAAAATGTTTGATTTTATGTCTCGAGCATGATTTTTGTGCTACGAGTACTGAGCAAAGTTTTATGGAAACTTGTTTACAATATATATAATAAATCAATCCTTAGCTTCAACATGAGAGTGTCGATGTATGCCTTTAATAGTGATAAGTGGTGTACCAATGTGTATCAAATGAATGAGACTTTTGATTACTGTCTGAAAGCTATTGTTGGCACTGAATAAGTCTGCAGTCTGGTATAAAAGTGCTACAAGTAGTTTGGAAATGGAGATAGAACTAAAATTCAACCATGTGTGCTCATCTAGATTATATGCCATTTTGTCAGAGAATGACAATTTACAAGACACTTGTGTCAAAGGACAAACAAAACGTATACGTAACATTTACTAATAGTCGCATGCAAAATGTGTATAGGGTTAGCATATGGTAACGTTAAAATTACACACCAATATGATCCCCCCAAGGACATGAAAACTGAAAGCTGATGTTAATCTGTTTTAAAATAAGTATACTTCACAAAAGCAATGTCTAACAGAACATGTACATGTATATTCACTCGATGTATACAGTATACATATTACGAGGATTGTGCTTGTTTATATTAAAGTCTTTTTAAGATGACTAAATGATTTTGAAAAGGGATTACTTTAATGCTTTGGCATTTGTTATTATAGTTTCTGACTAAATTGTAAAAAAATATTGGAACCTCATAGAACGTTAAGACTGAGACTCAGTTTCAGACAATACACACAAATACTTTTAAAAATTGTTATCGTTTAAATGAAAATATGCAATTAATGTACGCAAAATTCATTTTAGTAAACTTGGAAAACAAAACAAAACAAAACAAAACAAAACAAAACAAAACAAAACAAAACAAAACAAAACAAAACAAAACAAAACAAAATAAAATGTTAGTATTTGATGTTGCAAATGGAATTCCTAGTACACCGAGAATGCAAAGGGACATTACATATATAGGGCACCGATTACATACTGTGATTATAGATATTCTTACAAAAGCTTGGTTATTGATGAGACTATATATAAAGATGTGAGCACAGAATTATATTTCGACGAATGTTCTTAAGCCGGCTTCGAAGAAAGGCATCTTTCATGATGTACATGTAAAAAAATGTCTTCCCTCTAGAATAAGGAGAAGGATAGTCGATGCGACACTGTTGTTGAATTATTTTATATTACTCTTGATATATCAATATTATAAACCTTCAACACAAAAAAACAAGAGTGCACATGTTGACATGTCTCGCATGCTTTTCTAATTATTGATTTTATGTTGATAGTCCTAAATATAAAGTTTTACAACAAGTTAAAGTATCTTATAAACTTAAATTGTCCAAGAAAAAAAGACCAAGGTATGATAAACCAAACATGAAGTGCATGAACACCTTACAATCATTCTATACATAAACTATAGTTGACCTATTGCTTATGGTCTAAGAAACAAACATAAGCAAGAAAATTTACCATTGACCAATGAACCATGAAAATGGTATCAAGGTCAGATGAACCATGCCAGACAGACATGCACACCTCACAATCAATCTATGCAGATGTAGTTGCCCTATTGCTTGGTGTTTCGAAGAAACAAACACTGAACCATGAAAATCTAACATCGACCAATGAACCTTAAAATTGAGGCCAATGTCAGATGATATCTGCCAGACAGACATATATACACATTGCAAGCATCCCATACAACAAATATAGTTGACCTATTGCTTATATTTTAAGAAGAATTTACCCGAAACACAAAAAAAAATACTCTGACCAATGAACCATGAGTTCAATGTCAAATAAAACCTGCCAGACTATACATATTCTTGGCAAGACTGACTGTACATCGTAAAATATGTCCATACACCAAATATAGTTGACCTATTGCATATAGTTTAGAGAAAAGACCAACACACACAAACTGAACTTAACCCACTAAACCATGAAAATGAGTTCAAGGTCTTTAGACACCTGTCGGTTGGACATGTACACCTTACAATCATTCCATACACCAATTATAGGAGACCGATTGCTTATAGTATATGGTATTTGGACTTGACGAAAAATTAACCTTGTTCACTGATCCATGAAATGACATCGAGGTCAGATGAAAACTATTGGACAGATATGAGGACCTTGCAAGGTACTCGCATGCTAAATTTAGTTATCTCATTACTCATAATAAGAGAGATATTCCAATAGCCTGAGTTCTGCCTCATATCTTGAATCATATCTAGAAATTGACAATGAGGGTCGTATGAAAACAAAACTGTACGACAAAAGAGATGATTTCAGCTTCCCAATTGTGAACTTCACAGTTCTATGTAGTTACATTCCAACGGCGCCTGCATATGGAGTATATATCTCCTATAATTGATACGATAATCCCGGGTTTGTATTTCCTATCATGATTTCCTTGATAGAGGGTTGCTGCTCACAAGAAAGCTATTAAACCAAGAGTTCCAAATGGTGAAGTTGAAATCATCCATTCGTAGATTATACGGACACCATCACGAGTTGGTTGACTGTTATGGAATTGCCGTTTCAAAGATGATATCGGATATGTTCCTTACAGGTTTGTCGTAACTACAATACCCTTCCCTTTTCGCGAATGTGACCTACTGAATTAGACTATTTAGCGGATTTGTAATATTAATATAAGTAAAACGACGGGTGCCACATGTGGAGCAGGATCTGTTTATCCTTCCGGAGCACCTGAGTTTTTCGTGGGGTTCGTGTTAGTCTTTAGTTTTCTATGTTGTGTCTTGTGTACTTTTATTTTTCTGTTTGTCTTTTTATTTTTAGCCATATAAACTATAAAAGAGAAAGAAAATCTTCGCGACGCATTTTTTAAAGATCTAAAATATAGTACTAAATTTATAACATGGGTCTGTCGTCTTTTTAAACAGTATCTGCGTTTGGTGTACTTTAGCTAGAATTTATTCTATGCATGGAAATTTTAACGCAAGTATTCCTAGTCTTGATTGCAGTAAATGAAATATTTACAAATACAACACGGACTATCAAAAAAACCTTCTGGTTCATCTTGAACATGTCCAGTTATGTGACATTTTTCTTTTCTTTCAGTTAATATATGAAGATTTTTAGAGAATGTGCTTTGTTCTTAGAGTAATTTTATGATTTAAAATGACGGAAATTTTTAAATATTTGTTTATTGATTTTGTTTTTGATTTTTTTATCTGTTCTTGTGAGTCAAATTATTACAGGAAGCAACACAACCCAATCATCAGGTTTACATAGAAAAAGGCACATTGTTCAACATATTTAATTAACAGAAAACTCACACCGTATTCCCTGTATTTTAAACTTAAAACGACACACTCGACCTCGCATTAGTCGAACCTCGGATAAGTCGAATTATTTTTTCGTATAGTCCCTTCAACTTAATGAGGTTTGTCTGTATATACTTTTGAATTATAAAAGTTATTCTGATAACGCATCACATTCTAGATGAACTTATCTTAAAGAGCATTTTTTAGACATAAATGCAAATTTTCAAAAAAATATGTTGAGGGGTCTTTTATTTAGTTTGACAGCTTCAGACATACAAACGTTTTACCTTTTTCAACAGGACCAAAACGCTACTTTAACTTATAATTCATGTCTCTAATTTGGGTTAAATATCATGCCCTTACTTTTCATTGTATGCATAACAGATTTAAAGAAAGAAATTTGAAAGGTGTTTACACTGTGCACACTAGAGACTTTATTGTTTTGAATATCAAAGAACGATAACTGTGGCCCCGGACCGTTTTAGTTAATATGAAGTCATAATATCATAATCTTAAGATTTATCAGGAAAAAGAATGAACAGTTGGTATCACTATCTGGCCAACTGTTTTGTGCGTTTGACCTAGAAATGTTCTGGTACCAAGTGCACAGTTTTGTAGTATTACACAAAAACTTGTCTTTGATTGCTACTAGTTGGTATACAAAAAATTAAAACTACGGTAGAAATTGTTCAAATCAAATGAATTCTTAACTTGTTTATTTATTTTTTCCTTTCTCTCCGCTTCGTTGGTATCCAATTTCCGGTGGCGATGATACACGGTGTATATGTAAAACTTTTTTTTTTGTAAATACTGTAAACGTTTAAAAGATGTCTGCTTTTCCTTAAAATTCATTGTTGGCTTGCACATCCGCATATCTATTTCATTAGTACTGGACGTGTCGATTTTTTGTAAGCTAAAATTTCAAAAAAAAATCACAATTAATTGCTTAAAAGTATTTTTCTAACTAATAATTATTGCATACATGTTCGCAAAATGCATTTGTTGTTGAATTACTACTTTTGCATATTTTTTAAATGATACAGTACAGTTTTGAATTTTGAAAATTTACTTTTTAAAAATACGTAATGGAAAAAAAAGAAATTGTGTGTTTTCTTCTTCATTTTCGTTAGTTTACATGATTACCAAGAGAAAATTGATAAGACCTACTGTATAAAGTAACCGATAAGAAAAATCTAGTTGACTGTGAATTGATGAACACCTAATTTGATGTGCTTGGACTAATCGCGAAAAATAACAAAAAAATAGTTGCGGCATTTGGTTTTTAAAACTGAAAATATAACTATAAAATCAAACTGTTATGCATAATTTGTAAAGAAAAACTCTTGTAGAAGAAGACAACACCAGAAGATGTACGCAGGATTATCACGTGTTAATTTAACCGTAAACGTGTCAGGTGTAATTTATTGACGTTTTTATAATGTTCAGATATTTTTCACCTTTATGAAATATGTAAATTAAAATCATTAATTAATTAATACATACCTGTGACAAAGATGACAAGCTTTCAAAATCTTGTTAACTGGTCAATACTGCCTTACCTACAAATTGTTTGACAATACACGGGGAGCTGTTACCTGAATTTTTGTTCTTTGAAAATATAAAATTATAATTTACATGCGAAAGATCGCAATTACTTTAAAGCATTTTGTTTGCAAAAAAAAATAAACCTTAAGTTGTTTTTTTGTAAAAAAAATAAACAAAACTAAAAATCCCAAAAAGATTCATTTACTTATCATCAAGATCTTGTTGAGTATTTTGCAAAGTTGATTAGAAAAATATATGTTTTCATCTAACAATTAAAATATTGTTTTCCTAATTTTATCATTTTAAAAAGATTTAGAACTTATTTCCACCGTATTTTTTCGATAGTAAAATAACAAAATAAGTTGTCGAAAAATCGCGTAGCAACGTTAAGGAGAAATTTGGCGAATTTCTTTATCTTGACTTTATCGAGTCGCCAGTTATATATAGACTTGGGCTGTAGCGTTGGATGACTGTTTGGCTTTGGAAGATGACTTATAGCATAACCCGAACGGCGATTTGCGATCCGATGACCCTTGCAGTTGATGGACGAATAGTCCACGAGGATATTATCGTAGTCACAAGGATTTATAACTACCATAACTACAAGTCCTTGGTAGTCATTTGACAAGATTTATAACATACCTTTTTTTTTATGAATTCTCCGTTGATAAGAAATTAAGTTTCCAACGCCCTCAAGTTGACCTTGGACGGATTTGGTTATACATGTATTTTTAAGCTCTCTTTGGTAACACATTTTCATGTTCTCATATAATTATTGGCGTTATAAATAGGTTTACGCGTTTCTTATGTTGGCAACCAAGAAAAGCGGACGCACGAAAATTTATAAAGTGTTAAAATATATATGGGTCAAATAATATATATGCAATAACAAATTGAGGGATTCGTATATGTGACAAAACGCATTGAAATGTTACCCTTATCAAGCAAATCCTTTTTATAAGATGTCGTCCACATAGCGCATATACGGTATGAAATGCTCCAAAATGGCAAGTGTAAAACAATTCAAAATGAAAAACCAACGGCCTGAGTTATGTAAACAATGAATGGAAAACAAATACGAAATACAGCAACAATCAAAAACCACTAAGTTACAGGCTTCTAACTTGGAGCAGGCACATATTCAGAATGTGACGGGGTTAAACTAATAAACCCTCCCCTAACCTAGGACAGTGTTGCAATTTGGTAAACGGACAGAAAGTCACAAAAGTGGTAGGACAAAAAGTCACAGGACAAAAAGTCACAAATAATATGTTGACAATTGTTTGAATATGGAAGAGAAATATCTTTAGATATTTACTTTTTAATACATTTATTCATATTAAAGTTTAGGAAATGTGTCCTTATACTTGACAAATAAAGATTTATTTAATTTTAATCGTGCAAAAGAAAAATTTCTTGGCACAATGAAGCTATTTAAGTACCAAGCCACTTTGACATTTTGTTTTTAATTTAATCATCTTTGATATGTTTTTGATAAATGTTGTTTATAAAGTTGGTTTATATGCAAAAGTTCAAGAAAAATACAAAAATATTTTTGTAGAAATAAGAGTTTTTTATTCAAAGAAAATAATCAGAGAAAATGATTTGTGACTTTTTGTCCTGTGACTTTCTGTCTTACATTCTTGCAATTTTACCCAGATAATATAATAATTTACAAGCTTTGTAAACAGCATCAAACTAGAATGTTCCACCATGTTTGAAATATATTTTCTTCAGGAACACCTAAACTTCAAAACGAAATCTTTGAATCTATTGAAGGATTTAGTTAGGGTTTCGATTAATTTCAAATTTTTGGGTAACGAAATTCTTGTTTTACAGAAACCGTTTTAACAATTTACCGGTAATTAGATATACAAAGATGTGGTATGAGTGTCTATGAGACAACCGTAAGTAGTGCCAAAGGAACATTACCGTCCAAACAAGAAAACCTATAGGGAACGAAAAATAATACTTTTTGTCGTAAATAGTTAATGTCGTATCCCTGAATTATTAATCAATGGTAACAGTTAAAAAGCCAAGGTACAAATCTTCCGTAGTTTAATCTTTAATTGGTCTGACATTATGTCTTTTAATATTGCATAAAACAGTTGAAGAAATAATTCGAATTTATACTCAATATATACTAGTCAACAAAAGAAACGATACACGACTTTAGAATAAAATTTATTAAAAAGTATTAAAACTAAAACAAAATGAGATACACTATTTTAAAAAGCTTTCATTTGCAATGTATGCACACATGATAATGAAAATCAAAACCTGTCGGAAAATAACTAAATTCCATGTAAACGATCATAGGGTGCAAATTATTTTTGCGGAAAGTTGGACACAAAATCGACACATAATTTCTAAGTACTAAATGAATTTTCAAATTTGTTTAAAAATATTCAATATGCTAATCAAGTAATGTTCATATTGTCACTAATGGGTTGAAATATTGGGTTTTTTTTTTTAATTTTTGGTAAAAAAAAGTGTTTTTTGAAATCTCAAAAAAGAAAAAAAAGAAAAAAAAATGTTTTAGTCTCAAATCAATGTTTTTAGATATGAAAACAACACACAGTAAATTTGGAACCTTTCGGAATAGTTTTAAGATTATTAACGTTTTTTTTAAATTCACTTTACACATACTGTCAATGGTAAATCAGTTGATAATGTTTACATTTTCACGATTTCTTGTGGGCCGAACTTTGCTTTACAAATAAATAAAGAAACTGTACGATTTTTAAAAAAGAATTGATGGCAAACATTGTCTTTATCTTTAAATGAGAGGTTGGCATCATTAGTTGGAACTTCTGTTTTTAAAATTGTCGTTTTATGTAAATTTTGTCAAAAAAATTAATTTCGCCAAATGACGTCATTAGAGCAACCAAAAAATTTTTTAAACGGATTTATATTTCCATGGTTATTAAATATTACGACCTTCAATATAAGTCCTATAAACGGAAAACTTAATCTTTAATTTTAAAAAAAGTCGTGTATTGTTTCTTTTGTTGACTAGTATAAATCATCTGAAAAGTTAGATTAAAGGGTGTTTGAAATTTCCGGATGTTTTGTCAATGGGGGACACATATTCGCCGTTTTTACACATCTATTTAAAACCAAATAACCGCAATTGCAATATAGATGAATAGCAGACATTTCAAAGGTATAAAGAATTCCAAATTAGGGCATTCAGTCAAATATTTACTTAGAAATACTTCTTTGAAATCGTGTTTTTATTCAGGAAATTGTCCGAAAATCGTTGTCCGTTTTTCGGTCATTTTCGGTAGGAGCCACAATTTTGTCTCAGTTTAAAAAAATATTATATTTGTTATAGAAATATAATTTACGGGTACATTTCTTCCATTTCAGCCATCCTTTGAAGTTTTTACACCTTAAAATCCTTAAACGGCAAAATTGTGTCCCCGGCGAAAATGAGCACCCCACTCTATATTACAAAGATGAGTAATCGTATAATATTCCCATGGGCGATATCTTTTTGCGCCAAAAAGTAACTCATTTGCGCCACAACTCAATTGCGCAAATACCTCTTTTGCGCCACCAAATTTTCTAAACTATAGGTATCATTTGCGCCAATTTTATATATTTTTATTTATGATTGACAAGGTACCAACAGCAAAAAATTCCTCTGACATTGTACACTGAAATTTCAAATTAGCCTCGCATCCTAATAAAATTATACCGCTTTCTGGATCGTTACACAATACAAAGTCTTTGTTTGTAACAGCACCAATATCATCCAATATTCTGTGAAATTCTGCTCGATTTTTAGATTAAGCCGGACGCAGTTTTCTTCTCTCTCTATACATAGACCATGTAGACTGACACACATATTTTAAATCTTTCTTTTCTAAATTTTCTTCTTCAATTTTGAAGATCTCTGAATTTATTATTTTTGAAGGTCGCCCTGACAACAAATTGGTTGCTTTTCTTTTACACGCAGTTCTCAAAATTTGACGTTCTAATTTCTGGACACTGATAATGAAAAAATTATATTTCTTTTTACAAATGAAAATATGGTATTTTATACTGCCAAAATCTGCTATGAAATTTCAATAAAGCGAAAATGTATTTTATACTCGTGATAGTTGACTTGTATTTGCATTATGATTTTAAGAAAAAAATGTTTTATAGTCTCTCAAAACTCTTTATAGAGTGGCTCTTGTTGTTAACTTGTGTTTTAAAAAGCTGTATATTTTATATGTAACAAGTGGCAAGACTTTAATAAAGTATTTGTCTTGTCTTGTTTTGATACAGGTAAAACATGTACAGGTATGATATAGGTAAAAAATATTAACAGGTAAATGTGGCGCAATTTCATTTCATTTATTGGCGCAATTAATACCATCAAAATAAAAGAGAGTGGCGCAATTAATACCTTTTCAAAACTGCAATTGGCGCAAATTGATTCTGCATGCCATAGGGTTTTTTTTCGTAGTTATTTAAGCTATTTATTCTTTTATAAGCTATCAGAACAAAAGGGCTTTGAGGTAGATGTTCGAACATTCTATATACTTTGTGTACTAAAAAGTAAGGACTAGAATATAGTTACTGCATCTGTGATTTATCTAAGGCAAACAATAAATGCATCTTCATATGTTGATGAATTTCAGGTCCGGTCTGAGACCGTCATTCTGTGATTGTCACGGGCTGCTATCGGTCATATTTGTATTTCGTTTATTGTTTCATTATGAAGCAGGTCATTTGCTATCTCCTTTAACTCGTTTTCCTCTTTCATGTCTTTCTATACGATATGGATATTGCACATTGTTGTAGGTCGTTAGGTGATCATCTCCACGTCATTTGGTCTCTGGTGGCTATATTTATTTCACTGTCAATCATACCACATCTCCTTATTTCTATTTTTAAAACATTTTTTATAGATCAATTTCATGTTATTTAGCTATTACTTCATAAGTTAATAAAACTCTGTGTGAAATATAGGATGAGTAACTTAAAGGAGAAGTTAATGACCTTGAAAATGAACACCGTAAAATCATGATCCGATTCTGAGGAAGTAGCTTAATTTCTTCGATATTAAATGACCCTCAATTGACAAACAGGAGGTTCACTTCATAAGATGTATTAACATGACACCATGCCAGTTTGAAATAAGATGATATAGACGTTGTTAATTGAATATTAATTAAATTTTATGATTAATTTGACGAGTATGTTTTTAGACTAACCACATCTAAAATATATAAACGAAAATGCGTGATTTCAACATTGATACGACGAATTGTTTATAATTTAATAAATGAATGAAAATGAAAACTACTGTAAAAGACAAAAAGTACTTTGGCTCCTACAGTAAACTGAGATCTCGGCCAATGTCTAATTCGTTCCAGTGGAGGAGAACTATGTCCAGTGCACGATGTTTTGTCGATATTGTCAACTTTATAGTGTCGTTATTGTGTTTACATTGTATCCTATCAATATGTTCTATACCTTTCTGTTTACATCGTTCACATCGTATACATTGGGATGTTGACAATATCGTGTCGACATCGTGTTTATATTGTATATATATAGAGTCTATAGCTTTCTGTTTACATCGTTCACATCGTATGCATCGCGATGTTGACAATAACGTGTCAACATCGTGTTTATATTGTATATATAGATATAAAGTCTATACTTTTCTGTTTACATCGTTCACATCGTATACATCGCGATGTTGACAATATTGTGTCAACATCGTATTTATATTGTATATATAGAGTCTATACCTTTCTGTTTACATCGTTCACATCGTATACATCGCGATGTTGACAATATTGTATCAACATTGTGTATATATAGAGTCTATACCTTTCTGTTTACATCGTTCACATCGTATACATCGCGATGTTGACAATATTGTGTCAACATCGTGTTTATATTGTATATATACATATATATATAAAGTCTATACCTTTCTGTTTACATCGTTCACATCGTATACATCGCGATGTTGACAATATTGTGTCAACATCGTGTTTATATTGTATATATATATATATATATATATATATATATATATATATATGTAAAGTCTATACCTTTCTGTTTACATCGTTAACATCGTATATATCGCGATGTTGACAATATTGTGTCAACATCGTGTTTATATTATATATATAGAGTTTATACCTTTCTGTTTACATCGTTCACATCGCGATGTTGACAATATCGTGTCAACATCGTGTTTATATTGTATTTATATATATAAATTCTATACCTTTCTGTTTACATCGTTCACATCGTATACATCGCGATGTTGACAATATCGTGTCAACATCGTGTTTATATTATATACATAGAGTTTATACCTTTCTGTTTACATCGTTCACATCGTATACATCGCGATGTTGACAATATCGTGTCAACATCGTGTTTATATTGTATTTATATATATAAATTCTATACCTTTCTGTTTACATCGTTCACATCGTATACATCGCGATGTTGACAATATCGTGTCAACATCGTGTTTATATTATATTGATATATATAAAGTATATACCTTTTTGTTTACATCGTTCACATCGTATACATCGCTATGTTGACAATATTGTGTCAACATCGTGTTTATATTGTTATATATAGTGTCTACACCTTTCTGTTTACATCGTTCACATCGTATACATCGTAATGTTAACAATATAGTGTCAACATCTTGTTGTTGTTGTATATACATTTTTTTTCGTTCTTTTTTTTTTAATAAGTTAACATGGTTAAGCAGTTAGTTTTATAGTTAAAAAAAAACCGTTTTTCATGTCGGCGTCTTTTATGGTTAACTATGCCATATAAACTTTGCTCAATGTTAAAGGCCATACGGTTATCTATAGATGTGCCAGTTAGTATGTATGTACTACAAATTTTACTTATTTGCAATCATACCACTTCTTTTTTTTATATATACCTTTCTGTTTAAATTGTTCACATAACAATGCTAACAATATTGTGTCAAAATCGTGTTTATATTTTATATTGAGTCTATGGTACGTATATAAACGTTAAACTAACTGCATTTGCTTGTACCTGTCCTTAGCCAGGAATCTGTCGTTCAGTAGTTGTCGTTTGTTGAATTGTTCATACGTGTTTCTGGTTTCATGTTTTTTACATTTAATTTAGACTTTTATTTTTCCTGTTCAAATAGTTTTACACTAGTGTTTTTTTTGTGCCTATCATAGCTTGCTACTCGATAAAAACCAAAACTCCGTATTAATGACAAACCTATAGGGGTTTACTTATAAAAGATGTAACTTAAATAAAAAGTTGTCTCATTTGAACTTATACCGCATCTTCTTATATGTATACATCGCTATGTTAACGATGTCAACGATGTAAACAATATATAAGAGTTCAAACAATGTTAACGAAGTTGACTAGATATCGGTTTAATATTGTGTACATCGCGATGTTAACGATGTCAACGATGTAAACAATATATAAGAGTTCAAATAATGTCAACGATGTTCACACGACATCGTGTTAACCTTGTAAACATCACGATGTTAACGATGTCAACGATGTAAACAATATATAAAAGTTCAAACAATGTCAACAATGTTGACAAGACATCGTGTTTACATTGTATACATCGCAATGTTAACGTTGTCAACGATGTAAACAATATATAAGGGATCAAACAATGTAAACGATGTTGACACGACATCGTGTTAACATTGTAAACATCGCGATGTTAACGATGTCAACGATGTAAACAATATATAAGAGTTCAAACAATGTCAACGATGTTGACACGACATCGTGTTTACATTGTATACATCGCAATGTTAACGATGTCAACGATGTAAACAATATATAAGGGTTCAAACAAGGTAAACGATGTTGACACAACATCGTTTTAACATTGTATACATCGCGATGTCAACGATGTATACATTATATAAGGGTTCAAACAATGTAAACAATGTTGACACTATATCGTGTTAACATTGTAGATATTGCGATGTCGACAATATTGAATAAACATCCTTCACTGGACATGAATGGTGGAGGAACCAGAAATTCAAATACGTGGGGTCCCAATGACTGCCTAAGAGGGCACCAGTTCCAGTCATGCTTCAGTGATTACCTAAGCAATCAATCGAATTTTCCTCAAACACCCCCTAAATCCGCCTCTGCTTTCAACAGATGTAAAAGGTTTAATCTTACTCATTCTTTCATTGTTACCATATTTTTTTTAAACATGGATAGAAGGATTCATAGGGCATTAGTAAATGGAAGAGGTACCGTGATCCTTGCCCGTGTCCTCCATTAATTCTACCGACTGTGCAAGACAGTCATTGGTAGTCAAGGTTGTTAAAAACCACCCTCACCATTAATAAACTGGAAAGTCGTCTGATAAAAAAATATCACAAAGAGTAAAAACTCATGGCGGTATTACGGGTGGGCTCCATTATAAAGCTACAAAATTATATGGTTATCGTATAGACTTTATACTAACTATGCCTGGTGTCCGCCCTTCAACGGCATCCATTTCAAAATCATTGATTAATCACAAATGAACTTGACTGGTAAAACTGGTGCTGAACGTAAATAGATTTCTTTCATGCGAACAGAGATGTATGGACAACAGTGTGACATCTACCCTAGATATCAAGTCCAGCAAAATAAAGTGGAGGTTACCAACTTATCTTCATCGATATACAAGAGCAAGCTGAAAAATCAATTAGGTCCATTTTAATAGCTGGAAATAGTGTTGGGTAATACGGGTACGTCTAAACACTGACATCAAAAGTGCACATGTAAGCACTGGACTTTACATCTACAGCGCTTGACGTATGTTTACAGTACGGGCAGAATCAATTTGCGCCAATTGCAGTTTTGAAAAGGTATTAATTGCGCCACTCTCTTTTATTTTGATGGTATTAATTGCGCCAATAAATGTAATGAAATTGCGCCACATTTACCTGCTAATATTTTTTACCTATATCATACCTTTACATGTTTTACCTATATCAAGACAAGAGAAGACAAATTCTTTATTAAAGTCTCGCCACTTGTTACATATAAAATATACAGCTTTTTAAAACACAAGTTAACAACAAGAGCCACTCTATAAAGAGTTTTGAGAGACTATAAAACATTTTTTTCTTAAAAGTATAATGCAAATACAAGTCAACTATCACCAGTATAAAATACATTTTCGCTTATTAAAATTTCATAGCAGATTTGGCAGTATAAAATACAATATTTTCATTTGTAAAAAGAAATATAATTTTTTTCATTATTAGTGTCCAGAAATTAGAACGTCAAATTTTGAGAACTGCGTGTAAAAGAAAAGCAACCAATGTGTTGTCAGAGCGACCTTCAAAAATAATAAATTCAGAGATCTTCAAAATTGAAGAAGAAAATTTACAAAAGAAAGATTTAGAATATGTGTGTCAGTCTATGCATATGAGAGAAGAAAACTGCGTCCGGCTTAATCTAAAAATCGAGCAGAATTTCACAGAATATTGGGTGATATTGGTGTTGTTACAAACAAAGATGATGACTTTGTATTGTGTAACGATCAAGAAAGCGGTATAATTTTATTAGGATGCGAGGATAATTTGAAATTTCAGTGTACAATGTCAGAGGAATTTTTTGCTGTTGGTACCTAGTCAATTATTTAGTTGTTATATATAAATAAAAATATATAGAATTGGCGCAATTAGATGATTATTTTATTGGCGCAAATGATACCTATAGTTTTGAAAATTAGGTGGCGCAAAAGAGGTATTGGCGCAGTTAAGTTGTGGCGCAAATGAGTTACTTTTTGGCGCAAAAAGATATCGCCCTACAGTACTGGGTTTTACATCTTCAGTGCTTGACTGAGGTATACAGCACTGGATTTAATATCTACAGCGCTTGACTTAGGTATACAGCACTGGACTTTACATCTACAGTGCTAGACTTTGGAATACAGCAATGGACTGTACATTTACAGCGCTTGACCTAGGTAAACAGCACTGGACTTTACATCTACAGCGCTTGACTTGGGTGAACAGCACTGGAGTTAACATCTACAGTGTTTGACTTAGGTATACAGCACTAGATTTTACATCCACAGCGCTTGACTAAGAAACAGCACTGGACTTTACATCTACAGTGCATGACTTAAGTATACAGCACTGGACTTAACATCTACATCGCTTGACTTAGTTATACAGCGCTTGACTTAACATCTACAGCGCTTGACTAAGGTATACAGCACTGGATTTTACATCTACAGTGTTTGACTTAGGTATACAGTACTAGACTTAACATCTACAGCGCTTGACTTAGGTATACAGCACTGGACTTTACATCTAAAGAGCTCTACTTCACATTTGCAGCGCTAGACTTAACATCTTCAGCGCAGTACCATTTATTTTTAGATTTTTAATGTACTGTGCTTAACTTTCATTTTTTAATTATACATTTTAAACTTCCCGAAATACAATCAATAAGAAATTGTGAAAAAAAATCTGTAAATGCACTTCAAAGATTCGTTTGTTCAGTCTGAATTGAAATTTAGTTTTAATAAACAAAAGAGAATAAAAAAAAACAGAGTTCATTATCAGAGTTTCTGTGTTGTCAACGTATTGTATGCTCAACCAGATGAAGAAACTATCATCTCTAGATTTGTTTCTTCGTTGACCCTGGCAAAATAAAACAAGTTCAAAGTGCATTTTAATCATGATTAACATGATTATGATGTACTAATATCATGATTGAGATGTATGATTAACAGATAAAACATATGATCAGTGTTGTTTAACAAATATCCAGACAGTTAATTGAATGGCCTTAAACCCGTCTGTAACATAATGTACGATTCATGGAATAGCTATTGTTGATATTAAATATTTATTTTAACGCTGCTTAACAATCTTTTTACAAATATAACCAACATCGTTTTTCTTGAGAAAAATCATAAAAGAAAAGATAGAATAAGCAAAGCATACCTTCTTCTGTTTTTTTTTGCATAAATAAACAAACAGAATCGACTACATTTCTCTCTCTCTTACTCTATTTAAAGTTTAGTGGTACCGATTAACTGTCGCAGACGAAAACAATGTTGATGTTATACTTCTTAAATTTATACTTCTTAAATTTTTGTCAAAATTTAAAAATGAAAATAAAACTTTTAATTTGAGGGAAAACTTGCATAATTTGCAGATAAGAAACCAAATACGAGTTGTGTTTTTTATTAACGTATTCACGCTTCCATATCATCTCTGAAATAAATAAGTTATCTACGATGATATATAACCGTTAACTGGTTAATGGAGTATAAACCCACTGTATTGCTCTCTTGTTTGAATACACAAAAAATACAAATTGTGTACGCCATGTGAACGTAACGAGCTACGAAGTTCTGTAAACTTGTACTATTACTCATAGTTATTTATAGTTAAATACAATTTGTATGTGTTGCAATATGAATGTTTTAGAGGACGAATATCATTTTGTTTTATCATGTCCAGCGTATAGATTTTTGCGTATAGAATTTTATTCTTTATTCTATTGTTCTTGGCCAAATCGGCACAAATTAGATAATTTATTACAAGGTCATTGTAAATTTCTGACAGTATAACTATGCAACTATTTATATGCAGCTTGGAAAATTATATCACATATATTGTCATAATATTATTGTATACTCTGTAACTGAGACTACTATAATGTGTTATAGTAGTCTCAGTCTGTAACTACTGTTCTCTGCTGTCTTTTGTTTGTCATATATTGTATTTATTTTCGTTTGCCATAGCTTGTATATGCTTCTTGCAAATAAAGTATTTATTCATTCATTCATTCATTCATAGTTATTAGCTTCGAAAGTTTCAAGCTGAATTAAATAAATAAAATCATTGAGGAAATTTTTAATTTTTTTTTATAACAAATTGATTCCATACAATTGTCAGAGTCGATTGAATTTATTTTGAACAAGTCGGTATTTTCAAAGACAATATTTACTAATCACAAATTTGATAACATGATAGATAGGGAGATTAACATATGATGTACTGATTAAAACATAGGTTTTTATTTACTTTCCTTGTAGTAAAACAATGTTTGAGACACATAATAACCTTGCCTAACTCCCGTCTACATAAACAATATCGTTACATAGTAATGTTTAGTCCTAACCGTATGTATAATGAATATAATGATGTATGTTAATCCCGATAATCCATATATATGAACATCAAAGAGGTTACTATTATCGATGCTTTCTGTTAAAATTTATGTATTTGAATACTACTTTAATAAATAAAAGAAAGGAAGAAATGAAAAGAAAAAAATACACAAATAATTTATAAGGATTAGAATAAAATATGAAATAAGATAAAAACAAATTTATTAATTAAAATAAATGTTTTGTTAATATATTATCAATCATGCATATTCGGATTCAGATTCAATATTTGTGTATTTGAATACTACTTTAATACATAAAAGAAAGGAAGAAAAGAAAAGAAAAAAAAAATACACAAATAATTTATAAGGATTATAATAAAATATGAAATAAGATAAAAACAAATTTGTTAATATATTATCAATCATGCAGATTCGGATTCAGATTCAAAAATTGTGTATTTGAATACTACTATAATACAAGAAATGAAGAAAAGAAAAGAAAAAATACACAAATAATTTATAAGGATTAGAATAAAATATGAAATAAGATAAAAACAAATTTGTTAATATATTATCAATCATGCACATTCGGATTCAGATTCAAAAATTGTGTATTTGAATACTACTTTAATACATAAAAGAAAGGAAGACAAGAAAAAAAAATACACAAATAATTTATAAGGATTGAAATAAAATATGAAATTATAAAAAAACAAATTTGTTAACTAAAATAATATTGTTGTTCTTATATGGTAACGATGAAAGTACTTTAATCATGCAAATTCAGATTCAATATTTTAATATTCAAGTTATGATTTATTCAAATTGATTTAGGAAAACAATTTTGATCATTTCAGTATTTATTTATTTCTCACGCTTTCACTAAATTTATGGCTTTACGTCAAATTTGCAAATCCGTTCGCTTCCTGAAATGAAGTTTACCTGGTGCCACATATTTTGTGTATCCCAATTTCCTAATGTCAAGAAGGTGTTGATGCGGAGGTATGGCTTCAATAAAAACATCTTACCTGAGAATACCCTACTGTCAACGAAAAGATAACCAATTAGCAGGTAAATGAATACCTGTGTCATCTTCAGGATGCGAAGAAGGCGCCCTACTGATTTCTGATTATGCAATAAGTGTTAAGTTTGCACCGTAAAAATGTCTTCTGATTATTATTTTGACACGAAAGAAAAATTCATAACAATATACACTACGTCCATGAAATAGAAAATAAATAGTTAAATTACTAATAACAATTTTATGATAAACTTATATACATAATAAAGTTTGAACATATAAAAATAATTCTGCTGGAAAATATAAATATAAACCGGCACTCTCAAAAAAAAAATTCGTACAGAAATCAAGCAGTGGAAGACCAAAACAGGTTTAAGTTTTCATTTATAATAGAATGGAAAAACAAAGGAATTGTGATATTCATCGATGACACAAAATCAGGATATACTCAGCATGAAAAAAAAGCAAAGGAACAGCGCATTTATTTGCTGTTCTACATCTCAAAGTCATACGTAGGCCTTCAACACGGAACAGAAAAACTATCACCTCACTGTAAGTTTAGGACGACCCTAGAACCAGATTCAGCAGAATTCTTTGCAAAAGTAATTTTGATATATTCTATATGTATTATTTCATACACAAGAATTGACAATCGTTAAAAATAGGTTCATAAAATATCTATTATAAGGTTATCCATGGCTTTAGATAGAACAATATGGAACAGTAGGCAAATATGGAACAGTTTACCAAATGAAATAAAAATGAGTAATACACTTGTATCTTTTAAAACAAAATGTTACAAATTTTTCATCAATTGTGCAAATTAATATGCTTTTTCATTATTATTTTAATACAATTGTATATTGTGTATAATATAACTTTATAATACTCTATGTACTTATAAATATGTTATTATTATTTTGAGGACTCTCAGGAAGATTAGTTTTAACTAATGGGATCATCCTCTTGAAATAAAGATTATTTATTTTATTTATTTATTTATAGAATATGTATATTTACATACGTGTGTTTGGTCTTGGACATACCTAGAATAAAGCATATGAGTTCTTTATATCACTATAAAGAATTAGGTAAATAAATTAGAAGACAAGCCACATATTTGACTAAATACGAGTGTACATCTATGATCACTGTAAATGCATATACCAATAATCGACAGTTCCATTTTCATGTCTTATATATGTAAAAAAAAAAAAGCCAGTTACGTAAGCAAGGGAACATATTTCTTATCTGCTTTTAGTTTAAATTTCTCGAAATGAACATGTTTGACCTATTTGCCACTGGACAATCACGCAATATTGATTACACTTAAATGTCGTTTTAAAAAAAAAGTACATATCATTTAAATTTACTTGAATCAATGCTGAGCGCACGAAATTTCAATATATGAAATAAGCCATAACAGGTAAAAGGACTGCAAATTTTAACTGAAAATCCAAGAACAAAATTAAAATACACAAATTAAATAGATTGGTTTTTTGCTTAGCGTCCAGTAGCAGATATTTCATGTACGTTCAGGACGCGAACAAATCAACAACAGCATGACTTAACAAATATTCCATACTTTTTAGTTATTATATGATTAAGAACCAAAGTTGCAGTTGATATTCCATTTTTTATAATTATTGTACGATGGACAGGTTATATAATAATATTGCTGAGCAATTGGAAAAAAGTTACACGATTTCCTTTTTCCAAAATCAAGAATCTAGTCTTACGTTTCCTACTAATAAAATATTTATAAAAATAGATAAAAAAATTACTCTGCTCCTGAAAAAGTAAAATTTCATGGTTTTAAGCCAAACTTCTGTTAAATCGTCATTAAGAATATCGATGAACTCATATTTAATTAAAAGAAAATCATAAACAAAAATAAATGTGAATGAATATTTATTTCTCACTATTTATGGAAAAGTATATTTAATATGTCTTTTTTAAGATAGTTTGTTTTACATAACATTATACAGTTAAATATGGAATTCAAATATATCATAAACTAAGAATGAACTTTTTTTTAATATAAAGTCTTGAGGAATCTATAAAAATAAACAATGCATTAAATTTAATGTTTCTCCCAAATTATAATTTTCTTCTTTGAACTAAAATTCACTTAGTATCACATTGTTTTTTAAAGCCAATAATTAATTTACAAAATGGAAAGAACATTGAAAATATCATTTTCACTTATTATTTTATTTTATTTTTAATCCATAAAATCCTTTAATTATCATTAATATTGTACAATACCCTGTAGGTAATTCAGGTAAACATAACGGTAGTTCATCAAAGAATGCAACCAACCGTGAAATTTTAAAATTGATCATTAACCAATCAAAAGCCAGTATTTTATGATGTCCAATCAGTCGTAGGTCAATTAGAACTTCACAGGTCGTAAAGTATAAATTTTGGCAGTTTTACATCTGCAACATCAAACTGATTTTGACTTGTCAAACAATAACTTGTCTCTGAATTTGGATTTTATACAACATTTTTATTACTACTGCAATCATGGTGCTTAACCAAGAATCCACACTTACCAGCCAGTACCAGGAGACCCAGTCAACATCTAGCTGTAGATTCAACAATCCGTTCCAGGGATATTCATCATTTCCAACACCATACATGCCTCAGCTAACAGATTTAAGCCAACCTATTGACTTTTCTCAGTCCGGCCACGACAGATATCAGCCACGTCCTGTTGAAGACTGGCTTAGTAACGTATACTACCAGAATACAACAGCTACGTTACCACACAGTATGTACCACTACCGCTACAACCCATACCAGATGTATGACTACAGCAGCTACGCTCAGAACTTCCATCACCAGTATACTACACCTCATCAACCTCAGCCACTGACTATGACTCGTACCTCACCTGCAGCCTCCATCAGTCCTATCAGCTCTGTTGGCAGTTCATCACCACAAGATCAGCATCATCCCACTGTAAACTTCGACTGGATGAAACCAACCAGCAGCTTTGGTTCCAGAGGTAAATATTTTCTTTCTTCTAATTTTAATTATTTTTTAAAGTTTATTTTTGTTCAAAGTTAATTATCATTATTAAAAAAAGAAATGATAAAAAAGAATATAGAAAATAGCTTGTGACATTTTCCGTATCGAAGTTCCTAGAAGAAAGCAATACAGTAATGTTAGTTATGAACGAATGCATAAAAAAAGTTAATAATACATGTAGGTGTACTGAAAGTTTGAATTCATTGTAAAAACTAATTTGATGCACGTGCCATAGAGATGAAAACTGAAAAAAAAATCAGAAATTAGTAGTGCATTTATCATTACGATTCCGAAATCTGAGGCACAAGAAGTTAAGGGAAGATAACTCAAACTAATAATTTTTGATATGACGAAATATTACCATACTTTGAATGTTATAATTTCCAGTGGCGGATCCAGAGGGGGGGTTCCGGGGGTCCGCACCCCCCCTTTATTTTGGCCGATCAATGCATTTGAATCGGGACATATATTTGCACCCCCCCTGCACCCCCCCTTTGCCCTGGGCTAGCACCCCCCCCTTTCGAAAATTCCTGCATCCGCCACTGATTTCACATTGTATCTTATGACATTTTTTCTCTCTTTTAGCACCTGGTAAGACTCGTACCAAGGACAAGTACCGTGTTGTGTATTCTGACTTCCAACGGTTAGAGCTGGAAAAAGAGTTCTGCTACAACAAGTTCATCTCAATCCGCCGCAAATCCGAAATCGCTACCATGCTTAACCTATCAGACCGTCAAGTCAAGATTTGGTTCCAGAACCGCCGTGCCAAAGAACGCCGACAGAAAAAAGAGTTCGACACTATCACTACTACACCACTTGTTACCGATACTACAGAAGATTGTCAGAACACTTTTCTTGAGCAGTCATCGATACCTTCTTCCTCCTCACCAGTTGAGAAGTTTAGTCAAAGTGCCGCAACAGCTTCCGATTCTAGCTTTCTTCTGACGTCATCATTTCCGTGGAAAGACACCAACAGTAGTGACAGTGATAGTTCTCCATCTTTTATTTTGTAATATTGTTGACAATTGTAAAACACATTTTAAGTGCTGAAACAGGACTTGATCCTAATTTTCTTTTAGTGTTAATTGATATTATTGACATTGATATTTGCATAAAGTATATTTTTGACATGAAACATTTAAATATTTATTTTACAGGGTATGTAAAAATGTACAGAATATAAGACAATATGATGATGTAGATTTTGTAAATCATTTAATTGATAAATTAAGCATAATAAATCATCTATACTGTCTGTTTTTTAACTTGTGTTTTAATACTGATGCTAAATTTCATACTTTTATTCCAAGTGTCCTCTTTTAAAAGGATGATGTGGTGTATTCGTCAATGAGACAACAATCAAACGATTCCAATTATTGTCTCTGTTCTTTATATTTTTCTTTCGTAAATGTCTGTTTAAAGTTTGATATTAAAAAATGCAATTGACCAAAAGCAGATGTGGTATGTACGGCAACGAGACAATAAACCAATGATACACATGGTCGTATAGTTCTTGAGTTATGGTCAGCTTTTAGTTTGAAGAAAAAAATATACAATACATACAAAGTAGATTCAATGAACGTAAATGAGACAGCAATCCAACACACAAATAAAAAAGAAATATTCCCTTAGTTCTTTAAACATTGTTTGATTTCTGTCTTAAGTTCGATACGTAAGAGTCAAAATTTACTGGATATGTCGAGTGTTTATCTCCGAGATAGCACCATTGTTCAAAATGTACGAGTTCTTTGAATAAGTATTTACAAATGAGGATGTATGGTAAACATCAATAAATCATCAAATTCATTGACTAGTATGCGCAATGAGACAACTGGTCGGTTTTTGTTTTTATAGCATTAAAGTTACAGTTAGCCTTTAATTTTAGTCATCCAAACTAGTGGTATAGCTAGCTAATAACCCAGGTTCAATTCACCATTTTCTACATAAGAAAAATGTCTGTACCAAGCCACTGGCCCAGGCTTATGACAGTTGTTATCCATTCGTTTGATGTGATGAAATGTGGTAAACATTAATAAAACGGCAAGCCATCAAGACAAATACTTATCGGTGTTCTGTCTGAAGGTCATACATAACTTCTATTTTTATTGGTGATATTTACCAAAAAATAGGCGTGAGGTTAACGTCAATCAGACAGCGACCCAACCAGAGACCTTCTAGTATAAACATTAAAAACTCCCTGATCCAACGGTAAAAATAATTGTTTGCGGTTTTTTTTCATAATAATTTAGTAAATGTCTTATTTAACTCCGATAGCTAGAGTGCAATTTACAAAAGGAGATGTATGGTATAATACGTCGACGAGACAGAAATCCATGCTACGATTCAAATAATCGTGTTCCTTTAATAGTTCAATACTAAAAGTCTTATTCAACTTCGATATTAAAAGGGGGGCGTAAGATACAAGAAGGACTTTCAAACTCATAAGTAAAACATAAACTGACAACATCATGGCGATAAAAGTAAAATACCAAAGGACAAACAAAAGTAAACATAATACAATATCGAAAACAAAAGATTGAACAACACAAACCCCACCAAAATAGTAAAAGTAATTCAGTTGCTACTGGTAGGTGAGCAGATCCTGCTCCACATGTGGCACACGTATTTAAAAGTCTTTTCTTCGGAATGTGACATTTTACATGTAGAACATATAGAGTATACGTCTATGAGACAGCAATATTTGTGAAAGTTCTTTAAATAATTCTATAGTAAAGGTCTTATTAAACTTCGATATTTAAGTGCAATTTACTCGTTTGATTCCTTTTTTTTTTAGAAAGTTCAATAGTAAAGTCTTCATCTTAAGAGCCTGTGTCGCTCACCTTGATCTATGTGCATATTAAAGAAAGGACAAAGATGGATTCATGACAAAATTGTGTTTTGGTGATGGTGATGTGTTTGAAGTTCTTACTTTACTGAACATTCTTGATACTTACAATTAACTATATCTAGAATGAACTTGGCCCATTAGTAACAGAGGAAAATATTTTTATTTATATTTACAAGAATTTACAAAATTTATGAAAATTGTTAAAAATTTACTATAAAGGGCAATAACCTCTTAAGGGGTCGACTGACAATTTTGGTCAGGTTGACTTATTTGTAGATCTTACTTTACTGAACATTATTGCTGTTTACAGTTTATCTCTTTCTATGTAAATATATTTAAGATAATAGCCAAAAACGGTAACATTTCCTTAAACATTACCAATTCAGGAGCAGCAATCCAACAACCGGTTGTCTGATCTATTTGAAAATTTTAGAGCATATAGATCTTGACTTGATAAACAATTTAACCAAGACAGAATTGCTCTAAATGCTTTGGTTTCAGAGTTCTAAGCCAATATCTGCATTTTCCCCCTATGTTTTATTTTTAGCCATGGCGGCCATCTTGGCTGGTTGAACGGGTCATCCCACACATTTTTAAAACTATATACCCCAATGATGACAGTGGCCAAGTTTTGTTAACTTCGTCCCAGTAGTTTCAGAGGGAAAGATTTTTGTAAAAGTTTACAAAAATTTACGAAAATTGGTAAAAATGACTATATATAGGGCAATAACTCCTTAAGGGATCAACTGACCATTTTGGTCATGCAAACTTATTTGTATATCTTACTTTGCTAAATACTATTGCTGTTCACAGTTTATCTCTATCTATAATGATATTCAAGATAATGGTCAAAAACAGCAAAATTTCCTTAAAATTACCAATTCAGGGGCAGCAACATAACAACCGATTGTCCGAGTCATTTGAAAATTTCAGGGCAGATAGATTTTCACTTGATAAACAAAGAGTTATAAGCAAAAATCTACATTTTACCCCTATGTTCTATTTTTAGCCATGCCGGTCGTCTTGGTTGGTTGGCCGGCCACGCGGACTCACGCCACACATTTTTTAAACTATATACCCCAAGGATGATTGTGGCCAAGTTTGGTTTAATTTGGCTCAGTAGTTTCAGAGGAGAAGATTTTTTGTAAAAGTTAACGACGACGGACGACGGACGCCAAGTGATGAGAAAAGCTCACTTGGCCCTTTGGGCCAGGTGAGCTAAAAAGTCGTTGTGCTGTTTCGACAATGAGACAGCAATCTAACCATATCTATAATCGTTTGTTTACTTTTAACATCTAAAAAAAAGATTCGTTTGATTGCCAATTAGACAGCTCGTCACCAAGAGAAACAGAAAAAATAACTATAAGCCAGCGTATGGCCTTCAACAAATGAGTAAAGTCTAACCCGCATCGTCATCTATAAAAGGCACTGAAATGATAAATGTAGAACACTTCAAACGGAAAAACTAACGGCATAATAAATGTACAAAAAAATAACTAAAAACAAATATGTAACACAGCAACAAACGACAACTAAATTGTCAATCAGTATTAACATAGTTCAGTAGTAAAGATATGGGGTTTACGCCAATGATACAGCACTCTAACGAAACAAATAAACGGGTTTTCAGTTTTAGTTTTTTAGTTATAGTTCACCAGTAAAGGTCTCGAGTTTGACACAAACACAATATAGAGATGTGCGATAAACGTCGAATGATACAACAAATTATAAACCAATCGCACAGAAAAAAAATCATCTAAGTCGGTTGTCTTTTCATAATGTGAAATCGTATAGTGAGTATAGTACTCAGCGGAAACCATCAAAACAAACACATCAAAATAAATTAACAGAATTTCTAGTACAGGAGCCAGATAATTGTGCCCTTTTATATCCACCAAAGGACTAACAGAAGGTCCAATTTCGGATATTTATTTTTATTTATGGTTGTTGTCCAATGGCAAATATTACATGCATATTCAACCCATGTCCATGCTATGTAGAAATCAACACCGAATTATGTAATCGATGTCTCAAGATACCTTATCTGCAAATGAACCTAAGGGGACGAGCTATTTAATTTTCTTGTGATATTTAATTTGGCATCGCAATAGTTCATTCTTTCTCAGGGTATTTGTGAATTCTTTATGCTAAATTTGTTTGGTGTGTATACTTGTTGATATTTAAGTCTTGGGGAAAAAGATCTATTTATTAGACGAAATAGAACCATACTGGTCTTAAGTAACCGTATAGTACTCTTAGATCTGTACTGAAGTATTTTTTTTCCTTCAGTTTGATAGGGTTTTCATGCGTGTGATTTGTACCGATCTGATTAGTCAAATCCTTTCCCATTGGGTTTTATAGCGGATGACCGTGAGGTCAGTCATGTGTTATGTTGCCACAGACATATAACCGAACGTATTTCGAAATAATTACGCGGGAAAATATAAATGCTTACTCAAATTCAATCTATTAGAAAAACGAATTATTACAGAAGTGTCCACCATGCATTTGGTCTACACTATCATTAGAATAGTATAATAGAATGATATACAAATGAATGGAAATTATATATATAGCTGTTAAACAAATGTTAATGTAATATACAACAATAAACCAGAGAATACCGAGATCAAATAATTAGATAACTACAATATAATAGTTATTACGGTGAGGTTGAATTCCCTGTCATTTATTCATCATCCACAGAGTAACTAGTAAAAAAATATTTCTGAGATAAGTGCGCGTGACCATCCACCAGAATTTGCGGTCATCCGATGTTAAGTACTTTAGTACTTTCGTTGCAGTTTGGTCTTCAGTAGTGATGTCATACCTTTGTTCCAGATACTAGTGAAGTGTTGAGTGATAAACAAGTATTTATTTAGCTTCCGGCATCTTTTATAGCTTACTATACGGTATGTTTAGCTCATTGTTAAACGATGCCATACAAATTATGGTTTATATTCACGCCATCGTTTGTGGAGAGATGTCTCATTTGCAATCATACAACATCTCCGTATCTTATATTAATCCCCTTCGCGACATTCGAACAAGCGGAACAAAGAGTCTTAACTCCCGATTTTTTAATTATGGTACCCAATAGAAAACCAGTTCGAGACAAAGGAAGTACGTCTATACTCTCTTATATCATTACATTTGTTGTCTACACTTCCTTTTTAGTACCAATTATCGAAGTTTACAATTTACGTGCGAATCCTTGCTTTTATAGGTTTCACCCACTAGTAAGTAAAAAAAAAAATGATCCAGTAGCTAATTCTTAAGGCTTTAATGAAAATGTGACGATATGCACTGCATGTCCACATGTTTAAAAACTGTACATCCATTATCACTGTACTAATATACATATTTTTTAAGGGGCCAGCTGAAGGACGCCTACGGGTGCGGGAGTTTCTCGCTACATTGAAGACCCATTGGTGGCCTTCGGCTGTTGTCTGCTCTATGGTCGGGTTGTTGTCGCTTTGACACATTCCCCATTTCCTTTCTCAATTTTATTAATAAAAAGACGCTTATCCTTGAACTATTCATAGAACAAAGAAGTATCACAAGAAAGAAAAAAAGTTAGCAGTATCATATAACTTTACTTTCCGCTGTATAAATGATGTTTTGTCAATAAATCATTTCAAATTTGGTGACTATGTTGAACGCACCTTTCCCATCGAACTTGAGATCAAGGATAAAACAGTTAAGTCTGCCTCATATCTAGAAATTGAGAATGAGGGTTGGTCGAAAACAAAACTTTACGACAACAGAGATGATTTCAGCTTCCCAATTTTGAACTTTCCATTTCTATGTAGCAACATTCTAGTAGCGCCTGCATACAGAGTATATATCTCCAAATTGATACGATATTCCTCGGCTTGTATTTTTGATCCTGATTTCCATGATAGAGTTTTTTGTTCTCACAAGGAAGCTATTAACCCAAAATTTCCAAATATGAAGTTAAAAGCACCCCTTCGTAAATTTTACCGATGCCATCACGATTTGGTTTTACCGTTATGGAATATCCGTTTCACAGATGATAGCGGATATGCTCTTCATGTCGTCCCCTGTTCACGAATGTAGTCGATCGAACTCAATCTAATTAAAAACCGATCTCTCATCGCTCCTGTTTCTGATATGTCGCGTGGGAGATCTAACAAAACCCGCTTTGAGGTCACATGTGAGTGACCTCGTAGGTGTGTCTTTTCGACCAATGAAATTGAGTCTTCCACGATCTTGGAAGTTTAACGTAAGGCAAAGGGATGTAACTCATTTTATTTACGACGAAATCGTCAGTCAAAATAATTCATAAACTTTTTTGATTGGCTTATTAATAGGTCGTCAACTCATTTGCATATCTTTATAAATTCATAACTTTTAGTTCACTCACATGTGACCTCAAAGCCGGTTTCGTTAGATCTCCCACGCGACATATCAGAAACAGGAGCGATGAGAGATCGGTTTTTAATTAGATTGGATCGAACTAGACTTATTATACCGGGCTTGTACTAACATGAGCAACACGACGGGTGCCACATGCGGAGCAGGATCTTCTTACCCTTCTGTAGCACCTGAGATAACCCCAGTTTTTGTTGAGGTTCGTTTTACTCAGTATTTAGTTATTTTGTTGTATTTTATGTACTATTGTTTCTGATAGTCTTTTTTTTTTTTTTTTTTTAGCTATGGCGTTGTCAGTTTATTTCCGACTTATATCATAACAAATCTTCTTTTTTTTTTTTTTTTTTTTTTTTTTTTAAATAAAATGACTTTTAATTAAGGGGGATTATATTGTTATAAAAAATCGAAGGAAAAAAAACTACATGTTTATCGAAAAAATAGCCAGCATTAATATTACATTATAGAAATAAATATAAACAACATTAATTTAATAATATAAAAGTTAAATTCATTAAAATTATACACGATAACAATTGAGAAACAATAAACGTACATATAACATTAAACCAAGAATGACAATATATACTATAATGTGTAAAACTTTAATATATTCACCATTTTTTACAACAACATTTGTCGATTTTCCTTCATCTTTTAGGATTAACACAACACAATAATATGACTAATCTAACATAAAATCTTTTGCCCAAATTGAATTGGGATATCATGTAGCTGTCTGTAAATCATAAATAAAAAGTAATACAATTTTTCAAATACCAAATGAACTGTTTCTAGTAACTCCAAATTCCTAAAATCCCCAATTTTCATTCATATTAAAGTATACACTGAGGTAAAAAAAAATGTTGTCTAGCCTATAGAATCGACATTCAATACGAATAAGTTATATTTTCTACATTTTTGCATTAACTTTCTTCTGCTATGACTTTTTCTTGTCACTATTTTTTTCTAAAATAAAATCTACTTATAATGCGAATATTTATTTAACGTATCGATTTTTGTTTTATATATTTAAAGTTTCAAATTGTATGACTCTACCTTTGGAAAAAAAATCATCGTTTACGTTGTTTGCATATTGATTTTCAGTTTTCATTTTTTACAAGAATCAAAAAAAAATGTTCAGGTAAAAATAAGAAGATGTGGTATGATTGCCAATGAGACGACTCTTCACAAGAGACCAAATGACACAGAAATTAACAAGCATGAATTGCAAATCTTTAAAAGATTCTGACATCAAAACTATTCATATACAACATTTAAAAAAAACAGTAAATCATTTCTACAATATATTCTACAACTGTATACCAATTGTAGTTTAAAAGAAAGTCTTGCATGTAATTTTATTATAAGAAAATACTATAAATCGAAAATGTTTCTTCCATATGCGACTGAACATTTCCACCCAAGTGGAATTGAAAAGTAGGAGGAACTTTTGCTGTGTGAAAGTAGACAAAAATCGAAGAAAAACATTTTACATGTTCATCGAAATAATCCAGCATTATAAAAGTTGTTATGATTTCCCGATATTTTTTTCCAAGACCCCTAAAATCGTAATCCTTCCAACAATGCTTAGGCTAAAATGTGTGTGTATCAATGGGTAACAAGTTGTAGTCTTCCGACCTTATGAGAGACAAAAGAGCAATCCCCTCTCCTGTTCCGCAATCTTTGAATTCTTCAAGAATCTATATTTATCGGTATATTTATGGGATTTTCTGATTTCTTTATATAAATTTATAGTCTTCTTTTAGCAATAGTGGCGGCCATATTTAAAGGCAGTTGAAATCAACAACGATTTCAAATGGAGTTAAATTGTTCTAGGGATTTTTCAGGTATTTTCCCATTTTTTGAACAATTCGTACACATTAAGAAACCACTGGCGCGATCTTATTTTTTTTATGTTTAACGACAAACGTACATCATCCTTTCTAAAGTCAAGGAAATCAACATTTAATATAAATTAATATTATTACTTTGAATATTTTGACTTATTTGATTTGTTCAAGAATAGTCACATGTTAAACTATATTTCCAAAGGGTCCATTGAAAACGAGATGGAAAAGTGATATTGATCGTTTATTTTTAGAGTCACTGAGTATCATCGCCACCGGAAATTGGGTACTAACGAAGCGGAGAGAAATGAAAAAAAGTAAACAAGATGAGAATTCATTCAATTTAAATCATGTCTACTGATTTGACGAGGGTACCGCTTAAACTTGCCAATGAGACAACAGAGGACGATCGACCTCGAAATTTTCCGGTACTAAGTGGCAAGTTTTAGAGTATTATAAAACAAAATCTGGTCTTAGTTTTGCACTTATCGGCCTAATAATTTAAAGAAATATATACCAGAAAATTCATTTCTAAGCGGTACCCTCGTCAAATCAGTAGAAATGCTTTAAATTGAATGAATTCTCATCTTGTTTACCTGTTCATTTCTCTCCGCTATACTTTGTGTGACATCATCTAATGAATATCATGATATTGTTAAAAGTTTTTAAAATTGTATATCTATGATCGATTGTTTGAAGAAAAAAATCTTCAAATACATAAAATGTACACAAAAACAAAATTATTCCAACAAAATTAAATAATAGAAAAAAAGGTAATATAATTACTGACAATTATGATATGAGTATAGCCAGAACTTAATAATATAACAATTGTAGCCTTCGTATGAGCTCAAAACAGGATAAATCGACTCAAAGAAGTATACCTCGGACTTCGTCCTCAATTAATATACTTCTTTCAGGTCAATATATCCTTGTATCGATCTCATACAAAGGCTATAATTTTGTAATATCTTAGATAATAATAAGATTTATCTTATTACAACGGCAATTTTTGAAACATTATCTTATATCAATAGCTTTTCCAGTTAATCGAAGATAATTAAATTGACGCAAATTTCAATTTTCTATTTAAATTAGACTACACCAGTTTTTGTAACGAAGAAAGTGTGCTGTCATTATAACCAAGACCAGATTGTTTTGAACTTCGTAGATTTTCATTGCATTGATTTGGCTCTTTGTATCCTTATGACTATCTAACCAGAAACATCCAGAGCTTTATATCTATCTAGATAAAGGTGTGAATATACAGCACCCGAGTTACTATGCTTTTTTGGTTTTTCATCAACATTTCAATCGATACTTCATAACTAAATCAGTGAATCTATGAACCGCATCTGCTGCTAATTTGACAGCAGTTTGGCCATAATTATCAACAGCATTTACATCAGCTCCTTTACCAATCTGCTCCGTAAGTAAAAAGTAACTTTACAGTCTCTGTATGACCACGCCCTGCTGCTAATATGAGTGCAGTCTTTCCATTTTTATCAGCAGCATTTACATCAGCTCCTTTAGCAATAATTAAATATACAGTCTCTGTATGACCACGCCCTGCAACTAATATGAGTGCAGTGTTTCCATTTTTATCAGCAGCGTTTACATCGGCTCCATTTTTAACAAGTAAAACTACAGTGCCCGTATGACCACGCCCTGCTGCTAATATGAGTGCAGTGTGTCCATTTTTATCAGCAGCATTTACAGCAGCTCCTTTAGCAATAATTAAATCTACAGTCTCTGTATGACCACGCCCTGCTGCTAATATGAGTGCAGTCTTTCCATTTTTATTAGCAGCATTTACAGCAGCTCCTTTAGCAATAATTAAATCTACAGTCTCTGTATGACCACGCCCTGCTGCTAATATGAGTGCAGTGTTTCTATCTTTATCAGCAGCATTAATATCTGCTCCTTTAGTAATAAGTAAATCTACAGTCTCTGTACGACCACGCTCTGCTGCTAATATGAGTGCATTGTTTCCAACATTTAATTCTGCTTTATTCGTCAAAAGTAACTTTACAGTGTCTGTATGACCATCTCTGGCTGCAGATATGACAGCAGTGTTGCCATTTTTATCCACAGCATGTATACTCGCTCCACTAGTAATAAGAAAATCTACAGTGTCTCTATAACCATTACTTGCTGCTGATATGAGAGCAGTGTTTCCATCTTTATCAGCAGCATTTACATTTGATCCTTTATTGATAAGTAAATTTGTAGTGTCTTTTTGGCCCCTTCTTATTGCTAATATGAGGGCAGTGTTTCCATTTTTATCAGCAGCATTTTTATCCGCTCCTTTATTAATAAGTAAATTTGTAGTGTCTTTTTGGCCCCTTCTTATTGCTAATATGAGGGCAGTGTTTCCATGTTTATCAGCAGCATTTATATCCGCTCCTTTAGTAATAAGTGAATCTACAGTGTCTGTATGACAACGCCATATTGCTAATAGGATAGCAGTTCTTCCATAATTATCAGCAGCATTTACTTTTGCTCCTTTAGCTATAAGTAAATTTGCAATTTTTTTAAGACCATTCGCTAATGCTAATATGAGAGCAGTCTTTCCATTTTTATCAGCAGCATTTACATTTGATCCTTTAGTGATAAGTAAATCTGTAGTGTCTTCATTACCCCTTCTTATTGCTAATAAGAGAGCAGTCGTTCCATCTTTATTAGCAGCATTTAAATCTGCGCCTTTAGCAATAATCAAATCTACAATGTCTGTATGACCAAAAAATACTGCTAAGATGAGAGCAGTGTTTCCATGATAATCAACAGCATTTATATCTGCTCCTTTACAGATAAGTAAATCTACAGTGTATGTATGACAACCCCTAGCTGCTAATATGAGAGCAGTGCTTCCATTACTATTAGTTGCATTTACATCCGCCCCTTTAGTAATAAGTAAATTTACAGTGTCTGTATGACCAGCCCCTGCTGCTGATATGAGAGCAGTTATTTTTTTTTTATCAACATCATTTACATCTGCTCCTCTTGTAATAATTGTTTCTACAATTCCGTAAAGACCAAACCTTGCTGCTAATATGAGAGGAATGTTTCCATCTGCTCCGTTAGTAATAAGTGAATCTACAATTTCCCCATGACCAGCCCCTGCTGCTGATATGAGAGCAGTCTTTCCATCTTTATCAACAATATTTACATCTGCTCCCCTTGTAATAAGTTTTTCTACAATTTCCAAAAGACCAATTCTTGCTGCTAATATTAGAGCAGTGTTTCCATCTTTATCGATAGCATTAACATCTGCTCCACTAGTAATAAGTACATCTACAGCATCTTTATGACCATGCATTGTTATTGATATAAGAGCAGTTTTTCCATCTTTATCAGCAGCGTTAACATCTGCTCCTTTAGAAAGTAGTGAATATAAAATGCTTTTATGGCCACCATCTGCTGCTAATATGAGAGAAGTTTTTCCATTGGGACCTACAGCATCTACTTTTGATCCTTTAGCCAAAAGCAAATTTACAGTGTCTGTATGACCATGCCTTGTTGCTGATATGAGAGCATTATTTCCATCTTTATCAGTAGCATTAACATCCGCTCCTTTTGTAATAAATAAATCTACAGTGTCTGTATGAAAAACACTGACTGCGTATATGAGAGCAGTGTTTCCATCTTTATTAGAAGTGTTTACATCTGCTCCTTTAGTAATAAGTAAATTTACAGTGTCTGTACGATGAGCCCTGACTGCTAATATGAGAGCAGTGTTTCCATCTTTACAAGAAGCGTTTATATCTGCTACTTTAGTAATAAGTAAATTTACAGTGTCTGTATGACAAGCCCTGACTGCTAATATGAGAGCAGTGTTTCTATCTTTATTAGAAGCGTTTACATCTGCTCCTTTAGTAATAAGTAAATTTACAGTGTCTGTATGACAAGCACTGACTGCTAATATGAGAGCAGTGTTTCCATCTTTATCAACAGCATTAACATCTGCTCCTTTAGTTATAAGTAAATCTACAATGTCTGTACGATGAGCCCTGACTGCTAATATGAGAGCAGTGTTTCCATCTTTACAAGAAGCGTTTATATCTGCTACTTTAGTAATAAGTAAATTTACAGTGTCTGTATGACAAGCCCTGACTGCTAATATGAGAGCAGTGTTTCTATCTTTATTAGAAGCGTTTACATCTGCTCCTTTAGTTATAAGTAAATTTACAGTGTCTGTATGACAAGCACTGACTGCTAATATGAGAGCAGTGTTTCCATCTTTATTAGAAGCGTTTATATCTGCTCCTTTAGTAATAAGTAAATCTACAGTGTCTGTATGACAAGCCCTGGCTGCTAATATGAGAGCAGTGTTTCCATCTTTATTAGAAACGTTTACATCTGCTTCTTTAGTAATAAGCAAATTTACAGTGTCTGTATGACCGAGCCATGTTGCTAATACGAGAGCAGTGTTTCCATCTTTATCAACAGCATTAACAACTGCTCCTTTATTTATAAGTAAATCTACAATGTCCGTTAGACCAGCCATTGTTGCTATTTTGAGAGCAGTCTGTCCATTGTTAGTAGCAGCATTTACATTTGCTCCTTTTGTCATAAGTAGTAAATTTGCAGTGTCTTTAAGACCACACTCTATTATTAATATGAGAATAGTGTTTCCATCTTTATCAACGACATTAACATCGGCTCCGTTTGTTATAAGAACGTCTACAATGTTTTTATGAATATCAGTTGCTGCTAGTATTAGAGTAGCGTTTTCATAATTTACAGCAGGATTATTTATATTTGCATTAGCCTTTCCTATATTACCATATTTTAATGCCAATAAAATAGCTGTATTTCCATGCATATCTTTCTCGTTAAGTTCACATCCAAAAGATATAAGCAATTCTGCAGTACTTTTAGAGCCCATAAAGCATGCCCACATCAGACATGTCCAACCCATCTTGTCAACTACATGTACGTTTGCTCCTTTGGACAGAAGAAAATTTAAGATATCAGTGTTACCATGTACACTTGCATACATTAATGCAGTAATTCCGCTCATATCAGTTTGATTGATATTGATATTCATTTGCTTTTCTAAAATTAACTCTGCTATTTTCAAAATTCCATGTTTACTCGTTAGCATCAATGGGGTTAGACCATCTTCATTACAGAGACTAAAATCAGCTCCTTTATTTATCAGAAAATTAACAGTTGTTACTGAGGTACCGGCTTCTCCCATTCCGTTTATTGCATACAATAGAGGAGTCCATCCTTTAGCGTTAGCTTGGTTTACATTAAATTGTTTGGTTAAAAGGTACTTTACTATTTCAGTATAACCAGAATAGCATGCTAACATAAATGCATTTCTACCATCCTGCTCAGTAATAAGCAAGTTTGATCCAACATCAATAAGATATTTTGCTGTATTATAATGTCCATTGTAAATGGCCCAATGCAGAGGTGTAAACTCTCTGGTATCTGCTTCATTAGGATCGTCTCCTCTCTGTATGTAGTTTCTAACCATACGGAGTTTTCCTAAGGAACTTGCACCGATAAGTGGGGTAACATTTTTTTCAATGAAAAGAAAATTGTAAAATTCTTCTAGGTTATCCATAAGTGCTCCATTTTCTATAAGCAAGTCTATAATTAGACTATGATTTTGGCTTGAAGAACTATCAACATGTCTATCTGAATAATCACAACCTTTTAAGGCCATAATCATAGGAGATTGGTTACTAACGTCAGATTTGTTTACATTTGCCCCTTTACTTAGCAACAACTGCACTATAATATCATCTCCACTTTCACAAGCTCCAACTAACGGTGGATATGTGCTAAAATGATCTGCATTAATGTCATTTGTCCTTTCTATAATAAATTGTAACATATCTGTGTATCCTTTCAAACATACTAGATATGTAAGAGTTTTTCCGTTTTTATCTTTTGCACACAACAAGGCTTTTATCTTGTCATTGGTACTTAGTTGCAGATGAGAAATAAGTTTCGATCTGTAAACTTCATTTTGCATTTGCCTGTTGCAAACAATATCAAATATTTTGCCTTTCCTTAACATATCAACAATTCTGTCAAAATAATCCTGTTCGTTGTCCTTTTCAATCATTATTTCAAAAGCTTCATTGTTTTTAGGTAAATGTAAACTTTTTAGATGCATTCTACAACATATGATATCATCATCTGAAAATTTCAACATACCTTTCTGAAACTTTCTACCAAAGTAACAGCATAAAAAGTCATACATTTTGTCATGAACTGCATGATAAGCGAAACTGTTTGACTCAACCTGATCTTTCTTCTGCATTACACTTAATTCCAAGTATGTTCCTAGTAGTGTATTCAGTTCATGAATAACAGAATCAGTTGGTGTTCCACGGTTAACATTAAAGATTTCAAAAATGAGCTCAAGTGTCTGTCTGAACTTTTCATCACGAATGTTTTTTTCAAAAATGCAACCACCAAATACAACCAGTAGAAATAAAGCACACGGCTTTATCGTATTTATTTGAACATTCATTTCATCTAATTCGTTTGTGTACATTAAAAATGGATTTTCAAAATATTCCAAAGCATTCATATTTGAATTTTGTGAATAAAGCAGACAAAGAAGGGGTAAATATTCATATTTGTTTAAGCTCTGGCCAATCTCCATCACAACATTCTCTGGAAGGTATGCCTGAGCAATTCCTAATTTAATTTTGTATGGAAATAGAAACCTTTTAGATGTTAAATCACATGCATTCTTTGAAAGTATGCTAATTCGCTTAAATTGGTTGTCTTGAAAAACCTGCAGACGCGATGTTGTCAATAATTTAGTTTTGCCTTTCTTCAAAATTTTGTTAATGTCATTCATGTTTTTTACCCACTCTTCTACATCATAATGGTTTATAACATATTTCCCGCAAACATCGTCAATTACAAAAATTTGATATGCTTCAGATTTATAATGTTTTACGATATCTGAAGGATTTTTGCATGGGATAATAACATACTTCATGTCATCATTTTGCATTGACAGAGCAACATGATGAATTGTTGCCGATTTCCCCATTCCTGGCTGACCTGTAACTGTGACCATGTTCTCTGTACGAAGAATGTTGGAAACATATTCAAATGATGGTGTTTTCACAAATTTCTCTTCCTTATCTTTCCACTCCTTTAACTGAAGTTTGTGAATTCCTAAAATAGTGAAATGATAAATGGTTATCGTATGTATATATAATGTACTATTCATATTTGGCATCATTTGGTATAGATAAACAAATTAGAGGTACAAGACTTCATTAAACTTTTCCATAAAATGTGTCTTTTTGTATATTGATCATCAGAATAATGGACTAAAATATAATGACCAATAAAAACATTCTTGGTAGACAGAAATGCACATTAACAATAATTATCTAGATCAAGAGATTGTAGGTCATTATTTAAAGAAACCCAGAAACAAACCTAGTTATAAGAATAAAAAGTAACTCAATGAACCACAGAAATGAACAAGTCCAAATTATCGTCGAGTTATTTGTTCGAGTTTGAATTATCAATGATTATGACATGGCAAATGTGACTTGAACATTTCCTACCGTCAAATTATCGACAACCAAAGATTGATTACGTAAATACATGAATCATTTTTTTAGCATAAACAATGACAACCTAATCCATGTATTTCGTCTACTGGCTAAAATTAGTTTCTAGTACAGTTACATATTTGTCCCTATAAAGAAACAGCTAATTGAAACCTTGAAAAACCAAAAAGGTTAGTTCGAGTTGATAATATAAATTACAGCAACAAAACAAAGATGCTATAAAAAAAAACTTTATCGCTCACCTGACATTTGTAAAAATATTGGCAACATTGAAAAAAGATTAATTCTTGTAATGGTAAATGCAAATTAAATGGTAGAACTAATTATGCAAGGTCTTTAACTCCAATTTAGGACCTATTATGATTGTTACCATGTTGACTAATTGAAGGTTTATTTGCATGTATGCATGTAAACATAATGATATATTTGTATCAATGGTTGCCTTACTTGGTAACAGACATAGATAAACACAAAACAAAACAAAAACAGAAGTTTAAACTACGTTTCCTAAGGATCAAACACCCCAATTTTGGTTAAAATTGGTTCAGCAGGTACATTTAAGAAAATAGTTTGTTTAAGAAAATAAGAAAAACGTCTCAAATCGTTGTTTTCGGCTGTAACTTTGATAGTCTTATTATTGTTGTAGATCTTTCATTTTAGGTTATTTATAATGTTTGCAGTACCAATATTTCATTGATAATTTTCGAAATAATATCCAAAAACACTGAAATCAGTAAAAAAAAATAATCGTCATTTTCAGGCAATACCTCAACGGTTTCGTTCATAATCGCACTTTTGTAGATCTTGTATTGCTCATCACGTTTGCATGTTTGCCTTTAATAGTTTACGTTTCGACCTATCTACTATGTTTATTAGATAATTGGCAAACACTTCAATATAAGCAAAATGTTTTATTCTAACTATATTATCTACTCTTGCGCAGCAGTTGTAAAAATGTACACCAAAGAGAAGACCAAAACCGAGAATTTGCATGCTATCATAAACCTCTGCCATTAACGTTGCCTAGGGAAAATAGCTATGCAGGAACCCGTTAGTTACTAGTATATATCAACCTCTCATGATTTTCCCCACAGTGAGTATAAAGTGTTATCAAAGATGAAATCCTATTCTTTTAGCCAATAAGGAAATAGAAATGTTATAGTCATTTAATAAAATAACTTATCCAGAGGATGATTTTTTTTATTAGTTACCTGTATATATATACATACAATATATATATGTAATGTGATAACGTAAATCACTTAAATTTATCATAAAGATATGAAATGTATAAGTTTGACTCTCTTTCTATCGAATGTTTCAAATCATATTTATTAATCCGGTCTCAAAAAAATAAAAGTAAACACAAATAAATTGGGAATGTGTTCATGGGATACTGATGATGTCCCTGCTTGCACATCATAGAAAGTTATAAGGGGACAAAACTCAATAACGATAAAAGTGACGCTACCCAAATTAAAACTTGATCTGAGTTTTGTGGTAATACGAAAAAATATCGCACCCGAAGGCGTGCTTCAGCTGATCCTCAACAATAATATGCACTAATTTAGTGATAATGGAGGCCATACTTGACTCCAAAACATATAAAATAAAACTAGAAATCATACAAGACTAACAAAGGCTAGGCGAGGCTCCTGACATGCTCAAAACTGCGGTCGGGTCAAACATGTTTTGTAAGATCTCAACCCTTCTATATACCTTTAGCCAATGTAGAAAAACAAACACACATCAAAACGAACAGTTAAGCCCAGTTTAAAATAAGTCCGAGTCTGATGTCAGAGTAGGTAACAAAGGAAACTAAGCAAAATGACAATACTACATAAATTAAAAAAGGACTACTACCAGTTACTGATATGCCAGCTCCAGTCTTCAATTAATCTGTTTGAAAGATAGTGTCTTTATCATAAATGCTTCCTTTGTCTCATTTTTAGACTTTAACCTCGAATTAGACATAAGCGGTCATCTCATGGTCAGTACCAGGATTTATGACAAACGAAACGATTTTAATTTTGAAATTATCAATTCCCCCACACACAACTTAGTAGCAATATACCAATTTCACATGCATATGGGCTATACATTTCCCCAACTCATTCGGTATTCAAGAGCTTGCAGCTGCTACTCAGACTTTGTAAAACGTCACCAGTGTCTGAGCAGAAAGTTGATAAACCAGGTTTATGTCAAAGAACGTCTCGTCCTTTTTCTACAAAATGTTCATCGGAAGATACCAAGACCTGGTTTATAAATATCCGTATCAACTTCACAAGAAATACACGATGGTCTTGCCGTATAGATTTTATGTACTAACGTTGTTCATTATCTTTGTAACATGTTATCATCATTTTTTTTTGTCTTGGTTAATTATTCCTTTGACTGTTAAGTCTCTTTTTTTTAGTAATGTATATCCCATCGTTGTGTAATTGTGTTGTGGTAAGTTTTGTATTCTTGTCTTTCGTTTTGATAATGTGCTTTGTCTTTATGGCTTTTTGTTCATCTTTAGTGTCCTACTAATATTAGCTTGTTTTATAGCGATTAAGAGTTAAACACAATGTTGATTACGGTACTCCTATTTTTGACATTTTTACCTATTATGTCTGTTTGTTTTGTTCTCACATCCATGTCAATATACTGAAAATTGAATCGATTGTCATACAATTGAGAGGTTTAGCTAAGTGTAAAACCACAACGACCATTCAAGGACTGTATAGCCAGTCAAGGTCGTTAAAACATCCATTTGTTTGTTGTATAAAACCAGGTTTAATCCACCATTTTCTGCATAAGGAAATGTATGTACCAAGTCAGGAATATGACAGTTGTTATCCACCCGTTTGATGTATTTGAGATTTTGATTTTGCTATTTGCTTAGATACTTTCCGTTTAGATTTTCCTCTGAGTTCGGTTATTTTGTTCTTTTATTTTTAACGCATGAACTCTGTGTGTTCAGCTATTTGAAAGGAAAAGAAGGTCAACACGGGAAGTAAAAAAAGGGTAAACTATTTTGTTGACGTATTCCAACTTCTAAAACTCAGTCTTATGCAGGAAAAAAGTTTATTACCAGACTGTATTAACCTTTTGTATAAAAACAAACAAATCCAATTGCATGAGATCGTTATCTATCTAAATATAAATTAACTTAGTAAATACGTTATATATGGACCTGTGACATTATATTGACACTCAGACTTTGTCCTTGGTCAATATAATCTGAACAGGTCCATAGATGTAATATATTGACCTCGTCAAAGGTCCATAATTGATAAATGTTTTTTTTTCAAATTATAATCTAGTTTTCAAATAAATCTGTCACTTCAATGATTAATAATTACTAATTACTAATTACTACAAAATTGTTCAAATAATTTATCAAAGAAAAGAAAAATAAAACTTATATGTTATCTTCAAAATGTATAATAATGAACAGTTAATTTCTAACTATATTTATAGAACTTCTATATAGCTTTTAATCATTAACACTTGGAAAACAGAAGATTAGCAAATACATTTGTCCTTTTATTATAATTGTCAGATAAGAAATTAACTATGTTGCAGTAAACTGATAACAGGCGAAAATTAGTAATAAAGGCTTAGTGTAATCAAACTTTGTTTATAACAAACCATTTCTGAACAAAGAGAAATAACTTAATCGCATTATCAATAACACTTTTGGATATTAACTAGAGGCTCTAAAGAGCCTGTGTCGCTCACTTTGGTCTATGTGAATATTAAACAAAGGAAGCAGATGGATTCATGACAAAATTGTGTTTAGGTGATGGTGATGTGTTTGTACATCTTACTTTACTAAACAGTCTTGCTGCTTACAATTATCTCTATCTATAATGAACTTGGCCCAGCAGTTTCAGTGGAAAATGTTAATAAAAATTTACAAATTTTATGAAAATTGTTAAAAATTGCGATAAAGGACAATAACTCCTTAGGGGGTCAATTGAACATTTCGGTCATGCTCACTTATTTGTAAATCTTACTTTGCTGAACATTATTGCTGTTTACAGTTTATCTCTATCTATAATAATATTCAAGATAACCAAAAACAGCAAACTTTCCCAAAAATTACCGATTCAGGGGCAGCAACCCAACAACGGGTTGTCCGATTCATCTGAAAAATTCAGGGCAGATAGATCGTGACCTGATAAACAATTTTACTCTCTAGTCAGATTTGCTCTAAATGCTTTGGTTTTTGAGTTATAAGCCAAAAACTGCATTTTACCCCTATGTTCTATTTTTAGCCATGGCGGCCATCTTGGTTGGTTGGCCGGGTCACGCCACACATTTTTTAAACTAGATACCACAATGATGATTGTGGCCAAGTTTGGTTAAATTTGGCCCAGTAATTTCAGAGGAGAAGATTTTTGTAAAAGTTAACGACGACGGACGACGACGCCGGACGCCAAGTGATGAGAAAAGCTCACTTGGCCCTTTGGGCCAGGTGAGCTAAAAATGAGCCACAAAATGTTTTATCATCACCTATTCCTGGATTTCTAATACATTAACCTAACTGTTTGTGTTGTACATGTGCATATGTATGTAATCAGTATCTACCATAGATTTGATTTTCAAAAGTCTTTTGCATCATTTTTTCGTAAAATCTAATCACAAAGTTCTTGTGACAAAAAGTTGGAAAAAACATTACAATAATTGCCGGACCAATGTATGGTATGGACATACAAATACGTACTGTCATACAGAAAACAGCCTATATTACATACATTATATGATCTTGATGTTCATATAAACCCAATACGAAGGCTATTTTTACACTCATCTATCCAAAAATGAATTTTATTGCACACTAGCACTTATATTTAAATCAAAGCACCAAAGGGTGCTATAGGCACTTAATCAAAAACCCAAAGGCAAACTTGGCCAAGTTCAGATGAATAGTGTAAAGAATTAGTCAAAATATTTATCTCAGGCATTGTTCTCAGCTATTTCTAAAGTATCAAATAATGCTTGTACAGTAATGTTTATGTTATGCAATCCTACCACTTTCAAAAGTTATTTCCAATTTATATTTATAAAGATTCAATGTCTGAGATTATACACATACACTGTCCTATGTTAGGGGAGAGTTTTGCGCCAGTTAAGATGTTTAAGCCGCCACATTCTGTATGCACCTGTCCATAGTGAGGACCCACTAATGTGGTGATTGTTGCTGTATATCATATTTATTTTTCATAATTGTTTTGTACAATTTTAATTTCTTGTGTATACTTCTGATTTTAGTGTATGTCCAAGTTATTGTAAATGCTCTTTTGTTCCGACGTTGGAAAGTTCAGGGCGGAAAGAACTCACTAGCCGAAAAGTTCCAGAGGAACTTATTAACTAGTTACTTTGTTCTTCCTCTGATTTAAAAGTTCCACCGGAACAAAGTGACTAGTTGAAATAGTATACATTTTTGTTATTATGTTAAGGGGCCAGCAAAAGCAATCCTTTGGGTGTAGGAGTTTCTCCCTGCATTAAGATCCATCGGTAACCTTCGACTGTTGTCTGCTCTTAGATCAGGTTATTGTCTATATGACACATTCCCCATATTCATTCTCAATTTTATTAGGCACTGGCTACGGTTACATGGAAATGTAACAACAATAAAAATATTATTGTTACACTGGAGACTAATTGCCGGAATGCAAAGTTGGGCGAGGAACCGATTTATTACGAATGTAACAATAATTACTGAGGCTATGGTTGCATTACGCCGAGATTAATAGATTAATAGGGGTCCGGGGGTTGGCAGATCAATGCATTTGAATGGGAGCATATAGTTGGACCCCCCCTCCCGTATCAAATGGCTGGATCCGCCCCTGATACTAATAAAAAATAAATATTATTATTCAACAAATGGTGTATAACTTGAATAGTTTTACGTATTAATGGTTTTGATGTTCTGAAAGATACTTCTCAAGATTAGGAGTGCCAAAGGCGAAAAATATAGTTCAACGGTTTCACTTTTTTAAAGTATTTAACTGCACACCTTCTCTTATTACTGTCATTATACTATGAACCAATTTTGTTTAGGGTGAAAAACATTAAAACTTGGGATGCGTTTTAAACGAAACTTAAACAATATCAAGACATAAATTTCATACAGCTATACAATTTGACGCAAATTGATACATCAAAAGCAAAGTTTGCGAACTGTCACTTAAATACTAAGAACTTCTGTATGTACACGTATCCGTGGAGGACGTAATTTCGTTCATCATAAATGTGTCGGACTTTAAAAAACACTTACTGGATTTGTAGAAATTGTCATTGTAAATAAAAAATTACAGTAAATAAATTGTATATAATAAATGTATGTATTGTAAATATAAAATAAATGTATTCAGCTTTTATTATTAGTACATATTTCTAGTCCCATCGTACATTACTGTTTTCCATGTAACAATAACGCAATGTAACCGTAGCCTCCATTATTATTGTTACATTCGTAATTAAACAGGTCCTTACCCAACCATGCATTCCGGCATTTAGTCTCCAATGTAACAATAATATTTTTATTATTGTTACCTGGTTACATTTCCATGTAACCGTAGCCAGTGCCATTTTATTAACGTCTCAAATTATAACTGAATTAAAATATCTTGATTACGGTTTAACTGTCTTCCATTATGCCCGCGTCACACTGTCCCGATTTTTATATACGATGGACACCCGAATGCGAAAATTGTAAGTTCGTACGAAGTTGGTCCCGATCTCGTTAAAATACCAAAAAGTGACCGAAGCAAGTACGATGAATAACGAAGTCTATACGAAGGTGCCGAAATTATATACGATAGCAAAAGATGGACATACGAAGGTTAACTGAAGACGGGTATTTAAGCTTCATATCTCAGTCCAAGCCTACACGATGGATCACGAAGGCTACACGATGGATTACGATGATGGCGCGATGGCCATACGATGTCTAAAAGACGTCGTGTACAGCTTACGATGCATTTAAATTATATGCCGAAGGCATCACGCGTTTTAAATTGTTTGATCAATATTGAATGTATATTATATTGTATAAATAAAGGTAAAACACATGTATGTACATAATACAAGTATACAAACGATCTAAAAATGCGTTCTACCTGTTTTGAACTTTTTTATGATACGAACAGAATTTCGACAACATATCGTTTCTGTACATGCATGGCGGGAAATCGATCTTTTGTCTAATTCTTATAAAACTTAGTTTATTATCCCCTCGCCTACTACATGTAATTTCGTGTAGATAAAATTGTTATGGACACTCTAGAACCAAAATGCTCCAAACTTGGTATGGTGTTACTCGTTAAGAATATCTTAAGCGCTATTGACTTTAAAGTTCAAAGGTCAAGGTCGCAGTGGCATTTGTAATACAAGGCAATATCACCCTTGTGGTCACTCTAAAACCAATATGCTTCAAAAGATTTTAACCACATTTGGTATATGGTGCCTCCTTGTCATGATTTGACATTTTTACGTTCAAGGCCAAAGGTCAAGGTTATGCAGATGGACTTGTTTTTTCTCCTTGAAATATTATTTAGCATTATACACAGGAAATTGGTTGCTCATTTTTTTACATGCTGGTTCTAGAGACAATATTAAAGGTATTTCTAGTTACTGAATGTTTTGGTTGTCAATGATTTCTAAAAAACTAGTTTATGTATCAGATATGCATATTCAATTTACCATTTTCTGCATGTGTCATATACAAATATAGTGTCCATATTTGTCCCCAATATGTTACATACGAGGGGATGCCACGCTCGGCATTGCCTTGTTTGAACTGTAAAATGTGTGCACTAGTCTGAATAATCACCCATAAGTATGCCCATGTTTACTGATCTATCTTAAAGGTAAGGTAATGGGTTCGTTGATCCCTTTTATTCAAAAAGAGCTCTTTCCAGGAGAACATCATAATAATATAGACAAAAGGAAGGATGTGGGGAAAGCAACATATGCGGCAAAATATGACATATAGAAAACAAAATGGTTATGGAGTAAACATTCGTGTGACAACAACTCAGACGATACATAAAAAATCAGAATTATGAAGAAAAAGTTGGTTTCCCTATATACGTGTACCTGCAGTGTTGGTGTACGAGGCGCGTTTATGATTTTCATTATGTTACTTGATATGAAAAATTGACAAAAAATAATATTTTACTTGTAAAAGTAAATCCTGAGCCTGTAATAGCTGCTCTTCTTGTTCCATTTGAATTAATAGAAACAACGCTGTTGCCTTTCTTGTTCTCATAGAATCATATGATATGAGCTCCATGTTTTGTCAACGTCTTTCTTAACTATCGTATTAGACTGACCAGTGCATATCGCGCATGGCACTTTAAATGTATTTTAGCGCGAAAATTAACTTACTTTTATCTGGATTTATTGCCGTCGTAGTTCCATCTTGTCGCCTTCGTACTTTTATTCGATGGCAACACGACGGGATTACGAGGTCTTCACGAAGTCCTGTTGCCATCGTAAGACCTTCGGGTAGCTTCGTGATTCATTCGTGTAGACATCGTAATGTCAAAACTGCCCGATGGAAACGATGGAAACACGAATACAATACGATGTTCAAAGATGCATTCCCGGTGACATTACGATGGTGAGGATGGTGATACGAACTCAATACGAACCCTCAACATCGGACGCACCTTCGGTGATTTTTTAACATGTTAAAAAATTTAGAACCCTTCCCGAAGTTGTCCCCGAAGGCTAGAAAAAGTGGCCGATGGTTCTACGATGGTTAAAGATGGCACTACGAATAGCCCGATCTGAATACGATCAGTCTCGATTTTGAAAATTTCCATAATCGTATTGCCATCGGCGTAAAAATCGGGACAGTGTGACGCGGGCATTACTAATATCATAATAAAAATAAAACATTTATTTAAACTTTAAATAACTGTAACAGTAGGAATTAAGAAAAACTTGTTTGTAACTTCAACTTGTTTAAAACATATTGATAAATGTTTCTCGAGCCTCGTTAGTCAGTCTATGGAAGAAGCGTATCGATAAAAACTTTTCTTATATCACAAAGCGATATTGTCTAATATCAATTGTAAAAATATGCAGACATTCCATGTGGAAAATGTTGTTTTCGGCAACGAAAAATTAAGAAAATACTAACTTTAAAACTTATTGTTCAAATATAAACAAAAATAGAGTCTAGATATACATTGAGAAGTTAGTTAGAAGCTCAAGTTTATGTCCGTGTAAAATTTGAAGTGCTGTGTTTTTCTTATATACATAAATAAACAATGCGATACTTTTAAAATATCAATGCGATACTTTTAAAATATCATAGCAGTGTTTTTCTTATATCAAAATTAGTACCGATTAGTATTAATATTAGACTGACAAGTCTGTTGTACCCAGGGGCGGATCCAGCCATTTAAAAAAAGGGGGGGTTCCAATCACATGTTCCCATTCAAATACATTGATCGTCCAAAAAAGGGGGGTTCTAAACCCCGGAACCCCCCCCCCCCCCTTCTGGATCGGCGCCTGGTACCCTTATTTTGACAATTTTACCTATTATGTCTGTTTTGTTCACGCATCGTCGTAAATATGACAGAGTTTGATGAGACTGTCATACACTTGAGACAGTTGTTATCTATTCGTTTGATGTGTTTTATCATTTGATTTTACCATTTAATAAGGGACTTTCTGTTTTGAATTTTCCTCGGAGTTCAGTATTTTTGGGATTTTACTTCTTAGTAGTATTGTATGTAAAAAAGCAGTTTTAAGACCATTGCTAAAATTCAAATTGTTTTTGGTAACATCTTACAAATTTCTCAATTAGTTATCAAATAAGGGTTTAATAAACAATGCCGTAATCAAATCGCTAAGTATCAAAATGATCGTTCACATATATAACATTTAGCAAATTTCATAATGGATGCAACGCACGCATGGAAGACTTTCATTGGATAACAATAAAATTAACTTGTGACAAAGATCCTCGTTCAGATTGATTCGACAAAATCTGACCTGTACTTTTGAATCTTCTTTTTTTTTTTACAAACTAGACCGTTGGTTTTCCTGTTTGAATGGTTTAACACTAGTAATGTTCTTGTTCCTATGTATATATAGCGTGGTGTTCGCTGTGAGCCAAGGCTCCGTCTTTAAGGACATGCTTTGATCTATAATGGTTTACTTTAAACAAATTATTACTTTGATGGAAAGTTGTCTCATTCGAACTCATGCACCATCTTCTTATATCTATAAATCTTTAAAATTTCCCCTTATAAATAACTGCTTTTCAGTCCTCCAACTGAACGATCTAAATGTATGAATATAGAAAAGATATACATGTACACATTTCTAACGTCAAAAGACAATTATATCTTATTTATTTGTGTTCTAAACATTGTTTTTATTACTCATTGAAGAAATGAATATATAACAAGCGATACGGATTCTTATTTTGCACTAAGAAAAGTTCGCGTATTTATACGATCGGTTACTAGCCAAAAACGAAAGTCAAATCTCTGTGGCAACAATACATCGGAATAACCTCACGGTCATCGCGATGTAAAAGAACGTCCACGCGGCGAGCTGATTATGTTCATAGAGATATCGATTTGCCAACAGGAAAAGTCTTTGATATCCAAAAAGAACTGCTTTCCCTCTCAATATCTTTTTCTATGTTAATAATGAATACATTTTCTGTTTGACAAGATTTTTGATTTTCGCTGTATCTGAAGTTGTCCAATTTATAATCTGAGGCTACTCAGTTGGTATCTTCAAAGTTCGGGACATCAGCATTTGTACATTTTAATTTGTTTGGATTATTGATTTTACCATTTGACTATTTATTGTAATTTGGAGCTGTATTGTATTGGATTGTTTGAATGAATGTTTCTTTTAAGTAATGCTATTTTTTGTCTATTTCGATATTACCAAGGTGGATAGTCTATAGCAGTGTGACGGGTAGATTATAATCTAATAGGTCGGTAGACGTATTTGCAACCGCATTTAAATCCCGCCATTGCATCATAACTTCAAATAGAATTATAAAAAATAAGATGTTGTATGATTGCCAATGAGACAACTGTCCACAAGAGACCAAAATAACACAGACGTTAACAACTATAGGTCACCGTACGGCCTTCAACAATGAGCAAAGCCCATTCTGCATAGTCAGCTATAAAAGGCCCGATAAGACAATGTAAAACAATTTAAACGAGAAAACTAACGGCCTTATTTATATAAAAAAAAAATGAACGAAATACAAATATGTAACACATAAACAAACGACAACAACTGAATTACATGCTCCTGACTTCGGACAGGCACATACATAAATAATGTGGCGGGGTTAAACATGTTAGTTAGTCGATTAAACCATGTGATTGAAAACAATAGACTGAACAGATTATTAACACTTTCATCTATCATTAGGGTTAAGAAACATTTTTGAAATGATAAGTTCATGTAAGCGTTAATTTTGTTACAGTTACGAAATTTTAATGATATTGATCCTAAAACATTTAACCGGTCATGATCTAAGTTTGTGAATTATGTTTGCAGTTTTCTTGACATGCATTGTGACGTGTCATCGTATTCATTTTATATTAGAAAACTATAGCAGTTATATTAGAAAAGTATCGCATTCATAAATTTTTGATATTAAAAAATCCTCGCTATGATATAAGACAAATATCGCATTGATATTTTAAAATATAGCAGTATCGTTGACTTATAGGTGATATTGGCGTAGCAAGCAATTGAATTCATCTCAATTGCATTCCACTGAATTTGCTACATGATATTGATAGAATGTGTACATCTACAAATGATAAATCGTGCAATTATGTTTCATTTATTCAATAATTCAATTTTCTCGTTTAAATACACCTTACTTGTTATTACATAAAATAACTCATGAAAATTATACACTAGACGTATGTCGTGTTAAATGTCGACCTGTTTTAAGAAAAGAGTCATTACTTTATATAGAGAAATCTGCCTTTCTTCGTACAATGGTTAACATTCGTCTGAAATTTCCCACAATGCAACTCGTTGATATAAGACAATATCGCTCGTTGATATAAGAAAAGCTTTTATCGAATCGCTTCTTCCATAGACTGTTAGTTATTTCTTTTCACATTATTTTCATTGGGAAATCGTTTACCAGCATAAAGTTGCTGAAGGAACCGCATAGAATTGATTCCAGAACACTTAACCAGTGGCGGATCCAGAACTTTTCCTAAGGGGGGCCCTCTGACTGACCTAAGGGGGGGGGCCCTCTGACTGACCTAATGGGGGGGGGGGGGGGGCTCCAGTCATGCTTCAGTGATTCCCTATATAATCAACCAAATTTTTCCAATGTAAAGGGGGGGCGGCCCGGGCCCCCCAGCCCCCCCCCCCCCCCTGGATCCGCCTATGTTAACGAGTGTTTAAATGTGAAAAATTATAAAAGGAAACATATAACAAAAAATTCGTATTTTTCTTACCGGACCGAAAGTCCTTGTAAATCAAAAACAATTACGGTGTGATACGCGTCACAGATTCGGACTTAATATTTTACAGAATATGCGACTTTGGAAGTTAAATAATGCCGTCCTTTAGAAAACAGTTGTTAAAGTTTAAACTCAATATTTATTGAAGCTAAATCAAAGAACGTGTAGCAATTTGTTACACCAAAGCGAAAAAATCTTAAAATGACCTTGACATCGACCAATCAGAAAACTACAATAACAACAACTTTATTTGACATTTGCGAGATAACCAGATAACGGAATAATATTAACAAGAATACAAATGAGCATACTAAGATTATTGAATTAAGATGATTTAAATAATCTCAATCATTTCAGACAAAAAAAACCGAATAAAATGATTAATAATAAAGTACCTATGTATCATCCGAAACCTCCCAATTTAAAAGGTACGTAAATTTCGTCTTCTATGTAATTTGAAATTGCCGACAACTTATATCAGCTGATTAATAGACTACTGACGTATGTAATAACGTATCGATGACAAACAATATTCCTACGACTTTTGCCATTTGGGAAATGTAAACGACTCATCTTTATACATTTTCGGCGATCAAATATTTCATACAATTGTTCTTTGACATCTTAGCCAACAGCAAAGGGGATAATAAACTACAGAAGGATTACTATCGAGCACTACTTCCTATGTGCAACTTCAAAACTTTTGGGAAAATCGACGACCATTTAACTATTTATGGTAATATTTTTTATATTCCAGAATAAAAAGTATGACTGGCCAAAAAAAATATGTATATATCATCATTTTACAATCCAAAGACAGCAAATGAACCAGGATATTTGGAATACAAAAGAAGCATTGCCGGATCAAACAGCAAGTATTAAGAATTGCTTCATAGTTTCTGGTGGGGATTTCAACCTTCCGGGATGGGACTGGAAAGCAAAATGCCTAAAAGATAACACACAACATGTTGGAATACATCAAAGATTCGGAGATATACTGGATGATAATGGTCTCTTACAGATTGTTGAAGAACTAACAAGGCAGACAAACACACTTGACTTGCTAATAACAAATCATCCTAATAGTTTTACAAGGGTGGAAATACTTCCAGGAGTATCTGATCATGACATCGTCTTTGCTGAAATAAGTGTCATCCCTTCAAGAAAAAAGTAAGCAGCAAGAAAGATTCCTCTATACAGCAAAGAAAATTGGGATAAGATGAGGGAAGATATAAATAATATTAAGAATGAAATTGTAACAATGACTAACAGCAAAAGTAACATCAATGACATATGGTTAGTATTTAAAACAAGTTTAGAGAAAAGCGTTAATTTGAATATCCCGCACAAACAGGCTAGAACCAAGGACAGCCCACCATGGATATCCAGAGATCTCAAAAGACTCATCAGAAAGAGAGATCGGCTGTATAAGAAAAAGAAGAAATCTCATGACAAGAAAGACTCTGAGAAATACAAAACAATCAAACGCCAGGTACAACAAGGTCTGAGGAGGTCATACTGGAAGTATGTGGAATCTATCGTAACACCACCAGAAGATAACATCATAGAAAATCGTGGCTGTATGAAGAGATTCTGGACATTCATAAAGCACAAACGAAGTGATGGAAATGAAGTCTCACCACTGAAAAAGGATGGCCTTCTATATTCAGATCCTTTGGATAAAGCAAATATACTAAACCAACAGTTCCAGTCTGCTTTTACTGAAAAAACAAGCTTCTCAAATCAGGAATTCCAAGATAGATGTGGATCTTTAAACAAAAACTATCCATCTATGCCAGAAATCAAAATCACAGATAATGGAATATTGAAAATACTGAAAAACCTTAATCCACACAAGGCAGCTGGCCCAGACCAAATTACATCGAAGGTTCTAAACGAATTAGCCACCGAAATAGCACCAATACTCAGCATCATCTTTCAACAGTCATATGAGTCTGGAGAATTACCAATAGACTGGAAATCAGCCAACGTCTGTCCAATCTTTAAAAAAGGCCAAAAATACAAAGCAGAAAACTACCGCCCTGTATCTTTAACGTGTATAGCTTGCAAAATCATGGAACACATAATTACCAGCAACATCATGGCTCACTCGGACAAACATAATATCCTACATCCTATGCAGCATGGTTTCCGCAAAAAATTATCATGCGAAACTCAACTCATCGAATTCATAGATGATATTACGCAAAACCTGGAAGAAGGAAAGCAAACTGATTGCTTAATCATGGACTTCTTCAAGGCTTTTGACAAAGTAAGCCATTCACTACTGATCCATAAACTACATAGATACGGGATTGATGGAAAAACCAACAGATGGATCCAGAGTTTCCTAAGTGGTAGACAACAGTCAGTAGTGGTTGAAGGTGTAAGCTCTGGCTTCATTGATGTAGAATCAGGTGTACCACAAGGTTCAGTCCTTGGACCAGCACTTTCCCTCTACTACATAAATGACATACCAGAGGGGGTTCGATCTAGAACACGATTGTTTGCCGACGACACAATCATCTATCTAACAATAACATCAGATGCAGATACAAAAACACTGCAAGAGGATCTGAACAAATTATCAGACTGGGAACAACGATGGCTCATGAAATTCAACGCAGACAAATGCAATGTCATGACCATCAGCAAGAAAAGAAATCCAATCACAAAATATTATATCCTTCATGGCCATGTACTGGAGAGAGTATCGGATGCAAAATATCTTGGAGTTACAATCAGCTCAGATTTAAATTGGAGTACTCATGTACATAACATCTGCCAAAAAGCAAATAAAACTATTGGGTTCTTAAAAAGAAATCTTAACATCAGCAACAAACAACTGAAAGAAAATGCATACAAGTCATTAGTCAGACCAACACTTGAATATGCAAGCGCAGTTTGGGACCCCCATCAACAGAACAACAAGAAAAAAATTGAGATGGTACAACGCAGAGGGGCTAGGTATGTTACCAACAAATACCGTAACACATCATCAGTAGACGCCATGATAAATCAACTCGAGTGGCAACAACTAGAAGAGAGGAGATCAACAACAAGGATGTGCATGATGTACAAAATAACTAACTGCCTAGTTAATATAAATGCAACATCCAGGCTTATTCCAACAAACCGAGCATCAAGAACAACTCGGACTGGATGTTTCCAGGTTCCTCTTTGTAGAACGGATATAAGGAAAACGTCATTCTATCCAAAATCAATACGGGAATGGAATGCCTTACCACTTTCCACTATCACCGCCCCGAGTCTTGAATGCTTCAAGGCTCGGCTAACAAAATAGACATAAACACTTGTTTTTAATGAGCACCTGTATATAGGATTTTAACTTTCACAAAATGTAAATATAATTAAATTTTCTTTGGACTTTCATGCGCAACACACAGTGGCAGAATAATCAGACAGTTGATTGCGGCCGCTTAACTGGAAGAAGAAGAAGATGAAAAAAGTGTCCAATTAGTTATAAATAACATGATAGCCAGCCAGATAATAAAAGTGGCACATATTTCAGCATTTATTGGGTAGAACATAAATCTAGGGTGCTCGCATAAAGCAGCTTAACTGCTTAAAAATCCACAGGGGCCAAAATGCGAAACTACACACCTAACTGTGGAGTGCTACCTTAAGGTAAAAAATTTCCCTCCTGCCTCAAATTTTAGTATATTTTCTGTCTTCTACTAGTTGTAACGATTAAAATGGTACCTTAGTTTTTTTAAATTTGAATCAGTAATAAAGATTTTATGAAGGTAAGCAGTTGATGTTGAAACGTGACAAAAAGTGATTTAAAAATAAATGCTTGATCATAGGAAAAACTTCCAAGTCTGTCTCATTTTTGGGGTAAATTTCTAAAACTTTTCCCTTGTTTCTGTTTAAAATCATGAAATTACCTTAACAGAGGAAAAATTGTACAATTTGAAGGTATCTGAAAGCACTTTTAGATCAATTTTGCTGTAAATAGCATACTTTACCTTGGTTTAGAAGCTCTCAAGCAGGGTATAAATTTCTAACAGTACTGGCATCATTAAAATTAATTAATGCCAAATTATAATATAAAATCCTGCTAAAAATGTTTATTTGACTTATTTGCATTCAAAAATATAAAGCGATACATTCTGAGGATATCATATAAAGCGCAATCTTTGGTTACAAGGGCAAAGCTAATGGATTACAAATTTAAGACCGTAACATGTCTCAGTGTCAAAATGTGTTGATTTGGTTGCTAAAGACAGTAAACAATAAATAAACATGAATGGCAATCCTAGCAGATTTTTTACCCCAAGAACTAAAACAAGAACATAAAAAAACTAAAAATTTGTGGTTAAATTTATCTTATAAAGTGCATTTCTGTGCTTTCTGATGTGCCATACGTAGCACTCCACATTTAGAAAATAAAATTAACAAGAGTTCACACACTGAAATGTCTAGCCTTCTTTACTAATCATTGATATTATGTTGATAGTCCTAAATATAAAGCTTTATTACAACTTTCACATAAACTTAACATAAACTAAGACAAGAGGCTGTCACAACGACAGCAAACCGGATTTATTAACATGTATTTTGTGTCCTGGCAATATCTCAAGAACCATGCATAACTGATGAACGGTTAAAGTGAAAATGGTCAATATCAAATTTGACCTCCATTTTGTCATCAGTATCAACATATCAAAATTTGAAAAGCTTAGGTTGAATGGTTCATGAGTAAATGCAACAACATGAATGGAAATGCCGTTTTTTCGATCTTTCAAGAACCATAACTCCTGAACGGTAAAAATCAAAATCGTCATTATTCAACTTGACCTCCATTTTGTCATCAGTAACAACATATTAAAATTTGGGAAGCTTTGGATGAACAGTTCATTAGTAAATGCATGGACACGACTGGAAACACCATTTTTCAATCATTCAAGACCCATAACTCCTGAACGGTAAAAGTCAAAATCGTCATTATTGAACTTGACCTTCATTTTGTTGTCAGTAACAATATATTAAAATTTTAAAAGCTTTGGTTGAACGGTTCATGAGTAAATGCACAGACAACATTTGATTGCTGCCCGCCCGACTGCCAGCCGTACATCCCCAAATCAATAACCGACATTTTTGTCTCAAAAATCCGCAATTACCGTTGAACCATAGGTCATAGTCAGATGAACCATGCCAGACAGCAATGTACAGCTAACAATTCTTCCATACAACAAATATAGTTGACCTATTGCTTATAAATTAAGAAAAACAGACCAAAACAGAAATACTTAACACTGTGAAATGAACCATGAAAATGAGGTCAAGGTCAAATAAAACATGCAGGACTGACATATAGGTCATGAAGTATTTCCATACACCAAATATAGTTGACCTATTGCATTTAGAATTAGAAAAAATAGACCAAAACTCAAAAATTTACCTTTGACCACTGAACCATGAAAATGAGGTCAAGGTCAGATGACACCTGTCAGCTAGACATGTACACCTTACAATCATTCCATACACCAAATATAGTAGACCTATTGCATATAGTATAAGAATAAAAGACCAAAACACAAAAACTTAACTATAACCACTGAACCATGAAAATGAGGTCAAAGTCAGATGACACCTGCCAGTTTGACATGTCCACCTTACAACCCTTCCATACACCGTATATACAAGACCTATTGCTTATAGTATCTGAGATATGGACTTGACCACCAAAACTTAACCTTGTTCACTGATCCGTGAAATGAGGTCGAGGTCAAGTGAAAACTGTCTGACGGGCATGAGGACCTTGCAAGGTACGCACATATCAAATATAGTTATCCTATTACTTATAATAAGAGAGAATTTAACATAACAAAAAATGTTAACCTTTTTTTCAAGTAGTCACTGAACCATAAAAATGAGGTCAAGGACATTTGACATGTGACTGACGGAAAGTTTGTAACATGAGGCATCTATATACAAAGTATAAAGCATCTTGGTCTTCCACCTTCTAAAATATAAGCTTTTAAGCAGTTAGCTGACGCCGACGCCGGATCACTATCCCTATGTCGAGCTTTCTGCAACAAAAGTTGCAAGCTCGACAAAAATCAGCCTCAAAATGTTTTATCATCTCCTATTCCTGGATTTCTCTAATACATTAACCTAACTGTTTGTGTTATACATGTGCATATGTATGTAATTAGTATCTCCCATAGATTTAATTTTCAAAAGTTAAAATGGTGAACAATAATTCCTTTTATGTGTATCCATGGCAACATTCTGCATTTATTTACCATAAAATATTGCAAAAAGGGGGTAAACATGTCACATATCCCCCAAAATTTGGATCAAACTAGAATTTCAATGCCTTTGAGTGATACCTTTTTTGAAACTGTTTTCATAAATCTTCCTAATGATCAAATAAAAAATGGGTGTCTTTCGCCTCATTTTTTCATAAAATCTAATCACAAAGTTTGTGCGACAAAAAGTTGGAAAAAACATTACAATAATTGCCGGACCAATGTATGGTATGGACATACAAATACGGACTGTCATACAGAAAACAGCCTATATTACATACATTATATGATCTTGATGTTCATACAAACCCAATACGAAGGCTATTTTTATACTCAGCTATCCAAAAATTAATTTTATTGTACACTAGCACTTATATTTAAAAAATCCACAGGGGCCAAAATGCGAAACTACACACCTAACTGTGGAGTGCTACCTTAAGGTAAAAAATTTCCCTCCTGCCTCAAATTTTAGTATATTTTCTGTGTTCTACTAGTTGTAACGATTAAAATGGTACCTTAGTTTTTTAAATTTGAATCAGTAATAAAGATTTTATGAAGGTTAGCAGTTGATGTTGAAACGTGACAAAAAGTGATTTAAAAATAAATGCTTGATCATAGTGAAAAACTTCCAAGTCTGTCTCATTTTTGGGGTAAATTTCTAAAACCTTTCCCTTGTTTCTGTTTAAAATCATGAAATTACCTTAACAGAGGAAAATTTGTACAATTTGTAGGTATCTGAAAGCAATTATAGATCAATTTTGCTGTAAATAGCATACTTAACCTTGGTTTAGAAGCTATCAAGCAGGGTATAAATTTCTAACAGTACTGGCATCATTAAAATTAATTAATGCCAAATCATAATATAAAATCCTGCTAAAAATGTTTATTTGACTTCTTCGATTCAAAAATGTAAAGCGATACATTCTGAGGATATCATATAAAGCGGTTACAAGGGCAAAGCTAATGGAGTACAAATTTAAGACCGCGACATGTCTCAGTGTCAAAATGTGTTTATTTGGTTGCTAAGGACAGTAAACAATAAAATAAACATGAATTGCAATTCTAGCAGATTTTGTACCTTCAGAACTAGAACATAAAAAAACTAAAGATTTGTGGTTAAATTTATCTTAAAAAGTGCATTTCTGTGCTTTCTGATGTGCCATAAGGTAGCACTCCACAGTTAGAAAATAAAATTAAATTAAAAATGAGCCACAAAATGTTTTATCATCTCCTATTTCTGGATTTCTAATACATTAACCTAACTGTTTGTGTTGTACATGTGCATATGTATGTAATTAGTATCTTCCATAGATTTGATTTTCAAAAGGTAAAAGGGTGAAAAATAATTCCTTTTATGTGTATCCATGGCAACATTCTGCATTTATTTACCATGAAATATTGCAAAAAGGGGGTAAACATGTCACATATCCCCCCAAAATTTGGATCAAACTAGAATTTCAATGCCTTTGAGTGATACCCTTTTTTGAGACTGTTTTCATAAATTTTCCTAATGATCAAATAAAAAATTGGTGTCTTTTGCCTCATTTTTTCGTAAAATCTAATCACAAAGTTCGTGCAACAAAAAATTGGAAAAAAACATTACAACATTGGCATCATCTTTATGGAAACAGAAAGTAAGTAGATCATTGCATCTTGTCTTTTTGAAACGTTTAACACCTATTCACTGGTTAGATTTCCTCTATCATTGATTGTTTTCATGATATCAGAGTCACTGAGACAATTTCACGAATTTAATAATGATGTCTTATGTATTAGCTAAAAAGACACTATGCTGCTTTATATCATTTTCGTTTCTTGTTTTTTGGCAGAAGAGACAAGACTCTGGCACACACCTAAGTTCATTTTGTAAATGTTTAAAATTGTCATATTTGGGAGAATTATATCACTTGGAACATGTTTATTATATCATAATGAAATCTTAACTTACATATCTGCACTATCACTATACTTTGCAATCCTGTTTATTTTTTAACAAAATTTACATAATTAAGAAAGGATTAACACTATTATCTATTGTTTCTGAATTTTTTGGTTTAGTTAATATGTCTTATTAAACCTTTCTCATGACCCGTATGCATTTGCTATTAACAGCAGCAATGTTGGCATTTCAGCACTTTTAATTAGGATTAGAAGCTTGTTGTAAACTTGTCCAGATGTTTTTGAGTTGATCTTTTTTTTTAAATTTAATGATGACAAGGGACATGCATACTGCATACAATAGCTGTCATTTACAGCAGATTTCAGTCAGTATGTAGCTAATGGTAATATCTTTGGTTAGCTTGCTTGTTAGCTGAACCGTGAAGTCATTGTTAGGTAAGGTATACTACCCTCCTTTTAAAGTAGCTTAGTCCTACAAAGTGATAGATTGGTTATCTGTTGGGCTAGTCTACTATTAAAAGAGGGTAGTTTACCTAACCTAACAATGACTTCACGGTTCAGCTAACACGCAAGCTAACCAAAGATATTACCTATAGCTTCATACTCACTGACATCTGCTGTAAGTAGATGACCATTTAAATGTGTATGTTCAAAGGGAGTCTATGTGAAATCATAGCTCCCGTTGATGCAGCCTGATCATTACAAACAATGAAAGTACATTTGAAAGTATATCAGTTTTCGAAAAAGTAAAAATAAAAATAAAAAGATGATGATGCTTTTACAAGAATTTTAGAGCAAAGTGAAAAAATTATGTGAATGGTACAACTTCAAATATTTCCAGCAAGTTTTGCTCTATTTATTTCTGTTCTACAGAGATGTACCATACGTTAAAGGAAAAAGATAAAAAATAATATTTCCCAACGGTTTCATTCTAATAATGTGATATCATTGTTCTGTTAATTTGAGTTCTTTTAAACCAGACCTTATTATCAAATTCAAATTATCCCACTCACTAAATATTAGACAAAATTACCAAACTGGTTTGTATTGCATGTAATTATTATTTTAAATCAAAGATCATGTTTACAGGCTTACCATGTCTTTAATAAATATTTAGATCTTAAACGGCTTCTTCTATGTTAAACATTAAGGTTGCAACAATCTGAAAAAAATAATTTTGTTCAAATTGAAACAATTTAACATACCTTCACAACTACAGCTGAATAATTGTTCCTGGATTTTTGAACTTTGGACAGTAACTTGCTCCTTTAATGTGTCATGGTCCATTTTAACTGCATCAACGTCTTTTTGTAAGTCTTCAGCTCTGACTGTGATTTTTTTCTTGAATGCTACATGCTCAGTTTTTTCAGAAGTTAAATCCTCCTGGAAATGTACAGCCTTTTCTTTCAATACAGTCTGTTCATGTTTAACTATATCAAGATCATTCTGAATTTCTGAACTTTGCGCTGTAACGTGCTCCTTTAATGTGCCCTGGTCTTTTTTTACTTTATTAATTTCTTTTTGCATGCATGTTGCTTGGACAACGACCTTTTCCCTAAAATGCGTTTGCTCAGTTTTGATGGATGTTAAATCCAATTTGACAATTGCCACATTCTCTTTTAATTTGATATGATCATGTCGAACTATACCAAGGTCAGTTTGAAGATTTGTCATTTGGTCTGTCATCTCACTACGAAATTCTGTTAGATTTTGTCTAATATGTATAAGTACATCTTTGTTCAGATTCATTTGGCTCAAATCATTACATTTAGTTCTGTATCCAGTTCCTCCAAGACGACATACAGCCTAAAACAATACAGATGTATTTATAATTAGTATGTTTCTTTTTTATTAAAAATAATATCACTAGGACCATAAACTGCCGTATTAAAATATTCTGACCCCCAGTTTTGGATATTCTCTGAAACAAAAATCAGTTAAAAGCTGGGTTGGCAAATACATGTAAACACTGATAGTTCCAAGTTCAGTCCAATTTATCAAACAAATGAATTGTTTCTTTTCCATTTTCATTCATTCATTCATTTATTTCATATTAGGCAAAATTCCTAGATAAAAATGTGTCCAACATGTTCAATATCATTCTTAACGTTCACATGTTTAACCCATGTCACATATGTAATTGAGTGTCTACATATCAAATAAAGTACGAAGTTGAAGAGCATTGAGGACCAAAATTCCCAAAAGTTTTCCCAAATACAGCTTAGGTATTTACTCCTGAGGCAGAAAAGCCTTAGTATTTCTAAAATTTAAAAGTTTTTTAAACAGTTAATTTATAAATGTGACCAATGATAATTCATTTCAGCACAAAAGTGCTGACTCCTGGACTGGTGATACCCTTGGGGAATAAAAATTCCACTAGCAGTGGCATCGATCCAGTGGTTGTAAATAAATCCATCCTAGATACCAGGATTAAATTTTGTATTTACGCCAGATTCGCGTTTTGTCTACAGTAGACTCATCAGTGACTTTCGAATTCCGAAAAGCTTATAAGGCCAACTAAAGTACGTAATAAAGTGATAGCCTTCACAGGTAAATTTTTTTTTAGGATTTAGGAGCTAGGGATTTTACTAATTTTTTGGCCACTGGGGCCTCACATTTGCTTAACAATTTTGCAGGTGGGTTTTTTTTTTAGAATATGAAATATTTAGTATTTGCATTTAAAGATCGCATTATGGTTAGTTTTATTAAGGTATTTTTGTATCTCTAGCTTTTGTTTTATATGTCGCGGTCACGAAAGAGTTGTGGTTTATGAACAAAGTGCAACCTATAAAGAGTCAGCAAACAATTAAAGCTGTGTTGACTTATTTCTGGATTTATTTTGCTGATCATTTTTAAAATGTTTCTCTCTAATTATAATAGTTTTCAAGATAATAACCATAAACTGTGAAATGAGATAAGTGGACATTTCTGGGCCGTTTACTTCATAATGGGTAGTCCAATTTTTTCTGAAATAAGTACAAGGTAACAAGATTTTACTTAGCCTGATGATAATTTTACACTCTGTCAGTAATCCTCTAACTGCTTTAAGATTGTAGTTTCATTCCTTTGTTCTATGTTAGTAACAGCTGACATGTTTGTTGATGAATAAAATCCCCGGATACAAGTTTTAAACTAGATTCCATAAGGTATATTCCAAATTTTTTTTTTTTTTTGGGGGGGGGGGGGGGGGTTTATCAGGCCAATTAGTTTCAGAGAAGAAAATATTTTTTAAAACAATTGACGCACGTACAGACGGCCATGAATCCCAAGTGATAGCAATAGGTCATATAGCCCTTTGAGCATGGTGGGCTACAAAACTGAATTTCTGATGGTAACTGGTACTCGACCAGCAGTGTCTTGCATGCACTTGAACTACATTTTTTGAAGGATGACCATTAAAGACAGCATTCACATAAATACAGCCTCAGCTTTGTTCATTCTATTGAATGGCGATCATGTATGACACGTGTTAGGGGCTCACAAACTAGTCAGTGGTGCAAAATAGTAATTACTCTGTCTATCCATTTGTCAATTGGATCGTTTTTGTGACAATTTTCCCTATTTCTATCGAGTTAAATTAAAAGTATTTGTTATGCTGACAACGTCGTCATCGAACGCAGCCATTTTCTTATTGTTCCATCGAGCTTAATTAGCAACGTAACACAATCCCGCAATATTAAGTGTTATAACGTCAAAACAAAATGATGGAGTCCAATGCTGGTAATCAAAATATGGAAGAAGATATTGTTGAACTACTTACTAGAATTGATCATCGATTAAGTGTTATTGAAGGGAGGACGGATAAAATAGAAAGCATTGATAGAAAACTTAGCGAGCTTACGAATTAAGTAACAAGCATTGAAAAAGAAGTTGATAATTTAAACTAGAGGCTCTAAAGAGCCTGTGTCGCTCACCTTGGTCTATGTGAATATCATGAACTAAGGACATAGATGGATTCATAACAAACAAAAAAATTTGTGATGGTGATGTGTTTGTAGATCTTCAACTAACTTAACTGAACATTTTTGCTGCTTAAATTATCTCTATCTATAATGAACCTAAGAATCTATCCCAGTAGTTGAAATATTTTGTAAAAATTAAAAAAATTTAAAAAATTTATACAAATTGTTTAAAATTAACTATAAAGGGCAATAACTCCTTAAGAGGTCAACTGATCATTTTGGTAATGTTGACTTATTTGTAGATCTTACTTTGCTGAACACTATTGCTGTTTACAGTTTATCTCTATCTATAATAGTATTCAAGATAATAACCGAAAAATGCAAAATTTCCTTAAAATTATCAATTCAGGGACAGCAAGCCAACAGCCAATTGTCTGATTCATCTGAAAATTTCAGGGAAGATAGATATTGACTTGATAAACAATTTCACCTCTTTTCAGATTTGCTCTAAATGCTTTGGTTTCAGAGTTATAAGCCAAAATCTAAATTTTACCCCTATGTTCTTTTTTAAGCCATGGCAGCCATCTTAGTTTGTTGGCAGGGTCACCGCACACATTTCTTAAACTAGATACACTAAGGTAGCACTCCACAGTTAGGTGTGTAGTTTCGCATTTTGGCCCCTGTGGATTTTTCAAATATGAGAGCTAGTGTGCAATAAAATTCATTTTTGGATAGCTGAGTATTAAAATAGCCTTTGTATTGGGTTTATATGAACACCATGATTATGTAATGTATGTAATATAGGCTGTTTTCTGTATGACAGTCCGTATTTGTATGTCCCTACCATACATTGGTCCGGCATTTATTGCAATGTTTTTTTCCAACTTTTTATCGCACGAACTTTGTGATTGGATTTTACGAAAAAATGAGGCGAAAGACACCCATTTTTTATTTGATCATTAGGAAGATTTATGAAAACAGTTTCTAAAAAGGTATCACTCAAAGGCATTGAAATTCGAGTTTGATCATAATTTTTGAGGGATATGTGACATGTCCACCCCCCTTTTTGCAATATTTTATGGTAAATAAATGCAGAATGTTGCCATGGATACACATAATAGGAATTAATTTTCACTCTTTCAACTTTTGAAAATCAAATCTATGAAATATACTGATTACATACATATGCACATGTACAACACAAACAGTTAGGGTAATGTATTAGAAATCCAGGAATAGGAGATGATAAAACATTTTGTGGCTCATTTTTAATTTTATTTTCTAACTGTGGAGTGCTACCTTATGGCACATCAGAAAGCACAGAAATGCACTTTTTAAGATAAAATTTACCACAAATCTTTAGTCTTTTATGTTCTTGTTTTAGTTCTGAAGGTAAAAAATCTGCTATGAATGCAATTTATGTTTATTTTATTGTTTACTGTCCTTAGCAACCAAATATACACATTTTGACACTTAGACATGTTGCGGTCTTAAATTTGTACTTAGTTAGCTTCACTATTGTAACCAAATATTGCGCTTTATATGATATCCTCAGAATGTATCGCTTAATATTTTTGAATGCGAATAAGTCAAATAAACATTTTTAGCAGGATTTTAGATTATAATTTGGCATTAATTAAATTTAATGATGCCAGTACTGCTAGAAATTTACACCCTGCTTGAGAGCTTCTAAACCAAGGTTAGGTATGCTATTTACAGCAAAATTGACCTATAAGTGCTTTCAAATACCTGAAAATTGTACAATTTGTCCTCTTTGAAGGTAATTTTATGATTTTAAATACGATAATGGGAAGAGTTTAAGAAATTTACCCCAAAAATAAGACAGACTTGAAGTTTTTCACTATGATCCAGCATTTATTTTTAAATCACTTTTTGTCATGTTTCAACATCAACTGCTAACCTTCATAAAATCTTCATTACTGAACCAATTTTAAAAACTAAGGTACCATTTTCATCGTAACAGCTAGTAGAACACAGAAAATATAATAAAAATTGAGGCAGGAGGGGAAAATTTCCCCTTAAGGTAGCACTCCACAGTTAGGTGTGTAGTTTCGCATTTTGGCCCCTGTGGATTTTTCAAATATGAGAGCTAGTGTGCAATAAAATTCATTTTTGGATAGCTGAGTATTAAAATAGCCTTTGTATTGGGTTTATATGAACATTATGATTATGTAATGTATGTAATATAGGCTGTTTTCTGTATGACAATCCGTATTTGCATGTCCCTACCATACATTGGTCCGGCATTTATTGCAATGTTTTTTTCCAACTTTTTATCGCACAAACTTTGTGATTGGATTTTACGAAAAAATGAGGCGAAAGACACCCATTTTTTATTTGATCATTAGGAAGATTTATGAAAACAGTTTCTAAAAAGGTATCACTCAAAGGCATTGAAATTCGAGTTTGATCATAATTTTTGGGGGATATGTGACATGTTTACCCCCTTTTTGCAATATTTTATGGTAAATAAATGCAGAATGTTGCCATGGATACACATAATAGGAATTAATTTTCACTCTTTCAACTTTTGAAAATCAAATCTATGAAATATACTAATTACATACATATGCACATGTACAACACAAACAGTTACGGTAAGGCCATAGTTATTATATTTTTAGTTTTACGAAATTTTTTGACAAAACCAATGGGTAGGAGGACGAAAATAAAATAAAAAATGCTGCTGCTGATTTTTTTTTAAAACCAACCGTTAATATCAAATTTTTTTTTTATTATTTCACCAGGAGATTTTCTACTAGTGTAACGAACTAATTTTTTTTTCTTGACAAGGTTTGAATTGAAAATCAATGTGCAACAACTTACTAAATCACCAAGAGCATAAACTTAGATTCTTTCATGCAGTTATGAACTAAAATTTTTTTTTTTTGCATGAAGAACACTGGGTCGGAGGAGAAAAAAATAAATAAAAATCAACATTTTTAATTTTATTTTTTTTCCTATTTGGCAAAAATTAGGGTAGGAGGGTTCGTAAAACTAAAAATAAAAAAACTACGGCCTAATGTATTAGAAATCCAGGAATAGGAGATGATAAAACATTTTGTGGCTCATTTTTAATTTTATTTTCTAACTGTGGAGTGCTACCTAATGATGATTGTGGCTAAGTTTGGTTAAATTTGGCCAAGTAGTTTCAGAGAAGAAGATTTTTGTAAAAGATTACTAAAATTTCAGAAAAATGGTTAAAAACTGACTATAAAGGGCAATAACTCTTTAAGGGATCAACTGACCATGTTGGTCATGTTGACTTATTTGTAGATCTAACTTAGCTGAACATCATTATTGCTGTTTACAGTTTATCTCTATCTATAATAATATTCAAGATAGTATAACCAAAAACTGCAAAATTTCCTTAAAATCACCAATCATGTCAGGGGCAGCAACCCAACATCCAGTTGTCTCATTAATCTGAAAATTTCAGGGTAAATAGACCTTCACTTGAAAAACAATTTAACCCCATGTCAGATTTGCTCTATATGATTTGGTTGCAGAGTTATAAGCCAAAATCTACATTTTACCCCTATGTTCTATTTTTATCGATGGCAGCCATCTTGGAAGGTTGGTGCGGTCACCGCACACATTTTTAAACTAGATACCCCAATGATTATTGTGGCCAAGTTTGGTCAAATTTGGCCCAGTAGTTTCAGAGAAGAAGATTTTTGTAAAAGTTAACGACGACGACGGACGCCAAGTGATGAGAAAAGCTCACTTGGCCCTGTGGGCCAGGTGAGCTAAATCAAAGAGCAGATTGCTCTGAGGGATACGATTGCCATTGTTTCATTGACACATATATACATGTAGTTGGATAATATTATTTGCAAAACTAAAAACTAAGTCAACTGCACATGTAAAATGTAATTTACGTAATCTGAATAGTTCCAAAATAGCCAATCCCGGGTAAATGTGTATGAACAATGTACTTAAGCCTATTGTGTTTTATTTTTGTACTATCAATTTATAAAATATAAAAGTTTACTTTCCACAGCAGTCACTGAGACACAGAGTGAGAGAAGGTATTTCACTTCGTATCTTATCACCTATTTTCCTACGTTAATTCTATGAGGGGTGCAAGTCAAATCGGCACCTCTTTTAATCTATGAATAACTTAATGAACATTTTTGTTGTTTTAACTATTTACAGGTAGTTATTGCTGTTTTTTTCTTAAAAAACGTAATAAAAAAACAATGAAGCCCTCACCCAAGCTGTTGCTTAGAAAATTAGAACAATAAAAGGGAAAACAATTAGTCCCTATCAACATAACTCATAGGATAAAAAATGGAGAAAGGGACAGTCACCAACGTGAATGTTAATCGAAAATGACTCTAAAAGCAATCTCTATTAAAAAAAAAAAAATTTTATTCAAAATATATCATCATATAATTTCAAAATGCAAAATAATTAGCAGCATGCATAAAAACATCCAAAACCTTGAGTACAAATTAAGTTGAACAAATAAAATACATACAGACCCTCCAAAAATGTAAATAAGGCAATACAACTTGGATAACCCCTTCTTCATTTTTATCTTTTTGCACACAAAAAACCCCACATATATTAAACATATCTTACATGGGTGCCGAAATAACTATATCGGGTGCCGATTTAACCAGGTGCCAAATTGACTAGGTGCCGATTTGACTATACTGGGTGCCAATTTGACCAGGTGCCGATTTAACCAGGTGCCGATTTGACTAGAATTCCTATTAGGAACCCCGTTCCTAACTGATCCTAACTCTTTAAATATTTAATTTCCTTTGGGTCAGTGATCATGACTCCTTTCCGTACACATTCCTCGGTTTAAATTGCGATCGTTTTTAATATAAAACGACGTTTATCGACAGAAAGAGCTAATTCTCGACGTGTTGTTTTGATTCAGAATTCACGGAAGAGAGACAACTCGAAACGATAATATGGAAGACTTCATTTCGCCTGAAGGGGTGTTCTCGTTACGACTACATTTATTTTAATTTAAATGATGCATATGATTTAAAATTATGCAACAACAATAACCCTCAATAGCAGACATAAATAGAAATCCAGAGCAACAATTCAATCTAATACCCCTTGAAGTCAAGAAAACTATACGCATGCGCATAACTACCAAAACAAACCCTGGAACAAGAACGTATTAAAAATGTTTATTAAACGACCTAGATGGTTCTCTATTTATTTATGGAAGTACAATCTCAAATATCAGTTTCATAACGGTAACAAATAAGAAAAACTCCACTTCAGTTCTTATATGACAGAAATAGATTTATCGGAATTTAGAGAACTCTCGCATTTTTATCAAAACTGGGGAATTCCCTCTGACGTGTTTCTAAATTTATAGAAACACTAAATATAAATACTGCTTAATTCTGATTTTCCGTGTTGTTAAAAACACGAATATAAGTCAAGGGAATTATCAAACATGAAGATTATGAAAAGAACATTATAGGAAAGTTGTTTAAGTTCAATCCCTTTGTTTGTTTTTACCTTTAAAAGCAAGACAATCATAAGAATCTGTGATGTTCCTTAGTGTTTAGAATAAAACGGTTGACGTGAGGGCATTGCTCTGAGCCAATGGAAAAAGTCTACAGATTGCTTGAAAGCAATCGTATCCCAAAAACGAACAAATATATTAGAGAAAAAAGCAGGGGAATTTAAAAAAGAACTAACGGAAGCTAAGAGAGATACTAATGAAATGAAAGATGCCTGTAACGCCGCTAACAAAGTAAATGTGTCAGATTTGCGGGAGAAAATTCTAGACCTGCAATGCAGGTCAATGCAAAATAACCTTGTTTTTAGTGGGATTGAGGAGAAACCCGAGGAAGATACCAAAATCGTAATTCAGAACTTCATTTCGAATGAACTTTCAATTAAAAAAAATTATACAGTTTGGAAATATCCATAAGTTCGGTAGGGCAGACAAAAATAACGGCTAACCAAGGCTTATTGTAGCGAAATTCATTTTTTTTTGCTGACCTACGAAAAGTTTTAGAAGCAGGGCCAAAGTTAAAAGAAAAACCTCAGTTTGGGATGAACTTACAATTTCCTATCGAAATTGAAGAACGGAGAAGACAATTATATACGGTCATGAAAGACGCGAAAAGAAATGGGAAAAGAGTTAGTCTGATACGGGACAAATTAATTATCGACGGTAAAGTTTATAATTCTAAAAACATAATAGAGGAAAGCCAGGAACCCCCAAACGAAAATAATGATACTGCAAGTAGGCCGAACAAGAGATCTAGAACTAGCTCATCGTCATAGAAAATCGCAGGAGGTACAAATGTAAATTCAAAAACTTTGAATTATAAACATTGTAAGCTAAACTGCAGTGAATATGAAATTAGAAAATTAAAAATATTAAGCTTAAATGTATGAGGAAGACAAAAATGAGATATCCCGAATATATTGACCTTATAACCAAATACGATGTATTATGTTTCCAAGAAACCAAAACCGACAACTGCGACCACCTATCCCTGCCTGGCTATACTTTCAAAATGAAAAACAGATTCAACTTATCAAATAGACGATCAGGCGGCCTACCAATTTGTTATAAAGATGAGATTTTAAAATATGTCCGGCTTATAGAAAATAAAAGCAATTTTGTCATATGGATTAATATTTCATCCCAATATACTCAAAAACGGAAATCATATAAATCATGGTTTGACAACGAATGCAGGCAAAAAGGAAAAGACAAGGCGCACTCAAAGATTATACAGACTATGTAAATCATAATTTTGTACTTTTTAAATATCTTACTGTATTTGTTTACCTTTACTATTGTATCTATATTTATATTGTATGTCTCTCTGTAAACTTGTATTTAGTTTTTAGAGAATAAAGTATCTATCTATCTAAGAACAAAATAATATGTAGTATTACCAGAACAAATTAAATCTGAAAATAGCAATAGCAAAATGTTTTCGGCGAGAGGATACAAATTTTTTTCTCAGAAAGTAAAATTCCAGAAATCGAACTCTGAAATAAATTTAAACAAAAAGAAATGAAATTTAATATCTAAAATGAGTATAATACTGGTCTTTAGTTTAAGTGTCCCATCTATAGGCCTGTATATTACGAAATGTTCAAAGTGCTATAATATCAAAACAGCAAAAATATAGAACAAAAATGAAGTGTTATGGTGTACATATATCAACGGGAAATGTCGTTCAAAGCAAAACTGCTTATTGTTTCATTGCATTTTAAAAAAATATACAGACTTTATTACAGAGATTTTTGTTATATATTTTTTTTAATTGATCACTTTTTCGTCCATGATGTGCTAGTGTTTATTAATTTGATCTAAACAACCTTTACATTTCAAATAAAATGGTCCGCAAGGCACAGCTAGATACGACCGAAGAGATCGAACCCTGAACAGTTGGGGAAATTATGGACACAGCATTCAAGCTTGATGCAGCTTTGCATTTGGAATTTTGTTAAATATTTGACACCGCATAGGTTTCTGATACAGAATGAGGGAGGTCTAAGAACTTAAAAAAAAATGAAATTGGACATTTGTCTGTTATTTTCCAATTTCCCAAATATAAATACATGGTTTGAATCTGCATTTCAATGAACCCCAAGAATTCGATTTTTGATAAAATCAAACAATTTTTATTTGTCTCCAATTAAGACCAACTTAAAAACTTTGCCCAAAATTAAAAATTCCAATAAACGGCTAGATTCGGCATATCAAAGAACTTCATTTTTTGATGAAATCAACCTCAACAACAGTTTAAGTTGGACCCTTTGGACCTCAATTTGGGCAAATATAAAAACGGGAACCAAATTAAGAAAAAATCTATAATATACACGGTGAGATTCAGCATATTAAAGAAGCCCAAGCATTCAATCCCCAAAATCAATCCAAAAGGCGAAAGATTCCAAAGGTGCTGTCAAACTCATAAATCGAAAATAAACTGACAATGCTAAGGCTAAAAAAGAAAAAGATCAACAGAAAAACAATAGTACATAAAACACAACATGGAAAACTAAAAACTAAGCAACACGAACCCCACCAAAAACTGGGGGTGATCTCAGGTGCTCCGAAAGTGTATGCAGATCCTGCTCCACATGTGGCACCCGTCGTGTTGCTCATGTTAGTACAAATCCGGTAATAAGTCTAATTCGGTGGGTAACTTTCGGGGAAAAGGGGACGGGATTGTAGTTACAACATTTGGAGGTTAACTGCTATCATCTGTGAAAGTGTTATTCCATAACGGTCAACCAACTCGTGATGACGTCCGTAAAATTTACGAAGTGATGATTTAAACTTCACCACTTGGAACTCTTGGTTGTTGATAGCTTCCTTGTAAGCAGCAACCCTCTATCAAGGAAATCATGATAGGAAATACAAGCCCTGGAATATCGTATCAACAGAGAGATGTATACTCCGTATTAAGGCGCTGCTGGAATGTTGCTACATAGAAATGGAGAGTTCACAATTAGGGTGCTGAAATCATCACCTTTGTCGTAAAAATTTCAATCGATCCTAATTGTCAATTTTTAGATGTACGTCAAGATATGAGGCAGACTTTACTGTATCTGTCGTATCCTTTATTTTAAGTTCAATAGGATAGATGCGTTCAACTTAGTCACCGCATTTTGAATTATCTAGTGAAAGAATATCATCTATATAGCGGAAAGTAAAGTTAAATGATACTGTTAACTTCTTTTTCTTTCTTCCTAAGAAGTCAGCCTCATATGAATAAAGGAACAAGTCGAAAAGAAGAGGGACACAGTTGGTTCCCATGGGAATGCCGATTGTTTGTTAAAAAAACATGTCCTCCAAACGTAACAAATATGTTGTCAATAAAAAAATCAAGTATCTTGATAATGTCAGTTTCAGTGAATTCTTTATTCGAATCGGAATGTTTTTTTACAAAGTAGGAGTTATTCCTCCATAAGACAAGATACTTGTTTCTACGTTGGCCATTCTTTTTATGAAACAAAGTAGGACCAACTTTTTCAATTTGTCTTTTAGTTTGGAAATGGGGAATACTTGTGTAGAAAAGTCAAATGTTTTAATACTATTGCAAAATGAAAGAGTCTTAGATTGTATGTACTCTTTAAGATCTTTGTAATTTTTCAGTAACCACATCTGATTCACGCCACTTCTAGAACAGGTAGTTTCACAATTACTTTGTAGCCTCAATTTGATTGCTGATAACGTAGAAAGAGGTTTCGAGGAGCACTTGGAAGACCCAGCAATATAACGTGGTTTGTTAGGACACTTATGTAGTTTAGGTATCCCATACAGTGATGAAAGATCCATTTCTTCATCTTTGGTTGAAATTCCAAAGAAACATTGAACAGACCTATGATTATCCAGGATTTCCTTTTTGATAAGTGTTGTGGGGGTATATGTTGAGTTCCAAGTGAATTGTGAATACCTAATTCATTTATCAAGCAGTTTATGTAATGTGATTTACATACAAATTGTTAGTTGTTTTATCTGCGGAGATCAACATATATGCCATGGAGGTAGGACAAGTGTTTTGCAACAGTTTGGTCTTTAAGATTGATGTAGCATGGGTATTCATAGACCCATTCAGTAAAACAAAAATCTGATACAAACAATTAGTTTCACTTTATGAAACAATGTTACAGTAACTATAAAGGCTTCATAATGTTAATTTACCAGTGCTTAGGCCGGGGTAATGTTTAACATTGTATTTGTGTTAAAGATAAATAATACTGGTTTTAATAGTGTCTTATAAAATGAAATTCGTGAGAGTGGCAAAATAGTGCATTGCTATAGAAATAATATGAGAAATGTGCAAATTCCTCTATGACGTATAGTATTACTAGTATTACAAATGCAGTTTACTCAATTAACTTGAGTAAACTTTGTGTAGTAGATATGCTCATAACAACCGAACTTAATATAAATGCATGTCGAATGATAGTCCGACCGAATTCTAAGCTACCTATATATAACCAAGGAGGTATAACTAACTATCTTTCTAATAACCAGATAGATTAAAAATTGATATGAAAAAAAAACATAATTTTTGATTGAAGACACATTACTTAAGCTAATAAAATGCTTCGCAGAGCACAGCTTGATACGACCACAGAGGTCTAACACCGACACTAAGGGCAAGTATGGACATTACAATCAAGTTTGATACAACTCTGGTTTTGGATTGTGATTAAATATTCGACATAGCATAGGGTTCTGACACAGAATGAATGTGGTAAAAAAAAAGAAAAAAATGGAATTGAACTTATCATGGCCCAATTTCCAAAATCTAAATACATGTTTAGATTCAGGTTATTATATAACCCTAAGAATTTATTTTTTGATGAAATCGAACTAACTTTAATTTTGTACATCACTGTGGTCCATTGTGATAGCAGGGTCCTGAAAATGCAAAAAACTGATTACAAGGTTAGATTTAGCACATTAAAGAACGCCATGTAATCAATTTTTGGACTTTCATATAAACAGATCCAGCATATCCATGTATACCAAGAATTCAATGAGTAAGATCACGAATGGTTCAAACTGGCCCTAAGAATTGGATATTTTTTTTATCAGGCCAAAATACTAAAAACTTCAAATGTAAAAAGTTGCGATGTAACTATTAATACAAGGTAACTTCTTTTTGACACATCACATTGAAAATGACGAATTAATTATCTTCTAGTATGCCTTATTTGTGTGGAAACGTTAGTTTTTGGTAAAATTTTCAATATTTTTAACAGCTTTTTTACATAATTTACTTTGGACGCCATCCCTGATCCAAATGTTTTGTGTTTATGGATTGAATATCATGATTGGTAATTTTTGGCTACTGACCATTTTGGATCCTAGGTGGCAGCCAAGGGTGGTGAAAATTAAATTAATGTTCAGGCAGATAAAATATGTCGCATCTCAAATTCCAGTGGTTGTGCAAGTGTCAAACACCGCTTTGAGCTAAAGCTAGTATTTATAATTAAAAAGGTATTGTAAGTTACATTGAAATCATAATGTGCTACACTCTGGGTAAATTTTGCCACAGATTAGGCAAAATTTGCTGACTATTCAATTTTCACTCTCAAAAGGAAATTCAGTTCTGAAATTTTTTTCTAGTTGCCTTTATCAACTATTTATTTGTGAACGTACACATTGAATAGGAAAAAAATAAATACAATTAATTGTGTGCACATCATATAGATATATATATACTAGTTAAGGTGGCATGGTAGTATTTCCTAGCACATAGGGATAATATTAGCCTTTTTAAGAATTTTCACCACTTTCTTACACTGTCCAAATTCTACAAACACAATCTGAAGTACTTTCCATATAAAGCCTCGGTCACACCTTAACAGATAGCTCGAATAGATGCCTAACGGATATTTTGTTTTCAATCCGTGCATGTCCGTTAGATGTCCGTTCTTATCCGTTAGACGTCCGTCCATATCCGTTGAATGTCCATTTAGCGTACGTTTTATCCGTCAACGTCCGTTTTGTCCGGTGGAAAATTTTGAGCATGTTCAAAACTTTGAACGGACGTCCAACGGATGAAATGTCCGCTGAACGTCCGGTAGGCATCCGTTTTGTACGGTACTCGTCCGTTTCGTTTCCGTTTTGTATCCGTTACGTGTCCGTTATACATCCGTTGGAGGTCTGAAAGATAATTTCACCAACAGACTTCTAACGGATAAAACAGATGTTGAACGAATGTGAAACGGACTTCTTCCGGACGTATAACGGATACGGATGATGAACGAATCTTACATTTTAAGGTTCACGAATTCTTATTATTCGTAATCGATCTTAGAGTAAGGGCAATTCTTCACAATCAAGCAGCTCTTATTCAGGCAAGATACTGCCCTTTGGCGGCATTTTGAAGAACAAACCAAAACCAGTTACACAGAAACATTTTGAATATTTATGCGATTTACATGTATTATTATTGTCGCCTTTAATTTTTCCATATATCTTGTCAATCCGTTTTATCCGGTACGCTTCCGTTAGGTGTCCGTTTTATGCGGTACTCGTTCGTTGGATGTACGTTCGACATCCGTTCTGTCCGTTACGTTTCCGTTTCTCGTACGTTGCATATCCGGTGTGTGTCCGTTACGCATTCGTTTAATTTGGTCAGTACATCAACAGACTCCCAACGGATAACAATTTTGTCAACGGACACTTTTATTTTCATCCGTTAGTCGTCCGTTCATGCTATGTGGTAAGGTGTTACTGAGGCTTTATATTCAGAAATGAATTATCGTTTACTTTTTGTGCAATCTTTTTGAACCTCAGGTTGCTTTTTGTTTTTATATTTTTTATCATGCAGTGAATGGAAAATTGAAAAAAGATCTAAAAAATTCTTTTTCACCTGTATGTAAAATCTTTTCATAATTTTCTACACCAGTTTCATTCCTTACTTTTGGGAAAGTCTGTTTAGTAGAATCTGTATGTTTTGTCCAATTACACTTTTCAGATACATTGACTGAAGAAGGGTACACAAATTAGCAGTCTAAGAAATACTACTGTGCCACCTATATTTATAATATTAATATTAATATTTTAAATTTTGTATTCAACAGAAGATAACGTTATGTGTTTAAAATAGCGAATTATAGTTTTGTTGTATTTTAGGTTATTTCATTTTGATCAGAAATGCTGTAATTTAAAATATGTATTACGGATAGATAGTGTATTAATGATTGTATCTATTTTATTAATTTTAGTCAGGAGTTGTCAAAAGTTTTTTTTAAACTATTTTTTTTAAGTTATGTGTGTTCTTATACATCCATCCCACTTATACTAAAGTTATTGTCTGTGAACCAATATATTTTCCATGAACCAGTAATGAAAATCACAAAAATAGTTCTCTAAAATCAGATATGATGCTGTATCTATTTCCAACAATGACCCAACATAAAATGGTTGTTAATTCCTATTTATTTCCCATGAACCAGTAATGTAAACAACAAAAATAGTTGTCCAAAATTATATATGATGCTATATTTATTTTCAACTATGACCCAAATTAAAATTTCTGAGGGATACATCTCTGAATGTAGATTCTGACCAAATATGTAATAATAGCATAGTTTCTGACAAAGAAAGTTCTTAAATACTGGGTAGTTGTAAAATTGTACATTTACTAATTATGGTCCAACTGTCCAATATTCAAATTCTAAATACATGGTTGAAATCAGCATTTCAAATGACCACAATATTTCATTTTTGGTTAAAAATCAAACTAAGTTTTTATTTTGAATACTTTGGACCTTTATGGGGTCCAGTTTGAAAAAAACAGACCCAAAACCAAAAATTGAAAACACTGTTAGATTTCACACATTAAAGAACACCAATGATTTATTTTTTGAAGAAATCAAACAAAATTTAATTTTGGACCAAAATTTGGACAAACTTTGAAAACCAAGCACAAAGTCAACCAGATGCTCCCAGCTTGATATGACCACAGAGGTCAAACCCTAAACAGTTGGGGCAAGTATGGACACAACATTCAAGCTTGATACAGCTCTGAATTAGGATTGTGATTATATAGTTTACACAGAATAGGTTTCTGACACAGAATGAATGTGGTAATTTAAATATTTAAATTGGACATTTACCTATTATGGTCCAATATCCAAAATCTAAATACATGGTTAGATCCAGCATATCAAAGAACCCCAATAATTCAATTTTTGAAGAAATCAAATAAATAGAGAATATCATATGGCTTTTTCAATATCGCATCCGTATCAACCCGAGACTCCAATATAATCCCAAGAGCTCTGCTCGAGGGATTACATTGGTTGAGGGTTGATACGGTGTGTGATATTGAAAAAGCCATATCATATACACTTTATTATATACATATACCCCAAGTAGATGTTTTTATGTGACATAACGTCATACAGATAAGGAGGTTTGAAATGACGTCATACCAGGGTTGGCAAAAACCCGGGTTTTATGAGTATTGCCCAGCCCAGTGGGAAATACTGGGAAAACCCGGGTTTTACTGCATGGGTTTTAATGAGTAATACTGGGCAATACTGGGTAATATAAAATACTGGCCTGAATTTTAAAAAGGATTCAGTGATCAAACTCAATTGCAATACATTTAAGATATTTATAAACACATTTTGATTTATAAATTAGTTATATACATTTGAAAAAGTACTATTCTTGCAACTACAAAAATGTATGAGACAAGTAAACATGTAGGCACACATTACACAAATATTAATGGAAAAGGCCTTTATCAATCAATAATTCTCTTCTGAAAGTCTATTAAATCACCCTCTCGTCTAGATTGGTCCAACTGTTAACATAAATTCAAAGAATTCATTTTTCAAATGTATATGTCTTACAATACATTAACCAGGTGCTCCGCAGGGCGCAGCTTTATACGACCGCAGAGGTCGAACCCTGAACAGTTGGGGCAAGTATGGACAAAACATTCAAGCGTGATACCGCTCTGAATTTGGATTGTGATCAAATTTTTAACATTACATGGTTTTTTTTTACACAAAACAAATGTCAAGATTTTACAAATCAATTAAAGATTTCTTCTTCAAACTTTTTAAATCTAAAATTAAATAGTTGATCATGACACAGCATAGGTTCTTGACACAGAACGAATGTGGTTTAATGAACTTAAAAGGTTTTTTTTGCCTTTGAGCAATTCACTATGCTGTTGAATATTAATTCTCTCAAAAAAATGTTTGAAGAAATATTCTTTTTATTTATGAAATCTGAAATGAGAAAAATTTAAACCCCCCCTTTTTTTCACATCCCCGTTTCCCTTTTTCCAAAACTGATATCAATTCAAATTTCTAATGGAGTTTGCAACAATAACTACTCTTTTAAATACATCATAAAATATTAAAATGTAAAATAAAGTGCTTGTTATCACTGAATGGTAAAGATTGGTTGGTAGTAAAAGTGAATATACATTGTTTATTGTATAAAACAATAAAAAAAACTTCATCAGCAACATTTTATATTGACAAATTTCCAATGAAGTTATTTACATAAAGTTATTGGCAAATAAAAATAGAAAATGACATCATAGTCATGTCTGGCAAATGTCCAACATACATTATCTAAAAACATTTTAGATAAGATAAGGAAAAAAAGCTTCATCAGCAACATTTTATATTGGCAAATTTCCAATGAAGTTATTTACATAAAGTTATTGGCAAATAAAAATAGAAAATGACATCATAGTCATGTCTGGCAAATTTCCAACATATATTATCAACTACTATTCTATACAAAGAAAGAGAACTCCAATTGAAAATTAATTGCTATTGCACAATATTGTGCAATTAGATATTTCTTGCAATTGTGCAATACTGTGCAATTGAAAATTTCTTGCTATTGCACAATACTTGATATGGAATCCTGATTTGGACCAACTTGAAAACTGGGCCCATAATCAAAAATCAAAGTACATATTTAGATAAAGCATATCAAATAAGCCCAAGAATTTAATTTTTGTTAAAATCAAACTTAGTTTAATTTTGGACCCTTTGGACCTTAATGTAGACCAATTTGAAATCTGGACCAAAAATTAAGAATCTACATACACAGTTAGATTTGGCATATCAAAGAACCCATTTATTCAATTTTTGATGAAATCAAACAAAGTTTAATTTTGGACCCCCATTTGGACCAACTTGAAAACTAGGCCAATAATTAAAAATCTAAGTACATTTTTAAAATCAGCATATCAAAGAACCCCAAGGATTCAATTTTTGTTAAAATCAAACTAAGTTTAATTTTGGACCCTTTGGACCTTAATGTAGACCAATTTGAAAAAGGGACCAAAAATTAAGAATCTACATACATAGTTCGATTCGGCATATCAAAGAACCCCAATTATTCAATTTTTGATGAAATCACACAAAGTTCAATTTTGGACCCTTTGGGCCCCTTATTCCTAAACTGTTAGGACCAAAACTCCCAAAATCAAACCCAACTTTCCTTTTATGGTCATAAACCTTGTGTTTAAATTTCATAGATTTCTATTTACTTATACTAAAGTTATGGTACAAAAACCAAAAATAATGCTTATTTGGGCCCCTTGTTGGCCCCTAATTCATAAACTGTTGTGACCTCAACTCCAAAAATCAATCCCAACCTTCCTTTTGTGGTCATAAACCTTGTGTTAAAATTTCATTGATTTCTATTTACTTATACTAAAGTTATTGTGCGAAAACCAAGAATAATGCTTATTTGGGCCCTTTTTTGGCCCTTATTTCCTAAACTGTTGGAACCAAAACTCCCAAAATCAATCCCAACCTTTCTTTTGTGGTCATAAACCTTGTGTCAAAATTTCATAGATTTCTATTCACTTAAACTAAAGTTATAGTGCGAAAACCAAGAAAATGCTTATTTGGGCCCTTTTTGGCCCCTAATTCCTAAAATGTTGGGACCAAAACTCCCAAAATCAATCCCAACCTTCCTTTTGTGGTCATAAACCTTGTGTTAAAATTTCATTGATTTCTATTCACTTTTACTAAAGTTAGAGTGCGAAAACTAAAAGTATTCGGACGACGACGACGCCAACGTGATAGCAATATACGACCAAAAAATTAAAATTTTTGCGGTCGTATAAAAATTAACAAGAAAATGTAAGAATCAAAGAGCTGAAAGCTCTGAAGAAAAATGACGCCACTGTCTCTAATATTGGGATAGTTTTTATGCAAGTCTTGATTTTCACATACCGTAATTAGTTTAACAATGCAACATGTCTCGTAAGCATATAATTGATATTCGTATATGTGTGTGTGTGAGAAGTGAAGGTGACAACTGGCTGTTTTTTTAAGACAAATGAATAGGTCAACCCTACCTGAATTGTACAAATAAATACCGTAGAAAGGCTTGTATATTTCTCACTGGTACATCGTCTGAATCCGGGTCCGTTCGCGCCCACTCATGTTCGCCCCTTTCACTTTAACACCCTACATGTTCGCAACCAATCTTAATTGGTTTTGTGTTTAATAACTCTGTAAGCAAGTGTTTTCTTATAAGTATAATTGTTGTCATTGTCTCAAAATAAAGTGAGACAGCATTTTTTTTTTTGTGTTGAATAAATCTTAATCATGTTTTAGATAGCGTATTGTTAAAAATTATAATAATCCTTTCTAAATAAAGTGGTATTTTGTCAACGTTTTATTTTGTGTTGAATAACTCTTAATCATGTTTTGGTTAGTGTATTGCTATAACTTTGTTTCATTGACTTCTTTCAAAATGAAGTGAGATTCTGACTATGTTTTTTTCTGTGTGTTGAATAGATTTTATCATGTTTTGGTTATAATAGTGGATTGCTATATTTTGGTTCCTATATTTTATTGTTTCGTTGTTTCAGATCAAAGGGACCAAGCTGTTAAAAACAATTATCTTTTGTGTTTTTCCTTTAAAATCTTCAATGTTTTACTCATACCAAGCTATAAATACATTCAGTATTTACACCAAAGCAATTTAAAACAACAATCATGATTTTCCAATTATTCAACTTGAATTTGAATTAAAATTGGGCGCGAATGAGTAGAGTGCAAACGGACCTTGGGTGCGAACGTGCGAGGTGCGAACGTGTAGGGTGCGAAAGTGTATTGGGCGCAAACAGACCTGATACCACATAGTCTGAACCCCCTTCTCCCACAAAATATTAAGTAAATAATCTTTTTGTTACTGTTATCAAAGGTCTAATGAAACTCAGGTAATTTCAAACATTTGTCAAAGAATTCTAGTCAAACCGGCACCTGGTTAATTGGCACCTGGACAAATCAGCACCTGGTTAAATCGACACCTGATATAGTCAATTCGTCACCCATGTTAAATATAAATTTTAACAGTATTTTAAGCAAAAAGAGTAAAAATAAGTAAGGGGTTGCCAGAATTTTTCTCAGTATTTAAGCAAAAAGAGTTAAATACTAACTTTCACATTTTTGGGTGTTGATGTACATTTTGTATATATCTATTTTTCTCAACTTAATGACTTTTTTGGTGTATTCTTAATGATATATATATGAGTAGTCAAAATAATTATTACGTCTGGCAAGGCTTTTTAAATTTTATTCTGGGACACCTTTCTATGACCGCAAGGCTATGTTAATTTTTTTCTGGGAAGCCTTCCTACGAACTTCGTAGGAAGACATCACAGAAAAAAAATGAAATAGCCTTGCCAGACGTCATCATTATTTGGACTAATACATGAGATATTGGATATTTTTATGCATTATTTAAACCAGTTGAGCATTTTACAGGATTGTTTGTTTAATGCTTTTTAAACTTTAATGAAAAAAAAACACCTTATATTTGCTTACTATTTGGCATGAAAGTTTGATTTATTGAAAGGGACTCATAGTTTTCCATTTTATTTTAATAATTGTCTAATTGTTGCAACAACAGCTTGGGTAAAAGGGCTTCGTTGTTTACCTTTATACACAACAACATAATTTCACTTTGGTTTCGTTGCTTACCTAAGTACACAACAACATATTCACTATGTACTTGGTAACAGTTATTAATTAATTGAATAGAAAATATTATAACAAATATTATTGGATGCCGAATTGACGTCAAATAGGTGCCGATTTGACTAGATGCCAATTTAACCAGGTGCCGACTTGACTTGTACGTTTCAATTCCTCTGCGATCGTTTGCGGTATTTTCTTGAGAAAAACCTATTTTCCATCATCAAAGTGAAGAAACTGCTTGAAAATGATTCTGGAACGCTTCATGATTATTAAAATAAATTAAATTCACTCAAAAAACAATTTTAAAACTTGCGATGTTTAAACAGGAAGTTTCAAAAGCACGTGTAAAAGAAGAAATTAACCGGTGAGAGTGGAAATCCGTACATAACAGATATCACTATAGTACGACTTTGAAAGCAAAACAGTTCCATCCTTTTGTAAAACAGTCTTTAATATACCTATCACATTAATGTTTGAAGGGTCTTAAGCTTATTCAAACCATAAACACCAAAACGGAATAAACAATAACCGATTACGTTTTGTAGTTTACAAATTCTAAACTGGTTCCCGTCAAACTACAACACTTTGTTCGAGTGTAGTGGAATACAAGCAGAAACCAGTTAGTTTGTAAACTGGTTCCTGGCTGATTACTACACAATGACCTCTCATGCATAATGATAACACAAGCAAATTCCAGTTTGTATAGAAAATAGTAAATACGAAACCAAGCGCGGTAGGCAGAGAAATGTAATGAAGTTCAGGTCGCCAGTAATGGAACAATGACTGCGTCATTTTCCAAAAATTACTTTTGCATAATTTATATGTACATCACTAATTAATAAGTAATTATTCAGATTAGGACATTGATATGTTTATATAACAATATTCAGCCTTTTCATTTCTATAAGGGTTAATGACTTGACCCTGTAGGGTGTTTATTTAGCAATATGATTGCATAGACGGTGTCTTCCTCCTTCCGCCGAAAAAATATGGATTAAAGCAACCTGTAATAAAAGTACGTTACGTCATAATTATGTCCAAAAGAGGAAACATTTCGATAAAGCGTGTCAACGTTCCAAACGCCAATACTGGTATAGTATGCAAGATGAATTAAAGAATTTAGAAGATAATCCAAAAGAATTTTGGAGGAAAATCGGGAAAATTGGAGTAGGAAACAACAGGCAAAGTATTCCAATGGAAGTGAAACTGGAAGATAATACAATATGTACCGATCCAAAAATTGTTTTAGATAAATGGAAATGTGATTTTTCAAATATGTTAAATTCCGGAAATTTATATGAAACTACCGAAAAAGATGTTAACAGTTGCATAATAACCGATGATATCCTTGATAGTGAAATAACCAATGAAGAAGTTGTTAATATTTTAAAAGTGTCAAAAGCGGGAAAATCTCCTGGTTGTGATGAAATTCCGATGGAGATGTATAAAAATCAGACAGCTATAAACGCCCTTACTCAAGTGTTCAACATTTGTTATAATACAGGAATGATACCGGAGCTATGGAGTAGAGGAATAATCACCCCGATACCGAAGAGTTCGACTTCCGACCCTCGGGACCCGATGTCTTACAGAGGAATAACATTGGCGCCAACTTCATATAAACTGTATTGCGGAGTACTGAATTCAAGATTAACTGTAAAACTTGATGAGCTAAATTGTATACATGATGAACAAAATGGTTTTAGATCTAATCGTAGTACTATTGATCATTTGTCAACAATTACAAGTATTATTGAAACAAGAAAAATGTGTAAAATGTCAACTTTTGCAGCTTTTATTGATTTCAAAAAAGCATATGATACTGTAAACAGATTTTTATTATTTTGTAAACTTGAGTCAATAGGAATTAGTAGTAAAATGTTGAATGCTTTAAAATCTTTATATCATAAAGTACAGTCATGTGTGAAAGTTAATGGGAATTTAACCCAATGGTTTGATGTGCAATGTGGTTTAAAACAAGGGTGTGTGTTATCGCCCATTTTATTCAATATTTTTATTAATAATTTAGTAAATGAAGTTAAAAGTTTAAATGTTGGTATTCCGATAGAGGAAGAGAAAATATGTATTTTGCTCTATGCTGATGATATTGTGTTACTTGCTGAAAATGAATCAGACTTACAGATGCTCTTAAATGTTTTACATATGTGGTGTCATAAAAATGATATTAGTGTTAATATGAGTAAATCTAAGATTATTCATTTTAGACCACCTTCTTTTCCAAGGTCTATTTCTACATTTATGCTGGGTAATGATAATATTGAAATTGTAATACAATATACTTACCTTGGTTTACATCTTACAGAATTGTTAAATTATGATTTAATGGCAAAAGCTATTGCCAAGTCGGCAAGTAGAGCTCTTGGGTTATTGATCGCAAAATGTAAATCAAATGGTGGTTTTTGTTACTCTACTTATACAAAGCTTTTTGACACACTTGTATGGTCAGTCATCGATTATGGTGCTTCAATATGGGGAACAAGAGAATTCTCTTGCATAAATGCCGTTAAAAACAGAGCGATGAGATTTTTTATGGGTGTAGGAAAGTATACACCAAACTTATCTCTGTATGGTGATATGGGCTGGATTCCATGCAATGTAAAGCAATGGACAGCTGTTTTTAGATTATGGTCCAGATTTTTGTAAAATGGACAATGATAGATTGAACAAAAGAGTATTTATGTGGTCATATAAGTATGGAAATAAGCCAATTAAAAACTGGTGCTTCAGAGTGATGACTAAGTTTAAAGAGTATAATCTTGAACCATATTGTAACTGTGATATATTGTTAACTAAAAATGTAATTAAGGATATAGAATGCTTAGCTATTGATTTATATAAAACTGAATGGCATAATAAGTTGGTTTCGAATGAATATGCCAAACTTCGTACTTATAAATTATTTAAAACAGAATTTAAGGTAGAAAATTACATTTGTAAAACTATTGCAGGGAAATATAGAAGTGCTTTTGCAAAATTTCGCTGTGGTGTTGCGCCCCTAAAAATTGAAACGGGCCGGTATCAGAACTTACCTATTAATGAAAGAATATGTTTTAGTTGTAATGATACCATTGAAGATGAGAAACATGTAATTTTGAAATGTCCACTATATGCAGATTTTCGTGCTGTGTTGTTTAGTCATGCTAATTCTTTCTGTCATGATTTTAATAGTATGTCAGATGACGATAAATTTGTATTTTTATTTAGTGATGAAAATGTTTACTTTTATACTGCCAAAATCTGCTATGATATTTTACTGAAAAGAAAATGTTTATTATATTCTTAACATTTGTATACTTTTAATTTGTTTTATGTTACTCTTAACATCTGTATACTTTTAATTTGTTTTATGTTTTATGTATGTATATATATATATATGTAATGTATATACCATTTTTATAGTCTCTCATAACTCTTTTTAGAGTGGCTCTTGTTTTATATTGGAAATTGTAATATTATGTAAATGTTTTATAAGAGGTGAGACTCAAATAAAATATTGTCTTGGCTTGTCTAATGTCTTGTCCTATTCCCACTTTTTAAAAATACTATTCCTTCTATTCCCACTTGCAAATAACAATAGATGTTTTGATAAATAATTTGTTTTTATAACAATCAAGGTTAATTAGAATTTCACCTAAGATTTACCGGCAACACTCCTTTTGCGCCAATTACCGTTTTTCAGGGGTATCATTTGCGCCAAAATTTTGTTTTCCAAATGTATCAATTGCGCCAATATTCGGAACTCATTTGCGCCACTTTACCTGTACACATGTATATCATAAATATTAATGATTAATATTTATTCTTATGTTTGGCTTAAAAAGTATTATATGTTCGGAGATATATTTCACCATGAAAATGAGCTTCTGGAGACTTGAAGTGCATTAGACAGTCCATGTACAGAGAGAGAAGAAACATTATTGCTTTGCTGAATATTTAATACAAGATATGCCAAAAAAAGAGAAGAAAATAAAAGCTTTTGCTGATAATTTTTTTAGCCATGCACATATGTTGATGACACAGTGCTGTGATCCCACCATCCGTTTGGGCTGAAACTCTATCTATCAGTAATAGAACAGAAGTATTCCACAGGAATTATTATGAACTGTTTTATGTATTTCATCTTTAAATGTTTGTCTTTTTGGACAATAAAGTGAAGTTACAAGCTACTACATACATTAAATTGGGAAGTAGTAAGGCGGTAAGAAGAAAGTATGTTTCAGAAAAGGAAATATTTGCCGTGTAAACTGCCGGTTCCAAGTCCGAATAAAGGAGGAGGGAAATGATTTTTCTTCTATAAATGGCGCAATCGTATGTTTTATTTTTGGCGCAAATGATACCATGTAATTTTAAAACAGGTGGCGCAAACGTAGCATTGGACAAAAAAAGTTGTGGCGCAAAAGGACGCATTTTTGGCGCAAACGGATCTCTCCCGATTTACCTGTATTTTTTTTTTAAAGCATAACATATTTGGTACACTGTCACAAGTTAGGTATAATACCCTGTTTATTTGTAATATGTTTCTTTTTTTATCAAAGAGATACTTAAAAATTAAGAAAGATTATGATAAATAGATTGGAGTTAGATTTATTTTTAATTTTTGGAATTTGTACTTAAAAATAAAGAAAAATTATGATAAATAGATTGGAGTCTGATTTAATTTTAAATTTTTTGAATCTGTAACCTTAAAAAAATGTCTGTTGTACTAAAAAATCATAATATAAACAAGAATGTGTCCTCAGTACACGAATGCCCCACTCGCACTTTCATTTTCTATGTTCAGTGGACCGTGACATTGGGATAAAAACTCTAATTTGGCATTAAAATTAGAAAAATCATCTCTGAAGAATCTAGCACACTTATCAGCTGCAAATATCATATATGGTGATGGTACATTTTACACCTGTCCGAGCCTATTCTTCCAACTGTACACTTTTCTCGCAATGAAATTGGTTGATGGAGCAATGTATCCACTCGTACACAGTTTACTTCCAGCCAAGAGTGAACTAGTATATACAAGGTTCCTTCTTCACGTGGAATAGATTGATAAACTTTAAAAGACTTTTAAACAGTGATTGTCTAATGTTTGTGCTACAATGTGTGATGTGATTTAGTTCTGTTGTATAATCTGTGTTATATTATGCTTGCTTGAATCTACCGTTGAATTTGTGTAATAAAAGTAATAAAATAATTTACTTATATTTATTTTAATTTCTTTCATATTTATTTTGTTTTAAAAAAACAACAGAATTCATACAGATTCAAAAATAACTTACTACCTGTTCTCGGCGTTTTACGTTTCCGCAAATTGGCATTACTTTTCCGGGAAAAAAAGATGACGTTTCCGGAAAAAAAAGTTTACGTTTCCGCAAATAAATATCTTACTTTTCCGGAAAAAAAGTAACTATTCCGGAAAAAATAAATTATTGCTTTTCCGCAAATAATTAAGGAATACCTGTTGATCGAAAGCAAAGCCATAATATAAAATAAATATTAAGTAAGTCAAAGGTCATCATAACATGCAAGTAAAATTCATCATTTAAATCTATGAACACGTATTTTCAAAAGACAGCACTAATCAGAAATATCTTGATATGAGTTCATAAGTCAGTTCTGGCAGAATATTTGTAGCCAACACGCCGCACAAAGTCCACAGTAGTACATTCACCGTTTACAAGTTTTGTATTTTGTTCAAGAAGGAAGTCCATCTTCTCCTTTTCACATTTCCAAACGGGTGCGTTTACAGTTAGAGTTCTCATCTTTATGTAAGATGTTGTTTGCAGTTTCAATAACACATCGATAAAAACAAAAATGTTAGGATGGCTAGCGTCAAACTGCTCGTTCAAGTGGGCATGAAAAGACTCGGCACTATTCGTGTTTTCGTAACAGCAGTATGCATTACACATTCAAAGTCATTAAGAACTACCTCGGGCTGGAAAGTTATTCTTCGGGTAGTGCACACATCAATAAGCCGATCCAACAGTTTCGTGTAACATTCCTCGGATTTAAGTGGAAGTAACGCAAATACAAGAATTCGAATGTAGTTACCGTTTTTACATCCATGTATCGAATAAACTGAGTTGGTAGAAGAATTTTGGACAGGATTTAAATGTGCCATCTATGAAAATATCAGTCATTTCATTACATAGACATACCAAGTTGGTGAAACATGAAAGTTAAACGATTCCCGAATCAAAATCATTGACTAATTAAAAGTGAAAATAAGTTTCAGTTTTGTTAGTGTTCAAATCTATTTGTCTTAATGTCTCGTGAATTTCTAATCTACATTCAGGTCATTTTGGAAACTGCTTTCGCCTGTCTCTGTATAAGGACATAGCAACATTTTTCAAGTCAATATATATTCAAATATTTATAATTTACCAGGTAAATTTCCGGAAAAGTAATAAATACAAATTGCGGAAACGTATACTTTAAATTTGCGGAAATGTAGCATTAGGACTTTGAAAAATTAGCGGAAATGCCCCCTGTTCTAATTAACAGTTGATTAAAAAATGTTTGTACAGTATAATCCTTTGTTTGCACAAGTTTCCTCCTATTCCCACATGAAATTTTACCTTTTCCTACCAGATTTATAAAAAGTGGGAATAGAGGGAATGAACCGCATAGACACTTAAATTTATAATTCACATAAACACTGCTATAAAATGCATTTATTTTAAAGTTTGGATAGTTGAAACAATACATCATGTTGTAACATGGAAATTAACAAGGTACAAATGTATTAATAATCCTAAAATATTCAAATTTTGTATTCTGCCTACATAGAAGTAGTGGAGAAAAGAATGAAATTGAATTTTCAATCTTCTAGAAACATGACTCTCAATGGTTATCTGTATAAAATGTATATATTTAGCTATAATACTATGAAACTACAACAAGACTTTACTATTTTGTGTTAAAAAAAAACTTAAAAAGTCTTATTGCCCAGTATTACCCAGTTCTGGGAGTATTGCCCAGCCCGGGAAAACCCGGGAATTCCCGCCTAGGTTTTCCAGGGCGGGTAATACTTTGCCAACCCTGCGTCATACAGATTAGGGATTTGATAAAGCCTTTGCAACAGTGACTGCAATCGATGACGTGACGTCATACAGATTAAAGGTGTGATAAAGCTTTTGCAACCGTGCTGATATCGATATCATCACGGGTGGCTGATACAGCACGCTTGCCATTGATTGTATTACACATACAATTTATCTGTATTTACTACTAAGTATATAATAAAGGTCAATATTGGACCCTTAAGAACTCAATGTAGACCAATTAGATAAAGGGGCCATAATATAAAAAAAACAACTAAATGCATGGTTAGATTCAGCATATTCAAAGAAACCCATATGTTCAATTTTTGTTAAAATCAAACAAAGTTTAATTTTGGAAGACCCTGATTTGGACCAAGTTGAACTTGAAAATTGGGCCCATAATAAAAAATCTAAGTACATGTTTATATTCAGCATATCATTAAAGAACCCCAAAAATTTAATTTTTGTTAAAATGAAACAAAGTTTAATTTTGGACCCTTTGGCCCTTAATGTAGACCAAATTAAAAACGGGACCAAAAATTAAGAATCTAAATCCACGGTTAGATTCGGCATATCAAAGAACCCCAATAATTCAATTTTTGATGAATTCAAACAAAGTTTAATTTTGGCCCCTTTTTCCTAAACTATTGGGACCTAAACTCCCAAAATCAATCCCAACCTTCCTTTTGTGGTCATAAACCTTTTGTTTAAATTTCATAGATTTCTATTTACTTATATTAAAATTATTGTGAGAAAACCAAGAAAAATGCTTATGTGTGCCCTTTTTGGCCCCTAATTCCTAAGCTGTAGGGACTAAAACAACCAAAATCAATCCCATCCTTCCTTTGGTGGTTATAAACGCTGTGTTAAAATTTTATTGATTTCTATTTAATTATACTAAAGTTATTATCCGGAAATCATCCGTCTTCGAATTTTTGCGGTCGTATAAAAATCTAAAACACTGTTGGATTGACCATATCAAATAAAACTAACAATTTTGTTTGATGCAATCAAATAAAGTTCAATTTTGGTCCTTAATTTGCACCAACTTGAATACGGTGCTGAAAATCAAAAATCAAAATACAAGCTAAGATTCAGCATATCAAAGAAACCCAACCATTTTTCTTTTTTTTTAATCGAACAAAGTTTAATTTCAATTTTAGACCTTGATGTTGACCATGCCAAAAATAAAAAAATCTACATACACGCTCAAATTCGTAGCTTCGACCTTAATATGGATCATTTCAAAAACAGACTCTTAAATCAAAGATTTCTAATTTTTATTTTGGACCCTTTTGAAGACTGGCCCCAAAATTTACAAAAAACTAAATACACAAGTAGATTCAGCATATCAAGGAACGCCAATAATTTAATTTTTAAAGAAATCAACCAAAGTTTAATTTTGGACCCTTTGGACCTTAATATGGATCATTTCAAAAAACCAACCCAAACAACCAAATTCTTAATACCCAATTAGATTCAGCATATTAAAGACCCCAAGAATTCAACACTTTTAAATTAAGCCCCATTAAAATTGCTAAAGAGTTAAGAAATAAGTAATTTAAACAAAGTATTGACTTTGGTCCCTTTTAACTAAACCAATAGGGTCATAACCCCTAAAAGCAAACTCAAACGTTATTAAATGGTAAAATGCCTTGTGGCACAATTAAAGAGCAATACATAGACTTATACTCAATTTATTGTCCAGAAATCAGTAAATCCTAGTTTTTGGTCCCTTTTCTACTCCTTATTATTAAACATTTGGACCATAACCCCCAAAATCAACCCCAACTTCATTTTTGAAGTATAGAACCTTGTGGTGACATTTCATAGAGATCATCCATACTCTTATACACAAATTATTGTCCTGAAACATGAAAAATGCTTATTTTAGACCCCTTTTTTACCCGTAATTTCTAAACAGCTACAAAAATAACCCCCAAAATAAATCCCAAACCTTCCTATTGTATTGTTGAACCTTGTTCTAAAATTTTGACCAAAGATATATACACTTATACTTAATGCATTCGGTATCGTGTTACCTTAAACTAAAGTTATTGTCTGTGAAGTGTGAACCAATTTATTTTCTATGAACCAGTACAACTGACCTTTTTTGGTCCCTCATTACAAACCCGCTAGGACAAAAGCCCCTAAAAACAATCCCAACCATTCATTAGTGGTATGGAACCTTGTGCTAATATTTTATAGAGATCCATGAACCCAAGTAATTGTCTGCGAACCAAAGTTTCACAGCTACACCATAACGTAACACAAAGGCAAATAAATTTGCGGTCGTATAATAAATATGTATTAACAAAAAATCATTGTAAAATTGGAAATCTTGTCATAAAGCGAAGTTAAGCATGCACTCAAATTAATTTTATGTAGTTGTTAATAAAATATGTATTATTCATCGTTGTAATATCAAACAATTACGTTACAATATTTGTTATTTCAAATTGAGACCCTGTGTCAAAACTTATTGGTTGACATCATTTACGAAACGGCCGCCAAAATAAATAGTGCTTGGGCTTATAAAAAAAATCACATGTATAAAGAACACATCTCCTGGTCTCAAAATTTAAGAAAATGGATACTACGTGAACTTGAAAAAGAAAAAAAGGCCCCTCATTGACATGCCAGTGTTCTAGTTAGTGGTCGTTTACAATTATATCATTTTCTAGTATGTTTTCCATCATACCTCAGATACACAGGCCCACATCCTGTTAAATTCGCCAGTTGATAATTCATCTTTATCAGCATGAGCAATCAAATTTCTGTGATATTTAATTCTGGCTAAATCTGCTCCATCACTGATTTCTGTTGCTGGTGGTAATTTGTTAAATCCAAGGGACGGTGGAGAAATGGAGGACAAGTTTCTCAGTAAACAAATCATTAATGTTACATCATAATTAGCCGCAGAGGTATAACCTGCAATCAAAGAAAGCTAGATTTTAGGAAATTCAGTTCAATTTTCACCTTTATTAACATATCTTATAGACATTTTTAAGAAGTAGGTTACCTCAAATGGTAATATTCATTCAGGAGTTATTAGAGGGAAAGATAGGCAAATGCCATGTGATCAGTGCCTACCACAGTTTGAAACTTGTATTATTTACCGTAACATATTAAACGTATACTAGTATAACTTATATCTGCATTTCCAATCATGTTAAGGAAACTGTATGCTTGCATTTTAAACTAATTTGTCATTTTACATTTATACATAACATATGAATTGCTAATTTCTAAAGAACTAAGGCCTACAACAGATTATAACCAGAACATATATAGGACCTAAAAGAATGAAACAAAAAATTCCAGACACATTGCCTATTTCATGCTGATTTTCACAATTGAAATGATGAAAAAATTGTCTTGGAAACAAACAGGTATGAGTTAGCCCATGTTCCTTTAGAAACAACACCATTGAATTTTTATGCACGGAATTTTCATCAAAATTTTTATTTTTTTACACTGTGCATCATACGTTACTGAGGGAAGACCGAACAGTTAAACAGAAATAATTAATCAAGAGGTTGGATGCAAGAGATGCAAATTAAAATCTCAAAACTCTGGGGACGGAACTAGTAACAGCTCTATGCACTCGATTTCATCATAAAATTAATATAACATTTGTCGTAGGAAAATTCAGTGTCAAGTATTGCATCGTAAACATTTTTTTAACGTACCGGCCAAATTAACATTCCAGGCCAACATGACAATCTGATTGATACATGTAACAGGTTTTCTAGCAAAATATATGTTCTGCAATTGGAACATGTGTTTGCTAATTTATCATTTTGTCCTTTCTTCAACAATCTTTCTTCATTAAAAAAAGAAAAGAAGAAAAAGCGCACACAATCATCAGAACTTTGTGAACAAATTATCGAAAGTTAGATTACAAGTACAGCGAATAATTAGTTTACGGTTGTCAATAATTAAGATCACATCATTTTATAAGAAGAAATTAGCATAATATCAGCGATAAATTGAGAGTTCACGATTAGCATAGGAAAAGCAAATAAGCATCAATAGAGTTTAAAGCCTTCGTTGTAGCCTAGTCAATTTAGCTCTAAAATTTCTCAACCTGCAACTTTATAATTGCAACACAAGTTTTTTTAAGTGCAAATTAGAATATAGAAAAGTACTAACAACTTATCAAATATCTACATTGATACATAATAATTTGAGGAAAAGGTTATTTTGGGGTGAAATATGTAGATTTTTTGAGAAAAAAATATTGAAAACTTATTCATGGTCACATTTTCTGAATTATACCATAGTGAGATATTAAACTTTATCTAACATCATTTTCTACATAAAATAGGTCAAAAACAATGTTGATACCCAACTGTCTCTCCTTAGAGAACAAGGAATTGCAATTTACGACCTTGACTGCAGCATGAATGCGAGTTTAACTCGTATGGAAACTACTCCTTTCTTATAAATCAAGACTTAAGGATTATGTAACCTTGTGTTGATTCAATAATAAACACTAGAACACACCCGCAAAATCGCGGGCATACAGCTTGTGAACTGTTGTAGGATATTATGTATGAAGAATTTCATAAAAGGTACCAAAAGCCCTCTCCCTTTTTCCAAAGTCCGATATTTGTTTTCTTTCTGTTAAATTCAATTCATTTTCGTGTTTCTGGCCTCCGACCACAATTATTCTTCTCCTTTGCTACAATGCTTCTTTAATTTAAATTAAAAATTTGCACAGTTTCAAACATGTAATAAATGTAACTGCTTGTTACCATTATAGACCATTATGAGTCTAACAAAATATGCTTCTAGGACAACCCATCAGTGCTTTTTCTTTTAAGAGCCTTATTAACGTGCCATTGGTGGGATATGAATCATGTATAAATGACTAAGACCGACTAAGGCTTATTTGAGGGGTGGTCGGAGGGGTCCTGATCCCAAAATCCCTGGCTTATAACCATGAAATCCCGAGATGCAGAATTTAAAGAAATTCATATCCCGAAATCGAATAAAAAATTCCATGATCTTAAAAACACCCGATCCCGCCGCACCGAAAAAGGTCCTGCCTCCCTCTAAACTCTACCTTACTTTCATTTTTGCCAAATAACTATTTTCCCTTTCAACAATATTTTGTTTTGCCCCATTATGTTTTCTAGTCTGTGCATCAATGCGTTCGGTCGTCCGTCCGTCCGTCTGTCCCGCTTCAGGTTAAAGTTTTTGGTCGAGGTAGTTTTAGATGAAGTTGAGCATGTTTTACTTATTTTAATATATATGCAAGTGGTATGACCCCTTGAATAGTGAACATTTCAAAAGAAACAGTAGACAGAATCAGGGACTTTCTATACTAACATAGAAAGTCCCTGACAGAATACAGAGAGTCTCTATATATATTAAAGTAGTATAATCGTAGTTTACATGTAGATAAACACGAAAAATAATTGTCCTCTCTAAGGAGGTATAATAGTTGTGGTTTTTGCGATTCAAACACCATGATATATATGAAACGCGAAAAATAATTGTCCTCTCTAAGGAGGTAGAATAGTTGTGATTCTTGCGATCTAAACACCATAATATGGAGAACGCTCTAAATGGCTTATTTATTTTTCATTTTTGTTATCTATCATACCATTGGTTGTACTTGTGTCACATGTTTTACTTATTTTAATATATGTGACTGGTATGACCCCTTAAATAGTAAACATTTCAAAGAAAACAGTAGACAGAATACAGAGAGTATCTATATATTAAAGTAGTATAATCGTGGTTTACATGTAGATAAAAGCGAAAAATATTTGTCCTCTATAAGGAGGTATAATAGTTGCGGTTCTTGCTATCTTAACACCATTATATGGAGACTTATTTTTCATTTTTGTTATCTATCATACGATTGGTTGTATTTATGCATGTGTCAAACCGGAAATCATATCTATGACTAAAAGTCAGTCTGATGACGGAATCATATCCGGACTCCTTTTTTGTCGTGTTTCTCCCAAAATAACTCAATCTGAATAATCATAAGAATGGATGACAAATGCGACTATGCATGTTACCTATAGGACACAGAGGCATGATGATTGATTTATTGTGGAAGGAAGAGAAGCGACACACAAAATGAGGTCTTCTCTTTTAATAGTATAGATATGGAAATTTTATAGGAAGTCCACAGTCTTTATCCTTGTACTTTCATATTTGGCAATTTGATGACTGATAGATATAGGATTATTGCATGCAGTGCTATTTATACCACTGTCCCAGGTTAGGAGGAGGGTTGGGATCCCGCTAACATGTTTAACCCCGCCACATTATTTATGAATGTGCCTGTCCCAAGTCAGGAGCTTGTAATTCAGTGGTTGTCCTTTGTGTATGTGTTACATATTTGTTTTTCGTTCATTTTTTATATAAATAAGGCCGTTAGTTTCCACGTTTGATTTGTTTTACATTGTCATATTGGGGCCTTTTATTGCTGACTATGCGGTATGGACTTTGCTCATTGTTGAAGGCCGTACAGTGACCTATAGTTGTTAATGTCTGTGTCATTTGGTCTCTTGTGCATAGTTGTCTCATTGGCAATCATACCACATCTTCTTTATTATAGCATTGATTTCCTTAAAACAAGTTTATTAATGTAGTTATTGGTTAAAACACATAAAAATATGGACCAAATCAAGTACACCTTTTAGGGTGCGCTCTACTTTAGTGACTCAGCACGAGGTATTTTGAAATTTACAGGTTGGTTAGAACTTTTTGTAAACAATTAACGCTAGCACATCATAGAAAAGCAAGTGAGTAATCTTTATTTCAAATTTTTTAACAAAAATCTCTGTATTAAAGCCTAAAGGCTGTAGATTTTCTATTAAAATCTTGATTTATTTGTCACAAAGTACTCTTTTTCTATTAAGTGAAATAAAACAGTAAATAATAATGCTTTTCATCAAGTTTCCCCTTGGTGTATGTACAAAATGGCCTATCTCTATTATTCGATATATTTGTATAGTCGCCGTCAGCTGAAATTCGTAGCGGTTATCGGTAAAAATAATCTAAACTATCAATCGCGTTCACTCGAGATATAGTTTTTTACATTCCATTCATAAATCGCAAAAAGAAAAACCACTACTGACCTACCTTTTAAGTGATCGCACTGTAATAATCCTGACCTTCACTTTTTCATAGACGATTTTGAATGGTGGAATCAGCCATTGTTTTTACCGGAAGTGTTTCCGTGGAGTTCAATTTCATAAAATTTGCATAAAGCGCGGGAAACCTTATCACATCAATGAAAGGAACATTTCAGGAAACTGCGTACAGTGACGAATGTCATATGTAAACAAATGATCCTCATAGAAACGAAAGATGGCGGAATTACAATGGAAAATATTCTGGAAAATGTGAAGGTCAGGATTATTACAGTGTGATCACTTAAAAGGTAGGTCAGTAGTGGTTTTTCTTTTTGCGATTTATGAATGGAATGTGAAAAACTATATCTCGAGTGAACGCGATTGACAGTTTAGATTATTATTACCGATAACCGCTACGAATTTCAGCTGACGGCGACTATAGTTTTGTTACAATTGAAGTTTGAAAAATTCGTACAAAAATGGCTACAGAAGGGGTCATAAACCTTAATTTATAAGAAAGGAGACCGTTTGATTTCGTATTTCCATTGTCCGTTCTTCCAAAAGGCTATTAATTTACCTCGGGTATTTGTGTCCTTTGATTGAAATTGACCTTCGTAAGAAACACTACGGTCGGGTGTCTTGCAAGACACAGGACCTGCTTAGCCTTCCTAAGAACCAGAGGTTGTCACCTTTTTTTTTTGGTGTGTGGAGGGGTACGTGTTTTTCATCTGCATTTAGTTTTCATTGTGTAAATGTCTTTGTTTGTCCTTTTGTGTCTTATATGTATCCGGAATTGTCATGCGTCCTCTGATTGCCTTTCTATTAACGCTTCGGTTGTCGACTCTTCATGATCTTTCCATTTTATCAAATTAATTTTATATTCTAAAATAACAATGTTTATAAAATAAATAGCAAAGTAAGGAACTCACTAAAATTTTACTATCGTTTCATGAAATCTGGTATAGTAAGAAACAGACAGGGTATTTTTCATGTTTAAAGCAGTCACTATAATATATGCCTGGAGTTTCTGGGGGTATTCGCTTCCCTGGCCAACGTCTAGGGTGCTGCCATATGATCCTCAACTAGGGTAATACCCTGGGCCAATTGGGGACTAAGCGATCTATAGCCCCAATCACTATAAAGATCAAAGGTATTTACAAAATAATAGTTTGGGTGTGAAGAGGCGTGTGATTTTCATAAGCATAGCATACTGGAAAAATGCCCTAAAAATTATCATTTTCTGCATAAAATGTTACAAAAAAAATAGATTAGTTCTTATTGCACTTTTTTTTTAACAGCTAGGCCCCTGGTACATAATCCTTAAAAGAGGTCTGGCATGTATGGCATGATAGCTATGTCACCGGGAATGCGTCATTTTTTGTCCGATGATTTTCAACAATTTTGCATTCGTCACGGAATCAATATTTTGACCTTACTAGTTTGCCGTCCAACTGGTTTTTTTTTTTTAGACTAGTGGCATATCAAAGTGATTCATTCTTCAATACTTAGTATTAAGAACATACTTCTTTTTGCCAATACTTACAACTTGTTTGCTTTAAATGTGTTTTATGAATTTATTCAATCGTTCATCATCAATTTCTTCGTCTGTTGAAGCCTATCAGATTTTTCCTCAACACCTTAATTGTTGTTTTTGTTTGGTTTTTTTTTGTAAAGGGACGGAACACCACTATTTACTTGGCCATGTATTGAAATAAGCCCTGCCTACTAACCTAACATGAAATATACACAGTCTCCGCGCGGTTGTTTATAGCCAAACTTTTTCCTAGAAATGTATAGGAGGTAAGATAACAGTTCCATATTCCCTGCCCAAAGATATACATTTAACTTACCTGTACTTGTGTACATAAGATCCATTTGTTTCCTGTTGATAATTTTAGAGTTAAAAAGATTATCAATTTTTTTTCTGTTTGTGGTTAATATGCTTGACAGTGACGCTGCTGGGAAATAATGATCGAACTTATCCCTTACTGCTTTTGGTGCAATATTGCTAATCAATCGAAACATTCGAAGGAAATTATCCTCTTCTTCAGGTAAAGAACCCATGGTACGTTTATCTGCTTTGGTTAATGAATCTGTGGTACTCTTCTCTTCTTCGGTTAAAGAACCTGAAGTCGACCATTTACGGATTTGTTTTCATTGTTGGTACTGGAATATACTGTTAAAATAAATGACCTCATGAACAGGTAGAATAAGGTAGCAATAATAATAATAATAATATGTTGAAGTTATGCACGGTGCTGCTTGAGAATATCTGACAAATTTCTGGAAGCGGGTACAATTTTCGTGTAATTAAATCCTCTTACAGCTTTCAAACTTAAACTCTTATCAAACTTACTAGAAAAATTGCATATGAGCTGAAGTTGTGCATCTGCAATTATGGAAATGTTTTAGGAATTTCCACATTTCATATTTTGAATATTTTAATGTTCAGTAGAGCATTCTCCATTGTTTAAGAAATATTCTGTGAACCTGACCATCTTTGATCTTTTTTATTTTATTTTCTTATCTTTTTTATATTAGTAATTAGGCCTCTGGTGGTAACTCGTCTCATTAGCAATCATATACCACATCATTTTACTTATATAAGCTCACATAAGAATGTGAACAAAGATTTGTAAATGAATTTTGTTTATGCATCACTATTGTTATGACAGAAATAAAATATTGTGTTTAATATAAACTGTTATCACAGAGATATGTCTCGCCTTTTTGTAATTTTGATTATGCAAATGTTGACATCAAAATAGCAATACTTTTTAAAACATCTTACACTAGTTATATGCAAATATTCAATGAACCATGACTGAGTTACATGGCTAAACAATCTCCATGTAAATGAGATGTGCAAATGCTAATACAACTGCATACCAAATACCATTGACTTATTATAAGTCGTTCCCAAACTTAATACAGACATTAACTTGTAAACTATGTAAAAGTTTCAAAGTCAATGAACCATGAAGAGGGGGTGGGGCTATACAATCTCCATGGAAACGATACTTGCAAATGCAAATAAATTTGCATACCAAATATCATTGACTTACCATTAGAAGTTCATCTTAAACTGATCTAATCACAAACTAATACATGTAAACTAAGATAAGTTTCAAAGACAAAGTCATTAGACTGTGACTGAGGGGCGAGGCCAAATATTTTCCATGGATATGAGATGTGCCAATGCTTATACAACTGAATACTAATTAGCATTGGCCTACCACTTATTGTTCCCCTTCAACTGACCTAATCACAAACTAATACATGATAACTTACAAAAATTTTCAAAGTCAACATGACTAAGGGGGCGAAGCCAAATTATCTCCATGGAAATGAGATATGCCAATACTTATACAACTGCATACCAAATATCATTGACCTACCACTTGTGGTTCCCCATAAACTGACCTAATCACAAACTAATACATGTAAAATAAGAAAAAGTTTTCGAAGTCAATAGACCATGAGTGAGGGGGCAGGGCTAAATAATCTCCATGGAAATGCGATGTGCCAATGCTTATACAACTGGATACCAAATATGATTGACCTAATACTTGTGGTTCACCATAAACTAGACCTAATCACAAACTAAAACATTGTTGACGCCATCGCCGCCGCCGACGCCGGAAACAGCATACCTATGTCTCGCTTTCTGACTCCGTCAAGGCGAGACAATTAGTAAATCCTTAATTTCATCATTATGATATACTCACCAAAAAAACCTGCTCCACCACCTGAACAAATTCCTATTCCAGCTAAATTAGCAAAGTGTACTTATTATAGCAATTGTAGTAAATGTACTCCTACAAATAGCGTAATAGGTTCCATCTTGATGTATTCAAATATAGTGTTTGATCCTACAAAATATGTGAATATAATATTGACTATATAATACATTTAACTATATTAGTCATTTCAAAATAAAGTACAAATCCGGAATCTGAACAGCACAAAAAAGAAAATGATTAAATTCAAATTAGTTCAAATAACTAATAGCATATTGCTGTGTTTACATTTTTTTTCAAAATATGAAATCCTACCAACACCCAAGAATGATTTTATTTGAAATGGTGTGCCAGCTGGTGTTCGATTTTGTCCATCCTGTTACTTTTCTGACAGTAAAAGTGATAAGGGGAAAGAAAATATCCAATGAAAAGAATGACTCGTACTTATAAAGCAGTGTACATTTGAAATCATATTTACATTTATCATTTATGTACGTAGTTTACTAAAAAAAAATCAGATATTCTGTACGTTCAAAAAAATCCTCTACACAATTTAAAAAAAAATAGTGGAGACACCGAGACAGTGTCAGCGAAAACTTACTATTATGTCCGTTTTCACTGCACTTATGTTTATTGTCAAAATCATTTTACACAATTTGGGGGTTAGTAGGAACGAACAAAGGCAGTGACAGGGTGAACAAGGTTGTAACAGTAGAGACAAAACAATATTTAGGTCACACAAATCAATAACAAAAAACATTTCGGAATTTCCTAGGGATACAAAACCAGATTGATAAGTAAGGTAACATTTTAAGCGAACTATTCATACATGTATTATCCCTGCCCTGCTGTTTCGAGTCTCTATTGTCTATGAAACTTGGTATCGTCCGGGTTGTTTTTTTCTCTCGAAAGAATGACCTATCGTTCTGAAAGAAAATAACTCCAAATAGGTAGATGAGACCTTATAGTACGGTGACAAATAAGGTAAATTTAAAAATTTAATGGATCGAAATACCTCACGGATAATTTTGTTCTTATTTTGTAGATAATTATAATACCCTTTGATAAACTAAAGGCATGTCGTAGAGTGCCAAAGTGGTGCAGATTTTTGAATACTGCGGTCGATGAGGGTTTCTTATCGTCGAGTTGCAAGTTGCGAGTTAAGAAAGTCGAGTTGCGAGTTAAGAAAGTCGAGTTGCGAGTTATAAAAGTCGAGTTGCGAGTTAAGAAAGTCGAGTTGCGAGTTGCGAAAGTCGAGTTGCGAGTTGCGAAAGTCGAGTTGCGAGTTAAAAAAGTCGAGTTGCGAGTTAGGAAAGTCGAGTTGCGAGTTAGGAAAGTCGAGTTGCGAGTTACAAAAGTCGAGTTGCGAGTTACAAAAGTCGAGTTGCGAGTTACAAAAGTCAAGTTGCGAGTTAGGAAAGTCGAGTTGCGAGTTAGAAAAGTCGAGTTACGAGTTACGAAAGTCGAGTTGCAAGTTACAAAAGTCGAGTTGCGAGTTACGAAAGTCGAGTTGCGAGTTACAAAAGTCGAGTTGCGAGTTACAAAAGTCGAGTTGCGAGTTACAAAAGTCGAGTTGCGAGTTAGGAAAGTCGAGTTGCGAGTTACAAAAGTCGAGTTGCGAGTTAAGAAAGTCGAGTTGCGAGTTACAAAAGTCGAGTTGCGAGTTAGGAAAGTCGAGTTGCGAGTTACAAAAGTCGAGTTGCGAGTTAAGAAAGTCGAGTTGCGAGTTAAGAAAGTCGAGTTGCGAGTTACAAAAATATTGTTTACACCGAATTTTCAGGTTTGATTCACATTTGATAAACAAAACATATGCATGTACCCGAACTTAGTTATTCCCGTGATTGTGGGATTTGAAACAGTTATATGTGATACTTATTTATAAGAGTCTAATATAAGTTAAGTTCTGGAAGCATTTAAAAAAAATTAATGTATCCTTAATGGACGAGATCGATCTTATTTAATCCACTACAACATAAAAAGAACCGATCTGACCATAAATTACCTTTCGTAGAGGGGCGTAAAGGGGGGGTATCTGCACGGAAGAACGCGAAATAAAATTGCCATTTCACGATGAACGAACAATTAAAAATGTCTTGCACGTTGATCTTTTTACCGATTTCACGAAACACGGTGAATAACGAACCTTTTTCACGGCTGCACGTGAAATAAAAATGGCAAAACACGTTGCACGAAAATAACCCTTTACCACCCTCTTCGTAAACACATTATTCTAAAAATAGAATAGTAAAGGAAATTCTGCATCTCGCGCGAACTATAACACATTGCAATATCATTGAGAAAATAGTTTGTTCATTGGAATTTCGTATGGACTTATTAATCATTATTTTGGATCATACATCACAAGTCATTAAACTTCAACTTCAACTTTTATTAACACTCTAGACAGTTTACACTGTAACAAGAGGCAGACAAGTAATACAAGTAATAATTTACAATGGTGAACAAGATAGAAAGAAATATACATACATAGTTCATTATACCTAATTCTCTGTACACAAGTATACACATACATAACACGTGATAATTATTCAAAGCTATAATAATGGGATCTGAGATCGCCAGTCGATTACATGTAAGTGATAATATATTAGAATTATAGATATTTCGTAAGTTTTTTGATAAAAATAGACAAGTTATTTAACACTTTTACATTACATAAAGACATCAAACCTTTCATTTTATATTCTGAGGGGTTAACAATATAGTAATTTGGAATATATGCACGTCTTAATTTTTTAACCTCGTCATTTTGACATACAAATAAGTAATGAAACTGATTTCCAATACAATTATTTTTACACAAAGTACATAGTCTTTCCTCTTTTGGAATATTATGCCATCGACCAGTTTCTAGTGGAATTTTGATATTTGAGCATCTAAGTTTGGTAATATATATTCTATTTTCTTTTTTTAATCTTACCAAATAATTTTCTAAACAAAAAGCGTGTTTAAACAGTAAATAATATCCACCTCTAGAAGAGTTTTCAGCATCACTAAACCACTTTTGAATAAACTGATCTTGTAAAATTTGCTTAACATATATTTTGATGTCAACATTTCTTAAAATACATTGATTGTTCCATACATAGCTTAAACCTGTGTTGTCTAATGTAGATCTAATACAATTAATCCACTTAGAAACAATATTTCCAGAATTATGCATCTTATACAAAAATTGGTATAATAATCCTGATAATTTCGTGCTGTTTAACAATAATTTTGACCAGAATGATAAAATTCGTAATCGTACTTTAATTTCCAAGGGATACGTGCCAGTTTCACCGTACACCATATAATTAGGAGTACTGCTTCTTAATGAAAGAATTCTTTTCAAAAATTTTAAATGAACTCTTTCTAAAGCATCTATGTTTTCGAAACCCCATATTTCACAAGAGTACATCAGTATGGGTTCAACCAAAGAATCAAACAATTTTAGTTGCAAATCAATAGGAATATTTAAATTCCTTATTTTTCTGTAGAGAGCATAGAGTGCCTTTTCTGCTTGTTCTATCAATTTTTTTCTGGCATTTGTAAATCTACCGTTACAATTAAACAGCAAGCCTAGATAAGGATAAAAATCTACTATTTCAATATCAGAACCATATAATTTAAAATCATGTAAGTGGTTTCTTTTGCTTTTTCTTTTTGAAAATATCATAATCTTTGTCTTATCTGTGTTCACAGAAAGTTTCCATTGAGTACAATATAATTCAAACATATCTAATGTATTTTGCATATCACTTGCTGTTTCAGCAAGTATGATAGTGTCATCTGCATAGAATAAGATAAAAATTTGTAAATATAGTCCAATATGTTCTTGACAATGCGTTGATACTGTTTCGAGTCCATTTATGTTATTTTCACACAAAAATTCTTCTAGATCCGAAAGAAAAATAGAAAACAAAAAAGGTGATAAATTTTCTCCTTGGCGTACCCCGAGATCACTAGAAAAGAAGCCAGAAATATCATTTCCCTTTTTGACACAAGATTTAATGTTATCATACATATTAAAAATCACTCTTAAAATTTTTCCGGTAACTTGATTTTTTACCAACTTTTGCCATAACCCCAATCTCCAAACAGTATCAAACGCTTTCTTAAAGTCGATAAACGTACAATAAAGTTTTTTACCAAATGATAAATATAATTCTATCAGCACATGTAAACAAAATATGTTATCCAGAGTTGAATAGCCTTTCCTGAAGCCAGCTTGTGCTTTTGGAATTATTTCAAATAAGTCTGCATATTTTGAAAGATATGTGTGTAGACTATCGCTAAATAACGAACGGCCAATGCGTTTGAAGATGAGGATTTGCAGAAAACAAATAGAACTTTTTTATTTAGAAGATAATAAAAAAATAGCCGAATCTACGTTTACTTTTCGTATTCCATCCATCATTTTTAAACACGCCGAACATGCGCAGATTTATTTTCATATCTGAATATAACATTCACCTGAAAAAAGCGATCGATCTAAGCATTCACACTTGAAAAAAGATCGATTCAAATAAGATTGATCTTTTTAAAACTACATCGATATCTTGAAGTAGACTTTTTAAGACCGATTGAAGATTGATCTTTTCCGTTTTCATTATTCCATCCATCGTTTTGAAAAACGTGTGTTTTTGCCGCCAAACATAGGTGAGGGGGGGGGACAGGGGTAAGGGAGACAGGGAGAAAGGGGTTAGGAGAAAGGAGAAAGGGGTGGGAGAAAGAAGAAAGGGGGTAGGAGAAAGGAGAGCAAGGCTGGGAGAAAGGAGAAAGGAGAAAAAATAAAATATCTCTCAAAAGGAGATGTTTTATTCTAATGGGAGAAAGGAGAAGATGGCTGGGAGAAGGGAGAAGGGTACCCCCTGTCCTCCCCCTCATAGGTAGTAATTTCCATGCAATCGTGAGAGATATGTACAATAAAAGTGAATTATGTGCTAAAATAGACAATGTGCTAACTTCTAATTTTTATTCCCAAATTGGAGTAAACTAAGGGGATATTTTGAATCCCAACTTTTCAAGATTTTTATAAATGAATTTTACCGGATGCATTTAATGAAACTCCAGATGCTGTTGATATAAATGGCAGCAGAATTGACTGCCTCATGTATGCAGAGGATCTTGTTATTTTTTGTCTAATTCCAAGGCAAGTCTTTCAAAAACGATATAACAGAATGTGTTTACAATTATAAGTATCTAGGTTTAAAATGTATATTGACTTTTTAAGCATGGAAAGGGAGAGTTATACAAGAAAAATCACTATAAGCAATATTCAAATTGCGAACTTCATCATCTTACAATCCAAGTAATTTTACTCTATAACATATATATATATGACCATACAATAAAACCTATTTTAATGAATGACAGTGAAATTACAGGAATGTCCAAAATATATCTGCAGCATGCCAGAAAGAAAGTGAATATTTATTACAGCACCTTTACATATGAACGATTTTTTAGATGAATCCAATTTAAAATATATGAAATATATTTCAGGTTAAACAAATAGTCTTCTAACTTTATAAATGTGTTAGGAGAGCTTGATATATTCTCTTTATATTTTTCAGTTGTATTATCAATTATGAAATATCGGTTTAGAATTAAAAAAAAATATGAAAGATGGTTTACTATATGATACCTTTATGTGTAACAAAAACATGTTCACTAATAATATTGAATGCTTTAATTCATCCATACACATACATTATTTTTTTCAAAAAGCTGAAATATTCATAATTTGCAAGTAAAGCTTGACTTTGTTATCAAGTCAGTTAAGCAAAAACTTTGTTATAGTTTGGTAAAATTTTGGAACACAAAAAGAATATATACAAAGAGTAGTAAATTCGATTTTTATTTCAAATTAAAAACTTGTTTTTCTAAAGAAATGTATCTACATGAATCTTTAAACAATTTTTTGATGAAGTGTCGTCATATTTAAAATCAGAATCAGTGCCCACGATCTCAAAATAGAAAGAGACAAGATATAAAACTTTGTATATAGCAAGAGACCATTTTAAAGGATTTGTAAGAAATGTAGTTGAAGATGAACAACATTTCATTACAAGTTGTCCAGCATGTACAAAGATGATCTGTGGGGAGATGTTTTTCAAGGAGATATTTTTCAGTATTTTTGCTAATTTTTCTCAAATGAGACAAAATTTGTTTTGTTATGTATATTTGAGAATGTGTCTGTACATAAATATTTAGGAAACTACATTTGTATATTATTACAAGTCTAGATGTTAAACAAAATGTAAATGAATATATGTTACTTAACAATGATAATTGTAATGATTTTATAGTTCAGGTCTTGTGTTGAATTAGATGTATGTGACTTATTTAGAATAATATTTCGTTTCAACGTATAAAATATGGCAGTGGCTGTTTTGTCGACTCCCTTCGGGGCTATTTTACCAGCTCCAGCAGAATAACGATTTATATAGAGTTTTGCTATTTTGCCGGTTTTATTTAAGTTAAAAATAACTTATAATTGACACTTTATCAAACATGTGAACACTATATAACTCAAGTTAAACCTAAGTGACTCAGGCCGTGTTCACATTGACCTAAATTCGGTGTTGTGTTTGTGTAACTCACACGTAAACTAAACACAATTGCGTTCCCATTGATAAAACTCAATGTTTACATGTAGTTTAAATCATGTTTTACCTACACACAGTCGATAGTCAATGTAGGCCATGTGTAGGTTAAGTGTACACAAAACTGCATTTAGGACATTAGTTTTATCGTGTAAATATTTAAGGAGGAGACTATTTTTGAGTAAAATTGATATTTTTGATAATTATTAGTTGTCTAAATTTTACAGATTTTTTTTGGTTAAAAAAAATTAACCAACTTTATTAACCCCTAATCAAGACTCAAAGCAGCATCATTGCCGAACCCATAAGGCAGCAACCAATTGATTTTCGGGGGGGGGGGGGAGCTATTATAGTCGAGTATAAAACATAAAGGCAAGGGGGTGGGGGTGGTGAGCTATGGATTTTGTTTTGGAAACAAAAAATGTTTCCAGTTTTTGGCCCATGTTTGTTTCACCCTCAGCTGCCACTATATATAATGCTAAAATTGATTTCGACTTGTCACCAAAATTTGTCCTATAAAAAAAATCAAAAGCTCACGCCCCCCTCCCCCTCCACAAAAATTTAAGTAAATAGTTGCTGCCTAATTCATTTGAAAAGGTCTTCCCGAATCGACTTGACGTACACAGAAATATTCGCCACTGGTCTTTACTCAAAAAACGATTCACGCATAAATGCATGATTTAAAAAAATGTGAGGTAAATGATCAGTTTGTCTAGTATCTCAGTTCCGTTAAATAACACGTAAAATAAATTAAAAAAACGTTACCCTATTCCTTTACCAAATATTCCTTGGAGAAGAAAAACCATTTGAAACGAACAGAAAAGATAAAAATGTAGTGATCCATAATATCTCAATCCTTTTTTTTTCCGGCTGTAAGCACGCTGTTGCAGCTAACGTTTTCTAATGCGTTTTCGAGACATCTCTAGTGATATTCAAACTACTGCAAATTATAAAAATGGCTTTCATAAAGTAGCAACCACTTAACTTACGTACGTTTTTATTCCTTTTTTTTTCGATGCTGGTGATCAAACACTTTTTTTTTCAATATTTAACACTATAATGTATGGGGAAACTCTTGATTCAGAATAATTTTTTTTATTATCTGTATGACCCTTTTTTTTTTTTTTTTTTTTTTATCAAATTGGGGATTGGAATATTTCCATTCCCATCCCCCACCCCTCTTTTGAAGTCAAATAGTTGTTCTCTTACCGCTAGAAAATTTTTTCAAAAAATTTCAATTCAGTTCTACGTAATGAACATTTAAATGACATATAGTTTACAAGTGGGAACAAATCTTATGTACAGGTAGCTAAACAAGGTGTATAGATGTGAACAAATGTAATGTGAAACCAGTGTACACTACACTAAACTAATTGTAAACATGTTTACTCTACACGGCGTTTGGTGTGAACACGGCCTCAGTTTAATAAGTTACCCAATACTTTAAAAAAATACTTATGAAATCACGATGTAGCAATAATCATTTTATACTTTCCAATTAAATCTTACCTGTAAAATGGCGCAAATGTAGTTTTTACAATAGTATCTTTGACAGCTACATTTATAAAATAAAGAATAAAAACGGGGAATGAGTCAAAGAGATAGCAACCAAATCAAAATATACAATTCATCCAAAGGTCATTGGGTCTACAACACAGCGAAAAATCACACACCTAGAGGGAGCCCTGAGCAGGCCCCGAAACACAATATTAGATAGATCAAGAATATAGACGCCATTCTATGCTGCTAAATATAAAGATGAACCAAAATTAAAACATATACAAGAGCAACAAATGCTAAAGGTTCCTGACATAGGTCAGACAAAAAAATGCGGCGGGTTTAAACTGGTTTTATTCACGCCCATCATATCCCCTTCATTTCTAGCCAATGTATAAGACATATATAATTTTAACATCCTCAATTTTAGGTGTCACTGACAAACAATAAATTTTGCGGTCCCTAACGAATATTGCCCGGCTCTGCAGCTGCCCAAAAAGCCCACTTTAAACGAAATCTGCAGAAGGGGTGTTTTACATATATGTACTATAGTTTAGTTGCTATCTCCCTTTACGTTTAATACGACGGTGCTATGTATGAAATTTAAAAGTAATTAAACTGCAAGCCATCTGCTGTATTTCAAAAGGTTATCTGCTTCTTCAGAAAATACTATACGTAGTTATTATCTAGTCCATTTTATTTTTACAAGAGACTCAGATAAAGTCCAAACCACAAAAATAATCAACAACACTATGTACAATTCTATAAGCAATCATCATTCCAAAAAGTTATACAGTTACACCAAAAAATTAAAATATTTTAGTTTCCACATTTTTACGCAATTCGACTTTTGTAACTCGCAACTCGACTTTCTTAACTCGCAACTCGACTTTTGTAACTCGCAACTCGACTTTTTTAACTCGCAACTCGACTTTCTTAACTCGCAACTCGACTTTTGTAACTCGCAACTCGACTTTCGTAACTCGCAACTCGACTTTTTTAACTCGCAACTCGACTTTTGTAACTCGCAACTCGACTTTTGTAACTCGCAACTCGACTTTCGTAACTCGCAACTCGACTTTTGTAACTCGCAACTCGACTTTCGTAACTCGCAACTCGACTTTTGTAACTCGCAACTCGACTTTTGTAACTCGCAACTCGACTTTTGTAACTTGCAACTCGACTTTTTTAACTCGCAACTCGACTTTCGTAACTCGCAACTCGACTTTCTTAACTTGCAACTCGATTTTCTTAACTCGCAACTCGATACTCGACAACAAGTGAATCTCGTCATATTTATGTCTGATTGTAAGAGACTAGTGATACATACGCTCGCTTGCAACATGTCAGAAGATGAAAGAAAAAAAAACATTTTTATCTACGGAAATTATCGACAAAAAAATATTCATAGTTAAGATTTAGCTATGCAATAATATATGGTCAATTGGTCACATATAAAGATATTTTTGGGAAAGTTTTTTTTTAAATGCCATACAGAACAGAGGAGAAATAAGACTTGTCCAGATAACACCCGATCCACGATGTAATGAAAAGAAAATGATGAAATTCCTGGCTGTTTATTTAAACTTAAAAGAATGTTAGGGACGACATCAAAAGATCAATGTAAGATAAAAAACTTAATTCAAATAGTTTGGGGGTGGGGGGTTGAACGGCTGCAAGATTTGGTTATCCGACATTGATATTTACATATATCTATATGGGTCAATCAATTTTTCCCAAATTAAGTTAAGAGGGGGGTGGGGGGATCAGTGAAAAAACTATGTGAATTAAGTTTTTTATCCTTCATTGAACTTTTGATGTCGTCCCTTAGATAATGTGGTCATTTTTATAAATTTCCTGTTTACAAAACTTTAAATTTTTCGAAAAATTAAGGATTTTCTTATCCCAGGCATATATTACCTTAGCCGTATTTGGCACAACTTTTGGGAATTTTGGATCCTCAATGCTCTTCAACTTTGTACATGTTTGGTTTTATAAATATTTTGACATGAGCGTCACTGATGAGTCTTATGTAGACGAAACGCTCGTCTGGCGTACTAAATTATAATCCTGGTACCTTTGATAACTATTTACACCACTGGGTCGATGCCACTGCTGGTGGACGTTTCGTCTCCGAGGGTATCACCAGCCCAGTAGTCAACATTTCGGTGTTGACATGAATATCATTAATGTGGTCATTTTTATAAATTTCCTGTTTACAAAACTTCAATTTTATTCGAAAAACTAAGGATTTTCTTATCCCAGGCATAGATAACCTCAGCCGTATTTGGCACAACTTTTTGGAATTTTGGATCCTCAATGCTCTTCAACTTTGTACTTGTTTGGCTTTATAAATATGAGCGTCACTGGTGAGTCTTATGTAGACGAAACGCACTAAATTATAATCCTTGTACCTTTGATAACTAATTAGAACTATTCAAAATAATCTTTATTGGTGATATACATAAAGAAATGTAATATTCAACCTTGACAGGCGGTAAGATTGAAAAATTCACTCAATTTATATGATCATATGATATCAAAGTTTGATGTCAAATAGTATCAGATTATTGCTCAAGGCATTTTTTCATATCGTATGTATTATCAGGTTCAAAATCAGACCGAGAGCCGCATGGCTAAGGGTGAAAAGTTTATAGACGTCAGACCCCAAAGGTAGTACATCCAAAATGACATGTTTCTATCAAATGCCTCAACAGAGAAATTACAGTATGATCTGTTCTTATAAAAACGATTAAAAAATAATTCAACAATATACATAATGAATAAAGTTTGGAAAAGTCATCATTTTAAAGTAACTTTCTAAAATATGTTGGATTTTTTTTTAATGCGTTTATTACATCATTTGTTAGTTCGTTTAACACAATATACTTTACTGTATCCAAAACATTTTTTTTGCACGCTACTTTGTAATGTTTTTTTCATTAAAAAGTACCATTGACGTGTATTTTCCGGAATTTGCCGAATATCACCGCAATGACATGCGATAACGTTACGGAAAGGCATGCGATAATATTTGAAGCATGTGATAAATATTTCATATCAGCCCGCCAAGCACCAATTCGAAAAATATGGAATTTACCTTAATTTTATGCTATATCATACTGTAAAAAAAACATATGTTAATTCGTCTTAGTATATCAGATAAAAGCTAAAACATCACTCTTTCATCTGATACCAATTTTTAATGATATCTTCATTCCGGAATTTATTTATTTATAAGCGTTCCCGTGTTTGAAAATGAAAAAGAAAAAAAAGACGAAAATCACACTTTAACACGATTTAACAAAAAAAAAAAACTGCACAGTCGGAAACTAGTTACGTCAGGGCTAAAATCAAAATATAATGTTTACTCTAATGTGGATTTTTAGCCGAGGTATTTTGGTCCATTAAACTCTTAAAATAAGCGACTTTCCCCGATTTGTCACTCCACTCATTAATATTCAGTCAGGATTCTACCTCGTCAAAATTATATCCCCAGTCATTTTCACAATCGTAGAAATGGAAGCCATTGTAAGGATGACGCGCTGCCAATTTTGCTCTTGGAAAGCGATAAATTTATCCACATTGCACCATTACGATCCTTATATGCCAGTTGTATTTTAAAAGACAAATGTATCAACTATCAAATGAGCATCAGTTAATGATCTTGACTGCATTGATTCAACTTAAAACTATTGTCTGATTGCTTGTCAGGTGGAATTTTCGAAAATTCATAAACATCTAAAAAAAATCTAATTAAATATTTCGTGGAAGGGCAGACTAGATTTTTTTAGTGGTTGAAGACTATACACCCTAGTTTCGAAGATATGCATTTTCATCATCCAACTTGAAAGACTGTCGTCAAGTACTTTTAGTAAAAAAAATAGCTATTCGAGCACACCTATTCTGTTTCTGTGATTCATAAGTTAGGTATTTCACTTGACCCATATATTTCATCTTTTAGCACTTTAATTTTGTTATGTTATAAAGTCAACCTGTAGCTTTGATACATAAAAATGATAGAATTTGAAGCGAGACGATGTATGAAATATTCTTGCTTGTATGATATCAAGACAAAAAAATAAACTTAAACACGCCCTAACATAAAAAGGTGCACTCGATTTTCTCTTTTCGATACAATTGTTACCCTTTTTTTGGATTTTTTTCTTGAGTCACATAATGGAAGAACAGACACGAAAATTACTGAACTAATAGATTGATATGTTCTATAACAAAGAGCTTCGATTCTTTTATGCTATTTCAACTGGGCTTCCGCCTGAACAGTCGGAAACCCGGTTGAAATAGAACAAAAGAATCGAAGTTCTTTGTTAATAGAGAATGCGAAAAATGATTACTGTAATGTTTACTATAGTGACACAAATTTTAAAAGTTAATAGAAACAAATAAAATGACAATGTTCTTCTCAATTACGAAGTGTTTTATTTTAAAAACACCATTTGCATAAGTTTTCAATTTATCTAATACATAGTAATGCAGAACAATTAGATAATATCATTGTTCAAGTCGCCGACATGGGTATCTATCAAGTTGGATGTAGAAAATGCATAACCTCCGAATTTTTTTTAAATATGTAAAATATTATGTTTCACTACCTCGGTAGATTACCGACTTGAAATTTTTGAATTTAAAAAAGAAACTGTAAAGTGACAAATAGTTTTGTATGCAATGTGGCAGCCCTATATTCATAAATACTGAGATACATTCGCCGCCCAGACACACCACAATAATCACAACCTTTAAATATTTAATTATATGGAGAAAAAAAATCATGTGTTTTTTATCCGTTATGATCTGTTAGTGATCTTTAATTATTTAAAATAAAATTGGATTGGCGCAATCCGTATTTTACTGCTCGTTAAAAGTCCTCGGGGAAATATAAAAAGAAGTATTTCAACAATTATAAAATAGAATATTTAAATGAAATTATATCGTGTTCTACAAGAAAGAAATATGTAAAAAAAAAATGTGGATCGGATTTTTACGATCGGCAAATTTTCACAGAGATTCTCTACCAAGTTGCAGGGGCGGATCCAGGATTTCCAGTTAGGGGGGGCGCAAAATTTTTATTTTTTAGCCGAGCGGAGCGAGGCGAAATATTTTTGGAGTTTTTTTTTATGTAAAATTATTGAAATATTCTTCTAAAGGGGTGAAATGTAGATATTTCGAACTATTGTGTGTTAAAATTAGCGAGGAATTAAAGTTTGAAGCTGAAACCGCCTTAATCCACACCCGACAACAATCTACAGATAGTTCTACTTTTTCCAGTGATTTTTAATTGTCCTATAATACTATTTGTTTTTTACTTTTTTTATTTTCGGAGGTCTTGCCAGACTTTACTGTGTTCGCCACAAACAACTAAAATCAGAATGAGATGCATTTACGCAGTTATATTTATTTTCTTGGAATCCCAAGCATACAGTAATACGGTACAGAATTCGGCTTAATATTTAGGTTGCAAGTGAGCAATAAATATAGACACAGAGATACAAATTAATAAACTAACCTTTCGCTTGAAACAGTATTTTATCTTTCATTACGGATATTATAAAAGAATCTCACCTGCCGACTGTTTTCTTGACTTTAAAGGGGCACTAGCTGTCAAATTCAATGTAACCGATTTGACTCAAATTCTCATATTTGGTTTATAACAATGTAAAACATTTATCCAAACTATCAAAAGTCATGATGAAATTGTGAAAGTGAGTAAGGGATGTTTTGGAACTTCGATTATCAAACAAATTGATTATAAAAACCGCAAATACAATGTAACATTTGTTTTTACTTTAATGCTAAAAACCTACTTATATTTGTCATCAAACGCAGCTCCGCGTTTGACACCTTCCTTTGAAATTATTTATAGAACTTTAATAAAGCGTAGGTCAGTTGATTAGTAATCACACTGATTCTATTAAACTGGCTGTTTTATATACTTTGAATGTTAAAAAAGATTGAATGGTCTCTTCTGATTGAAGTCAACCCATGCTTTGTAAATTTTAGGGGGGCCCACGCCCGCCACGCCCCCGCCTAAATCCGCCCCTGATGTGTTAAGAATCAGAATGTATTGTTTATTGTTGTCATTATGTCCCGTCAGGGGCCCTTAATTGGAAAATAAAGAACTTTGAACTTTGAACTTTATACGAGGAAGTTTGATAAGTTTAGAAAACCGGTTTTAATTTCGAAACCTATTTGGAAGAAAACAAAGTAGAACGTTTATCAAATCTATCAGTTCATCGGTTTAGAAACATAGTCGCTTGAGTTTAGGTGATGAAAATACTAAAAAAAAAGGAAATAGCACTAAAATATGTTACTGCGATGCACGAAAAACTCGCAGGATGCAAGTTGATCAAGTGTCACGTGATAAATTAACCATGGACACCTGCAAACAAATTTCTTGATACAAAACAATTTAGAAATCCCAGTGAAATAAATCAAATAATTCAGAGTATAAAAGACGACTATTTGTAAAAGATATACTTTACCTGGCTAAACTTGTGTTTATTGTGAATGTTTTACTATAGCATTATTGTAAATATAAGTCCGAGCAATAATAAAATATAGAAATCCAAAATTGGTTTTAGAGAATTATGTCTTGGAACACTGTATATCTAATATATATGTTCCTGATTATGCTTACTGTATTTCAACTTCCGTGTTATCTACGCCATCTGACACCACACGACACTGCACTGGACATCTTTAAAAACGGTCGGTAACAGAATATTCCTAAACAAATATCGATGCATTTATATGAACGTCATTGAAAATTCCCAATTTCTATTTTTAGACTTAGGAAAAAAAAAGGCTGGTCCCTTCAATTCCTATTCGGCCTAAAGCGGGTGTTCACCCTGAAATTTTAAAGGTTGTCAGCAGCGACAATTTCTATATGATATGCTGGAACGTTTAGTGGAAGTTCAATCAAACTTGTGTATAATATGAAATTCAAAATCAACATAAACTAAATAAATAACATTTCACAAATTATTTAAACGATTTTAAAAACTGTTACCAGACTCCATCCACGTTAGTCCAACTAATATTATAGTGAAGTCAAAAGCAACTGAAACTAAATAAATAACATTTCACAAATTATTTTGACTACATCCATGGGAAAACTTGATATAGGTAATAATGGGCTCAGAGGATAGATATTCACCACAGGGGATTCGAAAAATTCGCCGGTATAACAGTAACGGATTCAAAAGGGGTTCCGGGGGTTGTAAAAAAGCATCTCAGCAGCTTATTATTTCTTTTCTTTCCAAATTAGGTAGACTAACTATTATTTCAAACTTTTATTATGAGTAGTCCTAATTTTTGCCCTTCGTCATTTGCCTGTCACTTTTGCACAAATATAAAAATATAACAAAATTCGAAAAATTGCAAGAAAGAGAACTTCAATTTGTGTATGATGACTTCAACTCCACATATTTACTTCCTTCTATCATGAGACCTTTGTGCAGCACTATAACAATGTTGTCTATCCTTCTATCCTGAGCCCTTTGTGCAGTAACATAATGGTGTCTATCCTTCTATCATGAGCCCTGTGTGCAGTAACAGAATAATGGTGTCTATCCTTCTATCATTGAGCCCTTTGTGCAGTAACAGAATAATGGTGTCTATCCTTCTACCATGAGCCCTTTGTGCAGTAACAGAATAATGGTGTCTATCCTTCTACCATTGAGCCCTTTGTGCAGTAACAGAATAATGGTGTCTATCCTTCTACCATGAGCCCTTTGTGCAGTAACAGAATAATGGTGTCTATCCTTCTACCATTGAGCCCTTTGTGCAGTAACAGAATAATGTTGTCTATCCTTCTATCTTGAGCCCTTTGTGCAGTAACAGAACAATGTTGTCTATTCTTTTATCATTGAGCCCTTTGTGCAGTAACAGAATAATGTTGTCTATTCTTTATCATTGAGCCCTTTGTGCAGTAACAGAATAATGGTGTCTATCCTTCTACCATTGAGCCCTTTGTGCAGTAACAGAATAATGGTGTCTATCCTTCTACCATTGAGCCCTTTGTGCAGTAACAGAATAATGTTGTCTATTCTTTATCATTGAGCCCTTTGTGCAGTAACAAAATAATGGTGTCTATCCTTCTACCATTGAGCCCTTTGTGCAGTAACAGAATAATGGTGTCTATCCTTCTATCCTGAGCCCTTTGTGCAGTAACAGAATAATGGTGTCTATCCTTCTACCATTGAGCCCTTTGTGCAGTAACAGAATAATGGTGTCTATCCTTCTATCATTGAGCCCTTTGTGCAGTAACAGAATAATGGTGTCTATCCTTCTACCATTGAGCCCTTTGTGCAGTAACAGAATAATGGTGTCTATCCTTCTACCATTGAGCCCTTTGTGCAGTAACAGAATAATGGTGTCTATCCTTCTACCATGAGCCCTTTGTGCAGTAACAGAATAATGGTGTCTATCCTTCTGTCATTGAGCCCTTAGTGCAGTAACAGAATAATGTTGTCTATCCTTCTATCATGAGCCCTTTGTGCAGCAAAATAATAATGTCTGTCTATCCTTCTATCATGTTTCCTTTTATCATTGAGCCCTTTGTGCAGTAACAGAATAATGGTGTCTATCCTTCTACCATTGAGCCCTTTGTGCAGTAACAGAATAATGGTGTCTATCCTTCTACCATGAGCCCTTTGTGCAGTAACAGAATAATGGTGTCTATCCTTCTACCATTGAGCCCTTTGTGCAGTAACAGAATAATGGTGTCTATCCTTCTACCATGAGCCCTTTGTGCAGTAACAGAATAATGGTGTCTATCCTTCTGTCATTGAGCCCTTAGTGCAGTAACAGAATAATGTTGTCTATCCTTCTATCATGAGCCCTTTGTGCAGCAAAATAATAATGTCTGTCTATCCTTCTATCATGTTTCCTTTTATCATTGAGCCCTTTGTGCAGTAACAGAATAATGGTGTCTATCCTTCTGTCATTGAGCCCTTAGTGCAGTAACAGAATAATGTTGTCTATCCTTCTATCATTGAGCCCTTTGTGCAGTAACAGAATAATGTTGTCTATCCTTCTATCATTGAGCCCTTTGTGCAGTAACAGAATAATGTTGTCTATTCTTTATCATTGAGCCCTTTGTGCAGTAACAGAATAATGTTGTCTATCCTTCTATCATTGAGCCCTTTGTGCAGTAACAGAATAATAGTGTCTATCCTTCTGTCATTGAGCCCTTTGTGCAGTAACAGAATAATGGTGTCTATCCTTCTACCATTGAGCCCTTTGTGCAGTAACAGAATAATGGTGTCTATCCTTCTACCATGAGCCCTTTGTGCAGTAACAGAATAATGTTGTCTATTCTTTATCATTGAGCCCTTTGTGCAGTAACAGAATAATGTTGTCTATCCTTCTATCATTGAGCCCTTTGTGCAGTAACACAATAATGGTGTCTATCCTTCTATCATTGAGCCCTGTGTGCAGCAACAGAATAATGTTGTCTATTCTTTATCATTGAGCCCTTTGTGCAGTAACAGAATAATGTTGTCTATCCTTCTATCATTGAGCCCTTTGTGCAGTAACACAATAATGGTGTCTATCCTTCTATCATTGAGCCCTGTGTGCAGCAACAGAATAATGTTGTCTATCCTTCTATCATTGAGCCCTTTGTGCAGTAACAGAATAATGGTGTCTATCCTTCTGTCATTGAGCCCTTAGTGCAGTAACAGAATAATGGTGTCTATCCTTCCATCATTGAGCCCTTTGTGCAGTAACAGAATAATGGTGTCTATCCTTCTGTCATTGAGCCCTTAGTGCAGTAACAGAATAATGTTGTCTATCCTTCTATCATTGAGCCCTTTGTGCAGTAACAGAATAATGGTGTCTATCCTTCTGTCATTGAGCCCTTAGTGCAGCAAAATAATAATGTTGTCTATCCTTCTACCATTGAGCCCTTTGTGCAGTAACAGAATAATGTTGTCTATCCTTCTATCATTGAGCCCTTTGTGCAGTAACAGAATAATGTTGTCTATCCTTCTATCATTGAGCCCTTTGTGCAGTAACAGAATAATGTTGTCTATTCTTTATCATTGAGCCCTTTGTGCAGTAACAGAATAATGTTGTCTATCCTTCTATCATTGAGCCCTTTGTGCAGTAACAGAATAATAGTGTCTATCCTTCTGTCATTGAGCCCTTTGTGCAGTAACAGAATAATGGTGTCTATCCTTCTACCATTGAGCCCTTTGTGCAGTAACAGAATAATGGTGTCTATCCTTCTACCATGAGCCCTTTGTGCAGTAACAGAATAATGTTGTCTATTCTTTATCATTGAGCCCTTTGTGCAGTAACAGAATAATGTTGTCTATCCTTCTATCATTGAGCCCTTTGTGCAGTAACACAATAATGGTGTCTATCCTTCTATCATTGAGCCCTGTGTGCAGCAACAGAATAATGTTGTCTATAATTTATCATTGAGCCCTTTGTGCAGTAACAGAATAATGTTGTCTATCCTTCTATCATTGAGCCCTTAGTGCAGTAACACAATAATGGTGTCTATCCTTCTATCATTGAGCCCTGTGTGCAGCAACAAAATAATGTTGTCTATCCTTCTATCATTGAGCCCTTTGTGCAGTAACAGAATAATGGTGTCTATCCTTCTGTCATTGAGCCCTTAGTGCAGTAACAGAATAATGGTGTCTATCCTTCCATCATTGAGCCCTTTGTGCAGTAACAGAATAATGGTGTCTATCCTTCTGTCATTGAGCCCTTAGTGCAGTAACAGAATAATGTTGTCTATCCTTCTATCATTGAGCCCTTTGTGCAGTAACAGAATAATGGTGTCTATCCTTCTGTCATTGAGCCCTTAGTGCAGTAACAGAATAATGTTGTCTATCCTTCTATCATTGAACCCTTTGTGCAGCAACAGAATAATGGTGTCTATCCTTCTATCTTGAGCCCTTTGTGCAGTAACAGAACAATGTTGTCTATTCTTTTATCATTGAGCCCTTTGTGCAGTAACAGAATAATGGTGTCTATCCTTCTATCTTGAGCCCTTTGTGCAGTAACAGAACAATGTTGTCTATTCTTTTATCATTGAGCCCTTTGTGCAATAACAGAATAATATTGTCTATTCTTTTATCATTGAGCCCTTAGTGCAGTAACAGAATAATGTTGTCTATCCTTCTATCTTGAGCCCTTTGTGCAGTAACAGAACAATGTTGTCTATTCTTTTATCATTGAGCCCTTTGTGCAGTAACAGAATAATATTGTCTATTCTTTTATCATTGAGCCCTTAGTGCAGTAACAGAATAATGTTGTCTATCCTTCTGTCATTGAGCCCTTAGTGCAGTAACAGAATGATGGTGTCTATCCTTCTATCATTGAGCCCTTTGTGCAGTAACAGAATAATGGTGTCTATCCTTCTATCCTGAGCCCTTTGTGCAGTAACATAATAATGGTGTCTATCCTTCTATCATTGAGCCCTTTGTGCAGCAACAGAATTATGGTGTCTATCCTTCTATCATTGAGCCCTTTGTGCAGTAACAGAATAATGGTGTCTATCCTTCTATCATTGAGCCCTTAGTGCAGTAACAGAATAATGGTGTCTATCCTTCTATCATTGAGCCCTTTGTGCAGCAATATAATAATGGTGTCTATCCTTCTACCATTGAGCCCTTAGTGCAGTAACAGAATAATGGTGTCTATCCTTCTATCCTGAGCCCTTTGTGCAGTAACAGAATAATAGTGTCTATCCTTCTACCATTGAGCCCTTTGTGCAGCAATATAATAATGTTGTCTATCCTTCTATCATTGAGTCCTTTGTGCAGTAACAGAATAATGGTGTCTATCCTTCCATCATTGAGCCCTTTGTGCAGTAACAGAATAATGGTGTCTATCATTGAGCCCTTTGTGCAGTAACAGAATAATGTTGTCTATCCTTCTATCCTGAGCCCTTTGTGCAGCAATATAATAACGTTGTCTATCCCTCTATCATTGAGCCCTTAGTGCAGTAACAGAATAATGGTGTCTAACCTTCCATCATTGAGCCCTTTGTGCAGTAACAGAATAATGGTGTCTATCCTTCTATCATTGAGCCCTTTGTGCAGCAATATAATAATGTTGTCTATCCTTCTATCATTGAGTCCTTAGTGCAGTAACAGAATAATGGTGTCTATCCTTCCATCATTGAGCCCTTTGTGCAGTAACAGAATAATGGTGTCTATCCTTCTATCATTGAGCCCTTTGTGCAGTAACAGAATAATGGTGTCTATCCTTCTATCCTGAGCCCTTTGTGCAGCAATATAATAACGTTGTCTATCCCTCTATCATTGAGCCCTTAGTGCAGTAACAGAATTATGGTGTCTATCCTTCTATCATTGAGCCCTTTGTGCAGTAACAGAATAATGGTGTCTATCCTTCTATCATTGAGCCCTTTGTGCAGTAACAGAATAATAGTGTCTATCCTTCTATCATTGCGCCTTTTGTGCAGCAATATAATAATGTCTGTATATCCTTCTATCATGAGCCCTTTGTGCAGCAAAATAATAATGTCTGTCTATCTTTTATCATGAGCCCTTTGTGCGGCAATATAATAGTGTTGTCTATCCTTCTATCATTGAGCCCTTTGTGCAGTAACAGAATAATGTTGTCTATCCTTCTATCCTGAGCCCTTTGTGCAGCAATATAATAACGTTGTCTATCCCTCTATCATTGAGCCCTTAGTGCAGTAACAGAATTATGGTGTCTATCCTTCTATCATTGAGCCCTTTGTGCAGTAACAGAATAATGGTGTCTATCCTTCTATCATTGAGCCCTTTGTGCAGTAACAGAATAATGGTGGCTATACTTCTATCATTGAGCCCTTTATGCAGCAACAGAATAATGGTGTCTATCCTTCTATCATGTTTCCTCGAAACTACCATCATTCAATTCATAAATATTTGATGTAACAGAATAATTGTGTCTATCCTTCTATCATTGAGCCCTTTGTGCAGTAACAGAATAATGTTGTCTATCTTTTATCATGAGCCCTTTGTGCGGCAATATAATAGTGTTGTCTATCCTTCTATCATTGAGCCCTTTGTGCAGCAACAGAATAATGGTGTCTATCCTTCTATCCTGAGCCCTTTGTGCAGTAATAGAATAATAGTGTATATCCTTCTATCATTGAGCCCTTTATGCAGCAACAGAATAATGTTGTCTATCCTTCTATCATTGAGCCCTTTGTGCAGCAACAGAATAATGGTGTCTATCCTTCTATCCTGAGCCCTTTGTGCAGTAACAGAATAATAGTGTATATCCTTCTATCATTGAGCCCTTTATGCAGCAACAGAATAATGTTGTCTATCCTTCTATCATTGAGCCCTTTGTGCAGCAACAGAATAATGGTGTCTATCCTTCTATCATTGAGCCCTTTGTGCAGTAACAGAACAATGTTGTCTATCCTTCTATCATTGAGCCCTTTGTGCAGTAACAGAATTATGGTGTCTATCCTTCTATCATTGAGCCCTTTGTGCAGCAACAGAATAATGGTGTCTATCCTTCTATCATTGAGCCCTTTGTGCAGTAACAGAATAATAGTGTCTATCCTTCTATCATTGCGCCTTTTGTGCAGCAATATAATAATGTCTGTCTATCCTTCTATCATGTTTCCTCGAAACTACCATCATTCAATTCATAAATATTTGATGTAACAGAATAATGGTGGCTATACTTCTATCATTGAGCCCTTTGTGCAGCAACAGAATAATGGTGTCTATCCTTCTATCATTGAGCCCTTTGTGCAGCAATATAATAATATCGTCTATCCCTCTATCATTGAGCCCTTAGTGCAGTAACAGAATTATGGTGTCTATCCTTCTATCATTGAGCCCTTTGTGCAGTAACAGAATAATGGTGTCTATCCTTCTATCATTGAGCCCTGTGTGCAGCAACAGAATAATAGTGTCTATCCTTCTATCATTGCGCCTTTTGTGCAGCAATATAATAATGTCTGTATATCCTTCTATCATGAGCCCTTTGTGCAGCAAAATAATAATGTCTGTCTATCTTTTATCATGAGCCCTTTGTGCGGCAATATAATAGTGTTGTCTATCCTTCTATCATTGAGCCCTTTGTGCAGCAACATAATAATGGTGTCTATCCTTCTATCCTGAGCCCTTTGTGCAGCAACAAAATAATGGTGTCTATCCTTCTATCATTGAGCCCTTTGTGCAGTAACAGAATAATGGTGGCTATACTTCTATCATTGAGCCCTTTATGCAGCAACAGAATAATGTTGTCTATCCTTCTATCATTGAGCCCTTTGTGCAGCAACAGAATAATGGTGTCTATCCTTCTATCATGTTTCCTCGAAACTACCATCATTCAATTCATAAATATTTGATGTAACAGAATAATTGTGTCTATCCTTCTATCATTGAGCCCTTTGTGCGGCACAGAATAATGGTGTCTATCCTTCTATCCTGAGCCCTTTGTGCAGCAATATAATAATGTTGCCTATCCTTCTGTCATGAGCCCTTTGTGCAGCAATATAATAATGTTGTCTATCCTTCTATCATGAGCCCTTTGTGCAGCAACAGAATAATGGTGTCTATACTTCTATCTTGAGCCCTTTGTGCAGCGACAGAATAATGGTGTCTATCCTTCTATCCTGAGCCCTTTGTGCATCAACAGAATAATATCGTCTATCCTTCTATCCTGAGCCCTTTGTGCAGCAACAGAAAAATGTTGTCTATCCTTCTATCCTGAGCCCTTTGTCCAGCAACAGAATAATGATGTCTATCCTTCTATCCTGAGCCCTTTGTGCAGTAACAGAATAATAGTGTCTATCCTTCTATCATTGCGCCTTTTGTGCAGCAATATTATAATGTCTGTATATCCTTCTATCATGAGCCCTTTGTGCAGCAAAATAATAATATCTGTCTATCTTTTATCATGAGCCCTTTGTGCGGCAATATAATAGTGTTGTCTATCCTTCTATCATTGAGCCCTTTGTGCAGCAACAGAATAATGGTGTCTATCCTTCTATCCTGAGCCCTTTGTGCAGCAACAGAATAATGGTGTCTATCCTTCTATCCTGAGCCCTTTGTGCAACAACAGAACAATGGTGTCTATCCTTCTATCCTTAGCCCTTTGTGCAGTAAGAGAATAATGTTGTATATCCTTCTGTCCTGAGCCCTTTGTGCAGTAACAGAAAAACGGTGACTATCCTTCTATCAAGAGCCCTTTGTGCAACAACAGAACAATGGTGTCTATCCTTCTATCCTAAGCCCTTTGTGCAGTAACAGAATAATGTTGTCTATCCTTCTGTCATGAGCCCTTTGTGCAGTAACAGAATAATGGTGTCTATCCTTCTGTCATGAACCCTTTGTGCAGTAACAGAATAATGGTGGCTATACTTCTATCATTGAGCCCTTTATGCAGCAACAGAATAATGGTGTCTATCCTTCTATCATGTTTCCTCGAAACTACCATCATTCAATTCATAAATATTTGATGTAACAGAATAATTGTGTCTATCCTTCTATCATTGAGCCCTTTGTGCAGTAACAGAATAATGTTGTCTATCTTTTATCATGAGCCCTTTGTGCGGCAATATAATAGTGTTGTCTATCCTTCTATCATTGAGCCCTTTGTGCAGCAACAGAATAATGGTGTCTATCCTTCTATCCTGAGCCCTTTGTGCAGTAACAGAATAATAGTGTATATCCTTCTATCATTGAGCCCTTTATGCAGCAACAGAATAATGTTGTCTATCCTTCTATCATTGAGCCCTTTGTGCAGCAACAGAATAATGGTGTCTATCCTTCTATCCTGAGCCCTTTGTGCAGTAACAGAATAATAGTGTCTATCCTTCTATCATTGCGCCTTTTGTGCAGCAATATTATAATGTCTGTATATCCTTCTAGCATGAGCCCTTTGTGCAGCAAAATAATAATGTCTGTCTATCTTTTATCATGAGCCCTTTGTGCGGCAATATAATAGTGTTGTCTATCCTTCTATCATTGAGCCCTTTGTGCAGCAACAGAATAATGGTGTCTATCCTTCTATCCTGAGCCCTTTGTGCAGTAACAGAATAATGGTGTCTATCCTTCTATCCTGAGCCCTTTGTGCAACAACAGAACAATAGTGTCTATCCTTCTATCCTTAGCCCTTTGTGCAGTAAGAGAATAATGTTGTATATCCTTCTGTCCTGAGCCCTTTGTGCAGTAACAGAAAAACGGTGACTATCCTTCTATCAAGAGCCCTTTGTGCAACAACAGAACAATGGTGTCTATCCTTCTATCCTAAGCCCTTTGTGCAGTAACAGAATAATGATGTCTATCCTTCTGTCATGAGCCCTTTGTGCAGGAACAGAATAATGTTGTCTATCCTTCTGTCATGAGCCCTTTGTGAAGTAACAGAATGATGGTGTCTATCCTTCTATCATTGAGCCCTTTGTGCAGTAACAGAATAATGGTGTCTATCCTTCTATCCTGAGCCCTTTGTGCAGTAACATAATAATGGTGTCTATCCTTCTATCGTGAGCCCTTTGTGCAGCAACAGAATAATGTTGTCTATCCTTCTGTCATGAGCCCTTTGTGCAGCAATATAATAATGTTGTCTATCCTTTTTTTCATTTGGCCCTTTGTGCAGCAATATTATAATGTTGTCTATCCTTCTATCCTGAACCATTTGTGCAGCAATATAAATTTTTTGTCTATCCTTTAATCATTGAGCCCTTTTTTGCAGCAATATAATAATGTCTGTATATCCTTCTATCATGAGCCCTTTGTGCAGCAATAAATAATGTTGTCTATCCTTTTATCATTGAGCCCTTTGTGCAGCAACAGAATAATGGTGTCTATCCTTCTATCCTGAGCCTTTGTGCAACAACAGGATAATGGTGTCTATCCTTCTATCCTGAGCCCTTTGTGCAGTAACAGAATAATGGCGTCTATCCTTCTATCATTGAGCCCTTTGTGCAGCAACAGAATAATGTTGTCTATCCTTCTATCCTGAGCCCTTTGTGCAGCAACAGAATAATGGTGTCTATCCTTCTATCCTGAGCCCTTTGTGCAGCAATATAAAATTTGTGTCTTTCCTTTTATCATTGAGCCCTTTGTGCAGCAATATAATAATGTCTGTATATCCTTCTATCATGAGCCCTTTGTGCAGCAATAAATAATGTTGTCTATCCTTTTATCATAAGCCCTTTGTGCAGCAAAATAATAATGTCTGTCTATCCTTTTATCATGAGCCCTTTGTGCAGCAATACAATAATGTCTATCCTTCTTTTATTTGGCCCTTTTGCAGCAGTATAATAGTGTTGTCTATCCTTCTATCATTGTGCCCTTTGTGCAGCAACAGAATAATGGTGTCTATCCTTCTGTCATGAACCCTTTGTGCAGCAATATAATAATGTTGTCTATCCTTCTATAATGAGCCTTTTGTGCAGCAACAGAATAATAGTGTCTTTCCTTCTATCATTGAGCCCTTTGTGCAGCAACAGAATAATGTTGTCTATCCTTCTGTCATGAGCCCTTTGTGTAGCAACAGAATAATGATGTCTATCCTTCTGTCATGAGCCCTTTGTGCAGTAACAGAATAATGGTGTCTATCCTTTTATCCTGAGCCCTTTGTACAGCAACAGAATAATGATGTCTATCCTTCTATCCTGGGCCCTTTGTGCAGCAACAGAATAATGTTGTCTATTCTTTTATCATGAGCCCTTTGTGCAGCAATATAATATCGTTGTCTATCCTTTTATCATTAAGCCCTTTTGCAGCAATATAATAACGTCTCTCTTTCTATCATTGAATCATTGTTGCAGCAAAATAATAATGCTGTCTATCCTATCATTGAGCCCTTTTGCAGCAATATAGTAATGTTGTTTGTTCTTCTATCATGAAGTTATTTCCAGTTTGTGTTTTTTGATAATTTGATCGTGCTGCTGTCTTCTATGGAGTAGTCATTTGTGGTAAATCTATCTCCTCATTTTTGTACATTTTAGTTCATTCTCTGAGAATAAGTATTAAGCCTAAGTGTAACTGGGATTAAGTATGAGTGTAACTGGGATTAAGTATAAGTGTAACTTGGATTAGATTAGTGTATCTGGGATAAAGTATAAGTGTAACTATTATTAAATATAAGTGTAACTATTATTAAGTATTAGTGTAGCTGGGATTAAGTATAAGTGTTACTGGGATTAAGTATTAGTGTAGCTGGGATTAAGTATAAGTGTTACTGGGATTAAGTATAAGTGTACCTGGTATTAGATTAGTGTAACTGGGATTAAGTAGAAGTGTAACTATTATTAAGTATAAGTGTAACTATTATTAAGTATTAGTGTAGCTGGGATTCAGTATAAGTGTAACTGGGATTAGTATAAGTGTAACTGGGATTAGATTAGTGTAACTGGGATCAAGTATAAGTGTAACTGGGATTAAGTATAAGTGTTACTGGAATTAAGTATAAGTGTAACTATTATTAAGTAAAAGTGTAACTATTATTAAGTTTAAGTGTAACTATTATTAAGTATAAGTGTAACTATTATTAAGTAAAAGTGTAACTATTATTAAGTATAAGTGTAACTATTTTTAAGTATAAGTGTAACTATAATTAAGTTTAAGTGTAATTATTATTAGGTATAAGTGTAACTATTATTAAGTTTGAGTGTAACTGGGATTTAAGTATAAGTGTAACTTTTATTAGGTTTAAGTGTAACTAGTATTAAGTATAAGTGCATCTGGGATTAAGTATAAGTGTTATCATATATATCAATGGGCGTAGAATCGATTGTCTTATATACGCTGATGACATTATTGTATTATCGAACACAAAAAAAGGTCTTCAAAACCGACTTGATATCTTGCATACTTATTGTATTGACTGGTGTCTAGATGTAAACTTGTCCAAAACAAAAGTTTTAATTTTTAATTAAGCCTGGAAATTTTTTGAAGGAATCACTTTATTTAGATAATAGCTTACCTTTAGAAATAAGACTTTTACGTTTTTGTACTAGGTCTAGGTCAAACCATTTTTTGTTTTTATGTTTACGTACACCTTTTAATTTTGTTTTACGAAATATTAAACATTTACTGGCAGCGTTATCTAATCTATTATATTAAAACATGCATTAGCCGTTTGTTCAATATAGTCCTCTGAAAGATTAAATTTTGAGTCCAAATATTTTTTAATACTGTTTCTAATATTTGGCTGGCATAAATTATCTTGAAGTTTTTGTGTAGAGATTTCTGACCATATATATTATCCTGGAAATAAAATAGTAATGTATTGCTCCTTATTTTTAGGTGAGTAACTAGCTAACATGCCAAATGTTAGTTTACAGTGACAGTCTGACAGAGTTGATAAAAAATCAACAACATGAAAAAATAAAGTGTCTGCAATCAAGTCTTCTGACACGATAACATAGTCAACCACACTACTACCCACTGCCTTCATACAAGTGTATTTACCATAAGAATCGCCCCACATTCTCCCATTTAAATACGTAGTTTGGACGCAATACACAAGTTCAGAAGTTGTTTACCTCTTGAATCTACTTTTATATCATAACTACATCTTTTTCTTGAATAACATCACCACTATAATTATCATACATTGGTATATGTGTATCATTAATCATTAATTATAAAATCTGGCTCTGACCCTGTCCTTGCATTTAAGTCCCCACACAATATAATACTACCTTGTTGACTAAACTTAATAATATCTTTTTCTATGTTTTCAAGTGTGTCGTCTTCTGATTGGTCAACATAAAATGAAGTTGCAGGTATAATATATGCCAAACATAGAAATATATCTGTATTTAGATTAAAATAATGTTTATCAAATTGCAACCATTGATAATCTTTACATGTATTTGTTAAAATCTTGATGCCCTTGCGAACTTCATATTTTATCAAAATACCTAGGCCCCCATAGTATCTAGAATAAGCTGATTGTGGTCTACAAATAGGGTAATAGTTAAAACCCTCAATATAGACCGTAGTGTTATAACCTACATGGGTCTCAGTTAATAGTACAACATCATAATTTCTTATTTCTTGAAGAAAAAGGGGATCTGTTATTTTATCATGGTGCTTTGAAATAAGCCCACCTATATTCCAAACACAAAATGTTATGTTGTGGAAAAAATTATTTTTCTTTTGACTGGTCATAATTACTCTTAATAAAAAAATTTAATTCCCTCTGACCACTTCTAAGTCGTACAATATTTTTTTTTTAAATAGAGCGTTAGCTTTTGGGCAGGTACAATGTAATATGAATATGAAATCCTTGTAAAATAATAAAACTCTTTTCCCTCTTATGAAATAACTAACTCCTCTAACTGAGGAAAGGTAAAAATGAATTAACCTTTTCTTGTCCTATATAATTATAAATGACAATTTATATTTATACAAAACAGAAAGCAAAACAAAATCTAGCAACAATTGCTTACAATGTGTATTAAACAAAACTTAATTATAACTGGCAACTTTATCTTCTTTAATAAGATAGTCAAGATAGTTAAATATCAGGATATTAAGGCTACCCATATCCACGACCCCGACTTTGATAATTGTTATAATTGTTATGACCGCGACCACGATATCCACCACGACTACGATATCCACCACGTCCACAATATCCACCACGTCCACAAATTATACGGCTTCCAATAAGAAATGATTACAGTTAAAATACAACTGCATCATACATTAAATTTTACGGTCAATCAGACAGTCTGCTAAAGTTCACGAAAACAATAAATCTACAAATACTTAAAACGCTTGACCATTGAAAATTAATGTGGGCAATTAAATACCGATCTTAGATAAGAATAAATATGCAAAGTTTCACCCTATGACACATGCTTATGAGCCAATCCAACATAGGGTTTACCTGATATACCTTAAGTAGCCCATGAAGGACAGTTTCGAAGGCTTTTTCAAAGTCTATATCTGTTTTGGTGGCCTTTATCGATGGTTTTGGCCCTATCATTGATAACAGACACAAATCTTAAGTACAGCACATAGTTGTAATTCGCAACTGTGGTATAAACGAAAAGCATATTGTTTTTCTGTGAATTGTTTTTCTGTGAATTGTTTTTCTGTGATAATATTTAGATGAGCTAGGTAACTCATTTTGTGGAGCTTATCATTTTTTAGAGCATCTTGTAAAATATGCAATGTAAGGATATAAATAATGTGTACATATAAAAAATGTCCATCCATGTCAGTCTCTAAAAGTAAACACTTATAACAATCAGAAGTTTGCATGTCCCTTTGCAATCTAGTAAAAAAAAATATAGAACTCTATATTTTTTTTATATTTAGATTGGTGCCTTTGGTATCTTTCGCAAATCTTTTTTTATTAAAAAAGTGAGAAAAAAATCCCGCAACCCTTAATAAAGGAATTTTCTTAAAATTTGTGTCGATTACCATAATCATTGATATAAAATACTTTGCCCTTTATGGGCCCTTTAATTGGAATTAAAATATCCTATCTTATCTCATGGATAACTTATATGATATTTTAGTAAGCTTTATTCGGAAAAAACATTTTGTGGATAATGACTTATGATGATATAGGCCTATATGTGACAAAAATCAAGAAAGCATCCAGAACTGACAAATTCATGTCTAAAGAATGATGGAGTTGTCTCTCTTTAGTCGAATATGGATGTCCTAAATCACAGGCACTTGTCTCAGATAAAAAAATATTCTGAGACAAGTGCATGTGTCCTAAATGTGGGATCTACTTCATTTTTCCATTATTATCACTTTTTACAACCAATACAATTATATTCTAATGAACTATTTCGTTTGTTTATGTGTTACATATTTGTTTTTCGTTCATTTTTTTACATAAATAAGGCCGTTAGTTTTCTCGTTTGAATTGTTTTACATTGTCTTAGCGGTGCCTTTTATAGCTGACTATGCGGTATGGGCTTTGCTCATTGTTGAAGACCGTACGGTGACCTATAGTTGTTAATGTTTGTGTCATTTTGGTCTTTTGTGGATAGCTGTCTCATTGGCAATCATACCACATCTTCTTTTTTATATTATTGTCTTTTTAGTTAATTACTTACTCCGTTTTCTTTAAGAAAGATTTATGAAATATCTAGGCTTTTCAAATTCTTTCATGAAATTTTATTGTTATGTAGACAATCGGGAGAATATTCCTAAATCTCAGATTAATACGAAAATGAATGATTGCTTGTATGAAGAAAATCTTCATTACAAGATAAGATAAGATAAGATAGATAAGATATTTTATTTTCCAATTATGGGCCCCAAGGGGCATAAACATTACAACATCAATAATTTTTTCATAATACAATACAAACAATGAGATAAAAAAAAAAAAAAGAAAGTTAAACGAGAACTATTTAAGTTCTTAAAGAATACGTAGATAAAGAATCTATAGTATGTTGGTTTTTTTTAATACTAATGCATTTTATTGCAAGTGTGGTTGATATAGATAACAAACAAGCAGCCCAAAAAAGAAAAAAAGAAAAATAGATATCCACATATGTATAGTACACAAAAAGTTGGATCAATTAAATATATAATAATTAGCCAAAAAGAAAGTAGAAATTAAACATGTCCATGACTCATCCTGTGTCAGCAGCAAATAGGAAAGCATTATGGTTTCCTAAAGACAGCTGACACCAGGGGGCGATACCTTATGGGCCATAGGCATGTAAAATGTGTGTAAATGTCTCTTTCCTACCTGTATCAAAAGCAAACAAGGAAGCATCATAGGTAACTTGAATGCAGTTGATACCAGGGGACGATGCCTCAAGGATATAAGAGAACATTTGAATAAATAATATATCTTAACAATTATTTTTTTTTTTTAATCGGCTAGTATGTTTGTGATATTCAGATGAATATAATTTTCTATGTCCAATCAAATGTATATACACACATAGATTTCCTTTAACTAATCTTCACTAAGGAAGATGTTTGTATATAAAATTACATATTATTTTAAGTAACTCAACATTTTCTACACTAAATAACCAGATAATTTTGCTTTGACTGTTCATATGATTAAAATAAGAATTATATTGTGCAATACTAGCTAACATACAATTTCTATCATCCTCAAATTTGTTACAATCAAATAGAAAATGAGCCTCATCTTCGACAGTATTGGAAGAACATTTATTACATATTCTGTTAATTCGGGGAATACCCTGATATCTACCTAATTCTATTTGTAATCTATGAGAAGATACACGTAATTTAGTAAAACTTCTTCTAAGTTCAAAGTTCTTGATCAATGTTAGATATTTTTCAAAACCAAAATTTGTTTTATATAAAAGGTAGGTTTTCAGTTTACTGTCTGAAAATTTATCTATTTGTTTTTTCCAACAGCTAATAAACAATATTGATAGCTTGGTTTGTATATATTTCTTAAATTTGTATAAGGATTCACAAAATGGAGCATTTATGGCATTTGTATAGTCAATACCAAGTATTTTAAAAACAACATTTATTGAACCATACCATGATGTTATATTCATGTGATGTAGTGTCTTTGATTGTGTATATGCCTCTTTTAATAGAGGAAAATTATTACCTAAATTCTCTAATCTATACCAGTACAATAACATTCCTTTTATAATATTAAAATATATTGGAAATCTTCCAAGTTCAGATAACACTGCAGCATTTGTTGTTTTCTTGTGTACCCCAAGTATAAATTTACAAAATTTTATATGAAGTTTCTCACAGGGTAAACCTGAATATAATTTTTCAAAAGATATATCTTCCTTCTTACATTTAGAGGAAAGAGAATTAAACATCCCCCATATTTCGCTACCATATAATAAAATAGGTTTTACAGTGTGGTCAAAAACATGAATACTTGTTTTTACATCAGGATTAAGTGATAAAAGATCTTTCCTTAATTTGAAATGAGCTTTCAGGGATTTTTTGTATAGTTCATTTTGAGCATAACTGAATGAACCAGATGAGCTTAAATATAAACCTAGGTATTTGTATTTTGAAACACATTCCAGATTTATATTCTGAAATGTGAATATCTGTTTTACATGTCTGCCTGCCTTGTTGAAAATCAGCACCTTTGTCTTATTAGTATTCACATTGAGACACCAATCTTTGCAAAATTTATCAAGCATTCCCAGCTTTTCTCGTAGTCCTTCAGCTGATGTAGATAATAAAACAATATCATCAGCATACATTAAACAATGTAGATCTTTGTCATTGACATTAACTGGGTCTCTAGTATCTGACAAATATCTGGGCAAATCATTTATGAATATCTTGAATAAATTCGGACTGAGGTTGTCACCTTGTTTGACTCCAATATCTAATGGGAAAAAATCACTTACTTGATTTTGAATTTTGACACATGATTTGCTAATTTCATACATACTTTTAATAATGTTATAAAAATAAGACCCAGCCCCAATATCTAGTAGTTTAATCTTGATCCCTGTATGTATAACAGTATCAAAAGCCTTCTGAAAATCAACAAAACAGGCAAACAGTCTACCTTCTTTTGAATTACAGTATTTGTTAATAAGACAGTTTAAAATAAACATATGATCTGCAGTTCTGGCTTTCCTTGTGAATCCAATTTGACTATCATGTATAATATTATGTTCCTGAAGAAATTTGTCCAGTCTTAGACTTAATATTCTATTAAAAAGCTTTCCAATTGCACTTGTTATTGTTATTCCTCTATAATTGTTAGGGTCACTTGTATCGTTGCTTTTAAAAATTGGTGTAATATAACCTTCAGCCCAAGATGTTGGGTATATACCTGAAGACAGACAAGTATTAAACATCTGTTGAAAACTTTTTAAAAGGAAAGTCTGTCCATTCTTTATCATATTATTACTAATGTTATCCAAGCCTGATGATTTATTGCATTTTAAGTGTGAAATGGCTTTGGATATTTCAGACTCAGTGATAACGGAGTCCAACTCGTTGAAACATTTTGAGTTTTCTAACTGTTTCAGTTTTTCACATAGCTCTGTATATCTACTTTGAAATTCACCTTTTAGTTGTGACAACTTTTGGAAATGTGATATCAAAGTTGATGGTTGTACTCCACATTTTTTTTTAGTTTCATTTTTTTCCTGTAGTTCATTAATTAAGTTCCAATACAGTTTTGGATTCTCTTCGTGCAAGGAGTCCAGCTGACTAATCAATGATTGTTTGTATTGTTTGTATTTATATTTCCTTAGTTTGGAGTATTCACGATTCAGTTTATAAAAGTGATTTTTGATAATTGGATCATATGGAAATCTTGAATAAATTTTTCCATAATTAAGCAAGTTAGTTCGAGCTTGTTGTAAACTTGCGTCAAACCACTTTTTGTTTTTTTGTTTGTTTGTGTGTTTTTTTAAAGGTCGTTTAAGTGATAGATTTGCTGCTGATAAAAGGATGTTTGAAAGTTTTGATGATGCTTCATCTACTGATGTCTGAGTAAATTGAATTGTGCTGTTGTTGAATTCTAGTATGTAGTTTTGTAGTGTATCTGAAGAAAGTGTTTCTTGAAATTTTATTGCTGAACAGTCAGTCCAGATATAATTAGGTGTCATATTTTTCAACTGGATTGGAATATCATTTTCTCCAGGAACACAATATTTTGCAGATAATTCCCACTCAAGTTTACAATGACAATCAGATAATGTGGGAATAAATCTGGATACTTTAAAATACAGTACATTTTGAAGAATTTCTTCCGACACAGCAATTCTTCCGACACAGCAATTCTTCCGACACAGCAACTTGATATCACGAATTGTGCCACAGTCTTCTTTTTGTTTTAGGCAGACACACAGACAAATACACATTTTTCTGGAACGTAATTGAGAATTAAAACGGGTAATGTGTCAATGAGAGAGACAACAACTCTACCGGAGACCAGAAAACAGCCAAAGACCACTAATGGCCATTGGGTCATCAAAGCAGTAAGAAAATCCAATTAGGGGGTGGGGTTCAGCTGGCCCCTAAAAAATAACGAGTTCAGCGGAATGGCCACCACAATAAACTCATAAAAATATAAATGAACTAAAATTTAGAAAACGCACAAGACTAACAAAAGCTAAAGGTTCCTAACATGGAACAGGCGCATAATTTTAATAAAAAATAGTTTTATTTTTTTACACAAATGAATATAACCTTGTGGTGTAAAGGATACATGTATATATATATACAATACATTTATAAAAAGACTCCAATTCATGTTTGAATCCGAAAGCTATAACATTTCAGATGACAAAACATTATCTTCATCATCGGACCACGCAACAGGACCTCCGAATGAAGCATAAATGTAGTGCAAGCCCGTAATGCAAGTTACAACTTTGACGGAAATGCGGATGCATTACGCGAGTGCTTTACTAGACGCTGAACAGATAAGAATACATTTAAACGGACAATGCCCCCTGTGCCAAAATCAGGCAGATACTGATTTACACTTCACCATAAAATAAACTTTCTAACAGAGTTAGAAAACTCTTTTAGAAAGTATATTTTATAGTAAAGTGTAATATGCTCTATGTTTTTGTTATCTGTATTTCTTTTTGTATCCATCTGATGAGTTGAACCTTTTCCAAATGATTTTTATAGTTCGTTCTTATGTTGTTCTTACATAATTTCGGGGCCTTTTCTTGATAGCTGACAATGCGATATGGGCTTTGTGCATTATTGAAGGCGTTATCGTGACCTATTGTTGTTAATTTCTGTGTCATTTGGTCTCTTGTGGAGAGTTTACTCATTGGCAATCATACCAAATATTCTTTTTAACTCACCTGGCCCGAAGGGCCAAGTGAGCTTTTCTCATCACTTTGCGTCCGTCGTCCGTTGTCGTCGTCGTCCGTCGTCGTTAACTTTAAAAAAAATCTTCTCCTCTGAAACTACAGGGCCAAATTTAACCAAACTTGGCCACAATCATCATTTGGGTATCTAGTTTAAAAATGTGTCCGGTGACCCGGCCAACCAACCAAGATGGCCGCCATAGCTAAAAATAGAACATATGGGTAAAATGTAGATTTTGGCTAATATCTCTTAAACCAAAGCATTTAGAACAAATCTGATTGGAAGTAAAATTGTTTTTTAGGTCAAGATATATCTGCTCTGAAATTTTCAGATGAATCGAAGAACCCGTTATTGGGTTGCTGTCCCTAAATTGGTAATTTTAAGGAAATTTTGCCGTTTTTGGTTATTATCTTGAATATTATTATAGATAGAGATAAACTGTAAACAGCAATATTGTTCAGCAAAGTAAGATCTACAGAAAAGTCAAATGATCAAAATGATCAATTGACCCCTTAAGGAGTTATTGCCCTTTATAGTCGATTTTACAAATTTTTCTTAATTTTTTGTAATTTTTTACAAAAATCTTCTCTTCTGAACTACTAAGACAAAATGTAACCAAACTTGTCCACAATCATCATTAGAGGATCTAGGTTAAAAATGTGTCCGATGACCCTACCCGCGAACCAAGAAGGCAGACATGGCTAAAAATAGTACATAGGGTAAAATGCATATATTTATATCTCTGAAACTGAAGCATTTAGAGCAAATCTGACTTGTGGCAAAAATGTTTATCAGATTAAGATATATCTGCCCTGATATTTTCAGAAAAATCCGACAACCAGATGTTGGGTTGCTGCCCCTCAGTCAGAAATTTTATGGAAATTTTGCAGGTTTTTTTTTTGATATTATCTTAGATACTATTATAGTTTATGATTTTAACCTTATTTTACATGATTTCCAAAGCATCAGTAAATACAGGTGAGCGACAAAGGCTCTTTAGAGCCTCTAGTTTATATAACACCACTGTACCAGGTTAGGGGAAGGGTTGGGATCCCGCTAACGTGATGTTTAACCCCGCCACATTCTGTATGTATGTGGCTGTAACTCAGTGGTCATCATTTGTTACTATGTAAAATATTTGTCTTTGAATTCGTTCATTTTTTGTACATAAATTAGGCCGTTAGTTTTCTCGTTTGAATTGTTTTACATTTCTCATATTGGGACCTTTTATAGCTGACTATGTGGTATGGGCTTTGTTCATTGTTGAAGGCCGTACGGTGATTTATAGTTGTACATTTCTGTGTCATTTAGTTTCTTGTGAAGAGTTGTCACAGGCCATCACACCATATCTTATTTTTTTTATATTTACCTAAACACCCTATTACAGACTTTCAGACCTTGAAAAATTCTATCTCATACTATAAAAAAGAAGATGTGGTATGATTGCCAATGAGACAACTATCCACAAAAGACCAAAATGACACACTTAAACAACTATAGGTCACCGTACGGCCTTCAATAATGAGCAAAGCCCATACTGCATAGTCAGAAAAGGCCCCGATAAGATAATGTAAAACAATTCAAACGAGAAAACTAACGGCCTTATTTATGTAAAAAAAAAATGAACGAAAAACAAATATGTAACACATAAACAAACGACACTGAATTTACAGGCTCCTGACTTGGGACAGGCACATACATAAATAATGTGGCGGGGTTAAACATGTTAGCGGGATCCCAACCCTCCCCTAACCTGGGACAGTGGTATAACAGTACAACATAAGAACGAACTATAGAAATCAGTTGAAAAAGGCTTAAACTCATCAGATGGACAAAAATACAAGTGGACGTGGCCGGGTACTTATGAATGTAGGACAGAAAGTCACAGGACAAAAAGTCACAGACAAAAAGTCACGGACAAAAAGTCACAATTCATTTTTTCTGATTATTTTCTTTGAATATAAACCGCTTATTTCTACAAAAATATTTTTGTATTTTTCGTGAACTATTGTATATAAACCAACTTTTTTAACAAAATTTATAAAAAAAATATCAAAGATGATCAAATAATTGTTAAAAAAACAAAATGTCAAAGTGGTTTGGCACTTAAATGGCTTCATGGTGCCAAGAAATATGTCTTTTGCCTGATTAAAATTAAATAAATCTGGATTTTTCAAGTATAATGACACCGGCGTTTTGCATTTGCGCCAATCTGCATTTCATTTGCGCCGATTTTTTCTTTCATCTGCGCCGATTTTTTTTTTCATTTGCGCCGATTTTTTTACAGGTAAACTACAGGTGAATAGATATAAGAAGATGTGGTATGAGTGCCAATGAGAGAACTCTCCATCCAAGTCATGTTATTTTTCATTTATCATTATAGACCTCTTCCGTTAGCCACTTGTACAAATTTAATGAATCACCATGGGGAGGTGGAAGAAGACCTACAAGATACATCTCCAGACTTATTCCTTGACCGTACCCATAGTTCTTTAGCCTCTGTCTTTCGGACATCTGCCACATGATTATGCTCGTTCTGTGGTTTGACAATAGAATCCGTGGTGACGTGACTTTACACGATTTTATGGTACATTTGTAGGATATGTTGTTATGTTTCAGGACACTACTCTTTCAATATGTATGGCCCTCTTTGGCTCGTTTCAGTGTGCAACATGTCCATCGTGTTGCAACGAAGTTCCAGAACAATATGAATCAAAATTAACATAAATGAACAAGATTTATAACCAGATTTTACCAATGGTATTATATAGTATAGTACATGTACAAGTATTAACGTACCTGTAAATCTAATTAGGAGCAAATATAAAATCGGCGCAAATGAAAAAATGAAATCGGCGCAAATGAAAGAATGAATATTTTCAAAATCGGCGCAAATGTCATACGACCAATGACACATTTCCTAAACTTTAATATGAATATATGTATTAAAAAGTAAATATTTCAAAATATTTCTCTTATATATTCAAACAATTGTCAACAAATTATTTGTGACTTTTTGTCCTGTGACTTTTTGTCCTATCAAATTTGTGACTTATGTCCTGTGACTTTTTGTCCTGTGACTTTCTGTCCGTTTACCGGTACTTATATATCCCGACACAAAAAGACACAATGAACAGATCTGAGAGTACTCGCAGTTATCTGACAGCTAGTTCAAAGCCACTAACAACTAATAAAAAAATCATGCATCTAAGACTAAACAATCAATCCGTACACATCCAACATCCAATGGATTTAGTGTAAAGACGTCATAAACAGCCAGAGAAAAACATGACCTTATGCAATGCCAAGTTACAGGTATCGACAGATTGTAGATCCATGAATATGTATATGTATTTAACCTACTAGTAATATTTAGTTAGCTTTTAATTTACTGATAACAAAATCAATATTTATTCCAATTAAAACAATATTCAATGATCTTTTTACAGTGTTGAATAGGTAACCTTTTAGAATAAGTTTATTTAAAGGAGCGACAAGTTTACATGGATCATTTCTAAATTTCCGGGCACGGTTCACAACATTTCTGTAAAAATGAGGATGTGCTATCCCGTTTGAAATAAGTTTTCTACAGGTACAACCAAACTTAAATACCAAATCTTTATATCTATGGAAAAATTTAGTAAAGGTTTTTAAAAGTAATTTATGGTAACGATATCCCTGGTTTAATAATTTACCAGTAATACATAGGTTGCGTTCGTTAAAATCAAAAACGTCACAACAGACACGAGCATAGCGAACAAGTTGTGAAATATAAACACCGTAAGATGGTGCCAAAGGAACATCACCATCTAAAAATGGAAAATTAACAATAGGGAACGAAATTCATCTCTTTTGTCGTAAATTTTAGTGTGGAGTTTCCCGTTTAAAACCGAAATATCTAAATCCAGGAAAGGACAGTTATTACCGAATCAATTTGATTTATTTAAAGTAAGTTCCTTGGGGTAAATTTCAGCAGTATATTGAGAAAATTCTTGATTATTTAACGAAAAAATATCATCAAGATAACGGTAAGTGTTGTTGAATTTATCAATTAAATGCAATTTCGATGGGTCTTTACTGAGTTTAGTCATAAACTGTGATTCGTAACAGTACAAAAACAAGTCTGCTATTAAAGGGGCACAATTAGTGCCCATGGGGATACCTACAACCTGTCGATAAACTTTGTTGCCGAAACGTACATAAATATTATCAAGGAGAAAATTAACAGCTTCAATCATCTCATCACACCTCCAGTAAGTATATCTAGCATATTTACCTTTCTCATTAGAGAAGAATGCTTTAAATGAGTTGCAGCAAATATATCTACATTCAACTTTACCAAACGACCATTTAATTAAATAGGAAAACTTTTGTTTAATAAGATAGTGTGAAAGTGTAGTGTAAAGAGTAGAAAAATCAAAACTATTAACAGAATCAAAAGGACCATCAAAAGCACGTAATTTATCTAAAACATCAAAAGAATTTTTTACACTCCAAAAATGGTTTATAACACTATGTTCATATATTTTATTACAATAGTTTATGATAAGCTCTTTAATAGTAGTTATTGAACTAGTTAAGAGCACTGAAAGATTAATTGTAGAACACTTACTAGAGGCCGAGATGAAACGATATTTAAATGGTTTTTTGTGTAGTTTAGGTAGCCAATACATAGTAGGGACCATCAAATGTTCAGAAGAAGCCTTAAGCTTTGATGTGGTTGTGATATGCTTGTTTACTATATGACTCTCTGTGGAGCGGATGGACTTGAATGTAGATGAATTTAAAGTTTCATATTTGGAAGTAATGATTATGTTGTTCAAAATGCTTTCGACCTGCAGCCTGCACATGACTTGTTGTAATGTTTGTCCACAATGATACTCATAAGTTAATTTATTCAACATAGAGGCTTAATAATCATTAGGTATCAAAGGCACATGACAATAATATTTAGATTTTTTCCCTGTTATTTTGAATTGTATTAGCGTTTTAGCCGCAATACATGCATCAGTCTGAAGATGTGACTATATTTATTGATGCAAGGGTCCACATGTTGAAATTTCTGGCCTGTTTGATGGTTTACCATGATTGTTGAAATCTATGACAACGTTATCAATGATCTATCTAATGAGGTAAAAGTCAGACGAACCCTGCCAATCATTCTAGTTAATCCATTGCTTGCATTATCTAAGAATATACAATGAAACATTAAGATGAAACCAAGGTCAGATGAACCTGCCAGACAGGCATATACACTATGCAACTCACTCTAGTAGTTGACCTATTTGATATAGTATCTGAGAAATAGACAAGCCTAAAAACTAAACCTTGAGTAATGAACCATGAAAGTGAGGTAAAGGTCAGATGAACCCTGCCATTTAGACATGTACATCTTACAATCATTCCATATACCAAATTTAGTTGAAATATTGCTTATAGTATCCAAAAAATGCAGATAAAACATGAACATTAGTCCATGGTTGTATAGTGCTTACTTTACAAATTATGATTCATTTGAATACATACACCAAACAATGTAGTTGACTTTTCGCATATATAGTATCCGAGATACTGACCTGATCATGAAAAATTAATCTTGATCAATGGTCCATTTACCCTGTCTGACAGACATGTAGACCTTGCAAGGTCCTGTCTTTAACTCATAACAAGTGAGTATTTCACAAAACAAAAACTAAACATTTTTTAAAGCAGTCCCTGTATCATGATAATTAGGTCAAGGACATGACAAAAATAAACATTTTTTGAAGCAATCGCTGTATCATGAAAATGAGGTCAAGGACAATGAAACTAGACATAATCTTTGTATCTGCTTAAAAGGTGTAACAGACCAAGGTCTTCTTTTTCCTGGAATAAAAAGCTTTTTTCAGATATCATCATCTTCATCACCAGAAAGAAATCACTAGAACTCTCATTTTGCAACATTTGTTGCATGATGGGCAAAAATAATCATTGTTTATCCTGTTCTAATGAAAAGTCAGTTGGTCAACAATATTTTCGGGCCACAAATGTATACAGAAATTTAGTATGGAACCAATACCCAATCCCCAATCTTTTTTCAACTTGATGATAGATTAATAGTTTCTTACTGAATGGCCAGCAGCAAATATTTCAGGCATATTCAGGACGAAAACTAATAACAATTACACAATAGGAAGATCATGAAAGGCAGGAATGAACAGCTGGAAATTTGGACTGCCAATGGAAAACAATGGTATGTTGTATTTGGACATTTTTTGGACAAATAACTTGACGTGAAAATCAAAATTATGTCAACGTGCACATCTTTCTTGAAGTAAAAATTATTGTCACTTTTGAAACTATAAGAGAAGTGCAACAGATAAACCTGTTACTGTGGATTCATTCTTTTTCGTTTGATTCCAACTTTCGTGGATTTCGAGGATGCAGGGAAACCAAGAATTTAAACTTTCAACAAATTACATATTTGCTGTACATGATGTTATACAGATTTTGAAAATCCACAAAATCAAAAATCAACATAAGTGCAAGTTTCCCATGAAAATAAATGAATCCACAGTACCTAACAGGTGAACAGATAATAACAGATGGACTGGGAAATGGACAGATGGAGAGTTGTCTCATTGGCACTCATACCACATCTTCCTATATCTATCTATAGACAAAATGACCAGGGTAAATAAATACCTACCCAATTAAATATTCAAGGAAACCAAAAAAACATAAACACAACATTTCAACAATGTTATTTGGTGTGACCTGATCTTTGTTAATCATTACATTAATAGAAGGTTCCAAGTTAAAATCTAACAAACTTCATGAATTGTCAAATTCTAATGGTGCAGTTTTGTTTTTGATTTCAAAATGTAAGTGTATTTTATAATAGTTAATGTATAAAATGTGTCACACAACTCTAGATATTCCAGCTGACTTTTTTTTTTATACAACCTTACATCATAATACAGAATCCTTCTGAAGATGCATGTAATTGTTGCCACTGGACAATCGTCACTCAATCAAAATATAAGATGACACAGGACCTTTACTTCCTCTTTAAGGCAAAAAAAAAAAAAAAAAAAAAACACACAACACACAACACAATTCAACATGAATTTTTTACTGATAATATTCGAAAATATGAAAATAAATTAAAAATGTTGGAACAAATATGCAATAAAATGAAATGACTAGCTTTGGATTTTCAATGGAATTCACCAACAATATAACATAACAGCACTAAAAATAACAATCACATTGAAATTCACAACATTTATAATAACAGATCCAAATATGCTTAGAATTAACTCAAATATTTTTCTGAAAGCTGAACAAAATTTTCAATGGTCAAAATATATCAAAGGACCCTATTATTCTCTTCTATTTTTCTCTTGCACTTGAAATAATTTTCTACTAAATCTTTGGTTATTACCACATTATCAATCCTTCAAAAATAATTGTGCTTGTATAAATGTGCAATCTTTTAAAACAGTAGTTAGCAAATTTAACAAGAAGAATTGCTATGATATGGTCTGAGAAAAAAAAAAGATGAACTTTGAGAATAAAATGACTGAATCAAGCTTTCAACACATTTTCCAGGATCATTGTTCTAATTTCAGTGACACTTTATATGAGTTTGTGAAACATAAGTTTGATCAAACCTTTTGTTCTACCAGAAAAAATATTTACAATTTATACACAACTGAAAATAACTGAAATAAAACTTCAGTATAAAAATCAGTATTAAATCTTTAAGAGTTAGCTCCCTTATACTAATGAAGTCAAACCTGATACAGACAAATTTACAACATATTCAGCCTAGTAACGAGTTTATGCATAGTTTTGTTATGCTTGCAGCACCAAAATGCTATTTACAAAATTGCACTTGAATTGTTTCACATTAACACAGTAATATCTGTTATAACATCCTAGTATATATATATAAATCTGAAATATCATAATGCACACACAACATGAATGTTAATACAATGTGGTTGAATGCTGACAATAATATACACAGTATGTGTTGTATGTTGTGTATACAAATCAAAAGAATAGATGTGTAATATGGAGAAATCAGTATTTTGAATCATCTGTTTTGAAAATTTTACCTAAGTCTAAGGCTATCAAAGTATAATATGTCCAGCTTTAGTACAATAAGGTTTGCCTATTGATTGTTGGAATTTTATAACTTCCTATATCTTGTAAATGTAATATGTAAATACAACAAAAATAGCTGTTTTCAATAACAAATGTTGATATATGAATTTTATCCTTGAGGCTTCAGAGGAAAATCTATGCTACCCTTTCGTAATATATGACAATTTAGATCTACACTAAATTATGAAGAATATTTTGTCCGATATTAAATATATTATGCAGGCCTAACCATACATTTGTAAGCAACTGATCAATCAGAATTCACTTGTTTGTGGCAGAAAATAAACCATTGCTATAAATACACAACACATATATCACAGTATATAAACAGTTTACAAGGTTATGTTATGTGAAAAGTCACATGTCATTGCACTTAATTCTTCAATCTTCTCTCTGGCTTATTTTCAGTCTGAGTGAGGTGTATCCTAATACCTGAAATAGAAATACAAACTGGTCAAACAAACTGTGATAAAGTAAGGCAAGGACCAATCCACTAATCTGATTATCTAACAACAAGTCCATATAAATAAGAAGATGTGGTATAAGTGCCAACACAGTCCAGATATTTACTCCAAGTTTCATAGCTGCAAAAACTTTTCAATTTTTGGATTTCATATAAAACAACAAACAAAAATATTAATACTATGAATGTTTTGCTTCTGTTTTGCATGTCATGTCTAAATATACAATGTAAACCTCCAGACGGCAGAGTTATTTGTTAATTGTATCATACTGTATTGCATAATTAGGCATATGGGGGAAATTCATGAGTTGCCAAACATTCTGAAGGCAACATCAACTTAACAGTGTTGTTCTCATCTGATTGAGCATGTAACTTTGTTATTCTGGAGGCCAATATTGCTGTCTGTCATTATTGACAAGCAGAATACAAGCAATTCAATTCAGAATCTATTGGAAATGTGCAATGTATGTCAAGAATAAATACTTTAGTATTGATCAACAATGAAAATCAACAAGCCTTTCTAGTACGTGACATATCTTTACTTGTATAAATTCATAATATGTAGCCTGATTTCTTAATGAGAAGAGAAACATACCTAAGTTAACTTACAGTGGAGTCTCTTTCTTTAAAGGAAGCCCATTAGGTCTGGGAGGTCCAGAATAATTTGACCCAGGACCAACACTAATACTCATTGGTCCATGACCATTCATAATCCTTTCCTCGCCCGTAAGGTTAGAAATCTTGTTAAAATGTCCATTCATTGCTCCACTTTTAGTTATTTTAGGATTAGTAACGATCCCATTCCTCTTACGTCTCATTTCAGGGGAACGCATTTCTAAAGCACTTTGTCCCATTATAACATTTGACTGCTCAGTGTTGGTTTTTTGGTGAAGTTTTAACTTTTCCAAGTCATTTTTCATACTAATGAAATGTTGGGGATTAATCTGCCAAACAGGTTCATCAGAGAAATCGGCATTAGGATTAGGATTTGTTATTATATTAATGGTGGCAGAAATTTCTTTATCCTTGCAGTTGGTAAATTTCACTGGAGATTTTGCAAAAATGTTCAAATTCCTTTCTGTAATCGGTGAGAGCTTATTATGTTCATTATGGACCATAACCTCAATACTAGGAGTAATATTTGGCGACTGAACTGGGGACTGAGGCTCGCTAACTGGAGACAAAATTCTACTGACAGGCCGAGCACGGTGCCTAGCCATGGAACACTGCTGTAGTTGTTGTGTAAATGTCAGACATTCGTTACTATTAGGAGCACTTTGATTACTTTGGCTAGTAGATGATGTCATATTACTTGAAGATTTTGACGAGTTATTAGACGCAAATGATTTCCTTCTATCGAAAGTCGAGTCAGGAGATTCTGATGGTGAACTATTCAACTGGTTACCATTGACAATAACACCAGTCGTGACTGTAGCATGTGTATGTGCAGAACCAGCAGTAGACGTAGGCCTCGTCTCATTACTAGACGTAGAAGAATTGCTTCTACTCTTTGTCATGGGCGTTGCACCATTCTCTTCCAGTAATTTACAAATACCTGAATGACCTGATTTCATGGCAACTTTGATGGGTGTCCTTCCAAACTGATCAGCATGGTTTGGATTAGCATGATACTGAAGCAATACACGTACACAGTGTTCATGTCCTTCTTGTGCAGCAATACACAAAGCAGTAGCACCTTGATTACATGTATGATCAACATTTGCTCCATTTTCAAGAAGAAGTTTAACGACCTTCTCATGACCTTGCCAAGCTGCTGACTGCAATGAAGTACGATTGTCATTATCAACGGCATTGACTTTTGCACCAAATTTCAAAAGAAGTGAAACAATTTCGAAATGTCCCTGCCATGCAGAAATGTGAAGGGCAGTACGTCCTTCAAGATCAGTTGATTCTACATCAGCTCCTATTTCCAATAAAAATTGCAATATATCTACTTTGTTTTCTAATGATAACATATAAACTGTAGATCTACCATCAGCATCTTTGTAGTTAATGTTTGCTCCTTGTTCATACAGATATTCCACTACTTTCCTGTGCGATTCCAAAGCAGCCACTCGGAATGCTGTTTTCTGGTCATGTGACCTGTGATCTATTGTTGAACCATTTTCAATAAGGGAAGTAACAACCTCAAGATGACCTTCTTGTGCAGCAAGGATGAGTGGATGGCGTCCATCATTATCAACTTCATTTACTTTGGCACAATGTTCTATCAGACAGTTACAGACCTGAAAAGAAAAAGCAAAATTTATTAATTATAAAAAGCAAAAAAGGTTCTTAATGTGAATAAACTAAAAAATATCCAAGGCTTTTTACCAATTTTACAATAAAACTAACTTCTTATGCAGGCTGAAGATTAGCAAGATTTTTTATGACCCACTGTTATGCGAGTTAGAAAATATTAATGTCTATATAAATATTTGGGAAAATGACAAACTTGGATAATCTCTTATATATATACATGTATGTATACAAAACAAACGAAGTTAGAAAATCATGTATAATTGGTAAAAACAGGTTAAACACAAACAAAGTATCCCAAAAATAACTTGGTTTACAGCTTATTACTACCCTGGCAGACATTCACATGTGCCAAAATGGCACTCCATCTATGAAAACATTAGTATCATGTACTTGGCACTATACCATTGTATACCTAAGATGTCAAGCAACTGTCTGTTAATTTTGAGTCAAAAATAATAAAGCCATATTATACTCTTTAACTTTTTTTAATCTATGTAAAACATTTGAACAATGTGTCAAATTAAAACATATCAGAACAGTTTCATCAGTTTATTTACATAAAAATAAAAACAAATTTATTCAGGAATTTTAAAGAGATTACACATATATGTAAATGTTTATTTTACTAATTTTGTTCAATGGCACAGTTTCAAAATGAATCAATTTTACATTGACACATTCTAAGATTGTATAACATAAAACACTTGGTTATACTTTAACAACAACACTAGAAGTTAGATATGAATAGAGTCGTTACACAATCAAAACATGGGGTTACACATTTAAAGAGCTAAAAGGGATGGTTACCTTTAGGGGGCATACTTAGAGCTCATTCAGTTTCAATCGAAAAATCAGTGTCAAATATAAAAGAGAAAATCAGAAAGAAACTCAGGAGATTGACAAGGTACAGATTTACTTTACAGAATATGGCACTTATTCATCATTGACCATTTAAAGGCCTAATCTAGCTGCTTAAGGTGGTACCTAACACTACAGGGAGATAACTATGTAAAATCAGCTAAACGTTTTAATTACGTTGTATTGTAAAGGGAATTTTAAGCTTCTCAATGATCAAAATTGGTGTTTGTCAAACTGCTATATAACCAGTGTAATTTTTCTGACAAAACGGTTAGTTCAAAATTTTTGAATTTTTATATTTTTGTTAGAGGGTCAAAGTAAATACATTGTCCAAATTTTATGAAATTTAAACGAGCCAAATTAATTTTAGTGAAAGTGTTGGGTACCACCTTAAAGGCCTAATCTAGCTGCTTAATAGAAGTTTTAACTGAATAAGATAACAATACTCTAAATGTCATTGCCATTACTAGTATGTTGTATTTTGTGTAACCCTACATATTTTTTTTTTATAAATAATCACAATAGTCTGATATAGAATGTATCTATATAAAAGCAAAGTAAATGTTCAAAAATACTTAAGGTGGATAATATCAATCAAATGAATACTGGCTGTTTCACAGTTACTCGCACTTTCCCCTAATTTCTAAATACCTAAAGACACATGCCAGAGCATTAAATGATTCAATATATATATAAAAGATGTGGTATGAGTGCCAATGAGACAACTCTCAATCCAAGTCACATTGTATAAAAGTTAAAAATTATAGGTCAAAGTATGGTCTTCAACACAGAGACTTGGCTCACACCAAACAATAAGCTATAAAGTGCCCCAAAAATGACTAGTGTAAAACCATTCAAACAGGTTTACACCTTAAATAAATCATATTAGAATATCCATTACTCCACTGTTAGTATTAAATCTTATAACACTATAAAAACATAAAGCTGACTAATAAACAAATCTAACAAAAGTTGGTCAGGGTTATCAGATGTCTAGGTGAAAAATGACCACAAGTAGTCATTGCCCAGGGGAAGATAACTCTACTAATGAAAACAGAATGGAATGCTTTGTTGTTTAATTTTATACACTGAGACCACAAACATTGACAAAATCTTGTTCAAGTGGGAAAATCTGTCTGAAAAACATTACTAATAGAACTATTTATTTTTCATTAATCCTTAAAATAAGCGGTACTTTTCATACATTTAGTGAATAATGTCAAGCGATTAAATGGATAAAATAGCCATCATTTGAAAAGCAATTTAAATAACTATAATACCAGTAAATGCTTTTACATCCAATTGTAAATGAATGAACATTCACTAGAAATCGCTCCATGCATTAAGACCTGTGTCTGACATGTGTGATAAACAGAGTTACTCTTATTCTGTATACTGACCAGCTAAAACCATTTTTATCAAAAGAGACTGAAAGATGGAACACGTAAGCAAAACACAACTATGCCTCTACATTTCATTTCTGCTTCATTCATTATTCTACTGATAAAACTGTCTCTTTCGTAGTTTATAGTCAACAATTTCTTCAAAACTTAACTTTGGTACAAGTTTCTGTCATTGACATTGAACTTAATATTATGTGCCAATTTTTTTTTTATCCCATGAGGGTTGACAAGACTGTTGACAATTTGTTCCATGGAGTTAAAAACAGACCTTTACACTGGTTTGTAGAGATGAACTTAGTATCATCATGATTATCATCAAATTACATTTAAATTTCTACTAGGGTTAACCTGAGTGTTAAAATTTCACAGATAAAATCTACTATGTCATTGACTGTCCATTTGGAATTTTAATTTTAATGATAAAAATCTAAATAAAATAGATGTTCACCCAAAGGGCAACATTAAAAAGGTTTTCACCTCACTGGTAAAATATGTTTCATTCACCTCATGGCTTATTACACCACATCTTTATTAACCCTTACAAAGTAAAAAACAAATTACTAGTATAACTAGCAGTGAAAAAGGATTTCTCATGAACATTTTTAATTTCTCGATTTTGCAGGATTGTTCAATTTTCCGTGGCCAATCACTTATTAATGACCTTATTGTAAAATGTATTTTATACAAAGGTACCCCTGGGAAATTCTTGTCAATAGTAGTGAATGAATTACTTCATATACAGAAGGTGATATTAGTTAACATTTATATTGACTAGATGGCAAACTCATTCAACCAGCCTCATACATCACTGCCTAATCGATATTGAAGATCATATAATATTGAACTGATATGTATTAGTCACCAGCTGATGCTCAATACATGGCAGCATGCTCTAGTAAACAAAGTCTTTACACCGGACAAGCGGAGTGTTAATGTGAACCCACAAAACATATTTCAGGGTTCAAATGTGGATTTTTTTCTCTTTTAATTTTGTTTTTAGAGGAACAAAACCAAATTAGTTAGCAAGCTAAATTACCCTGCGCTAGCACCCCCTACCCCTTTTTTTTGTTGTCGTTGCATCATTTCTTTTTTATTACTTTCAGGTATGACCCTTTTCTGTTAAACTATAATTTAATACATATAACTATCTATGACCTTGTGACTTATCAAAAGCAATATGAAACTTCTTCTCATGTATTTTCCATATATATATATAGAATTTGATATAGCCCATGGAAACCACTTCTTGACTATCTTTGACCTCCATCTTTGATATGATGACCTCAACAGCAAATTGCTAAGTAGTAGACTGAATTTATCTTCTAATTATATGTGACAATATATCCAAGTAAGCAGATTGCATTCTGATATATAATAAACTAAGCATTCAGAACACTAATTGATCAACACAGTCTGGCAGGCAAGAACCAAAAAATTATGAAGCAAGAATAAAAGAAATCTCTGAAAATCTAAGAGATAAACTGGCAATTGTTCCATTTTTTGCAACCGTCTTTCAAGTATGAGTATATATCAATGTCCTTGACTAAGAACCAGAGAACATCAAACCCGAAGGATGTCTTTCCAGTCAAAATATGCAGGTATTATGAATCACTAACAAAATATCCTATGACCTAACAGAGCTCCCTAAAATACTCTACAAATGACATATTTTAATGTACTATCAACCAAACAATTATATACTAGTGTCTTTGGTTACAAGATAAATAAGTTAATTGGTATAAAGAACTAACTTGTAATTTGTAGATATCTATCTATTACAGACAGGTAGTAAGGGGGTTAATGGTCTAATGAAGACAAGATCAATTTCTATGTCTTAATGACCCTGGTGATTCATTTAACTGTCACTTACAAAATTTGTGATGTTTTAACATGAATTGTGAGATTGTTAAATCCTTACATATAGTTCAATGATTTTCCTTACTTCATGATCTTTAAAAAAACTTCAAGATTTTAGTAATAATCAAATGCTTATTTAGACAAAATAATTAACTCTCAAGAAATTTAATGGTCAAGCTGGACAGTTCCCAACTGTTTTGTCTTTAAATGCAAGTTTAATAATGCACACAACTTGAAGGTGCCTTTTAAAGATCAAACATGTATTTATATATATATTTTTTAAATCCTAAAAGACGAAAGAGCTAGCTAATATTCCTTCCGTTAAATAATGCTAGGTCTGTTGAATAATTCACATTGGGCTATCTTGAATGATCAATATAAAAACCTCACAATAAAATCAAAATAATCATCCCCATATTTCAGAAGTTACTTTCTCAACTTCAAAGCATAATAACCTGCAGAGTTCTAGAACCCTGCAGCCAAGGATACACTCAAAACCACTACACTGTTACTTATCTCACAGGAATCATGTTATGTGCAGGGATGATTAGGTTAACAGGGAAACAGTTTATCTTGGGGTGATGAAAGGATTTCATGATACCACTGCAGACCTGGCTCAATTTCAAAATATTTCTAAAATGCACATCCATTTAATCTAGAAAATATGCTAAAGTAAAAAGACAAATTTCACTGGTGAATAATGATGTGACATTAATACAAGATGCCCCATGTTTTTATTGAATCTTGCCAAAACATTTGATTACTCACCATAATTTAATAAGGAATGTTGGCAAGCAAAGACTACACTGTGTATGTGACTTGTTAACAAGAAGATTCTTTGCAGGATTTCAATCAATATAGACTATGTGTTCTAAATGAGTTCCATTTGTCTCTTATAATTGAGAAACCTTATTTTGTATACATGTATAGCTGGAAATCAACAACAAGTGAATAAACAAACAACAATTCTATTAATATTTTGCATACTATTTAAAAAAAAAAGGGTCTGGACTTTTTGGTATATTTTATCTAAAACACTGTAACTGAGGATTTAGCAAATATATTGGACCACACCAACCATCAACAGACAACTGACTCCTTCCAAAAAAGAGAAGTACAAACAAAGACAAGAAAGACTAGACACATGGTCCATACATGCATAGTAATAGCCTGACTGAATAGTACAAGTACAAAATGTGTCCATACAAACATTCAAAAGTCTAAGTAGCCCACTTCAGCATTAGGAGCAAAAACTAGCTACACCTTTTAAAAAAGCATCATTTATATCTGCTACTTCTTTTCTGTTTAGACTAAGACCAAAAACAGTACATCATATATGTAATTTATGTATGTAAGCATAAAGAGGTGTGGAATGATTGCCAATGAGACAAAGGTGTATATAATAATAATAATAATAAATTCTTCATTCAAAGAGGGTAAACACAGTTAGTTACAACTACTAATCTCAATTTGGGGGGGGGGGGTGTATTAATAGCTATAGAAGAATAGAAGACAAGACAAAAAGTGAAACCATTTAAAGGATAAAAACAAGTCTGATTTATATTGCAACTTGCACCACACCACACAGCAACAAACAACAGAAAATGGCCTTGACAACAAAAGATGAAAAATTAATTTGTGTGACCTTGACAGTTAAATTAACACCTATACAGAATATACAATGTAATCACAGCCATAACTTTCTTTCTCAGGAAATGAACTTATTTGGAACAATAATACAAATGTTTGGACTTTTGAATTAAACAAAATAATTGGGCCAGCATTATAGACCCATTGGCATCATCAATTTAGTAACTTGTCTGACCTTGACAGAAAAAAAAAGTGTAACTGTTTCCATCATATCCCACACCACCCCATAGAGATGGAAATGACAGAACTCCTTAGGAGTCCAATTCTTTATGTCTGGTGAAAAGTTCAGTTAACACCTCTCCAACTTCATATCCCAATAAAAAAATCATTACAAATATATATATCAATTCTAACTACCTCATTACCGGCAAACTAAAACTTTGAGAAAAAGAAAAGAAATAACAAAAGCAATGAAAGGTGCCACAAAAGATCAACTAAACAGCTCAAGGCCAACTTTGCTTGAAATGTCTGCAGTAAGAGTTGCAATAACAAATGCTTACAACGAATCTTAATTTACAGAAACTTCTAGTCTTTGCTTGGGAAAATTACCAAATTATGAAGGCTGGTCAAAAACACATAGTCTGTAAGGTTAACCCAAAGGGAAATGTATAGACTAGAATCAACATAATCATAAAGTGTAAATGTGCATATCTTATCCATTGATAAATTTAAGAGTTTATGTATACAATTCTACATATTTAAGAAATTATAAAACCAGTGTGAACCTGCTGGTGTGTAGTCATAACTCCTGTCAAACCAACTTTGTGATGACTATCAAGGCTTAATAAAAACATCAAAAGTATGTCATTTTGACTTGCTAATATTATAATTTATGATAACACTTTCCCATGCCTACAGGAAACTTGGGTGTTTTTAAGTTCTATCATAAGTATTCAATTCTTATAAAAACAGTTATGGTATCTTAAATGATATAATTTATTTATTTTTTCACTGAGATTTGATAAAACAATCTTTCCCTTCTGTTCTAAGCAGCATATTGATGAGGACGTTATTACAGAAATATCAGAGGTGCACCATCTGGTTTGGGTCTAGTTTAGACTCCAGTATTTTTGTAGACTAAACTTGTCTGGCACACACAGTTATAAGTCTGGTATCTTTGATGAGAACTTTTAGAAACTCAACTGAGGACAAATAGATTGATTGTGTAAATTTCGAAATTACTGTGATGTTTGAAGAATGGACAGAAATGTGTTAGTTATTGCAATTTCAGTAATGTCTGCATAAATAAATAAGTATAAAACTAAGAAAACACATATTGATATAGTATAGCCTAAAGAGAATTGAGAATCAATAATGCCAAGACCCCTCCATACCCTCTCTAGATATCTTCATTATCATCAGATATAGATTTTGTCTAGTTAAATTCTCATTAACCTCTGGCACTGGTAACAAACCATAACCCATATGTCATAACTAACTTGTATTCTGACAAGATAACTATTTTTTTTCCCTTGAAGGTTCACCCAGTATGCATACATGTATGCTTAAGTACTTTCGATCACTACAACTAATGATAAACATCATTACAAAAATGTAAAACTGCCAATTTCTGTTGTAATAAAAAAGCACAGAGCTCATGCTATAATTGCTTCTTCCCTTACACATATTCATTTGTACCACTTTTCAAGTCTACATATTTATAAATGCTTTTAAATTTCTCACTTTGCACTAAAACACTCTAAATTTAGAACATGTGGTTTAACCTATTTCTTAAAAATGAATTATGTATTAGATAAACTATATTATAGGTTGTAATAAGCATGTGTTAAAGGCCATTCACAGATTTTATTCTCATGGGAAAGATACATATATTTCACTAAAATTACAACATGTTACAATCAATGAACACAGACAAAAATAATCAGACAGCAAAAATTACCAAGTGAAGGTGTCTCAATCATTATTCACCTTGTCAGTAAAGCTAAAAGCAAATGCAGAATTCTAATGGAACATCAAAAGAAACTCATTTCAATGCCCATGATATAATATTGTGAAGTATGCTTCCTATGTGATGGAAAAACAAAAGATAGAGAAAAACTTCAATAAGTTATACCATGTATACTGAAGTTGCCTGAGGAATATTAACTAGTGCATGTTTGACAAAGAGATGGCTTACAAAATAGTCAAAAACAATAAATTGTCATATTTATCAAATCTAATTTTGTATGGTATAAATATCATCACCTAACTTATTACTTATATGCGCTGGTTAAAAAAATATCAAGCATTTGTTTGGAATCTTTGAGCCAATATTCAATATCTATCTAACAGGGCCAATTTATTTCCTAAAGGACCAATTTCTCTCTATCACATATACAATATCAGACCTATATATATATATAGCTATCTAACAGTAACAATCTATATATCCTATAGGACCAATTTCTATCTTCCACACATAAAGTAGAATTACACCTCATAAAATATTCAGTAGACTTCAATACTATGTTTTTATTGTTCCCTAAAGAGACAATTGTCTAATACATAAAACAATTATATCTGATTCTTGTGCATACAGTATTTGTTGGCAATGACAAGTGAAAATGTTTGCTTTGAATCATCTGATACAAGGTGCATTATCTTCAGCAAGCCAAATTCACTATTTTTAAATGAAGTAAAATAAATAAATTAGAAGTGTAAATAACTGCTAGGTTTTTAAAAATTTATAATATATATACATGAAGCCATGGGGTAGAAAGATTGTTCCTGCTGTTCCTGCTGAGATCCTCATTTTTTCCAGCTGCACATAATTTTCAATGTTTTTAAGTATTGATTTTGATTCCTGACCTGAGTCTTTACAGGTCACTAGGTAACTAACAGGTTGCCATGGATACACAGAAAACTGACAAATCTTATAATTATACAGAAATATGGCTTTATTGACAAAACCTGTATCTTTTTTCTTTAGAAAAAGTCAATATTTGTCATTGATGGATATTTTTCAGCAGGTCTGTTCAAACGGAAATAACAAGTGGGCAGGTCATTTAAATGCATGATAAAATAAACATACAATCCCAAATTTATATTCCTATAAAGTAAGGGATGGTTGAAAATAAATTTGAATTTCTGCAATATGTAAAATCATACGACTTCTATATGAAACCTCCAGGTAAAAAAAAAAGGGGGGGCACATAAATTACTTTTTAAAAATACATGTACATTTGAATTCAGAAATAAATTTGTTACTTAAAATACAAATGTATTTCGTTAATTCATTAATATTTTTCTTAGAAATTGATCCATTAGTGAAGTCACTGACGCACATTATATAGTTATAAATCTAGTTTCTAAATTTCCTTCAGCTTCAAATACAAATGGTTCAGGAAATGTAGTTGGAATTTAAATCAATTAATAAAAAATATCTTGTTATTAATCTTGACATTAAACATTTGGTTTGATGAATAGGGGATATAACTGACGTCATTAGGGAATAATAAGAAAGTAAATACTTCTTATTTACTGCTTAATGCATACATATATTTTGTAAGGATGGGTCATGTCAGAAACTGTCTCTTTAATTGGCGATTATTATCATATTCAAAAAAGGTGTGATACCTGCATGTAAATTATAGGTGTGAAAGCATTTAAGGAATGTATTATTTACACTTTCACTGTCATTACCAAATCAAATCCTCATTCATGGATCTCCATTTATCATGTTGTTAACCACATTTATATAAATGACTTTAAAAATATAATTAACGGAAGTTACCATATCCACTATAAATCTTTTTTTTTTCCTGTTCTAAAATCAAAATATCAAATTTTATGATTTAATAAATTAACATTCCTTCAAGTAAAACCTTGTGCCAGATGAGCAATGATAAAAAGATCAAGGACTTTTATAAATTATCAATCAAGAAATGTTTGTTCTTTCTACTAACTATTCATATACATGTATTCAAATTCCTCAAGTCAGTCAACCCATTGTCACATTAATGTCTATTTGATGATGGTTTTCCTAAACCACTTTACTCTGTACATGTATACATTTATTTTCTTAATAGAATTAATATTGCTCTTATTCTTCGTCACTCAGTTCATGTCATTTCATCAAAATAATTAAGCCCTCCTCCCCCCTTTACTCATAGTCTTAACTCTTTCATTTGCAGACTGCATACCCAATCCACCTTTTCAGTGTGTTAAGTTTCCTACATAGATATGTATGACCCCCTCCCCACACATCATTTTCATAATGCCAGGACATATTAAAGACTTAATTTGAATAAAATGTATGGCATTATGTTAATTAAGTCAATTTTTCCAAAACAGACTACTTTAAGATCCAAGAAGGCATTTTTTTTTTAAAAGTGACCTTAAAGAATTTTGAAGTATTTTTTTTTTCTGTTTTCAGTGAAACAAATATTGATTTGAAAAAAGATTTTTGTAAACTAATGAAATAAACTCTTGTCTACATCTGTAAACCAAATTATTTCAGAATAAAGGGGTACCCACTTCTCTAATTCCTTTCTATCAAAAACCTTGAAAGCATGTAAAATTTTGATTTGTGGGAAAAAAATCGTTGCCTATCTTTCTTTATCCATATTTAAGCTTATCAAAATTTGGTGGATAGCCTAAGAAACTCAGTTCAGGTCAAATATTTAAATCCTAACCTTCTTAAGTCGTGCATGATTTATCTTTGATTTTGATAGTATTCCATCAAATAGATAAAACTTTCATAAAGATTATGATTATTGTGGATTACTCTAAGGACAACGTCCTTAAAAGATGATTTTATTTATCCCTCCTTAAAAGATGATTTTATTTATCCGTAAAAGAAAGAAGTCAACCAATTTAATAATCTCTAAGTCTTCTACTGGCATGAGTGATGACTGAAGTTTGTTTCAACAAAACTAGTGCATTTGTGGTTTAAGTCATCACATATTTTATCAGTAATGGATCATAGTTGTTCCTTTACAACAACTGAACATTATGCTATATATGTAGTCAAATATATGCAGTCAATTCAAAATATCCTTACCTCCAAGTGTCCTTCATAAGCAGCCATGTGCAAGGGAGACCATCCAGCATTATCTCTATGCATTTCATCTAATCCACGTTCAAGTAACTGTTGGACAACATTGACATTGCCTTGTGCTGCCGCTATACTTAGAACAATCCTTCCCTCGGAATCGATCGTATCCACAGCACATCCCCAAACTAACAGCTGATTTACAATTTTAGAATGTCCCATTGAAGCAGCGGCTAGAAGAGGTGTACGACCATTGTTATCAGCATGGTCAATATCTGCATCCCATTCTAACAAAAGTTCACAAACTTCCTGATGACCTTCACATGCAGCAACAAGCAATGGGGTCATACCATCATGATCTTGGTGATTCACTTCAGCTCCATTCTCTAGAAGTAATCCAACAACCTTTTCATGACCTTCACTAGTTCTGATGCAGACGGCTGCTACTGAAAGAGCAGTTCTACCATCACGATCTTCTTGGTTGACATCAGCATTGTTTTTTAATAAATCTTGTACTATTTCTGCATGGCCCATATATGCAGCAGCAATAAGAGCTGTGCGACCATCATTATCAGCTTTATTGACCTCGGCCTGATGTTCTAGTAGTTGTATCACTATTTCTTCATGGCCACCCCAAGCTGCTGCTCTTAGTGCTGTTCTTTTGTCTGTATCAGCATGGTCAACACCAGCTCCTGCTCCTAATAACAATAAGACAACAGCATTATGTCCACCCCAGGCAGCTGATCGTAAAGCTGTCCATCCATCATCATCAGTACGATCAACACAAACTTTGGATGCCAACAATATGGCAACTATTTCTGCATGACCTTGTCTTGATGATAATATTAAAGCCGTCTGTCCCTTTTTGTCAACAGCCTCTAAGTCTGCACCATTTGCTATAGCAGTTGTCAGTAGCTGAATATTTCCTTCGTGAGCAGCATTGTGAAGGACCGTTCGTCCATTACTATCCACCTGATTTACAGACACATCCAATGCAGGCTGCTTCTCGTTGTCAACTTCTTCAATCATGCTTGCATGCATGCTAGCAGTTTCTGCTTCATCAGGGTCTGAAGGAAGTTTAGCACCTGCATCCAAAAGAAGTTTTGTAACTTTTTGTTCCTTTGGAATCCCTACTGATAAACTTGTCTCTATATCTGCACCGGATATCATTAACCATTGCACTAAATTAGTATACTGTAACACATCATAAAAATTTCCACGTAGCATGTGTAAGGCCATTTCCTGAACTTCCAGTGGTTTTAATTTGTCAGCACTCATTGTAGCCCTCATTGCTAACATAGCATGACCTTCAGAGGCGTTACACAAGTACTTCTGTGTGCAATGTTTCACATCAAGTAGCCACTCTGCAAAACTGTGGTGGAATAAAATTTTACTTCCATTCTGTCCTTCAATCAGAATTTTCTTCATACTATTAATTTGCTTTGAAAATTCCTCTTCTGTTAAATCAGTGTTTTTTATGTGAACACAGTCAAACAAATCCTTTGAGTTCACTGGCTTATTGGATGCCAGAATAACATTGATAATAGGCTGAATTTTGGTAAATTGCTTACGACCAAAAATCCTCTGACATAACCAAAGGTATAATCCATTCAAAGTTCCTGGAATTTCACGAATCTCACGTAACATTATGAAATTCTCAGATACACCATCGAGAACTCGTTCTAAGTATAGAAAGCATCCATTGCTTTTTATGTGTAATTGATTCAACATTTCTGCTGTATCACGACTAAGATGTTGTCTCAGTCGCTCCTCCTTATCAAGTCTACACAGAATGTATTGCTGAACATCACGAACAACATGAGATTTTCGAAGGTCATCTAAGCTAATTTTTCTGAAACCAGTAAACATTCTAGTTACTGTTTTACTTTGTTTCCGAGCAGAACACACAAGGAGAAGCCATGGTGGAAAGTTATGATGATGATTTGCTAGAAGCTCAGCAATTGTACGGCTTTCTCCATTTTTTTCTCCTAAACTTTGCAGATAACATTCATCAATGGAATCAACAATCATAAATACAGTTCTTTCTGGTTTTTCAAGCATCTGTAAAGGTTCTAAGACAGCTTGCTGGAAGACTAGGTCAGGATTTTTCTCAATTTCCACTGGATTGAGAAGCCTCTGTACTTCAGGATCATTTATGATGTCCAAATATCCATTGATTTGTTTACTTTCTGACAACTGGTTTACCAAGTTAAGGATGAAACTTGTTATGGATATGCTCTCAATGTCATGAGCCTGACAGAAGTGCCAGGCAATGAGTCGTTGATTGAGAAGACATTGTTTTCCTTGTGACACAGTAGGCCATGTCAGTTCTGCACACACCGCTGACTTGCCACATCCTGGACCTCCCACAATCAAAGCCCCACATGTTTTAGATGTCGGTCTGTTTTCTAGGCAATGGTTGATTTTACTGAAAGTCCATTCCCTACAGAAAAAGTTCCTTTTCTTCAAGAGACACTGTGCCATCTTTACAGGGCAGCCATATGAAGGCATCACATCCTCTGAAAATAAAATAAAGCAAAATATAAACAAACGATTAAAGTTTATATCCTACTCAATTTGCAGCATTGTCCAAAACTTTGAAATTTTATTGAAAGGCTTTGGTTTGAATGTCAGAATTAGAAGATGTGATATGATTTCCAATGAGACAACTCTCCAGAAGAGACCAAATGAAGTAGAAGTTAGCAACTATATGTCACCATACAGCCTTCTTGACCTGTTAATGTTAACAGTATATTAGACTGCTTACAAATATAAATATATAGTATTTCTATAGGATCTAATCGCTTTTATTTTTTATTCCTCTATCACTCTTAAATAACAATTTCCTTTACTTCATGAAAGACTGTTGCACATTAGTTAGAAACATTTACCAGTTAAAATATTTTTTCGGTTTTTACTTCATGAAAGTCTGTTGCACATTAGTTCCAGACATTTACCACTACAAATATTTGTATTTTCAGTTCACATATTTTCTATCACAATTATGTTACATTATATAATCCTAAAAACAATTATCATGGTGGGAAAAAAAGAGCTCTGTGTCTGTGAGAAAATGTTACAGCTGTGTTACCTCCTGGAAGGTTTTGTCAGGTCAGTAGGCAGAGGTTGATGCTAAACACAGCTGCCATCAAGGTATAAAGACAGGGAAGATGGAATAAAACTATTCACATACTTAAGTATGGTAAATCTTGATTTGATATGATGTCCTGTCATAAAATATATCTACACATGATCTAAACATTTGGCATGTCAATAAGACACCCACTTGTGTATATGTATGTGTTTATACTCTGCTATTATTGCACACTGCCAACCACTTTGTTGGCTATATCACTGTAATCATGTTATAAAAGGAAAAAGAATGCATGTTACATGTATTTACTGACATGACTGATACTAAACTAAACTGACTTTTGAGGGGTAGGCTACAAGGTGGCTATGTCATGTATGTCTGTCCTGAGAAAAAAACTCAAATTTCAATTTGTTCATCATTTGTGAAATTGGAGTTTGCATACTTTTTGGAAAAAAATGAAACTCCTGTTATTTGTTATTTAATTTCTTGGATCACATGAAAGGCAAAAATCAAACTTCCAAACCCAATTTGTTTACAATTATAAATATAATTTATCTTGTAAGGTATTCACACATTTCTTTTCCTACCTGCTATAAACATTACCTTGCAACAACCAACAGACTAACTAACTTAACAAAGGAAGAGTAAAAAGAAAAGAATGTCCCTGTGGCTCTTATTGATTTCAATCTACAACCTATATTGCAGGTGAAATTGACATGGAAAAACTGTACTGATACAAACAAAATGTATTTACAAGTATGTTCAATGTTAGGCCATACATAAATGATATATGTTCCAAGTCCAAATCTGGACTGTTATATATGTTACCACTAATGGTGACTATTTATGTCTAATAATTTTAATAGGCCAGTGCTGTCAACATGGTGTGAACTATGATAGCAAATCTTATTTAAAGTTATTTGCACAAATATGACAATATCTAGCTGTCAAAGTATTTTTTTGGCATTGCTTTCTGGCATCTAATAATAATTCAGCTTACCCATCTCAACGTTATTATGATTAGGAGGCATTCCAAAACTTTTGTAATCCAATTTTATTTTACATATATTACATTAACACCATGTACACAGCTCAAGGGATAAATTCAATTTGAGCTAAAGGTGTACAAAAGTCAGCTATAAATATGAATGAAACGAAATCCCCTCAAACCTTACATTTAAATACCAGACAATCTATTCTTCGGATTCCTTTGATCTCAGACGCTAGATTATAAAACAAAGACCCAAAGAATGTATTGATCTATTTGTGTATTGAAATCGGTTGACCCGATTGCCCATTGTTGATGACATGCGTTAATTAACGGCATATTTTATAGCTAGCCGCATTCCACAACACTGGAATTTATCCAAACATAAATATACGATCCAAAAGCTCTAAGTCGTGCATGCAAAAATCGACCAAGAATGTATTAAACTTTTCCTTGGCCATAGGCATCTTTTCCGTTCAATACTTTGTATTCATAATTGCAAATATAATCCAGCAAAGTATACTTACATGCATTTTACAATGGCATAATTCCTCACAATATAAACAAAATAAAAAAGTCAATACACATTCACTAGACGCGTCTCTCACACGTTACATTCACAAATATTTAATCTTCCATGCCTTCATGTTATTTTTATCACTCAGTCGACAAAGCGTGTCAATCATCTTTTATGGGCGGTGATTTATTCGGTTAAGCAATAACTATTGGACGATGGTTTATATGGAGTATGAATGAAGCCAGATCGAGTTGTGAAAGTAATTTCGCGTAAACTTTTTAAGATAAAAATTAACCAACAAAAATACATCAATCGAACAAATCAACACAGTATATATATATTACCTCTATAGTGTCTATTGAAGAAAATGTATTACACAAAAAAAGATGGCATGTTATTGTTAACACACATCAATTCACGGACCTCACATTTTAAAATATTTTTCCAGGTTACAGATGTTATAATTTAGTTTGATTATCATTTCACTCTTGTAAACGTTTTTTTCTTGCTCATGTCTTCTTGAATCTTAAGTTTGAGAAAGTCACATCACGGTCGTTATTTGCCACCCCCTCTATTCTTAAAAGCCGACCGTGCAAGGGCTGTATAGCCAGTCAAGGTCGTTAAAAACTTCCATTTGTATTCTTAAAATATCATCAGAAGGATGGTGCATGGTTCTAAATGTCTCTGTACCAAGGCCCAGTGGCGTTTACAGTTTAACAGTACACAATATTCGTGTTTTTTTTTTTTTTATTTATTTAGATATCTGTGATCATTTGTTTATTGACATTTAAAAAAAAATGTATATGATTAGTCTGCTCTGCCCACACTCTTCAAAAATGTAAGTCTAGACTAATCGCAGACCACAATTTACACTGATTTACAATCTTTAAACATGAAATGTGCGAAGAAGAAGAAAACATACACCCTTTTTTCTCTGATAAGGTCAATAAATTGTAGTATAAAGGAATTTCAACCACAATTTTAGACAGGATCCACCAGAGACGGGTATACAAAACATATTCAGTATATGTTTTTGGACCAAATTTCTGTCTCTCTGAAACCAAGCGCAATTGTTTCCCACTCAATGAGAGTTAAAGCTTAAGCAACGTTCAAGTCAACAGAAAGGTGTTTCTGCCAGAAAAGGAAATGTGGCAAACCCTAGCCTACAAATACGTCCGCTCTTCAGATGCCAATCCCAGAAATTACACGGACTTGCCTTGCTTAGCTCAGATTAGTTCGCCAGTTGATTTCCTCATTTGAATTGTTTCACACATCATGTTATCCCGGGGCCTTTTGCAGATCACTGGATACGGTATGGGTTTTGCAAATATTTTACTGAGGGTCGTTCAGTGACCCTGCAATCGCCCTTGACATTTTGCCTTTGGTTGATTACTGATCTAAAATCTTTACGGCAGCGTAGTCATAATTTTAGCAAAAAATCTTCTTTAATATACACACTCAGTTATTTCCAGCATTTTGACAAATTTCTCTGTGGTCAAGAGAGTTCATAATTTTTGTTAGTAACATATTGTAAATCGCTACTTGCATTTCAGATGCATTTTTTCGTTGATTTTCAATAATTTCAACGCTCTGAATCAGCCCAAAAAATTCATCATCGGATTCACATTTAAGTGCTCTTTCACTTACGGAAATTCAAGTCTTAAATCGAGGTTAGTTACATGTACATAAGTCCCAGATTTTGTTTATGCTTATACGAGGATTTTAAAAGATTTAAGTCGTTTGTTTATGCAGAGACACACAAGTATTTTTTATGCATGTACCCCGCCTAGCAATATCAGTAGCCTGCCTACCAGCCGTCTAAATCATGTTCGGTGTAGGATTATGGACACGTGTGTTCTGGAGAGATTAAAGTTCATGCGATCTTTGATGTGATCCAATATTACTTTTTGACATGTATATAGATAGCTCTTCATGCTTAAATTGTCATTCTTCTTTTTACGTACACGAACACCCATGGAGCATGGTTTGAAAAAGCTTGTGGGGTTATAAGTACAACATATTAGAAAACAAAGAATAAATTACTTAAATATATATATATTGACAGTTATAAATAATTTGTATGACAACCGAGACCTTGTCAAACTGTTATTGCAAACGTTAGGCCGAATTAGTACATATGAAATGTATATACTCCCAACTCCAATAACAATAAGGAAATAAACAACAACACTAATATGCACTTAAAATTAATCCTTCATTTTTCGTGATTTTAGATAAAATAAAATGATATTTGAACATTTAACAGTTACATTTTCTGCTTGAATTATTAATGGAGCGTACTTCTTACAATCTAGAAGTTTGTTTACGATGTGTCAAAACTTTTCTATTATGTTCAAATGGTGCACTAGCCAATTTTATGCAATTTAAGACACTCAGTTCCCGATTAAAATGTTTATAAAACCAAAACATTTCAACGTATGAGTACATCCTCATGTACTTTTGGCGTTCATTTAATTGTAGTTGAATTACCGATTTGTTTGAATATTTGTTTATAAAATCATCTTTAAATAATATTTAATATTTCAGCATGCTACTTATTCTTTCTATATTTGTCTGTTTCGAAAGATATACAAAGTATAAAAGTTAATTGTCGCACATCACGACAAGGTGTAATTAACTACTTCAAATTCCTGAAGTAAAAACGCCACCATACTAACATGAACTCCCAAACTTTTGTTAATTTGGACTGCAATTTCCCCAAAATTTTGACGAAAAATTGAGATCTGAAGCATCCCGAGGACCAAAGTGACCTTAAGCTATTACTAACTACCTTACGTTTTCTGTATTTCTGATTTTACGCAATAGCCATGAACTTATTTCGTCTACTTCCTTAAATAACTTAGTACTTTAGAATTAAAACAATACAGTTCTTATGCAAGACTAATCAAAGACATTCTTGTGGTATATCTGGTCAAATGTTAAAGATTTACATTACAAATATCTATACATATATTCGGTCAACTTGTCTGTACAAATCTCGGTTCAAATATAGATACTTATTAAAGGTAATTCCAATTTTCAGAAATCTTGTAAATGTGTGTTAACATAGGCATAAATTAAGTACAAAAATATGAATTTTGTCAGACACAAAAGAAAAAAAAATCGCGCGCCCTCTCGATACAATATATAAATATTAGACACTTATTTTGCAATTAAAAAGTTTAAAGAGTTCAAGTGCATAAATAAATGCATGTAATTAGGTTGAACATTGCACAATATCATGTTTTTCCTGCACTATTTATGGCGATGCGGCAACTTTACTTTTATGGCCTGCATTTGGCATGCACAACATTTCGAAGTGCGACAACCGATGTTAGATGTAAAGGGGAGCATGCTTTTCTTAAACACAAACTTTTTGGCATACATTCTTTCTTTAATTCAGGCAATTCCACTCGAAAGGTGGGGTGTGGGAATGGGGGTTTACATGTATGATTATGTATCTGTACATAGAAATTAAGAAGTCCATGCTACCTATCTTCTACCGTTAACGATCAATTGAGGTAAGCTGTATATATGTCCCTTCGGATAAACGAGTCACTGTTGTTGGCTTGCTGTTTCACTCACGTGTACAGAATATTAGGTATTTTGTGTTGGTTTTGGTAGACATATTTTACCAGGATGCGAGTTTGCAGAATTTAAATGACTGTCACAACTACAGAACACGCTTCTGGTGAATTTGTTTTGCCCTGCATGAACGAAAATGGACTGATTGGTGATTGCTTTACGCCGCATCAGCGCAAAAAGGCTAAATCGTAACAATAATTATGAACGATGATGGACAGGATGGACTGATCGGTGATTGCTTTACGCCCCGTCAGCGATATAAGTCTCAGTTTATCGCGGCAATAATAATAACGATACAGAGAATGGTGTTGGTTTTGTTCTTTCAATAGAACAGTATCACGCGCCTGTCGAGTATAACATTTCACAATCTACTGTTCTTTGAAAATCGTACGAATTTTTACTGAAAAAATCAAAACAATCAGTATACATAGGCGACTCAGTGAAAAGTAAAATCACAAAAAATAACTCCGAGGAAAATTCAAAACGGAAAGTCCATAATCAAATGGCAAAATCAAAAGCTCGAACACCTCTAACGGATGGATAACGGCAACTGTCATATTCGCGACTTGGTACAAGCAGTTTCTTAATGAAATGATTGCTTCAAATAACAGTCCTCACTTGATGCTACAAGTTCAACGAGATTTTTTTTTTATCCATATAAATTTATTTTGAAACATTTACCAGGCATGCGCCGGAAAGTAAACACCAGTACGTTGATGGTTTTCTGTAACAAAAGAAGAAGAGAACAAATTGAAACCGTATGTATATGTTCCGCGAAGTGGCTCATCATAACTGAAGACTGGCAAATACAATCTTAAATGCATAGAGCATATATTGACAAAAATTAAGTTCTGTAACAGACCACCTATTGATCTGTAAAGTATTGTTGAGAGGAGACATTTGTAGATGACGTAGATGAAATATCATACAAACAACTCATAGATGTAATAAAATACTGACAAAAAATGGTTTATTTTCTTGTTTTATAATGAATTATTAGGAAAAAATGTCGCATATATAAGCCATTTATTCAAACAGAACCCTTTACTTGACGGTCTGGTCAAAAGATAGGATTTGAACTTGACCTCACTTCGGATTAACTAACCTTCTACGTACATGACATATTTATAGCAACAGAAGGCAAATAAAACGTCACCTATACTTTAACCAGAAACCTTAGGTCAAATATCATTTATCAATTTCAAGTACCATTTCAAATACTCTATGGTCACTACTAAGGAATGGTCAGTAATAGTGACCATTTAGGTTGGAGATAAGTGAGAGATTAACTGGGTACTAATACGACACCCCCTTAAGCTTTATCACAACTGCTATGAAGATTACCGTAATCCAGTTATCTTGTATTATATAATGCTAATTGGATGGTTTGTTTCCCTTGAAATGCAAGGAATGTGACTGGTCACTTTTTTTTAATTTGTTGTATCATTTGATAATTAAAGGGTAATTCTCTTTCCTGTCCTTTTTACTCATTATCTTGGAGGTGCTATATTTGTCAATTCATATCTTTCTGATATAATTGACTGGTCCCTTCTATGTAGAAGCCACGATGCTGCAACTACATATATATCTCGACCACTATAGTGGTGTTTTTTTTGTCCTTTTGGGGTTGTTTTTTCACTGACTTATATTATTCAGACTTTCATGTAAATATTTATTTTTTGGACAACCACATTTTATATCCCTTCTTCAATATATGCTCCTGTGATTTTGTCCAACAATAACCTGTGATATAGGGGCATGAAAAACGGTGTTAGAAGTTTATAATTTATACAAAGTTACATGTCAGTTCGGATGTGTAAACGTCTTTCAGAGCGAGTGTGACTTATTTATGTAAGCAATGTAGTGCCCAAAAATTCTTCAGGGTGCAGTAACTCTATTAACAGATTTCAAAAGATGTTTAAGTGACACTTCTTCAGTAGTGTTAACAGATTGTCAGTACTTATCCAGAACAACTTAAACATTAAGATCGCATGATGTTTAATCAGCATTAAGAGATTATGAATAGTTCTTCAAAGTGAGTTTGTAATTGTGTTTTAGTGACTTATAGTTCTTAATTTCTATGTCACTTGGTCTCTGGTTGGAGTTTTCTCATTGACAATCATACCACATCTTCTTTTTTATATTTAGTTATTATGTTCTGTAGTGTTAAAAGATGAATCAAGGTGTGTTGGTGATTTTAGTCCAGTAGTGTTAACAGGTGAATCAAGATGTTTAGTTATTATGCTCTGTAGTGTTAACAGGTGAATCAAGATGTTTTAGTGATTTTGTCCAGCAATGTGAACAGTTGAATCAAGATGTTTTTGTGATTGTGTCTAGCAGTGCCAACAGGTGAATCAAGATGTTTTGGTGATTAAGTTTGTAGTTTAGATGATACAAGATGTTTTAGAGATTGTGTCAACCCGTGTTAACAGGTAAATCAAAATAGTTTAGGGTTTATATTCAGCAGTGTTAACAGGTGAATCAAGTTATTTTAGTGATTATTTCCAGCAGTGGAATTGAATATAACAGATGTTTTAGTGATGGTATTCAACAGTGTTAACAGGTGATACGAAATGGCTTAGTAGTTCAAATTCTGTCCAACTGAGTTAACTTGTGTTACATACGATACACTGCCTAAGTGATTATGTTTAACTGTGTTAACAAGTAATACACTATGTCTTAGTGGTTATGTTTTAACTGTGTTAACATGTAATTCACTTTGTCTTAGTGATTATGTTTAACTGTGTTTACAGGTGATACACTATGCCTCAGTGATTATGTTTAACTGTGTTAACGGTGTTACACTATGTTGTAGTGATGATGTTTAGCTGTGTTAACAAGTGATACACTATGTCTTAGTGATTATGTTTAACTGTGTTTACAGGTGTTACACTATGCCTTAGTGATTATGTTTAACTGTGTTAACGGTGTTACACTATGTTGTAGTGATGATGTTTAGCTGTGTTAACAAGTGATACACTATGTCTTAGTGATTATGTTTAACTGTGTTTACAGGTGATACACTATGCCTTAGTGATTATGTTTAACTGTGTTTACAGGTGATACACTATGCCTAAGTGATTATGTTTAACTATGTGTTTACAGGTGATACACTATACCTTAGTTATTATGTTTAACTGTGTTAATGGTGTTACACTATGTTGTAGTGATGCTGTTTATCTGTGTTAACAAGTGATACACTATGTCTTAGTGATTATGTTTAACTGTGTTTACAGGTGTTACACTATGCTTAGTGATTATCTTTAGCTGTGTTAACAAGTGATACACTGTCTTAGTGATTATGTTTAGCTATGTTAACAAGTGATACACTATGTCTTAGTGATGAGGTTTAGTGATGAGGTTTACCTGTGTTAACAAGTGATATACTATGTCTTAGTGATTATATTTAGCTGTGTTAACGGTGTTACACTATGTCTAAGTGATTATGTTTAGATGTGTTAACATGTAATTCACTATGTCTTAGTGATTATGTTTAGCTGTGTTGTTAAACATGTGATACACTATGTCTTAGTGATTATGTTTAACTGTGTTAACAATTGACACACTATGTCTTAGTGATTATGTTTAGCTGTGTTAACAATTGTTACACTATGTCTTAGTGATTATGTTTAGCTGTGTTAACAAGTGATACACTATGTCTAAGTGATTATATTTAGCTGTGTTAACGGTGTTACACTATGTCTCAGTGATTATGTTTAGCAGTGTTAACATGTGATAGGCTATGTCTTAGTGATTATGTTTAACTGTGTAAACGGTGTTACACTATGTCTTAGTGGTTATGTTTAGCTGTGTAAAAGGTGTTACACTATGTCTTAGTGATTATGTTTAGCTGTGTAAAAGGTGTTACACTATGTCTTAGTGATTATGTTTAGCTGTGTAAACAGTGTTACACTATGTCTCAGTGATGATGTTTATCTGTGTAAACGTTGTTACACTATGTCTCAGTGATTATGTTTAGCTGTGTAAACGGTGTTACACTATGTCTCAGTGATTATGTTTAGCTGTGTAAACGGTGTTACACTATGTCTTAGTTATTATGTTTAGCTGTGTAAACGGTGTTACACTATGTCTTAGTGATTATGTTAAGCTGTGTTAACAATTGATACACTATGTCTTAGTGATTATGTTTAGCTGTGTAAACGGTGTTACACTATGTCTTAGTGATTATGTTTAGCTGTGTAAACGGTGTTACACTATGTCTCAGTGATTATGTTTAGCTGTGTAAATGATGTTACACTATGTCTTAGTGATTATGTTTGATACACTTATAATGTCTTAGTTATCATGTCCCACTGTGTCCATCAGTGTTATATATAGTGTAATGTGTTAAATAATTTTCAATGGAGAACAACCCCTCAGAACCCCCTTTGACTATGATTATAGACTGTGGAGTCCATTGTATAAGAAGAGCTATGAGTGGATGTGGAGTTGTATCCAATTCTTGCATGTTTCTGTTTCATAATTTTTTTATGATTATCATTCTTATTAATCGGCCATTTATAATCAGATGTCTCATGTCCTTAATTTGGAGAAATATGTTTCAATGGTCTATATTCCCTCATCAACAATCAAAGTGGCCTCAAAGTGACAAAACGAATTATATCACAAAATGATTTCAAGCATACAGAACGGTTTTTTAACATTCCGTAGGTGATAAAATTTAAAGATAGGCTACTTTAAAATCTGTAATTATTGCACTGATTAAATCAGGTGTTTTTGTGCTCAATTTGTGCTGAGTGTTGCACAATGAACCTTAGTTTGTAGATAAAGCATGCAATTGCTATTTTTTTATGTCATGCATTACAGTAGAAAAGACCACATGCTAATTCATTCATGTTAGTATGATACAAAACCGTCCTTTCAGTAATGAAATAGTGTATCCTGTAATTAACCACAAACCAAATTTATCAACATGTGTCATTTTATGGGAGAAAGAATCAAGACTAGGAAATGCTCTATAAAAAGCTTAAAGTTTGCTTTTTAATACATTTGTACTTATAATGAATGATCATACAACTTAAAGAATATTCTTTCAATGCTGAATGCTTTAAACCATATAACATTTTATCTTTTAGTCCTTTTAAAACAATAGTTCCAGATTTGTCAATATGAACAAATTTGACCCTGTGTCAGCATGCATGTAAGAATTTGTTTTGTAGATAGAATGGTATAGATGTCCAATCTTTAACATCCAATCTTCCATTAAACTTGTGTGCACAGATCAAATCAGTACTTGGGAGTCTAATTTTATTGCAAAATGAAGGTAAAGGCAGTGGCAGATACAGGACTTTTTATAAGTGAACGCCCACTGACTGCCATAAGAGAGGTCCTGCTACAGTCATGCTTCCAGGATTCCCTATATAATCAACCAAATTTTTACCACCGAAAAAAAAGGGGGGAGGAGGCCTAAATCAGCCTATGAAAGGTTACTTCCAATTGACACTATAAATCATTAATACTTGAATATTGGGAGGTCTTGAACTGTATTAAATTTCAAAGTCAAAGATTTACATTACAAAACAGTTCAAAATTGGAAAAATAAAACTTGTAGACATTATTAAAAGCATATCATCATCCAATCTGCATCAAACATATAAATTCTTTGCTCCAAGGTGAACTCTTAAGGTCAAAACTTAAACGTTAAGAATATGTTTGCATCTGATCTTCATCCACAAGTGTCCATACCTTGATCAATGGAGAGGTAGACTCGGTCAAGGTCATAAGTTAGAGGTCAATATTCAAACATGAACAAGGGAACAAAAGCTAATATCTTACATCAAGTATCCAATCATTTAATGCATGGTCATGTGAAGTTTCAAACAGGATCTGTAACACATCAAATCTGATATGCATGTTTTACCTTTGAAATGACAAAATATCAACCAGATTCAACAAGCCCTTTCAAGAAAATTTATGTTAGCAAATGTTTAATTATAGAAGGGACTAAGATAAGAATGTTCAGACTTATTTAGTATCAATTTCAGACAATTCATGTCATAAATGTATAAGAAATATTTGCTTCCTTAAAAATTTCTGACCAATTTTTTTAACAGACAGGATGTAGACTATCAATTACACTGCTTTAGTAGTATATATGTTCAATTGAATATCATGAAATTTTTGAAATTCTTTTGTTTGTAAAACAAATTGTTAATTTGTGAATATTTTAGATTATAACTTATAGATTATTTATTAGTGTTTACAATTATATAATATCTGTAAACACCATAACAATACAATAAAACTTTGACAAATATAATATTTTGTATGCTGTAACTATAGTAGCAAAGGATGATAAGATAATTTGATGTTGTCTTCAAGTCAGAATGTATTACTGCTAGAACTGGTAATAGGATCTGACATTTATATCACATTTTTTGTAAGTACAATCAAGTCAGCTGTGGTGGGCTTCTAATAGATGATTCAGATGCTGACTTTATTTGATCCCTTTCTACTTTATTCCCATCTTATTAGTTTTTTATTATGGAGAATATTTCACCCATTCCTTTTCATTTATATTTTCCGTATGTATCCCTGTTGTCTTGATCTATTTCTATGCCAATTCTACCATATCAATATCAATGTATGCCTGACCCATTTTTTAAAATGATGACCGAATCTGTTATTTTCAGACCTTTTTCCTACATTCAGGCTGACCTGTTTTTATCATGTTAAGGTATTTTACACCCATTTCTTACATTAAAGCATATGCCTGTGCTGACCTATACTTTTATCATGTTCAGGTATATCTGACCTATTTCTACAATGTAGATGTTTTATATATGATATATTTCTATCATTACCTATTTATACTGGTAAGATGCTAAAATATGTCTGACCTATTTATACTGTTAAGATCCTGAAATGTGTCTGACCTATTTATACTGGTAAGATGCTGAAATATGTCTGACCTAATTATACTGGTAAGATACTGAAATATGTCTGACCTATTTAAACTGGTAAGATACTGAAATATGTCTGACTTAATAATACTGGTAAGATGCTGAAATATGTCTGACCTAATTATACTGGTAAAATGCTGAAATATGTCTGACCTATTTATACTGGTAACATGCTAAAATGTGTCTGACCTAATTATACTGGTAACAAGCTGAAATATGTCTGACCTATTAGTACTGGTACCATGCTGAAGTGTGTCTGACCTAATTATACTGGTAACATGCTGAAATATGTCAATGCTTAATTGGCTGACCTATTTCTATAATGTTGAAACATGTTTAACCTATTTCTACATTTTAATTTATTATGAAGGACTAATTTCTATCACTAAACTGCAGTTTTTTCTTCATTTTTGTCCTGTTGATGTATGTTTGACATAGTTTTTCCTACGTGTTTAAAAACTTTTTTACCATTATATCATGTTTTAGTCATATGACAAAACTTTTGTTTCGTTTCTATTACCTAATGCTCTCAATGTTGTACCAATCTGATATGTGTTTGACCGATTTGTACCATGCTTTTTACATGTTTAACATTTTGAGATATGTCATGTTTTACAGTCTTACATACAAGAGGTGTTTAAGTCAAATGATATACCTAAGTGAATCATCACAAACTATACATCTTATATATATTTATTGATAAAAAAAATACTGGAATATGTTTAATTTATTAATTTGAAACACATTTACCAGCTGGAATTTAAGGTGGTACCAAACACCTAGACTAAAATGAATTTGGCACGTTAAATTTCAATAAAATTTTGAAAAAAATATTAACTTAAATTAAACCCTGTGACAAAAAATATATGAAATTGAATAAAAACTTGAACCCCCTCCTTTTTCAGAAAAAAATCATTAGATATTTTGCAATTTGGTTAACACTAATTTTGCTCATTGAGAAGCTTATTATGTCCTTATCAATAGAAAGTGAGTTAAATGTTCAGCTGATTTTTACAAAATTATCTTTATATAGTGTTATGTACCACCTTAAAATTTTCACATCAACAGAAAAGAGACCAATACTCCAGTATTTAAGGTTAAGCAGTTCATGCTCTAATAGAGGCACCTCTTGTGATGCCCCCATGCTGATAAGTAAAAAAGGTGATGTATCACATTAAAATTGAGAAAGGAAATGGTGAATATGTCAAAGCGACAACCACCCGACCATAGAGCAAACAACAGCCGAAGGCAACCAATGGGTCTTCAATGTAGCGAGAATTCCCGCACCCGTAGGTGTCCTTCAGCTGGCCCCTAAAATATGCATAATAGTACAGTGATAATGGACGTCATACTAAACTCCGAATTATACACAAGAAACTAAAATTTAAAATCATACAAGACTAACAAAGGCCAGAGGCTCCTGACTTGGGACAGGCGCAAAATTGCGGCGGGGTTAAACATGTTTATGAGATCTCAACCCTCCCCCTATACCTCTAGCCAATGTAGAAAAGTAAAAGAATAACAATACGCACATTAAAATTCAGTTCAAGAGAAGTCCGAGTCTGATGTCAAAAGATGTAACAAAAGAAAATAAATAAAATGACAATAATACATAAATAACAACAGACTACTAGCAGTTAACTGACATGCCAGCTCCAGACCTCAATTAAACTGATTGAAAGATTATGTCTTCATCATATGAATATCAGGTACAATCCCTCCCGTTAGGGGTTTAGTATCATACTATCATAAAATATATGAGAAGAACATAACCCGTGTCATGCCAACAACTGTTTTTTTAGAAATAAATGTGTTTAGTTCCGATGCAAAGACCCTATCAGTGAATCAATGTTAAATCCAAAATATGCAATCTTTAATGACCTGACAACAGTATCGTAACTATATCCCCTTTTAATAAGTCTATTTAAAGGTTTTGTTAGTTTCTGAGGAGAATACTGACATTTTTGTGCTTTATAAAGAATATTTCCATAAAATTTTGGATGTGAAATACCTGAACGTATAAGATGTCTGCATGTTGAGTTATATTTACGAATTATTTCCTTATACCGGTGATAAAATTTAGTAAATGTTTTGACCAGTTTGTGATATCGAAAACCCTGGTGTAATAATTTTTCAGTAATACATAAATTTCTCTCGCTAAAATCTAATACATTGTTACATACACGAGCGAATCGTACAAGTTGAGATATATAAACACCATAAGATGGTGACAAGGGAACGTCACCATCTAAAAATGGATAATTAACAATAGGAAATGAAAAATCATCTCTTTTATCATAAATTTTTGTATTAAGCTTCCCGTTTATGATATAGATATCAAGATCGAGGAAAGGGCAGTGGTCATTGTTATCATTAGCTTTATTTAAAGTAAGTTCTACAGGATAAATTTCTTTAGTATACATACTGAAGTCGTCATTATTTAGAGCCAATATATCATCCAAATATCTAAAAGTATTGTTAAATTTTTGTATCAAATGTTGTTTTGATGGGTCTTTGTTTTGATATGGTGTTTCCTTTTATGATGATAACTTAGCCAAGACAAACCTCATGTTTTCTTACACAAGTTCTACAACTTGTCCTGATTATGCATGAACTATTTGCCACTGGATATTAAGCAAGAAAGCAACATTCAATCACCAAATCAACACTTATCAGTAATGTATACAACCTTAAATGAGATGTGTGCAGATCTTACAATCCAATCAATGTATACAACCTTAAATGAGATGTGTGCAGATCTTACAATCCAATCATTTCTATAAGAAATTTATGATAGATGTGAGAGTCATTTTCTCATTACCCATTGTACATAAAACTACAATCTTGGATGAAATACATTTGACGCAATATTGAATAAAATTTTTCATCAATATATTAAACATTTCCACAATGAATCATGAATGGAATACAGATGTTATGTGAACACAACTAGAAACAGTTCCAACTGTCAAAGTATACTCGTCTTATTCTGTTCCTAATACGGTTTTGAAAGTTTAGTTCTTTATTATAGAATTGAAAATGCATTAACTCAATACTGTAATTTTTTGCAGCACATAAAAGGTCAAGGTAATAGATACCATATTTTTTTTTAATTATTGGGTTTTGAACCTTACTTGATATATGGTCAATAATATTAAGAGAAATGTTTATATGAAGTTAACCAACTATGTGATATCCTCATGTGAAGTCCGGGTAGTGTATCACCCCTGAAGTAGGTTGAAGGTTAAGGTCATTACATAAAAGTCAAGGTCAAACAAATAAGGTCATTACATAAAAGTCAAGGTCAAACAAAGTAACTTAAAACCCAGAATCAGACCCTCCCCCATTTGCATCCATCCGAGCAAGAGAAGTAAAACATAAATTTTTCAGATTTATTTTTCATTGCAAAAACTGTGTCAGTATAAGTTTAGAAGAAAAAAACAGGGACTTTAAGTTTTGATTGAATTATTTGTATGCACCATTTCCTGAAATTGCAATAACTAATATTGCAATTTGTGTCAATTCTTCAACAATCGCAATAATGTTTACAATTTTTTTTTTAAATTTTTACAGTTATTGGGACATTGTAGATAGAATAATTGTACTGTTATTTTAACAAAAGTTTGATCTAATTACATGACTTGGAACAATACAATGATATCATATATAAAAGCAGAACTAATTACTATCCATACAATTTGAAGAATGCCTTCTACATTATCTTAAGCTTTGTAAAAAAAGTATGGCGAATTAAACTTTGTGAAAAGCAAAGATTACAGACCTAGATCCTTATGACATTAAATAGTACAACAGGTGTTGGTAAAAAATATACACTGCCAATCAGCTGTCCTGATTATCATTATTATACATAAATACAATTAACCCTAACTTGCATAATCCAATACCTCAGAATAATAATAACTGTAAAAGGTGTTCAAGTTATTGTATGTAAAGGCCACGTTCGTCATTACATAAACTAGAGCAATAATGGATCTAAAGATAGGCAACACTACAAGAATGTGACCTAATCCAAATTTATTATGTATTGTAAGCCATAAACCTTTCTTGGTGAAAATTATGCTTATCCTTAGCTACAATATTAGTTTAGAAAGCAATGTGATTATTCACTCTGATTCACAGTCATGAGTAACAACTGTCTGTCTGTCTGTCTGTTGTTGTTTCAGAGTACTCAGCTTCTGGACAGATGATAAAGTGTTAATATTTTCCTGAAAGGTATTTGCTATTTTTATTTTAGGTCTTTCTGCATGAAGCCAACTTTTTGTTTTGTTTCATGAAAATTGAATATACCAAAAAATAAGCTAGTTTTGTTATAGTTTGGTTTTTTAGCACATATCCCCCTTTTAAAAACCCACATTAAATTTTTCAAGAATGAATCAATATAAGGTCATGTACTTTATATTACTGAGTTCAATTGTAACATGATCTACTGGACCATAATCCGACCATATTTTTTGTTTGAAGGTACTCTAAATTTGTATAACACCCACTGGGAATGTTATGTTTCTTCAATGTCTTATAACAAGTGGTGTAAACTTTGCACAACATCACATGCAACTTATTGTACAGTCGATCTGACTGGTTGACAACTAGAAACAATTGATGGATGACTGTAATGGTTGTTTACTGATTGGTGAATATTCTATCAACAAATTGGCCGGAAATAAATGTAATATTTGTTTCACTATAGATGATCTTGTTTGATTGAGTTTTTCATAAATTTACTTAAGTGTAAGATACATGTTGTATTATGTAACCATTGACTTGGTCGATATGTATATTGGCATGATAGTATATTTCTCTTGCTCAGATGACTGCAAGGTGATCTAATTCTGGGATTTTAGTTACTTTGTATGACTTTAAAGTATTGACCTTAAACTTCATACACTCTTCAGGGTCCCATAGTTAGTTTACTTTATATAAACATTTCTCTAAATATAAGTGACCATATATCTGATTTATTTCCAAACCAAATAGTTCAACATAATTTTTTGTATCTAGGACCTTGACCTTTTATGTGTTGAACTCAAAATCAACATTGACCTTTCTCTTAACCACTAGATTTAATGTTTATCACCTGGAAACCCCTTGAGTGCATTGATTTTACTCTATCTTCTGTGATTTTGACCTTTATTTTGCATTGTTTGAAGAAAAAAAAAAGCTGGATAAAATTATACTGGTAGACAGACGAGGCAAAAAAAAAAAGGCCATGTTGTATGATTTTATGACTGCTAATAAGCCAACTATCCACAGTAATAGTATTACAGATATATAGATCTAGCTACTTTCGTAACATTGGTTAGGGGCACCTGTTGATGAACAATACATATTTCTCTCAAGTGACTTATATAGTGGAAATACTGTTACGGTTTGACCATATATACTGTTAAAGAGTTAATTTTAGATAACAAATGTCAAGAATATGTTTCTATTTCTTAACAATCAAAACCTACCAAAAATTATCGCAAGGTCTTCTTAGCTTTCTTTGGTTCTTCTAATTGCTTTAATTCTGAAAGTTCAAAAGCACAAATTGCAAATTATTATAATCAACTGTAATGAATTAATTTTGCAACTACATTACAATTCATAACATTTAATGGCTACAAATTAACTTTTTAGCTGTTTAGTTTAAAACCCAAGTTCAATGAGTTAAATTGCTGATCACAACTAAATTAGACCTCAAAACATGGAGGAAATTGTTTATGTTAAAATTTATTGAATACAGAATTTTTCGTCTTTGACTTTTATTTTTAAAACTACTTTAGTTGATTAAAATCATATCCAGTTTTAAAAGGTCTCGGCCAAAAAAGAAAAAAAAAGTTTTTATCCTACATTTCTTTCTTTGATCTTGATAATTTCCTAATATAGAAGCCATAAATTACGATTAGTTCCAGCTGATACCACTGCATAAAAAGACAATCGGGGAGCTTACCCGATTAACTTTACTCAATAACTGTATGTTCATATTATATAGAAACTATGTCAGTGTGTTAGTGATACAACAATGAAGGTTGAATATGGGTAACTCTTAACCGAACAGTCAAATCAGTTGCTAAGCTTTCATTTCACACAATTAATGGATTCAATTTAATTTTTAGAGATTTTTCATAGCACATAACTTATATGATAGAGAATAACCTTATCTTCTTTCAAATTTAAAAGTTATTTCATATCTATCATTGACATTCATTGTTATACCTTCTATGGCCTTATGAAGGTCGTCTGTGACTGAGCTACTTCCAGACAAATCCAGGTGTTTTACAATAAACAGGGTATTATACCCCGTACTATTGTGTGCTACCTAACTTTTGTGTGTAATCAACCAAACCATCTTTATCATTAATATTAACATAATACAACAATCAAATTCACTTTATCTTTTATCTAAAACACTTACGCATGTAAACTTATATACAAACAAAACTTTTAAATACAGTTCTTAGTGCATATAATCGTAAGCTTTCAATTGAATGTAAGTGCCTTTGTATAATTAGTATGATACTTTGATTCCAAACATTTTCTTTGTGCAAAATATTTTATGACTTTTAATATCAGATTTACAACCTAAAAACCTATCATTCCTATACAGATTGAAAATCCTTCTTCCAATATAAGATTACAATATCTATTATTTAACAAGTGCAAAGACATGTTTGTAATCTACTTGAAATTAAGAATTTAAATGTGATCAAATGTGAATCCTTTCTTTGCAGACAGAAGACAATTCCACTGCCTTTAATATTGTTTCCTTTTTATTTCAAATACCAGTAACATTTCTGATTCTTACTACATTTACCGTCCCTCTCTGATTCTTACACATGCAATTACCCCAAATTAAAGTCCCAGACATGAAATATAAACATTTACTGTAAATTGGTACAAAAACACCTCAGCATTTTCAAATTTTACACTTCTAAATCAAATACTAATTCAATTCTTCTCAATTTCTGTTCATTTTGGGTTTTTCTACAATGTACACATTGAAACCATGTCATTATCTATAAAAACAGAAGACAATTATAGCTGGGAAATAAAACTAGAGGCTCTCAAGAGCCTGTGTCGCTCACCTTGGTCTATGTGCATATTAAACAATGGACACAGATAAATTCATGACAAAATTGTGTTTTGGTGATCATGATGTGTTTGTAGATCTTACTTTACTGGACATTCTTCTTGCTACAGTTATCTTTATCTATAATGAACTTGGCCCAGTAATTACAGTGGAAAATATATTCTACAAATTTACAAAAATTACAAAAATTAATGAAAATTGTTAAAAAATGACTATAAAGGGCAATAACTCCTTAAGGGGTAACTTGACAATTTTGGTCATGTGGACTTATTTGTAGATCTTACTTTGCTGAACATTATTGCTGTTTACAGTTTATCTCTATCTATCATAATATTCAAGATAATAACCAAAAACTGCAAAATTTCCTTAAAATTACTAATTCTGGGGCAGCAACCCAACAACAGGGTGTCTGTTTTGTCTGAAAATTTCAGAGCAGATAGATCTTGACCTGATAAACAATTTATCCCTGTCAGATTTGCTCTAAATACTTTGTTTTCAGAGATATAAGCCAAAATCTACATTTTACCCCTATGTTCTATTTTTAGCCATGGCAGCCATTTTGGTTGGTTGGCAGGGTCACGCCACACATTTTTTTAACTAGATACCCCAATGATGATTTTGGCCAAGTTTGGATTAATTTGGCCCAGTAGTTTCAGAGAAAAAGATTTTTGTAAAAGATAACTAAGATTTACGAAAAATGGTTAAAAATTGACTATAAAGGGCAATAACTCCTAAAGGGGTCAACTGACCATTTCGGTCATGTTGACCTTTTTGTAAATCTTACTTTGCTGAACATTAATGCTGTTTACAGTTTATCTCTATCTATAATAATATTCAAGATAATAACCAAAAACAGTAAAATTTCCTTAAAATTGTCAATTTAGGGGCAGCAACTCAACAATGGGTTGTCCGATTCATCTGAAAATTTCAGGGCAGATAGATCTTGACCTGATAAACAAATTTACCCATGTCAAATTTGCTCTAGATGCTTTGGTTTTTGAGTTATAAGCCAAAAACTGCATTTTACCCCTATGTTCTGTTTTTAGCCATGGTGGCCATCTTGGTTGGTTGGCCGGGTCACCGGACACATTTTTTAAACTAGATACCCCAATGATGATTGTGGCCAAGTTTGGTTTGATTTGGCCCAGTAGTTTCAGAGGAGAAGATTTTTGTAAAAGTTAACGACGCCGGACGACGATGCCGGACGCCGGACGCCGGACGCCAAGTGATGAGAAAAGCTCACTTAGCCTTTTAGGCCAGGTGAGCTAAAAAAATGTTAGACCATCAGGCATCAAGATTAAATCTGAGAAATATTGTAAAATATTGTTATATCTCAGGGGCAGATCCAGTCATTTTCAAAAGGGGGTTCCTGACCCAGGATAAAGGGTGGAGGGTTCCAACCATATGCCCCCATTCAAATGCATTGATCATCAAAAAAATAGGGAGGTTCCAACCACCAGAACCTCTCCTGGATTTGCCATTGTGTCTGCATTGTTAAGTGAAGGATAAAAGCAATATACTGTATGTACATTGTTAAAAACTATTTCATGCTTTGTTCTGACTATGAATCTGTGGTCGAAAATCTTCACAAACATTACTTTTCATCCTGTTTTTAAACCTCATATAAATAAATGTGTTTCCTATATGTTTAAAACTAAATCGTTTGCATATCTGCCAGTTTCCATAATACCCATGTCACAATATAGTGTTTTTGCAAATAGATCTACCTTGTTAAATGTCAATAAAAAAAAATCAGCCTTTTAAAAGATGACTCCAAACAAATTTAAAGACATGCCATCTAGATCTCAAGGCTGCCTACCAAATCAAACATTCTGGATGCCAACATTTCAAATAAAAGTCTCTTTCTTATAACTATAAGTGACAGTTGCTTTTGTTTCTATATTTGAGTGATGGGCCATGGCATATTTCAATCTGTATTGTCTAGTGACAGTTTTTGATTCTATTTTTGAATGATTTGGCCAAGATATTTTTCTGTCTGCTTTGTTTAGTATAGAAATTATGTCATTATGTTATGTAACACTGTGTCATTAGAAAAGATTACCATATGCTGAGACAGACAGATGTAGAGGAAGCATTCAAACAGAACAGATATTTGGAAAACTCAGAAAGGCATAGTGTAAATTAAAGACATTATGAGAAAAATATGTGAATACAGTAGCATACCTTTTATTGTTTAAAATGTCTGATTATTTTCTTTAAGTTAATCAAACCAGTGGCGGATCCAGGGGTGGGGGGGGTGGGGGGGTCAGGGGGTTGGAACCCCCCCTTTTTTTGGCGGATCAATGCATTTGAATGGGAGCATATAGTTGGAACCCCCCCTTTTTGAAATGGCTGGATCCGCCACCGCAAACAGACTACAAAGATACACCATATCAGGGGTAGATCCATCCATATTAAAAAAAGGGGGGGGGTTTCCAACTATGTGTCCGCATTCAAATGCATTGATCCTAAAAAATAAAAGAGGGGTTCCAACCACCGCCACCCCCTCCCTCCTGGGTCCGATACTGAATATACATTGATAATCTCTTTATTTTCCACCTTTCAAAAATTCCACAAAACTTACAAAACCTCTATGCATTATATCACTCATACATGAGAAATGTTTGCCACTGAATGTTAAACATCTTATAATTAATCAAGCATACATAAGTCCTACTTAAAACTGTAACTAAGTTATATTTTTCAAACTAGATGAAGAAAATACTAGAACCAGACAGTTTCAGTCAAACCCAGATTTTCCAGCGTTCTCATTTGCTGCACAATAGTGCACATGTTTGACAAGGAAAACAATGCAAAATTCATGTAATACATTACACAATAATGTCAAGCTGCATATTACTGTCACGTTGGGGACGGATATACCCATCTGCACAGTGAATGACCCCTGCGTGTCTGTCGCCAAATCTGATTTACTGTTTCCAGACAGATGGTGAAAAAACTTAACAGGATATAATTATTCTCTTATTAATGATAATATGACATTTTCAAATATCTATAAAAAGATAATAAAATGAATAATAGACTTAATTATATATCCTGGTACTGTTTTACTTTATTGAAAAAGTCTGACATTTACCTTTTTTGCTGCATGCACACATTTTTCATTTTTATTTGTTAAAAAAAAAATCTGATTTTTTCCCCTTAATCTGTATGTATATCATAGATCAACATTGGGGTATATTTCTTCTTTTCAATTTGCATCTTCAAATGAATTATTTTTTTCCACTTCATCCTTTTTCTTTTACCAATCTACCTGTGTGACTACTTAAAAAACTCAAATTTGTCACATTTGCATAAAATAGCATAAAAATCTGTTCTGTATGCTAGCAAACCTTTTTTTGTGTTTCACTTATCTTTATTGATAGCTTCTTGCATTACATTAAATCACAATATTTAAATAACACTTTCATACAGATTTTGATCTATGGTAATATATTTGCATTCCTGTACAAACCCTACTCTCAGTCTAACATTGAGTTGTCACTCTCAGGGAGGGGGATTGGGTACAAGATGTGAAGATAATTGAAATGTTGAAAACTGATGGTACTTCAAACTTCAAAAAAAGATACTCCCACCCCTTGAAAAATCCATAGTTAGCTAAGAGAAATCCCAAAATATCATTTAGATATAGAAATGAAATGCAGGTGCGGATCATGCCATTTTTAAAAAGGGGGGGTTCCAAACCCAGGACAAAGGAGGGGGTTCCAACTATATGTCCCCATTCAAATGAGTTGATTGTCCAAAAAAAAGGGGTGTTCCACCCGGAACTCTCTCCCTGGATTCGCCATTGAAATGGTAGGTTCAAAAGTACATCATGGGAGTAAGATTCTGTGAAAGTGGTACAAAGGAACAAACAATCTGACAGATAGATGAATGGTATGTGGTATATTAATTTGTCTCCCAAAATTTTGGAAATGAACAATGAAAATATATATTTGTGTAGCAAAATATCAAACTATTATTATCGTCCCTCTCAATACCGGTAATTGAAAATAAAATTTTTGTGTGGAAAAATCCTGCTGCCTAGCTCAGTACCCTAACAAGAATATCTAATGTTGTCCCTCAGCACTATCTTATTATTAGTTGACTTCATTATATTACTTATATAAGTTTACAAACTAGACTATTTCAAACATTATAAATCTTCAGATAAATACAGTTTGTCACTTAAATGTCTCAAGTTCATAAAACTAAACACAACAAATTCCTAAGCCTCATGATATATCCCCGACAGAAGCGTGTGGGGTCATAATTAAGGTCATAAGAGGTGTTAGATTTGATATCAAATGCCCATCTCACCTTTCTGATGTGGTGATACTCTATCCACTACCAATGATAACTGATACTAGATACTGAGACCATATATCTGTCTCTGTGCCATCCATTCTCACCTGTTTTAAACAGAAAATGTTCAATGTTATAGGGGTTTTGTCAAGCTCCTTTCAAGCAGACATAAAATGTCTGGGTCAAGTGCAATATACACCCTTCTGCTGAATCATAACTGTTAAATTTAAATCATTCAATTATTTCCTTCATTGTTATGTAATTGCTTTAATTTTTGTCATGATGACAATTGCATTTAATTATTCTTGGTTCCAGTAAGGGACGATTTATAAATTGGGTAATTCCAGTTTCTCTAATATCACTCCAACATATATATATTTGATAAAACTTGTCATAAAGATCCATTGAAACTCAATGAATTAGTAAAGCAGTCAAAATAACAATGTTGCAATTGAAATTTAAATAAATTTAAAAATTAACTGACAACCAAATTAGAAATGGTTTCATCAATGTCAAAATGCCAATAAAAAGTCTTTTTGCATTTCTCAGGTTCACTTTGTATCAAAAATTCTATATATACATTTGGTTTTCTCTTTTAGACTGACAGACTTACCATAGGTACAATATAAGTAGCATTCCCTTTGTAGTCCCTCATAATATTCTTATTAAAACCTATAATTAGGAAAACTAGAATTACCCATTATAAGTTTGTATTTAGATACTTATGTAAGTAGAGTATATTATCCATGTATAAATCAACAAGTTAATAGGTACTTATAAAATACAAGTAGAAATCAAACAAACAAATTCTACAATTAAATCTGATAAAAAGTTAAATAAAATGTAAATACATTGATTTGTGGTGACATTTGATAAGAATCTGTCCGTCTTGATTTCAGTTTAGATTTGGTTTTGTCACATGGGAACAAAAGAAGAAATTGATCGTAATCCACTTACTACATCTATGTTGCTTTAAGAAGTCCTTAAAATACCATTAATCAATGTTACTTTGCTTCATGTATATTTTAACCTTCTTTTTTTACAAAATGTCAGTGTCTAAGGATCTGCAATTAGTTTTAAATCTTTAAAACATGTATATCCAATTTACAGAAAGTTGTAAAAGCCTTTAATAATGAAATTTAAAATGGAAAATTAATTATAAAAGTCTGTGATATAGGACAAAAATGAGAAAACCATGTCAGTGTTATAATACATTAAAACTACAAAAGCACCAGTTTGGTGGTCTGATGTGCTGATACAACACATGGTGGACATATGCACTGACTTTAACATATGGTGAACATAGGTGCTGAATTGCTGATACAACACATGGTGGACAAATGTTCTGATACCACACATGGTGGACAAATGTGCTGATACCACACATGGTGGACAAAAAGTGTTGTTTCAACACATGGTAAACAAATGTGCTGATATAACACAGTGGACAAATAAGATGATACAACACATGGTGGACAAATGTGCTGATACAACACATGGTGTACAAATGTGCTGAAACAACAGATGCCAGACAAATGTGCTGATACAACACATGGTGGACAAATGTGCTGATACAATACATGGTAGATAAATGTGCTGAAACAACACATGCCAGACAAATGTGCTGATACAACACATGCCAGACAAATCAGATATTACAACATAGTGGACAAATAAGATGATACAACACATGTAGGACAAAAGAGCTGACGCAACACATGGTGGACAAATGTGCTGATACAACACATGGTGGACAAATGTGCTGAAACAACACATGCCACACAAATGTGCTGATACAACACATGGTGGACAAATCAGATGATACAACACATAGTGGACAAATGTGCTGATACAACACATGGTGGACAAATAAGCTGATATTGCTAATGGTGGACAAATTTCCTGACATACCACATGGAGGACAAATGTGCTGATTATACTGCATAGTGGACAAATGTGCCATGATATACCACATGGTGGACAAATCAGCTGATACAACAAATGGTGGACTAATATGATTACCACAAGAGCAGGCCTTCTTAAACGATATCAGTAAGATAGCATGGAAGGAGCAAATTGTAGTGGTGTTAAATAATATAGAAACTTATCTAAGATAGACTAGTGAGTGTTCCTACAAATTTACTACAGGAGTAAAAGAAGTCACTGCTATATGAGAGATATAAATAAAGAAAATATACAATAATCATAAGTACAGGGGCATAGAATACTGCTCAAGTCAATGTATTTAGCTAAGAATAGTCACATAAGTACAGGGGCATAGAATACTGCTCAAGTCAATGTATTTATAGCTAAGAATAGTCACATAAGTACAGGGGCATAGAATACTGCTCAAGTCAATATATTTAGCTAAGAATAGTCACATAAGTACAGGGGCATAGAATACTGCTCAAGTCAATATATTTAGCTAAGAATAGTCACATAAGTACAGGGGCATAGAATACTGCTCAAGTCAATATATTTAGCTAAGAATAGTCACATAAGTACAGGGGCATAGAATACTGCTCAAGTCAATATATTTAGCTAAGAATAGTTACATAAGTACAGGGGCATAGAATACTGCTCAAGTCAATATATTTAGCTAAGAATAGTTACATAAGTACAGGGGCATAGAATACTGCTCAAGTCAATATATTTAGCTAAGAATAGTCACATAAGTACAGGGGCATAGAATACTGCTCAAGTCAATATATTTAGCTAAGAATAGTCACATAAGTACAGGGGCATAGAATACTGCTCAAGTCAATGTATTTATAGCTAAGAATAGTCACATAAGTACAGGGGCATAGAATACTGCTCAAGTCAATATATTTAGCTAAGAATAGTCACATAAGTACAGGGGCATAGAATACTGCTCAAGTCAATATATTTAGCTAAGAATAGTCACATAAGTACAGGGGCATAGAATACTGCTCAAGTCAATATATTTAGCTAAGAATAGTTACATAAGTACAGGGGCATAGAATACTGCTCAAGTCAATATATTTAGCTAAGAATAGTTACATAAGTACAGGGGCATAGAATACTGCTCAAGTCAATATATTTAGCTAAGAATAGTCACATAAGTACAGGGGCATAGAATACTGCTCAAGTCAATATATTTAGCTAAGAATAGTCACATAAGTACAGGGGCATAGAATACTGCTCAAGTCAATGTATTTATAGCTAAGAATAGTCACATAAGTACAGGGGCATAGAATACTGCTCAAGTCAATATATTTAGCTAAGAATAGTCACATAAGTACAGGGGCATAGAATACTGCTCAAGTCAATATATTTAGCTAAGAATAGTCACATAAGTACAGGGGCATAGAATACTGCTCAAGTCAATATATTTAGCTAAGAATAGTCACATAAGTACAGGGGCATAGAATACTGCTCAAGTCAATATATTTAGCTAAGAATAGTTACATAAGTACAGGGGCATAGAATACTGCTCAAGTCAATATATTTAGATAAGAATAGTCACATAAGTGCAGGGGCATAGAATACTGCTCAAGTCAATGTATTTAGCTAAGAATAGTCACATAAGTACAGGGGCATAGAATACTGCTCAAGTCAATATATTTAGCTAAGAATAGTCACATAAGTACAGGGGCATAGAATACTGCTCAAGTCAATATATTTAGCTAAGAATAGTCACATAAGTACAGGGGCATAGAATACTGCTCAAGTCAATATATTTAGCTAAGAATAGTCACACTTCATTCTATATAAACAGACACAATCTTTACACTAACTAATAGTCTAACAGTAGAAATGGCAGCAACAATTACAAACCAAACTCTGACACAGTCATTTTTAGCTCACCTGGCCCAAAGGGCCAAGTGAGCTTTTCTCAGCACTTGGCGTCCGGCGTCCGTCGTCCGTCGTCCGTCGTCTGTCGTCCGTCGTCCGTCGTCGTCTGGCGTCGTTAACTTTTACAAAAATCTTCTCCTCTGAAACTACTGGGCCAAATTTAACCAAACTTGGCCACAATCATCATTGGGGTATCTAGTTTAAAAAATGTGTCCGGTGACCCGGTCAACCAACCAAGATGGCCGCCATGGCTAAAAATAGAACATAGGGGTAAAATGCAGTTTTTGGCTTATAACTCAAAAACCAAAGCATTTAGAGCAAATCTGACAGGGGTAAAATTGTTCATCAGGTCAAGATCTATCTGCCCTGAAATTTTCAGATGAATCGGACAACCCGTTGTTGGGTTGCTGCCCCTGAATTGGTAATTTTAAGGAAATTTTACTGTTTTTGGTTATTATCTTGAATATTATTATAGATAGAGATAAACTGTAAACAGCAATAATGTTCAGCAAAGTAGGATCTACAAATAAGTCAACCTGACCCAAATGGTCAGTTGACCCCTTTAGGAGTTATTGCCCTTTATAGTCAATTTTTAACCATTTTTCGTAAATCTTAGTTATCTTTTAGAAAAATCTTCTCCTCTGAAACTACTGGGCCAAATTAAACCAAACTTGGCCACAATCATCATTGGGGTATCTAGTTTAAAAAATGTGTCCGGTGACCCGGCCAACTAACCAAGATGGCCACCACGGCTAAAAATAGAACATAGGGGTAAAATGCAGTTTTTGGCTTATAACTCAAAAACTAAAGCATTTAGAGCAAATCTGACATGGGGGTAAAATTGTTTATAGGGTCAAGATCTATCTGCCCTGAAATTTTCAGATGAATCGGACAACCTGATGTTGGGTTGCTGCCCCTGAATTGGTAATTTTAAGGAAATTTTGCTGTTCTTGGTTATTATCTTGAACATTATTATAGATAGAGATAAACTGTAAACAGCAATAATGTTAAGCAAAGTAAGATTAACAAATAAGTCTACATGACCGAAATGGTCAGTTGACCCCTTTAGGAGTTATTGCCCTTTATAGTCAATTTTTAACCATTTTTCGTAAATCTTAGTAATCTTTTACAAAAATCTTCTCCTCTGAAACTACTGGGCCAAATTTAACCAAACTTGGCCACAATCATCATTGGGGTATCTAGTTTAAAAAATGTGTCCAGTGCCCCGCCCAACCAACCAAGATGGCCGCCACGGCTAAAAATAGAACATGGGGGTAAAATGCAGTTTTTGGCTTATAACTCAAAACCAAAGCATTTAGAGCAAATCTGACAGGAAGTAAAATTGTTGATCAGGTCACGATCTATCTGCCCTGGAATTTTCAGATGAATCGGACATTTCGTTGTTGGGTTGCTGCCCCTGAAATGGTAATTTGAAGGAAATTTTGCTGTTTTTGGTTATTATCTTGAATATTATTATAGATAGAGATAAACTGTAAACAGCAATAATGTTCAGCAAAGTAGGATCTACAAATAAGTCAACATGACCAAAATGGTCAGTTGACCACTTTAGGAGTTATTGCCCTTTATAATCAATTTTTAACCATTTTTCGTAAATCTTAGTAATCTTTTAGAAAAATCTTCTCCTCTGAAACTACTGGGCCAAATTTAACCAAACTTAGCCATATTCATCATTGGGTTATCTAGTTAAAAAAAAGTGTCCGGTAACTCAGCCAACAAACCAAGATGGCCGCCATGGCTAAAAATAGAACATGGGGGTAAAATGCAGTTTTTGGCTTATAACTCAAAAACCAAAGCATTAAGAGCAAATCTGACAGGAAGTAAAATTGTTGATCAGGTCACGATCTATCTGCCCTGGAATTTTCAGATGAATCGGATAATCTGTTGTTAGGTTGCTGCCCCTGAATTGGTAATTTTGAGGAAATTTTGTTGTTTTTTTGTTATTATCTTGAATATTATTATAGATAGAGATAAACTGTAAACAGCAATAATGTACAGCAAAGTAAGAACTAAAAATAAGTCAGTATGACCAAAATAGTCAATTGACCCCCTAAGGAGTTTTTGCCCTTCATAGTCAATTTTTAACAATTTTCTTAAAATTTGAAGATTTTCAATAACATTTTCCACAGAAAGTACTGTTATAGATAGAGATAATTGTAAGCAGCAAGAATGTTTAGTAAAGTAAGATCTACAAACACATCACCATCACCAAAACACAATTTTGTCATGAATCCATCTGGCTCAATATCTTTAATTATTTTTACATAGGCGGTAATGGTAACGTTTTTTCCTGTAGCTCAGTCCATATCGTAAACTTGGATATGTATGATAGCTCGTTTCGAAGCTGTGACATTTTCACATATGTGGTTAAATTTTCGGGGTACGAAGTGAGATTACTTTTTCCGTAAATTAGCAAACCCCGAACATCCTTTTGTGATGCGGCTCCTTGTGGTAAAATATCCCCTTTTTAACACAATAAGTTCTTTGAAAATTTAATATTTTGAACACATTCAATAGCTCCATAGTTTTTACACATTTATTCTATGTTCCTCTACTTTCCTAATCACCACAAATAATTAAGTTCAGTCATTTGTTAAAAATAGAAACATGTCCAATATCACTACACAGAGATTTTTTCTTTACACGTGACTTTTGAGTTCCTCATTTCGAGGCGCATTAGGGATGTTGTCCCATCTGTGTCCATTGTTTAATATTCACATAGACCAAGGTGAGCGACACAGGCTCTTTAGAGCCTCTAGTTAACAAGATCTAATACACACTATCAATTTTTTTTAAGCTCCGTTAAAACAATTATATCAAGCTCTTATACACAGTCATAATTCCAGCATTGTTAAACACCTCTTATACATTATACAGTAACAACACATTTAAGTTAAGGGACAACACAATTTAATGAATATACTCATGATACAAATCCTATTAACTAAAACTACAAACTTGAAGAACAGTCCCTACATAAATCCATATAAGAGATATAAACCAATCAATTTTGCATATAACAATTCTTATTTCTTAAGCTTGATGATCATGCCTTTTCTACAACAATCATGTATCTTACTTCTGAAATTAATACTTATTGAGGCTTATATCAATGTTTTCCATAGGCGAAACTATAGAATGTAAATTATCTATTGATGAATTGATGGCTATTTATTAATGTCCAGTGGCAAATGTAACATACACATTCTCAGTGTTAAGATTTTATTATGATACGAGTACCATCTATGTACTTACAGTGATATGCTGAGTCATATTTTTATTGTGGCAGCATTTTTTATTCAGGAAATACAATACCCAAACAGGCCACAAGTACAGAAGTGCTCGATGCTTCAGGGGTAGACTTCCAACCATATGTCCCCAAGCAAATGCATTGATTGTCAAAAAAAAAGAGGGGGGTTGGAACCCCCTGGATCTGCCACTGTGCTTAACAGATATTCAGCAAGTACCATAAATGTCTAAGGTTAGACCCAACAAAAGAAGTTAAACCTGAAATTAGAGCCTCTTAATTGAACCTCAACAATGATATAAGCAAAAATCGTGAAAACTTGACATTCATATAGTCACAGGAAACAACATACTAGAATCTAAATTTGAAAAAAATATTGCACTGTAACCCCTTTGAATATAATAACCGATATTTTCCTTTGGGAATCCAGTTAAAAACTAGTTTCCAAACTGTTGCACAAGATATATCATTTGAAACTCAGGGCTATGAGTTCATATAAAAAAGGATGATTCACTGTGGGTACCAGCTGGGGGTACCTGGTAAAATATCAAAAGAAACAGGAAGTTCCCTATAATTCAAGGTTAGACCTTTGTGTTTAAAGTATTTAATGAACCTAAATTAACAGAGATCATCTAATTAACCTCTTACTTAAATGCCCTATGAGTCAACTAATGTAATGAAGTAAGTAACTATGCTGTATATAGACAAATGACATTGTGGTTAATATAAAACAATTTATATACACCCAAATCAATACAGGGGGTGGTTGTTTAACTCAAGAGAATGTCTTAATCAGTTCTGCGGCCACCACTTGAGAAATCCCATTTATCAAAACCAATTAATGTATATATTAAAAAAATGTTTTACACTAGAAAACAATATTAAAGTGAGTTAATTCAATTCTGCAAATTTATATACTGTCCTCAGGGGCGGATCCAGCCATTTTTAAAAGGGGGGTTCCCAACCCCAACCCAGGATAAAAAGAGGGGGGGTTCCAACCACATGTCCCCATTCAAATGCATTGATCGTCCAAAAAAAAAAGGGGGTCCAACCCCCAGACCCCCATACCCCCACCCCCTGGATCCACCAATGGTCCTGAATTCTTTCTAAATCAGTGTAATTTAGAACTAACAGAGATGTCAACAATTTTTAAAATAATTTCTGTATCTTTACCCTATATATGCCCTGAATAAAATGTGACCTGTCAGCTTAAATTTTACCATTTAAAACTGCATTTCTATAGAGAATTTACAAATTTCTTGCAAAACACTAACTGCTTAAAGGCAGAGTTCAATCATTATTTTTTTTTTTATATATTAAAATCCTTTTTTAACAGAAGAACTTCTATTTTAAGAGGTGGTGCACTCCTTTCCCCCAAAATGTATGACAAACATGGTTTACAAATACATTTAGGGAAAATGACAAAAAAAAAAATCTCCTTGCTTTGCTTAATCAGTATTTAACTTCCTCTGACAAACAAAAATCTTTGATCTGGTTAAAAAGTTTTAAAATCTGCTCTCTACTTCAAATAAGATTTGCTTTCTTCTTCCATTTGTCATCTACTATTCATGTAATATTAACCACAATTCACCAAAGAACTACTTAACAATAGTATGCAAAAGACTAATACATTGTACTGGTGTTCAATAAAGTCTACCCAAGTATTGACTTTAGGTGCAGTCTATACTCATTATAAAGTACACTTCGGGATGTGTTTATAGAAAAGTACAGATTATCCTTTTAAAAAGAATTTAAAATACAAAACATTCTTTTATAATAAGGGTGGACTGTAGAGTTATCATGTCAATAAGATACCATGTCACTTTTAATGTGCGTTTTAACTATAAAATGAATATAAGCATGTTTTAAAATACTCCGCAGATGATAAGTAAAATTAAAAATACATTTTTTATCTTTAAAGACTGATTATAATTAGCTTTCATGACAAAATTGTGAAAGTTGCAATCAATGCTGAATTCAGGTGGAATTCAGGTGGGGTGTAGAGAGCATACTCCTTTGAAGGAAAAAAAATCATCTTTTGGCATCAAATTGTCAACAAAAAACTACTTCCATGATGCTTACTCTATGTTTACAATAATGGACAATTACACAAAACTTATTTCAATTAAAAGAAAAGGTGTATGGATGTAACACTCATAAAAATGTAAAATGACCACTAAAAAATAAAATATGGTTTTACTGTTGTCCTTCAACCCGCTTAGAGGTTTGTGTCATTAATGAAGTGTCCCAGGACAAAAGGACAAGGTACGATAAGCCTCTGCTTTGGCACCCCTATTCCTATTTTTCAAATTTTGTTTTAGAAAGCTACTTTTCACGTTAAAATATTCCCTTAAGTTTGAAGTTTGTTTTGATGAACTTCAAAACCATTAATTTCAGAAAATGAGTGAAGTGAGGGGGTAAAAGGGCATAAAAAATGCCAAAAGAAGGAAAAATTACGATTTTTGGCCATTGTTTCTTAAAATTTAATAACATATGTGCCTACGTGACTCAGAGAACATTATGGCGATTTAGACAGCAAAAAACAGTGCTTATGACATTGGAATTAAAAAAAATCCTGGGTCACAAAAACGGGCCTTATTGTACCTTGTCCTTTACCATATACCAAATATTTAAGGTATTGCTGTCATTGCAGCTCTTCATCATGTTGAGATTAAACTGCTGTCACTACCCTTTATATTTCATAATGTTTTAAAAATGCTAATATAGGCATTCAAGTCTCACCTATTCACTGTCATACTCACTCTTATTCTTATTCAATAAGTACTTTTAGAAAACCTGAAACCTACTTTTTTTAACCCGTACTTCAAAATATCTATTGTCCCCATTATGACCTTTCTATAGATGTTAGCCTAATGAGAAATGGTCTTTGTTGAGGGACTAATAAAGCCACTGATCTTTCATATCATTACACTTATATGTATACACTTTCACTGTCAATGCGAAGTGTTACGTAAAGGGATAAAGTGTTCATAAAGCCATTTATCAATTTGGAAAAAACAGAGCATAATACAAAGGGAATTAGATGTCTGAAATAGATAGGCTCATCATGTCTTTTATATACATACCAAATTACCTCTCTGACGTTATAAGGTATATTAACAATAGTTGTTTTGATGGGAAACAGTACATTATACAGTGTTATACTATAAGGTATTAAATCTTTGTGTCCTGTGAGAACACTGTGGCCTTCATCTTATACTTTACTAAAGGTTAATCTCCTAAATTAATGAAATAATTTGATACTTGGTTACCTAAGAACAAGTCACAATACACTCTAAGGGGGCAAGTCAAATTGACCGATATATCTCTTTCTTTGTTGTAAACTTTCCATCCAGTAGAGTTAATTTCAACCACATGGGTAGCAGGTAATAATTAATAAAAGTACAACTGATTAACCTTGGCTACTTTTCCCGAACTCTTTATTTTTTTCATTCTATAATTAATGGTTCCTCAAAAAACTGTTAGAAAGTCCTGTGATCATCGGACTGTATATATGTTAACCAGCATGTACCATTAATTTTGTAGTAGCTAAGCCATGATCCATTTGTATTGTTTATTATTATCATGTAAGCTAGTAGGGCCAGTGATTATGAGTCTTTTTTTTTTGCACCGGTGTTTTGTTGGTACTGACTGTATGTAGTTGAACTGTAGAACCATATACTGAAACAAACAAGGAAAAAGTCCAGCACTTAAAGGACCATGCATCTAAGATAATATGATGATACAACACAACCAGCTAAGAAACTGTGGATCTGAGATCTACTTCTCACTTTAATAGAGCTAGGGGACTCTTTATTTGGTGAAATGGTTTTGTTAAGGTGCTGCCTTATGTCTATTTTTCAATTATACATTTGAATTAACCAATTTCAGCATTTTTACATATCTTTAATTGCTTCTTTTCATATTCCATCCCTGACCTCAATCTACCAGTCTTAATTTTTTAGATATCCTGTCAAATTGTCAATCATACTTTTTGTTAATTATATATACCACATCTTCTTTCTTTCTATTGTAATAATACAACATAAGACTAAAAAGCACACTTTGTATTCTAACAGGAAAAGAATTTCTATAATTCAGCTGTCTAGAAAAAAACTTGAACTAAGAAAATTCAAAAAATGATTGGCTCGATTAAAGGGCAATTGTTTTCTGTCAAATTGAAGAAAAAAACCTCTGCCATGATGACTTATTCCAGAAGAGTGTTCACCTTCAGGCATGAATAAATCAGCAGATTAAGAAGTTATTTAAGCTTAATCTGCATGTCTGTTTTCATATAGTTATAAAATTCTATTTGAATATAGAAATTGATTTTTTTTAAAAGGAAGAATAACAAAAACAGCTGCCCTGATTCAGATTTGGTTACTTTTTAGTCGCACCTGAGTCACAGTTTCATCACTAATAAAATTGTCACTAATTTAAGAGTCCTGCTTAATTATGCCCAAGAAAATCAACAAAAAGAATTTTTATTTTACAATTTTGAATTGACTCAGTCTGAACTTAAATAAAATATTGAATAAAAACTTAAAGTCTTTATAAATTGCAGACATCCAAAGAACTTTTTTGACCTTCATCAGGAAATCTAATGTATAGGAACTGTCTGACTGTACATAAAAATAATAGCCTTCAAATACATCTAAGGTAAACTTTGCATGAGTTGAAATTAACAAATAATTCAGGAGGCTCAGTCTCTTAACTTGAAACTCAATTTCTTTGATGCTAATTCAAAAATCTCAACCATTACAGCAATGGTCTATCACAATAACTTCCTACTAGATTCCTCTTATCAGAAACTAAATATTTTGAAAATGTACTAAAAAATTTTAGTCACTAGAACATATATCTTATTTGGCCTTCACAAACTCTAAATAAACATGAGTCTGAGATGCATTAAGACACAAGTTTTACTGTAAACCAACTATTCCAAAACTCCTTATTACAGGAAAAAGCAACACAAAAATCCATGTTACTGAATTAAAACAATTACATGTACTTTTCCTTGAAAAAGATCAGGAAGGGAAAATATGGATACTTTTACTACAGTTAAAAATAATTACATAACATGGCCTGCATAACAAATAAAAAAAAATCTGAATAAGGAATGAGTTGATTCATCAACCATAAGGAAATGGTTTACCACTAAACAGTTCAGGTATACAACACCTGCAAACCACAAAGTACATTTAATCTGCCACTAAATGCATGTGTGCATGTCTAAAGGTAATTAAGCTCTTATCAAACATCAACACCAAATGCTATTTATTTAGAGGGTGGTAATGAGCTACTTACTTTAATGCTTATATTTTCTACATTTTTGTGAAATTCTTTTTTTCTGATTCCAAAGACAATGTCTGGCTCACCTTCAAGTGGGTTTCATTGAGGTGTAAGCATGACATGAGATTGGCCAATTTTTTAAAAGCGCGAGACATGAAAGTCAGTTATTAAGAATGAAAATGGGAAACAAAGTTTGGCGGGATACATGAAATTACAAACGGTGTTAATTCAATGAAACGCAGGATACCAGAATCAGACAAAACAATAAGCAAGCTCTGGGATCAGACCCCCCAATGAGACCTCCCTTCTAGACAAAAGGAAAACTGGAGGAAGTACTTTTAAGTACCTTTACACCTTTTACATACAATACCAAATATTGTATTGGCTTAAATTACAGGAAATATTGATTCTAAGAATGTGATTTCTAAAATTAGATGTTATGAAATATGATTTTTAAGGTATGTTCATAAGCATAAATTAAATATTTTATCTACCCACTCCCAAAAGATGATATGGAAAACAAACAATGTTTAAATACTATTAAAAAATGTGTACACTTAGCATGATCAAAAATATCTAAATATTGTCATCTGTTCAGAGTTAATATCATAAATAAAAACAGACAACTAAATCTGCGTCTATTTTTGTCTTCGAGGCATGGGGTGTCTGTTTCTATAAGAATAAACCAAAATGTTTAAATCTAAACCCATTAAATTCTTAATGCAGAAATTTGAAAAGTAGATATACGCGAGTGCATGATTTGCTTTTGCAGATAATTTGTTTATTAGACAATGAAAAAAACATTCGTTTTCAATGGAAATATTAAGGAGATATAGTATGATTGTCAATGAGACAACCAATTGCACCAGAGACCAAAGGAAGAGGATGTGGACAACTATAGAGCACTGTACAGCCTTCAACAATGAGCAAAATTCAAATGTAATATATAGTAAGCTATTAATTGATTAAAGATTGAAATGTTAAAACATTAAATTGCAGATGCAGAAAGTCACATGTAATTGCAAAATCTAGTCCGATATTGAAATCAGGATTTATTTCAAAATTTTAAAGGGGCTTGTACTCTTCAACTACCTTAATTAAATTAATTATTCGATTTTTGGTTGCTAAACGTCCAGTGGTAAATATTTCATGCATGATCAGGACCATAAATTTAAGATTCTAAAGCATGTATCAGTGTAAAATTAGCATATAATTATAATAGGATTAAGATGATGAGATCAACTCTTACAAAAGATGATGTGAAGGTCAAATAAAATGATTGAGAAATTCCTGTACCCTTGATTATATTTTTATTTACTTTCAGTTTAACTTGCACTCATTTTCTCCAAATTCAAACATGTCTGTCTAGAACTGGAATTTCATTTTTTAATCTGTCTGCATCAGATTTGCTGACTTAAGTTGAGGAAAGAAAATACATCTGTTATCTGAAAAACATGGGACTATATCTGTGTGCTTCCTGGCACCTAAGAAAATACTTGTTCAAACTAAAAAAAGAAATTCTTGAAATACACGTACCTCCCCAACTTCCTGTTTCAACATTTTTAAATATCTTATATACAGAAATGCACTTCCATGTTAACAAGTGCACGTCCTTTTTAATACTAGTTTTCAAGGTAAAATGACAAAGAAAAGAAATAATGATTTTTTCCTGCTGTAATCAAAGAATTAATTTTGCCTCAGTGGGCTTCAGTAGGATACACATGGAAAGGGGAAATGATTAAAACTATAAAAAGCACAAACAATTTTAGGTCAGTGTTCGATTACAAAAATTAGTTTCTTTCAATGCATTCATAACATAGATAAATATCTGATTTAGATCATAAAGTACAAAGTTTTTTGTTACCATACAATATTACTTTGTATATAAATACAGCTGTGACATTGTGGTTTTTTTTTTTTGGTGAAAGGGGATCAAAACATGAAAAATGACAATAAGTATCTACTTTTGCATGAAAGAAAAAATTGCCACTGTCCATAAACCAAACACCAACTAAATAATGGCTGAAAGCTGTTGAATTGTGAAAATTACCAACTGAAAAAAATGGAAATTAGAATGGATATAAAATATGCTAATTCTTATATCATATTGAATCAAATGTTTATATCATCAAATGAATTTTTCTAGAAGTTAAGAAAAAAAAATCCATGTTGCAGCTTACCTTTTTCTAGCCTTTCTATTTATAGCAATGTACTAATTTACTTTATGCTATCAAAATCTTTACATATTAATATTTCATTCAAAAATGTTTCCTTTGAAGTCCTATCAGACAAAAGTATCACAATACATGTGGGAATTCTTTGTGGTTCAAGGTCATCTAGGGATCATCAGAGGTCACCACAAACTATCAGCTAACAAAACTATACATGTTAGTGATATAAAAGAACCAGACATTCCAACAAGGAGTACATTCATATACGTTTTTATCAATTTTCATCAAACATTTTCGACAAACCATTTCAATGGTATTAAATTGTCTCACAGTAACTGAATAATTAAATCAAGATTGTATCTAAAATGTATATGTTATTAAAATAACTTTATAATGCAGTGATGTGTAAAAAATGGTGTTATAAAGCTATCCAAGATTCTTTAATATAAACATTATAGCTCTGATATTAAAATATTCAATTCCATAATTGAAAAATTTATTATTACATAAAAATGCTAAAATATTCAGCTTTTGAATGGGTCTTTGTATTATTTCTACCTTAAAGATGTTGTTAGTTCTGATGCTATCATATATTCAAAACATTTTTTTCCAAGTTTAAATCAAGATATAATAGCTCAATTTACAAGATCGATTTATTCCACATAGAAAGCTATAACCCTGTATAGCACTCTAGGCTAATCAATAACAGAAGACTTAGCCTTGTAAGATACTTCCAGTACAAAGCCTCATCATCAGTCTACATTTAACAGTGGCGGATCCAGAACTTTTCCTAAGGGGGGGCCCACTGACTGACATAAGGGGGGCCCGCTCCAGTCATGCTTCAGTGATTCCCTATATAATCAACCAAATTTTTCCCACAAAAGAGGGGGCCCGGCCCCCAGGGCCCCCCATGGATCCGCCTATGAATTAAATCTGTCTTTTTTCATGATTTTAAAATAACCTGGAGTCAAAGTAGCATGTTGAAATCTATCATCATTATTTTCTTATCGGTTGTAAAAATGATCTTCTGCTTAAAAAGATAATGAACTAAGCACCAAAGAGCATAGATCTTCCTTTCACCTGATTTGACTTTAAACTGTTACTAACAGACAAATCTGTCATCTTCTTTTATTCAATAATAAGAACATCAAAACCTTCCTAGAAATTGGATCTAGTCCAACAAAAAGCTCATTAACAAGTGATATTTCATACTTATCAGTATCTTAATAGATGTGTAACCAGCAACTCTGATACTTTGGCAGGACAAAATAATCATAAAAGTTTTGCAGTTATTTAGTTTTTCATTTCAAATCTTGATTTACAAAGTCCAAGCAGCAAGTGACCATGTGATTGATCAAAAGACTAGGATATTAGTACAAATAGGAGGGAGAATGAAAATGATGGCCAGGATATTAGTACAAATAGGAAGGAGAATGAAAATGATGGCCAGGATATTAGTACAAATAGGAAGGAGAATGAAAATGATGGCTTTGGCATGCATAGCATGCATACCTCCACTCTTAAATCAAAGAATCAGCAAACAGGAAGTAGGTGGCTGACAAATCTTAAAAGAGCTCACACATTACAACTCATCGATACTTTTAAGCTGCTGACCACTGTCAAGTTGATCATTCCAACTTATCAAGTTGGCTTAAAATTATGTTGAAATACAAAAACAAGCTATACTTTAATCATAAAAGTCACACAAATACAAGATGATAAATTGGTTATCAGATTTTCCAATTACTAATAGATAGAAACAAGAAAATATCAGCTGCTTAACAATATTGGAAAGACTTTGAACACTTTTGGGATACTCACTCACTAATTGCTTCTGATATGAGTTGTTATAATACAGAATACCCGGTTATATGTGCATTACATAGGTTATTGGTACCTTTAATACCTTAGCATATAATTTAGAATGAAACATGATGCAAATACACAACCAAAGAGCACAAAAAAGCCAAAGTCCACCAAAGGGTCTTCAACGCAGTGAGAAAATCCAGCATCCCCTTCAGCTGCCCTTTAAACAAATATATATACTAGTTCAGCAAAAAAAGACGCAACAATAAACAAGGAATCATATCAATGAACCAAAGTTAAAAAAAAACACAAGACTAACAAAGGCTAGCCTGAGGTTCCTGACTTGGAACAGGTGCAACCAGATGCTCCACAGGGTACAGCTTTATACGACCGCAGAGGTCGAACCCTAAACAGTTGGGGCAAGTATGGACACAACATTTAAGCTTGATACAGCTCTGAATTTGGATTGTGATTAAAAAGTTGACACAACATAGGTTTCTGACACATAATGAATGTGGTCTAAGAACTTAAACTTAAAAACTTAAAAATTTTAAATTGGGACATTTACCTATTATGGTCCAATATCCACAATCTAAATACATGGTTAGATTCAGCATATCATAGAACCCCAAGAATTCAATTTTTGATGAAATCAAATAATGTTCAATTTTAGACCTTTTAGACCTCAATGTGGATCAATCTGACAACGGGCCTCAAATATTAAAAATCTAAATGCATGGTTAGATTCAGCATATTGAAGAACCCCATATATTCAATTTTTGTTGAAATCAAACAAAGTTTGAATTTTGACCCTTTGGACCTTAATGTAGACCAATTTGAAAACGGGACAATACTGTGCAATTAAATATTTCTTGCTATTGCGCAAAACTGTGCAATTGAAAATTTCTTGCTTATTGCGCAATGCTGTGCAATTAGATATTTCTTGCTATTGTGCAATACTGTGCAATTGAAGATTTCTTGCTATTGCGCAATACTGTGCAATTGAAGATTTCTTGCTATTGCGCAATACTGTGCAATTGAAAATTTCTACCTATTGCAATATAATAATTTTGGACCAACTTGAAAACTGGGCCAATAATCAAAAATCTAAGTACATGTTTTGATTCAGCATATTAAAGAACCAAATGAATTCAATTTTTTTTTAAATTAAGCTAAGTTTAATTTTGGACCCTTTGGACCTTAATGTAAACCAATTTGAAAACAGGACCAAAAATTAAGAATCTGAATACACGGTTAGATTTGGTATATCAAAGAACCCCAATAATTCATTTTTTGATGAAATCAAACAAAATTTAATTTTGGCCCCTTTTGGCCCCTTATTTGTTGGGACCAAAACTCCTAAAATCAATCCAAACCTTCCATTTGTGGACATAAACCTTGTGTTAAAATTTCATAGATTTCTATTAACTTATACTAAAGTTATTGTGCAAAAACCAAGAAAAATGCTTATTTGGGACCTGTTTTTGGCCCCTAATTTCTAAACTGTTGGGACCAAAACACCCAAAATCAATCCCAACCTTCCCTTTATGGTCATAAACCTTATGTTTAAATTTCATAGATTTCTATTTACTTTTACTAAAGTTAGAGTGCGAAAACCAAATGTCTTCGGACGATGACAAAGCCGATGACAACGACGAGGAGGACGATTCAAACGTAATACCAATTTAGGACCAAAAAATTTTCAATTTTTGCGGTCGTATAAAAATGAGGCAGGGTTTAACATGTATATGCATATGAGATTCATCATTAAAAACAGTAAATCAGAAACTATGCAATTGCTAAACTTTTTTTTTTCAAATGGAACCCAAATCCAACATCCCTATTTAATTCATGTCAACCTTAATTCCAATAAATTGTTGAATAAAAATACAACATTTATGAGGGCATAAATATGTTCTTGTGATTATAAAAAAGAAGATGTGGTATGATTGCCAATGAGATAACTCTCTACATGAGACCAAATAAAATGACAATGTAAAACAATTGAATCGAGAAAACTAACGGCCTGATTTATGTACAAAAAAATGAATGAAAAACAAAATATATGTAACACATAAACAAACGACAACCACTGAATTATTGGCTCCTGACTTGGGACAGGCACATACATACAGAATGTGGCAGGGTTAAACATGTTAGCTGAATCCCAACCCTCCCCCTAACCTGAAACAGTGGTGTAACAGTACAACATAAGAAAGAACTATAAAAATCAGTTGAAAAAGGCTGGTTAAGCACTGGAACTGACTGGATAAACTTGTTTTCATCAACGCTGCACAATACTTCACATTAATTCTGAATGCAAAAAAAAAATCAAAAACCAATGTATGTAGGAGTGGATTTCTTTGGATGAAAGTTATTTCCCCAATCTTAACATTTTAGAATCTCACTAAATTCTAAAGAATAAAAAAAGGATATATAGAAAAAAGATTTTATGATGGATGGTACTGACGTCTTTTCTTAGAATCAATAAGCATTACAACATAGTAACAATATAATACCAATAAATTCTAGTATACAAAACAGAATATGGCTCGTCAGAATGTCTACCATGACATTATAAACAAATGAATGACAGTTCTTATATAATAGTCAATCTCAATAGACTGCATCCGATTACCATATATGTCCATATCAAAATCCCAGAACACTCACTAATAATTCCTTACTTATGGCAGACATCCAAGATTATATTCTGATGAAAATAGGCAAGAAAATATGATAAAAATCCTTTTAAAACTCAATTCTAAAGAAAACTAGAGGATCTCAAGAGCCTGTGCCGCTCACCTTGGTCTATGTGCATATTAAACAATGGACACAGATAAATTCATGACAAAATTGTGTTTTGGTGATCATGATGTGTTTGTAGATCTTACTTTACTGGACATTCTTCTTGCTACAGTTATCTCTATCTATAATGAACTTGGCCCAGTAATTACAGTGGAAAATATATTCTACAAATTTACAAAAATTTACAAAAATTTATGAAAATTGTTAAAATATGACTATAAAGGGCAATAACTCCTTAAGGGGTAACTTGACAATTTTGGTCATGTTGACTTATTTGTAGATCTTACTTTGCTGAACATTATTGATGTTTACAGTTTATCTCTATCTATTATAATATTCAAGATAATAACCAAAAACTGCAAAATTTCCTTAAAATTACTAATTCTGGGGCAGCAACCCAACAACAGGGTGTCTGTTTTGTCTGAAAATTTCAGGGCAGATAGATCTTGACCTGATAAACAATTTATTCCTGTCAGATTTGCTCTAAATACTTTGGTTTCAGAGATATAAGCCAAAATCTACATTTTACCCCTATGTTCTATTTTTAGCCATGGCGGCCATTTTGGTTGGTTGGCAGGGTCACGCCACACATTTTTTAAACTAGATACCCCAATGATGATTTTGGCCAAGTTTGGATTAATTTGGCCCAGTAGTTTCAGAGAAGAAGATTTTTGTAAAAGATAACTAAGATTTACGAAAAATGGTTAAAAATTGACTATAAAGGGAAATAACTCCTAAAGGGGTCAACTGACCATTTTGGTCATGTTGACTTATTTGTAAATCTTACTTTGCTGAACATTATAGCTGTTTACAGTTTATCTCTATCTATAATAATATTCAAGATAATAGCCAAAAACAGCAAAAATTACCTAAAATTACCAGTTCAGGGGCAGCAACCCAATAACGGGTTGTCGGATTCATCTGAAAATTTGAGGGCAGATAGATCTTGACCTGATAAACAATTTTACCCCATGTCAGATTTGCTCTAAATGCTTTGGTTTTTGAGTTATAAGCCAAAAACTGCATTTTACCCCTATGTTCTATTTTTAGCCATGGCGGCCATCTTGTTTGGTTGGCCGGGTCACGCCACACATTTATTAAACTAGATACCCCAATGATGATTGTGGCCAAGTTTGGTTTAATTTGGCCCAGTAGTTTCAGAGGAGAAGATTTTTGTAAAAGTTAACGACGACGGACGCCAAGTGATGGGAAAAGCTCACTTGGCCCTTCGGGCCAGGTGAGCTAAAAAAATGATAATATGTTGTAACTCCATATATAGAAAGTTAAACAAATGATCAAATAAGATATAACAGCAAAACATTATTGACATATTTGTTATGGATAGTTATGGCAACATGGTTATTCCAGTTTAAGATGATTAGATATACAAAACATGTAGAGATAAATCATACAACCAGTCTGATGTATTGCAATCAATATCATAATATATATCATGAGAATATACTTCTCCAATAAAACGTTGGAATTTCCAAAGTTGGTAGTCTTTATGGCTGTGGAAGTGCCATTACATAATTCACCAGACAGGGTTTACATTTTCTACTTGCAGTTATTTTTATTGCTTATTCTCTACTGGACAGTTTGTCTACTTTCATGCTATCTTTATGTTTTAATTACCACAGTAACAACAATACTAAAAACACTTTAAAGAAACTGCAAATGGATATTGATCGCAATTATCAATTATCAACATTTACTGAAATATATATACAAAGTGTTTCACAAAGAATAAAAAATGTGTTAGCAAAATAGCTATTGCAAGGAAATTTGACACATCTTATTCTTTTATAGTTTCTGTTCTTACATGTAATAGCATGCAAAATTAGACCGGGTAATAAGTCAGTCCCAATTAAATTTTTTTCTCAACATCATTACACTGTAAGAGTGATATTGAGTCTATAGTCTATAATTGGTGTATTAACATGCAGCAGCTTGTTCCAATGTTTAATCTTAAAATATCTAATGTTTTTGTTTAGTTATATATTTGTCATTTTGGCCCTTTTATACCTTACAATGGTCATGGGTTTTGCTCATTGTTGAAGGCCTTACAGTGACCTATAATTGCTAATTTCTACATCATTTAAACTGTAGATCTTTGTAAAGTACATGTTTAGATATTCTCATTAAGAAGTAAATTTCTAATAAAATTTATCTACATCTAAATATATAATACAGGTTATCTTATCCTTTTCACCATAGCATTACTTATCTTCTTAAAGACATTGTTTTATTATTTTTGAAAACTATTAAAATTTCGACTAATGTAAACTCATAGAAGAATTTTCCCATAAAGCAGTATATCATTTCTCTTTAAAATCAATTCATCTTAATCTCCTTTTTCAAACTAATTATCCATCAAATTAAAACTATTGTGAAAAATGTTCTTTGCTCAAATTTATCCATAATTGGACAAAAAACTGCAGTTTAAATCAATCATAATCATCTTGATAACATTTAGAACATCTTGTTTCTTGAGAACAATTCATTGGAACAAAGACAAATTGAAGTATTTTAATGAAATCATTTGTCAGTTGTAATTCTATAGAGAGAAATGAACTTGAGACTTTCAAAGGAGCAATACTGATACTGAAGTTACAAATGGTATTTGAAGATTAATTGTACTTGGCACATCAAATGAAGCATAATCCAATTTAAACATATCTAAGAAAGGATTTAAAATTCAGTAATGTTTACATTGTTAATTAAAACATTTTTATTCAGTACAATAAATATTCATTACTCTGCAATCAATGAGATATAATAATTTCAACGCTTATAAGTTCTTATTAAAAAGTAAATGCATTTCTAAAATAAAGAAGAATGTTTTCCCCCTCAAGCTTTTCCAAATTAAAAAAAAGGCATAACTCTAAAACGGTAAAGGACTCACTGCCCAAATTAGAACTCTGTCTGCTGTTGTTCTTGGCATTGTGTATGAGTTTCATAAAATTTGGATGAGACAAACTAAAGTTAGAGTGCCGAAACGAAAACTGGACAGACAGAAGACAAAAGGACAGAAAGACAAAAGGATGGTCAATGGTAACACTTCATATCCCAAATGTCTAAGATTTTTGGGGTTGGGGGAAGGAGTCATAAAAATTGCAAAATCAGCAAAAAAAAAATGTCAATTTTCTTTTCAATGAGGATTTTAAAAAGAAAAATTAGGGGAGATAATTTTCTTTTCACCAAGCAAAATACTATTATTCCACATATGAACTGGCCAAAAGAGTTTCACACAACCAAACTGTTAAGGTTGTCACACATGTTTCTTTCTTTAAAGAAACAGGCCAGAAATACCTGTTTCCTCTAGGTATATTCACTTCAGAGTGATTTTCAAGAAAAGAAAAATATTTGCCAGGCATTATTTGATGCATGGTAATACTTATTTTCTTATACAGAATTATGTTAAAGGTTAAAGATTACTTATTTAAATGGCTTGAAAGAAAATAAGTTATCCAACATTTATTTCCTCGTCGCTTTGAACTTTTTAGAAATATCATTTATAATAGCTAAATATTCAAATTTTTGTTTTTATCATCATTTATTATGTTCTTTGTTGAAGAATGCACTTTATGAAAGTTTTTGGTTAATTCTTTGCTTGATTGAAGTCATAACTTGTTATACGACCAACAGATGTATTTTTCATGCAAAGAAGAATCATGGTTTGACATTAACCAAAGAATTCCGCTCAGACTGGTGCTTGAAAGATTTCAGCTAAAACCAGTGCTAGGGACTTTTTTGAGGTTGCTGTTAGTTGTGAGCACTTGCTCTATGCTGAAGGCTTCACTTGATCTTAAGATGAAGATACACCATATCATTTCAATTCTTTAAAGTGCAAACCATCTTTTTGGTTCTATGTATTAATAGCACAGTGTAAGTTATCATAGCAAAAAGAAAGATGACCTTCAAGAACTTCCCCCAAAGGTCCACAACAATTTATCATATCAAAATACTAAGGAAGAACTTGGGTATAAACTTCTTAACCCTTTTTTAAAAACCTGAAAAACAGACCACCCAGAAAACATAATTTGTCTCACATATTGAATACATCTTTTATAGTTATTATTTCATTTTCTGTTTCATAACTTTAATATTTGTCAGGCAAGGTTGGACAGGTTAAGAAAATCTATATTACAATGGTTCGTACTTCCCCTTATTGCATGCTATACTATTTTTGAAGTATTTGATCCTTGCGTGTTTTCTTTCTTTGAAACATGATCTACATGATTTAGACCTGTAATTAACAGCTCCCACCTGTTCCTAGCTGAATCACCAATATATATAGTCGATACCAATTTTCCAGACTCTTTTGTTTAGTTCTTATGAAATTAGTCTGTTCTATCTTTTTGTTAGTTTTTAATTCCTTATTCCTTTACTAATGACTATAAAAAGAATGACTAGACAATTCAGGATCACCAAGAACTTATAATAACTGAAAAATTAAAGAATCAAGACAGCACAGCAGAAAATATTCCAGGAAGTTGTATATGGGCAGATCAACAATGTTAAAGTCATCATCAAATTAAGGCATAAATGGCACAGCCATGCAATTCTTTATTTACTCCAATTATCTTATATTTTTCAATTTGAAAACATATTTTTTTCATTATTGTCACGTTTGTCCAATTGCTTGTAACTTCTTTTTTTTTATTTATATAATGTGTCAGAAAAAAAGACTTCTTTATAATGGTAAATCAAAGATCTGAGATTTGCACAAGGGACAGAACTGTCCCTCATATGCTTTTAATTCAAGGGAGATAATCAGCATGTACATGATATTACTGGTTACAAGAGCACAATTATTCATAATGCATTTTCTATAGGGTTCCATATTTTTTTCCTTGAAGACTACGCAAACTAGGGAAAAACGGGTAGAAGTTCCTGTTACTAGAAATGCAAGTGTCGCATTACAACCAAAAAAATATATATGGTCATGCAGCAAAAATTGACTTAAAATGCAGTTGAAAAAGATCGTCAATTTTTTTCGCTTAATGAAAAAGGCATATTTTAATGGCTCTGATGTGCAGAAATGGAAGATATTTTCTAGATTTTGTAAAATGTGAATACGATTTTGAGTATTTTTTAAACCTAATTGGATAAGCTTTCAATTAAATGTAATTCCAATCATGTACCATCCAATCAGAAGCTGTATAGGCGCTCTTGTAACCTTCTACCTATCTAATTACTATTTTCAATGTTTGGTAAAGGGGGTATTAAGTAAACAAAAAGTAATTTAACTTACTATTTGATTACCATATAAATCACTTACTTAGAATTATTAGAGTTTCTATAAACAAAATGTTGTCTGTCTTTTTTTTTTGGTCAGAGAAGCAATTTTCACACTATGTCACACTCACATTATCTGAGTTAGAAATATGACAGCAACATTGACTATTAACCTACAGAAAACCAACACAATAGAAATAAAGTTTTCATGAAACATTGTGTTTCCATAGAAGCTGTCTTTCATCATTTACGATATATCAGAATCAACATTTTTTAGTAAGATAACATGATGAAACTTTTTTTCATATAAGCATCAATTAAATGAAAATACAAACCTCAATCATCCAATAGAAATACAGTTGGAATCAAGTCCACTAAATACACAGTCTGGCAAACAGCAAATACAGACAAACACGTTAATATTCTTTTAAGCTGTACCATCAAGAGTTTGTACAAATGCTTCTATTTTCTGCAACAGATTAAGATGAAGTGAATTAATTATTTACCAATGAGAAATTGTCAGAAGAAGAAGAAAGAATTAATTCACAGATGGGAATTTCTCATCAGAATCAATATCGACACATAAATCAGGAAATAATATCTCTGTAAAGCATATTTACATATTTCAAAGTATTATTGTGTAATCTGCAGTAAAAAAACAAACTTGTTGTTCAGGTTATACAGTGTGAATTTAATGTGAATGTAACATGGCGGGTAGGTAATCAATAACTATGAATTCTATGGTTACCTAAATCACCAAAACTTATTGAAACAAAAGTATTCCAAATTTTAATTTGTGTTTAAAATCACAAGTTATAAAAACCCAAACACAAACAACTTTTTTGTGAATGCATTTTTTGCATTAGTGGCAATAAACTAGAGGCTCTAAAGAGCCTGTGTCGCTCACCTTGGTCTTGTGCATATTAAACAATGGACACGGATAAATTCATGACATAATTGTGTTTTGGTGATAGTGATGTGTTTGTAGATCTTACTTTACTGAACATTCTTGTTGCTACAATTATCTCTATCTATAATGAACTTGGCCCAGTAATTACAGTGGAAAATATTTTCTAAAAATTTACAAAAATTTATGAAAAATGTTAAAAATTAACTATAAAGGGCAATAACTCCTTAAGGGGTCAATTGACTATTTTGGTCATGGAAAACTTATTTGTAGATCTTATTTTGCTGAACATTATTGCTGTATACAGTTTATCTCTATCTATGATAATATTCAAGATAATAACAAAAAACGGCAAAATTTCCTTAAAATTACCAATTCAGGACAGTAACCTAACAACGGGTTGTCCGATCCATGTGAAAACATCAGGGCAGATAGATCTTGACCTGATAAACAATTAAACCCTGTCAGATTTTCTCTTAATGCTTGGTTTTTGAGTTATAAGCCAAAAACTGCATTTTACCCCTATGTTCTATAATTAGCCGTGGCAGCCATTTTGGTTGATTGGCCAGGTCATGCCACACAATTTTTAAACAAGTTACCCTAATGATGATTGTGGCCAAGTTTAGTTTAATTTGGCCCAGTAGTTTCAGAGAAGAAGATTTTTGTAAAAGATTACTAAGATTTACGAAAAAATGGTTAAAAATTGACTATAAAGGGCAATAACTCCTTCAGGGGTCAACTGACCATTTTGGTCATGTTGACTTATTTGTAAATCTTACTTTGCTGAACATTATTGTTGTTTACAGTTTATCTCTATCTATAATAATATTCAAGATAATAACCAAAAACAGCAAAATTTCCTTAAAATTACCAAGTCAGGGGCAGCAACCCAACAACAGGTTGTCGGATTCATCTGAAAATTTGTGGGCAGATAGATCTTGACCTGATAAACAATTTTACCCCGTCAGATTTGCTCTAAATGCTTTGGTTTTTGAGTTATAAGCCAAAAACTGCATTTTACCCCTATGTTCTATTTTTAGCCATGGCGGCCATCTTGGTTGGTTGGTCGGGTCACGCCACACATTTTTTAACTAGATACCCCAATGATGATTGTGGCCAAGTTTGGTTTAATTTGGCCCAGTAATTTCAGAGGAGAAGATGTTTGTAAAAGTTAACGACGACGGACGACGGACGCCAAGTGATGAGAAAAGCTCACTTGGCCCTTCGGGCCAAGTGAGCTAAAAAGGTACTGCAATTGGAAAAAATAATATTATTTGCTCAAGGTAATTTGGGTTACAAGAAATAAATATGAACACTATTATTATTAAAATATCACCATCAAGATATTAAACCAAACACAATATATAAATTCACACATGAAATCTGTTGCCTCCAGTACAAAACAGAGACAGATGATACCAAAGCTACAATAAAAATTATTATAAGTTGAAAAAAAAAAAACATACAATACTATGTTTACTTATTAGAAAAGAATAAACTATTGATACAGACATATGTCTCGCCTTTGTATAATTCTAATAGAATAATGCAATTGTTGAAATAAAAAGGCAAATACCTGAACATGACATGTAAACTAGGATACATAATCTATATGCTACTTAATTCCAAACCATTCAAAGTCAATGAACCATGACTAGAGGGCAAAAAAACATTACAATTCAATAAAAGAATTTGTGATGTAGAAACCGTGCCATCCCGCACTCTAATATTGGCCACTGAACTATAATGTAAATTCCAAACAGAACCATCATTTACATTCAAGAAAGACACAATCTTAAATTATGCCCATAATAAATCAATGCTGACTTTCAAAACAGAAAAAGGAGCGTTTTTATTGTATTTCAAACTGTTTATATTCTAGCAACTAAGATTTACCTGCTTGTTATAGCATAAGTCACAAGAAAAGAAATCATGAACTGGAATGACTTAATGCTTGAAAAAGTCTGGAAACTATAATTGATCACCCTACGATCAAACTCTTATTAATAATCTCAAATACCCTTTTACAGTAAAACAATTTGTGTAAACACAAGTACATTCTTTCTTTAATTATTGAATTGCCTATTATTTTTTACTCTAATTGTAATATTTTTTGTTATTTTCACTGACAATTATATATCAATTTACTATAATTGTTTTCTGTCAAGTATAGAACATAGTTACAATTGAACAAGCCTGAATTCTGTCAGTACAATCAAATACTATTTGGTGAAATAATTACAAAAGTGCTTGACATGAAATTTGTATCGAATATTCATCACCATTATTTAGTTAGGCTTGGCATAGGACAGAAAATAATCTATTCAACTCTTCTCTTCTAAATATGCATCCCCAAGGTATAATTGCTGAAATCTAATGTTTCTTCTGAAATCAACACAGTTTGTCGGATTTTCACACATCCTAATACAATAATTTTAGAGATGGAACATAATTTAGTCAATCTAAACAAGGAAATAATATCATTAACAGATCACTGGACTATAAAATATAATACCACTTAGGATATTTCAATTATCTTTCTTATCATATGTCAATTTTTCTAGATTTTTTTCCATTCAATACAGCAAAAAAAAGAGAACCATATCATTCCAAAATGATTAAATTGGAACTGTCACCACATTTTCTCCGCACAGCTGGATAAAATGAGATCTTACTTCCATACAAAGAGTGGACATGAAAAAATGTCTTCCCTGCTTTTCTGATTATGATAGAATTTATAGTTGAAAGTCTTTGAGGACAAGGTATTATTTCAGATGTCATAAAAACTCAAAATTTATAATTGAACATATGTCAAGGTCGGGTGAACATGTCAAGGTCAGGTGAACACTGTCAGATAGATATAATGAAAGCTCATGTTCATCTATTACGGTAACCATGAAAGTTTATTCATCAGTAAAAGAACTCTGTCTGACAGACATGCACATCTTTAAATAAGTCTATATAACAAACCTAGGTTAAACTGAGAAATAGAAATACTAACAAAATAATTACCAGTGATCAATAAAGCATGAAAACGAGATAAAGGTCAAATGAATCCTGTCTTACAGTTCATCTTGCAAAATTTGTACATACCAATTAGAATGACCTTTCAGTCATTATAACTGATAAGATCACATGATAAATAAAACTTATAGTTCTATTTCGCAGTCATTGAACCATGAAAATGTGGTCAGGAACCAGAAAGTATTATTGGACCATAAAAGCAATTCTGTCCCCAAGATTAGAATAAAAGGTTCTTTTACCTTTTGAAATTAAACTAACCTTCAACAGGTTACAGAGATCCATGCCTCAACCCCAATACTCAAAGAATCTTTAAGTCGTTCTGCAGCCATTCCTCAAGGGGGAGTCAAAATTAAACCCTACATACAACCAAAAATATTTATCAAATACTGTAGATTCATTTATTTTCACTGAATACTCATATTTATGGATTGAGAAAAGATTTACATGGATATCTGATTTTATGGATTTGCCAAAGAACACATATAAGCCTCTAAAAAGTTGGTACCTGGCTGAACCTTTAAATTCTTTTTCCCAAAAAATCTATGAAAATTGGTATCCAATGATTAATAATTGAATCATAGTACACCATCCAGTTTGTTTAAAATATCAAGAAGTGAAAGGGTACTCACAGTTTTCAGCCAAGAATTACCATGCAGTGCCACTATCTTTGTCCACAGCCAATTCAGACAATCAATGTTGGGATGATAGTCTAGGAAATGTTCTATAATAATGATTAAAATGGGAATGGTGAATGTTAGTACTTTGACATATATCAATATTTATGTCTGATTATATAATCCTTCATATTAGTCAAGATACACCAAACATAGTATGGGAAAATATCGACTATGAAATGTATCAGGATTGCTAAAGTGCCCTGGAACAAAGCCAATTACACGATTGCTAAAAGTGCTGTGGAACAAAAACAATTAAGGCAAATCTGTCTAAAACCATTATATATATTCTTTTTCAATTTCAATATAATTCCATATGCTGGTGCAATTAATGCTGTCTGTACATTTATGTCAACATAGAAGGGAAAATATTCTATTTTCACCTAATCACATTTTCATGAGCTTGTACCAAGTCAGGAACCTCCTAGTAGTTGTCGTATGTCACATCCTGATGTTCTTGCTATTTGTGGAATTGGGTGTAGTTATATTGCAGAGATTTGATTACATGTATTTCTGTAACAATTATAGACATAGGATGATCAGAACTTGACATATCTTAAAAACATGTGTCTATTGTTGAAGCATGTTTGTTGTAATCTAAATTTCTTTTGGGTTCTTTTTGTTTCTGATGCTGTGTCATTGAAGTTTATTTATATCGATTAGATTGTTGGTTTCAAGTTTGAATGGTTTAACATTAGTCATTTTTGGTGCCCTTTATAACTTGGTGTTCAGTGTGAGCCAAGGCTCTGTGTTGAAGAACTGTACTTTGATCTATGACGGTTTACTTTAACACAAATTGTGACTTGGATAAGAAGTTGTCTCATTGAAACTTTTACCACATCTTCTTCCCACAATTCAATAATCCCTAATTCTAATTGAACATTCTGCAAAAAAGTTGTTCAAATAGAATTACATGCTACACATTTATTTTGAAATGCCTTCCCAACCCATTCCCAATTAATATCATATCTAAAGTCTTGATGATTCTTCTACACAAAAAATACTAAATGGTATAAAGATTTATGAGTGATTTTTTTTTAGTTTTTCAAAATTGGTCGTGGTATTTTTGTTCTCAATTTATACAACTGAATGACAGTGTATAAAAGGTTAGTAGGTAGAAGACCAAAATGGATTGCTAGTGATCGTCTACCACAGAAGAAGAATGAATTCAGTGATAACTCATTGCTCAAGTCAGTTTAAGCCTTTCAATGCAATATATTTCCCACAAGAAACCATTCCAGCTATGGTAATTCAAAAATAGGCTAATGTGAATATTTATTAAAACAACTGGAAGCTAAATTTAAATGGAATCAAATTATTTAAAAGCTCTAACTTGTCTACCAATAATGCAAATTTACTTTTATCAATTAAGAAATGTAATATATTATATATTTCAAAGCTTTTTAGGGGGTTGTTTTAATTCCACTGGTAACTGAATACCCAGTTTTAATTACGCCATCACATGAAGGTTTTAACTGCATCTGTCTGTATTGTCCATTTAAATCAGAATTAATGTCATTGCTCATGTAATAAATGTACTTTTACTAATCAATTTTAACCTTAGTTTTTTAATAATGAATTTTTAACATAGTTTTTCAATACAGAATTTTAAAACAAAACAAGACTATTAAGCTCTTTTTGTTTGCTAATAGATGTATTAATTCCATATTCTTTTATTTGTTTAGCTTTATTGTAAACTTTTATAATTGATTAATGAATAAACACCCCCTCCCCCATTTTTGCAAATACCAAATTATTATAGTATTCTCCAAGTTTAATAAAGAAAAAAGTAACGAAAGGCTGATTTTTAACTCAGGAGGATTATTCAGTCTCCAAGAAGTTGAGGCTCCCAATATGGCTTGGCAAAATAAGTTTTCCCTGTCAAAGTTAAAATAAAAAAAAAGTGTATACATTTAAGGGACTTGTAATAAGCTGTTTTATCATAAGGGACTTGTTCAATAAGTCACTCAGACTACAAAGAAAGTTCAACCAATGAAAAATCATGAGAGACTCCTTGGAGGCTGAATCCCTAACTTGATATAAACGCTTATTAAGTTGAGAGTAGTGGTTATTTCAAAATCAATAGGAATATTCCTCTCAATTTATGTGACCTTCTATACATGTATATATACATGCAAGGTTGCAATAAACCTATAAACCAACCGTGCAAGGGCTGTATAGCCAGTCAAGGTCGATAAAAACTTCCATTTGTTGTAAAACCTATAAAAAGTATTCTAGTTCGCATCTGGAAACAATAATGACTAACAGATAAATGGAAGATCGGAGGACAGTCAAAGGTAAAAAAAATTATACACCCTCGCCTACTTTATAGCAGGGGTATAATAAATTTTGTAAGAAGAAGTCTAGTAAACCTAAATATAGATGCAACGAGATTACCATAGCTCATGTGGACATGTAGATAACTCATAAAAAATTATCGATTTTTGAAATCTATTTATTTTTTTCCCAGTTGCAAGTTAATCACAAATTTTTTTATTATTTTCTATATCAAATAAATTCATTTTGACGACTTAACTGTATATGCATGAATTTTAAAATCAATATCAATTTTCTTATGACACCCATCTGTTCAGCAGACTGCTACCAAAATCACTTAACTCACCCCTTATTGAATTAATATCATAACAGTTGCTGAAAACATAGTTAAATTTGCAACTTCTCACCTAAAACAAGTCATTTATCTTAATTATTAAAATCTGATCAGGACAATCATAAACTGGACATGACTACAAAAGCTTCTGGTACCCCTGACATTATCATCATAAACCTTCTGTTAATGAACGGAATCAAATTACAAAGTCCAGTCTATAATTATCATGCCTGGTTAGGGAGACCAATTCCAAATTTGTCGATAGAAATTAATGAATGATTGCTAAATAAAGAATGCTACGATTTCTCTTTATTCCAGTAAGGTTCATTAAAATTCTGACACTCGTCAGACAGATTAACAGCCTTAAGGCACTGCCATAATCCTTAATTATCACCATGTACAACATTGCATTAGAAAGAATTACAATTGTGTTTAAAACTCATCGTTTTTATGGGCCATTTATAGCTGAACAAAAGGAGGACGAACACACTTTTTCCTGTTATCTCCTGCCTAATGGCCATACTTTTTCTTTAGATCAGATAATACAAAGTATAATTTTCTCCATATCAGATCACAATACCAATAATTCTAAAATGTTTCATTCCAATCCAATTTCCTCTCTAGCTTATTATCAAAAATAAATCTAAATAATTCTTAGCACAATGTATTAATAGATGCCGATAGCTAGCAGTATTTATTGATGATTTTCTTCAAAATCAAAAGCTTAACTATTTCTATATCAGTCTGCCAGGAAAAGAATTTACTGTAAAAATGTCTTATTAAAAACAGAGAAATGTATACTAAAGATTTATATGTCTCTGTTAAAAAGCAAAGTTACCTTAATTATTAAAATATTCATGATAAAATTGAGAATGGAAATGGGGATTGTGTCAAAGAGACAACAACCTGACGGAAGAGCAGAAAACAGCCAAAGGCCACAAATGGGTCTTCAATGCAGCAAGGAAATCCTGTTATGGTTCAATTTGACCCAGGAAAAAATGGTAATCACTGACAACATAATATATGTAGAAAATGTACACATTACAACACATTGGTGGTGTGCAACCATATATCAAAGGCACCATGCTTTCTTTGCTTTTCCTTATCCAGAGATCATGCAATATTCAGATTTCATTCTGAATAACTGCGGTTTGCTTACCATCCAGTGACAAATATTTCAGAAAAAATATTCAAATTAGACAACAAATCTTAGGTTCTCCTATAGATTCCGAAAAACAGTAAACTAGGTAAAAGATAAGAAAACGGACTTGTTCACATCAAAGACTTTTTAGAAGGACTCTTAAATATGCCAAGAATACCACATTAGATTGACTTTCCCCATTCTGACTATCATCCTGCACTGTGTTTGAATAGAACCTCACCCTAAACACTGCCATAATGGTAATACAAGAGACCAGTTGGGTGACCATTGCTTGTAAATTTTTAGATGCGACCTAAATCAGTCCTGAACAGTCTGAAAATAAATAAACCAATAAAACTCTTCAAGTTTTCCTTTTGAACAGAAAAGTGATATCCCATTAATATTGTATCATTATACATTTCTTTAAAAACTTGTTTATATTAATAAAATTCATTTCTAATCTACAACCAAAAATTTGAAAAGCTCAGCAATAATTTGAACTTCTTTTATTGCAATTTAATAGCCTTATAACCTATTTAAATAATTTTACCTCAATTACAAACAAAGTTATGATTTGTCAGTAGTTATAGAGTAATTTTCTCAGTATACCACAATACACCTAAGTCATTCATTACCTTTATCTACACGATTATAAAACACCTGGAGGAAAGGTGGTGTAAAATCAACTTTCAATTTCTCTCACTGACCTATCTAATTATATATGTTGAAATAAAAATGTGTTGTTACTGCCAAAAGCCTTCTTTTCTCTGTCCTCATTATCTGTAGGGTAGTTCTCACCTATTCATATGTTAATTATAATCTATGTATAAAGGTATGTCAAGTTCAATCAAGATAGGAATCTAGGAAAGTAAGACCACAAGTTAGCCTATTTGATTGCTGGATCCTCTAGGCTTAGATCCTAATGGTCTAGATCATCTTGTGACACTCATTCATTAACACTTCACATATGATACCTATATACATAAACTATATACCTGCCACTCTGTTCTCTAATTTTTTTTCATTATGAAGCAGTTGATTTAAGATAAAACTGTGACTGATCTTTATAAATAAAGAATACCCTTCCTTATACCAGGTTATAAACTTATTACCACATACTGAATAAAAAAATTCTAATATCTCCCCTCAAACATGTGGGACTTTCTTTTTTCCCTTATGCACATCCTTTGAAAGTGTTATATTTGATTAGCTTTATTAATATCCAATTTGCATTTAGAACAGGTTAGCCTTAAGTGCACTTAGACAAACAGACAGAGTAATTGCTAAATATACAAGTATATAGATTGATTGAAAATTGGTTGCTAAGGTTGATTAGAGTCATATTACATACACCTTCAAGATGCTTCATGTATAAAGAGAGGTTCTGAATAAACAGACCCTTCCTTATACCAGGGAACAGTCACAAAACACATATATGTAGCTCAATCAATGTGGGGCTCAGTCACTCCAACCCCACCTCTAGGTGGTATAAATGGAAGGAGATGTGTGGTCCATGTCAATGAGAGAGGGGGGTCGAAGGGGTCCTGATCCCGAGGTCCCTAATTTAAAGAAATTTAAATACCGACATCCTGAAATTTGAAAAAAGAATTCCCGGATCCCAAAAGGATCAATCCTGAAATCCTGAGCTTAAAACCCCCCGATCCCTGACGTCCCAAAAAGGTCCTGCCACCCCTCATGAAACATTACATAAATTCAGACTTCTTTTAGAGCTGCAGCGTAAAATGGATCATAAAATAATATTTTACCAATTATCTTTTAGAATCACATATCAGCTCTTTCAAAACTCTTTTTTTTTCTCTGTTGCTTCCTGCATTCTTTACAATTTTGAAATACCTGTAATTGAAATATATATCTTTAGATCTAAACATACAAAGATTTATCAATTCTTATCTTTGCTTCAATGTTTGAATTTGGTATTCCACTGTAACTCCTATAAACTTAAACCTTTCCTGTTTTCTTAAATTTCATCCAGATAGTTGTCTATGAACGGACTATATATATACAAGTTACTATCAGACATGATAATTACTATATTAGGTTATGACCAGTAATAAGTCTAAGGACCATTTATGAAAGGTGGCCTAAATCTCCAATAAAAGCCTTTTATGATGTATTTCAGTAACTCTACTACTGCCAATTTTATTCATAATGATTGAAAACAAATGCATAAAATTTATTGTTTGAGCTGTGAAGAATTATTCTCTTAAAAATCAAAATTTCAATAAAAAATAAATAAAAATACTAAATCACTGTGACAGAATTACATCATTAAAATGTAAAACAATTGTCTTACACTGACTTTTAGTGCTGTTGGTATTGAAAATGAGTGCAAATTAATCATAAACTTCAAAAATAATATCTCTTATCTGAGTTATGACCTTGGCTTATATTGTTTTAATTCTTATCTATAAAACCAATAAAATTCTATAAGGAAGTCCTGACTGAGTAATGCAACATTAACGACAAACATGGGAATCAAGAAAGCTTTTATCCTGTAATTAGCTTTATAATTGAGATTTAAAAAAAAATAAACAAAATGTCACTTCCATATAGATTATGTTTTCTGCATATCATATCTAAAAAATCTTGTTTTCTTTTTGGCTAATGACACAGATGTCAGCAGCTGATATTTTACAATATTAATTAATGTACTAAACATATACTTATAGTCTATAAGTATGAAACTCTTTGAAAAATTGTATCATAAATGGATACACAAGCATTTATTTTTTGACAAAATGTTCAAAATATGTATTTCACATGTACAGATGCAATAACATTATTTACAAAATAGGACCTTGATAATATATGCATCAATATTTTACCGCTATGGTACCATTTGTGTACAGCCCTGACTACTATCAGTAAGGTCATTATAGTCTTCATTTTACTCAGACAAATGACTAAGTCTGACTCAGTGAAAAAATACTTATTAAGTTAGTCAAATTTCAACAAAACTTCACACACTTTGAAAGGCAGACCTGCATGCAAGGGCTGTATAGCCAGTCAAGGTCGTTAAAAACGACATTATCATAATCATTTAAAATGAAGAGCAGCAAACATTTTAGTGCATTTAATGTTGCTTTCTAAATATCATAGATTAATGATGACAGACATCTGTGCCTTTTTTCTGATTTCTTTGGCTAGTGAAAAAAAAAATACAGGGAAATACAAAGCAATGTCATAGATAACATAATGCACAATTTAACTTGGTCATTACATGCTAATGTTGCATTTAAAATCAAATAATCAATCAATCAATGGTAACTGTACAACAAATCAACATTATTACCATCATTTTTTTACTGTATAATGATCATCAGATTTTCATGTTTTTGCCTTTCCAATCTGACAACAATATAAATCAAACCCTGTTTTCTCTGTCTGTGTGGGTTTGGATTAATTAAATCATCTGCTTCCCGTCAAGGTTGTTTCAATTTATCACTGGTCATGTTCTAGGTTCTTGAAGTATTTGGATATCTGGAGAGAAAAGATAAAATTCATCAAACAAGTATTACCAAATAAATCGTTTGAATTTTTCCTTTCCCTTCTTCAATATAACTTTAATATACTCTCCTGAATTATTTTTGGAAATCAAATAGAAATTTATTTGCTTTCTCCTATTTTCATGATGAAAACATCTGTCTAGGGAGCTACCATTTGATTTTTAGGGGGTGAAAAAAGGGCATGACAGGAGTTTTGAGTTAAAAAAAAAAAAGGCAGGATGAACAACTTAACCAAAAAATGGCAGGATAACAATTTATGTAAAAACAGTCAGGATTAAATAATAAATAACGTGTGGCTCTAAAGAGCCTGTGTCGCTCACCTTGGTCTATGTGCATATTAAACATAGGACACAGATGGATTCATGGCAAATTTGTGTTTTGGTGATGGTGATGTGTTTGTAGATCTTACTTTCCTGAACATTCTTGCTGCTTACAATTATCTTTATCTATAATGAACTTGGCCCAGTAGTTACAGTGGAAAATATTTTGCAAAGTAAGATCTACAAACACATCACCATCACCAAAACACAATTTTGTCCTGAATCCATCTGTGTCCTTTGTTTAATATGCACATAGATCAAGGTGAGCGACACAGGCTCTTTAGAGCCTCTAGTTTAAGACCTATACACACGCAATCAATTTGAAGAACTGCAACAAACAGGCATTTCTATTAATTAATCTGGCCAAAATATTATCTTAAGTACTTTAGTATGTTATTTATTCTTCTATTCCAATATCATGTCTCTCTTCTAATTTAGAATAAACAGAAATACTTATCTACCAGCTCCAAACAGGTCAGAGCAACTGAAAGATGTAATGTGAGCTATTTCTCACTATAAAACCACTGCTATTAGTGCATGCTTAGGAACAATACAAAGTTGGATGATAAAACACATCACAAAGATTCCCTACAAAAGTTTAAGGAAGTTTTACTCACAGTTTGTTAGAAAAATGTGAGAAAAATTGCCAGCATGCAAGAATATATAAGTATTCATAGTCCACATGTACTAGGTAAAAAGGCAGTTGACGAGAAGAGCAATGAGAGAATGCAACAGACTGTATAACATTCGACAAATGAAACTTGATATTAAATTTCAGGAAGCTGAAAATACAGTCCATCATAAAAAAAATCTTTCAAACATGTCATGTGATATAGACAGCGAGAGGAAATTCAGTATTGCAACCACAGAAAATATTTTATTCTTTTACCGTATCTGAAGTTCATCAAAACCATATGGACCTAAAACTACAAAATCAACCGATTTTAGATATGTTTCACATGTATCAAAGTTTCGTCCAAGCTGAATATAACTTGTACAACAAAAGTCTAGTTCGTCCTTGTAAGATTGGACATAGGCATGGTAAAAAATATAAGGCTTTGAGGTTTATTGCACTTTTACTTATTCTCACCATCTATCAAAACTGCTTCGCCTGTGATCTGTTCATTATCCTATATCTACATGTTTGCTTCAAGGAGAATTACAAATGATCATGTTAATGTGCAAGAAATATGTATTACAACATTAATGATATGTTCATGTTGTTTTAAAGGTAATAAAACTATAGTATGTAATTACGTACTTCAAATGCATATTGTCTGCTTGGCTTAGTTCAATTGCATTTAAGTTCTGACACAACTTGTTTAAAGCATAAAGGTGTTAACATGAAACTTTGGGGCTTTTCTCCAAAATTTAATTTTAATGAAGTTATTTATAAATTGAAAGTCAAAAGCTTGCATGCCATAAAACACTCTTGAAAACTTGATACAGATAACCATTATGATACTTTAAACTTTTCAAGTACATTTGTATCTACTTCATAAAATTTCTATTTGAAAAATATGAACCCCCAAAATATATAAGCACTGTGATACTGTAACAAAGGTGAAAACTGTAATCCTTTAACCAAGGTGTCAATGTTATCCTATACTTAAGTTGTACACTGTGATCCTCTACCTCAGTTGTACACTGTGATCCTCTACCTAAGTTGTACACTGTCATCCTCTTCCTAAGATGTACACTCTGATTCTATATCAAAGTTGTACATTGTAATCATATACCAAAGATGTACACTGTGATCCTATACCAAAGATGTACACTGTGATTCTATACCAAAGATGTACATTGTGATCCTATACCAAAGTTGTACACAGTGATCCTATACCAAGGTTGTACACTGTGATCCTATACCTAAGTTGTACATAGTTATTCTATACCAAATGTGTACATTGTGATCCTATACCTTAGTTGTACACTGTGGTCCTATCCCTAAGTTGTACACTGTGATCCTCTACCTAAGTTGTACATTGTGATCCTCTTCCTAAGATGTACACACTGATCCTATACCAAAGTTGTACATTGTAATCATATACCAAAGATGTACACTGTGATCCTATACCTAAGATGTACATTGTGATCCTATAACAAAGTTGTACATTGTGATCCTTTACCAAAGATGTACATTGTGATCCTAAACCAAAGGTGTACACTGATCCTATACCAAAGATGTACAATGGGATCATATACCAAAGATGTACACTGTGATCCTATACCAAAGGTGTACACTGTGATCCTTTACCTAAGGTTTACACTGTGTTCATATACCTAAGATGTACATTGTGATACTATATCAAAGATGAACACTGTGATCCTATACCAAAGGTGTACACTGTGATCCTATACCAAAGGTGTACACTGTGATCCTATACCAAAGATGTACACTGTGATCCTATACCAAAGGTATACACTGTGATCCTTTGCCTAAGTTGTACACTGTGATCATATACATAAGATGTACACTGTGATCCTATACCAAAGATGTACACTGTGATCCTATACCAAAGGTGTACACTGTGATCCTATACCAAAGGTATACACTGTGATCCTATACCAAAGATGTACACTGTGATCATATACTAAAGATGTACAATGTGATCCTATACCTAAGATGTACATTGTGATCCTATACCAAAGTTTTACATTGTGATCCATTACCAAAGATGTACACTGTGATCCTATACCAAAGGTATACACTGTGATCCTATACCAAAGATGTACACTGTGATCATATACCAATGACGTACACTGTGATCCTATACCAAAGGTGTACACTGTGATCCTTTACCTAAGGTGTACACTGTGATCTTATACCAAAGGTGTACACTGTGATCCTTTACCTAAGTTGTACACTGTGATCATATACCTAAGATGTACATTGTGATACTATATCAAAGATGTACACTGTGATCCTATACCAAAGGTGTACACTGTGATCCTATACCAAAGATGTACACTGTGTTCCTATACCAAAGGTGTACACTGTGATCCTATACCAAAGATGTACACTGTGATCCTATACCAAAGGTGTACATTGTGATCCTATACCAAAGGTGTACATTGTGATCCTATACCAAAGGTGTACACTGTGATCCTTTACCTAAGGTGTACACTGTGATCCTATACCATAGATGTACACTGTGATCCTATACCAAAGGTGTACACTGTGATCCTTTGCCCAAAGATGTACACTGTGATCCTATACCAAGGGTGTACACTGTGATCCTATACCAAAGGTGTACACTGTGATCCTATACCAAAGGTGTATACTGTGATCCTATACCAAAGATGTACACTGTGATCCTTTATCAAAGATGTACACTGTGATCCTATACCTAAGGTGTACACTGTGATCCTATATCAAAGGTGTACACTGTGATCCTATACCAAAGGTGTACACTGTGATCCTATACCAAAGATGTACACTGTGATCCTATACCAAAGGTGTACACTGTGATCCTACATCATAGGTGTACACTGTGATCCTATACCAAAGATGTACACTGTGACCTATATCAAAGGTGTACATGTGATCCTATACCAAAGGTGTACACTGTGATCCTATACCTAAGGTGTACACTGTGATCCTATACCTAAGGTGTACACTGTGATCCTATACCAAAGATGTACACTGTGATCCTTTACCAAAGATGTACACTGTGACCTATATCAAAGGTGTACATGTGATCCTATACCAAAGGTGTACACTGAGATCCTATACCTAAGGTGTACACTGTGATCCTATACCTAAGGTGTACACTGTGATCCTATACCAAAGGTGTACACTGTGATCCTTTACCAAAGGTGTACACTGTGCTCCTGTTCCAAAGGTGTACACTCTGTTGCCAAGATGCTAATCCTGCCTTTTTTTTTTACCCAAAACTCATGTGTCCTACATTTTTTTTTTAATTTCATCCTCCATAAAAATCAAATCGTAGCTCCCTAATGAGACAAACCTAATCATTTCCAAAGATTTACTATAGTGGTCAACTTAAAATAATCTTACCACAAACTTCAACAAATTATTTATACCACAGCCACTGCCACCCACCAATACAAACTTACCTTTGTTTAGCCCATAGGATTTCATCAAAGCTATACAAACAAGAATGTGTCCAAAGTACACGGATGCCCCACTCGCACTATCCTTTTCCATGTTCCATGGACCGTGAAATTGGGTAATAATCTAATTTGGCATTAAAATTAGAAAGATTATACTATAGGGAACATAAGTTTCAAGTTGATTGGACTTCAATTTCATCAAAAACTACCTTGACCAAAAACTTTAACCTGAAACTCCCACTTTCATTTTCTATGTTCAGTGGACCGTGAAATTGGGGTCAAAGTCTAATTTGGCTTTAAAATTAGAAAGATCATATCATAAACAACAAGTGTACTAAGTTTCAAGTTGATTAGACTTCAGCTTCATCAAAAACTAGCTTGACCAAAAACTTTATAACCTGAACGGAGGCACAGACAGACGAACGGACGGACGGACGAACGAACGGAAGCACAGACCAGAAAACATAATGCCCCTCTACTATCGTAGGTGGGGCATAAAAAAAATATAATCGAAAAAAGAAATCAAATCAAGCTGCCATAAAAATTTGTAGTTTTCAAAGCTGCAATTTATTTTAAAGACCAAATCAATAAGCAGAAACTTTTAAAGATTACAGCATCTTATGGAAGTGGTTAGCTTCAAGAACTTGTAAATCAAGTTGCTTAAAGCTAATTCAAATGAAACTTTTCTTGAGGATGCAAGTGTGTAATGAAAACTGAGTAACATAAATAATCTGGAAATTAAAATAATTGTATTGCAATTGTTTGTTACAGATAAAAGACACAGTGTCTATGATCTTACATTAAATTTTTAATATATTGATATTTTACAATCAAGCTGTCATGATTCAAAGACTAACTCTCATTTCAAATTTATTTTTAACTTCCATTAAATTATCAAAATACAAATTGTTTGGGAAAATCACTGAGTTGTAGCTTTGAAGGACATAAACCTAAAATTACAAAGTTCATTTATAAACCTAATAAAATCTAATTTTCAGTTATATTAAATGTGGACAATAAAACTCTCTGATATTAAATTGTATTAATTCATTGAAGGTACCAATTTAATATCTCTTTGTAGTTTTTCTAATTTTTCTAAAGAAGAATTTTTCAACTACCTGTAATTCTAAATTTTAAACTCTTTATATATTCTTAAAAGGCAATACAGTAGTCATAAATGTATAGAATATATGTATACAGTGATCATTGGCTATTGTATGCTCCTTGACACATTCCCCACTTCCATTCTAAATTCTTCTTTTATAACATCCATCATTTTATATTAAGAGATCTGAAATCTGTAATCCAATTCTTCAGCCAAATCACAGATAAATGATCAGCAAAATACATGTACCTTTCAAAATGTGAAAGTAATCTACAGACAGAACTAAACAAGTTTTGTTTTCCAAAAATATTTGAACAGATTTTGCATTCTACGTCTATTTTCTGAGAGAGGAAAAAACATGTACTTCATTTAATTTTTTATATATCATAATCCCACTGAGATCATTTAGAACATTTTGTGCCAAATCTCAGTTGTCCATTCAGATTGACTATTTATTCCAAATAGCCATATCTGTGAGATTAGTTACCAACTTCAAGGGAACATATCTGCCCTTACCCATCATGCACTCTAATTCCTGTGGTGGTATGGATTTTCTGTCATTTGTCCCATTCCAACCATCTTGTAGAACTTGCCCAGGTATTATATTGTTTAACTTGTTCTTGTCCTTCACATGTGTGAAATACTTTCCACTGGACAGTAAGCTATCAACAATCAAATCGATCAATCAGTTTTTTAAAGGACATACTATTGATATTCTTAATGGATAACATTAGTATTTGAAACAGGTATTTCTTACTCTTCCAATTTATCCCCAGTTTTTTGTAACATTCCTGCTGCTCAATCTTTAGTTTTCAATGCGTTGATCTATTTCTTTTTTTTTAGTTTTTCATTTTTTCATTACGGAATTTAGTTGTCTGTCATTTGACTTTTGATTTTTTTCCATCACTCTCAGAATCTTCAGATTTTTTTTTATAAAATTCATTAGGTATTTTCTTTTCTTATTCATTCTTGTGTAATCATATTATGTATAGATTATTGTGGTCTTTATGCTGTCTGACTTGCAGTGAAATTAATTAAACAAATGGACCAACGTCGCCACACTCTCACTGTACAAATAGTCAATGTCACAATGGTATCATCTTAGATCTAATATCTATATCGTTCAATTATCAACAATACACAGGAAACAACTAATTCACTTAAACTATTTGAACAGTATCTGAGAGTCAGTGCAAATCACTTTTATATGCACATTTTCTTCCTTTTGAGGTTAAAGTCAACACACACCTTAATACAAAATCAATAATTGGCAATTGAGGAAAGAAATTAATGTATTTTTTATGTTTTCTTTTTTAACAAAAGTGTTAAAGAATAATAGTTTACCACATCATTAAATCAATGTGAATCACAGCCTCAATATTTATACAAATACATACTACCAAGTTCAGTTCAGTATACATTCAAGAGGAGATAACTCAAATGTAGTTTATAAAATTTCTTCTAATGACACTTTGTCACAGTGTCTGTCATAATTATATATACATGTAACAGTATGGGCATTAAATGTCCTGGTAACAAGAACATATTGGTATGTGATTCTTGTTATGTGGCTCTTCTATGTTGTTCAAAGTGCAGATCTGTAATGTAATCTCATCTCATTTAGTACCCAGCTTCTGAACTGAATGCATTCTTGGAAACATTTTTACAAAGGCTACACTGTAAAATGGGATTTGTTTAAAATGCCCCTCATTATGGAATTCCAAGGAATGATGTTACATTTTTTCTCATTTAATGGTTTGATAAGTGAAATGGTAAAAGACTTCATCATACACAGACAATTTTGGTATGCCTTCAAATTAAAAAAGAATTAAAAAGGTGTATCAATATTCACATAGACATGTAGGTAGATATACTATATAAATCATCAGACATGTATGAAAACAAACCAATACACATTATGATTACAGGGCTTTCCATTGAAATGGAAGTAGAAGGCTGAATTAAAATTATAGGCGGCTATAACATGTAAGCTTGGTGCCTTACGACAGGGGGTCTGGGGCCGCTGAAGGCCCCCAGAAGCTCTGGCATAAATAGAACAAAATCCTGCATTCTCGCAATCTCCTGGCACCTAATTTAATCTTTCAAATGACCATTTTTTATGTATGAAATTAAAGAAAGAAAAAAAAAAAAAAACTCAAAGAAATTTCATTTTTTTTTTATGTCTGTTTTTTATTTTCATTACCTTGTATGCTTAAAATTCATTTACTTTTAAAGGAGTTTTATTTAAATCATCCGGTTTGTTAGAAATCTTGATCGATCATTTATTTTGCATAACTACGTGCATTTGTAAACAAATGACCCCCCTTTTCTCTCTAAAGACTGTTACGCGTATTTAAATCATACAATTATTTCTCAAGCATTGACAGAAAATTGATATATCCTCTGATTTTCTCTTTTTTTTGTAAACTGTTCAATAAGTCGGATACACAAATCATTTGGAAATGTTATTTATTTGAAGTCGAGTCGACAATATTCTACTTTCGTTTTTGACCTTGATTCTCTGAACACCACGTGGGCTTTGAAAAATGAACTTCAAAAGATACTGTTTTCCAGATTCTGAACAATATGATCTACTACACTTTCTTTAATTTGACTAATATTATTCCATAACATAAGATTGTCATCCTATCTGATTGTCTTCACGTTTTAAAAGCCAAAAAAAGCCAACGAGTTAATGACCATCGGAACATCTCTATTGTTATCGTTCAATGACCACCGGAACGTCTCTCTTGTTATCTTTGAAAAGAAACGATGCATTCTGACTTTAAATAGACAACCAATCAGTGACCTGAATTCATGTGAACTATATTTAGCCCAAGGTAAACATTGACTTTTCATCCTTGTTTATCGTGACTGCGACTTTGCGACAATATACGTCTCTCGGCTGCCTGTAAACATTTGAAAAAGATATTTTTAAGGTCTTTCCTTTATCTATAAGGAAAGACCTTACTGTATTTCTTCTGATTATTATTCTTCTTGTTCCGCCAAACTTTGACAAAATTTCCCTCCGTAACCGTAAACCAAGTCGCTTTCATGTTCAAACTTTGTATTGGTTTCATGAATACCTATCCGGAACTCACCCTGTGAGTCGAAATATTTTGTCGGTTCGGAGTAATCCCTCCGAAACCAAAAAACCTTGTTATCGTTCCAACACCGTAACCGTAATAGGTAGAAAAAAAACGAAGGGTGAAATTTGTTCAGGACCAGACCCCGGTTCTTTGTTACATTTGGATCGAAAAGATTCAACGACTCATTGGTAGGGTTATGCCCCTATGAAAATTAACCGGTGTCGGTTGGCCACCAAAACTCAGAAACCGTAAGTCTTAGACACCTAGGATCTTCACCAATCATCATCAATTCATGTATCTTTAAAAAATACCTCAAGGTCAAATTTGTATGTTGACCTTGACCTTTGACCTAACACCTTGTTATGGGATAATCTCAGAAACCATTATAATTACAGAAGTTTTAAATAGTGGAAAATGTTTGGGTCATTATGGCGCAACTTTGTTACATTTTGACCAAAGAGATTTGACCTTTCTATAAGGGGCATAACCCCTGTTTTAGGTTTCTGAAAAGACAAAATCAGCTTTTACTATATAACCAAAGGTCCTAGACCCTTGGGGTCTTCAGTAATGGCATTGGGGACTAATGACCTTGACAAAGGTCAAAAGGTCAAAGGTCAAGGTCATGTCCAAAATAGCGAATTTAGTGTTTTTAACCTATATAAAGGATTTTTAATGTGTTTTCGAGCTTTTTAAGGTTGACCTTGACCTCTTCAATACATTCTACGTCTGTTGGAACATGTATTTTACATTACAAAAGGAAAGACCTCTCAATTGTTCAAGAACAATTGACAGTTTAATTTTCTTTTTGAATTTATATTTTTGGCAGTGAAGTAGCCGGCACTTGAAGTCACCGTAAGCGGCGGATTTCCGCCGGCTACCGGCTTCAATGGAAAGCCCTGTGATTATATTGATGTGTACAGTTAATTACACATATTTTCCTAGTTTTTGTTACAAGAAATTGTTGGAAATTGCATACCATCTACAGAAAAGACAGTAATATTCAGCTTGTTTAAATTATCCTAAATACTGATTCAAAATATAGTCAATATATCATCAAAGAATAATGTATGTGGTAGCAGTGTTTGACCATTCCAGAAAAGTCAATGTGCTGTTACCATGTTTTATGTAGTGTTACCATTCCAGAATGGTTGAAACTTATTTGCCATTCCATAAAAGTAAATGTAGTGTTACCATTCCAGAATGGTCAATGTAGTGTTACCATTCCAGAATGGTCGATGTAGTGTTACCATTCCAGAATGGTCAATGTACAGGGCTTTCCATTGAAGCCGGTAGCCGGCGGAAATCCGCCGCTTACGGTGGCTTCAAGTGCCGGCTACTTCACTGACAAAAATATAAATTCAAAAAGAAAAAAATATCTTTTTCAAATGTTTACAGGCAGCCGAGAGACGTATTGTCGCAAAGTCGCGGTCACGATAAACAAGGATGAAAAGTCAGTGTTTACCTTGGGCTAAATATAGTTCACATGAATTCAGGTCACTGATTGGTTGTCTATTTAAAGTCAGAATGCAGGGTTACACTAATGTCCTGACAATGACCTGACAATGTCCTGACAGAAATGTAAATGCTTAATACTTTTTTATTATTGGAAGGATTTACTTGAAATTTGGAATCAAGCAAGATGAGAACTTATATTTAATAAATAAAATTAAAAAAAAATTAAAAAATATTTTTAAGAGTTAGAAAACTTGACCTGACCAACTTGACTTTGAAACTACTAATGTCCTGACCGATATGAAACGGCTAAAAAATGTTTTATCATTTACAGGATAGACTTCAAATTCGATATCAAGGAAGATTAATACATTTAATACAAAAATATAAGATAAAATAAGAAAATAAATATTTTCAAGAGTTAGAAAACTTGACCTGACGAATTACATACCCCCGTGACTAATGTCCTGACCGATGTAAAATGCTAAGAACTTTTTTGTTCTTTGAAGGTTCGATTTCAAATTTGATGTCAAGGAAGATTCTAACATTGAATACATAGATATAAGCAAAAATATTAAAAAAACTAATTTAAAGTGTTAGAAAACTTGACCTGACCAACGTCGACTCTGCACTGACTAATGTCCTGATCAATGTAGAAAATGTTAATTGCTTTTTTGTTATTGAAAGAATTGACTTAATTATAGATCCTTACCAAGGGAAATTATAAAATAATCATAATAAAAGTTTATGAAAAAAAATGTTTGTTATTTTTTTAAATGTAAGAAAACTTGATCTTTATATATATCATGATGAATGTCCGTTCAATAACTTTTTTGTTATTGAAAAGGATATAATTAAGTTTAATATCATTCACTGAGAAAAGTGATATGTGATTAGAGATGCTGTAGATATAAAGTAAATGTACCTTTTCTACATTTAATATGAAAGGATTATAAAGATGTACAGAATGCAATTAAGTCCAAAGACAGTGACATGAATGATTAAAATTTATTCACACATACATTGATTAAAATTAACACAAGTTGGAGTGTTTACTTAACTATATTTTTCTTATTTATTTCACTAATTTTTTGTTGTTTAGTTAATGAGGGATTAAACATGTCAAATAAAATAAACATGAAAAATAAGGACAGGAAATGGGCTTCTTTTGATGTCGATATATTGTTTTTACAAGCATTCAAAGTAAAATTATGTTAGAATCACACAGAAATATAATTTTATTATGTCACTGTCTTTTGCCTTTCTTATACACATATATTACGAATAATAAAATGTGTATCCAAGTTCTTTATTTACTATGTTTAAATAAAAAAAAATATCAATATCTTGTAAAGAATTAAGTATATTCTGTCTTTAGATAGAGAAAAAAACAGTTTTATAATATTTGTCTTTTTTTCATCAGTCAGAACATTGCAAGACAAGGTAAACATTGGTGAGGTCAAGTTTAAAATATTTGTTTACATGCATGGCTTATAGTAATCTTCCCTGATATCTAACTTGGTAATATCCCAATAAATAACAAAAAGGTTATTGATATCTTTATAACGGTCGGGACATTTATCATGACAAATATCAAGTTGGTCAGGTCAAGTTTTCTAACATTTCAAAAAAATAAAAAAAAAAAAATTTTTTCAGCGTTTTATTTTCTCTCTCATAAATTCCTATATTTATTGCTATCATCTTCCTTGGTAAGGAACTTGAGTCATTTTTTTAATAATAAAAAGTTTTCTGCATCGGTCAGGACATTAGTCAGAGCAGAGTCAACGTTGGTCAAGTCAACTTCTTTAACTCTTTAAATTATCTTTTTTAATCTTTTTCTTGCATCAATAAATTAAGTATTATAATCTACTTTGACATTAAATTTGAAGTCGAACCTTCAAATAACAAAAAAGTTATTAGCATTTTACATCGGTCAGGACATTAGTCACGGGAGTACGTAGTTGGTCAGGTCAAGTTTTCTAACTCTTGAAAATAATTTTTTTCTTATTTTTTCTTATATTTGTGTATCAAATGTATTAATCTTCCTTGGTATCGAATTTGAAGTCTATCCTGTCAATTATAAAACATTTTTTAGCCGTTTCATATCGGTCAGGACATTAGTAGTTTCAAAGTCAAGTTGGTCAGGTCAAGTTTTCTAACTCTTAAAAATATTTTTTAATTTTTTTTTAATTTTATTTATTAAATATAAGTTCTCATCTTGCTTGATTCCAAATTTCAAGTAAATCCTTCCAATAATAAAAAAGTATTAAGCATTTACATTTCTGTCAGGACATTGTCAGGACATTGTCAGGACATTAGTGTAACCCCAGAATGCATCGTTTCTTTTCGAAGATAACAAGAGAGACGTTCCGGAACGGTGGTCACTGAACGATAACAATAGAGACGTTCCGATGGTCATTAACTCGTTGGCTTTTTTTGGCTTTTGAAACGTAAAGACAATCAGATAGAATTACAATCTTATGTTATGGAATATTATTAGTCAAATTAAAGAAAGTGTAGTAGATCATATTGTTCAGAATCTGGAAAACAGTATCTTTTGAAGTTCATTTTTCAACGCCCACGTGATGTTCAGAGAATCAAGGTCAAAAACGAAAGTAGAATATTGTCGACTCGACCTCAAATGAATAACATTTCCTAATGATTTATGTATCCTACTTATTGAACAGTTTACAAAAAAAAAGAAGAGAAAATCAGAGGATATATCAATTTTCTGTCAATGCTTGAGAAATAATTATGATTTAAATACGCGTTACAGTCTTTAGAGAGAAAAGGGGGGTCATTTGTTTACAAATGCACGTAGTTATGCAAAATAAATCGATCAAGATTTCTAACAAACCTGATGATTATTTAAATAAAACTCCTTTAAAAGTAAATGAATTTTAAGCATAAGGTAATGAAAATAAAAAACTAACATAAAAAAAATGAAATTTCTTTGATTTTTTTTTTTTCTTTCTTTATTTTCATACATAAATAATGGTCATTTGAAAGATTAAATTAGGTGCCAGGAGATTGCGAGAATGCAGGATTTTGCTCTATTTATGTCAGAGCTTCTGGGGGCCTTGAGCGGCCCCCAGACCCCCTGCCATAAGGCACCAAGCTTACAGCTTGGTGGGCGTCCGGCTTCGCCGAACGCATGTTACAGCCGCCTATAATTTTAATTGAGCCTTCTACTTCAATTTCAATGGAAAGCCCTGAATGTAGTGTTACCATTCCAGAATGGTCAATGTAGTGTTACCATTCCAGAATGGTTAATGTAGTGTTACCATTCCAGAATGGTCAATGTAGTGTTATCATTCCAGAATGGGCGATGTAGTGTTACCATTCCAGAATGGGCGATGTAGTGTTACCATTCCAGAATGGTCAATGTAGTGTTAATTATCATTTAATTGATCTTTCAAAAGTATTCTTAGATTGACTATTCCAGAATGGTAACACAACATTGATAACTATAGAATTACAACACTAATTTAACTTTTCTGGAATGGTAACATCACATTGACCATTACATAAAGAAGTTTGAAAACCACAGTGCTTTCAAGAGTGTTGTGACCATACATACATGATCATGGGTTTAACCATACATACATGAAGACAGTGGTGTGACCATAACTGCATGATCACAGTCTTGTGACCATACATACATGATCATAGGGGTGTTACCATACATACATGGTCACAAAAAATTATGTGGCCAAAGGAAAGCCTTTTTTTTCAGAACAAAACTAATGACAATTCTACAGTAACATCCCATGATCGAAACCTTTCCATTTCTAGAATTCTTAATAAACTCTTAATCTAAAAAATTCTCTGTCTCAGAGATAGATTGACATTCGACCTTGTTACTTGAATTTATTTTTAACAAGAAACTGAAGAAAGTGTCCAAAGAACATTGATGCCACACTCGCACTATCATTTTCTATGTTCAGTGGACCATGAAATTTGGATCAAAACTCTAATTTGACATTAAAATTAGAAAGATCATATCATAGGAAACATGTGTTCTAAGTTTCAAATTGATTGGATTTCAACTTCATCCAAAACTACCTTGACCAAAACTTTAACCTGAACGCAACAGGGGGACAAACAAACGGACGGAGGAAGTAAGCACAGACCAGAAAACATAATGTCCATAAATTGGACATAAAAAGGACTTGTGACCTTTAAGATCAGTGAATTGTTTAACATAAACTTGTCAAGTTTGCTAAAAAGTGACCTGGTGACCTGTGGAAATTTTTTAACCAGACCTTGCTCTTTTAGTTTCAAAGGAAAAGATAAGTGAAAGGTCAATTATCAACAAGGCATAATAAGCAATTGAAATAATTTACTCTGGTTTGTTCTTATCACACTAAGCCTATAAAAAGCTTAATTTCACAAAAATGTCTTTATAGTCTAGATATTCTCAATACTTCTAAAAAATAAATATCCCCTGTACAGATCATATATACAATATCCATACAGCTAAGCCAATGTCTTGCCACAGAATAAACAAAACCTTGAACTATTTGTTTCCACTAAAATAGGAAATTACTGATGTTGAGAACTCCTCATCATTGTAAGATATCGATGGCCATTATATTTCTCTAAAATTGAAGTATTTGATGGTAAGAAACATTCTAATTATTTATCTTTTTGTTTTCTATAACTAAGTTAAATCCTTTACTAAATTGTATTAGCTTTTTGGAGGAATATGAATGTGAACGTATATTTGTTCCACCCACATAGCAAAAGTTCCACTTGAAGCTGAAGCATTGTTATACACAATGCCATAATATCTCTTCCTGTTCAAACAAATATTCTATAATCTTTATTTCAGTGGAATATATATGCCTCTTTCGATAGATTCTGTCTTTAAAGCCTTCCCACAAATACCACAATGTAAACCACAGCCTCAATATCTATTCAGCTAGATGCAATCAAGTTTATTAAACATTCTAAGAGAGATAACTCAAATTTGTTTAACAACTTTTCTTCTCAGACCTCACCACTGTTACATGATCTTACAAAACTCTTTACTTCACATGTCACATTAATATGTGAATTCATTTAAAGAGTGATAATGCTATTGTTACAAAACAAAACAAGATTATACACATCTCAAATTTTATTTAGAGTTTATTCAAATGTGTGTTCTTATGTGTATTAGTGCAACTCATTTACTCTTACAAAAGATAATTTATAGGTACTACACTGTAAGGTGTTGTCAAAAGCATATGGGCAATTGTTTATGTTAAAAAATTTACAACTGTGACACATATATATCCAAATGTAATGTGTTCCTATGTCTATTTGTAACCGTACTGTTAATTTAATAAACTTTGAAATACTGTATATACACATTCAAAAGTGATGAATTTTCATCAAAATTTATAGAATATATCCTTAAAAACCTGCTGATTCATGTCTCCATTCTAATACAAAATAAAAGATCCACTGATAATACTTGACTCACTGTTTTCTTTTCACAACATCCATGGTAATTCTGACTTAATAATTCTCCTCTTTGAAATTTGTACATCACTTCAGTAGACTTCTAGCGAGCTTCAAATCATGTTCAGGCTAACCTGTTATAATAATTAATCCATATTAAAGTTAACAATAATATGATAGTAGGTGATATTTAAAAAGACAAGTTTTATACATAACAAGGTCCATAATTAAGAGTTAACATATTTAAACAAACGAATGCTTCAGCCATGGAATAACATGAAAATGAATACCTATGTTGTACCAATAGCTAAGCTTAGCCTCCTTTCCTTGGAATTCTAGTTTAGCGGCATATATAATTATCAAAGTATGGTACAACATTAAATTACAAATAATATACACTTTTTAAACAAATTATTTATTAAAACATCAAAAGAAAAAATGCGATTTATAAAATATTACAATAGCTCAAGTGACACTGAGTGACTTACTTAAATGAAAATGATGCAGTTTTTGCTACAATATTTTAGGAATAATCAGGACGAGCACAAAATAAAACAATAAATCTGTTTGGTTGGTCTTGTAATGGAGTCAAATATACAGAAAGGACAGAAGTTTAATTTTGGACCTTTTAGACCTCATGTGGACCAATTTAAAAATGGGGACCAAATTTCAAAACATTAATACACGGTTATATTCAGCATATTAAAGAACCCCAAGAATTCAAGAATAAAACCCATTGAAATTGGTCAAGAAATAAGTAATTTATACAAAGTATTAGAAAAGTATTGCTTTTGGCCCTTTTTTTGGCCCCCAATTCCTAAACAATTTAGGCCATAACCCCGGACTCACTAATTAGTGAAAAGAAGAATTTTAGCAACAAGAAGCGTCAAGAAGTGACAAGAAGAATAATATTAGCGACAAGAAAACATTTTTTTTAATTAAAATTACTTATTCCAAATAAATGTCAAAAGAATATGCATAGAAAATAATTTTAACGACAAGAAAGTTAATATTGATAGAAAACTAGAGTTTCTCAAGAGCCTGAGCCTGAGACTCTACTTTGGTTTTGAAATAATATAAAAAATAGATAAATATCATGACATATACTTATAATATTGTTTGAGGCCAAAATTTGGTTTTATATTGCTATGCTTGCTTTCATTCCATTCAGTGGTTCTCTAAAAGAAGACATTTGAATGTATTTCCAATGGGATCCTTTGTTAAACTAAGTCCCTCACTGGCGGCCATCTTGGATTATGGATCCATACAAAGTAACAATACTTGGTCAGAACCTCATAAGGAACATTCATGCTATGTTTGGTTTCATTCCATGCAGTGGTTCTCTAAAAGAAGACATTTGTATGTATTTTCCATAGGGTCTTATGTTAAACTGAAGTCCCCTGCTGGCGGCCATCTCTGATGATAGATAGGCTACAAAATAACAACAATTGGTCAGCACCTCATAAGGAACATTCATGCTATGTTTGGTTTAATTCCATTCAGAGGTTCTCTAAAAGAAGACATTTGTATGTATTTCCCATAGGGTCCTTGTTATTTCATCTCATTTGATGTTCTCAGTACATTGTGTATTGAATTGTACAGTTAGAAAGGAAATAATATTTCATGTTTTTGTCTCAATAAATCCTTCAAAGGAAAGGTAAAAAATCTTTGTTTTTATTTTCATTTAATAGCGTGTGCATTTCCTTTGCTTTTACAAATGTTTAATTTCTTCATCTATCAATATAATGATAAAAACTACACAATCCCTTCCTCACAAATATTTGATTTCTTCATCTATCAATATAATAATAAAAACTAACACAATCCCTTCCTCACAAATGTTTAATTTCTTCATCTATCAATATAATGATAAAAACTACACAATCCCTTCCTCACAAATATTTAATTTCTTCATCTATCAATGACAATATAATAATAAAAATTATCAATTTATTTCTGCCCGTATATTAATGCTGAGTTCACACGTAATTCGAATTCGATTCGCATTAACTAATTCGAATTAGTTTAATTCGCATTCGAAACGTTTAACGTCCTAATGTCAATTCTAATTCGAATTGGAATGCGCGTCAAATTCGCTTTACTGTCCTAACCATGCTAACGACTTTAAATTCGGATTAACAAAAACGGTTTTCTAATGCGAATTAGCTAATTCGAATCAATTCCAATTGAAAAAGAAGAGTGTGTGAACGCGATTAGCGAATTCGATTGGCATTCGATTCGAATTCAATTCGAATTAAAGGTACGTGTGAACGAGGAATAAAAAAGAATAAATGCATATTGTTTTATATTTTTAAAATAAAAAAAAAAATGTTTTCTTGTCGCTAAATAGCTTCTAGTCGCTTCTTGTCGCTTCTTGGCGCTTCTTGTTGCTTCTTGACGCTTCTTGACGCTTCTTGTCGCTACTTGGTGAGACCCCATAACCCCCAAAATCAACCCAACCTTCATTTTTTGGAATGGAACCTTGTGGTACAATTTCAGAAAGATCCATAAACTTACACACAAGCAGGGGTTTCATTATCTTTCATGTTGACTGCAGTACTTTCCAGGTTTCTAGGTGGTACTTTTCAATTTATTCCATGAATATCTTATATAAAAATTCCTACATTATGGCGGTACTTGTCAATAGCATAGGAGGGTAAAAGTACCGGGTACCGCCTCCTAATGAATGGCCTGCACAAGTTATTGTCTCGAAGCTAGAAAATACTTATTTTAACCCCTTTTGGCCCCTTGTTCATTTACTGTTGGGACCAAAACCCTCAATCCCCCTTTCTTTAGTGGTTATAAACCTTGTGTTTAAATTTTATTGATTTCTATTCACTTATACTAAAGTTATTATCTGGAAATCATCCCTCTTCAGACGAAGCTGACAACGACGACGAGGACACTGACAAGATACCAATATATGACCAATTTTTTTTTTTTTTTGCGGTTGTATAAAAACAATTCTTGCAAGTTGGTAAAAGCAGAGACATATATACACATTTGCTCAGTTGAGTTGCAATACTGTAAATTCAGAAATTATTGCCTGCATTTATTCTTGCGATTTAGTAATTTTAAACTTAAATGGGATTTGAATTTTTATGATTTTGTGAAAAATCCTGTTTAATTCATATAAATATTTCAAAATCTGAATTTAAATTATTGCGTTTACCACTCTGTCGCATTTTGCGGGTTTGTTCTGCTTTACGCAGGTTCAAACTGTCCGAGATGAAAGAGGAAGTCAATTTTAGGATTGTGTATGAATTATTATTTAATAAAAAGATTATATTATTTTCATGTTTTTGAAATTTTGTAGGATCAACGATTATATTTGAAACTTTATGGTAAAATATGGCCCTTTTAGTCAGAGACATATAAATACAGTATACATGTCTCTGTTTTAGTTGAGTATTTTTCACAATGTAAAAGAAAATGTTTTTCATTTTCAATTTGACCAGAATTACATATATATATGTCTCTGGTAAAAGCATTCTTGAGTTATTATCACCCTTTTATTAATAAATAAATTAATAAAAAAAAATAACTCGGAAACTTAAAATCTATAATTCATAAAAAATGAAAGGGAGCTCAATAAATATAAATAATTCACCAAAGTTTAAAGCAAATTGATTTATAATGCTTTTTGAGTGGACGATGTCCAACATGTTGATGACAGATGGACGGACAACAGTATACCACAATACATTCCGTAAACCAAGGTCAATTCATATTGAATTATTCAGAAAAATAAGGAAATGTAAAACATATATTTTCAAAATTTTGTTTCAGATGGGCTTTATATATCTCAATAAATATACAAGACTTAGTATCCTTAATATAGGAGTATTGATACAATTCCTTGGTATGTATAAGATCATCATAATTAGTTAAAGAAATTGGAAGAATAAAACAATTCTGATTTTGCTTGCAGCCTTCTACGGACTTCCCTTACTTGGGCTAGTCTTGTATCTGTTTGCTCTTTAGGACATGTACACGTGGACATGTATTAATAGATTTTTAGATTCATTGATCTGTCACGTGACAACGTCACGTGATAAATCTGTCAGGCCGGTTTTGTACAAAATGGCGAATGAATTATGAACTGTTTGACGAGACATGCATAGGAAATTCTTGTGTTAATGTAGGCTACATCACATCGACATCTGAATACAGCGTCCTTTTTAGACGAAAAGACATCTCTAGGTCAGTGTACTGAGCTTGTAAGTATGACGATGTTCGCTTTATGTACGTGTACGTAGATTTATTTACCATTCTAATATTGGTTCTCTAATATGACGTGCTTCTTTCGCTTTGTAAACAACACCGTGATAAAATTCTCGATATATCTATGCTTAGCGCAGACTCCAAGATGTACACAAATGGCTGTTTAAATATGACTCCCACGTAAATCCACATGTATCGTAACCTATGTGTAAACGGTTGTGGATTTCGCTGTGTTAACAATTACAATTGAATAAAACCCTACAGAACATTTATTCTGATTCTGATGCATAACAAAAAGAATTTACACATTAGAGAACGGAAAAATGGACAAAAACAAAATAAATTAAAATTCCGCGAAATTCCAGTAATGATTTTTGCGCATTAACGTCATTTCAAAACATGACGTCATACGAATGAAAACGTCAAATCTGAAGGTTTTTCTATTGCGTTTACCTTCTAAACTCGGATACAATTGCATTAAAATAAAGTATTGAGGTAGGTGTTGCTTGTTTTCTGTTCTATTGCATTATTTGCACATTTACTGATTTCAGCAAGTCAACATGGCGGCTCCTTGGTTACAACATGTCAACAGTGAATTTGACGGTAGCTTACGATAAAAAATGTAAATTTAAAATTCCAAATGTTGGGTTTACTGAGAAGTAAAAAAAGTAATCACATTTTTTTTCTAGCCGTTAGTTAAGAAATCATTCATGCAGGTTTATTAGATTTGTTTTACATTTATCGAACAGTGGGTAAAATAGAACAACCACACACACGGTATTCCCATCATCGCTTCAGTTTTTTAATGATCGTATTTGTCCTATTAGAATCGAAATAATTCATGGAAGCCATAGATTTGTTGTAAATTTACACATGGCCTGGGCCGTGATATTCGTTAATTTTATCCCTCACTAACGCTCAGGATAAAATTCTAATAACACGGCCCAGGCCATGTGTAAATTTCCAACAAATCTATGGCTTCCATGAATTATTTCTTAAATATTTAATATATTGGTAAATATTATATTGTCTTTCGTATAATGCACTTGACCGAATTCTCCTGTTCCTATAATGCATATATTTCCTAATTTCCAAATGCTTTTGATTGATTTTATTATGTGCAATAAAGAGACAGAAAGCAGTGTCCATTTAGAACAGGAGATAGGTCATTTCTGGAATCGTGTCTTTCACCGAAAAAGATTGTCATTTTCGCACGCCTTTATGACGTCATTTACCAGAAAGAAGGCATGCCTGTATCCCTGCTCTATTAAAAGTTTCCAGCACTTTCATAATTGTCATTCTGTAGGGTAGTATAGAAATAATTAATGTTCCAGAAGTACGAAATCGTGATTGCGGTATGACCATCCTTTTAGATTTTAATTTCCCAAATATTTTGTGCATTATTAAATAAAACTTTTTCACCTGTTTGCTCAACATGTGTTGGAAATTTCTATGCATACATTTTTGTCACATGGTGATGGAAGTCACATGACAGATTCGTCTGAAAACTGCGGAACTGGCCTATTCACACACATTTTGTTTGCGCTTTTTTTTTCACTGATTTTATATTTTTGATCCATCTGTACCATCCATGGGGTAATCATAATCAGTAATCATAATCAGCTGTAATTGATTACATTTTGAAGTGTAATCAGTAATCAAGCCATTTCTGTACCAATATACAAGAATAGATAAATGTGTTTCTATATTTTCATGTGGCTTACAATGACATAGGCGGATCCAGGGGAGGGGCCAGGTAGACCTCGGGCCCCCCCCTTTTTTGTGGGAAAAATTTGGTTGATTATATAGGGAATCAATGAAGCATGACATTTCTTACATTCTACTTTCATTCTCAGCAAGCTAAAAAAGGTGGATTTTCTAGAGGCACTCTAGATTACTTTGAAACATCATTGTTCATAGTTAGGTACAGGACAATTCAGTTAAATAGTTATTGACCAAGCAAATCGGTACATATATGTCATCTAATCTGCACAGCACGAGATGACCTGAATGACGTAGGAGTTCGGGTTATTGGGTCATATCGTGCTGTGCAGATGAAATTACATATACCGATTTGATTGGCCAATAATTATAACTGTTTTAACACATGACACAATCAATTTACGTGAACGTTTTAGAAATGTTGACGTCATTCCGCAATCAACGGATCCTAGGAAAGTTTCTTGTAGGGTAAAGAAAGGGGGAAATACGACTTTGGTAAGTTTAAAATTTATTAATTTTATGCCCCACCTACGATAGTAGAGGGGCATTATGTTTTCTGGTCTGTGCCTCTGTTCGTGCATCCGTTCGTCCTTGCGTCTGTTCGCTTCAGGTTAAAAATTTTGGTCAAGGTAGTTTTTGAAGAAGTTGAAGTCCAATCAACTTGAAACTTAGAACACATGTTCCCCATGGTATGATCTTTCTAATTTTAATGCCAAATTATAGTTTTGACCCCAATTTCATGGTCCACTGAACATAGAAAATGATAGTGCGAAGTTCAGGTTTAAGTTTTTGGTCAAGGTAGATTTTGATGAAGTTAAAGTTACATCAATTTGAAACTTAGTGCACATGTTCCCTATGATGTGATCTTTCTAATTTTAATTCCAAATTAAAGTTTTGACCCCAATTTCACGGTCCACTGAACATAGAAAATGATAGTGCGAGTGGAGCATCCGTGTACTATGGACACATTCTTGTTTTTTATATATTTAGGCTCATTCTAAAATTGCGATTTAATGGTATAATTTTTTTATCGTTTCCATTAAATTTATTCCCAAATTTTATTTAATTGGTGACGATTAAGACTTTGACAAACTGTACTTTCAAATTGGTGTATGGAAAAAAACATAACTGCAAGGGTTATTGAGTTTAAATTAGATTATTTGCTTTTGAATTCCGTTCCCTCAATGATATGCTTAGAGAAAAAAAGAACAGAGGAAGATGTTATATTACCTAAATTTAACATGTTAAATAAACAGAAAATACGTTTCTCTTTCAAAACCTTTTACTCCCCACACCCTCCCCTCCCCAATTTCTTTTTGTCTACTGTATTACTTTTTAAGACACTTCCATCTAAATGAAGTCTGATTGATCTCGAGTTAACCCCCTGTTTTAAAACAAACTTAAATATGGTCCTCATTTAATTCGATCCAAAAATAGTCCCTTTATAGAAGAGATATTCAAAAAGTCGTTGTAAATTCCATTGAGACTGAAACTAATTCAGATCAGATTTCTTTTATTCAGATATTCTTAGATACAATTCTTTTTTGGCAGAAATTACCAAAAATTGTTTTAACTAACTTTCTAACTTTAAAACACTAATTTAGATTTACGTTGTACACAAAATATAACAAAATAGTTTATGTCCCAGCTTAGATAAAAAAAATAAAGGAATGAAAAACCTTTCTTTTTCCTATTTTGAAACTACGTTGTTTGTACGAAGTTCAACTTTGTCGTAATTTCAAGGCAGGTGGCAGATTACGGGGTGGGGGCGAACATGTCCTTAACCCTTGCATTTGACAAAGTATCGTGTTTTAGCTTAGAATCGTCAATATTGTCTTTAGTCTCGCTACACTCAGTGATATTTTTTTTAATTTTATAGAATATAACACTCCTTTCAAAATCGAAGAACCGCCCCTTAAGGTAAAAATAGATTTCAACTGTGCAGTATATCTGAGGTAGTTAATAAAATTGAGAATGGAAATGGGGAATGTGTCAAAGAGACAACAACCCGACCAAATAAAAAACAACAGCAGAGGGTCACCAACAGGTCTTCAATGTAGCGAGAAATTCCCGCACCCGGAGGCGTCCTTCAGGTGACCCCTAAACAAATATATACTAGTCCAGTGATAATGAACGCCATACTAATTTCCAAATTGTACACAAGAAACTAAAATTAAAATAATACAAGACTAACAAAGGCCAGAGGCTCCTGACTTGGGACAGGCACAAAAATGCGGCGGGGTTAAACATGTTTGTGAGATCTCAACCCTCCCCCTATACCTCTAACCAATGTAGAAAAGTAAACGCATAACAATACGCACATTAAAATTCAGTTCAAGAGAAGTCCGAGTCTGTTGTCAGAAGATGTAACAAAAGAAAATAAACAAAATGACAATAATACATAAATAACAACAGACTACTAGCAGTTAACTGACATGCCAGCTCCAGACTTCAATTAAACTGACTGAAAGATTATGATTTCATCATATGAACATCAGGCACAATCCTTCCCGTTAGGGGTTTAGTATAATACCATCTTAACATATATGAGAAGAACATAACCTGTGTCATGCCAACAACTGTTTTTAGAATAAATGTGTTTAGTTCCGATGCAAAGACCTTATCAGTGACTCAATATTAACGCCAAAATATGCAATCTTTAATGACTTGACAACAGTATCGTAATTATATCCCTTCTTAATAAGTCTATTCAAAGGTTTTGTAAGTTTCTGAGGTGAATACTGACACCTTTGTGCTTTATAAAGAATATTTCCATAAAAAATTGGATGTGAAATACCTGAACGTATTAGAAGTCTGCATGTTGAGCTGAATGATGTCTTTATACCGATGATAAAATTTAGTAAATGTTTTGACTAGTTTGTGATATCGAAAACCCTGGTGTAATAATTTTTCAGTAATACATAAATTTCTCTCGTTAAAATCTAAAACATTATTACATACACGAGTTGAGATATATAAACACCGTAAGATAGTGACAAGGGAACGTCACCATCTAAAAACGGATAATTAATGATAGGAAATGAAAATTCATCCCTTTTATCATAAATTTTAGTATTCAGCTTTGCTGTGCATTATCCCGATTATAGCACAATAAGAACAAAGAGATTTTACTCTTGCCATGTGTTAAGAAATAATTCATGGCAACCGTAGACTTTTATTCATTTAACCATGTGTTGGGCATTAATTTATATTGGATTATTTTACCCTGAGAGTTATTATCGTTGTAAGAAATTTTACCACGAAAAATAAAATAAAATTGACCAAATTGTTTATTTTGCTCTAGAATAGAGATAACCATTTATATTCCATTATCTTACCCTTAGTGTTAGCGAGAGGTAAAATACGAATATAAATGCCCAACCTATGGTTAAATGAAAACAAATATATGGCTGCCATGAATTATTTCGATTCTAATATAACAATTACGGTACTTTTGTCAGCCATGAAAACGTTATATATGCACATGTGAACCAAAATTTGTTCCCGTGAAAAAAGTTCCAGTGGAACGTATTTCACAGGAAATATGTTCTGGGAGAACTTTTTTCACAGACAATTTCCATATAATTTGTTCCATCCCTATGAAATAAATTCCACACTTTACTTGGTGAAATAAGTTCTGGATTGGTGAAATTTGTTCCTCATCTAGGGAAATAAGTTCTGGGTTTGTGAGATTTGTTCCTCATCTGGTGATATAAGTTCCTTATCTGTGAAATATGTTCCACTGGTTAAACAAGTTATCTATAATGTATATACTGAGCACTTGTCATCAGTGGTTTATACATTGTAGTTATCATTCAAGTGCATTATAAAAACATGTTTTAGATTGTCAATACATCCAACATCCAATATTAATCCTGTGGAGTAAAGCAGATATTTTTAAAATAAAAAATACCAAAATGTCACCAATGAGCCAGAAAAGAGTAGAATGAGAAAAATCATTTTGAAAAAAAGTATTGTTAAAGATAAACATTTGTACTAATTTAAAAAGGATAAAGTGACTGATCAATTATATCAAAAGATATCAAGAAAAAAAAGGACACACTCTTTTGAAACTGTGCCATGACCGTAGCTAAGTACATGTATGACTAGAACACCCATCACAGATTAACAGCTAGGAAACAAGGAGGTTGAATGCAACATAAAACATAAATACAAATTATGATACACTGCCATGGATTTTATTTCTCATCCTACAGTCACATTCATGCCTTCAATTGAAGGATGTACCCCATGTAAGCACAGTACAGCATCCAGCTTGCATTATAATGTTTTAAGTGTATCAAGAAAATATTTGGCCGTGCAATATGTTGCAAAGGCACTTATTTTCTGTGAAATAGATTTTGAGCAGGACTTATTATTATTTCTATGAAATATCTTCATTCAAAACTAATATCACCAGTGATCACAGAAAATTATTTCCCTCTGTTTTCTTACTTTTAATATTGGAACAAAATTCATAGAGCTGTGATTTTTGTTCCGGAACTTATATCACATTTGATCAAACAAATTAGTTCCGGAACAAATTTTACAGTGCTGGAACATATTTTCTGTGATATGAATACAGTTGGAGCATATTTCATATGAAAACAAATGTCACGCCGGAACAAATATTTTGTTACACACACACGATACTGTTTTGGCTGTTCCGTTTTACCCACATCTGATAATAATAGTAATATTATATTATTCAATAAATATATTATTGTTTTTAAATTGCATTTTTCATCTATATATTTTCTTCTAATGTAATTTCATTGCATTCTGACGCGTACAAGAATTAAGCTTTAAAGCGCCAGTCGTTTAAATTTGATTTTTTGTTTAAGGAAACATAGTTGTGACGTCACTTTGTTTTGTTGCCATGACAAGACGATAACATTATTTCGCAGCATTTCAGTTTTATGAAAATTTAGCTCAAAAATTAAATTGTTTATTTTGCTTAGAATAGATAACAATATTGTATCTAAATCTTAGACTACATAAACTGTGGGTTTTGATGTTGAAAATTGAGAATACCTGGTAGTATAATTAAAGTTGGGCGTAACGCGGAATAGCCGGTTTTGTGTATAAATTATAATGATCTTATAAATTAATTATTTGGTATCCATTTATTGCAAAAATTGTGGCTAATGTTGCTTTAAAGGTATATTCAGGTCAGACTTAGGATTTTTTTTCAATGTTCAGACGCCTTGTTTTTTTCTTATGATACAGGGTAACATATTTTGTCCCATATCACCCCTGCATTTTTTTTTACATTTTTTACCAAAATTTAAGCAGATTCTAGATTTTTTTTCTTACATTCCCCACAAAAAAGGTGGCCAGGTGCGAGAGCAATCTTCGCATGAAGCCATAATATTTATAGTTCCTCAGGACAACAAGCACATCCAGGTGTGAGAGCAATCTTCGCATGAAGCCATAATATTTATAGTTCCTCAGGACAACAAGCACATCCAGGCTGTCAGACATGAGCAAGAAACAGACTAATAAACATAGTTATGAAAAAAAGAAGAATACTAACCTTAACCAATTCCCCCAATTTAAATAATCCACTGTGTATAAAAGGAAAAAAAAAAAATATTTCTTTTTAATTTCCATTTGATTTTTATTTGATTTTGCTATTTACTGTTTTTTGCTATTCTTTTTTGGAATATTTAGTCTGAGACAGAGAGCAGTATCCATTCAAGTTAGGAGATTCACATACATTTTTTTTGCGCTTGATTTTTGCTGATGTTATACATTTTCAGCCATTTGTTCCAATATAAACAAATAAATAAACGTTTATTATATGTATTCAGAATTTCTAATATGACGACCTATTATCGTCAACCAGTATAATCATGATAATGACAGTATATATAAGTGCAAGCGCATAAAAACATCCATGCAGATATATGTACCAATGGGATTTTGTACATGTCAGTAAATAGTTGAAATGATTCTGATAACATGAAAAATCAAAACTCCACTCTTTATAACCCATGTGTTTATTGACTTTTCACAGGCATATCATTCAGTGCATACCCATTGAACATACATGACATACATTGATAATATTTTGATAAAAAATATTGAATTTTTTTCATTAATCACAATGTACATTTGTAAATGATGTAGAGTGAATAAAAAGTTTCCCATTTAATTTCAGGAAAGAAGATATTTTGGTGACAGGGCAACAGTATTCGACAGTATTCTGAAAGTGAAAGAGAATGGTACAATTAGCAGCAATGGAAATCTTTATTCCAGTATTTGGAATTTTTTTTAGTGTATTTATTGGAATGATTACTGCTAAATTATTTGAAATAAACTTTCCACAGCTTATATGCATTCCTGTCAAAAAAACATTTATTGTAGTTGGTGCATTTTTATTAATATTGTTGCTTTTATGTTTTTTGGAAGATATTGTTGATATTGTTAGGACTTGGAAGTTTTTATATCACATATGTACTTCATTCCTTATACCTGCAGTCTTAGTTATGCTGGGTATTTGGCTAAGGACCGAAAAGACAAGTGCAATAGAAGAAACCAGTTCTAGCACTCAGACACTTTCATCTTCCCCAAAATTCAGCATACGAAAAAAACAATATAGTAGACAGATATCAAGAAGATCTAATAATCATCATAATACCATCAAATGCTGGTCTTCAAAAAGGGAGAGGGATTTGGAGATTAACTATGAGGTGGAATTACAGAAGGATTATGTTCAAGCTATATGTTTTGTACACACAGACATGACAGTGGAAACCATCAAAAAGGCTATGAGATACATGAATGCCAAAGGTAATCATACATGTACAGAATATGTTACTATCCATGAGATTTCCAGGCTTATGGAGGAACATACAATGTAGACTCAAATGGATCTATTAAATATTATCTTGTACATGTACAATTTAAAAAAAAAGATATCATGTTAATAACATGGTATTTTAAGTTATTTTGATAGGTTCTTAAAAAGTGTCATAAGTATTTTTTAGCTCACCTGAAACTACTGGGCCAATTTTTACCAAACTTGGCCACAATCATTATTAGGGTATCTAGTTTAAAATTTGTGTCCGGTGACCCGGCCAACCGACCAAGATGGCCACCATGGCTAAAAATAGAACATAGGGGTAAAATGCAGTTTTTGGCTTATAACTCAAAAACCAAAGCATTTAGAGCAAATCTGACAGGGGTAAAATTGTTAATCAGGTCAAGATCTATCTGCCCAGAAATTTTGAGATGAATCAGACAACCCGTTGATAGGTTGCTGCCCCTGAATTGGTAATTTTATGGAAATTTTGCGGTTTTTGGTTATTATCTTGAATATTATCATAGATAGAGATAAACTGTAAACAGCAAAAATGTTCAGTAAAGTAAGATCTACAAATAAGTCAACAGGACCAAAATGGTCTGTTGACCCCTTTAGGAGTTATTGCCCTTTATAGTCAATTTTTAACCATTTTTCGTAAATCTTAGTCATCTTTTACAAAAATCTTCTCCTCTGAAACTACTGGGCCAAATTAAACCAAACTTGACCACAATCATCATTGGGGTATCTAGTTAAAAAAATGTGTCCGGTGACCTGGCCAGCCAACCAAGATGGCCGCCATGGCTAAAAATAGAACATAGGGGTAAAATGCAGTTTTTGGCTTATCACTCAAAAACCAAAGCATTTAGAGCAAATCTGTCATCAGGTAAAATTGTTTATCAGGTCAAATTCTATCTACCCTGAAATTTTGAGATGAATTGGACAACCCGTTGATAGGTTGCTGCCCCTGAATTGGTAATTTTAAGGACATTTTGCTGTTTTTGGTTATTATCTTGAATATTATTATAGATAGAGATAAACTGTAAACAGCAAAAATGTTCAACAAAGTAAGATCTACAAATAAGTCAACAAGACCAAAATGGTCTGTTGATTTCTTTAGGAGTTATTGCCCTTTATAGTCAATTTTTAACCATTTTGTAAATCTTAGTTATCTTTTACAAAAATCTTCTCCTCTGAAACTACTGGGCCAAATTAAACCAAACTTGGCCACAATCATCATTGGGATAATTAGTTTAAAAATTGTGTCCCGTGACCTGGCCAACCAACCAAGATGGCCGCCATGGCTAAAAATAGAACATAGGGGTGAAATGTAGATTTTGGCTTATAACTCTGAAACTGCCGCCTTTAGAGCAAATTTGACAGGGTAAAATTGTTTATCAGGTCAAGATCTATCTGACCTGAAATTTTCAGATGAATCTGACAACCTGTTGTTGGGTTGCTGCCCCTGAATTGGTAATTTTATGGAAATTTTGCTGTTTTTGGTTATTATCTTGAATATTATTATAGAAAGAGACAAACTGTAAACATCAATAATGTTAAGCAAAGTAAGATTTACAAATAAGTCAACATGACGAAAATGGTCAATTGACCCCTAAGGAGTTATTGTCCTTTATAGTCAATTTTTTAAAATTTTCATAAAATTTGTAAATTTTAACTAACATTTTCCACTGAAACTACTGGGCCAAGTTTATTATAGATAGAGATAATTGTAAGTAGCAAGAATGTTCAGTAAAGTAAGATGTACAAACACATCACCATCACCAAAACACAATTTTGTCATGAATCCATCTGCTTCCTTTGTTTAATATTCACATAGACCAAGGTGAGCGACACAGGCTCTTTAGAGCCTCTAGTTGTTTTGCTCTGTCATTGGCTTGCTATCTCATTCATGCTTTGTGTAGACATTTGTACCTCCTGTTTCATTTCATTCATATTCATATTGAATTGCAAAAAATCCTGAAGTGCAAGGTTTAACTGACCTTTCTGCTAAGGGGCTCTTAAAATGTTTATTAGAAAGCATTCAAAACAATATTTCCAAAGCTGATATTGAAATAAAATGCACTAAAAAAAAATAGAATTTACCAGTTGTTATTTTTTTCTTATTTAAAGTTTCATTTTGGTATAACTACATGTAAACCATTTTCTGTCTTATGAATTATCTTAGTTTCATATTCTTGTTGATAAGCCAGTATCAAAAACGAAAATACCATTATTCTATACATGTATGTTTTCAGTCATTCCCAAAAAATGGGTACAATTACAAAATTTCAGTGTCGCCGGCAAATAACCACAAAATGCAAGCTTAACATATGTCACAGATAATCTTTTTCGTGTTCTAAGTGATAAATATGTATACTAAAATAAAATTATATTCTTTTGTGATGTATATCGTAAATATATTTGTGTGATTTTCTATTGAATATACGGAAATCACACGAATTCCGAATGTCGCCAAGAAAAACTCCAAATATCGGTGTGAATTAAAATACTTTATTTCATCTAAATCATGATTAGATTTGCTTTTTTTATTTGACACTATATTGATTTTTATCCACAAAAATATTTTAGAATCAAAAGTTATAACATACACTTTGATTTACCCATTAACCCAATGTCGCCGATAAACATATAACCTACCGTAACGTATCTTTAGGTACAGTCAAAACCTATTTATATGATTGGAAATCATGCCCAAAGTGACTTTAAGCAAAGTTGATACATCAAATTTTAAAATCCTGCCTTTAACTTTTATTGCAATGAAACGAAAAATAAAAAAATATCTTCTCTTTCTCTTTTTTTCGATTGACGCATATAACAATCCAACCTACGTAACGCGTATTTTGGAACGCACTAACCAAGAACAAATCAAAATGATGATTAGTTCATTGAAAGCACCCATAAAGCTTCTCAATAATCAGTTTTGAGAAAGCAACTCAACAATATTGTTACATATTTCCATGTATCATGTAAATAAAACTAACCTCCGTTTAAATAACCTCCGTGACGCAGTTATTTACAGTTAAGTTGTCAGACTTTTTTATCAGTATCAGCGGCTGCCGACACTGCCGAAAGTCATTTTTGTAGCAGACATCATTTGTTATAAAGAAAACAGACAAACAAAATACAGATTTTGAGAAAAAAAAATGTTGTTTTGAGAAAGGTAGGTTAACTTGTTTTTTCCCTATTATGTGAGCAACATTATAACGTTTAATAAACGTTATATCAGCCATTTTCTTAGATTTAAAATAGTCTACAACACAACTTGTGTAATTACGACGACAATCATAACTTTAACAGCGGTTTATGGCAAACATTTTCAAGATTATTCAGAACTCATCAATGTAACGGAGGTTATGCAAATTAAAAAAATCTAAAGATGCATGTAAACACGATCATAACAATTGAAATTCTTGTACATTGTTATAGATACCAAATCAGTTCATCAATTATCACTAATAAATATCAAAAGGTGATGTCAATCATAGACGACATCATTGATTTACGTTACGGAGGATAGAAATTTAAGGAAAAAAAGTTTTTTTTTCTCTAACAGGACTTTACTCTTTTTAGATAACGATTTACTAAGAAAAATGTTTAATTCTGTTGTCTTGTTTGTCATTTAATTCCAATATTTACATTCATTTATATGTTTGCTGTTGGTAAGAACTGGAATTGTCCGTTATGGAGGTTTTAAATGTCGTTACGGAGGATAGAAATTTTCGAAATGAAACTATTTTGACTCCAAAAATTCATAGTTGAGTATAATACATACATTATGGTGTGAAGGAAGATGACATTATCTGTATAGAGCTAATAAAATTAAGTTGAACAGTATTCGGTTTAGGTAAAACATATTTTTGAGTGAAAGTTCATGAATCGTTACGGAGATTTTGACAAGAACAAGTCCATTTGACTAAAAGAAACATATAACTTGATAGAAAACAGTTTTTTAGTTTGTAATGTCAATAAATTGTTTAGAAAAGCTAGCATTAATGAGTTAAGTGTTACTATGTATCAGCATTCAGATATTGGTTTGATATCAACCTCCGTAACAAAGATGGGTGTGTGGATTAATACAAGCATAAAAATACATACAAGTGATTCAAAACATAAATAATAGGGTTTTTCCTGGAAAGCTGTATTATGAAACTAAAATATTATACAGCATAACATTTCATTAGTTTAAATTTATTACTAAATAAGTTGTGAAAACTACTTATTTGAATTATTTTTTAAACACTATATTAATTCAGACCTTAAAATTGGTATTTGCTTTCAATATATACAGAATAATACGTATAAATTAGTTTGCTATGGTGGTAAATGTAACCCATTTCACATGAGCCTGGATTTAAATCTTGTGTTTTTCTCTAATGCAATTTTTAAGATGACTTCATACAACACTAACCTCCGATACGTTCATACTAACCTTGTCTTACAAAAAATGCTAAAACTAGAAAACAACTAAAATGGTGTAAGTAAAAATTAAAAAAATGACAGACTAGATATAGACACAGAAGAAAACAACACTCTCTCTCTGCTCAGTTGAAATTTATTTTTTAACAGTGTCTACTTTCGAATTGTACCCATTTTTTGGGAATGACTGTGTATCCCTTTATATAACTTGAGGTACTTGTATTGTTACTTCAATATTTAACGATGTTTTACCAACAACAAGTTTATACCTCCAGGATAAGCTCATTCGTTCAAGTCCATTCATCAGAATTTTTTTACATGTACATGTATTTATTTAGAAGTTTCAGGATTAAGATTTCTCACAAAGAAAGCACTGGAAAACATGATGGATATCAAAAGGGTTACATGATATTATTGTGAATTGTGAATGAGACAAGAATCCACCAAAGACAAACAGAGAAGGAGGTTAACAACTATCCGTCATCATATGTTCTTCACAATGAGCAAAACCAATACCATTATAGTTAGCTATAAAAGTTTTACTGTGAGTATTGCTGTGTGTTTGTTTTTTCACACAGGTAAAGGGGAGGGTTGAGATCTCACGAAAAACATGTTCAACCCTGCTACAATTTTGTGCCTGTCCTCAGGAGCCTCTGGCCTTTGCAAGTTTTGTATGATTTTTAGCTCACCTGGCCCAAAGGGCTAAGTGAGCTTTTCTCATCACTTGGCGTCCGTCGGTCGTCGTCGTCGTCCGTCGTTAACTTTTACAAAAATCTTCTCCTCTGAAACTACTGGGCCAAATTTAACCAAAATCATCATTGGGGTATCTAGTTTTAAAAAATGTGTCCGGTGACCCCGCTTATTAACCAAGATGGCCACCATGGCTAAAAATAGAACATAGGGGTAAAATGCAGTTTTTGGCTTATAACTCAAAAACCAAAGCATTTAGAGCAAATCTGACATGGGGTAAAATTGTTTATCAGGTCAAGATCTTTTAAACACTTAAATGTTGATTTCAATTGATTCAATTTTTTTTTGTGAAAGATTTTAACTGATTCACTCATTAAAAACGCTCCGATTCAAGCTTAAATATGACAAATCTATCAAATATGCCAAAAACTGTCACTTTTCATATGGTTTTTGTCAAAAATGAAGGTGGCCGCATCCGTGTTCATCCTCGATCTTTATATATGTTGTGTATTATCATTAAACACAACTTACATTTCAGTATCAAGAATGAACACGAATGCGGCCACTTTCATATAAGACGGATACCGTATAAAATTTAACTAAAATTCTGAAATTGTGAAGATTTCAGTAATTAAGCATGACTGAATGATGCAAGTACCCGATATATGTGCGTTGTAATGCCAAAACAGCCCATATTTATGTAGCAAAAGCATTATACCTTCCAAAAAATAATTCAAAGTTTACATTTGAACAATTTTGCAAAACTGCTATATTTTGGGGCCAAAAAGGGGTCTTACTGAACCTACTCCTTTTGCTGTTTTTGGTTATTATCTTGAAGATTATTATAGATAGAGATAAACTGTAAACAGCAATAATGTTCAGCAAAGTAAGATTTACAAATAAGTTAGCATGACCAAAATGGTCAGTTGACCCCTTTAGGAGTTATTGCTCTTTATAGTCAATTTTTAACCATTTTTCGTAAATCTTAGTTATCTTTTACAAAAATCTTCTCCTCTAGAACTACTGGGCCAAATTAATCCAAACTTGACCAAAATCATCTTTGGGGTATCTAGTTTAAAAAATGTGTCCGATGACCCGGCCATCCAACCAAGATGAGTGCCATGGCTAAAAATAGAACATAGAGGTAAAATGCAGTTTTTGGCTTATAACTCAAAAACCAAAGCATTTAAAGCAAATCTGACAGACATAAATTGTTTAACAGGTCAAGATCTATCTGCTTTAGATTTTCAGATGAATCGGACAACCCGTTGTTGGGTTGCTGTTCCTGAATAGGTGATTTTAGGGAAATTTTGCTGTTTTTGGTTATTATCTTGAATATTATTATAGATAGAGATAAACTGTAAACAGCAATAATATTCAGCAAAGTAAGATTTACAAATAAGTCACATGACCAAAATGGTCAGTTGACCCCTTTAGGAGTTATTGCCCTTTATAGTCAATTTTTAACAATTTTTCGTAAATCTTAGCAATCTTTTACAAAAATCTTCTCCTCTGAAACTACTGGGCCAAATTAATCCAAACTTGGCCAAAATCATCTTTGGGGTATCTAGTTTAAAAAATGTGTCCAATGACCCGGCCATCCAACCAAGATGAGTGCCATGGCTAAAAATAGAACATAGGGGTAAAATGCAGTTTTTGGCTTATAACTCAAAAACGAAAGCATTTAGAGCAAATCTGACATGATGTAAAATTGTTTATCAGGTCAAGATCTATCTGCTCTGGAATTTTCAGATGGATCGGACAACCCGTTGTTAGGTTGCTGCCACTGAATTGGTAATTTTAGGGAAATTTTGCTGTTTTTTGTTATTATCTTCAATATTATTATAGATAGAGATAAACTGTAAACAGCAATAATGTACAGCAAAGTAAGACCTAAAAATAAGTCAACATGACCAAAATGGTCAATTGACCCCCTAAGGAGTTATTGTCCTTTATAGTCAATTTTTAACAATTTTCATAAAATTTGTTAATTTTTACTAACATTTTCCACTGAAACTACTGGGCCATGCTCGTTATAGATAGAAATAATTGTAAGCAGCAAGAATGATCAGTAAAGTAAGATGTACAAACGCATCACCATCACCAAAACACAATTTTGTCATGAATCCATCTGTGTCCTTTGTTTCATATTCACATAGACCAAGGTGAGCGACACAGGCTCTAAATTTTAGTTCATTTATATATTTCAGAGTTTAGTATGATGTCCATTATCTCTGAACTAGTACACAATTTTGTTTGGGGGCCAGCGGAAACGTGGCTTTAAGTGCAGGATTTTCTCGCTGTGTTGAAGACCCATTGGTGGCCTTTGGCTATTTTCTGCTCTCTGCTAGGGTTGTTGTCTCTTTGAACATTTCCCATTTCCATCCTCATTTTTATTCTGTGTAGTGGATGAAAGCAATTTCCAAAACTAACTTTGGCAGTCAGAAGCAAACGATTGTCACTTAATAACAACAGTTTTGAGATAGACGCAAAGAGTATGGCAGGGTTCAATATGTTTGTGATTTTTTTTCTCTTATATCTTTTTCACTGAAATGGATATCATATATATTTATTTATTATCTGTATTTCTCCCTTGCTCTTACAGGGGTTTTTACTGCTGAGAGAAGAAATGCTGAAGTGATATTAAAGATTATAGAGCATATAGAAAATTTAGAGGAATGGGCAAAAAATTTAGGCAGGCAAACAGTCCCTGGCAAAGAGTTTCCTACGGAATTGTCAAGGAAAAAGATAGAGGACTTATTGATAAAAATGAAATTTGGGCAAAGATCAGAAATCAAAATTATTCTTCAGCAGACTTTCAGCAAATTTGGTAGGTTATATGAAACTTAATATTGTATAGCATCTTTTTGTAAAGAAAAGTAAAATAATTACCAAGTTTCTTCAAAAATTTGGTCTATAAATGGGAATAACGGTGAATTTTCCCTCAAGTTAATTTTTGCTAAAAGTTGCCATTATGAGAAATGGGATATCTCCTAGCCTTAATTTATTCTTTCAAGACAATCAAAAAAAATAAAAAAACAAAAGAACCAAAAGAACCAAAAAAACAAGTGAACAGATTTGAAACTTATCACAAAATTCAAGCTCCAATGAAAATAATCCACTTTATCGTGAGATTGGTTATAAACCTCAATGAATCTTCAACTTGGCAAAACAAGGATCCCAAAATGCACATCTATAAGGTGACAATCGGTAAACTTCGGCTTCAAAACACGGCATTTAATGAGCAGCCATTTTTGTTAAATCATAATAGACAGAGAGAAAAAAAATTGATGAGTATAAGATATATTTGCGTAAAAAATGAGAAAATCGTGCACAGAGGACTAAGTTTATGATATATACATTCATTGGTTCAAGAATTGGATAAACATTATTTTTCACCACTCACTCCTTTCATATGACTTTAATAAAAATATGACTATCCTTCTGGACCACAAAGTTCAAAATGCTATTATCTATTTTGTTAAATGTGCAAAATATTATTCATAATCTATTTTTTATTGTACTAGTGTGTTAGAATGAAATCTGTGTTATATCCTATGATGTGTTATAGATTCAAATGAAATCATGATTTTTTATTGATTCTCTACTCAAATTTTGTAATTGACTCCTCTCAAAGGAAAGTGGTATCTAAACTAAGAATGATTATATGGTTCTGACAGCTAGCAAGCAAGCTTACTACCTTTTCCTACACTCTCAAGTCAATATGTTGAAATGTATTTACTACCCATGAATGCTTTCCTATATACCCGGTAGTTGTTTCCAGTGTGTATAGAATTTATTCCCCAGCACTGCCCCATTTCCAAACATTTTATGGTATTTTATATTGCATGATGGTAAACATTTGGATGGCTGCTTGTCATAAGGCATATAATGCCTCGTTCACAAGACATTTAATTCGAATTGAATGCGAATCGAATACGCTAATCGCGTTCACACACTCTTCTCTTTTTAATTCAAATTGATTCGAATTAGCTAATTCGAATTAGCCAATTCGCATTAGAAATACTTTTTGTTAATACGAATTAAAAGTTAATGTCGTTTGGACAGTCAAGCGAATTTGACGCGCATTGCAATTTGGATTAGAATTGATGTTAGGACGTAAAACGTTTCGAATGCAAATTAAACTTATTTGAATTAGTTAATGCGAATCGAATTCAAATTACGTGTGAACTCGGCATAAGGCTACATTTTTATCTGGAGAATTTATGCAAGATTCATGATTCATAAGTCCAATGAAAATGTTGACTAACTTGTCTAAATGAATTAGTGCTGATAAGCCCTATGGGCATGTCTTTTGCTTCATTGGAATTTATTACCTAAGCAAAAAAGTTAATATAATAATTTCTATTAAAATGTTTTCTTTATTTCAGGATTCTATCCCATACCAACAGAATTCTGTATAATCTATGACGAAAAGAAAGGTAATATAGGTATGGTGTTTTTAAATTTAAGTGAAACTTCACAATTATTATTAAAAGCAGTTCATTGTGAAATTTTTTGTTGTTGAAAAAAGTTCCATTTGTTTTAAGAACTGCATTCTATTTTTGCATTAGTTGACTATTAATGTTTCATATATTTGTATTTCAAATTTAGCACAAAAAATACCTTCAAGTACTTTGTCATTGAGTGTTGTCCTTTGATTTTTGATTTGGCAAAACTTGAGTGATCAATTCAAAATTCTGTTTTTTCAGACTTAACCTCTGGATACTTTCAAGAAGCAATTATGAAAGCATTTGTTATTTATGTCTTTTTTTATGAAAACGTTTTAAAATTCTACTATCACTAATCAACATTGGATAATGGGATAAACAATGAGTGATTATGTAAAAATCTGTTTCTCTGATGATTATCAAATAAATTTCATCTACAAGTGCTTTCCGCTTTCATCAAAATTTTCAATTATATTGACACCTGTTAACATATTTTTATTCATCAAGTGAGTTGACTAAGGTTATGACCCTTAAATAAACTTATCATAGATACCAGGACTAAAACTTTACACTAACGCTCATCCAATCATCTTCTGGGATCACAGACAACCACACATTGATTAAATTTTTGTATACAATGGGTCTAGAAAGGGTTACATTTCCAAAGAGTTATAGAAATATATTTATAAACTTAAATAAAATTTTTTCTAAGTAATAAACTTTAGTAACCATGGTCAATGCAGCATCAAATTTAGGCTGGTTGTGACATACTTTTCATTGGAAGCTGTTTAACACCCCTAGATAGGGCCTTCAGTCTTCATGCTAAGTGGCAGCCCAGGCTTGTAAAATTGCTCTCGGGCCTGTAAAAATCATATCTACAGGCCAACAGAATCTAACTAAAAGTTTTCAAAAATTGAGCTCTGGGCCTGTAGATTTAGCACTTCGACATGAAGACTGGGCCTTGGCATTAATTATGAAGTTTGAAATACTACATGTACATACATACAAACATTTATAAACCAGTCAAATCACTTTTAGAACATAAAAAGGACATATGATTTGGTTAAAAAACTGATCCCAAACTTATATTTACTTTATTTTTCTCAGTTTTGTATATTATAGTCCATGTATATATAGTATCTACGTATGTCCTTAAAACTTTGTAATTGTTTTTATAAAAAAAATTGTACTGGTGTCTATACAGCCATCACATTTCCATTAAAACAGATTGATATAGAAATCATTCAAATTTAAGTTACACATCTAAAGTAAAAGCACAAATTCTGAATATTAAATATATGCTGAAAATATTTTGTAGATAAACTGATGAAAACCAGAAAAAATATGAGAACAGAAATCAATATTTTGAAAACAGAAAATAATAATCTGACCCAAACAGTAGTAACCTTGAAGCAAAACACTATTCCAACACTAAAACATAAACAGCTGATTGGAGGATTAGAAAAAGAGAACGCCGATTTAAAACAAAGACTGAACTGTAAAATTTGCATGCAGAGAGAGTTGGGAGTGAAAGTTCTCCCTTGCAATCATGTATTTAGCTGCAGGGAATGTTTTGAAATAATTCCTAATTCAAGTTGTATTATTTGTAAGTTGGTAATTGAGAACACCGAAATATTTTGTTTACCTTAAGACAAGCTTTGTATATGATACACACTAATTTAAATTTTTGTGATGATGTCTAAAATTCTATCATAAGACAATTACAGGCCAGTGTTTTAGTAGGTGAAAAAAATCAAAAATTAAGCAAACATGTAGTTACTATGAAACTGAAGATAAAGATAGGTAAATAACTTACTTCATTTTTAATTTGCTAAAAGTAAACCTATAGTGTTTTCGTCTCGCCTCTTAATAAGCAAGTTATAGTTGTTTTTTATCTTGAGAAATGCATAAGTTTAAATGAATAATTTTTATACGACCGCAAAATTTGAAAAATTTTTATACGACCGCAAAATTTGAAAAATTTTTCGTCGTATATTGCTATCACGTTGGCGTCTGCGTCGTCGTCGTCGTCCGGCGTCCGAATACTTTTAGTTTTCGCACTCTAACTTTAGTAAAAGTGAATGGAAATCTATGAAATTTTAACACAAGGTTTATGACCACAAAAGGAAGGTTGGTATTGATTTTGGGAGTTTTGGTCCCAACATTTTAGGAATTAGGGGCCAAAAAGGGCCCAAATAAGCATTTTCTTGGTTTTCGCACTATAACTTTAGTTTAAGTTAATAGAAATCTATGAAATTTTGACACAAGGTTTATGACCACAAAAGAACGGTTGGGATTGATTTTGGGAGTTTAGGTTTCAACAGTTTAGGAATTAGGGGCCAAAAAAGGGCCCAAATAAGCATTATTCTTGGTTTTCGCACAATAACTTTAGTTTAAGTAAATAGAAATCAATGAAATTTAAACACAATGTTAATGACTACAAAAGGAAGGTTGGTATTGATTTTGGGAGTTTAGGTCCCAACAGTTTAGGAATTAGGGGCCAAAAAGGGACCCAAATAAGCATTTTTCTTGGTTTTCGCACCATAACGTTAGTATAAGTAAATAGAAATCTATGAAATTTAAACACAAGGTTTATGACCATAAAAGGAAGGGTGGTATTGATTTTGGGAGTTTTGGTCCCAACAGAATAAGGGGCCCAAAGGGTCCAAAATTAAACTTTGTTTGATTTCATCAAAATTGAATAATTGGGGTTTTTTGATATGTCGAATCTAACTGTCATGACTGTGTATGTAGATTCTTAACTTTTGGTCCCGTTTTCAAATTGGTCTACATTAAGGTCCAAAGGGTCCAAAATTAAACTTAGTTTGATTTTGACAAAAAATGAATCAGTTAGGTTCTTTGATATGCTGAATCTAAAAATGTACTTAGATTCTTGATTATTGGCCCAGTTTTCAAGTTGGTCCAAATCGGGGTCCAAAATTAAACTTTGTTTGATTTCATCAAAAATTGAATAAATGGGGTTCTTTGATATACCAAATCTAACTGTGTATGTAGATTCTTCATTTTTGGTCCTGTTTTCAAATTGGTCTACACTAAAGTCCAAAGGGTCCAAAATTAAACTTAGTCTGATTTCAACAAAAATTGAAATCTTGGGGTTCTTTGATATGCTGAATCCAAAAATGTACTTAGATTTTTTATTATGGGCCCAGTTTTCAAGTTGGTCCAAATCAGGATCTAAAATTATTATATTAAGTGTTGTGCAATAGCAAGTCTTTTCAATTGCACAGTATTGCGCAATGGCAAGAAATATCTAATTGCACAATATTGTGAAATAGCAAATTTTTTTTTAATTAGAGTTATCTTTCTTTGTCCAGAATAGTAAGCAAGAAATATCTAATTGCAAAATATTGTGCAATAGCAAGATTTTTTTTTAATTGGAGTTATCTTTCTTTGTCCAGAATCAACTTAAATCTTTGTTATATACAATATACAATGTATATTCACTTTTTACTACCAACTGATAAATTATAATAAATAACATTCAGTGATAACAAGCAGTTTTTTTTACATCTTAATATTTTATGATGTATTTAAATGAGTAGTTATTGTTGCAAACTCCATTAGAAATTTTAATTGAGATTAGTTTTGGAATAAGGGAAAGGGGGATGTGATTAAAAAAATTGGGTTCAATTTTTCTCATTTGAAATTTCATAAATAAAAAAGAAAATTTCTTCAAACATTTTTATGCCCCACCTACGATAGTAGAGGGGCATTATGTTTTCTGGTCTGTGCGTCCGTCCGTCCGTCTGTCCGTTCGTTCGTCCGTCCGTTCGTCCGTCCGTCTGTCCCGCTTCAGGTTAAAGTTTTTGGTCAAGGTAGTTTTTGATGAAGTTTAAGTCCAATCGACTTCAAACTTAGTACACATGTCCCCTATGATATGATCTTTCTAATTTTAATGCCAAATTAGAGTTTTTACCCCAATTTTACGGTCCACTGAACATGGAAAATGATAGTGCGAGTGGGGCATTCGTGTACTGAGGACACATTCTTGTTTTGAGAGGATTAATATTCAACAGCATAGTGAATTGCTCTAAGAGAAAACAAAAATTTTAAGTTCATTAGAACACATTCATTCTGTGTCAGAAACCTATGCTGTGTCAACTATTTAATCACAATCCAAATTTAGAGCTGAATCCAGCTTGAATGTTGTGTCCATACTTGCCCCAACCGTTCAGGGTTCAACCTCTGCGGTCGTATAAAGCTACGCCCTGCGGAGCATCTGGTTTCTATTGATCTGCATTACTATCAGTTTATATCCGTTGACAACTTTTTTGAGGCCCTGTTCTATAGGTCATGCTCAGTTTCTTTGAATTATCAAGATAGTTTTCTGCTTAGGTAGCAATATACAGTTAAGAAAAAACATTTACGAGGACCATTTCCTTTTAGAGCATTTTGCTTTCTTACAAATTAAGCCTACTGTTTGTCTCATATATGCACTTATGTATGTAATCAGTATCTTCCATATACATGTATATATATTTTTTCAGTAATTAAAATGGTGAAATATAAATTCTTTTTGGTGTATCCATGGCAATCTGCATTTATTTGCCATACAATATTTCAAAAAGGGTGTGAAGATGTAACATATTTCTCAAAAATTGGTTTAAAAATAAATTTCAATTCCTTTTCTGACACTTTTTTACATATATATATATATATTAAGAGATGAAATGAAAGTCATAATTATGTTATTCCTGTCATTTTTTTGTAAAATTGCATGAAAAAGTTTGTAAACATTTCAATAATTCCTAGACCTATGGCCTTAAAATTGGGTAAAAATTTTGTCCATTAGTCTTTTTTCAAACTTTCTGCTAATAGACAACTGAGGCGAGACATATCTCAATAGTTTATTCTAAATTTAATTGAAACAGTCTTTAAAGTAACTTTTTCCCACTTTCATTTTTTTGTTCACTTATTCTTCCCAGATCCCACTGTGTTATCCCTACATTCTACATCCCTGTCCTGTATTCGACATGCCAAAAATGACATCACCCTGAAATCTATATACGTGTATAACTAAAAGACTACAACAGACAAAAAAGTCTAATAAATAATGATATTATTTGCATGACAATCACATTTTGTAAATATTTCATGATTTTGATCCCATTTTTTCAAAACAACATATATAACAGGTTCCTAATGTTTTTGTTAAAAAAATATATTGTATAAAGTTTGCCATTATCATATTTTATGTTTTTTTATTTGACTTATTTATGGTTATAGACACTTCTCATCCATGACATGATGGTCACAAGATTTAAAATTGATAATTAAAGTTATATTATCAAAGCAGTATTGATCATTAGAATAAATATTTCAAAGTGTTTTTCCTCCTTCCACTTTTGTTGAAAAGCCAGCCACTGGTATTACTATTATGGTCATAAATGTTTCTTTTTTCAAACAGGATCATTAGATAGTGTATAAATAATGAATTTTTTTTGTTGCATTATTGAATGAAATTATTATATTTTTTTTAATTTGTATTAAGATTTACTTATTTTATTGCATATCATATACATTTATAGTGCTTTTTCACTTGTTGTGCTTTAGATCTGGTAATGTGGGTTTTTTCAAGAGCATATAGTTATTTTGACTTGTTGATTTAATCAGGACCATATGTTTATACAAATATGGTCCAAACAGGAAAAAAAGGTTCAATACCTTGAGAGCCTGAAACATATATTTTATTGTTGTTTCATAAATGTTAATATTTACATTTTTAAATTGCATATTTATTATATTCACATGTTAGATCTTTATATGTTTGTTGTTTCATCTAGTCTTAATATTATGTAAGAAAAATGTATGAAATTTGGAAGCGTCACTAGCTCGGCACATATATTATCATAAATCATCATGGATAGTTTAAGAAAGTCTAAATTAAACAAATAATACTGTTCAGTAAAGCCATTGAAATCTACAAGACATCTTACATCATTTCAGCACAAATCAGTAGTTTATCATGGTCTTGGTCATTTGATATTTATAGTGCCTTTGTCATTTTAAATTGTAAATAGATATTCATGTTTTCCTGTAAAATATTCACAACTGCAATAAATCAAAATCTTATTCAATCAAATCAGATTTCAGGGAAAGTTATTTTAAATTTGATGACCAGGGTACAAAAAAAATAGAAAATCAGGTATATGATTTATTTTTGATATTATGTATTTCTCACTCACTCATTCACCTAGAATATATTTAACTATGCATGATTGTAATGCAAATCTACATATCTACATTGTAGTTTGTTTTACAAAAAGGCAGCTTTTGTAGACCATATACATCGTGATACTGATTATTATTCAGATCTTTATTTGTTTCTGTTATAATCTTTAATTTCAAAACTCATACATTGTCATAGTTAGGTTTCTAAACAAATTGAGCAAAACAAGAAGAAGAAAAAAATCAGGGGGGGGGGATTTTGTTCTGGAATTTTTAAATTTTTGTTTTTCCTGTTTTGTTTTTAGGTATGTTTTGGATAGTTTTTGTTGTCTTATAAAACTGATTGTTCATAGTGGCCTAGGGCAAGGATTTTTACACAAAGTGAATAATAAGTTGTACCTCAATCATTTTTTTCCTGCAGACAGTGCATCCTTTTAAAGATTTTTTTTATATTTGTAGTTACCATTGATCTTTTATATAAAAGCATTATTTATAGTTTAATTTGTATATACATAATTCAAGTTTTACACAACTTTTAAGAATAGTTTTTGAATACTGCTGAAAATTTAGATTTATGAAGCAGATTGAAATAATATATACAAATTTCAATAGATGTTTATAGATTACTATCTTTTATCCAAAGTGTGTTCAGATATAGTGCCATAATTAAATGTTCTTTTTCAAAATGTATGCAATTTCAAGGCTTAAACAGTCCGATAGTTTGTTTATCTTTCCCCAGATTTTTTTTTAAGTTAATTTGGACACACAGTAGATTTTTCTAGCTTTGCTTTATTCATTTTGTCTGTAAAATTCTAGATAGAAATTGATCCCTGGTGTTTGCATTGAATCATATCATTAAAATGTGTATATTTAATTGTTTGCATACCATGACATTCTATTATTGCATTATATTGCATCGAAAGAGATAAAAATCTAAGGTTCTAAATAGCAGTAAATACTTTTTGCTATGATTTTACAAATTGTGCAATACTATTCTGTTCAGCCATCTAATGTATATTCATTACACCAAAGTTTAAGAAACATGGCAAAGTTGCAATTACAAATCTACAGAATGTAAATTTCAATGTTTGGATTTGTATCCATTGTAATGGTAGTAAAAAAAAATTAATTTGTAGTTATCTCCCCTTTAATTAATTCAACAACCAAATTCTGACTGTCCTCTGATGTTTCAGATATCATAGTTATATTCAAAGTAATGCATTGGAGTGAGATATCTAATCTTATTTAGATTGTTTATCAATATGATACATTCATCTGCATATTTTCTTTACAGTTCTCTTCTCTTTTCTTTGCTCAGTAGTTTAGATAAATTATTATACGACCGCAAAATTTGAAAAATTTTTCGTCGTATATTGCTATCACGTTGGCGTCGGCGTCGTCGTCGTCGTCCGAATACTTTTAGTTTTCGCACTCTAACTTTAGTAAAAGTGAATAGAAATCTATGAAATTTTAACATAAGGTTTATGACCATAAAAGCAAGGTTGGGATTGATTTTGGGAGTTTTGGTCCCAACAGTTTAGGAATTAGGGGCCAAAAAGGGCCCAAATAAGCATTTTCTTGGTTTTCGCACTATAACTTTAGTTTAAGTATATAGAAATCTATGAAATTTTGACACAAGGTTTATGACCACAAAAGAAAGGTTGGGATTGATTTTGGGAGTTTTGGTTCCAACAGTTTAGGAATAAAGGGCCAAAAAAGGGCCCAAATAAGCATTATTCTTGGTTTTCGCACAATAACTTTAGTATAAGTTAATAGAAATCAATGAAATTTTAACACAAGGTTTATGACCACAAAAGGAAGGTTGGGATTGATTTTTAGAGTTGAGGTCACAATAGTTTATGAATTAGGGGCCAAAAAGGGGCCCAAATAAGCTTTATTTTTGGTTTTCGCACAATAACTTTAGTATAAGTGAATAGAAATCAATGAAATTTTAACACAAGGTTTATGACCACAAAAGGAAGGTTGGGTTTGATTTTGGGAGTTTTGGTCCTAACAGTTTAGGAATAAGGGGCCCAAAGGGTCCAAAATTGAACTTTGTGTGATTTCATCAAAAATTAAACAATTGGGGTTCTTTGATATGCCGAATCTAACTATGTATGTAGATTCTTAATTTTTGGTCCCGTTTTCAAATTGGTCTACATTAAGGTCCAAAGGGTCCAAAATTAAACTTAGTTTGATTTTAACAAAAATTGAATCCTTGGGGTTTTTTGATATGCTGAATTTAAATATGTACTTAGATTTTTAATTATTGGCCTAGTTTTCAAGTTGGTCCAAATGGGGGTCCAAAATTAAACTTTGTTTGATTTCATCAAAAATTGAATAAATGGGTTCTTTGATATTCCAAATCTAACTGTGTATGTAGATTCTTAATTTTTGGTCCAGTTTTCAAATTGGTCTACATTAAGGTCCAAAGGGTCCAAAATTAAACTAAGTTTGATTTTAACAAAAATTAAATTCTTGGGCTTATTTGATATGCTTTATCTAAATATGTACTTTGATTTTTGATTATGGGCCCAGTTTTCAAGTTGGTCCAAATCAGGATTCCATATCAAGTATTGTGCAATAGCAAGAAATTTTCAATTGCACAGTATTGCACAATAGCAAGAAATATCTAATTAATTTTCAATTGGAGTTATCTTTCTTTGTATAGAATAGTAGTTGATAATATATGTTGGAAATTTGCCAGACATCACTATGATGTCATTTTCTATTTTTATTTGCCAATAACTTTATGTAAATAACTTCATTGGAAATTTGCCAGTATAAAATGTTGCTGATGAAGCTTTTTTTCCTTATCTTATCTAAAATGTTTTTAGATAATGTATGTTGGACATTTGCCAGACATGACTATGATGTCATTTTCTATTTTTATTTGCCAATAACTTTATGTAAATAACTTCATTGGAAATTTGCCAATATAAAATGTTGCTGATGAAGTTTTTTTTATTGTTTTATACAATAAACAATGTATATTCACTTTTACTACCAACTAATCTTTACCATTCAGTGATAACAAGCACTTTATTTTACATTTTAATATTTTATGATGTATTTAAAAGAGTAGTTATTGTTGCAAACTCCATTAGAAATTTGAATTGATATCAGTTTTGGAAAAAGGGAAACAGGGATGTGAAAAAAAGGGGGGGGGGGTTTAAATTTTTCTCATTTCAGATTTCATAAATAAAAAGAAAATTTCTTCAAACATTTTTTTGAGAGGATTAATATTCAACAGCATAGTGAATTGCTCAAAGGCAAAAAAAAACTATTTAATTTAAGATTTAAAATGTTTGAAGAAGAAATCTTTAATTGATTTGTAAAATCTTGACATTTGTTTTGTGTAAAAAAAAACCATGTAATGTCAAAAATTTGATCACAATCCAAATTCAGAGCTGTATCACGCTTGAATGTTTTGTCCATACTTGCCCCAACTGTTCAGGGTTCGACCTCTGCGGTCGTATAAAGCTGCGCCCTGCGGAGCACCTGGTACTCTATATGTTGATGTTTTGCTGTCAGTAAATGTAATGTTACCTTATAGAATTATAACCATTTACATTTAGTAAAGCGAAGATTGTGCAATGCAAGGGAAACAGTATTACTGTGTAATAGGCAGTATTATAAATAATAAATATATATTAAGTTTAGAATTTTGTTATTAATGTTGTCTGTCTGTACACACTGAATAAGTTAAATCTATATTACATTTGAAGAGCTACATGCCACCCCCTACATGCAGAATATCAAATGGTTGTCTCCTTACCTATAGGAAATAGGTTATAAGTGTATATTATTACAAAACAAATTAAGCCATTGGCAGTAATATAAATGTTATCTGGCTGTAAAGTCTATATTCCATAAAATTTGTAGAGTTGCCTCCCATTTTAAGATTATTGCAATAAATTATGGTATCCTTCAATTAACCATTTTGACCTCAAAATTTTGCATTGATTTATGTTTACATTTACAACCAATGCAAGTGAAACATGACTTTGTGGCAAGTGTTAACAACCTATTTTAAAACGATGTAACTTAGATAAATATCTGAATATTTGTTTAAAGTAACTAGTGTTCAGTTGTATTCCTCTAATGTTATGTATTTCCCTTGCCTATATTTTTTGGCCAAGCACTTTTCATAGATTCATACTAAAAAAATCATTCAACTTTATTGCAGAAAATAAATGACCAACATAGATACAATTAAACAAAGTGAACCTAGATCAAAAATCACCACCCACCTGTTCATATAAATTTTGCATACTAGAAATCCATAGCACAATATGAGAAATGCCAAAATTATAAGGCCTTATGCTAAAAAATTATGACTGAAATAATTTATAAGGCTTGGGTAAGGTAAATGGTACAAATGCCTATCTCCTGTGAAGCTCTCTTTTCATTTGAAACTTCAGAACCAATTTCAACCAATCTTGATCTGTTTGGTCAATATAATATACTGTATAAAGTTATAGTTATTTCTGCCAACCAACTAACATGGCCAACAATTAAAAATTATATGGATGGATGGATTGGTGTTTAATATCCAGTGGCAAATATTAAATATATATGGGGGAAAATCATGTCTGCTTTGTACTATACTGACCTCCTGAGCTGACTTTTTAACGTGCTAATTCACAAAGAAAGACATATCACCCTTCTTGGACATATTTTTCTTTCTGCTTTGTAGTCGATCAGTCTTTGCTCTTGTGTATAAATCCTCATTGCAGAGAAGCGACTAACACCAATTTTCAAGCCTTTGATCTGGCCAGGAATCAAACTCTTGCACTCTAGGCAGGCATGCAACCCTGATACCACTGATGTGGTTTGTCTTTAAATAGAACTTAAGGAGATATAAAAGTGGTAATCTAATAGAAAGATTAAAAAAGATCATAGTAAAAGTACTTCTTCCAATATCATAATACAGCTCCTCATATGTGTTACAGTTAAATGAATAAAGCATGCAAACCAAGAGTTTAAATGCCTTGCCTGCAAACTTTGTTTGGTTGTTTGCTCAGGCATTGTAATCAAGATTGACACCTAAATTCAATGGAGAGGCGGAGTAACAGTTTGTTTACTATAAAAAAAGAGTTGATTGGACCATGCATATTATTTTCGAAACAATTGTGATATTCATTGACCAATCAAACCTTGGTGTATAGTAAACAGACTGTTATACTCCACCTATCCATTGAATTTAGGTGTCAATCGTAATTACAATGTATGAGCAAACATCCAAACAAAGTTGGCAAGCAAGGAAACTCTTGGTTTGCATGCTGTATTATTTTAACTGTAATATTCCTAAATGATGATATTTGACCTGTTTTAGCAATATTGCCTATTATCTTGAAAACTAATAGAAAATGTTACCACTGAAACGATCTGTAATATTAAATCTACAAAATTACTTTTTATAGCAGATGAATTTTGATGTTTGGGCCTTGTTATTAAATTGGTCCACATTGAGATCAAAAGGGTCCAAAATTAAACTTTGTTTGATTTCATCAAAAAATGAATTCTTAGGATTATTTGATATGCTAAATCCATCCATGTATTTAGATTTTAGATATTAGACCATAATAGGTAAATTCAAATTATCTAAGTTCATTAGACCACATTCATTCTGTGTCAGAAACCTATGCTTTGTCAAATATTTAATCACAATCCAAATTCAGAGCTGTATCAAGCTTGAATGTTGTGTCCACACTGGCCCTATTATTCAGAATTCTACCTCTGCAGTCGTATCAAGCTGCGCCCTGCAGAGCATTTTAGTTTAGGTTAGAGAATTGTCTTATTAGCATCCATACCATATCTTATTTTTGTATTACATAGTGAACAGCAAACATAACAATAAATAAAACGGTAAAAGGTCTACAAAACAGTAAATTGCAAACAACAATTGATTCCATATTGACGTTCTTGCCCCTATTTGACATTCATTTTAAAACCTGAACCTTTTTGCCTATTAGCTTGAGATCTTTTATAAATAAACAATACAGTAAATAGTATAAAAAGAAATACAGGATATTTACAAAATTGCGACAAACTCGATAGGAGTATTTGCCCTTGACTGATGATATTTGTTCATTCTGTAGTTCTGCTTTTATTTCAGTTCACTTGACCAAAGGCCTATGTGAAATCTTGTAATCCAATTGTGTCTACGTTCACCGTCCGTCTGTTAGTATTTCATTATGTTTACCCTGTCAAATTGAGAACAACTGAACAGAATGAGACTGATAAAACTTTATCTTCATCACAAGGTCATTTCCGACGTGTATAACGTTGGTGTCGATTTGCCATGAAAATTGCTGTTGTGGCATTTTTCAAATTTCTGAATTGCTAATATTAGGACAACTTTTTTGTTTAGGAACGTCTGAATAAATTGAAACAAAGCTTAAAAAATATTCTTTAGAATTTCCATTACAAATGTTCTTATAGGGTGACAGGCGATGTCAAAATTTACCTCTATTTGCTTTTATTTTCCAATACGGTCCCATTGAAATGAAAACAAACCATGCAAAAATGTCTCTTATGATTCAAGGAACATAGTGATAATAAAGCGTTGCAAATTTGATTGTGATGACAATTTCTGTTTTACAAGGCTTCAGGCGTCAAAAAAAGGTCCATTATTAGTCTGATCATGGAAGTGTTATAGTCAATATAATACTTCCATGGTCTGATTTTGAACGATCTCTTCTAGAATCACTGAACAGTTTCACCAATTGAAACCAAACTGATTCCCGAATATGTTCATGTAAAGGGACTTAAATACGAGTTACCACTTTGAAAAACTGAGAACACCATGCCCCAAACAAACAAAAGAATACGAAAAGAACAAACCAACAGTTAAAAAAAAACCCACTGAAAACTACTAACGCTGATCAATACGAAAACTATCAAAATTGGGGTCCGTCAGGTGCTTTGGTTCTGGTAAACCATGCATATACATCATACCCGTAGCCACGGGGGTTCGGACCCCTCCCCCCCCCCCCCCCCTTGAAAACAAATAAGCACTGTTAAAGTCAATGTTCTGTTCGAATTGTGACTGTTAAAGTCGAGTTTGTGAGTCCAACGAACCCCCCTTTAAAAATTCCTGGCTACGGGCCTGTACATTAGTTGCTTTTTGGACTAAATGCAACAAACCGAGCGTTTCAGGGCGCTACGAGCATCTCATCAATTTTAAATAAAGGACCGGTCATTTGTCACAAACTAAATTACGAAATACAGTAAGAATTCAATCAGTTTCCAACACTTCAGAATAGAGGGCATCAAAATGTGTTTATTTAAATTGAGCAAGTCTTTTTTCAAACTTGCTAAAAATATATTACTGTGTCACTTAATTGGTGTATAATATTACTTTGTATATCTGTATATATAGAGAGAGAGAGAGAGAGAGAGAGAGAGAGAGAGAGAGAGAGAGAGAGAGAGAGAGAGAGAGAGAGTGTATTATCTAAGGTATAGTTTTACCAATTGTCTGTTCCGTCCCTGAAACATGTAATGTGATGTCATGCAATGCGATGATTTTTCCAAAACTGTAGATTTTTATGTCAACACGTGTCAAATTGCTCATTATCTCAAGCATAAACTCTATTGTTTTTGAGATATTCACAACATCTTAATACCAAAGGTTATCAAGACGTCCATACATTGACTGTTCGGTTCATATGTTTAAATAATGTTTAAATTCTTAATCTCTTCCATCAAAAACAAATCATACGGTTAAGGTGTGATTTAAAACACCCTTGGTTTAGTTGCACTATTCTATAAACTTAAGATACTAATGTCAGAGCTTACAACACGTGTATCAGGGATAACCTTCACCAGATACGCTTGAGGTCAATACTTTTGGAAGCCAAGTACTATATATAAAATGCTCAGATAAAATGCATCGGGCATCTTATAAGACCAACCACTTTGGAACCAGTAGGGTACACGACAACTCGTACTTTCGGCAAGTCGTACTCAACCAACTCGTACCCTATTTTTACCAACTCGTAACCATGTTTTATTTGATATTATTTATCAAGTTTATATGCATAGTTATTGTAACTTTCTTTCGTATATTATTATATAGCAAAATACAAATAAAAAAAAACAACTTTCATTGTTAATAAAATTCAATCATAATTGTTTTAAATAAGCTTATAAAATGCTAATCGTTATAATCATTAGTATTCCTTAGAATTGATTGTTTGAAATTGTTTGCACGGCAATTTATTTGATATGCACATTAAAATAATTATGAGTACACAATATGCTAATCAGTGGTCATTAGTGGATAACATACCTACAAAAATAGAATGGATTTGTTAAAAGTAGAATAAACAGAGAGAAGTAAATGAAAACAAAAAATCGGTATAAGTGCGGCACTATGAACATCAAAGGCCGTTGAGTTATACTTAAACAATCACCATCCTCACCGAAAAGAAAATGCATGGCTTAAACGTTGTAAAAACCAAGCTTAGAGAAAAAATATATAAACTATGGTGAAATGTATGATCATCTTCAATTGCAATCATGGTTCGTCCACGTTGTAATGTATGCAAGAAGACTGTTACGATTCGACAAGATGCTCTTCAATGTGACACATGTGACAACTGGCAGCATCGTCTATGTGAAACTGGTAAGTTGATTTATGTTTTACTTGTTTGTAGAAATTAAGCCCACTACCTTAAACATTCTTTAACCATCGTAATTGTGCTGTGTATTTGCAAATAAACAAGGGCCCTTTCCAAAATGTTATCATATCTTTTATCTTTTTAAAATTGAAGTATAATTGTGATTTTATATATATCCTTTTATGTAGTCAAATATATAACAGAAAAAAGTATTATGTTGTATTCCACATGTTCCATGCAGACTTTCGATATATAAATTGTGTATCTCAATAATATTTTCCCCTAATCCTGTTATTTGGTCCATGTTTGGGGCCAATAAGAGTATATATTTCAAAAAGCTGTATTTGTAGGACCCTTATTACTATTATTAATAGCAACAAAGCCTTGTAAAAATGTCTTACAATGTGTGTGTAAATATTAGTGATACTAGTGTTTTTTTTTAATACGCCTCTCGTAATTCTTCTAAATATTGGCTTAATTTTTATTTTAACTTTTATAATAATTGAGGTCAATACGTATATAAATGATAGTAGTATTGTGATGAAATATACATTTTAAAATATAGTGCAAACGTACATGCAGAAAGATTAGATCAGGTGTGAAGTTGTTTTGATAACGGTTAATTAATGACACGCTTCCTGTGTGAATAAGGGCCGATTAACTGGTAATCGACATGCTTCAGGTGTGAAACAATGATCAATGATCAATTAATCACCGGCACGCGAACTGCAATAAATAATTTGTGTATTAAGGTTTATGTTTAAAGGCTGTGGATTTTCTATAAAAATCTTGATTTATTTGCCACAAAGTCCTTTATTTCTATACACGTCCGAGGTATATGACCAGTCAACTATCTTCCAACTCAACAACTCATCGTTCACCGTATCCGACGAAGAAGACACAACTATTCATCTCAACAACCTTGACCAGTCGTTCGACATCACACAACGTACCTTTGCTGAACCAGATATTATTACAGAAACGTAAGTATTCATAAATATTTTAACAATCAGAAGGCATGGGTTTCATTAAAACAAATCTACGTTATAAGATATATATTTATAAAAAGATGTATTATGATTGGGATCCCGTATGATTGCCAATGAGACAACTCTACACATTTAAACTACAAGTCACCGTAAGGCTTCAACAATGAGCAATACCGCATAGTATTTTAATTCTTAACTGCAAGTATATGAATATTAATAAGTAGTTTTAGTTTTCTTGTATAAAATACAAAATTGATTTTGTTTTTAAACAGATTGCAATTGTTACTTGTTATTATATATGTTGAAGAAGATTTTCGATTGAATTGATGCAAAATAGTATGCATATTTGTAAATAAATATTGTTTATTTCAGTTCTATTCAAGATGACCCCTTACCAGATCAACTTACAGATGCTATTGATCAGCCAACATACTCAGTTGTAGATGGTCAACAGCGATCTACTTCCAAGTTTCTACAAGCCAAGTATTTCCAGTTGTGGGACCAGTATCGAGACGGGGATTTAACCGCAAGTCAACTTGTCCGAATGTGTGGTTTGTTGAACGGTCCGTCTGCGGATTAAAAGACATTTCGTTTTCTGAATGAAAACCGCTCAGTGGTTAATTATGTGATTGAACAGTATTGAACATTTATTGAACATGTAAACTTTTTGAGATGAACAGTTATATGAAATGAATTTGATTCAGATAAATCAAATTATTTAATGTATTGTTATTCTTATCTGTTATTGATTATAGTATCTAATAAAAAATATATAAATCTTTTGCAATTTGCTTTATACATGCATGTGCTTTATGGTTTCAAAACTATTAGAAATGCATTCATTATATACATAAAATATACGAAATAAGACATATAAAAAAGAAGATCTCGTCTAATTGCTTATGAGACAACTCTTCACTAGAGACCAAAATGACACAGAAATGAACAACTATAGGTAATCGTACAGCCTTCAACCATGAGCAAAACCCACCCATACCTCATAGTCAGCTATAATGACCAGTAAAACAATTCAAACGGAAAACGAACTGACTGCCATACTTATATAAAAAAAAAAAAGAACAAAAAAAACAAAGTGTTAACACATCAACAAACAACGTGTTTATCCCAATATTCAGTAAAAAATCTCTTCAAATATTCTAAGGATCGAGCACACCTTGACACTTGAGGATTTTTTTTCAGATACAAATCCTATCAGTAGATAAATCAGTAGGTAAATAATAAAATATGAAGCATTATAATGTTAAAAATATTTTCTACTAACACGAAAAAACTAAGACATGTTCAACGCAATGTTCAGTAAAAAATATCCTTTTCATATTCTATGGATCTACCTCAGGGTGCACTGGGATACTTCAGGGAGTTAAAATATCCATATCTACTGATATAAACGTAGAAAACTTTTGGGTACGACTTAGTAGAAGTACGAGTTGGTAGAAGTACGAGTTGCCGAAAGTACGAGTTGGCTGAGTACGAGTTGCCGAAAGTACGAGTTGACATGTATCCAACCAGTACTATCAAACTTTCATATCTTGGCAAGTGCTGAAAAGTATTACCACATCAAATCTGATTAAAATTTAGATTTATCGAAAGTCGCATGCTCGTCAAAGCTCATCTGAGCATAAAGAAATCAGAAATTTGTTGGGTTTTTTTTGTTGCTCTTTGGTCTTTTTGACACATTCCCCATTTCCAACAAATGGAAGTTTTTAACGACCTTGACTGGCTATACAGCCCTTGCACGGTCGGCCCCATTTCCATTCTCAATTTTATACATAATTATATTTAAACTCGATTAATGTATACCAAAAGAACTTTCTTTTAGTATTCCCATTTAAAAATTAATATGTGTAGGTCATCATACCAATGGGTTTATAATGATAAAAAAATACTTGTATGCAGTTTTATATAAACTATATAATTATGAATACAAATGGAGACTAGATTAAATAATTATTCAACACTGTATAGTTTCCTTGACATTTGTTATATTTAGTAAGTCTACAATTTACTGACTCGTGGATGGAGACTGGGTACCATTCTCCCCTTTTCTAGCATATTTGTATATCCATACTGTCGATTTAGTATCACCAACCCATAAGTGTCCTTCTTTGTCTAAGGCCATTGCGTTTGGACCACGTATTCCGTCCTTTTCAGACAAGAGGAATCCGATAAACTGACCGCTTAAGTCCAACAAATGAACAGCGTGGTTACTCCAATCTGCGACTAACACGTTGCCCGACTTGTCAGCAACTACACCAAAAGGATTAAATGGTTTCTTCAAAGCAATTTCGGACGGTCCACGGTAATAATGTTTAATAACACCCTGTGTGCTGAGGGTAGTTATTCTTACATTGTTTTCTTCACGATCGGAAACGCAAATATCGCCAAGCATATTTTGATGAAGTCTATATGGTGCGCAAAATATTTCCTGGCAACCGTCTTCCTCGATTTGGTCCAAAATCTGTCCTGCTTCGTTCATTCTGATAACCATCCTTCGTGACGCCTGACCTCGTGTAGTCACATAGCTGTCTACGGCACATACTAACAGTTGGTTCTTCTTTGTGAAAGTTATCCCTCCAGGATACCAATTAAGTTTAACAAAATCTTTCACATTTAAGTCTTGGTCAAGTTTAACGAGTTTCTTCCCGTCATAGCTAGAAATATATACCTCGCCATTCGGACGTCCGTGAATATCATCTATTTGTATGTCCAACTTCTGTGTACGTAGTTTTACACCTTTATTTGAAAATAGATGCATCTGATTGGTTCCCCATCCACAGCATATCCAAGCTTCCTTATCGGATATTGGCGCTATCGCATGAATTGTGTCCATAACTTCTGAAACTTTGAAACTGAACAAAAGCTGGACATCAAATTGTAAAGCTATTCTCAGACCCCATGGTAAGGGTAGAAATGGCATTTTAATATCCGTATCATCACAATACCCTACCATATCTTCCAAGCATTTGGCATCATCGGCGCCAACATGAAATGTCGTGCTTTTACAAGATTTCAGGCCCGACTGTGGAATTTCTTTATCCACATGTTTAAAACGATTTTGGACTCTTTGACACATCAGAACAACTTCTGCGTCATTTCCAAGATTTAGTATCTCCTCAACGGAATTGTTTATAGAAGATACTGAAGTGATTGTATGTTGTGTAACTTCTATATGTTTGTCAATGCGTTCGTTTTCACCGTTTTTGTGACTGTCCACTTCTGCAATCAGATTGTTTCCAACTTTGTCAATTTGATCCTTTAGAAATTGACATCTGTTTTTGATATTTGTGATAGCTTCTTGTGAGTAACCGTCTAGTAGTTTTTTAGAGTCCACCATTTCCTTCACGTAGTCTTGGAGGCAAGGCAGATACTCATGCATACTTTTAATCATTGGATTTACTTTCTCACGTTTTTCTTTCGCGCCTTCCTGGATGCTTTTGTATTTGTGTCCCTTGTGGTCTGATACTTTAGCAACACATTCCTTACAGACAGGAATTTCACAAAGCATGCAGTAGAATTTGTTTTCCTCTTTGTGTTTTTCACAGTATGACTTGTGTGACAGTTGAGTTATACTTTTTGTCTCGGGTTTTGACAATTTGATGACATGATGATCTCGGTGACCATCCGTGTCAATATGACGATTACTACATGTATCACAGTAATTACTTTCACATTCTAGGCAACGGTCTACAGCTTCCACTGTCTCTGGCTTACATTTATCACAGTTTGAAAACGTTGAAAATGCAGCACTGGCCTGAATAGCCCGTATGTAGTAGTTAACTTTGAAACCTTTCACTCCAGATTTTGGAATTACTATTTCCGTTCGACACATAGGACATGCGAATGATGCTTTAGCTTCGATTTTGTTAATGTGTTTGTCTATACATTCTCGACAGAATGAATGAAAGCACTCTAGTATCCTTGGATCTTTATGTCTCTTGCTACATATCATACACTGAAGAGGATCCGCAGTAGACATCTCAAAGACGGAAATACAAACATTAGAACTTTATCATCCGAGATTTTTTATGTTCCACTTTTTTAAGTGTCCGTCTGTTTGTCTTCTAATTGAGCACTAAGCACATGCGGTTAATAATCGGATATGACGAAGTTAATGAACTAAATTTGTATTATTTCTTTTATCACTATAACCTGACTATTAAGGAATATATCGATCATTTAAATCTCTATATGTCAAGGTATGGTATTGTACCAGCAACGTCAAGTAAAATATTGAGGCTCGCCGAGGGAAAAGAAATTCCAATTCCAAATTGTATTTCATCACATGTAGTACGATTTGTTGTATAAGAAAGCTAATTTGTAGTGAATACAGTGTTGACAATTCTCGAATAAGTTTGGATATGTATTTACGCACAGATAACTTTGATAAATAAAGTACCCAATAAATATTGCATTCAACATGCCCAAACGTGATACTGGAATGCCATTTAAACTGCGATTTAAAATATAAATACTTGATAGGTTCATAAGTAATAAGGATATTGATAGTGTATCGTTTAAATGTTGAAAGCAGATAAATAAATACTGCCATTGACACTTTAGTTCTTATTTGATTTACCACTATGTACATATATGTTCTTTTGTTTTTGTAACAATTTAATCAGATTTAAACCAGACTTAGAAGTATCAGGACTTATATAGGCGAGCCAATGTGTACAGACATGATTATCTGTTATAAATCGATGCTTTTAAAAATATGTGAATGTAGAAGATAAGTGGAAACAGGTTTACCTCATGTATATATATGTTACAGGCATTTTCTAAATTTAGGCATTTTGTAAAATGACTGAATTTTTAGGCAATTTCTAAAATGCCTAAAATGGGCGGGCATTTTGTAAAATGCCTAATAAACCTAGTCATTTTGTAAAATGCCTGAAATTTTTAATGGAAATTTTACAAATTGCCTGGTCTGTTTCAGGCAAATTGTGTAAATATAAAATACATGAAATAGATAATAAAAATATATTGTAAATCTATACAAAAGGGTTGAGTAAAATAAATTAAAGATTATTCTTTAAAAATGTAGCCATAATTGTCAACCCTTTTCCAAAGTGTACAAAACATACACTTTATCCGACCCCCCCCCCCCCCCCCCCTTACGTTTTGTACACTTTGGAAAATTGTTGACAATTATGGATGACCCCTAACCTTATGGCTGTTGTGACTGGAAAGAAAGAGCATGGTTATCAACTGGGAATTAAAGAAGGAATACTACGTGGACTTTACACCAGGAATCAGTTTGAACTGTCTGACAGTAACTTTATTGCTATTCAATCTGTAAATTATGATAATGAAATATCCTTTAGAAAAGCTGTCAGTAAAGTTTCTTTGTGTGATGGTCAGGGTTACACAAAATGTGGATGTTGTGCTAGTGGTACGACTAGATGTAACACTAAACGTTGTCTTTGCAAAAAGTCGGGACAAATGTGCAACAGTCGCTGTCATCCAAACCTTACATGTAGCAACAAATAATTGTCAACTTCACTGTTTGTGTAAATAATTCAATAACAATTAAAAATCTGTAACTGTTTAAATTGCATGCTTTATTTAATGATAGAATAAAAGTATCTATTTGATATTTCAAGTCGTTTTATTTTGAGTACATTATATTCAGTTTAAGTCTTTTAGGCATTTTGTAAAATGCCTTACAATTTTTTCAGGCATTTTATAAAATGCCTGAAAAAAATAGTCAATTTGTAAAATGCCTAAATCGTGCAAGCATTTTAGAAAATGCCTAAAAATTTCAGTCATTTTACAAAAGCCTAAATTTAGAAAATGCCTGTAACATATGTAAAAAAAAAGATGTGGTATGATTGCCAATGAGATAACTCTCCACAAGAGACCAAATGACACAGAACTTAACAGCAAATTGTATAGGTCACCGTAGAGTCACTGTTCGTTAATTATATTTCTCTCTCATTTATTCTAAGATATAATTAAGAAAATTCATAGGTTTCTAGATTTTTTTTAAGAATATTCTTTATCTGTGTGTTTAAATCTTATTGACTGTTAATTTGTTCATCGTCGTGTAAAAAGCGATCGTTTGAAGCCCATCATCTGTTCTCCGATGTCATCACTTTTGAATGAAAGCACACTTAAAGCCTGTGGACTGTGGTCATACTCCTTATGTCTGTTGCTGCACAGCAAAAACTGATGAGGGCCGTTTTTTGTTTGTTTGTTTGTATTTGTTTGGTTTTTTTTTTCTTTCTAATACGTTTTGTATTCTCTTTCCTATGTTTCAGTTTCCTTTCATTTACATTGTTCCTATGGAACTACAGTACTGATAATTAAACTTGCATCAACATAACTATACCAAAATAGAGATCTTATAATCGCAGACTAGGCCATGTATTACCAAACATGAATGGAGGGTAATGGAGTAGCTGAAAAACAATATACTTTTAAAACATACAAGAACATACAAGAAAAAACTGTGTATGAAATATAAACCAATCGAAAGCTTATTTCAAGAGGAACAGAAAATATAGTCAATTTAGAGTACCGAACACGGATGAATAATAATTGTATATGCAAAATACTCCAATATAGGTCAACTGGCAAACATGTATAATACAGAAAGTGAAGATCTACAAATATAAAAATTAAAAACATAGTTATAATTGGTAATGTAACCTTTGATGGACATGGATCTCATTTTCGTAAGTCTAAAGATTGATGACTGGTAACGGATAATTTGGGAAAAAAAACATACTAAAAAACTAGAAAAAAAAAACGAGAAAAGACCTTAAATTTTTCAAATCTCCAACTTCACTGAGCCTTGATGCTAACAACTGGAGGTTGCATGAGGCAGAGTTAGGGAAGGATTATTTTGCCCCCCCCTTTTTCCCCCTTTTCAAAATTCTGTATCCACATCTGGAATTCATGATAAATAAATTGTCCAATCTTATATCTTACAAATATTATGATGAAAACTCTCGGTTTTGTCCTATACAAGGAACATATATATTAGATATACTGCTCCCAGCCGATACTAAGTAGTTGGAACTCGTTTTGAAGGGTCATTGGTTGTCAAAATCATGTTCACCTATTTGACTCAAAGGGGCATTGATTGTCAAATTCATGTTCACCGATTTGACTCAAATTCAAATATTTAAATTATCGTAACATACTTAAACGTATATCCAAATAAAAATAAATCTAAAATAAACAATTTACATATAATGGGCTCGGTAAAATGTATCATCGTGTCGTGTGTATGTCTAAACGCCATCTAGTTTACTATCGAGTTGACCTCCGAAGACTTTCAACAGTCACACTCAGTTTAAGCGATATAAACATAAATACATAGATATAGATTGATAACGAACTTGTCCCGCAATTGAATTTTTAAAGTCTGTTTAGTTTCAGACAAGGTTACAAATGTATGTTTATCATCGTTTTTATCTGTATAAGAATAAGTTTTTTGTGGATCGAATCAGTCAATCATATAAATTTAAGTTTACCGTTGTTTCACTTTCAATGTTGACATGCTTTTCCTTTTAATAAATAGACACTCATAATTCATACATTATCCATCTCTAGTTAAGGGGTTGAATTGTAGGTCACATGAATGCGGATTAAATGAGGTCGAATTATTAACTTGCAAGCGAAAAATCCGTCAAGAGTAATTATATTATTTTGACCAAATTATACCATACTGGCTGCTAAAAGCGAATGAATATTTCACTATTGCACTTTCATTTATCTTTGAACAAATTATCTCGTATACATGTGTCCCTTTAATATTTTTAAAATATCAAACCTTTCAATATAAGAAAGTTGTGGTATGATATGAGTGACTACCAGCTGACAAAAATATTATTTTTAATTTCCGGTTGCAGTTGTCCTTCACCTTTTAAAAGATCTACATACAGCACTCGAACAGTTATTAATCGTAGCAATTTAGCATAGGGGTAATGTTACAAATGATGTTACATTTCAATATGTAGAAAGTTTTACTGTTATTTACTGTAGAAAATATTGTTAACTGCAATGGGCGGCAGGCCTGCAAACTTGAACTGTCGACTTATAAATACGCTAGTAGCTTTAGATTCTCTTTCACTTAGACGATCTTAGACGAGCTGTCAAATAAATTATTTTGATTTTTATCAGATTGGAACTTTTCCCTAAAAGAATTCTACAAATTAAAAATGTAACCTTTTTCCATATTGTTTGGGTTGCACATGGTGTGCAATGGTGTGTAATGAAAGAGTGGAAAACCAAAGCGCCAAAAAGAGAAAAATTAGTTGATAAAAAGACGAAAAACTTATGCCACTTATGGGAACTTTATTGACCTATTCATATATTTATCATAGGTTGATTATATTGGGAATCACTGAAGGGTGAGTGGACCATGCTCCCCTTTAGGTCAGTCTGCGGTGTTGGATCTGCCACTGTTTATAACCAGGAAGATTTGGACAATAGGTCTCTTCATGGTTAGTTCGACCATATTAATAGATAGGGGGCAGATTTTCATAATAGAGGTAAAGATGGTGTGAAAAATACATGAACACATCATTAAAACAGAGCAGTTGCTTAGAAACATGCATAGGATTTCCCATACTTTCATACTATTCCCACCTCTTTCAAAAAAATCCGCCCCCTATCCAATATGGCCGAACTAACCATGAAGAGCCCTATTGGGACTTAGAAATTAATCAAATCAGTAGGACAACCGGATGTGCCTTTTCGGCCAAAATGTGATTCGGCGGCGCTCAGTAGTCCTACGCCGAAAATTGGACTATTTTGCGTCGGCCGACGTCAACTGAAAAATAGCGCGCTTTTGTATTTTTTTTTAAATTCGTTTGCGGCAAAGTGCGGACGATAAATACTGTCGATTTTAAGCATATCTACATGAGAAAAATATATGAGTTTACATATTATTTTCATTTTTTATCATTGAAACATAAGGAAATCTTATTTTTTTACATCTGAACATAGAATTTCGGATTTTGATTTTCTGCACTATAGGATTAAATGGCTATATCAAAAATGGGAACAAAAAAATACCTATCCTTCGATTTGCTAAAAAAATTTACAACCTATTCTCGCGAGTTTTTGGCATCGAAATTCTTAAAGAACAGAGGTGTCCAAGCCAGGGCAAAAATTTGTTCCCATTTTAAAGTAGGGGTCTCAATCTTTTATAGGTTTTTCCTTGCATGGTCGGTAGATTTGAAAATTGGAAGAATTTCTGTTTTTAAAGTAAATATTTATTCAAATATCATGAAAAGGTGAATCATTAGGTATAAAACCACTTTAAATATAGCAGTTTGTGTCACTGAATTGTAAAATTATAGATTTTTTTCGAAATTGAAGAAGGCGCCATTTTTGGCTATTTTTCCATTACGTCTATTGATATGCTAAAATTATGAGGTATTTCTAAAAAATCTCCGACTCAATTTTTTTAAAACTTTCATATGCTAATCTTTGGTACAAAATGTATGTGTTTTGAAAAAATTAGGCACTTCTATCGAGTAGAAATTGAGAATGGTCATCTTTACTTTGTATGTCCCCACTATGGGGGCCCTGATCCTCCCTTTACCTTGTTTCTGAAGAACACGATAGTAATTCATCTCTCGAAAAAAATATCCACTAAAAATAGTTTAAACATATCAAATATATGTTAATACATCAATAAATTTTACTGGATATGATTTTTTAAGCAGAATTGCCGGAATCGACCTCAACCGAAGTTGTGTCAGTATATAGATAAACGTTGTCAATTTCCGGCGCCTAAAGTGCCAACGTAAAATGTCATTAAAAGTTGGATTCTTTTCTTCTTTGTTAATCTTAATGCCAAGGAAGGCATGCAATATGTTGAATCCATACCAACGTTATACATATACTTGGTACCCTAGAGTGTTAGGCTTACACATCATGGGACCCCGATTGATTTGTTGAAATCATGATCGTACTTTAACTAAAAGTTTTCAAAGTAACTTATAAAAAACAAGATTCATTCCGTGAATATTGTTACCTGCCGCTGAGTTTTTAATGAACATTTAATCTGATTAGGTGATAGAAAAGCTGTTGATATTCCTTTCGTTAATATAATTATCGTTGTATGTTTTGTTTGGTTTCTTATTTTTAAAAGGGGGCGTTGGCAGGGGCATGCTCTTTTTATTATGTCAGAGGCATGTGTCATTTTTAGGGCTTATGGTTCTCAATCTCTGGTTACAGTGGAGGTTCAAACTCATCATGACTTTAAAAACTTATTAAAAATTCATTTTGCAGTTTCTTGGGGCATTGACATACTGACTATCAATATATCTATGCATAGGAGGGATGACCAATTCTATTCAAAGTAGGTCGTGGGAATTCAAAAGAAATCCTGGTCCGTTCACAATAGTACTTCAGTGGCGGATCCAGAACTTTTCCTAAGGGGGGGGGGGGGCTGGATCCGCCATTGTACTTGTTCGCCCTGGGTGCTTTGCCCTTATACCCATTCGCCCTGTTCTTTTTTTTTATTTTGTTGTCCTCTTTAATGTAAATTATTAGCTCACCTGGCCTAAAAGGCCATGTGAGCTTTTCTCATCACTTGGCGTCCGTCGTCGTCGTCGTCGTCGTCGTTAACAATTTTTCAAACATCTTCTCCTCTGAAACTACAGAATGGATTTGAATGAAACTTAGCATGATTGTTCCTTAGATTATCCTGCACAAAGTGTGTGCTTCGATTTTTGATCCGTCAAAAAACATGGCCGCCGTTACTTAAAATAGAACATAGGGGTCAAATGCAGTTTTTGGCTTATATCTCAAAAACGAAAGCATTTAGAGCAAATCTGACATGGGGTAAAAATGTTCATTAGGTCAAGATCTATCAGCCCTGAAATTTTCAGATGAATCAAACAAACCATTGTTGGGTTGCTGCCACTTAATTGGTAATTTTAAGGAAATTTTGCAGTTTTTGGTCATTATCTTGAATATTATTATAGATAAAGATAAACTGTAAACAGCAAAAATGATCAGCAAAGTAAGATCTACAAATAAGTTAATATGACCAAAATTGTCAATTGACCCCTTAAGGGGTTATTGTCCTTTAATGACAATTTTTCACAATTTGTTCATCACATTTGCTAACTTTAAAAAATCTTCTCCTCTGAAACTACTGAATGGATTTGGATGAAACTTAGCATGATTGTTCCTTAGATTATCCTGCACAAAGTGTGTGCTTCGATTTTTGATCCGTCAAAAAACATGGCCGCTGTTACTTAAAATAGAACAAAGGGGTCAAATGCAGTTTTTGGCTTATATCTCAAAAACGAAAGCATTTAGAGCAAATCTGACATGGGGTAAAAATGTTCATTAGGTCAAGATCTATCAGCCCTGAAATTTTCAGATGAATCAAACAAACCATTGTTGGGTTGCTGCCACTTAATTGGTAATTTTAAGGAAATTTTGCAGTTTTTGGTCATTATCTTGAATATTATTATAGATAAAGATAAACTGTAAACAGCAAAAATGATCAGCAAAGTAAGATCTACAAATAAGTTAATATGACCAAAATTGTCAATTGACCCCTTAAGGGGTTATTGTCCTTTAATGACAATTTTTCACAATTTGTTCATCACATTTGCTAACTTTAAAAAATCTTCTCCTCTGAAACTACTGAATGGATTTGGATGAAACTTAGCATGATTGTTCCTTAGATTATCCTGCACAAAGTGTGTGCTTCGATTTTTGATCCGTCAAAAAACATGGCCGCTGTTACTTAAAATAGAACATAGGGGTCAAATGCAGTTTTTGGCTTATAATCTCAAAAACGAAAGCATTTAGAGCAAATCTGACATGGGGTAAAAATGTTCATTAGGTCAAGATCTATCAGCCCTGAAATTTTCAGATGAATCAAACAAACCATTGTTGGGTTGCTGCCACTTAATTGGTAATTTTAAGGAAATTTTGCAGTTTTTGGTCATTATCTTGAATATTATTATAGATAAAGATAAACTGTAAACAGCAAAAATGATCAGCAAAGTAAGATCTACAAATAAGTTAATATGACCAAAATTGTCAATTGACCCCTTAAGGGGTTATTGTCCTTTAATGACAATTTTTCACAATTTGTTCATCATATTTGCTAACTTTAAAAAATCTTCTCCTCTAAAACTACTAAACCAAACTTCAACTGAATGATCAGTAGGGTGTATAAAATAAAGTTTGTGCTTTATTTTTTATTTCGTCAAAAAACATGGCCGTCATGGCTAAAAATAGAACACAGGGTAAAATGCAGTTTTTGGCTTATATCTCAAAAACTCCAGCATTTAGAGCAAATAAGATAAGAAGTTAAAGTATTTATTAGGTCAAGGTCTACCTGTCCTGAAATTTTCAGCCGAATTGGGTAACTGGTTTTTCAGGTATAATGCCCCTGAATTGATGATTTTAAAGAAATTTTGCAGTTTTTGGTTATTATCTTGAATATTATTATAGATACAGATAAACTGTTAATAGCAAAAATGTTAAGCAAAGTAAGATCTACAAATAAGTCAATTTGACCAAAATTGTCAATTGACCCCTTAAGGAGTTATTGCCCTTTAAAGACTTTTTTCACAATTTGTTCATCATGTTGACTTTCTTTAAAAAATCTTCTCCTTTGAAACTGCTGTATCAATTTCAGCCAAACTTAGGCTGAATGAGTTTCAGAGTATCTAGCATAAATTTTATATTTCATTTCCTTGTATGTCAGAAACATAGCTCCTATGGCTAAAATAGAACATAGGAGAAAATGATTTTTTTTTTGCTTTTGAAGAAAATAGGACGATTCAAAGAACATTTAAATAAATTGAAAAGCCAAAATAATCATTGATGAGAGATTTAACCAAAAAAATTAAGGTGAGCGATTCAGGCTCTTGAGAGCCTCTTGTTTGAATGAAGTATGTAAAATTTGGTTGACAATTTTGTGAATAAACCACATACGCCAAAACGTTGCAGATTTTGTCTGGATTGACTATTCATTTGCATCCATTGCTACACATCTTTTATTTCTAAACATATTTTCACTTTTGCATACAGATGCAGAATATTCCTTTTCAGCCTATCTTGTGTAATTTAACAGGGTCTTTTATACATGTGGCTCACTAACTGCTTTTTGTTCAAGTTAATCTTTTTAGACATTTGATATCTGGTGGAGAGTTGTCTTATTGGCATTGATCATACCCCAACTTTCTAATTTTCATATTACTGAAAGGTAACTGTATTTATTACCTTGAATTGAATAAATAACTACTTACAAAAACAATTCCACATGTAAAAAAAATAAATGAAACATAATTTCAAATGATACAATGTAGCTAGCCTTATGGAATATTTTGTATGTTGTGCACCTCTTTTCTCCTTTTAGTGACAGGGGGCCTATTTTGTATGGTTGGCTGCTTCATATCTGGTGATGGGATATACATTTAGTTATGCAGTGTTGAATACAAGTCCCCACCCCCCTAATTGATAGGAATAAACAAAACAAAAATTCTTTCACTCAATCTCAACAACAAGGCAAAAGTGAAGTAAATCAATATAAGCATACTACTGGTTCTGCTCGTTTTCTGCTCTTTGGTTGGGTTGTTATCTCTTTGACACATTGCCCATCTATATTCTCAATTTTAAAGATTATTCAAGTATGTGATATGTGATAAATATCCAAAAATGAGCTTATTTGATAGAATTCAGCCTTGATCCACAATTTCTTGAAAAAGTACCAAAGCAAAATACAACATGTGGGTACATGTCTAATTTACCAGGAAAAAAGTCGAATAATTCTGGAATGGCAAAACTTGAATTTTTTAAATTACACTCATGCAAAATAAAAGGGAAACACTTGAGGCCAGAGGGAAGATATAATATTCGGTTGTCAGAAGTATAAAATAAACGTGGAATCTTATTAATTATATAACAGTGAAATTGCTTAATACAAAATATTCATGAAAACAACCGAGTCAATAATCTGATTTTTTTTAATAAATATGGTGACATTTCACTTCTGCACTTTTTAATGTTGATGAGTCTCACATATTTAAAAAATCCTCTTGTTACTAAACTTTGGAGCCCATAGTCTGTTAAACTTTCATTTATTAAATCCTGCATTAGTTCAACAAAAATGTCCGCTTATAATCACTTGAACCACCTCGGATACCATTCTGTACATGAATATATCTCTCATAACAAATTTCATATAAATTGCTGATTCCAGGTATCAAAATTTTTATCCTCCAGTAAAATTATTCCTCTGACAGGATGTGTTGTCTACTGAAAATGAAATATTTTGTTATTAAATTAAGTTTGTTAATTCAATCAAAAAGTAATGAAGAATGGTAATTATAATATATTGTATTTCATTGTTATTGCCATCTATGACCTCAATACAGTCTGCTCAAGTCATTCTCTTATCTAAAAAAAAAACAGATGCTCCGCAGGGCACAGCTTTATACGACCGCAGAGGTTGAACCCTGAACGGTTGGGGCAAGTATGGACACAACATTCAAGCTGGATTCAGCTCTAAATTTGGATTGTGATTAAATAGTTGACACAGCATAGGTTTCTGACACAGAATGAATGTGGTCTAATGAACTTAAAAATTTTTTTTTGCCTTTGAGCAATTCACTATGCTGTTGAATATTAATCCTCTCAAAAAAATGTTTGAAGACATTTTCTTTTTATTTATGAAATCTGAAATGAAAAAAATTGACCCCCCCCCCCCCAATTTTTTTTCACATCCCCCTTTCCCTTATTACAAAACTGATCTAAATTCAAATTTCTAATGGAGTTTGCAACAATAACTACTCATTTAAATACATCATAAAATATTATATTAAAACGTAAAGAAAGTGCTTGTAATCACTGAATGGTAAAGATTGTTTTAATTTATCAGTTGGTAGTAAAAGTGAATATACATTGTATATTGTATAAAACAATGATTTAAGCTGATTCAACTACTATTCTGGACAAAGAAAGATAACTCCAATTGAAAATTCTTGCTATTGCACAATATTGTGCAATTAGATATTTCTTGCTATTGCGCAATACTGTGCAATTGAAAATATTTGCTATTGCACAATACTGTGCAATTGAAGATTTCTTGCTTTTGCGCAATACTGTGCAATTGAAAATTTCTTGCTATTGCACAATACTTAATATAAAAATTTTGGATCCTGATTTGGACCAACTTGAAAACTAGGCCCATAATCAAAAATCTAAGTACATGTTTAGATTCAGCATATTAAAGAAGCCCAAGAATTCAATTTTTGTTAAAATCAAACTTAGTTTAATTTTGGACCCTTTGGACTTTAATGTAGACCAATTTGAAAACGGGACCAAAAATTAAGAATCTACATACACAGTTAGATTTGGCATATCGAAGAACCCCAATTATTCAATTTTTGATGAAATCAAACAAAGTTTAATTTTGGACCCTTTGGGCCCCTTATTCCTAAACTGTTTGAACCAAAACTTCCAAAATCAATCCCAACCTTCCTTTTATGGTCATAAACCTTGTGTTTAAATTTCATAGATTTCTATTGACTTATACTAAAGTTATGGTGCGAAAACCAAGAAAAATGCTTATTTGGGCCCCTTTTTGGCCCCTAATTCCTAAACTGTTCAGACATCAACTCCCAAAATCAATCCCAACCTTCCTTTTGTAGTCATAAACCTTGTGTTTAAATTTCATTGATTTCTATTTACTTATACTAAAGTTATTGTGCGAAAAACCAAGAATAAAGCTTATTTGGGCTCTTTTTTGGCCCCTAACTCCTGAACTGTTGAAACCAAAACTCTCAAAATCAATCCCAACCTTTCTTTTGTGGTCATAAACCTTGTGTCAAAATTTCATAGATTTATATTTACTTAAACTTAAGTTACAGTGCGAAAACCAAGAAAATGCTTATTTGGGCCCTTTTTGGCCCCTAATTCCTAAAATGGTGGGACCAAAACTTCCAAAATCAATCCCAACCTTCCTTTTGTGGTCATAAACCTTGTGTTAAAATTTCATAGATTTCTATTCACTTTTACTAAAGTTAGAGTGCGAAAACTAAAAGTATTCGGACGACGACGCCAACGTGATACCAATATACGACCAAAAAATTTTCAATTTTTGCGGTCGTATAAAAATGGTCAGATTTATTAAAACGCTTTATTTGCATGGATATGATGCACATCATAAGAGTTAATTCCCTTATATTGTTTTTTTTTATCATAAAATAAATTTAAATTATGGTACCCTTCATTCTTGAAATTAGGTTTTAAATCCAAATGTAACTATCTTGACATTTATAAGGCATAGATAACAGAATAAAATCTTTAAACTATTAAAAGAATACCATTCGACCTTAAAGTCTGTGTATGATTCTTTTACGTATATCTCATTAATTATAATTTCCATCCTCAATTTATTCCATTGGCAACTTTTATATATAAAAAAGAATAATTTAGTATATAATTATGTCTGACTGTTAAATGTAGATATTTTCAGTCAATTCCCTTATGAAAACAGTCTGCATACCATGTATATTATGTTTTTGTTTCATATTTGTGGGATTGAAATCATAGCACACTGTAAATAAGTAACTGACTGTTTTTACCCTAAACAGACACTTTTGGATTACTTACCCATAATATATTCTAGTCCTATTGTTTTCTATCAAAATCATTTTGCTTTCAACATTACTGGACACTGGTCGTTGACATTCCATTTGATTACTGTTTTCTTGTTGTATGTATATCACACATACATGACATACACATGCACATGTACAAGTGTTTTTTGTTGCTATATAAAAGTCCTATGTATTGAATTTTTGATTCAAATTGAAAACATCTTTCTCCTTCCTGTAAATATAAAGCAAATGTACATACAATTACTAAATAAATTATATACTAAATTATTCAAAGCAAAATTAAACTTTGCATTGTTATTATCAACACATTAATACAAATTTGCCATATGAATTACCAAGAAAATACATGTTTTTACTAAGTATTATAAATAATTATGCCTCAAGCATTTTGCTCAATACATGAAAGTTAAAGGCAATAATGGGCAAAGAAAATATTTCCAAGTCTTGAAAAATTATTTTTTATGTATAATATAAAAAAGAAGATGTGGTATGATTGCCAATGAGACAACTATCCACAAAAGACCAAAATGACACAGACATTAACAACTATAGGTCACTGTACAGCCTTCAACAATGAGCAAAGCCCATACCGCATAGTCAGCTATAAAGGGCCCCGATAAGACAATGTAAAACAATTCAAACGAGAAAACTAACGGCCTTATTTATGAAAAAACGAAGAACAAATATGTAACACATAATCAAACGACAACCACTGAATTACAGGCTCCTGGCTTGGGACAGGCACATACATAAATAATGTGGCGGTGTTAAACATGTTAGATAACAATGTTTAATATCATAACATGGAGCAGATTTGTGTGTTAACAATCCTTTCGTTAACATTTTTATATTCAATTATATTATAGTGTACATAAATATCATAACATGTACAATACAAGCTAAAATTATATACATTTTGGGGGCACTAACAACCCAGTTTTTCTCAATTTAAATCCTGGAACCACCACTGTCATGACTATTGAGACCTTGTTGGAAAAAATTTGGTTGATTATATAGGGACTGAAGCATGATTGGAGCCCCCCCCCCCCCCCCCCCCCCCCCCTTTTATGAAAAGTTCTGGTTTTGCCACTGAAATTTGTTAGTTTCTGGTCTGACATGTAAATGTATGTCACTGTGTAAACTCTCAAATGGGTGACGGGTGATTGGTTAATTACAATGGGGATACTACATGTATCTGGTTTATTTTTTTATATATGGGAAAGAAGAGTATGGATAGTGAACCCCCATTGTCAGAAACAAGTGCCTATAATCCCTTTCCCTTTGTATTGTATCAATTTGTGTTCATAAAAGATTTAATTTTTATAGATAAAATGAGTGTACATGTATTATATAAATGAAATCAGGGACATATAAAAGTTCAAAGTTCTTTATTTTCCAATTAAGGGCCCCTGACGGCAATAATGACAACAATACACAATACATTCTGATTCTTAACACATAAACAATTAACATATAATGAGTTTTGTCTCTTGCTTGTTCATGTTGTTATAAGTGTCAAAAGTGTTGGCTGTTATGTTTTGTTTTTATATGTGTTCATATGTTTCAGCAATGATCCTTTTGTACTGGATTTTATCCTGAATAAAATTAGTTAGGTAGTTAGTTTATAATGAAGATAAAATTAATTGTTCGCAGATGAAATAGGAATTTATTTATATAAGACCAGGTATAAAGTAGCCAAGAGTTAAAGTGAATATGTCTTACATTCTAATGATTTAGTACATGGACGTCTTAACTTTGACGAGCAGCGAAATTCACCCACCCCACCCCCTTTTTTAGAGAACTTACAGTCGGCATGAAACATGATCATCCACGCTTTCATATTTGATTCGTTTTGGTCCGTATTTGCAGTTTCATGTTTACAATGTTCACAAAGTGATAGCGTGAATTATTTCGAGGGAGATCGTGAAGAACACTTTTTTAATTTTGTCTGTCCAGTTTGAAAACGGATGTTGACAGTGGGTATAATATTTCCGGAGACAAGGGCGGATACCCCAGACCGAAATCCGAATGTAGTAAAATAATAAAAGTGATAAATACTCGGATAAATAGTAAATTCATTACATGAAAAGGAAATGATGAAAACTTGGATTTCAATATTCATGATTCATAATCATATTATTTTACACTTTATTTTTGCCGTTTAAATCATTTCTTGGGATACGACTTCTTTGAAAATAATTACCTGCAATATCTGGAATAAAGCTTTATCTTTTATGTTATGTGGCACAAAGTTAAATCATCCAAGAATGTCATAAATGCAACTTTCAACGAGGAATGCTAAATCCGACGTCAAATAATGGCCGCCATTACGTGTTGACAACGTCGTCTAGTGAACCGTATCACTGAGCGCCGAAATCCTTACTCAGGCGCTTCCGGTTGTCCTACTGAATTGAGACAATATATGTTAAGTGTTACAGTGACAATTTGTTAATTCAATTATCTAACCTTTTACATTTCTTTGTGTTCAATTAACTCTTGTTAAGAGGGCTTGCGGGTATAAATATTTTTTTTTAAATAAACATTGTAGGATTTCACTATATTTTTCTATAAATGAACTTTATCATATACTTAATAGAAAAATAAAATAAGAAAATTGGGTCACCATTCATTTAAGCTCTAAATTTGCCTTCGAAAGAAACATACATTTTTTGTACAGGTACTTTTTTTCTGTTGAACTAATAGGAGAAATAGAGGTAATATCAAAATAAAAATAGAACTAAATTACAGAAATCCCTTAAATTTTACAATAGTTAAGTTTAAGTACAGCTTATTTGAAAAAAATAATAAAATGTATAGGTCACCAATCAGTAAAAAAAGATATTTCAATTTTAGATAAAAATTGCTTTTCTGCACAAAAGGGAGATAATTTGGAGCTTTTTCAATGACATATACATTTTAAAAGTCATCTGGGGCCAAAACGAATTGATTTTTTTTGTTGATTTTTGTACCATATGATAGAGTAACAACTAATAGAATATGAAATGAAATTTGTAATAGAAAAAAAAAAAAGATTTGCTGAAATTTTTGTACCCTTGAGCAGACTACACGAATGAATTTTATTTTTACAGGACATTCGGTCTGGTAAGCATCCTAGCTTTACCAAACCGAATGAAATTTTACCAGACCAATTTTTTTTACATCTAATTGTATATTATCCGACAAAAACCATATGACTTTGTTATGCCCTACTCGTCCCCAAAATGCACAAAAACAAAATGATGTAACGAGAGGGTATATTGTTATGAAAGTTGTGCACAATTGCTTGAATGCATTTCAGTGAAGAGTTATGTCCCATTTTATTGGATTTTGACAATGTTTGTGAACTAAACATAATTTAGTGTTTCTGTATAAAATATTATTTCCTGTTTCTTCTTTCTTTTTCATATATCTTTTGGTTTTCAATTCTAGTGTTTATATTTCATAGCTGAATTTTGTGATCTGCTTGGATTTTTATTCATTTATTGTATTTAATCGGCAAACCCGGAATTATCCTTATCCTTTCCCAGAATCTGATCCGGTTTTATTTACATTTCCGGTTGTGGCAATGATGGCAGCCATTGTTATTTTTGACAGTCAGATATGTTTTTACCCAGATTTACACATTACTGGTTGGTGATTTTCGGCATAAAGCTAGCATTGGAACAAAATAAACATCGCTGTGATGAATAATAAAGATGAAAATGAATTTGAGATCGTTTGTCAATTTTGCTAGAATGTTAGAAAAATCCATGAAAAAAAAACACCGGATATTCGGACCGGAATTCAACAAAATTTTACCAGACCGATCCATTATTCACCGGATTTGTCCGACGGTCCGACGTATTTTGTGTGGTCTGCTTGAGTCTCCTTAAATATATGTTTGTTGTAATGGAAATCACTTTGATGATGACAAGTTAATATGTTGGACACAAATCCTTTTCTATAGATACTGTTTTTAGCTCACCTGACCTGAAAGGTCAAGTGAGCTTTTCTCATCACTTGGCGTCCGTCGTCCGTCGTCCTGCGTCCGTCGTCTGTCGTCCGTCGTCCGTAAACTTTTACAAAAATCTTCTCCTCTGAAACTACTCGGCCAAATTCTACCAAACTTGGCCACAATCATCCTTGGGGTATCTAGTTTAAAAAATGTGTGGCGTGACCCGTCAAACCAACCAAGATGGCCACCATGGCTAAAAATAGAACATAGGGGTAAAATGCAGTTTTTGGCTAATAACTCAAAAACCAAAGCATTTAGAGCAAATCTGACAAGGGTGAAATGGTTGATCAGGTCAAGATCTATCTGCCTTGAAATTTTCAGACGAATAGGACAACCTGTTGTTGGGTTGCTGCCTGTGAAATGGTTATTTTAAGGAAATTTTGCAGTTTTTGGTTATTATCTTGAATACTATTATAGATAGAGATAAACTGTAAACAGCAATAATGTTCAGCAAAGTAAGACCTACAAATAAGTCAACATGACCAAAATTGTCAGTTGACCCCTTAAGGAGTTATTGCCCTTTATAGTCAATTTTTAACAACTTTTCGTCATTTTTTGTAACTTTTCTAAAAATCTTCTTCTCCAAAACTACTTTGCCAAATTTAACCAAACTTGGCCACAATTATCATTGTGGTTTATAGTTTAAAAAATGTGTCCGATGACCCAGCCTGCCAAACAAAATGGCCGACATGGCTAAAATTAGAACATAGTGGTAAAATGCAGTTTTTGCTTTATATCTTTGAAACTAAGACATTTAGGGCAAATCTTTCAAGATTTAAATGTCCATCAGAATAAGATATATCCCCTCACAAATTTTGAGTTGAATCGGACAACCTGTTGTTGGGTTGCTGCCCTAAAATTGGTGATTTTAAGGAAATTTTGCAGTTTTTGGTTATTATCTTGAATACTATTATAGATAGAGATAAACTGTAAACAGCAATAATGTTCAGCAAAGTAAGATCTACAAATAAGTCAGCATGATCAAAATTGTTAGAGGACCCCTTAAGGAGTTATTGCCCTTTATAGTCAATATTGAACAACTTTTCGTCATTTTTGTAACTTGTATAAAAATCTTTTCTAAAACGACTTGGCCAAATTTAACCAAACTTGGCCACAATCATAATACTAGGGTATCTATTTTAAAAAAAAGTGTCTAATGACCCCGCCTACCAACGAGGATGGCCGACATCAGTAAACACATTAACAGGTGAGCGACACAGGCTCTTGAGAGCCTCTAGTTGGTTATTATCTTGAATATTATTATAGATAGAGATAAACTGTAAACAGCAAAAATGTTCAGCTAAGTAAGATCTACAAATGAGTCAACATGACCAAAATGGTCTGTTGACCCCTTTAGGAGTTATTGCCCTTTATAGTCAATTTTTAACCATTTTTCGTAAATCTTAGTTATCTTTTACAAAAATCTTCTCCTCTGAAACTACTGGACCAAATTAAACCAAACTTGGCCACAATCATCATTGGGGTATCTAGTTTAAAAATTGTGTCCGATGACCCGGCCAACCAATCAAGATGGCCGCCATGGCTAAAAATAGAACATAGGGGTAAAATGCAGTTTTTGGCTTATCACTCAAAAACCAAAGCATTTAGAGCAAATCTGACATGTGGTAAAATTGCTTATCAGGTCAAGATCTATCTGCAACAACAAAAGAAAGAGAGTTTTTAACGACCTCACTGGCTATACAACCCTTGCACAATCAACTGAATTTTGCAGAAATCATTAATAGGATAGATTGCCCTTATATGATAATTTTTTATTACCTTTTTGTTTTTTTTGGCAAAGTGGGGGGGGGGGGGGGGGGGGGGGGGTTTGCGCAACAACAAAACTACTTCACAACTTTCTCATTACTTTGCATTTCTTGTTAGATAAATTTTACAAAAATTCTCCCCTGAAACAACTGTTGAATTTAAACAAACTTGGTTTAAATCACCACTAGGATATCCAGGGACCACTGTGTATGATGACCCTGCCTGCCCACATGGCTGAAATAAAACATAGGTTTCAAATGCACTTTTTAGTATTATATCTCTGAAACTAAACGACAGTACAACAGTTGCATTTATCATGCAACAATTGTAAATAAAAATATCAGGTGAGCGACACAGGGTCCTTGGACCCTCTAGTTTTATAAGCTTTTGTATGTTTCGAAGTCAGATTAGGTCTTAGACCTGGTACTGTTCGAACCTTGCTATAAATAAGATTTAAAGTATTGGTATTCCGTCTTTGAATTACTATAACACGGAAAACTCCAGGTTATATTTCTAATAGTTCAAATGTAACCAAATTGATACCATGATGTTCCTTAGGGTATCTACATGTACTTAAGAAAGTCATGATGTTGCTAAAAATAAAACATATGGAAAATATGCAGTTTTTGGCTTAGATCTTAAAGTGAAAAGATCAGCAGGTCAAGGTTTATCACCTGTGATATTTCATGTATTTGTAGAATTTGCGACAATCCATTTAGAAGTTAATGTCCATTTAGAAGTGTTGAATTTTTAGAAAACTACAAAGTACTTATATTTCTAAAACTAAATGCAAATATGACAAATTTAGAATTTATCAGAAGGTCAATCAATTTTTATCTCTTGCAAATTTTAAAGAAAAATTGACAACCCTTTTTAATGTTATTGCCCCTGAAAATTTCAGTTTTTATAAACTTATGATTGAGAAAATAGGATTTATAAGCGTAAAATACTGAAATTGGCTTATATCTCTAAAATTAAAGTAGTTAGCAGCAGGTCCAAGTCAATCACCATTTTAGATTTCAGAAACATCTGACAATCCGTTTAGGAGTTATTGCCCCTGAGATGTCAAGTTCAAAGTCATTGGCTTGTATCTAGATATCTGGAGTAGTAAGTGCTAATCTGACTGGTTAGAATTAATCATGTAGTCTAAGGTCTTCTATCTCCTGTTTAATTTTCAGAGAAATTGAACAATCCATATTGTAAAATTTCACAGATTTTGATTATTATCTTTAAATTGTAAAAGAAAGAGAGAACTTGTAGGCTGTGAAAATGTCAAAAACAATCTTAAAAGATCTTTTTAAGAGAATACATTAATGGGTATCTTACAAAAAGTGTGATTTAGTTTTGCTATCAAACGGAACACCATCTAACAATATAATAAAAATATTGATAAAAAATCTTCAGTTTAATACGAGGCCAAATTCAATCTGAAAATATTCAAATACATGTATCCTGTGTGACTGGATTACTCTAACACATTATCTTTTAACATAATACAACTTGATAGTAACTTTTATGAAATGCAGAACCAAAAGCTTCATTCAAATTAAAATTGGGGACATTTTGAACCACAAAAAAAAACCCACTATCTGAAAGTATCAATTTGGGGAGATGGGAAGTAGTAACAAACATTGAGTCAAACCAGACATTATAGATTTAACAAACTGATATTTATCCATAAAATTACAGATAACAACAGAATCAATTTTTAATTATTTACCAATGAGATTAAAGGGACTTTGAAGTAATTGATTTTATACCATGTTTATTTTTTGAATTTAAAACATTATTATTTCAGTATGATAACACAGTGCTATTGAAATGACATCAAAAACGGTGAAGTTAAGTTTGTCCAGTATAGAGGCTGATGAAGGAGATGGAGCTGTGGTTAGAAGAAGTATAGGAAGACCAGAGGTAACAATCATGGTGTTTAGGCAACTTCAACTTAAACAAGGTGACCATTAAGGCAGTTTTGACCATACATACAAATGCATTATACGTAATATTTTAAGATGAGTAAATAAATGGAGAGATGACTAGAAGTTTTAAAACTTATGGATGATTGGGTATGGGTGGTCAACATGGCCACTTTCTTTGTTATTAGTGGATGTAATAAGATGTGATATATGTGCCAATGAGACAACTCTCCATCCAAGTGACAATTTGTAAAAGTTAACCATTATAGGTCAACGTACGTTCTTCAACCAGGAGACTTGGCTTACACTAAACAGTATGCTATAAAGGGCCCATAAAATAAGTGGTCCGAGAACACAGTTATTTCGTAGTGCATTTCTTTTAGACCATAAATTCAAATTATAAAAATTGCACCTGCTCTTTCTTTAAAAGATTTTTACAGTGTAGTGTACTACCAGTGAGACAAATAATATCAAAATTATAGAAACTTCTACCAACTCTAACTCAAAATATTGACAATTTTGTGTTAAGGGGGTGTAAAATTCAGTTTGACAGCTTCAGACGTGATAAAATTTGACCTTTTTACACTGGACCAAATCACTACTTAACATAAAGATTCAGCACCCAAATTTTTTTAACATGTAATAACATCCCCCTACTTAATATTTCATGCATTTAATATCAAGAAATAAATTTGGGAAAGTGTATTAAATAAAACATGCAAGTTATACACTGTTTACACTAGGGTCTATATTCGTAGACAACGAAAACCAAAGGACGATAACTGTGTCCTTGGACCAAGTTGTGTAAACTCATTCAAACAGGAAATCCAGAGGTCTAAAATATATGTAAAATGAGAAACACTTATGAACCACATCAACAAAGGTCAACCACTGAACATCAGGTTCCTGACTTAGGACAGGTGCAAACAAATGCAGCAGGTTTAAACGTTTTAATAGGAACTAACCTTCACCCTTACTTGAACGAACCTGGATTTGATAATTGGAATACAGTTGAGCCAAACAATAGTATAGTTAAGTTCAGTTTTTATCCATGGTCCAACAAGATATTAATCAATGGCTCTTATTAATTTTAAATGCTTTTTTTGTGTAATCTAAAAAAATGCTTATCTTAACTTTTTTACCCAAGATGTTTAAGCATCACGGTACCCTTATCCTGTTGAAATTGAAAATGTTTTGTATCGTTTACCATTCTGCTGTTTAAAAAGTTCCTCTTTGTCAGGAATCTATTCGAATTTTGTACTTGATGTTTCGTTCACAAGATTGATAACTACTGTCATTATAACGATCCTCATTATTGTCAATTTAAAATGACAGCTCAAATTCCTATTTATAAAAATAACAACAAATAAATCAAGAAACTAAAGACAAATGCAAGCTTTGGCAGGAATGATAAGAATATGTAAGAGTTAAACATGTTTCTGATGCAGATCAAAAATTTTAAAGAGAAGGGCCCCTATGTCACCTGACAAGCTTACATTTGGAGCAATTATGAAAAGTCTATGCATTTATCACATATATAGCTCCAGGTGGGCTCTTTTCTGAATACACAACCCCCAAACTTTACTTTTAATGTAAAACAGTACATCATTGTTATAAAGCTAAAGATCATATATTATATACATATGTATAAAATAAAATATTGCTACCAACCCTACTTCTATACACATACTTTTCTAGTTGGGTTAAATGGTCATGCAATTTACAGTAATACTTCAGTTGTATAATTTCTCATTTCAGTTAAAACTGCTAGATCCATTTTTAATGTTAGATGAATTTAAAGTGAAACCACCTGCAGGATTTCCTGATCATCCACACAGAGGATTTGAAACAGTAAGTGTCACTCTTAAAAAGTTGCACTACCTTTTTTGATATATGGGTTTGTTCTCTTTTTCTCACAATAATTCTTGGAAAAAATTGAGAAAAAAAACATGGAAAAAGCAACAAAATTTAAAGAATTGAATTGAATTCTAAATTTGTCAGTTAAATCTTAAATGTAAGCAGGACAATAGCAATGGAATAAAAATGAATTTGTTAAACTTTGTAATTGTTTAATTTTTTTATTGTCACGTGAGACTATTACTACATGAACATATTTTAGTTTTTGTATGATTATTTTACTTATTACAGGTGTCATATGTTCTGAAAGGTACAGGACAGCATGAAGATTTTTGTGGCCATAAAGGTGCTTTGAATAGTGGAGATGTACAGGTATTTTATAGATATAAGTGTATTACTTTGAAAAAAAATAATTAATTTATGATTTGTTGTCAAATTCACTTAAAATATTAAATGTAATTAAAAAGTTAAATTTTCATCATTTTACTGTAGAATTTTGGTGTTACAATGAAACATTACAGTTTTGGATTTTAATGTTCTCTTTTTGTTTATGTTATACAGCCATAAAATGATCTGAAACTAAAAATTGTGAATAACACAAAATCATAACTAGTTCATATATGTTTAGAAGTTTAGAAGTACAAACATTACTGTAATAAGATTTTCACAACAAAAGAATATTTTGTAATTATCTTTTTGCTTGGGGAAAAAATAGCAAAATTGCACATGTGTTCTAAAATAATCCAGCTTAAAATTACCTATTTTTATCTGATCTTTTAAATCTGCTTTTGATATTACTACAGTCATAGTCATTAAGTCAAAACTATCATTTAACAATTTGGCGTTACTGGGTAGCATTTTCAAAATGTTGTGATTGGTTAAAAACGTTCTAAACAATGGTAATTAAACCAGTGACGTAAACTTATTTTCATTTTGCAGTATGAACAATGAGATTACCCATAGTCCTTCAGATTCTGACAAATTCTGAAAACCAAAGTTTTATGTAAAAAAACAATTTAAATTATTATACTGTCTCCTTTGACTTTAATTGGACAGGGCTTGGACAGCCATTTAATCTAAAGGTCATCTTTTTCTAACATAAAGACACGCATCTATTTGAAGATTATAAAACCAATTTCATATTGGCTCATAAGAATCCTAGACATAAATGTATTTATGTCCCATTTATATGCCCCATTTATGGGCATTATGTTTTTTGGTTTGTGTGTCCGTCTGTCCATATGTTCGTCTGTACCGCTTCAGGTTTAAGTTTTTGGTCACATAGTTTTTGATGTGGGTCCAATCAACTTGAAACTTAGGAAACATGTTCCCTATGATAATGATATGATCTATCTAATTTTAATGCCAAATTAGAGTTTTGATCCCAATTTCAGGATCTACTGAACATAGAAAATGATAATGTGAGTGGGGCATCTACGTACTATGGACACAATAATACAAGGAAAAATTTACCTCTAATATGGTTTATTTCAGTGGATGACTTGTGGACGTGGTATAGTACATTGTGAGATGCCTCAGGGAACAGATGAGGCTCATGGTTTACAGTTGTGGGTGAACCTAGCAAAAAAAAATAAAATGATTGAACCAGCCTACCAGGAATTATTAGATAAAGATATCCCAAGGTCAACAGAAAATGGTACCACCATCAAGGTCATTGCTGGTAAAGCATTTGGCAAAACAGTAGGTTCATTATCTTTTAAATAATTTGTCTAAATTTGTAAAAGATTCCTAAATTGATTTCTGATCTCTTTCTTATATATGCTTGCCTCAACTAAATGTTATGAATCTTTTACAAAATGCTTATTACCACAAAACACTGATCAACTCGAAGTATGCATTTTGGCAGCATCACTTTTACTTTCTAAAGTTGTGCCCATAAACAAATGGAAAAAATTGCTGAATTTTATTTTTCTGTTCTTTAACTTCAGTTTGTCTAAACCAACTGCTATGACACTTATACATAATGTTTATTCTACAAAACTCAGATCAAGTACAAATTTGACTTTTACAGTTTGTTCTTGAGTTATGTCCCTTCATAACAATTATTTGCAATGGGGGAAACATCAAAAAATTGAGTTTTGATTTTTTTTTTACACTTATGAATGTGTTTTTCAGTCCCCTATGTATGCAAGAACACCTACCATGTACCTAGATTTTGATGTTTATGTATGTGTTTTTCAGTCCCCCATGTATACAAGAACACCTACCATGTACCTAATTCTTGATGTTCAATTACGTGTTTTTCAGTCCCCCATGTATACAAGAACACCTACCATGTACCTAGATTTTAAAATGCAGAAAGGATCCAGTGTTGATCAACCTATACCAACAGGCTGGAACAGTTTTATATATGTCTTGTCAGGATCGGCTCAATTTGGTAACATACTTTCTACTTTTAACACATGGATGTGTCCTTTCAGTTTCAGGATATGTTTGTGGTAAAATATTGACTGTATTTTGATTGATTGATTGATTGACTTCAAGTAGCATATGCTCATTATTTTAATTGTACTGTATAAAAGCATATCGATCTCTAAATGCAAAAACAAAAGTCAATTTATAAATGAAGTATGTTATGTTCTACAATCAAAACTTTTATAGCTGACTATGCAGTATGGGCTTTGCTCATTGTTGAAGACCGTACGGTAACATTTCTGTGTCATTTTGGTCTCTTGTGGAGAGTTGTCTCATTGGCATCATACCACATCTTCTTTTTTTATATTTATAAGAAGAAAAGTTTATAATTTACATTTAAACAATAGGAACAATACTGAGGAGGCAATAAAGTATCAGCAGTAGAATAAAACAAACTAGACCATGGCAAAAAAAGAATAGACAAAACACTATACAGAAAATTTTAAATTCTACGACACAAACCACCTTAACTTACTTAATTATATATTATATTTCAGGTACCTCTGAAAAACCTACCACTGGAAAACCTTATGACACCTTAGTACTTAGTGAAGAAGGAGATTGTATACATATTTCTAACCTAGTAAGTTAATATGCACAAAGTTTATGATAAAGGATTTCAGATAAATACAAATATTGGCTTAAGCTTACACAATGTGAGGGATGTCATAAAAGTTAATCTTTTAAAAAGAGCTATTCTTAGTTCCTTTAAAAATTAGACTTATTTCAGTAATATTTTGGCTAAATTAAAAACACAAGTGATCAGATTTTATAGCCCATGAAAATCCCATGAAAAGTTGATATGTGTAACTAAAACATTAATGCTTTATTAAAGTGCATATATTCAATATTAAACTCTGAAAAATGGTGAACTTTTTATAAACGTATGATTTTATGGTCATTTGGCCTTAAATTGTACCTTATTTTTTATCATCACTTGGCGTCCGGCATCGAATGTCGTTGGCGTAAACTTTTTACATTTTGAACTTCTTCTAGAGAACCACTGACTAGAATGAAACTAAACATGGAATGAATGTTCCTTATGATGTGCTGACCAAGTGTTGGTACTTGGTAGCCAATCCATCATCCAAGATGGCCGCCAGCGGTGGACTTAGTTTAACAAAGGACCCTATGGGAAATACATACAAATTTCTTCTTTTAGAGAACCATTGAATAGAATAAAACCAAACATAGTATGAATGTTTCTTTTGAGGTGCTGACCAAGTGTTGTGACTTTGTTGCCAATTCATCATCCAAGATGGCGGCTAGCTGGGGACTTAAGTTTAACATAGGACCCTATGGGAAATGCATACAAATGACTTCTTTTAGAGAACCACTGAATGGAATGAAACCAAACATAGCATGAATGTTCCTTATGAAGTGTTGACCAAGTGTTGTTACTTTGTAGCGGATCCATCATCCAAGATGGTTGCCCGCTGGGGACTTAGTTTAACATAGGACCCTATGGGAAATACATACAAATGTCTTCTTTTAGAGAACCACTGAATGGAATGAAACCAAACATGGCATGAATGTTCCTTTTGAGGTGCTGACCAAGTGTTGTTACTTTGTCGCCAATCCATCATCCAAGATGGCGGCGAGCTAGGGACTAAGTTTAACATAGGACCCTATCATACAAATTTCTTCTTTTAGAGAACCACTGAATGGAATGAAACCAAACATAGTATGAATGTTCCTGATGAGATGCTGACCATGTGTTGTTACTTTGTAGCCGATCCATCATCCAAGATGGTTGCCAGCTGAGGCTTAGTTTAACGTAGGACCCTACAAGAAATGCAAACAAAAGTCTTCTTCTAGAGAACCACTGAATTGAATGAAACCAAACATAGCATGAATGTTGCTTTCTTATGAGGTGTTGGCCAAGTGTTGTTACTTTGTAGCCAAATTTTATCTTTTTTTATATGATTTCAAAAACCCAAGTAGAGTCAGGTGCGTGGTCAGGTGAGCGATACAGGCTCTTGAGAGCCTCTAGTTTTCAATTGAAAAGTAATTTTATGTTTTACAGGAATCCGATACCTGCCATTTTGTGTTGATTGGTGGACAGCCTTTAAATGAACCAGTTGCTCAGTATGGTATGTAGTTAAAACTTAATGATGTAGATATAAGAAATGTGGTATGAGTTCCAATGACACAACGCCCCATACCAGTCACAATTTGTAAAAGTAAACCATTATAGTTCAAAGTAAGGTCTTCAACACAGATCCTTGGCTCACATTGAGTTACAGCAATCGATAAAGGGCCCCAAAAATGACTAGTGTAAAACCATTCAAACGGGAAAATCAATGATCTAATCTATATGAAAAACGAGATAAAATGAAAAGCACTTATGAAACACATTAACAACGACAACTACTGAACATCAGGTTTCTGACTTAAGACAGGTGCAAACAAATGTAGCAGGATGAGGATGTCCTTCCTTCATAAAAAATATGTGAAAATTCAAAATTTAGACCTTGGGACAAATTATAATTAAATTGATGTGGTACAGATACTAAAGCATAACACATGGGGTGACCTTACTGTACCATTACTGGTAATGTAAACCAACTAATTATCAAGAGTCACTTATTTTCGCTACTTTTGTGAGAATCAACACAACACGAAAAAATAAATCATCAAGAAATTTTAAACTTGGATCTCTTCTTGTCTTTACATCAAGTACATGTAAAAATTGTGAAATTAAAATGCTGCAAAAAAAGTATCTGCCAAAATAGGTTGGTTTACAGTATTTTATAATACAGAAGAACTCACCTACTCCTGTATATCTAAATGTGATGAAGTGTTGTTTTATAAAAAGAACAAACTGTACATACTCCTAGTTTTGCCTTTAAAATAATAATTACAATTTTCTGTTAAATAATAATCGGTTGAATTGGTTTTTTTGTATAGTAATTCTAAATTGAAGTTAATTGACATATTACCATAGATATATTTATAAAATAATTCAATCTTTTTTCACTATCTATTTAATACAACCATCAATTTTTACAAATTAAATAATTGATATAATTGGTTCATTTTGGATATGATTTATAGGTCCGTTTGTTATGAATACAGATGAAGAAATAGAACAAGCCTTATTAGATTACAAATTAGGACAGAATGGTTTTGAGAATGCCAAGACATGGAAATCAGAATATTTGAAGAATGGATGAATCCTGCCATAGAACCAACCAATATCTGTGATAGATACTTTTATCTCACCGTTATTTATTAATGCACTTGTAGAGAGTTATAGAGAAAATACTGCTGCCATCAACAAATATAATTGCACTGAGGAACTTTTTTCTTTTATCTTACCTTTAAGAAGAATACAACCAATTTCTGTTTACTCTCTTTGCAGGTTGAATTGTGTTCAGGCTATAGTCTGACCAGTTATCTCCCCAGAATTTTCAAATACCACGTTAGAAATTTACATAGTACTATTTTTCAAAAAATATATAGCACCATGGTCTTTATACATTCTATTATAAAATCATCCCATGATTGCACCATGGTAGAAAATATAGCACCAGGGTACCACATTGCTTTAATGCCTTGAGGAGAACACTGCTGACTACAGCCTTTTTGTATTTATTGTATTTGTACATGCTTTGTTTTCATCAGCTGTAATGAACAAATACGGTTATATAATGAAAATAAACTAATATTTTATGAGTGATTTATTTAATGAATTTTTACAAATAGAAAAATATTGTCATGAAAATGAAAACCTTGTATCCTGCTTTATATAAATACATTAAAAAAATCCAAAGTGGTGAAAATAAATCACCCCAAACTTCGCTAGCAAGGACTAAACTGGAAATTGGAATCTGCAATAATAAGTTGGTTTGCAATATGTATCAAAAATAGCATTATAAAAATTCATTCTTTGATTAAAATTGCAACATTTATGTTCAACATTTTCCATTTAACTTCCTACTTTCTAATTATTTAACCTATTAAAACATAAATATTTGTCATCTACATGTACCCCCAGTTTATGGGATGAATGTATTCCAGTAGTTGTAACATTGAAATTGTTAATAATTGAGTAGATTTGATTAGTTGATATTAGACTGTTAATGGTTGGAGCATTTTCACTATAAAATATGATCAGTGTTACAGTATGTTGCTCAGTAGGACCATTGTTGTTTTGTTATGATTTTGTATTTTTCTCTAGTCAAATGAAATAATAGCCAAATCAGCTGATTCATCAAAATATGTACTTATGTATGATCTCTTTCATGGCCAAGACTTAACTATTTTTAGCATAAATAATATCATTATGAATCTCTCCATAAACATTTAAGTTTTCTCGTAAACTTTTTACAAAAATCTTTTACTAAGAGATTTAATAGCCTAGCCATTATAATTAAATGACAGGTATGCTTTTAAAGTATTTGAAAAAAAGGAATTGCATAAATATGTAAAAACAAATATATGCATACTTTGGGTTCATTATTATTTATAGGTTTTAATAATGGGAGATTTTATGGAACACATGAAATACATGTACTAAAGTTTCAGTATACAGATATCAATAGTTAACTGCACACTGCTAGAAAACAAAGAAATATTCATGCCAATGTTAAAATCTATAATAATGTTATACAAATGGACAGGCAAAAAAGATTTGAAAAACATTGATAAACAAAATTTTAATCTGCTTACCATGTCCCTGTAATCAGGTGGTGTGCAGAAAATGAAAAAAAAAATAATGAATAGATTCATTTAATAAAAAGATATAATACATACATGTTATAGGCCTTTTTCAATAAAAGTATACATTGTTATGGATTTACCAAGCAGATAGTACAGATGAATTTTGTATGCCAAACTCTGTAGTCTCATCCAGTATATATGTTAATGATTTTTTTAAATGAATGTTTTAATCGCCTGTCTTGCTAAATTTGTATTTTACACATTTTTAATGTAGAAATAAGCCTTTTATTTGTACAATTTTTTACTTGCTGTTAGTGTAAAAATGATATTTTTTGTAATTATCGCCTTAAACTTCATTTTATTAAAATTTTATGCAGAAATATAAAATATTGTTGTGTTTTATCACAAGGGTTTAGAAACATATGGTGATAAATTAAAAAGTATGAATTTTTTGTGAGCAGTGAAAACCTAATTTTATTTCAAATATACTGTGGATTCATTATTTTTTGTTGGACACCAATTTTCAGGGATATCTTGGATTCAGGTGAACCACGAATTTAAAAGTTTAACAAATTACAAATTGTTTGTAGGCTTGTATGCAGACTTTGGCAGAACCACTAAATTAAATGTCCACGAAAGTGTAAGTTTTGTTCAATCCATGAAAATTGGTACCCACGAAAATAGATGAGCCCACAGTACCACATTGACTACAATCAACTGGCAGTAAACATTGGTTGTCAGTTTGGCTGTGTGGGATGTATAAACATTGACTACTATCAACTGGCAGTAAACATTGGTTGTCAGTTTGGCTGTGTGGGATGTATAAACATTGACTACTATCGACTGGCAGTAAACATTGGTTGTCAGTTTGGCTGTGAGGGATGTATAAATTCTCATCTACATGTTAATAATTGTGGACTTTAGATCTAATGCCTTGTAAAGAGATAGTCCTATGCACTCTGCACAAAAAAAAACAACCTTGCAACAACTCTTGACAGGTCTATAGGTTATCTGTTGTAGGGCTCAATTTCTGTTCCCTACCCAAACATACCCTTATTTCCAGTGACAGTTACTTTCTTCATCAGGTTGCCCTACCCTTCCTTGAAGAACCAACCTATTGTATTATTTTATTATGGTAAGCAACAATCATCTCGAATGTATAATTTCATATCTCCGAGGCAAATTCTGAACAATAAAGAGATTATAACAATGACTCTTGATTTGCCTAATCAATCCAAACCCCTCGTTTATTATAATTGCTTTCAACCAAAAAAACAAGTAAAATTCTCATCGAATAAAAAGCTATTGTAATGCAGAAGTGGAAAGTAAGCAACTATAAATCCTAAAAGAATAATAGATCAAATGTACATGAAGCAACAAAATTTTGTAATTATCAAGCAGAGTTATCTCCCTTGTTTTGAAATTAGCAAAAATAAATAAAAACATTTTGAACATCAACCAATCCTGTAGAAAAGAAGGTTATTAAGAAATTAAATTGACAAAATTGATATTATTATATTATTTAGTTTTTAGACATTTTCTAGATCAAAATAAGGAGATGAGGTACAATTGCTAAGTCATTATTGATCATTATTTATGTTCTAGAAAATGAACCATAACATGTTTTTATATATACTAAATGACTTGCTGACCATAGTATGATAAGTCTATCATAGCTAACAAAGACTTAATTCAAACAAATGATTTTTTGAAAATTTCATTTATTATAGAGAACTTCTTAATTAGATCTGGAAAAAACATATTGCAGGTAAGTTTAATTTTTCATTTTTAATCACTTAGTTCAAATAATTATGATGTCTTGCAAGGTTATTTTAATTTTTTCTGGGACACCTCCTTTTAAGACGTCATAATTATTTGGACTAGGTTTGACTGGGGTATAGAAATAAAGTAATCCCTGGACTAAATTCTCCTTTTCATAGAGTTTGACAAGCACTGGTAGGGAGTTTGACTGTAGGATGTATAGATTCACAGCCATATCCAGTTGGAATAGAAATATGATTATCCCTGGACTTCTCCTTTCCAACAGTTAAACCCTTGGTAAGGGAGCTACCATTTGTTTTCTTTTGGAAGTGGGGTGGGGGTAGGATATAGTTTGAAAAAAAAGACAGGACAAGAGTGAGTTTGATTTTTAAAAAAAAGGTGCAACTTGGCTTAAAAAGGCAGGATGACAATTTATGTGAAAAAAGGTATCGAAAGACAGGATAAACTAATAAAGAAAAAAACAGGTCACAATAGAGTGAAAAATAAAAAGGCAGATAGAGATTGCAACTAAAATTGTTACTTTTGTATTAAAATTCACCAACAAATTCTTGCATTATTTGTGGGAGTTAAAAAAGAAAAGAAGAGAAGATACAACATGTGAAATCAAATTCAAATTTGGATTTTTTTTTATTTGATGATTTATAAAATCATTTTATGATAGTAAGTTTATTGAAAAATGTGCATGTATATGAATTCATTTGATATTGTTTATTTTCAATAAGAAATTCAGAAGCCTTCCTTTTATTAGCATAACATTGATTTATCATGGAACACTTAGTAATTTATTACTGAAATAGGCAATACATTCATAGTTTTTTATGATTTTTTATAATACCTTATGCAGTAACTTATTGACTACACACATGAAAAAAGCAGTGAGAAAAACCTGATATTGTCACTCCAAGAAAGTTTAATTTTCAATAATTTTGTGGTATTCTAAAGATTGGGAATTTAAAAGAGAATAATAAAAAATCAAAATGGTGAGAAAGTTGAACTGGTAAAAATTATAAGATTTAATATTTGAAATTAGAGACATGATCAAACATTAGTTTGCAATTATTGATACATTTTAGAGGCAAAAAGAAAATTGTGTGTACTGGTATGTCAGCCCGTAGTGTCAGGAAATCTGTAGTCAGTGTGGAGCAGGATGAAGGAGTTGGTGCTAGAGTTAGGAGGAGTATTGGAAGAAGGGAGGTAATTCACTTTTAATTTAACAACCCAATAAAATAGTTTACATGCTGAGAGCAATTGACACCAAATTATAATAGAGAATGGAAATTTGGATTATGTCAAAGAAACAACAACCTGACCAATGAGCAGATAACAGATGAAGGCCACCAATGGGTCTTCAACTCACCAGGAGGTGGCCCTCAGTTGGCCAATTAATACAAATATGTGGTCACAACATCCATAGGGTGTAAAGTTTCTCAAATGTGTTCCAGGTGTACTTGCCAATCAATCATGAACATTACAGCCATTATTGCAAACACAAATTAAACTTTTGGGTTAAAATGTTAGGATTTTTTTTCCTTTGTATTTAATGGTTATGTTATAGCCAATTATAGTTTGTGTAATAAGAACCTTTTTTTTGATACAATTTCAATTTTTATGAATGACCATGAATAAACTGGCCAAGTTGACCTTGGATCATTTGGTGGGAATGGTACCACATAGGACAATGTGATGTAAAGGTATCTGCATTGAAAAATCATTTTTTCCATTGAAAAGGCATCAATATCATGAATATTGAAATAGAGTTGATTATTTGAAATGATAAGTTCCATATCCTTTTAAAGCTTCAATATGGTTGACCTTATCAAAGTTTGAGTTTATTTTATAAAATCTCATCATAAACTTTTTAGAATGAGTTTTATGTGGATTTGATAGTTGCAAAATACCTATTAGATTTGTATCAAAACAAATGGTAGAATGGAACTTGAAAAAAACCAGGCAGTGAATCTGGGACATAATATATCATATATATATATGTTAGTATAATAATTCCAGAGTGAAACGAGTTTCACCATCTTTTTTTAATTGTTGAATTGGGTTTCTAAAAGATTATAAATTTTACAAAATCGAGTGATACCATTGGACATAATAAACAAAAAAAGAACTATTAGTATGAAAAAACATGAATAAATGTCTATATCTAATTTTAGATACCAAACTTAGATCCATTCTTGATGTTAGATGAGTTCAAAGGTGATGGGAAAGGAGGGTTCCCTGATCATCCACACAGAGGATTTGAAACTGTAAGTTGATGCATAACACTCACTTCTGAATATTGCTGAATCAGAATTATGCACAAATTATAAATGTTACTGTATAGAGACAAACATAACACATTTATTTATTTGGAAAATATGTAATTGAACAAATGGCTTCTGGAGACAACAGCTAATTTCCAACAAATCATGGCCAACTGAAATACTCCTCCTGGTGTGGGATTTTCTTGCTGTGTTGAGACCTAATTGGTGGCCTTCATCTGTTTTCTGCTCATCGGTTGGGTTGTTGTCTCTTTGACATATTCCCCCTTTCCATTCTCAGTTTTATTGAAAATCTCTAAGTTTTTTGTACATGTATATTACATGTATAAATTGGATAGTTCAAGCCCTTACAGACACTGATCAACTTCCCCTTTCATGGGTGACAATAGTGAGACAGAAGACTACAGTCCACCAGCTACAGTATTCATCCAGAGGTGTTGAATCAGGTTCAACATTCTAATGGAAAGGAAGTATTATGGTTTATTCTAAAACTGATCACACATAATCAATAGATGCAATCAACAAAACCTTTAGAAGATGGACAGCACTTTTTTATATACTCTATAAAACAGACCAGAAGCTCACACCTCAATGCAAATTCAGGACAGCCCCTTAATTTATCATAATTATTGTAGGTGAGCTACATAATAAAGGGGGGTGTACAACATGAAGATTTCTGTGGAAACAAAGGTACACTAGATGATGGGGATGTTCAGGTAGGAGATTTCTATAAGACTGATATATGCATATTATGAAATAAATATTTCAATATATTTTAGTTTGGAGTAGTTTTACACATATATTTTACTCACATCAATTTTATGTGCATTTAAATTCATGTGCATGAATCTCACATAAATTTTTAAAATAGATTAATTGATAACATGTAAATTATCAAATTTAATGAAAATTATGAGCAATGCAATATTTTTTGGGGTCAAATTCACATGAAATTCATGGTGAAATTTTTAAGTAGGTGTCAAGTTCTCAATTCACTTGAAATTCTCATTTAAAAAACTATGTATCTTATTAAATTTTTATGTTTTAGTGGATGACAGCAGGTAGAGGAATTGTCCACAGTGAAATACCAAAGAAAGGTATAACAGAACAACATGGTCTACAGTTGTGGGTTAATCTAGCTCATAAAGATAAAATGATACCTCCTACATACCAAGACTTGAAAGACAAAGACATCCCAAGGACAAAACAAAATGGTGTTCTTGTCAAGGTCATAGCTGGTGAATCATTAGGAATTAAGGTTTGTGTTTGGTTTACTGACTTATATACTGCAGATTGAGTGTTTTCTGTGGTGTTTAAAGATGCTTCAAATGACAACAAAAATTAATAAATGAATGAACAGAAAATATGAAAATAGTGCCAACCATGAGATACAGAAACAGATGTTCAGGAAAATTAATAAGCCCAAAACAAGATCAACACAAAAATCCAGAAATTTGGTCCTTATTTCATATATGACATTTGTCATATTTTTTTTATAAACAATCAAGTAACATTTGCATGTATATGTAAATAGTTTTCAAAAAGTTCTCACAAAAACCTACTTATTTGTTGTTTGAGGCAGTAGCCATTTGTTTAGGAAAAGGGAAGGTAAAAATAAAGCGAGCACTTAATATTCCTATTTCAGATTTAAAGATGATTTACTGAAGATTTCTTTTGCACATGTTGTTTTAGTAAATTAGTAAATTGTATTCTAATTGAATTGTTACATTGTCTTCCAGTCAAGCGTATTTACCAGAACTCCTACAATGTATTTAGACTTCAAGTTGGATAAAGGAGCTGTGTTAAACCAACCAATCCCTACAGAATGGAATGCTTTTATATATACATTGTCAGGAAAAGTTTGTATAGGTATGGACCAGTTTTGTTGTAAATGATTTACTGAGGGTATAAACTATTGTGGATTCATTTATTTTAGGGAGTATCAATTTTCATTGATTGATGAAACTTGAATTTTCTTGGATATATGATTTCCTGGTTTTATATAAATTCTATAGAAAATGTGTTTTTTATTGAACTTTTGTATTTTTGGTTCACCTCATTGGCGGATCCAGAGGGGGTTCCAGGGGTTGGACCCCCCCCCATTTTTTGGACGATCAATGCATATAGCTGGAACCCCCCTTTACTCTGGGTTGGGAACCCCCCTTTTTAAAATGGCTGAATCCGCCCCTGCACCTGTAACCAGGAAAAACACCGAAATTAGTATCCAACGAATAATAATGAATCCATAGTATTTTGAAAAGTTGATGATAAAATAATTTAGTTAGGTCTCAGTAATATTGTTTTTTTAATTTTGAGAACATTGATTTATTCCTGTTGTCCTTAGCTGTATAATGATAACAAATATCTATACATGTATATATATCCATGACCTTTTCTTTCTTATTATAAGGTAAGGAAGACAGTGCTGTAGAGTATGAACCTCATCATACAGTGGTGTTAGAACAGAATGGTGATCATGTTAGAGTGGAAAATAAGGTAAAAAATTATATTTACTACTGGAAGACAATTTATACCAAAATGTTTGTTAAAAACCATAGCACAATAATAAAAATAAACAATGGTATTCTAATTCTAAAGTTTATAGTATAACATCACTGAAAATTATAGCTTGGGTAGTAGAAACTTCCTTAAAATGATGTTAAAGAAAAAAAAAAGTAAACTGACCATGTTTGTGTTTACAACGATAAACCCTGCAGCGTTGTTAACAGTTAAGGGGAGATAAGTCTCTGTTTTTAATAAATTCTTTGTTGTTCAAAAGTATTTCATAATATTGGAATGATTTCCTTTTGTTTTATGTAAATGTTACTCATAAACCATAATTGTTCAGGTTAACATTTACTAAAAAATTGAACTTATTTTATACTGCTTTCCATATCATTGATGTAAAAAAAAAACTTTAAATGGAGATTAGATACTACATGTATTAAAAATATAATTGTTAAAAACCACCAACCAGAAAAAATGCATATATGACCCACTAACAGTATTTTTAAAGATGTACCATAAACTTGAATGAAAAAAAACTTCCCAAAAGTATACACAATAACAGAATTGGAACAACGAAAAATACAATAGAATATACAACCAAGAGAGATAAAATATTAATCTGATTAAACCAGATATTTTGCTTTACCCTCTAAATTTAATTTATTACCCAGTGTAAGTTCTGGAACATCTCATAAGGGTTGATGTAAAGTGACATCAAAACAAATATTTTCCTTTATATTTTTTACTAAAAACTATCAAAATCTAAATGGGGAAAATTTGTTAATTATTGTATATTTCATTTTTCGTGGACATATGTGTATACATGTATCTTAATAAAAATGTGTTGAATTAAATTTTCAGAATTCAGAAGTTGTTCATTTTCTGTTGATTGCAGGACAACCTTTAAAGGAACCAATTAAAAAACATGGTAAATGTTTTTGAATTTTTTATAGAAACACAACTTTGCCTTTTGGCAAAGAACAAACTATATATTGAATAACGATAATTTCATTTGTATGTCAAAGACTGATCAATTTGGTAAATCATTTTCCACCAATGTGTCCATTTGTGCTCATTTACAGATAACTCAAGCTGCTTTTACAAATTCTTACAAAATTTACCAAAGGCAAATATCATTTTGTGACCCACAAGCTTCTTTTTGATTTTCTGATTTGTATTTCCATAGTTGTGGGACTTTAATCTTGAAAATGTCAAAATAAGGAGGAGAGTAGCAAACATGTAAAAACATTCAATATTCTAGATTTATCCCTGATATACAGAAACTTTCAATATTCTAGATTTTTCCCTGATATACAGAAATATTCAATATTGCTCTTTAGCAGTCTGCACCAAAACTTTTTCAACTTCTAGTCTGAAGACCAATATTCTGACATTTTTCTTCTTGGGCCAAACAAAGTTTTGCAAAAACTTACTAGTCCCAACCAAATTTGACTAGTCTGGGGCATCGGACTAGTGGCTAACCGTGCAGACTGCTATAGACCTCTTTTAATTATTATATTATTATTGGTCTTGCTAAGTTTATTTGTAAATGCTTAGGAAAAGAAATAGACATTCAATGTATACTACAATTCAACTATAAATTACAACTGGTCGCAATATTAAGATTCTGGTGTTTTTTGCATTGAGATGTCTGCATGACAAATCCCTTGCAGCACAGGTCTTAAAAAGTCATAAAAAAATAATTACTTAAATTTAACTTACATTTATAATTAAAGCATCAATTGTATTTGTGGATGAAACCATTTCCTTAATTTTAAGTGTTCCTGATGAAGGAAAAGCATTTGGGACACACAAAATTTCATTATCGTGCATGCAACTATGACTCCAGGTATAAGTGTTGTAACTGCCTACTTCATCGAAGTCATAATTCACTATGATTCACATCTAAACAACGTACAAACGTAGTTACAAACAAAATATTTTTTTCATAATGTTATATTGTGTTACTGTGGTTTTCAAAACATGTTTGACAAATAGTGACAACAAATGATTGGATAGAACAAATTTGAATTTAAGTATCAATTTTTCTTCCAGGACCATTTGTAATGACAACTGATGAGGAGATAGAACAAGCTATAGCAGACTATAGAAATGGAAGAAATGGATTTGAAAAAGCACTGACTTGGCAATCAAATTATATGAAAAAACAGAAAAAGAAAATGTAATTTGCATTTGCATGACAATTTTTTGTTGTTATTGGTGTTTTATGTTATTTACATCGTTTGTATGCATTTTCCTAGTAAGTGATTTGAAAACATGTAAAATTGTAAGTAAGTTTTTTTATTTATTGTGCTGATATTTTGAAATTTACTATAAAAACTAGATGTGTCAAAGCGACACCAATGGCCCCATCTTAAAAAGTTGAAAAATCTGCAATTTCAATAACACATGTGGACACAAAAATGATTGTAGTCTCACATATTAAAAATCAGCCCAAAATCTGAAGGCGTATAGAAAAAAAGTCTGTATAACTGTGACTTCCAACAATTTTCAAAGTTGTAAACCCTTATTTTGGCAAAAATTAGCGGAACTTAAACTTGATCTGTAACTAATCATGGTTAACTCACATACCAAAAATCAGCTCAATATCTCAAGGAGTTTAGAAAAAAACCATGTATAATGGTTTGTTACGGAATGACGGAATTACAGAATTACAGAATTTTGGACAAGGGTAAAACTATATGGCACCGACAACTTCGTTGCAGGGCCATAAAAATCAGAAATGCACCACTTAATTGATTTGAATCAAAACCATCCAATGTTCATGCAATATTCACCAAAGTGAAACATATTTTGTCATATTGCAATTGGAATTGATAAAAATTAAATTTGTGGAAAATAAAAATTTCCTTATTTTCGTTGTTTGGGATCATGAAAAATGTCTTCTATTTTAAATTTAATTTATCAAGTGACGTTTCAGCATTAATCTTTAACAATTATATTTTTGGTGTCTTTTAACTCTCCCCCTCTCCCCCTCCCAAAATTTAAAAAAATAGGTTCACAATTTCCATAAATTTTGTTCTTTTTCTGATAGTTTTGACATTCCGTATTGTAGAGAACATGTAAGAATCAATCACAGTTATTTGACCTATAAATGTTAATTTCTTTTCTGACACATTCACTTATTTTTTTCTGCTTATTTGGAACTCTTTTCCAATATTTAACCTTGACATCATTCAATTTCAATTGGAAATGCATCACCTGACAATTTACCAAAAAATGTTGATTGAAAAGTCAGGGAATTATGATATTTATTCATCAAGATCACAGAAATCATAGCATATATCATATCAGTACATTGTATAAGCATAATATATTCTTACACATTGAATTGAAACAAAAGTTTCAGTCACATTTTATTTTGTTTGGTTTATATAGATTTCTCTTAATCTATGAACATCTACATTTATGTTAAATTTGTTAAATGTTGAGTGCCTCAGCTATGTGTAATACTGTTACATGACAAGTTGTTTGTTGTTGAATAAAAATGGTACCATATTGTTGTTTATATATACACAAGCCTTAATTGAAACAACTTTCAAACCTATGATTGCGTTGAGTAAATCAAGAGTGCACACACTGAAATGTCTCGCCTTCTTTACTAATCATTGATATTATGTTGATAGTCCTAAATATAAAGCTCCACTACAACTATCACATAAACTTAACATGATCCAAGAAAATAAGGTCAAGGTCATATAAACCAAACAAGAAATACATGTACACCTCACAATCATGCAATACACTAAATATAGTTTACCTATTGCTTATAGTTTCTAAAAACAGATTTAATCATGAAAACTAAGTAGAACCAATGAACCATGAAAATGAGGTCAATGTCAGATGAACCATGCCTGGCAGACATGTACAGTATACAATTCTTCCATACAAGAAATATAATTGACCTATTGCTTATAGTTTATGAAAAACAGACCAAAACACAAAACTTTGAAAACATTGAGCAATGAACAGTGAAAATGAGGTGAAGTTCAGATGACACCTGACAGCTAGACATGTACACCTTACAATCATTTCATACACCAAATATAGTAGACCTATTGCATAAGTATAAGAAAAACAGACCAAAACACAAAAACTTAAAACTATAACCACTGAACCATGAAAATGAGGTCAAGATCAGATGACACCTGACAGCTAGACATGTACACCTTACAATCATTTCATACACCAAATATAGTAGACCTATTGCATACAGTATAAGAAAAACAGACCAAAACACAAAAACTTAACTATAACCACTGAACCATGAAAATGGGGTCAAGGTCAGATGACAACTGCCATTGGGACATGTGCACCTTACAGTCCTTCCATACACCGAAAATATATTAGACATATTGCTTATAGTATCTGAATTATGGACTTAACCTTGTTGACTGATCCATGAAATGAGGTCAAGGTCAAGTGAAAACTGTCTGACGGGCATGAGGACCTTGCAAGGTATGCACAACAAACAACAATTTTTATATGTGTGCATCCAAAAAAAGTTCTTGGAAGAGGGGTCTAAAACAGCCCAAACTACATTTTCCAAAAGACACAAAAAGTGAAAAAAAATATATATATGAAAAATCAGCCAAAGTTTTAATTGGAAATAGTTTTATCCATAGTTTTATTAGAATGTATCTTGAAACCTACTCGTCTAGGCTGAGTAGTACCTCTCACAACTCGAGAACAGTACATTACAGACCCTAAATAATATATATACTATGTATTGTCATCTCAGAGGATCCACTTCAACACTGAATTGATAGGAGAGCTGCTGGGGTTCTGTTACCCTACCCTTTTTATACAATTTAGATTTTAATAATGTAAACTTTTTATACAAGTTGGGTTTTGTAAGTTGTTTTGGAAAAGTAGAATACCTAAGTGTAAAAAGAAAGAAAATCAATAACAACACAGTTGGGAACCCCCAAGAAAGATGACAGAGTGAACTTTATTGATCTTATCATATATTTCTGATATTTTTCTGCACCTAAATATATTCACATATTTTGAAGCTAGAAAATGTGATCTTTTCCAGCTGCACACAGTGAAAACAAAATCTGAACCCCCAACAGAAACAGGGGGTGATTTCAGGTGCTTCAGAAGGGCAAGCAGATCCTGGGTTGGAACAAAATGCTAACTTGATCTGTAACTTGTCATGGTGTTAACAATATAACAAATATCAACTTAATATCTACAAGCATGACAGAAAAAAAGGGTTGAAAACTGACTATTTTAGTGATTTCCAAAGACCCTAACTCTGCACAAAATCATCAGGCTAAAAAAAAATTTGAACTTGATCTAGCACATGTCATGATTAAACAATTCACCAAATATCAAATCAATGTCTTCAAGCACAAAGAAAAAATAGTGTGGAAAACTGATTTGTCAGACTGACAGATGGAGTGCTAACCTAAAGTTCCCTTCGATATTTGTAGGCGTTATGTAATTAATCATCACCCAATAGCAGATTGGTAATTGACATCATTTGTGAAACAGATATTCCATTATGGTCAAAATCAAATAACTCATGATGGCGACTAAAATTTTCAAAGGGATGATTTCAACTTCATTACTTTGGACACTTGGTTTTAAAGCTTCCTTGTTGTTTCGCATTGAAATTATAACTAAGAGTACTTGAATATGCATTTTTCTCATTTTCTAGACTTGAGACCGATTCCAATAGATTCTGATCTCTGTAGATATAAATTTTCTTGTTTTGGGAAAAGTTGCTGTTTCCAGTTTTGTAAACTGCTCCTATATACATTTTGTGCTATTGTGATATAAGTCTGTAATAAGAAGATGTGGTTTGAATGCCAATGGGACAATCTTCCATCCAACTCACAATTTGTAAAACTAAACCATTATAGGTCAAAGTATGGCCTTCAACACAGAGCCTTTGCTCACATTGAGCAGTAAGCTATAAAGAGCCCAAAAAAAGACTAGTGTATAATCACTAAAATAGGAAAATCATTGGTTTAAACTATATAGAAATTTGTAAGGGTTCCGTGGAACCCAGTGTCTCTTTCACTTTTACTGTTAGTCGCAGGCTCAACAAAAATGAGGATAAAATTAATAAAAATGTTCCTCTAGATACTATCTTTTGATTGTAAGTAGCTTCTGTCCAAGTTTGATACAAATCTAGTATAGTTTATTAATATCTAATAAATGTTTTTAAAACTTTAGCTGCAGACTGTATGTAATGTTAACTGGATGAAAAACGAAGTCCATTTTTAAGTAAAATGTAGAAAAACAGGAACGAAATTTTTTGTGAAATTTTCATCTAGGTACTAGCTTTTGATCATAAACAAGCTTCTGTCCAAGTTTGTTACAAATCCAGGCCAGTTTGAGAAAGTTTTTAAAAAATTTAAAACTTTAACCAGAGTGAATATTTGTGGAGGGCACCAACAACGACGGACTGTAGGATTGCTGTCTCGCTTTTTCGGCAAAAGTCTAAGGCTCGACAAAAAATGAGGAATGAGCAACAATTATGAACCACATCAACTAATGACAACCACTGATATGTGTTGTGTATAATGGTGTCGGTTTGAATAAAAATTGTTTATACGACATTGAGAAGTTTGCATCCTCATCCTTTTGTCTGTAATGGGAAGTAGCCTAATTGGCAATCATACTGCATCTTTTGATGGTATTAATTTCTGGTTTACCTTTCTTTGAGCACAAAAGTGGTAGAAAAATTATTCTCCCACCTTGAACAATTTGTATTATGGCGATACAATTTACTAATCTGTAGATACTCTTGATCAAAAGTGATTTTCAAAATTCATTCAAGGCTGCTTGGTGGTAAGAATTGCTCATTGCTCCTACTTGTATAAAACTGTTTAAATTAAATTTATCCTGTCAAATAATTAACTTGTGTTGAAAAAATTAACAAGGCTCAGTGTTGGGGGGCGTACCTTGACCTATAATGGTTTACTTTTACAAATTGTGAATAGGATGGAGAGTTGTTTCATTGGCACTCTTACCACATCTTTTTAAATCTAGTGGAGTATTGGTAGCATATAAAAGTCTTTACTCTTCCATTGAGATATCTGGCAAAATGAAAGACGACCCACTATTGCACATTTTATTGTATAAATATTTTACATGTCATTTCCATCATAGACGGTTTTAACATTGTTCAATTGTACATCACATGCAATAACTTGTCTCATCACAGGAAGACGGGAGAATAATACACACGATTTTATAATGAAAAACTTCCCTTATACATGCTCAATAGTCACCATTTGAAATTAAAAGGTTAAAAGTTTAAAAGATTGACAACTTTCTGTAATTATAGATATAGACAACTGAAGAAAGCAGCTCTATGAATACTTTGTCTAACAATAAGTTATAGTTCTTAAAAAAAAAAAATCTTTTTTCCATGTTACACAAGTTACTGTAGAACTTTACAATGTTAAGGAGCTCTTTTTTTTTTAAATTTAATTTCAGTTGAGAAGTGAAACATGGTCTCAACTTAACATTAGTAAAACTGGTTTAATACATTAAGTCACATGGTATATACTTTAAATTATCTTCAAAATTTTATTTTGATGTCATTATCGTGTTGGTTTTTTTTCTGGAATTTTTTTCAAATTACTAAACTACACAGTCATGGGCACTGCTGTTTTGATGTCATGTGACTTTTTTTTTTGTTAAACTGCTCTCTTATTGTAGTGTGTCTCTCTCATTTATTCATACAAGTAAACATTTTTATTGCTATTTTGTGCATTTTTCTTTTGATCTTTTTTTGGGATAATTTTTCACATCATGCTACTCGCTTCAGATGGAAAATGATCGCTAGAAACTAAGCAGGCACGTGGCATTGCTAACTAAATTGACATGAAATTGACAACGTCGTCAAAAGTAAAATAGCGATAAACAGATTATCATTGCTCATCTCACCTCGATTGCCTTTCTTGCTTTCGCCGTCCCGGCTCAAGCGAGAATATCAATCTCGTTGAGATGATTAAAGATAATCTATAATTACCATTCTTAAATCGTTAATCATTATCACTGTTTTGTGATTTTTTCTTAGATCATTTTTTCATATCATGCTCCTTGGTTGACATAGAAATTTATCACTTAAAAACAAAGGGCATAAATGCTGTTATCAATGTACACATCAACAACACCATAGCCAAAATAGTTAAACATATTATCCATGGTCTTTCAAACTAGAGTTCTCTACCACATCTCAGCTCAAAGTTGTCACCTTTCAATGAGATTGTAGTTGAAAAACACCCTTTTGTTTGAAAAACAATCGATAATCTATCCTTATGCTGACTATCAGATAATCTTATCTATAACTATTCAGACAATTAGTAGCATTTAGAAAGATGTCTTCATTATAAAATTCTGTGTATTTCTCAAATAACCATTGTTATCATTAAAAATTTGTATAAATAAACAAGAATTAAAATTTTCTAACTTCAAAATCATAAAAAAAGAGAAATAAAAATTATTAGAAAGAAGTAAATAGTTATCCCTAAAAAAACTTGTCCAATTAAGGTCAAAAGAAAAATTGTGACTGCAACAAAAATGGCCATTCAATTCAATGTTACTGACACTTTTATTTTGGTGTCTCAACTGGATTAAATTTGCAAATTTTGGAGCATTAAAGAAAAAATGTAACATACTATAACTGCCTGATACAGAGTTCAATAGGAATAAGGTACAAAGGGTTTCTTTAATAAGGCCTTGAAAGAAAGTTTTATAAATAAATCAAGGAAAAACAGAGTTGATTTTAGCCTCATTGATTGCCAATGTTAAAATTTTCATTAAGCATGATTTTTTTGAATTTTTTTTGTCTCTGAATTTCTTAGCATACATGTAGGTACACAAAATGGTCCATATATCCAGAATGCCAAGTTAACAACACAATTTTTCAAAATAAAATAAATAAATAAAGTAATGTTGTAACCTCATCACCTTAAACATTCTCAGTTCTTTAGAAAGGTGAAAGGTTATGACCTTGACATGATTACAAAAAATGCCCTTGTTTTACTGTGGAGACAACTTTGCATGATTATGAAAGTAGAAAATTCATATTCAAAATATTTCTTTTCATTTTTAGGTCAAGATTATTAATCTATGACACATTTTTTACTAATATAAATTCTGTACAAATTAAAATGTCATTTGACAGAACAAAAATAGTCAATAATAGTTTAAAATATTCAACAATCTTATAAGTTAGGAATGGAGTCAAAATAAGTTAAGCAGGAACTCCATTTCTTAAGCATGTGCTGCCTTGTTCAAACATCAACAAGTAACAAAAACATGTAGTCTGTAGTCATAGCAACAAATTGTCATAGTAACAATGTGTCTATATCACAAGAAAGCACTTTCCATATCTTAATTCACAATGTACAATCACTGTCATTGCACACAATGTCTATTTCATTATGTCTACAAGAATAATTCACATTTTGATTATTCAAATTTTCCTTTAGATGGAATGAACACATACTAACAATAATTTCTCTCTCCTTTTGTTTTGGTTTGGAAAACTTTTTTTTAAATAATCAAGTCAATCCACAAAATACATATAAAATGTATGAACATAACATTATTCAATACTGACAAGAATAAAAAATCCCAGTCAGTTTCAAGGAAATTGATTTTCACAGAAAACACTGGTTTAAATATGTGTAAGTTGTTCTGGTATTGAGATCTATATTCCGTAACAATAAGATCTTAATATATTCCTACGTAAAGGCATTACTCTGCGATTCACTAGCTGTCAGTAAGTCACTGAATGCTCGCTCAAAGTTTTGTTTTAATTCAGCGTATGTCACTACTAGAACACTATTTTCGTCACGTGAAACAAGGCAGATCTTTTCTGGTGTTCCACCATCCAACTGAAAAAATATATTTATTAAAATATCATTTAAACATACAAAAAAAACATACTTTCCAATATCAGAAGTTTGATAACATTTTGTGTGTCATGAATGTACTATTTGCTTTACGCTTTTCCAATCAAAATTTTTATATCCTTCATTTTTCTCAAGCTCAAGTATTGCTTAAATGAACTCCCACAGATTAAAAATGCTAATTTAAGTTTGAGGACCATAATACAAAAAAATCATTAAGTCAAAATTACAGATATATAGATTCCAATACATATCACAACAAGCTATCATGACAAAAATATCCTTCATTTATAAGCAGTCAGATTACATTTGTTATGTCACATATTTGTTTTCTTCAAGAATACACTACATACCATTTCAAACAAACTATACCTTGAGAATCATAACAGAGAAATATGATTTAGTCAAAACAAACTATACCTTGAGAATCATAACAGAGAAATATGATTTAGTCAAAACAAACTATACCTTGAGAATCATAACAGAGAAATATGATTTAGTCAAAACAAACTATACCTTGAGAATTATAACAGAGAAATATGATTTAGTCAAAACAAACTATACCTTGAGAATTATAACAGAGAAATATGATTTAGTCAAAACAAACTATACCTTGAGAATTATAACAGAGAAATATGATTTAGTCAAAACAAACTATACCTTGAGAATTATAACAGAGAAATATGATTTAGTCAAAACAAACTATACCTTCAGAATTATAAGAGAAATATGATTTAGTCAAAACAAACTATACCTTGAGAATTATAACAGAGACATATGATTTAGTCAAAACAAACTATACCTTGAGAATTATAACAGAGACATATGATTTAGTCAAAACAAACTATACCTTGAGAATTATAACAGAGACATATGATTTAGTCAAAACAAACTATACCTTGAGAATTATAACAGAGAAATATGATTTAGTCAAAACAAACTATACCTTCAGAATTATAAGAGAAATATGATTTAGTCAAAACAAACTATACCTTCAGAATTATAAGAGAAATATGATTTAGTCAAAACAAACTATACCTTGAGAATTATAACAGAGACATATGATTTAGTCAAAACAAACTATACCTTGAGAATTATAACAGAGACATATGATTTAGTCAAAACAAACTATACCTTGAGAATTATAACAGAGACATATGATTTAGTCAAAACAAACTATACCTTGAGAATTATAACAGAGACATATGATTTAGTCAAAACAAACTATACCTTCAGAATTATAAGAGAAATATGATTTAGTCAAAACAAACTATACCTTCAGAATTATAAGAGAAATATGATTTAGTCAAAACAAACTATACCTTGAGAATTATAACAGAGACATATGATTTAGTCAAAACAAACTATACCTTGAGAATTATAACAGAGACATATGATTTAGTCAAAACAAACTATACCTTGAGAATTATAACAGAGACATATGATTTAGTCAAAACAAACTATACCTTGAGAATTATAACAGAGAAATATGATTTAGTCAAAACAAACTATACCTTGAGAATTATAACAGAGACATATGATTTAGTCAAAACAAACTATACCTTGAGAATTATAACAGAGACATATGATTTAGTCAAAACAAACTATACCTTGAGAATTATAACAGAGACATATGATTTAGTCAAAACAAACTATACCTTGAGAATTATAACAGAGACATATGATTTAGTCAAAACAAACTATACCTTGAGAATTATAACAGAGAAATATGATTTAGTCAAAACAAACTATACCTTGAGAATTATAACAGAGACATATGATTTAGTCAAAACAAACTATACCTTGAGAATTATAACAGAGAAATATGATTTAGTCAAAACAAACTATACCTTCAGAATTATAAGAGAAATATGATTTAGTCAAAACAAACTATACCTTGAGAATTATAACAGAGACATATGATTTAGTCAAAACAAACTATACCTTGAGAATTATAACAGAGAAATATGATTTAGTCAAAACAAACTATACCTTCAGAATTATAAGAGAAATATGATTTAGTCAAAACAAACTATACCTTGAGAATTATAACAGAGACATATGATTTAGTCAAAACAAACTATACCTTGAGAATTATAACAGAGAAATATGATTTAGTCAAAATCACTGAATAAGACAAATCTGTAATCTAATATAACTATTGAAATTTGCAAGACTTTTTTTGAACTTCTTTTTTCAAGGAAAGATTTTCATATTTTATTTAAAATGCTTTCTGTGTGATGATTTTATTTATAAAGATATAATGTGCTAGATTTCTTGGTTGATATATTGATTTTAATGTTGTTGCAATGTTGGGAGAAAATTTACTTGGTAGATTATCATTCTTTTCACTCTGAGCAAAGCTGATTCCAATCTTTTTATACTTTATACCTTGTTTAGAGACTGAAGGATATGTGCCATGTCAATCCAGGGAGCACCGTTAGCATCATGCTGGTGAAACAAAAAGTCACGATATAGTTTCAACATGTATCGGTCACCTGTTTCTGACCACTGAGGATCCATCTGAAACCTGAAACAGTTAACATTTATTTAATTAAGTCACAATTGCTACAAGTGTATTATACAACAAAACAAACAACTTTTTACTTAATTAACACATTCTATCATAGTCTTTATCTGTTTCACTTATTTTCTAGTGAATATGCATGTTATATCTGCTACTGGACATTATGTAGATATCATTTAAACAATCTTTACCCTTTCAAAGAAGTATGCATCTTCAATGTAGAAAAATATTTTAAAACAATTTTTATGAACTTGTGTGTATTTAAACTTACTCTTTCCTCTCGTTGATTGTACCCAGTTTACATAACAACCGAAATAATCTGCCATTTTCTACAGACTACAAAAGAAAAAAAAACTTACTATCTAAAATAATTGGTAACTCTACATCATTAGGATATTATATGTATTCTGCCTACACATGTAAAATATTTTGCTAAATTATCATTTTTTTCTTCTCATTTGTTGAGAAATAAATGAAATAAATCTTGTTAAACAACATTTTTTTTTACAATTAAAATTTTATATTAAGGATGGTACGGGCCTGACAAAAAATGACATTCCATGCCATTTAATGTTTAATACTGGAACAGACGAGCTCCCAAGTGTTTAATACCAGAACAGACAAGCTCCTAAGTGTTTAATACCAGAACAGACAAGCTCCCAAGTGTTTAATACCGGAACAGACAAGCTCCCAAGTGTTTAATATTGGAACAGATGAGCTACTAAGTGTTTAATACTGGAACAGACGAGCTCCCAAGTGTTTAATATTGGAACGGATGAGCTACTAAGTGTTTAATACTGGAACAGACGAGCTCCCAAGTGTTTAATATTGGAACGGATGAGCTCCTAAGTGTTTAATACTGGAACAGATGAGCTCCCAAGTGTTTAATATTGGAACGGATGAGCTACTAAGTGTTTAATACTGGAACAGACGAGCTCCCAAGTGTTTAATATTGGAACAGATGAGCTACTAAGTGTTTAATACGGGAACAGACAAGCTCCCAAGTGTTTAATATTGGAACAGATGAGCTACTAAGTGTTTAATACGGGAACAGACAAGCTCCCAAGTGTTTAATACTGGAACAGATGAGCTACTAAGTGTTTAATACTGGAACAGACGAGCTCCCAAGTGTTTAATATTGGAACGGATGAGCTCCTAAGTGTTTAATACTGGAACAGATGAGCTCCAAAGTTTTTAATACTGGAACAGATGAGCTCCAAAGTGTTAAATATTGGAACAGACAAGCCCCCAAGTGTTTAATATTGGAACAGACAAGCCCCCAAGTGTTTAATATTGGAACAGATGAGCCCCCAAGTGTTTAATACTGAAACATATGAAGACTTTTTTAATTAATATTTACTTTAGATAACTCTGTATCCATCACGTCACTTCTAAGCTGAGCTGCGTCTAATTGTGTATAAAATCTGGCACCAATCATTGGCATAATATCGTTAATACTTCGTGGTCGGTTAGAATTGGTTAACAGATACCTACAAATGAAACACAGATTGAGTCATACTGACATTTACTCATTTAACTGTACATCAATCTAATGTTTAATGCTAATGCTTCTGTGCTGCATGTTTCAAAACGTCAGAGTAAAATGATTTTTTCAGTAACCAAATAATTTTACAAAGCGAAACAAAAATGCAATTAAAAATTGTAATATTGAATATAGTTATTATGGTCTTGAGGTTTGTTCTTCCATCACATAAAATTTATCTGTAACTCCTATTATACGTTAGAATACAATTCAATTTTCACAAGATTCTTAAAATTTAATGAAACAGCTATTAAAAAATTTCAATAAATAATTGAATAATCTGCAGAAAAATGCAAATTATTCAAATACATGTATATAAAAGTTTGATGCAATAAGAAATAAGTTTATTAACAGAATTTCCACAAACATTGTGTACTGCCATATATATATCATAACAAAATAAATTGAAAATTAAACCGACACGAAGAAATTTTTGAGATCTGCTGAGTAATTGCGTGCTACAAGTTCCATGGAGGATGTAAAGTTGTCCCGCTGTATGGCCATGATACTGTTACATCCTAAAGCCAACACAACCTTTCCAAGGAACACCAAATCTTCTTGCTGAAAATAAACAATATACAATACATCAGTTAGTGTCCAATAAATATATTTGAACTTTTTCTTAAAACTAATTTATTCTACTGTTAAACTAAATACTGTGAATTCATTTATTTTCGTGGGTACCAATTTTCGTGGATTGAGAAAACTTGCAAATTCGTGGTTTTGGAAAAAAATGTTTACATTGGTATTTCGTTGAACACTTAAATTCGAGGTTAATCTGTTCCAATGAAATCCATGGACATTGTTATCCAACGAATATTAATGAAACCACAGTAATTTTTGGGAAAAGTTATTTAAACAATGTCATAGATTAAACTTTTTCGATCAGTTATTACATTTGCCCAGAGAACAATTAGTTTGCCTTTTATACCAATATTGGTGCTTTTTATAAACGATTCGTACAGGGGATATTTTCAAACTGTATACACAATTTTCATATAAGTGAAAACAACACACTACATGATCAGGGTTTAAGCTAGGATTTTGAGGGCTTTAGTCACTTTTGTGCGCCATTTAATTCAACCTATTTTTGTGTAACAGCAAGGGGCCAAGGATGTATATTACTTTGCTTCATCTTTGACATATTTTAAAGGACTAAGGGATAGACATGATTGGCAGTTATTGTATGATTTGACTGTATTGGCCCTTATTAGGAAAGATGCTGACATGGGATCCCGAATTTAATTCACAATTTCTCTTCAGCTTATTCCAGGGGACATTCCTGAGCAACAAAAGTTGAATTCCATTTTTTTAAAACAAGGAATCACAGCAGAAATTAAACTTGCAACAATTATCTCACTACATAATCATTATCCTTCATATATAACGTCTAAATCGATATTTGGATATTTTTTCTATTCAGTTGGAACAATTATAATGACTGTAAGGAGGTTGTAAACAAATTAAGAATAGTCAATAGATCATGTTTTCTACTTTTGGTTATAAAATGAAATGAAAATGGGAAATGACACATGGATAATAAGTTCAATATGAGTCGGGATTCATCAGGAAATTATCATTTTTAGTTTTAAATTCCTTTAGTAAGGACATATATATTTTTCCCTCTTGTTTAATTGATACTAAATGATTTCGTATTTTATGTTGTTGGTGTCGTAGGAATACTTTCACGCATGCATAGCACACAGAACAGGAAGCACCTGTTTGACTATTCTGAAAGTTTTGAATAAAGATCTATATTTTAAATGGAAATTGTCAAAAGTTTTTGATGAAAATTTATATCAAATATGACCAAAATATGTTCGAATGACGAATCTACGACAAATAAACCTCAAATTGTGATTGTTTGAGAAATATTGAAATTCAAATGCGAACTATTTGGGGGAAACAATTTTGATCAAATGACGAAACTATACTCCTGGGTTAGTAAATGCAGACTGACTAATTTTCCTGAGGGAAAATAATTATAATGGTCATTTATGAGGTTTATTAATAATTAACGGATTAGTGACCCATCAGCTGGCGATAAGCGGGTTACTTGTAATCAGAACTTGAAACACCGGTTTCAAATGTTAATTACCTGCAGGGGGTCATAAACTTGTCAAAAACATAAAGACAGGTAAATTTATAGTATTTTAATGCGAAAATATTTTTATACTTTCAAAATTTAAGTGACAAAATTGATTTGAAATACTTTCGTCAATGCGAAAACTGTTTCGTAAATTACGAAACTGATGAGCGCTAGCAAAATCACTGCATGATTATTATGTAACAAGCCATAATATTGGTATCATGAACTATGGAATCGTTTCCATGCTTACAGTACTTCAATAAATTATTAGCAAAAACAAAAATTTATGTAGTTTCAACAAATTTTACTGACCTGATAATGCTGCATCATTGCTAATGGATTCCCCTGGTTATTGTCAAATGTCAACACATCCATGATGCCAACACAATTCAACCGTAACCGAGACTTGCTGTAGATAAGAATTTTGGTTGGATCCATAGTTCTACAGGCAAGGCCAGCAGCGTGTATGGCCCTCAGAGCAGAACTCAACTGTACAACATAGGCCCATATCAAACTTTCAGGCAATAGACCGGCATGCTGGCGGGGAGTGTTGTTGCCACCACCACCTCCTCCTCCTCCTATTACCAGAATAAATACATAAAACAATGACAATCCAGGGCTCACACTACTTCAGAATTAAAGGGAGAAGTGACTTCTCTTTTTGAAACTGATAGGGAGAAGTGGTGAGATTTGAAAGAGAAGTGCTCATTCGTGCGGTGCGCTACAATGTTTGGATTTTACTATAGTATAAAGGGTCATATGTAAATAATGTTCTTTTTATATTATTCAATTCATATCGGAGTATACAATTAAAGTAACATTTCAAATTAAAAGTTATTTAAGTTTAACTAAGGTTTTGAGAAACTACAAACTAAATATTTATATCATGTATATCTAGCACTAAAATTTTTTTTTTTATTTTAAAAAATGTAAAGAAATTATAATATATCAATTACAATTTAATTCAAATCTATCTTGTGTATGAAATTCAGTGTTTCTCATAAAAAAATATAAAAGTTATTAAGCTGGGCCATAATATATTAATAGTCTCAGAGTTAAGCAACTTTGAAACAATCCATAAAAAATATAAGGAATTATATACACCAATCAATGAGATGTAACCAAAAGTCTCTTAATGCGTGTGGAATACGTAATTTTTCCCTTTGGGATCAATATTCTTCTGTCAGCTGTTCCATCCGTACGTCCGTAGTAATTATTGTAACAGTACGGATTTCGGTCACAGCTGGTCCGGTTCAGATCTGTAGTTTAGAAATCGGTCAATGGCGGACGAATGCAAGAAAATTTACAAAAATAAACGATGTTTGACAAGTTATTTGGAAAGGAACATGACGTTTTTAATGCAATAAATGGATTGAACATTTACTGGAGGCAACTTTTATCACGTTTAAATGAAGTAACAAACTTAATTTGCCGCCGAAATTTAGGTTGATGTACGTTTTCAAGTAACAACCACCAGAACTTGCGGAAATGCACGAAGTGATAAAAAGTTGTATTTTTATCAATTAACCTGCTACACACTGCAAAGACAATGCTTCAACCTCTTTTCTTAAGATAATCAATCGTTTAGGTCTAAATTTCTTTAATTATCAATAAAAAAATTGACGTTTCATCAACTTGGTAAAAATTGAAAATGTCCGATGAAGGAAGCGACTGAAAGTGAGTATCGTCAAGAACAGGGCGACTTGTTTTCGCTTTTGGGGGTCGGGGAAAGCGAAGTGACGGTCGGGAAAGCAACTTCTTCACCCAAGTCGCCTGGTAGCGTGAGCCCTGCAATCATATGGTGTACAGGTTAAAAAGTTCAGTCAGACATGTCCAACTTAAACTTTTATCAAAATGTATTTAAAATTTCCCTATATTGAATAATTTCAATTTCATCCTTTCCTTGTTACCATGGCAATATGTGAAATTATATGGTGATAGGTAGTTACCATGTCACCATGGGAGACAGTATTTATAATGTAGTGTTTTGATTTGTAGTGGCCAGTTATGTGTAGTGGCATGCCACAATTCAACAGGATTTATCTAAGCCTATCATGGTTTATTATGTTAAATCCATTTAAATATATTTTTAAGCACTTTGTGTTGGTTAATTTTATATGTTAAGTAGTGATTGTAGATTGTTGTTTATTCGTTCTTTTTTCTTTGTCCATGGTGTCATTTTTTCTTCAATAAAAAGCTTTTGTTTGAATCTTGGTATTTTCTACAATTTTTTTTGTGTATTAATTCATATGCAAATACGTTTTACAGTAAAAAGAATACATAACTGACCTTTGCCATTTCCACTGGAGTTGTATGACCTTGAACTTCCATCCATATTAAATGACTGATTGTAACCATTAATAGATCCAGGATTATTAAAATGTCTACCCATCAAAGTTTCCGCACAGGCATGGAAATCATACACAAATACTATTGCTGTAATTTTAAAATTAAAATAATTAATTCATGATATTTCCTTCTTGTATTTAGTGTTGACCAATACATCACAAAAATAAATAGAATGGTTTGAACAAATTGACACATATATCAAATCAAGTTATGGTACATCATGTGAAAAATTCAATAAAGTTCCATAACTCTGGAAAAACAAACCAATGTTTTTTTCTTAAGTCAAAAGCTTCTTTATATCAATGCAAAAAACAGTGTGAAAATAAGAGAAAATCACTCAAGGCATAGAGAAGTTAAATTGCCTTAAATCTGACAGATAAAGTGCTGTTACTCTACAACAATAAATAAAAAACATTAATAAAATGTTGAGATGGAATATTATTTCAGATATATAACAGTGATATTTAGCAATATGTGTTAACATTTGAATTCAAATCACAAAGCAATAGCTAGTAATACTTACAGTTATCACCAAATGCTTTAGTAGTAAAAACTTCTCTAAGTTGTACTATGTTAGGATGGTACATTTTCTTCCACATGTCTATTATCATCATACACTTAGTATTTGACAATCGAAAACCTGTCAAAAGATCAACAAAATTGCTGATTATCCCAATTATCATACGTTTTCTTTGGTCTCACTGTAAACCAACTCATTTCTGTGGTTGAATTATTTTTTGCATTTGTCCCTTTCGAACAGATTTCTCGGAAATCTAATTTTGGTGATTTACTTACTTTGTTGATTTACTCCTTTTAATAGAAGAAGTTTGTTATTTTATAACCATTTGTTATCAGCTTATCTTTTTTTTAACTGCTAGCAGAATTAATTAGTTAGCAGAAACTGATTGGTTAAGATCATACTACAGTCCAAACAAGATTCTATTTGTTTGTGTTGTTACCTGCACTCAAAATATATTATTATTTTCAATTTAGCAGATATTTCAATTTCATCATTAAAATAAAATCATGTATTTCATGAAGACAGTATTAGAGGCTGGCTTTGAATTTGAAAGGTTTATATCATATCACTGTTTATAATAGCTAACTATGAATATGACATAGATGTTATGGGGGCAAGCTTTATTGCTCATTGGTTTTTATATTGTATGACTGCTAATAAACCTTATTGCTTTTTCAAATTCTGCACTACTCAATCTGAGAAACTCGATTTCATGCAAAAATAATATATTCTATTATGACGTCAAAATTTTACAAAACATTTGTGATGTCCAATAATGGCGGACAAATAACGATATGGTGAATTGTAACTTACCATGAATTCTACGTAGACAGTATGTGAGGCCATCTTTGGTATTGATAGCTTTATAACAAGTGGTGGGGTAACTAAATCTGTTTGATTTCTGCATTGAACTTGGTGGAGGGGGCTCCAATGGAAACAAATGATGATAATTATCTACTTCTGTTGGGATATCTGAAACACAATTGTTTATATTGAGTTATTGCATACAATATGTAAACAAGAGTTTTTCTTACATGCACCTACATTATAAATATTTTGGTTTAAATAAGTCTTCATCTTTCCAAGGTGTAAATATTGTTTTATCCTTCATTTAGTGTAAAATAAAGAAATATAAATTGAGAATTGAGAAATATACATAATATATAAATAATTTATGATTTTGTCATGAAATATATATATGGATCATGATTTTTACAAAAATTTTATAAACAGATGTAGGGGTTTGAAAATCCCAGCTCTGTATTTTATCAAGTTCCACAGTTTACATACAGTTATACAAACATTACATGACATTCGGACTTACCTGGGTTTTGTTGCAGATCTATTTGTGCCAATGTCATAGAATGCCTGTTTAGTATGTCCTAAAAATACAACAAACTGCTATTGTAACTTTTAACTTTACCATGTTTACAAAGGGTTGCATTAGAGAAAGAACATCGTCAATTTTTAATAATTTCTATCACATCAATGTCCAATGGAAAAGTAACTGCTTTCTTCTGACAATATTCTGAAGGGGATAAAATTATAAAAGTATGAATTAATAGCACTGTTATGTGTTATGTTCTGAAAAAATATTTAATGTAGATATTGTTCAATGAAGGGGACTTAATACAAACCATTTTAAGTTCATCACACATGAAGAATTGTGGCATGTTTTTCTTTACTGTCATGTGTGCAACATGTGGAGGTATACTTGGAAACATGGTAAAATTTGGTATGTGCTGCAAAAGATAATAGAAGTATGTATTTTGCGTCAAATTTCTATAAATACATACCAATTTAAATCCCTACAGGAATAGTATTCTATTTATACATATCTTCAGGTTTTTTCATCATTTTTGCTTTTTAAGCATACATGTTTAATGTCTTTCATATCTAAAGATGTTGATGCCACTTTCACCACTGAAATGCATATCATCCTTGACCTTTGTCTTATTTTACTTACTTATTTGTGTGTTCATTTGATATGGTCCCACACCAACACTTCCTACTGTGACTTTTTGATATTTTACAATAGAAAGAACCTGATATTTAAAATACATATATCACCAATATAAACAGTCTCACAGCTACATAGACTTTATGCATTGATACTGCACAAACAGACACCAATCATTTAATCACAATATACAGTGAAATATTGGATGTATTGTAATAAGGCTATTCATAAAACAAATGAATAAATAAGATGCTAGTTTAGCATTTTCCTCATCTAGTATTTTATCATTTTTTATCAATGTTACATATTTGTATTGTTTATTTTTGTTTGTTTTAGTAGAAATCAAATAGTTTTGGTTTTATACAAATAAAATATCTGTCCTACAACCATGACAACAGGTCGACAGCTCATTCAGTATTGCTGACTTTGATCTTACCCAAATGTTTAAAAAAAAAATCTTCTTTTAATTTTTATTACTTACAATGCCCTCCCTTTGTACAGTATAATCTTCAGGATTGTAGAAATAGGTTGTTCCACCAACACTTTCCTGTTAAAAAAAGAAAAATTATATTCATTCAACTGATCCTGAATTACACTATCTTTATTGCATGCAGCAAGAGTAAGAATCAGGAAATGACCTGGAGATAAACAGAGGTTGAAATTAAAGTGACAACTGTTTAAATAGAATCCATGTGTGACAGAATATTTTATTCAGATTAGACAGGTCTTCTGCTTAAGTTTAAACAGGTTTCAATTACTATTGAATAATATTTATGCGTAAAAAATGTTCTCTTTAGAAAACTTTTTTGTAGAGGACAGGTTCAATTTTAACAAGCTTGAATTCACTAATCATATTCAGTAACATTTGAAATTTTAGTGACGTTTTAACTATTGCGAAAATTGGCAGTGAGATCGGATCATGGGGATTACAGGTTTCACAACTATAACCAGATGCTCTGCAGGGCGCAGCTATATACGACCGCAGAGGTTGAACCCTGAACAGTTGGGGCAAGTATGGACACAACATTTAAGCTGGATTCAGCTCTAAATTTGGATTGTGACACAGCATAGGTTTCTGACACAGAATGAATGTGGTCTAATGAACTTAAAATATTTTTTTTTGCCTTTGAGCAATTCACTATGCTGTTGAATATTAATCCTCTCAAAAAAAATGTTTGAAGAAACTTTCTTTTTATTTATGAAATCTGAAATGAGAAAAATTTAACCCCCCCCCCCCCCCCCCCATTTCTTTTTCACATCCCCCTTTCCCTTTTTCCAAAACTGATCTCAATTCAAATTCCTAATGGAGTTTGCAAAAATAACTACTCATTTAAATACATCATAAAATATTAAAATGTAAAACAAAGTGCTTGTTATCACTGAATGGTAAAGATTGTTTTAATTTATCAGTTGGTAGTAAAAGTGAATATACATTGTATATTGTATAAAACAATGATTTAAGTTGATTCAACTACTATTCTGGACAAAGAAAGATAACTCCAATTGAAAATTTCTTGCTATTGCACAATATTGTGCAATTAGATATTTCTTGCTATTGGGCAATACTGTGCAATTGAAAATATTTGCTATTGCACAATACTGTGCAATTGAAGATTTCTTACTATTGCGCAATACTGTGCAATTGAAAATTGCTTGCTATTGCACAATACTGTGCAATTAAAGATTTCTTGCTATTGCTGAATACTGTGCAATTGAATTCTTGCTATTGCACAATACTTAATATAATAATTTTGGATCCTGATTTGAACCAACTTGAAAACTGGGCCCATAATCAAAAATCTAAGTATATGTTTAGATTCAGCATATCAAAAAAGCCCAAGAATTCAATTTTTGTTAAAATCAAACTTAGTTTAATTTTGGACCCTTTGGACTTTAATGTAGACCAATTTTAAAACGGGACCAAAAATTAAGAATCTACATACACAGTTAGATTTGGCATATCAAAGAACCCCAATTATTCAATTTTTGATGAAATCAAACAAAGTTTAATTTTGGACCTCGATTTGGACCAACTTGAAAACTGGGCCAATAATCAAAAATCTAAGTACATTTTTAGATTCAGCATATCAAAGAACCCCAAGGATTCAATTTTTGTTAAAATCAAACTAAGTTTAATTTTGGACCCTTTGGACCTTAATGTAGACCAATTTGAAAACGGGACCAAAAATTAAGAATCTACAGACACAGTTAGATTCGGCATATCAAAGAACCCCAATTATTCAATTTTGGACCCTTTGGGCCCCTAATTCCTAAACTGTTGGGACCAAACCTCCAAAAATCAAACTCAACCTTCCTTTTATGGTCATAAACCTTGTGTTTAAATTTCATAGATTTCTATTTACTTATACTAAAGTTATGGTGCGAAAACCAAGAATAATGCTTATTTGGGCCCCTTTTTGGCCCCTAATTCCTAAACTGTTGGGACCAAAACTCCCAAAATCAATCCCAACCTTCCTTTTGTGGTCATAAACCTTGTGTTTAAATTTCATATATTTCTATTTACTTATACTAAAGTTAGAGTGCGAAAACTAAAACATTTTTGCGGTCTTATAAAAACTGAATTTTGATAAAAAAATATTCAATACAACATTAACTGAAAGTGCAAAACTAAACAATGTTTTTCACCATTGTTAAAAAATCGCAATAATAAGTGTATGAAAAATTTCTGAATGAAGTGTATACATTACCTGAATGGTGCTGGCTTGTTGGTTTTTCTTTGGTGTTCCTGGTTTAATGGGAGCTAATGGGGAACCAGTTCTTCTCATCATAAGAGGGGAGTTTGTTGGAGACAGATGAGGACTATTGTTAGGACTGGCTGTAGAATAAACCACTCCTGAAAATATACAATTTATTTTATCTATCTTTGTACAATTATACCTATTTCAATCTAAGTTAAAACAGAATAATTTTTTGAAAGCTATTAAAATTTATGAAAACCGAATACATATATAAAGCAAACTATTAAAGTTCTGCCATCAATCCAAGAGTGATCAACTTATACTGTTGTGAGCCAAGGCTCTATGTTGTAGGCCCTATTTTGACATGTAATTGTTAATTTTTTATACATTGCTACTTGGATGGATAGTTGTCTAATTAGCACTCATACCAGATCTTCTTATTTATATTATTTATTTTTTTAAATGAAAAAAAAAATATTTTAAAATAATTACTAAGATCGTCCTGAACTTGTTATGAAGTACAAGAATTGCATTCCAAGAATCACTAAACAGTCTTTTATAAGGTCAAAACAAATTTTTAAAATGTTTACCCGACATGCCAGATGGCATTAAATGAGCAGGTGGAGGTGTGTTGGACATCATAGGTCCTCCAACAGGCATTGGAATATCACCTCCAGGCACGGAATTTCCCATGTGACCATTATCCATCATATGAGGTCCAGCATTAGACATGGGTGGCATACCAACTGGCCCATTGTTGAACGATGAGAAATTAGGAGAACTAGCACTATGAGTTAATGTTGCAGACTTTGGTACAAATTCATCTGCGCCTGGGTTTGACCCCTAAAATAGAAACAATTTCCTTTATCAATATTTCACATACAAATTTGTAACTCATATTTTAACAATTTTTTCATAAATAAATAATGACGGTAAATAATTTCAGCGTTATCCAAGATTTATGTATTATGTGGCAGTATCAAGTTCAGCTTATTCAAAATCCAAAAACATTTATTAATGTCATGGCCATTTAACTTATGTGTTATTATTTATTATTATTATAAAACTATTTGTTATAGAATAAAAAATAAATAGCTTATGACTTTCTGAATGAATAAATGTAAAGAAATGCATTTCTGAAATCTAAATATAAATCTTTTTGTATTTACAAATAAAAAACCCAATGTGAAAAAAACCCTTAATTTTGGGCATACTACTTGCTGTCCAATTAAAATCATTTGGGAACTTCCATTGTAAAAAACAACAAGAATGTGTCCATAGTACATGGATGCCCCACTTGCACTATCATTTTCCATGTTCAGTGGCCCGTGAAATGGGGGTCAAAACTTTTAATTTGGCATTTAAATTAGAAAGATCATATCATGGGGAACATGTGTACTAAGTTTAAAGTTGATGGGACTTCAACTTCATCAAAAACTACCTTGACCAAAAACTTTAATCCGAATCCGGACAAATGGACGCACAGACGAACGAACAGATGGATGGACAAACGGACGTACAGACCAGAAAACATAATGCCCCTCTATTACCGTAGGTGTGTGGAGCATAAAAATATAGCATGCATAAATGAAATATCTGCCATAAAATATATACCTTTAAACCACTACCAGGAATTTGCAGATTGAGAGCTGCAAAATCATTTGTTAACCCCTGGTCTATTCTTGATCCTAGACCATCAAACTTTGGACTATCAATCCTAGATCCATAACCTTCATTATACATCTGACCAGGTAATGGTCCATCCCTAAGATCTGGAGGCACATCCATTCTAGGCATGTCCATCCTTGGTCTCATTCCATGGCCAGGTGGACCAAAGTTTCTCGGTCCTGGCCCTGGTGGACCAGGTGGCCCTGGCATTGGGCCTGGGCCCATCATATTTCTCTGTCCTCTTGCCATTCCTCTTTGCCGCTGAAAAAAACAGTTAAAAAATAATTCAAAGGGTTCAGCCAGACACATGAACTGTGAAGTTCAAACATAGAGGTTGAAAAAAGTGTCTAGTAAACAGAATTGAGAATATTTGGCCTCTTTTCTATTCTGACCCGCCTCAACTTTCTGAAATGAAATGGTCAAGTGACATTACCCATAAGTTCATGTTTCATGTAGTAATTTTGTGATGCATAACATTCTTCAAACATGAAACTGGTGTGTAAAAAATTAGATTCTCCAATCTCCCATGAGAAACAGACTTTATTAGAATGTTAGAAAAACTGTCTTGGTATAAGTGCCTTCTACATTATTGTCATACAGGTAAGCAATAATAGCATTACTCAAGCATTTATATCATTGTTTCAAAAGTCAAAACCATATCAATATCCACCTGTTGTGTCTGTACTGAAATCATATCGATAATATATAAGTGTACTTTTTCATCTTTTATCAATTTGATAATAGTGTTTTAGTTTCTTGTGTACAATTTGGAAATTAGTATGGCGTTCATTATCACTGGACTAGTATATATTTGTTTAGGGGCCAGCTGAAGGACGCCTCCGGGTGCGGGAATTTCTCGCTACATTGAAGACCTGTTGGTGACCCTCTGCTGTTGTTGTTTTTTATTTGGTCGGGTTGTTGTCTCTTTGACACATTCCCCATTTCCATTCTCAATTTTATTTGTTGCAATTGTTAACTTCAACTGACAAGCTTTCTAGTTGTCTTGTGCATATGAAAGCCTTATTAAACAAACACATTAAAATGTAACAAGCTACGTACATTAAATGGCTGGAAGTCTGGGACAGGTGGTTCACTACTAAATGTAGCATTAAAATACTGATCTCCATTACTGCCCATTGAGTCTGGTAATGCTATAAAATAATCATCATAGATTACTGATCAATGTAACTGTACAAGTGAAATAAATCTGGGTGCATTTTTATAAATATTGTGTTTTTAGTCTTCCCACATTCCTCATTATGCTCATTAATCAGTCAACTTTCACACTACATTAACAGAATGATTTATGTAGTGTTATAGTGTGTTGATCTAAATAAATAATATGTACACTATTCAGGTTTAGATTTGTGTGTGTTTAGTTAGATGTGTAATAAATTGAATACACAAATTCTTTACCTCAATTCCTGGTGAATTCCAGTTTGATTATAAACTATCATAACATATAAACTGTGGTCAATTAAAATTGCATTAGAATGGAGTTGATTTCAATTAATATTTACACCTTTGATTTTAATTGTTTGGAAATCATGACACTTGAAAACCATACTGGCATTATATCAATACTCTTATTTGTCTACTGAAATAAAGGGAATAAAAACATTTCAAAGAAGTGTGGGAATCAACTCTGGTTATATTTTATTCAATGGCTAACATAAGACACAGATAAAACACTTTCATATTCCTTCTCAACTGCTTGTATTTGATAAAACACTTTTTCATATTAAATGGCAATCTAAAACATGTAATATAAATTCTGATTTACATAGGAACTATATGCAATTATGCAATCGTATATCTAAATTAAATAAGTTGTTGGCCAAACCTTTTCTAAATTTAAGAACAATTAACATACATGTATTATAAGTTGGCAGTTGATTGTTAAAATGAGGTATAAAGTTTCTGCAAGTCATAGAAACACATAATTTTCATCATATGTCTTCAAATTAGAATTCTGAACCAGATCTGGAGTTATCACGATCATCACTCCAGCAAGGCTGAATCAATAAAATACATCTCCCTTTGAGTGACATTTTTTTCTCAAATAAAATTTCTATTTTAATACTTGTTATCCCAAACGTTAGTCTTTAGTTAGAATATTATGTTCTAATTTTTTTCTTCATTTGGACAATATCCTCACAAATTATGCTCAAATTTTGTACTGAAAATTCTTCAAATATAAATCATTTTGTAAATGATCCCATCTCTAACAAACTACATATTCATTGTAAGTCCCTATAGGCACGATAGGGAATCCTACAACAGTAGGTCAGAGCATTTTTGTCCAAAAAGGATTAGTATGATCATTAATAGGCCACCCTTTCACATTTATTGCAGTTATATTTAACATGTTTAATGCAGAACAGATTTTCATAATATAATTTGCAAAATAAAAAAAAAACACTTTTCTTTTCATATTAGAGGCCAAATACAGGAATTTTGAATTCAAACAGTGCTTATTGAAATATGGCCTAAAAAACATTAAGGTAGGCTTTATCTGGAAGCAAGTTAACTCGTACCAACGGAAACTCGTACCATGTTAACTCGTACCAAAAAAGTTAACTCGTACCAACGTAAAAGTCGTACCACTGGGAAGTCGTACCATTAAAAATATATTAAAAAATACGAATCTTTTGTGGTGTTTTTTCTTTCTAAAATTAATTAAAAAAAAGTTGAATTACTGTAATTTTATACTGGATTTTAATGAAAACTTGGACAAAAATACGTTTTTTTTAATTGGTTTTAATTACCTTAATACCCTGCTAATTAAAATATATGATATGCCTTTGATTGTGTGATCAAATTAATGCATTCCTTTGATTATGTGATTATAGTGAACATGGACTATTAGTGCGACCATTAGTGCTTCTTGAATGTTTATTTTTCTATATGTAACAATAGTGCCAGTTATCTTTGAAAACATTATTGTATTAATGTAATACCATGTGAAATCTTAAATGTAAAAGGATGATATAGATGTGAATAAAACATAAGATGTATGTGTATCTCTTGAGAGAAAAAAATAATAATATTTGATGTTTTGGTAATTTTTTATAGATGATTGTTATTGAAATTGTGGTAAATAAAGCATCAAAATAAAATATATATTCTTTGTTAATATTCTGCCAGTACTAGTCTACCATTAAGCCTACTGGCCATTCACAATACCATTATTCACAATATAGATGGACAGTCAAACTCATAACTCATAAATAGAAATAAACTTAAAATATTATGCTGCCAACACTACCATTACGTCTACTGGCTATTCACAATACCATTAGAACCATGGATGGACAGTCAAACTCATAAAAAGAAACAAACGCCATGGCTAATAAATAATAGCACACAAGACTGTGACACCATAGCAAACGAAAGACTAATCTGAGGATGATTTCAGGTATCATTTACTTTCCTCTGAAGGTGTCACTACTCATTATCTAAGCAATGCATATCTCACACATTAAATTAACATGACATTACTTCAAATCTTAAAAGAAGTTGTCATATTTTGATAATATTAAATACATAGAAGTATTTAACGACCTTGACTGGCTATGCAACCCTACTTCGATCGGTAATCATTATCTTGTGCAAAATATTATATATAAAAAAATTAATACTTTTAACATGTTGGTCATAAACAATTTACAACCTTTAAAACACACTAAATTAATTCTTTCGGTGAATAAAATTCCTTTAAGAAACAAAAGAAAAGTATCCAAATCTATTCAATGTAACTGATTTGGAATGATTAAAAATTAAATCCAATGGCTATCAGTATAAGTTTAAAAAAGAATGATTCAAGGGAGACAACAAATCAAATCTGCCAAGGTATTGTCTATATCTAATACACATGGAACATTAGCTACAGATAGGTCATTGTACTTTCAAATTATATACATTTTACAGACTTTATTCAATTAAACACCAATCAAATGCATTTAAATAAGTTGGTACGAGTTAGCAGTGGTACGAGTTTACATTGGTACGAGTTTTTTTTTAGTGGTACGAGTTGACGTTGGTACGAGTTTACTTTGGTACGGGTTAACTATAATTCGCTTTATCTCAGCTTAAGATATATGGGGTACTGGAAACACATACTTGTTTATTTGGCCCAATGGAGGTAAAAATGCTTTGAAAAAAACAGTCACGTGAAAACATCACTAAAAAGGACTAGTCGCTTGGAAACATGCATTAGTTTTGCCATACTTCTTGCTATATCCACATGTACCAAAAAAAATCTGATCTCTTTACACAATATGGCTGCAATAACCATGAATTGGCCTATTTAATGACCATGCAAAAAGTTTATTTTCAACCAGCACAGAAAATGTCTTACTTTAAAACATGGTAACTACAAATCTAGTACTGTATTATCATAAGGTAACAATAATGATTTGTGTCTATGCATAAAATAAAATGAAATAAACAAAGGCAGCTTTAGAACATTATTTGGACATTAAAATACAAAATTTTAAATCCAAGAAATTTTAACAGTAAATCTCGATTAATTGCGTATTCCTAACATGGTATGTTACTCTTGCTTATGAAAAGTGTCAGGGATGCCTTAGATCGCACCTTGTTTGTCTTCTAAAGAACCGTTTATGAACTGTTTTTGAAACCCAACACCTGGTTTATGGTGGAGAAATTGACAGTCGTCGCCTAAATTACAAGTGCCTGTCTACAAAAAGAAGCGACAATGTGCGTTTTTTTCTCCACTAGAAACTAGAGAAGAAATCCCTTTTCCCAGATCTCATTTACATATTTACGATTGATGCATTTTTACCGAGTTACATTAAATTATTTGGATGTCTTTTCCCTCATTTGAACAGGTTCTCGATTTTCTGACAATTTGTTGAGTACGCATGTGCATTTAATTGGGTCACATCTTTGTCTGAGTAATGTTTTTGTTGATTTGTCATCAAAACGCTTCATATTTCTTGATACAACTTGCCAATCGAGAAAAGGCTTCAGATCGGGATATATAACAGTTATCACTAACAAAGAGGATTTTTTTTGTCTTTAGATTAAAGTTCTGTATTTGGTATCTATGTAATACACTCAATTAACGGAGCGCAATAAGGGACATAGTAAAAGTTAACCGAATAAAATTGACAGTGAACATTTTTTTCCCCAATTGAATATCTCGAAATTTTCAACTTGATATTTTGACTTTCTTCAATCTTGAAATATCGACTTCAAATTCAAAATTTTGACTTTTTTTACACTAGAATTTTCACTTTTCTCAAACTCAAAATCTCCTCTTTATTTAAGAAAAATCGACTGTTCATTTTCTTTCACTCTCACGCGCCAATGAAATCGAGAAATAGGGAATCGGGAAATTGGGAAATCGAGAAATCGAGGAATCGATAGATCGATAAACGGGAAATCGGAAAATTGAGAAATCGGGAAAAGGAGATATTCCAAGATTTTAGAAAGTCAAAATTTCGAGACTTGAAAAGTTTAACTTTATTTCGAATTAAAGTAAAATTTTCGACTTTGAGAAAAAATCACTGCCAAGTTTTATTATTTTATGTGCCAGCTTTAGTAGAAATATAAACTTACGCGTGCATGCACCTCTTTTCTGTACGCTTTTGGTACTCGATATTTCCCTGATGCAATAACCATAAAACTTATATATTTAGAAAGATAAACATCTGAACCGTTTAATTACATATCAATTTTTTGCTCAAACAATATGTTTTTCACCTTTTGAAAATTTCGAAGCAACTGAATTTGGGTAAAATCCGATATACTTGTATTTGCCGTCGCAAGAAAATCATTACGTTACGATAATCACATTCGCGGCCTCCATTTAAGTTAAAGATGGGTTCCAAAAACACCACCATACTCCAATAAGAGGAATGTGATATTATTGACAATTTTCGAGCAAAGCAGTGGCGGATCCGTATACAATCTGTCGATACATAAATTTTGCACCAGGTCATGATTTTTATGACGTTTTTACACTAAAACCAATGGATGTTGGATGTGAACTGAGTGATATTTAGTCTTTGATAAATGATTTTTTTTTAATAATTTGTTATTGGCTTTGCACTCTCAGATCTATATACTTAGTGCGTTTTTTGTTGTACCCTACCACGTCCACTCTGTGTTACTTGTTTTTCTACTGTGTATTTATCTGATGAGTTAAGCCCTTTTCAAAGGACTTTAATAGTTTCTTCATTTTTGTTTTTTTGTCATCACTGATTGGTGGAGTGTTGGGCGCCAGCAAACATGTTTGACCCGCCACTTTTTGTATGTGCAAGTCCCTGGTTGTCGTTTGTTGCTGTATATCATATTTGTTTTTCGTTCATTGTTCTGTACAGATTTCTATATTTTAATTAGGCTATATATTTTGCACTCCTGGAGGTATTGCCGGCGTATGTTTATTTTCAGGAAACCTATAGTATAATAAAAAAAAGAAGATGTGATATGATTGCCAATGAGACAACACTCCACAAGAGACCAAATGACACAGAAATTAAAAACTATAGGTCACCGTACGGCCTTCAACAATTAACCAAATACAGTACAGTTTACCGTTTGCTAGTAAATTCCCCTATACAAGGATGTTCTACTTTAGATAGTCTGATAAACTAAGATCAGTCACATATGTCCGAACCTTTTATAGCAGACAAGTCATGAATACAGTATGGAATTTTCTCATTGCTGAAGACAGTACGCTTGACTATGATTGCTTACACCACTTCATTTGAACTATTGTGGGTATTTGTCTCATTGACAATCATAACACATCTCCTTACTTTTACATACGTTTTTTTCTTCTTCTTTAACTTGCACTAATACGTGTTTAACTAGATGATAGAAAAGCGTTAATTTTGTTTATAGATCGATCATTTTGCAGGAATGACAATAACTATATGCATTTTGATTTCCACCTATGTCATAGCTATTTTGATAATAGTGAACGCGGAACCTTTTTTGAAAAAGGGGACAAAATTAAAGTTCCGAAATCCGTAAACTTTGGGAGGTTCTAACTCCACCACGTTTTTTGTAACTGTACCAAGTCAGCCTCATGTTGTCTGTTTGTTGATTGCTGTTTCTTCTCTTGTGCTAAAATTTGAAAATTTACGAATTACGAATCAGTGTTGTTTTCATTAAGTAAAAAATAAGACAAATTATGATTCATTACAAATTTAATAAAAAAAACTGTTCAACTTTCATTGCTTTTTTTGGACCTGAATCATGCAGCGCATACTCCGACAAAACTGTGAATTCTTTTGACCTAATGTTTGTAATAAAAAAAACATATCTGACTTGAATATATAGTTTGTCAAACCGTACTCTAATTATACCCTATATGAGGTTGCAATCAGGACGATTTTGTCAACTTTCTCTTTGTGATCATTTATTGTGTAAATGTCAACACTTTTAATGAAGCGATCGACAAAAATAGTTCTATTTCACTTTCTACGTGTATAATCACGCCTGGTAAACCATCTAGTCTCAACGGAAAAAAAGTATTCTGGCACTTCCTGTTGAGCTTTTCTGGTTCAAAATATCCAAAATAAACATAGGGTAGGTCGACTTTTCGTCAATTTACTGAAAATCAATGATTGTTTTGTAAAATAGGAGAATGTCATGCCATAGATAAATTTATGATAATTTTAACTAATATGTCTCTTATTGGTTCAAAATTTCTGAAATTGAAGTCACAATCACTTTTCTCCTACGGATTATCATGTTTACTTTCTTTGAATCCGATAGAACTGATATGATATTAATGATTTAGCAAGAAAATATGTCGATTATTTGTGTTTTTTTTTAATGCTTTACGATAACCACTTCTGTAAATTGCAAGACTATTTGATTGTCAAGCCTAGTCTTAGCACAGAAATGAAAAATTCTAAATGGTTGAGATATAAAGGTATTGGTTGAGTCTTTCTGTCACAATGTTGAGACTTTCTGGTTACTTTGTGTCATGAAATATATTACTGTTAAAAACATTGGCACTTAGGTTTCAAAGTTTAAATTAACTATGACTGGCAACCCAACACGCGTGCATCATTATTATATAAAGATAAAAACTATTAAAATAGCTATGCTAGAGTTTATTTCAACTAATCAAAATGTAATTTCTATTGTAAAAATATAGTTATTTCCCAAAATGAACAAAGAAACTTTATCAGTGCGCGGTACTATTCCAGTTAACCTTTTTAACGATTAACTTGATTTATGTTTTCTATGTTTTCTGTCTGTGGTAAGTTAAAATCTGAATACAGATACAATTTTAAGAATTGCCGATAGAAAAATGCATGCCTTTCAAGTATAAATAAGATTAGTTTATAATATATAAATATTAATATGATTTGGAAGAATTCGATTTATCACAGACATTGTTCAATGCCGAAAATGCGTACCTTTATAAAGAAATAAAATTATTAAAAAAACTAAACAATCGAACAGGACCCCCCTTCTCTAGGTTTGTTTTTTCGTGCACATTATTTCAGGATGAGTTCTCACTCTAAAAGGTGGTGATCATTTATTTGTGAGCAAAAGATGTTATTTTTGTCATTATAATACTGATCACAAAAACAAGCCTTAGATATGATTCGATTTTAAAAACTGCTAAATGCACGTACTATAAGTGACGTCCAACTTAGTGTAATCACACGTGTTGTATTGAAATAATTATAACTTAGATTGATTGTTCACAACTGCATTCAGGGCACATCCTTAATATTTGGTAATATTCAGCAACATTAATATTATGCCCCAACCCTGTCACACTAGGCCAAGATCGCACCACGATCTCTAACAAAAGCTTTTGACGATCGTAGTGCAATCGTGTAGATCGCAATATCAGGCGGAAACCCGGTTGAAATAGAACAAAAGCATTGAAGCTCTTTGTTATAGAAGGCGATAAATGCTTACTGAATTGTTTACTATAGTAACAAAAAATTTGTTAATTGAAACAAATAAAATGACAATTTTCTTCTCTATTACGAAGTGTTTTATTTTAAAAACACCATTTGCATAAGTTTTCAATTTACCTTTAACATAGTTAAGCAGAACAATTATGTATCAAGTAAAAATTGCTGCAAGTTAAATTTATTAATTGACATCGATTTTATATATATATCCTTATTGGTCAATCAATTTTCCCAAATAAAGTTAAGAAGGGGGGGGGGGGGGGGGGGGGGGGTTAGTGAAAAAACTATATGAATTAAGTTTTTTTATCCTACATTGAACTTTTAATGTCTAGTGAAATACCACAGGCAATTGTCTCAGAAAAAAAATCCTATATACCTTAGTATAAGACAAATAACGGATACAAAACGGACACATAACGGACGAGTATTGTAAAAAACGGACGCTTACCGGACCTTTCATCCATTGAACGTCCGTTCAAAGTTTTGAACATGCTCAATTTTTTCCATCGGACAAAACGGACGTCAACTGATAAAGCGGACAGTCCGACACTGAGCGAAATGAAACAGATATCGACCGACGTCTAACGGATAACAACATGCGGCTTACGGACATGAACGAATTAAAAAAAAAAGTTATCGGTTCGGCGTCCGTTCGCGCTATCTGGTGAGGTGTTACCGGAGTTTTAAGCACCAGTCACACCTTATTGGATAGCGCAAACGGACGCCGAACGGATAACTTTTTTCAATCCGTTCATATCCGTTAGACATCCTTTAGTTTTCGTTTTATGTCCGTTCAGCATCCGTTTTATCCATCAATGTCCCTTCTGTCTGGTGGAAAATTTTGAGCATGTTCAAAACTTTGAATTAAGTGACGTTCAACGGATGAAGTGTCCGTTGTACATCCGGTAGGCGTCCATTTTTTACAGTATGTGTCCGTTCCGTTTCCGTTTTTAATCCGTATCTTCATCTACGGACTCCCAACGGATTTCAATTTTGTCAATGGAAACCCTTTTCTTTTATCCGTTAGGCGTCCGTTCGTGCTATCCGGTACGGTGTGATCACAGCTGAAGTGAGAAGTAAACACTTCTAGGCTTAGATTTAGAATAATGTGTTAAAAAGGGACAAATATTAACTGCGGGACAATACCTTGTGTATACTATAAATATAGATATAAAAGAAGATGTGGTATGATTACCAATGAGACAACTCTCCACAAGCGAACAAAATGACACAGAAATTAACAACTATAGGTCACCGTACGGCAAACCCCATACTGCATAGTCAGCTATAAAAGGCCCTAAAATGACAATGTAAAACTAGAATTGCCATTGCAAGCAATAGCGGATGTCACCCTTCCCCCATTGCCACTAAGCGGCAGCCATTTGAAATCAATTTAACAGTGAATGCAGATCAACGCATTGCGATTTATCTTTCTGTGAATTTTCAGTACATTTTGAGCATTGTCAAAAGTTTCACATTTCTTCTGTTTCAATGGCAACGGTAACCATTTTGAAAATTCCGAAGTCAAAAGTCTCATCTATACATGCCAGTTAACAATAATATTAAGTTTCATTAAGTTTGGAGCATTTTGAAAATATTTGACATTTCTGCAGTTTCCATGGCAACGGTGGTCATTTTGGAAATTCCAACTTCAAAAGTCTCATGCAGACTTGACAGTCAACAAATATATTAAGTTTCATCAATTTTGGAGCATTTTGAAATTTTTGAAATTTTTGACATTTTGACTGGTTTCTATGGTAACAGATACCATTCCAAATTTCTAATGGCAGATACCTCATTGATACATGGGAGGGAACATACCATCGACGTTTCAATGGATTTGACCTACCATTTTAAGAAAGTAAATGCCACTTTAGTGTTTTGAAGCATTTTGACCATTTTTGACTTGTTTCCATGGTAACGGCAGACATTTTTGAAATTCCAACGCCAAATTGCACATCTATTAAAGTTGCTCATCGTTACTGTGGAGTTTTATTAAATTTGGAGCATTTTGATATTTTGGAAATTTTTGGTGTAGTTTCCATGGCAACATGATAGTTCCAATGATTAACCAAAATCATCCCAAAACTAGTATATGCCCGGCACCTACATTGTATCAAAATATAATGATTCTGAATTTAAGCATCTCCAAATAATTCATTAAAACTAAAAACTGGAATTTTTCACAATTGTTCCGTTTCCATGGAAACGGCAGCCATTTTTTATGGTCTTTTAAGACCTACAGAAACCCAAAATTTTGTATTCCCTATTATAGTTAACTATCATTAAGATTGGTTCCATTGGCTCCGAGAAAACTGCCGGACAAAAAAGGTGGAAGAATAATAATAATAATACAGAAAAAGAAACAGAGGAAAAGCAATATGTCACCCGACATTGTCGATCGGGTGACATAACAATTGTAGCGAGAAAACTTACGGCCTTATTTATTTAAAAAAAATGAACGAAAACAAATATGTAACACATAAACAAACGACAACCACTGAAATACATGGTTCTAACTTAGGACAGGCACATACATACATAATGTGGCGGGGTTAATACAAAAAAGAAGATGTGGTATGATTGCCAATGAGACAACTATCCACAAAAGACCAAAATGACGCAGACATTAACAACTATAGGTCACCGTACGGCCTTCAACAATGAGCAAAGCCCATAACGCATAGTCAGCTATAAAAGGCCCCGATAAGACAATGTAAAACAATTCAAACGAGAAACAAATATGTAACATATAAACAAACGACAACCACTGAATTACAGGCTCCTGACTTGGGGCAGGCACATACATAAATAATGTGGCGGGGTTTAACATGTTAGCGGGATCCCAACCCTCCCCCTAACCTGGGACAGTGGTATAACAGTACAACATAAGAACGAACTATAAAAATCAGTTGAAAAAGGCTTAACTCATCAGATGGACAAAATACAAGTGGACGTGGCCCGGTAATTATACATCCCGACACAAAAAGACACAATGAACAGATCTGAGAGTACTCGCAGTTATCTGACAGCTAGTTCAAAGCCACTAACAACTAATAAAAAAAATCATGCAACTAAGACTAAACAATCAATCCGTACACATCCAACATCCAAAGGCTTTAGTGTAAAGACGTCATAAACAGCCAGAGAGAAACATGACCTTGTTAAACATGTTATAGCGGGATCCCAATCCTCCCCTAACCTGGGACATTGGAATAACAGTACAACATAAGAACGAATAAAAAAAAACAGGTGAAAAAGGCAACTCATCAGAAGTACACAAATACAAGTGGACGTGTATATCAATTTCATTTCAAAAGCACACACGGCGTGTCAATCTAGTACATGGGTGGGTTTATATTCGTGCAACATTTTCATGTACTCGTCTTGAATATGCATGTAGTTAAACAATGGGCGTTAATGACTCATTCAAACACCAATACTACAATCTTTGCAGTTTTACTCCTGTTCATATTGATTATAAACATGAAAAAACGTTACAGAAAATAACTGACCAACTGACATTTACTTTGGTGAAATTGCTACCCGTTGATATATAATTTGACGATGAAAAAGAAACCCATTCCTGTGGCACGTCTATGTATTCTTTATAAAGAAGGAACCACATACCACGATATGAGGCTGTCAGGATAAAGGTCGAGTGTTGAAGATTCACAGTTAAGCACTGATTATGTAAATATAGCGCAGGGGATGCAAATTGTCCCGTGCTAACGATTTTTAAAACCAAGTTCTGTAGATAAAGTGTTATGTTGATGTTAACACCAGCACTGCAAATGTAAAGTATAGCGATGTAGATATCTAAAAGCTAGCTATTGAGATGTCAAGATAAGCGATGTAGGAATAAATTCTAGCTTTTGGAGATGTCAATTACACCATTAGTGACTTTATAGCTTCTGTGCAAAACTGCATCTCAAACGCTAGACTATTGATCTCCAGCGCTAGAACTTTAATACTTTAAAAAACACACAGTTGTTTACTATTTAGACTCTATTACAACCAAAGGTCTCTTTAGAAGCTGCTGTCATAACTACAGACAAGATTTAAATGACAGCTGGAACGTTTTGACGGTTGTATATGTAATTGATACTAAGCTATAGTTGAAAGTTTCATTCACCAGAAGATCTCAGCATTGTTCCAGAATATCTCAACCGATACCAGAAAATCTCAACATGACATACTTTATAGCATATTTCGCTTAATGCAATTATATAAGTAAAGAAAAAGAACAAACTGTAATTTTATGTTTATAAGGTTTTAGAAAAATACTAATTCACTGATATATACGTGAGCTTATCAATGATATCGTTGTCATTTTGTCAATAGCTGACTGCACTTGCCACATTTACCTGCTGGAGAAAAGTCATTCCGATGTCATTTTAAATCAGATTGGTCCATGTTATACACGAGAGAAACCCTAATTCAATTATCTATGGCATGACATTCTCCTATATATATATATTACAAAAAACGCATTGATTTTCAGTAAATTGACGAAAAGTCGACCTACCCTATGTTTATTTTGGATGATTTGAACCAGAAAAGCTCAACAGGAGCCTGAATAACGAAATTGAAAATCGGTCCTAATCCAAATGAATTCTGAGAGACAGATATGTACAATAATTGAATACGTAAAATTGAATTCTGCATCCACAAAATGCTTTTTAAGTCCTTTAATTCACTATATTAACATATTTGACTAATTTTTATTTTTCAAAACGCTGTAAGTATTAAAATGCTAAAAATGTTTACAATGCGATAATTTTTTTTTTGCAATATTCCGCTAGACAAATTAGCTTCATCGAGCGTGCATATATAAAGGTGAAATCGAATGCAGACAAGAAACTTTTGCACATGGACGTTGCTGCCATGTAAATCAAAGTTTTGATAAATTTCAAGATTATTTATTTTATTTGAAATGTGTGGTTTGCATGTCCATTGGCCAATATTATAAATAAAGTTTGATGCAGTATTTTTAATCATTCTTTATCTTTTCTCCTCTTTTTCATTAATCTCATCAGGTGAGGTTTTACAGTACGGAACTGGTGGATCCAAAAGTGTCCTTCTCGCAGTGGTGTCCCACTCAGTGTTCACTTCAATTATTTGGAAAGTAACAGTATCTAAAGGGTGATTCTTTGAGCGAAGATGTCTAGTGAGGGGAAAGTTTTTGATAGTTTTGTACCATGAACGATGGTTATTTAGTATAATATTAAAGTTGTCTATTGCTTCTACCACGTACTGAATGCCAACTACATATAGCTCATCTGACTAGCAGAGCTACTACATGACCTTTGACAACAAACAGCACTCACCTGACCAACATACTACAACAGAACCTTTGACAACACATATAGCTCACCTGACTGGCAAAGGGACAAGAGAACCACAACAAGACATTTGACAACTGATAAAGTTCGCCTGACTAACAAAACAACTACAGGGCCTTTGACAACACAAAGGTCATCTGACCAACAGAACCACTACAGGACCTTCATCAACAAAAATATCTCCCCTGACTGTCAAAGCCACTACAGGGCCTTTGACAACACATAGCTCACCTGACCAACAGAACCACTACAGGACCCTTGACAACAGATATACTCACCTGACTAACAGAACCATTACAAGACCTTTGACAACAGATATAGCTAAACCGAACAACAGAATCACTACAAGACCTTTGACAACAGATATAGCTCACCTGGCTAACAGAACCACTACAGGACCTTTGACAACAAACATAACTCACCTTACCAACAGAACCACTAATGGACCTTTGACATCAAAAATATCTCACCTGACCAAGAGAACCATTACAAGACCTTTGACAACAAATATAGCTCACCTGACCAAAAGAACCACTACAGGACCCTTGACAACAAATCAAGCTCAACTGACCAAGAGAACCACAACAAGACATTTGACAAAAGATAAAGTTCACCTGACTAACAAAACAACTACAGGACCCTTGACAACAGATATAGCTCACCTGACCAACAGAACCAATACATGACTTTTGACAACAAATATAGTTCACCTGACCAACAAACCAACTACAGGATCTTTGACAACAGATCAGGATCGCTCAAAGTTAAAAAAAAAAAAATGAATGCCAATGTGATGAGAAATACATAAGGACCTGCAGACAAGCAAAAAATTACCTAAAATCATTCAAAGTCAATTTTTTGGGTCCAACAATTGGATTTGGTGGTTTGAAAAGGAGCTGATGAAAGAACTGCTATTATTGGCATCTTTGCAACATAAGCAATTCCTTATCCTTTCATCAACTCCTTTACCAAAAAAAGTTATATAGCATCTATAAAATTTTCCAACAGTAAAACGAAGAACTCAATTTATATATTTGAAACATGTTACACCTGTGGCATTCAGTACGTGGTAGAAGCAATGGACAACTTTAATATTATACAAGTCATAGGTCTTGTAGTGGTTCTGTTGATAAGGTGAGCTTTATCTATTGTCAAGGGTGCTCAGTGCTTACATGTTTAACTACATGTTTTGATACATTCTTTATTATGTTGCAGAACCCACCAATACATAGGTTCCAGAATGTGTTTTATATTTTTTATTTTAAGGTTAGAGTGTTCCTGATAAAATTTGATAGAGGAAAACTTTGCATTAAACAACAGAATCAGTAAGTGGGGTTGTTCATTAAACGATTTGATCAAAATTTTTAAATTTGGCTTCTGTTGGGTTTGAGGGTCTTTTTGGGGTGTAAAACTGACCAAAACACTCTTGAGAGATTGAAAATCGGGGAAAAAAATATTTTTAGTTAAACTCATTCGCCCCCAAGACATTTCTGGAAAATCAGGCATTTTCGAAAATTTGCAATCATATGCAAATTATATGCAAATTAGCAGACTCTTGATGCTGTAACTGATGCTCATCTATTAAACTATATATTGGGAATTGGGGGGCGGATGGTAGGGGTGGGGTGGGAGGTGGAATATTTTCTCGTGGATTTGAACCCACCCCCACTGGAAAATGGTAATTTTCCATCTATTTTCCGATTAAAACGACCTTGAGAGGTGAACACTGACAAGACTGTGTTTCTTTGTCATTTAAGTATTACCTATAGTTACAGCAGCCCATTCATGCTTGATAGCTTGGAGTATATTGGACTTGAGTATCTTGCTGGGGAATTATTATTGTCAAGTCAGGTCTGCCTAAATGTCCGCTTTTTATGGATTTTTGACAAAACAGTGATCTAGATTTTACAGACTAGATTCCTATTGGCCATATTATACCTCGTTGAGTTCCTATACCACCATGCATGTATGATAATAGTTTATACCAACAGTCACTTCCAGTTACGTAGTAGCCATCAAAAGATGCCCACCCCACCTGATTTTGGTTACTTTACACGTTTTTCCGATTTTGAACTCTTAAACGGCTTTCAAAGTGCCATATTTTCATGAACAGACATTTGAGAAGAGTTTATGGACCATGAACTGCTTGATTGAAGTCCCTGCTATCATAACAGTTCGGCTGGGGCATTTCGAAAAAAAGTATGGAGGGTCATACATGCCATCAAAGAATGGGTGTCGCCATCATGCCTACATGTGGGATTGGGGGTTAAAGGGTTAACAAGCAATGAAAAGATACAGTAGGCTCTTATGCCACAATTGACACTAAATGTTTTAATTTTTGGGGGGTCTCGCCAAACTTATGGTGGAGCATATCTCTGTTGATAAGTCTCAAGAGTCTACTTCTTTGGACAATGAAAAATTGTATGCGGACAGTTATCTCTAATGTTTTATTTTACTATGTTTCTTTGTTTTAAATGTTGTTGTGGATTCATTTATTTTCCTGGGTATCAATTAAAGTGGATTCAGGAAAAATGAAATTTCAGTGATATTTATTAATTTTGTAAATATGAGACCAAAGTATGCATAGAAACTTCTAAAAAATGTATACCTCATTTACATTGTTAATTTATACACATGAAATCAACAAAATTGTTTACCCACAAAATAACAAAATAATCCCTGTACAATACAAAATAAAAGGACAAATATAATACACTTCACATCTAAAGTTTATTATTGTAGAACAACCATGTTTACATGGACGGAATATTACAATTTACATTCTAATAAGAATTGATAATCTTCAGTAAAACATATCAATTAATAAATATATATAAAAATGTATAATAGGAATGTATTAATGTCATAACACTTGATACTCTAAGTAGAATTCAGCACTAAACTAGAAAAACAAGGAAATATCAAGTAAATACAACCATAATTATTTGAAATCGAGTCATCCATTGTTAGTATCAGTTTGTTATGTCCAGAAAGTGTTGAATATTGTTATTCATTCTGGACTTTCTTCAACAATTTCTACTCAGTTCCTTCTTCTGGGCTAAGATATTTAGAAGGATCAGTGATTTTCTCTAGATTCTCTTTCAACACTTTCTCAGAGCACATAGGACAAGTTTCCTCAGTCTCCAACAGCCTACAAGAAGATCAAGCATATATTTGTTAAAATTATGATATAAACAAAGATAAACACTGTATATAGGAAGATGTGGTGTGAGTGCCAATGAGACAACTCTCCATCCAAACAACAATTTCAAAAAAAGTAAACCATTGTAGGTCAACTGTATGTTAATCAAACAACCAATTATCTATGTACCTTGTGTTTTTCCACTAATCGAGATTACTCAACCAATAACCTTGCAACCTTAAAAATTGCAAGCAGGATTATTATACTCAGACTCAAAAATGAACTCATGAATTTTGGGATATGGTGTTTGAGCACATACTTTGTACTCAAAGAGAACTGAGTACAGTTTTGTAACCTAGATAACAAAATGAAAATGTGTAATCAAATCATGATTTTTGAAAATATAAAATTTCAATACATCATATATGAATAATAAAATTTATCTGTTTACTGGTTAAAAAGTCATGAAAGGAGGTAAAAATACATGTTTAAAATATTTGTTGTGAATCTTAATTCACATCGAAATACAAATGTATTTTAAAATCTTTTGACCTATATTGTACGACTTGAATTAAGGAATCTCACCGTCATATAGTTTAATATCTGTGAATATTTTTCCAGTTTTGGCTATATTTTTGCTCCTTTCAGATTGATTTTGAATTTTTTTGCCTTAAGGGTCACTTAAGAAACATTAACTGTCAAAATGTACATCAGGGCTGTAAATCTGATACCATAAATGTTATTCTTACCTGAGGAATTCAGAGAATATAGCAGGGAAATCACACTTAGGACAAGCTGTTAAATCGTCCTTCAACATATGTCTTCCCTGAAAAATAAAGGGTAAGTTAATATTTGTAATAATATGGTCATTTTGGTTACTGTGGCGTCATTTATTTTTCATAGGTACCAGTTATTGTGGATTGAGCAAACATTGTATTTTCTTAGATATGAGATATTGTTATTTTGCCAAAAGTTTATCTAAAAGACTATTGAAGATTTGTATTACACTGAAAATTTCAAATTTGGGGTTCTCCTTTATCCAAAAATTCCTTTAAGTAAATTTTACTACATGAAGATCTGACAGGAATATGGGTTATGCTATGTACTATTTTTAGCTCACCTGTCCCAAAGGGACAAGTGAGCTTATGCCATCACTTGGTGTCCGTCGTCGTCCGTCGTCTGTCGTCGTAAACTATTTCAAGAATCTTCTCCTCTGAAACTACTGGGCCAAATACTTTCAAACTTTAACTGAATGTTCCTTAGGGTATCTAATTTATAAATTGTATCCGAAGTTTTGATCTATCAACAAACATGGTCGCCATTGCTAAAAATAGAACATAGGGGTCAAATGCAGTTTTTGGCTTATAACTCAAAAACCAAAGCATTTAGAGCAAATCTGACACGTGGTAATATTGTTTATCAGGTCAAGATCTATCTGCCCTGAAATTTTCAGATGAATCAGACAACCCGTTGTTGGGTTGCTGCCCCTGAATTGGTAATTTTAAGGAAATTTTGCTGTTTTTGGTTATTATCTTGAATATTATTATAGATAGAGATAAACTGTAAACAGGAATAATGTTCAGCAAAGTAAGATTTACAAATAAGTCAACATGACGGAAATGGTCAGTTGACCCCTTTAGGAGTTATTGCCCTTTATAGTCAATTTTTAACCATTTTTCGTAAATCTTAGTAATCTTTTACAAAAATCTTCTCCTCTGAAACTACTGGGCCAAATACTTCCAAACTTTAATTGAATGTTCCTTAGGGTATCTAGTTTGTAAATTGTATCCGAAGTTATGATCTATCAACAAACATGGTCGCCATTGCTAAAAATAGAACATAGGGGTCAAATGCAGTTTTTGGCTTATAACTCAAAAACCAAAGCATTTAGAGCAAATTTGACATGGAGTAATATTGTTTATCAGGTCAAGATCTATCTGCCCTGAAATTTTCAGATGAATCAGACAACCTGTTGTTGGGTTGCTGCCCCTGAATTGGTAATTTTAAGGAAATTTTGCTGTTTTTGGTTATTATCTTGAATATTATTATAGATAGAGATAAACTGTAAACAGGAATAATGTTCAGCAAAGTAAGATTTACAAATAAATCAACATGACGGAAATGGTCAGTTGACCCCTTTAGGAGTTATTGCCCTTTATAGTCAATTATTAACCATTTTTCGTAAATCTTAGTAATCTTTTACAAAAATCTTCTCCTCTGAAACTACTGGGCCAAATACTTCCAAACTTTAACTGAATGTTCCTTAGGGTATCTAGTTTGTAAATTGTATCCGAAGTTATGATCTATCAACAAACATGGTCGCCATTGCTAAAAATAGAACATAGGGGTCAAATGCAGTTTTTGGCTTATAACTCAAAAACCAAAGCATTTAGAGCAAATCTGACGTAGGTAATATTGTTTATCAGGTCAAGATCTATTTGCCCTGAAATTTTCAGATGAATCAGACAACCTGTTGATGGGTTGCTGCCCCTGAATTGGTAATTTTAAGGAAATTTTGCTGTTTTTGGTTATTATCTTGAATATTATTATAGATAGAGATAAACTGTAAACAGGAATAATGTTCAGCAAAGTAAGATTTACAAATAAATCAACATGAAGGAAATGGTCAGTTGACCCCTTTAGGAGTTATTGCCCTTTATAGTCAATTTTTAACCATTTTTCGTAAATCTTAGTAATCTTTTACAAAAATCTTCTCCTCTGAAACTACTGGGCCAAATACTTCCAAACTTTAACTGAATGTTCCTTAGGGTATCTAGTTTGTAAATTGTATCCGAAGTTATGATCTATCAACAAACATGGTCGCCATTGCTAAAAATAGAACATAGGGGTCAAATGCAGTTTTTGGCTTATAACTCAAAAACCAAAGCATTTAGAGCAAATCTGACGTTGGGTAATATTGTTTATCAGGTCAAGATCTATCTGCCCTGAAATTTTCAGATGAATCAGACAACCTGTTGTTGGATTGCTGCCCCTGAATTGATAATTTTAAGGAAATTTTGCTGTTTTTGTTTATTATCTTGAATATAATTATAGATAGAAATAAACTGTAAACAGCAATAATGTTCAGCGAAGTAAGATCTTCAATTAAGTCAAATTGACCAAAATTGTCAATTGACCACTTAAGGAGTTATTGCCCTTTAAAGACTTTTTTCACAATTTGTTCATCATGTTGACTTACTTTAAAAAATCTTCTCCTTTGAAACTGCTGTATCAATTTCAGCCAAACTTAGGCTAAATGAGTTTCAGAGTATCTAGTATAAATTTTATATTTTATTTCCTTGTATGTCAAGAAACATAGCTCCTATGGCTAAAATAGAACATAGGAGAAAATGATTATTTTTTTTGGCTTTTGAAGAAAATAGGACGATCCAAAAAACATTTAAATAAATTGAAAAGCCAAAATAATCATTGATGAGAGATTTAACCAAAAGAATTAAGGTGAGCGATTCAGGCTCTTGAGAGCCTCTTGTTTAGTTTTCAGCATTTTGAATTTGTAAGGCTATTTTTTGTACAGTCCATATTTAAGTAGGTAAACATATAACCATTTGACAAAACATTATCACAATTGCACATTTTCCCTTTAATGGAATTTGATTTTTTTATACCAACTTCACCAAGTTATATATTAGCTTGCCCTTTCAGACTCGAGCATCAGAATCAGACACAAAATGCTACATGTATCATACTTACAGTTACAGTGCAATAAGGAATGCTATTTTTACAATCTGGACAGAGCAGATCAGTTTCTGGGATCTGAAATCCACAGTAAGGACAAGGTGTTAGTGGCTCCTCCTCCTCTGTCTTGTCTGGTTTCCTCACAATCATTTCTATTTTCTTCTTATATTTCAGATCTATCTGATTCCTGTATTCAGGTCGCATCAACATGGCGGCATAACTGAATGAAGAATTCTTTAAACCAGCCCTGTGACATTCTATCACTGTTGATGTCAATATAGGGACAATATCTGGAAAATATTAAGACAAATATAAACATTTCATATCTCATTTTAAGAGGGTGGTAAAGGATTATGTTTTGCCATCTTTATTTCACATGCAGCCATAAAAAAGGTTTGTTATTCATCGTGTTTTGTGAAATCGGTAAAAAAAGATCAATGTGCAAGACATTTTTAATTGTTATTCATCTTGAAAAGCCAATTTTATTCCGCAGTCTTCTCTGCAGATATCCCCCTTAATGCCCCTCTTTTAAGTTAATTAAGACACTGAATTAATTAATATGTTCAGGCAAAAACACACTAAAATACAGTGTGGTTGCAAAATAGATCTGGGCATTAATACAAAGTCAAACTACAAAGCCATAAATTTGTAAATATTTCTACAAAGACGCTGTAAATTGACACAAATGGACTGGATATTGTCTATTCAAAGCAAAAATAAAAGCCCTGCAGTTTCATTTTTCTAATGAAAATACAGAGAAATCAGGCATTAAAGATGCTTTATGTAATGACTATTTAAAATTTGATTTTGTGTAGGTCAGCATAATCATAGAACTGAAGCTGAATCATCCACTACATTCAGTAAATTTCTACTCTCCAAATTTGTGGGTGTATGGGACAACGACCCAACAACACAATACATTTCTACTCTCCAAAATTTATGGTGTATGGGACAACGACCCAACAACATTTCTACTCTCAAGATTTTGGTGTATGGGACAACGACCCAACAACACAATACTATCAATACATTTCTACTCTCAAGATTTATGGTGTATGGGACAACGACCCAACAACACAATACTATCAATACATTTCTACTCTCAAGATTTATGGTGTATGGGACAACGACCCAACAACACAATACATTTCTACTCTCAAGATTTATGGTGTATGGGACCACGACCCAACAACATTTCTACTCTCAAGATTTTGGTGTATGGGACAACGACCCAACAACACAATACTATCAATACATTTCTACTCTCAAGATTTATGGTGTATGGGACAACGACCCAACAAGACAATACTATCAATACATTTCTACTCTCAAGATTTATGGTGTATGGGACAACGACCCAACAACACAATACTATCAATACATTTCTACTCTCAAGATTTTGGTGTATGGGACAACGACCCAATACTATCAATACATTTCTACTCTAAAGATTTTGGTGTATGGGACAACGACCCAACATCACAATACTATCAATACATTTCTACTCTAAAGATTTTGGTGTATGGGACAACGACCCAACAACACAATACTATCAATACATTTCTACTCTAAAGATTTTGGTGTATGGGAAAACGACCCAACAACACAATACTAAATAAGAACAGACTTCAGAAGATAACTAATGGTTTAGGAAAGGTTTAAATAGATGCAGAATTGAAAAGAATATAACAGCTTATATGATATAAAGTTTAACTTACGAGATGGAAATTTACTGATATTGTTTGCCACCCTGATCAGCATCCTGCCTCCTTTAAGATGATCACCTCTTTTCACGTGAATCTGGAATAAAATTGACATTTACATAGTGGTAGACATTTTCTGCAATATATTTTTGTGATGTATCAAAATACAATATGCAACAAAGGTTAACATGACTGTCATGACAATTGAACCTTTTTAAAAGCGTTAGGCAGCAATCATTTGATTTTCTGGTGGAGGGGGAAGTGGATTTTTTTGAGAAAAAAAAATCTGTTTCCAGTTTTTGGAGAAAAAAATAATTTGTTTTTGACCATGACAAAAAAATATGGTTTGTTTCACCCTCAGAAATTGTTTTGACTTGTCCCCAAAAAATAGATTATTTTTTTAACATCCTCAATGATAATGTATTAACTTTGGTCTAGAAATATACGATTAATAAAGCAACCAATGATAATGTACATGTATTAACTGTGGTCTAGAAATATACGAAGCAACCAATGATAATGTACATGTATTAACTGTGGTCTAGAAATATACGAAGCAACCAATGATGACAATAAGTTAGGAGTTAACAAAGATTTTTGTTTCTATACCTTGACTAATATATAGCTATGTAGGATCATCAGGTTTGTAGACATTTCTGACGGAATTTTAATTTTCTGTTGTTTGAGTTCCTGGAACATACTGAACAGTACATCATGGGCATTCCTATAGTTACCTGTTAATTAAAAAGAATAAACTAGGTACCTGACACTAAAAAATAATAACATTGTCATTTAGTTTAGCTTTGTTCACTAAATCAAAATTACACCTTCTTGTTAGAATTAAAGTATTTTTTATCAAATATCTATGATAATAAATGCTCAACAAATGTTGTTAAAGTAGGCGTCATTTTGTAACTAATCAAAGTCTTACAGGAGGCAAAATCATTACAATCATAAACTAAAAGGTTTTGTAAGTAAATATCACAATAAGTTAATCACACATTAAAAGTATAAAAAGTATTCTTATGTTGTACTGTTATACCACTGTCCCAGGTTAGGGGAGGGTTGGGAAACCGCTTACATGTTTAGCCCCGCCACATTATGTATGTATGTGACTGTCCCAAGTCAGGAGCCTGTAATTCAGTGGTTGTCATTTGTTTATGTGTTACATATTTGTTTTTCGTTCATTTTTTTATATTAATAAGGCCATTAGTTTTCTCGTTTGAATTGTTTTACATTGTCATTTCAGGGCCTTTTAAAGCTGACTATGCGGTATGGGTTTTGCTCATTGTTGAAGGCCATATGGTGACTTAAAGTTGTTAATTTCTGTGTCATTTTGGTCTCTTGTGGACAGTTGTCTCATTGGCAATCATACCACATCTTCATTAATTGTTAGAAGCTGAACATCTTTTAATAATTTAAAAGAATCCATCATTAAATTATTTTCAATTTCTATGAAATTATGAATATAATATTAAAATACAAACCAGCATTTTGTTCTTCTCTGGCTATGATGATAGCAGTTCTAGCCGCTTCTCTGTACTGTTTTAATGCCATGTACAGTCTGAACAAGTACTTAGCATCCTATACAAATAGAAGAAAATTATGTTTCAATGCCATGTACAGCCTGAACAAGTACATAGCATCCTATACAAATAGAAGAAAAGATTTCAATGCCATGTACAGCCTGAACAAGTACTTAGCATCCTATACAAATATAACAAAATTATGTTTCAATGCCATGTACAGCCTGAACAAGTACATAGCATCCTATACAAATAGAAGAAAATATTTCAATGCCATGAATAAGTACATAGCATCCTATACAAATAGAAGAAAATTATGTTTCATGCCATGTACAGCCTGAACAAGTACTTATCATCCTATACAAATAGAAGAAAAATATGCTTCAATGCCATGTACAGTCTGAACAAGTACTTAGCATCCTATACAAATAGAAGAAAATTATGTTTCAATGCCATGTACAGTCTGAACAAGTACATAGCATCCTATACAAATAGAAGAAAAGATTTCAATGCCATGTACAGTCTGAACAAGTACTTAGCATCCTATACAAATATAACACAATTATGTTACAATGCCATGTACAGTCTGAACAAGTACTTAGCATCCTATACAAATATAACACAATTGTGTTTCAATGCCATGTACAGCCTGAACAAGTACTTAGCATCCTATACAAATATAACAAAATTATGTTTCAATGCCATGTACAGCCTGAACAAGTACATAGCATCCTATACAAATAGAAGAAAAGATTTCAATGCCATGTACAGTCTGAACAAGTACTTAGCATCCTATACAAATATAACACAATTATGTTTCAATGCCATGTACAGTCTGAACAAGTACTCAGCATTCTATACAAATATAACAAAATTGTGTTTCAATGCCATGTACAGCCTGAACAAGTACTTAGCATCCTATACAAATATAACAAAATTATGTTTCAATGCCATGTACAGCCTGAACAAGTACATAGCATCCTATACAAATAGAAGAAAATATTTCAATGCCATGAATAAGTACATAGCATCCTATACAAATAGAAGAAAATTATGTTTCATGCCATGTACAGCCTGAACAAGTACTTATCATCCTATACAAATAGAAGAAAAATATGCTTCAATGCCATGTACAGTCTGAACAAGTACTTAGCATCCTATACAAATAGAAGAAAATTATGTTTCAATGTCATGTACAGTCTGAACAAGTACATAGCATCCTATACAAATAGAAGAAAAGATTTCAATGCCATGTACAGTCTGAACAAGTACTTAGCATCCTATACAAATATAACACAATTATGTTTCAATGCCATGTACAGTCTGAACAAGTACTCAGCATTCTATACAAATATAACAAAATTGTGTTTCAATGCCATGTACAGCCTGAACAAGTACTTAGCATCCTATACAAATATAACAAAATTATGTTTCAATGCCATGTACAGCCTGAACAAGTACATAGCATCCTATACAAATAGAAGAAAATTATGTTTCATGCCATGTACAGCCTGAACAAGTACTTATCATCCTATACAAATAGAAGAAAAATATGCTTCAATGCCATGTACAGTCTGAACAAGTACTTAGCATCCTATACAAATAGAAGAAAATTATACTTTAAACACCAATTTGTTGTACAGGAGTACTATTGGTTCATTTCATTTTTTGTTTAAAGTTGATATTTTAACAGTTTCTGTGGATTTCCTGGGTAAACATTAACCACAATTTCAAAGGGTTAACAAAGTACCGTATACATTTTCTATATGCAGACTTCAGCAAAACCCTGAAATCAAATATATCCATCAAAATTGGTACCTTCTTTAATAGATGAATCACAACACTGCTTTTTAAGTACACTTTTCTTTATACCATTGTACTACTTACATTAACAGCTTGACTGTGTTTTTTCTACATCAGGATTTGTAAAATTTCTGGCAGGTTGAAAAGTTTGACCAATACATGTATAATAAATTGAAATTGGGTAAACATTTTCAATGAACTACAATAGAAGGAGAAGTGTTTTTTATAATGACACTTACCTTGGGCATATTACTATTTCATTGTTTATGACTCTATGAAAAGGGGGTGCGGAATATACATAAGTGTGGACTATATATGGCCGAATACGGTAGTCTTTTTTATAATGACACTTACCTTTGGCATGTTGTCAGTCTCTCCCATAAGGAAGTCTATCAGCTGTCTGGTCAGACTGTCATCATTGGCTCGTCCTACAGTCTCTATGGCCAACTCTATAGCTTGGCTATCTTCTCCGTTACACTTAAGAAAATGTTTCATTGCCTGAATAATAATATTTTTAAACTCAATTATTTTTCAATTTACTGATTACTTTATGTGACTTATTAAAAATTTGTGACTTCTAAAGTTGTATTTTTAAAAACAATTGTCAAACAAGACTTTTGTCTCTGAAAATGTGTTTTTATACAACACAAAAGTTTGTTTCTAAAATCTTGAAATAAAACATACATAATAATGTTCCTGTGTGATCAAATGAATTTCTGGATTAACCTTCACAGATTCATTCAAGGTCAAATGTTTGGACTTCCAAAAATATAAAAAGTTAGACAGCATTAAAACTTTCTCTTTCATTTAGTACATTCTGTTTAAATTTTAGCCTTTATTCTTTATAGAAAAACAGTTTCTTATAAAAAATTTAAATCTGCAAAAATCTTACTCTCTTGTATTGTCCACTTAATAAAAAGAATTTTCCAGACAGGAAATGGTTCTTTTCATTCTCAAAATGTAAGGCAATACTCTGGTAGTCTTCAGGCGTTGCATCAGGTCCTAAAATAAAAACAGAATTAGTAAACAAAAGGTGTAAACAAATAATCAGAAAAATCAAATGGTGTTTTATATATAAAACCAGTTTTAATTTAAGGCCAATAGTCAGTTGAGAAAATTTCAACAGAGGCTCGAGGGTACAAAAAATCCAGCAAAAATTTCAACATAATTTTTTTCATCAAATTTTATTTATAACGTTATTATAGGGTTATTGCATGAATATTGGGGAATATTTCCCAAGTAGAATTTTATATTGCACGAGGTTGCAAGTGCAATATATGTTCTACGAGGGACAATATTCCTCAATATTCATGCAATAACCCTTTTATTGTATAGCAATATAATATTTGAAAGTAAAAATTGGTTTAACCTAAGATTTTGTCGTTGATGACATCATGAATTTTGAAGATTTATTGCACTTGTGCAATATTAGAATTTATTGCACGCTAACTTTTGGTAACCTCTGTGGAAAATATTATAATGCTATGCAATAATATTTGTTACTTTATGATATGGTACAAAACTCAACCAATCAAATCAATTAGTTTTGTCCCCAGATGACTTTTAAAATGTTTTTATCATTGAACCAGGTGCTCCGCAGGGCGCAGCTTTATACGACCGCAAAGGTCGAACCCTGAACAGTTAGGGCAAGTATGGACAAAACATTCAAGCGTGATACAGCTCTGAATTTGGATTGTGATCAAATTTTTGACATTACATGGTTTTTTTTTACACAAAACAAATGTCAAGATTTTACAAATCAATTAAAGATTTCTTCTTCAAACTTTTTAAATCTAAAATTAAATAGTTGACACAGCATAGGTTTCTGACACAGAATGAATGTGGTCTAAGGCCTAAATTAAAATATTGTTTGTTTCCCCAATCCCGACCCTGCCAAGCCAGGTGTGGGTAGGTAGGTAGGAAAATAATTTTATTTTTCCAAAAAGCTTGAACATTACCGGACGATCCTGCAAGCCTGAAAATCCAAAATGAATAAAATAATATTTGACTTAGTTTTGACAATAAAATTTTATGAGTAGCACCAATTTTGCAGGGTCGGTCGGGATTGGGGAAACAAACAATATTTTATCTTAGGCCCAATGAACTTAAAAGTTTTTTTTTGCCTTTGAGCAATTCACTATGCTGTTGAATATTAATCCTCTCAAAAAAATGTTTGAAGAAATTTTCTTTTTATTTATGAAATCTGAAATGAGAAAAATTTAAACCCCCCCCCCTTTTTTTCACATCCCCGTTTCCCTTTTTCCAAAACTGATATCAATTCAAATTTCTAATGGAGTTTGCAACAATAACTACTCTTTTAAATACATCATAAAATATTAAAATGTAAAATAAAGTGCTTGTTATCACTGAATGGTAAAGATTGGTTGGTAGTAAAAGTGAATATACATTGTTTATTGTATAAAACAATAAAAAAAAAACTTCATCAGCAACATTTTATATTGGCAAATTTCCAATGAAGTTATTTACATAAAGTTATTGGCAAATAAAAATAGAAAATGACATCATAGTCATGTCTGGCAAATGTCCAACATACATTATCTAAAAACATTTTAGATAAGATAAGGAAAAAAAGCTTCATCAGCAACATTTTATATTGGCAAATTTCCAATGAAGTTATTTACATAAAGTTATTGGCAAATAAAAATGGAAAATGACATCATAGTCATGTCTGGCAAATTTCCAACATATATTATCAACTACTATTCTATACAAAGAAAGATAACTCCAATTGAAAATTAATTGCTATTGCACAATATTGTGCAATTAGATATTTCTTGCTATTGTGCAATACTGTGCAATTGAAAATTTCTTGCTATTGCACAATACTTGATATGGAATCCTGATTTGGACCAACTTGAAAACTGGGCCCATAATCAAAAATCTAAGTACATATTTAGATAAAGCATATCAAATAAGCCCAAGAATTTAATTTTTGTTAAAATCAAACTTAGTTTAATTTTGGACCCTTTGGACCTTAATGTAGACCAATTTGAAAACTGGACCAAAAATTAAGAATCTACATACACAGTTAGATTTGGCATATCAAAGAACCCATTTATTCAATTTTTGATGAAATCAAACAAAGTTTAATTTTGGACCCCCATTTGGACCAACTTGAAAACTAGGCCAATAATTAAAAATCTAAGTACATTTTTAAATTCAGCATATCAAAGAACCCCAAGGATTCAATTTTTGTTAAAATCAAACTAAGTTTTATTTTGGACCCTTTGGACCTTTATGTAGACCAATTTGAAAACGGGACCAAAAATTAAGAATCTACATACATAGTTAGATTCGGCATATCAAAGAACCCCAATTATTCAATTTTTGATGAAATCACACAAAGTTCAATTTTGGACCCTTTGGGCCCCTTATTCCTAAACTATTAGGACCAAAACTCCCAAAATCAAACCCAACCTTCCTTTTATGGTCATAAACCTTGTGTTTAAATTTCATAGATTTCTATTTACTTATACTAAAGTTATGGTGCAAAAACCAAAAATAATGCTTATTTGGGCCCCTTTTTGGCCCCTAATTCATAAACTGTTGTGACCTCAACTCCAAAAATCAATCCCAACCTTCCTTTAGTGGTCATAAACCTTGTGTTAAAATTTCATTGATTTCTATTGACTTATACTAAAGTTATTGTGCGAAAACCAAGAATAATGCTTATTTGGGCCCTTTTTTGGCCCTTAATTCCTAAACTGTTGGAACCAAAATTCCCAAAATCAATCCCAACCTTCCTTTTGTGGTCATAAACCTTGTGTCAAAATTTCATAGATTTCTATTCACTTAAACTAAAGTTATAGTGCAAAAACCAAGAAAATGCTTATTTGGGCCCTTTTTGGCCCCTAATTCCTAAAATGTTGGGACCAAAACTCCCAAAATCAATCCCAACCTTCCTTTTGTGGTCATAAACCTTGTGTTAAAATTTCATTGATTTCTATTCACTTTTACTAAAGTTAGAGTGCGAAAACTAAAAGTATTCAGACGACGACGACGACGACGCAGACGACGACGCCAACGTGATAGCAATATACGACCAAAAAATTAAAATTTTTGCGGTCGTATAAAAAAACTGCTTGTTATCACTGAATGGTAAAGATTATTTTAATTTATCAGTTGGTAGTAAAAAGTGAATATACATTGTATATTGTATATAACAAAGATTTAAGTTGATTCTGGACAAAGAAAGATAACTCCAATTAAAAAAAATCTTGCTATTGCACAATATTTTGCAATTAGATATTTCTTGCTTACTATTCTGGACAAAGAAAGATAACTCTAATTAAAAAAAAGTTTGCTATTTCAAAATATTGTGCAATTAGATATTTCTTGCCATTGCGCAATACTGTGCAATTGAAAAGACTTGCTATTGCACAATACTTAATATAATAATTTTAGATCCTGATTTGGACCAACTTGAAAACTGGGCCCATAATAAAAAATCTAAGTACATTTTTGGATTCAGCATATCAAAGAACCCCAAGATTTCAATTTTTGTTAAAATCAGACTAAGTTTAATTTTGGACCCTTTGGACTTTAGTGTAGACCAATTTGAAAACAGGACCAAAAATGAAGAATCTACATACACAGTTAGATTTGGTATATCAAAGAACCCCATTTATTCAATTTTTGATGAAATCAAACAAAGTTTAATTTTGGACCCCGATTTGGACCAACTTGAAAACTGGGCCAATAATCAAGAATCTAAGTACATTTTTAGATTCAGCATATCAAAGAACCTAACTGATTCATTTTTTGTCAAAATCAAACTAAGTTTAATTTTGGACCCTTTGGACCTTAATGTAGACCAATTTGAAAACGGGACCAAAAGTTAAGAATCTACATACACAGTCATGACAGTTAGATTCGGCATATCAAAGAACCCCAATTATTCAATTTTGATGAAATCAAACAAAGTTTAATTTTGGACCCTTTGGGCCCCTTATTCTGTTGGGACCAAAACTCCCAAAATCAATACCAACCTTCCTTTTATGGTCATAAACCTTGTGTTTAAATTTCATAGATTTCTATTTACTTATACTAACGTTATGGTGCGAAAACCAAGAAAAATGCTTTTTGGCCCCTAATTCCTAAACTGTTGGGACCTAAACTCCCAAAATCAATACCAACCTTCCTTTTGTAGTCATTAACATTGTGTTTAAATTTCATTGATTTCTATTTACTTAAACTAAAGTTATTGTGCGAAAACCAAGAATAATGCTTATTTGGGCCCTTTTTTGGCCCCTAATTCCTAAACTGTTGAAACCAAAACTCCCAAAATCAATCCCAACCGTTCTTTTGTGGTCATAAACCTTGTGTCAAAATTTCATAGATTTCTATTAACTTAAACTAAAGTTATAGTGCGAAAACCAAGAAAATGCTTATTTGGGCCCTTTTTGGCCCCTAATTCCTAAAATGTTGGGACCAAAACTCCCAAAATCAATACCAACCTTCCTTTTGTGGTCATAAACCTTGTGTTAAAATTTCATAGATTTCCATTCACTTTTACTAAAGTTAGAGTGCGAAAACTAAAAGTATTCGGACGACGACGACGACGACGCAGACGCAGACGACGACGCAGACGACGACGACGACGCAGACGACGCCAACGTGATAGCAATATACGACGAAAAATTTTTCAAATTTTGCGGTCGTATAAAAAGCTCCAAATTATCTCCCTTTGGTGAAAACAATGCCAATTTTTTGCATTAACCCTTTCAATGCTACACAAAAAAATAGAAAAATGGCTGCTGCATTTATCCCTCCATACAAGGAATGGTGAACATGCTAATTCATTGCTTATTTAAATTATATTTATTTTAATTTTCATTATAGAATTCGAAGTATCATTATTTTCTTTTATTGCCGTGTTTAACCATTCAAATGCCAAGTCTTCATGGTCCCCCCTTAGTCGAGAATAACCAAAAGCTGTCATGAAGGTCCCCATGTAGATTTCTTGTATTTTTGGTAATTGTTATGGGGGTTAAAAATCATATGATGTGGAGCTTATTTTTCATGGACACTGTCAAATTCAGAACCCATTACCGGTATGGCTGATTTGCAGCAACAACAAAACGATTCGTACGGGTTATGTAAAAGGTTAAAGAGATTTGTAAAGCAAAAGTTGACAAATGAAAAGGTTTTTAATGACTTTATCTGGCAAATTGATGCTATGCAACATGCATCTTTCGAGTCTGAATAGAAACCGGAAACGCGGATGTATCAATTTGATTGTAATATACGAAATGAATTCGGAATTACGATACGATATTTCTTTACAGGATATATTTAAGTTTTTACTTTTAAACATTTAAAGTAATTCTAAATTATCGTTAGTTACAGCAGTACTCGAGTTATTTGCGATGAAATAATATTTACTGTTTTGCGTCTTATTTTGTACTTCTTAAAAAAGGGGGATGCTGATTGCGTAAGTCAAAATAAAGCACGTGTTCGACTTGTTAAACTGTTTTCTTTGTAACTAGATTATTAATTTATTTATTTAATCTAAATTATCATAATCACTTGCTGAAACTTAGTTGATTAATTCGACAAATTGATCTTCTATCCTCAGATATTATTCTCCTGTCTGGTTTCTTGATCTACCTGTACAAGCTCAGGTACAAGTGATTAGTGATCTTAATCCGGATATCCCTCAGGCGTTAGAACTGTATTGGATTATAACATAAAAAGCCTTAGGGTTATGCAATTACATGCATTTGATTATAATTGATAAAAAAATGGCGTCGGGCTACAAAAAACGATGAAGTTTTGAACGATGGCGGAAGACAATTTAACGATGGCGCAAGACAATTTAACGATGGCGTGAGTCATTTGACGATGGCACAAGACATTTGAACGATGGCGGGGCGCCATCGTTAAACAGGCCATGGAGATCCCTGCTGCTGTATCTTTTTTATTATAAGAGATACAGAGAAAGTTATTGCATGCAAAATGCTCAGGAGAGTATGAACTGTAATGTTAGGCAGTTATTTCAGTAAAATGTTTATCAGGTTACCTGCATTTTCAGGTAATTAACAGGTAAAATGTGTAATTTATTACATTTGAGGTGAATTTTGAATAAAAACTACTTTTCGTCTTCATCTATTTTGTTGTTTTATCTGCCATATAATAAAGAAGACACCAATTGCTCGATTCCGTAGCGTATTGCACCATACAAAACGTATTATGTAATCGTGGCATAAATCAGTGGCTCCGTCCTCAAAATTTTCAGTCAACCTCCTTTTTCCCCCCTTTTTCTACGTCTCGTAATGATCAATCAAATCATATTTCCCACACGAATTGAATGTAATAAACACATTGAGATAACAAGAAACCTTTTAACTAATCCTCGTTGTCAGTTTCGCCATAGAAATGCTGAAATATTTCCATATTTACAGCTTCGTTTCCGATTTCCGCCATTTGCATTTGTCAAAATATTTGTTTTTATTTTCCTTCAAATTTCCTTCTACTGCATGATTTTACAATAAAAATTGCCGGGATTTCAAGCGCAAATGAGACCTTGTATATCCTCGATTCATACAAGGAAAAATTAGAGAGGACCCGAATAAAAACCGAATGGTTTAAGAGTCCTTATGAAAAAGCCGTTGTCATCGCAACATATGCCGCAAATAGTAGTGGCGGACGGCATATGTCATCGCGGCATAAGCCGTGTACAGCGTTGAAAGGGTTAATAAATGGACATATCTTTTTTAACTCATCAGTGACCTATATTATTTATTTTTTTTGTTCAAATAAGCTGTACTTATACTAAACAATTGTAAAATTTGAGTGATTTCTGTAATTAAGTTCTTTTTTTATTTCGATATTACCTCTATTTCTCCTATTAGTTCAACAGAAAAAAAGTACCTTTACAAAAATGTATGCTTCTTCCGAAGCCAGATTGTGAGCTTAAATGAACAGTGACCCCATCTTTTTATTTTATTTTTCTATTAAGTATAAGATAAAGTTCATTTGTAGAAAAATATAGCGAAATCCTATATAAAAATAAAATTTTGATTTAGACCTGCGAGCCACCATAAGTATATGATAAAGTTCATTTATAGAAAAAATAGCAAAATCCTATATTTAAAAATATGTGGATTTATACCCTCAAGCATAAATAATACAAAAGCATTTGTTTGGTTGCATTAGACTTCCAAAATATTCTATTGAAAAATACATCAAATAAACATCATGCTACAAACGATGTTGATTTAAAATTGTGAATATTAACTAAGACTTTTTACTGATACTATGTAACACAAATATTTATTACCAATAATGTCAGCATAAGTCTCCATCTGATTATGGGCCTGGGCTAACTGGAAGGCCTCGTCATTACACTTAGACATGACCAAGAATTGTATTGCAGATGAATAGTCATTCAATTTCTGGAAAAATCTGAAAAATAAATGTGAATTTGTGTAACATTCTACTTTCTTTTCCTTCCAACCGTCCAACATATATTTTAATGGAATAGCACTAATTAAGAAACTTTAAACTTTTTTATGCATTATAACTTTGCCAATATAAGCAAATATATAGTTTATAAGAAGGTCAAGTGTCATATTGAGAAAATATCTTTTTAAAAGTAGAGGTATGGAAGTTCCTATCTAAATATCTTATTTGGCTTTATTAATTACTGATGAAAATATTTTAGTCATTAAATATGGATTTATTAGCAATACTGTGGATTCATGATTTTTCATTGGATACCAAATTACGTGGTTTCGTGGGTACAGGTGAACCATGAATTCAAATGTTCAACGAATAACATTTTTTCAATAGGATTCGTATAAAGAGATTGACAAAACCACGAAATCAAATATCCACGAAGTTTTCAGAAATCCACAAAAACTGATACCTACAAAAATAAATAAATCTACAGTAAGAAGTTTCTGAATAACTTACTTGGCTACCATCTTAGCTCCCTCTATAGACTGAGTTTCTCTCACATATTTCACAGCTTCCTCAGGGTTTTGTAGGAAATCCAGATTGATTCTGAAAAATACAATAATCATTAAAAATTCAAGTACCTTATAATTCATTGCCAATAAGTTAAAATAAAATGTAAATTTGTATTGTGGTTCTAGGTATGTTTTACATTTAAATGACAATCTTTTGGAGATAAAAATTGATGACGGACATGTTCTTTCATAAGACTTTACTGATTGTAATTTAGATTAAAAAGAAATCTGAAAAAAAAACAGGTATATCTAGTAATTTAGATTAAAAAGAAATCTGAAAAAAACCCAGGTATATCTATAAATCAATGTACACATTTATTAATGTGAAATTTTTCCAGATAGCCAAAAAGTTTGAGATTTATTTAATGTAATTACACAATTTCATAAGAAAATATTAGAAAAAAAAACGCTTTTTTATATCATAACTTAACTGACCTGATAACCTGATCCCAATCTTTAGCATTCTTGTAAGCCTCAGCTGCCTCTTTGTACCGACCGTCTGCTTCCTTGGCCTTGGCGTACTGGATGTGTATCTTTGGTGATGTAACATGGGAAAGCAAATCTCCAACTTTATTCCTACAAATTACACATAAAATATCTATTTATAACTTGCTGGCCTTGACAATCTTCTAAGTGTACAGTAAACTTTTATTACTTCTAGTCTTAAAATCATTATATCCTCATAACAATTGCAAAACGTATAATTACTCTTGTTTAAAGTTACACAGAGTAAATGATAAGACTTTTATAAAAATTGTCAGAATATAATACTGTATGCATAGACTTTGAAAAAAACTACCATAAAAATACTGCATGCAGGTGTATATTTCCCCAAGGTAAATATCATACGTTACTTTTGGAGCATTGCTTCAATTATATGTTGCTATATACATGCATTGTTGTAAATTGGCAGAATCTACACAAGATATGAACAAAAGACATTTCTTAATACATATACCCACCAGTTTTTAGCCCTGATGTAAACACTAGCTGCCTTATCATAATATCCCCCTTGTTCATACAGAGTAGCTGCTTCAGTCCATTGCTGAAATGTTTAATTGTACAATAACGGAATTGTATAATGTATAAATATTTGATAATATAAGTTATATGGTTCACTATTGACCCCTACAGATCCATAGAGGGTTAGTAAAATCCATAGGGGGTGAGGTCGAATGCTGAATCTCCTATGAATTTTATTTACCCTTTATGGTCTGTAGGGATCAGTTGTGAACCAATCACAACGTGATAATTAACAACGGTTTGATAAGAACAATATAAGAAGTGGTATGCAGTTTAAGAAAATATTATGCGCACATAAAAAAAGTTATAACTATTTATGACATCAACTTTGCCATTTTTCTTTAAACAAGAATGTGTCCATAGTACATGTTTGCCCAATCAGGCTATCATTTGCTGTGTACAATTGACTCTGAAATTAGGTTCAAAACTTGAATTTGCATTACAATTAGTATGATTATGTCATAGGGAACATGTATACCAAGTTACAAGTTGATTCAAAAACTACTTTGACCAAAAACTTCAACCTGAAGAGGGACAGATGGACCTACAAACAGATGGACCTGCAAACAGATGCACAAACAGGAACACATAATGACTCTAGGTGGGGCATAGTAAAAAATTAATATCTATCAGAAGAGAGAATTTAAGTACTGCAATAATAAATCATGAATGGACACAAATGTCATACATACCTTCATACTTTCTAAGATACCGGCACACTCCTTCTTCAACATCCTACTAGGCATTTTCATTGCCATTTGAACACCTCTGAGAATATATAAACAGATAATAATTTAGATTGTATGTTGATTTATAGCAATTTATCCCATAAAGAGCAAGCAACAAAGTCCTTAAACTTATTCTTACCCTATGTACTTTCTCTTTTTAGAGTAGATGGCTAAATAAGCATTAAAAAAAAATTGAAATAATGTTTCATAATCTCGTAGTCATATACAATATTCAACTTTAAAATTTTATTTAATTTAGTTTATTTTACAAATAATATTAAAATACTGTTTCATATTCTCATTGCTACCAAGAAGTTTCATCTTTATTGCCATGATAAGCATCTCTAAAATATCTACAGTTATATTCTACAAGAGTGCACACACTGAAATGTCTCGCCTTCTTTACTAATCATTGATATTATGTTGACAGTCCTAAATATAAAACTTTATTACAACTGTTACATAAACTTAACATTAACCAAGAAAACTAAACAATAACCAATGAACCATGAAAATGAGGTCAAGGTCAGATGAACCATGCCAGGCAGACATGTGCAGCTAACAATCCTTCCATACAACAAATATAGTTGACCTATTGCTTATAGTTTAAGAAAAACAGTCCAAAACACAAATTCTTAACACTGACCAATAAACTGTGAAATTGAGGTCAAGGTCAAATAAAACCTGCGTGACTGACATATAGATCATAAAATATTTCCATACACCAAATATAGTTGACCTATTGCATATAGTATTAGAAAAAAAGACCAAAACACAAAAACTTAACTATAACCACTGAACCATGAAAATGAGGTCAAGGTTAGATGACACCTGCCAGTTGGACATGTATACCTTACAGTCCATCCATACACTGAATATACTACACCTATTGCTTATAGTATCTGAGATATGGACCTGACCACCAAAACTTAACCTTGTTCACTGATCCATGAAATGAGGTCGAGGTCAAGTGAAAACTGTCTGACAGACATGATGACCTTGCAAGTTACGCACATATCAAATATAGTTATCCTTTTACTTATAATAAGAGAGAATTTAACATTACAAAAAATCCTAACTTTTTTTCAAGTAGTCACTGAACCATGAAAATGAGGTCAAGGACATTGGACATGTGACTGACGGAAACTTCGTAACATGAGGCATCTATATACAAAGTATGAAGCATCCAGTTCTTCCACCTTCTAAATTATAAAGCTTTTAAAAATTTAGCTAACGCTGACGCCGCCGCAGGATCACTATCCCTATGTCGAGCTTTCTGCGACAAAAGTCGCAGGCTCGACAAAAAGCATAGATTTCCAAGAACTAATTGTAAGAAAGTTTTTATGTAAATTGAAATTTTCGTTAGATTTCATTAAAAAATTAACTGGATCTACTTTTAAAGCAATGACGACCTGTAAAGCACTGTTCAAATACAAAAAGAACAAAGGTTTCTAAATACCTTCTGATATCTCCCATCCTAATGGACATCCTGGCTATCCCAGCAACACACACTTCATCATGTTCCCTGTCCTTCTCTTCTCTTGTTATACCCTTCTCATAATGGGACAGAGCATTCATATAGTCACCAGTAAACTCCAACTGCTGAGCATACTCTCGTGAGATGTATGGGATCTGTTCTGGAGCCAAAGCTTTTGCCAGTTGTAGAGCACTGTCCCAGTGTAACAAGTCTCTTCTCATCTGAAAGAAAATAAGATTAAATTTGCCCATTTTAGTATAATGACTTTCAAAACACAATAAATATGGAAAATAAGGAAGATAGAAGAGGTGTCCTTTAGACAAAAATTCTTTCAAATTCATGGAGAAACTTAAAGAAAGTGACCATTAAAATATCATTTAAAGGTTAGAAACACTTCATTATTTACTACACTACATGTGACTTTGTATTCATTAAGGACACATATTTAATTGCACAATCTGACAGTTTAGATTTATCTCTATGCAAAACAAACCTTTTTGATTTTTTTCTTTAATTTCATAACTGTCCTGTTTTATAGTGGTTGACACCATAATAGTTTTACTAAATAATATATAATACATAATACAAAAACTACCTCAAGAGCTGCAAGTGGTTTTCCTGAAGCTAAAAACAAATCTTGAGCCTGGTTGAATTCTCCCAAAAACATAGCTATGTTTCCTGATAACAGATTACGGTCTTCCAAATTCTGAAAAAAGGGTCTATATTTCAAACAGGTTTTTCTTTTTTTTTAGAACACATAGTTAAAAAGATCACAATTTATACACACTGCTCTCAAGTCAAAGAACGTTTCAGTCCTTAAAACTTTGACATATTTTATATTGTACAGCACAATGTCTTATGTTTACAGTGCCTAAGAGAGAAAACATGATTTCTATCCAAAACATAAATTTTTACCCATACCTTGCGTGTCCTACATTGTGTTAGTATTAAAGTGAACATTTAATTAAGGTGTAAACAAGTAATTTATATTTCTATAGGAAAGATGATGTGAACTTAATCAGCATATTCATACCTATCTAGTGGTAATGTTCTAACATCAACAACATTAAATAACTTAATTAATACATACCCTTAACTGATGTAATGATGTTACCATGCCAACATCTCCAATATCCCGGTATACTCTGATGGCTGAAAAAAGTTAAAACAAATAAAAAGCTAGCTCATATTTCAATTAAGAAATGACACTTTAATCATTAAAGATTATAAAGATACTGAAAGTGGTTGACTGATTCAATAAAAAAAAATCACTCTTAAACTAGTGAAATCAATGATTATCATTTTTTAAAGCTATAACATGAAATCAAACAGACATATAACAATCAAATTGCATGTGTTTGCAAGCAATTTATATTTCTATTTATGTCTATATCGGGTTAAATGATTAGATTGCCACCTTCAGAGGTCATCTTGATGGTTATTTAGATGGCATCTAGACTGAAATACACATAAAATGCTGCTACATATTATAAAGTCCATTCATTGTTTATTTTAGACTTTTTTTATTTATTTTGATAAACATTTTAGTATGATATAAATCAAATATGAGAATTTTAGTCTAATCAATGAACATGACTTTGAGAGCTTATGTCCCTTGAAGGGCTGAAATAAATCCAATGTCAAAATATTGTAAAACATACCAAAGTCCACCTCTAAAGCCTTTAGAGCTCCTTTTCCCAGATCAATCCAAGCTACAATGTCATTCAGTTTCTGACAGAATGTCCAACAATCCTTAAATCTAAAATTCAATTTGATAAATATACATGACAATAGTATATAATTTGTATAATGATAATAAACTAAATGCTAGCATGACTGGACAATAATAAAAAATCATTAAAATGAAAAAGGTGTAGACCTATATTTCTGGTAAGGAAGACTTATTGATTGATTGGTGTTAAACAGAATTTTGTGGCAGTCAGGTTTTATCGGTGGAGAAAGCTGGAGGGCCACCAAAGAACTGCCAAATTTCAGTAGTGAACTGACAATTCTAATCAATTAAAACTCACAACCCTGGATGATTTAAAGAAGAATTGTTCAAACTTACATAAAGGTTGTAATATATACATGTCAAATAATCTATAAAGTTTGTTTTGCTTTATATAAAAAACAGTAACATCAAATATAGTTATGTATGGATGAAACATATCCTATTCAAATAGAAAATTACCTCTTCAGTAAAATTCCTTGCTTCAGTGCAGATCTTATCTGGAAATAAGAAATTAATAATACAATATTGATATAAATATAAATCATTGTGTAACAATTATAAATAAGATTTTTTACACATGTAGAACCATCTGTCCTTAACCATATTGTGTGCCTACTGCTTGTCTGCTTCTTGGGAAGATATTTTCTTTTTTTATTCAATCATCAATCTTTTTTTTATGATAATATCTAAGGTTTTGAGACAATTTGTCCAGTATATGACTAATAATTACCTCCCTTTCACTAACTCACCTGATCTGGACCTAAGTTGTCCTCTATGTTTTCACCAACTATTGCTGAGTGAGTATCTAGTGTCTGTGTGGCTAACCTTCCACTCTGAGACTGAAGAGTTATCTCCCCACCATACATTAGTATAGGTATGTTACCATAGGGAAGTTTTGATTCACCAACAAACTCCACAACTGGTCCTATAATATCAATATAAACATAACTTCAGACAGATCATGAAATGTTTATCAGTAAATAGTCATGAAAAGAAAATTTTCAGTTGTTGAGTTTGATGATTTTATACTTTCAAAATATTAAGGCATAATTTGTAGAGGATACCTAAAATTTTCATGAAAGAGGAAACCTAAATTTTATTGGTAGAGCAAAGTGACCAGTGTCAACCATGAATATTTTGTTAATAACTATCAGACTTTATCAAAAGGGGGGGGAAGGCAGGACCTTTTTCGGGACGTGGGGATGGAGTGTTTTTAAGATCAGGATTTCGGGATTGATACTTTCGGGATCAAGGAATTCCTTTTTTGAATTTCGGGATGTCGGGATTTTAATTTCTTTAAATACGGGACCTCAGGATTTCATGTTTTTAAGCCCTGGATTCCAGGATCAGGACCCCTCTGACTCCCCTCTATCAAAAACCAGCAAGCAATCTAAAAATAATCACATCAAGTTTCACACTCCTGTTACATAGGTAATATGCTGAAGGGTTATGTGCAGGTAAATGTTAACTGTATTTGGATACCACATTCAAGGTATTTTCTCTTGTTTAAATAAAATAATTATTCACCATCAAATAATAAAAGTGATAGCAAGGACTAAACTGATAAGTAGCTTTATTAAGAGAGACAAAATTTAAAAGTAAGCCCTATAATGCATTTTCAGATAAAAATCAGTACATCAGAGAATAATAACAAGCTTACATGAAATCTGTGTGAATATGGTATTAACAACTTACCATGCATACTCTCTCTACTGTACATATAGGTATAAATCTTTTCATCATCGTAAGTAATAAACACACCCTGTGAAAAAATAGATTCAGGTAGTTAAAAGTTTTTCTAGCATTTTGTCTGTTATTAAAAGTACTTTTTCTACTGAGTTAGAAATATATTTCATGTTTTCCCTGGTTCTCATGAGGTCTTAAATTACTGCTTTATCTGTAATCATGAAATCAATAAAAAATAAGTATCATCATAACAAAAAAGGAAATTCATTCTCGGAATTTATATTTTCAACCTAGTTCATATTTTTTAAGCCACTAAATTTTGATTATTGCTAAATAAAAGTCAGCTTATTGATCATAAGATTATACACTGATACAATCTATGAAGAAAACTTACTCTATCTGGTGCCCAGTTTTCCCACAATGCACCTTTGGCTGTTGTTTGAAAATTTGGTATATCCAACACTTGGTCATTCACCTACAAAGATATCAAAAAGTCAAAATTCAAAAGTTTAGGTCAATACAGTTCATAGACAAGATTTAAAGGTCTGTTATGAGTATGTCTTTGTTATTGGAAATAATAGATATACTAACAATATAAACCTATTGATGGCCAGGGTATTGAATCCTTATGAAAGTATAGCTTTACCTGTAATTTATAATCAAAATCACCCTTATTTTACTTTACTTTAATGCTGAACTAAATGTTATTCATATCTGCTGATCTGCCACTTGAATATATGATTTTAAAAATACTAACCATGAACAAATTTCACAATCTGATTGTTCTTTAAACTAGATTTCTTTCTGTTATAGATAAACTCTTTTAAATTTTAAAGCATATGGAACAAAAAAGGCTTATCACATTTGAAATTTTGATTTTTTTTTACTTTAAAGGATATTGAACCATTACTTTAATTTCTATCTTCTTACTTACAGGATTATAAACAAATCCATCACTTTTGTTATCAATAAAGATGACTCTAGTGCCGCTACTGTCAGGGAAGATATTCTTTATTCCTACTATATGTCTAAACTCATTCACCATGTTCCAATCTTCTATGTAGAAATAATTAATTCCTCCATTCTAAAAAAAATATTTAAAATTTGTATATAAATGTGTTTAGGCCACGATCAATGATTCATTGATCAATCATTGATCTTTTATATTAATTTTACCACAGGTTGGCACTTTATGTAAAACATTTTACAAGCAATATTATATTGGCATGAAGGACTAATCAATAGTAAAAATAAACAAAAATTCAAGCCTGTTTTAAAAACTTCATTGAGTTGAAGAAATACTACGCTTAATTGGTGCAATGGCCAAATGAACAAACTTTAAGTTCACTTATTTAAACTGTGAAATATTCTTAACATAAATTGATGTTAAAGGACAGATATAAAATGATTTTCTTGATAAAAGTCTGTTGGTGTTGTAAAATACAATTTAACAATAGCCTTTGTGCTCAAACAATTTCTTCTCCTTTCAAATTATCTCCATATTTTTGTTTGTATCATCAATCGTTTTTCACATTAAACTTGAAACTAACATCCTTATCTACAGAAGTTATAAGACAGACTTACATCAGTTCCATATATAAGGAACTCTGGAGTAATAGCATGACATGTAATTCTGTTGTCATCTTGGTCTCTCTCAGGGAATATTTTGGTTTCTCTCTCATCAGTTGTTCCTTGGGTCTCACCTTCTATCTGGAAATTGAAACGTAAAGTAAAAATCATTTACAATCATCAAAATAACAACAACACGAAATGCAGTTACTAGGAATAGTCAGTTCATAATCATTTGTTTAATTCTGGAGTAGAACACTAGTAGCCCTAGGTAGCACTCCACAGTTAGGTGTGTAGTTTCGCATTTTGGCCCCTGTGGATTTTTCAAATATGAGAGCTAGTGTGCAATAAAATTCATTTTTGGATAGCTGAGTATTAAAATAGCCTTTGTATTGGGTTTATATGAACATCAAGATTATGTAATGTATGTAATATAGGCTGTTTTCTGTATGACAGTCCGTATTTGCATGTCCCTACCATACATTGGTCCGGCAATTATTGCAATGTTTTTTTCCAACTTTTTATCGCACGAACTTTGTGATTGGATTTTACGAAAAAATGAGGTGAAAGACACCCATTTTTTATTTGATCATTAGGAAGATTTATGAAAACAGTTTCTAACCAGATGCTCCGCAGGGCGTAGCTTTATACGACCGCAGAGGTTGAACCCTGAACAGTTGGGGCAAGTATGGACACAACATTCAAGCTGGATTCAGCTCTAAATTTGGATTGTGATTAAATAGTTGACACAGCATAGGTTTCTGACACAGAATGAATGTGTTCTAATGAACTTAAAATTTTTGTTTTCTCTTAGAGCAATTCACTATGCTGTTGAATATTAATCCTCTCAAAAAAATGTTTGAAGAAATTTTCTTTTTTATTTATGAAATTTCAAATGAGAAAAATTGAACTCAATTTTTTTAATCACATCCCCCTTTCCCTTATTCCAAAACTAATCTCAATTAAAATTTCTAATGGAGTTTGCAACAATAACTACTCATTTAAATACATCATAAAATATTAAGATGTAAAAAAACTGCTTGTTATCACTGAATGGTAAAGATTATTTTAATTTATCAGTTGGTAGTAAAAAGTGAATATACATTGTATATTGTATATAACAAAGATTTAAGTTGATTCTGGACAAAGAAAGATAACTCCAATTAAAAAAAATCTTGCTATTGCACAATATTTTGCAATTAGATATTTCTTGCTTACTATTCTGGACAAAGAAAGATAACTCTAATTAAAAAAAAAATTGCTATTTCACAATATTGTGCAATTAGATATTTCTTGCCATTGCGCAATACTGTGCAATTGAAAAGACTTGCTATTGCACAATACTTAATATAATAATTTTAGATCCTGATTTGGACCAACTTGAAAACTGGGCCCATAATAAAAAATCTAAGTACATTTTTGGATTCAGCATATCAAAGAACCCCAAGATTTCAATTTTTGTTAAAATCAGACTAAGTTTAATTTTGGACCCTTTGGACTTTAGTGTAGACCAATTTGAAAACAGGACCAAAAATGAAGAATCTACATACACAGTTAGATTTGGTATATCAAAGAACCCCATTTATTCAATTTTTGATGAAATCAAACAAAGTTTAATTTTGGACCCCGATTTGGACCAACTTGAAAACTGGGCCAATAATCAAGAATCTAAGTACATTTTTAGATTCAGCATATCAAAGAACCTAACTGATTCATTTTTTGTCAAAATCAAACTAAGTTTAATTTTGGACCCTTTGGACCTTAATGTAGACCAATTAGAAAACGGGACCAAAAGTTAAGAATCTACATACACAGTCATGACAGTTAGATTCGGCATATCAAAGAACCCCAATTATTCAATTTTGATGAAATCAAACAAAGTTTAATTTTGGACCCTTTGGGCCCCTTATTCTGTTGGGACCAAAACTCCCAAAATCAATACCAACCTTCCTTTTATGGTCATAAACCTTGTGTTAATATTTCATAGATTTCTATTTACTTATACTAACGTTATGGTGCGAAAACCAAGAAAAATGCTTATTTGGGTCCCTTTTTGGCCCCTAATTCCTAAACTGTTGGGACCTAAACTCCCAAAATCAATACCAACCTTCCTTTTGTAGTCATTAACATTGTGTTTAAATTTCATTGATTTCTATTTACTTAAACTAAAGTTATTGTGCGAAAACCAAGAATAATGCTTATTTGGGCCCTTTTTTGGCCCCTAATTCCTAAACTGTTGAAACCAAAACTCCCAAAATCAATCCCAACCGTTCTTTTGTGGTCATAAACCTTGTGTCAAAATTTCATAGATTTCTATTAACTTAAACTAAAGTTATAGTGCGAAAACCAAGAAAATGCTTATTTGGGCCCTTTTTGGCCCCTAATTCCTAAAATGTTGGGACCAAAACTCCCAAAATCAATACCAACCTTCCTTTTGTGGTCATAAACCTTGTGTTAAAATTTCATAGATTTCCATTCACTTTTACTAAAGTTAGAGTGCGAAAACTAAAAGTATTCGGACGACGACGACGACGACGACGACGACGACGACGACGACGCCAACGTGATAGCAATATACGACGAAATTTTTTTCAAATTTTGCGGTCGTATAAAAAGGTATCACTCAAAGGCATTGAAATTCTAGTTTGATCAAAATTTTGGGGGGATATGTGACATGTCCACCCCCCCTTTTTGCAATATTTTATGGTAAATAAATGCAGAATGTTGCCATGGATACACATAAAAGGAATTAATTTTCACTCTTTTAACTTTTGAAAATCAAATCTATGGAATATACTGATTACATACATATGCACATGTACAACACAAACAGTTAGGTTAATGTATTAGAAATCCAGGAATAGGAGATAAAACATTTTGTGGCTCATTTTTAATTTTATTTTCTAACTGTGGAGTGCTACCCTAGGTAAAGTTATACCAAATAAGAAATTAGTATAGTCATTCTTGTCTGAAAAATTATATTTCAAGTTTAATTCATCTCCAACTATGCAGTATAGGCTTTGCTCATTGTTGAAGGCTGTACGGTGACCTATAATTGTTAATGTCTGTGTCATTCTGGTCTTTTGTGGATAGTTGTCTCATTGGCAATCATACCACATCTTCTTTTTTATAGCATGGTAAAAACTAAATCTTCTGGGTCAGGAATGTTATATTTACCATATGAAGCTGGACTTTGCCCTCAAACCTAGCTGCAGCGTAATCAGCATTAAGACACACAGACTGGACAGTACCAAGGTATTCACGATCTTTTAATTTCTCTATCCCTAAAATATACATATTTCAAAATTAAATCATACTATTTGGGCGGTAAAAATATTTTAAAATTTAAAAAAAAATACATATTTTTGTAATAACTAAGTCTTGTCTGTGACTTTACCAATATGTTTCCAAAGAACTGTTGTATGAGTTACAAAAAAGATCATATTGTACCTTAACTGTGAACAAAAGAACAGAAATTAGTTCTATTGAAAAAAAAGATAAAGTATAAATTGAGATATTTTCATACCACCATCTCCCATTAAATAAAACCATGCTCTGTTATTCATTCCAACAGCCAAGTGATAAGGTCCAAGTCCTACAAATGATGGTTCTACATCTATTGGTATGGTCGTTGGTTGGTCCTGTTGGATATTATCTTCTACTGTAACTTCTAACAGTGATGTCAGATGAGCAATCCTTGTCTGGTTACAGGAGGCCAACATAGGGAGTTTTGTAAGATACACATGTAAATTTCCACGGTTAGATGAGACGGCTAGGAGTTGTCCGTCATCTGTCCAACCTATTTTGTCCAATCCACGCTCATCGTCAAGTTGGATGATGGCAAACATTTCTTTTAAATCAGATAAATCATGGATCTTCACACTATAGAAATATTTGGATTAAATCAGTATTTCATTAATGTTATGTTTAAACTAAATTTATACAAAAAGAATTATATAATTATATAAGGTCTCAAGATTTCTTTCTTAAAAAATGCTTTTAAATTTGATTTTTTCTACTTTCAATAAATAGATAACTGTAAAATATTAGTCTTATGAAAGTTGTTTGATTTTATAACTTAAAGTTGTAGCAGCATTCATGAACCATTTATATATCATGTGTTCAACTTCCTTCTCAACTTTGGTTTTGAAAGTCATTTCCTTATTGACAGTCTATAGTTTTCTATATTGTGGTTGTGTTCTCATTTATTCTTGTTTTGTTTTTATCATGGCTTTGTCAACATCTGAGTTTGAATATCCCTTTGGTATCTGTGTCTCACTTATATCATAAGCATATAAACCTGATGTCTGCATGGGAAAATCATAAAAGCTTATGTAAAATTTATGCATCAAAATTATAGTCAATGTGAGGCTTGTTTATTTTTCATAATAATAAGGGAATCAAGATACAGTAAAAAAGGTTGTGCTTCAAAAAATGTATACTTACCAATTGTCGCCACAAGAAGCCGCCTTATTTAGTGAAGTCGATATTCCAATACATGTCAAATTGTCCTTGTGATTCCTGGCTTGAAAAAGTTCCTATTGCAAAATACATAAAAGGTTTTTGCTACTAGCGTTTAGTCAATAAACTGATTCAAAAGTGATAATGTAATATTCTTTTTCCTAACTTTTTAACAAACAATAAGTTATACTGAATTGTATACGAGTTACAAGGGATTTTCTTAAAACATTCGTTGTTCTTCAATCAAGCCCAATTTTCCTGAAACACTATAAAATATCAATTGAAATGGCTTAACTCAATCAAAAGACATATTTACACAAGTGAACATACACTGAAGGAATAAATTTGATCCAATGTAAATACAAAATCAATTAAATAAAGTGGTAGATGTAAAACAATTTCAGAAAAAACAACAAGTTTACAAAAAAAATAATTGCAATATTGTGCAAGGGGTTCAAATATATAAAAAGTGGCAATACACCATAAAGCAATCATAAATTAATAAAATGTATACAATAACAGATATTTTAACTATTGTCTGTGTGAATATATATCACAATTAACTTTAAAATATCGCAAATGGCAATCAAACGTATTTGTACAATTTTATTTAAATAAGGGGTACTGAAACTCAGTTTGATTGAAATTTGAAATTTTTTTCAATCATGATGCAACACTGACAACCAATCAAAAAAGTTCAAAGTTGTAAAGTCGTATTATGGTGTCACAATAATGATAAAAATTATGATACATTTTTTTAATTAAGAATTGAATGCTCTTTTTTGTAAATTTATTGGGGTGTAAAAGCGTTGACCGAAGTACATTTTGTATGAAGCGCGGTCAACGCTTTTACAACCCTATAAAGTTACAAAAAAAAGCATTCAATACTTATAATTACATTTTTACCTATAGGATCCTGAAAACACGCCTTTTATCAAGATTTTATTTCATTTACCAGTGCACTTTATTGTGGGACCTTGTGTCATCATGAATGAAAAGTTGCATTGTGTAATGCAATTGATTAAGGAATATCAGGAGATTGCTAGTTAGCCAATCAGAATAACGTATTATAATGAAACATACATCTAATGTAATTATTCTTTAATATAAAACAAAATAGGAAGATTCAATCAATTATATAATACTGTTACCATGACAATCAAACTAACCTGTCCAATTTCCTTCATGTGTGTAGATATCACTACAAAGAAACCATTTGAAAATCCTATCATGATGTAACCATCCCCATACCTGAAAGTAACCAATACAATATGAGGTGAAAACTCCATGTGTCTTATTCTAATAGACATCTTTACACTTGTATGCAAATTTGTCAGCCATTACTTTAAGTCAAATAAGTTCCTGTAAACTTTTGCGTCTCAATTAAAAAATTTAAGTAATTTTTTAAAAGACATTGATGCATGACGACAGCAGGTTATTCAGAGACAAATTTGGGTCATTCTGAGCAAACTTAACTAAATAACCAAAACTATATGAATGTCTATACTCTTAATTTTATTGATGTACATGCAAGTATGAATTCTCCAATAATGTAATTAATTTTAATATGATAAGAAACTTTTATATATTTTCAGATTTGGAATTTCTCAAAATTTTATTCAGACAAGGAAAATAAATTAAATAAAAATTGGCAAATTACTGTAGAAATTTTTATTCAATTTTCATAAATGCTATAGTACTTACCATCTATAAGATACAATGGTTCCATATCTTGGTTGAAAGGCCAACTCTATTGGATTATCTGGATCATTTAAGTTATACAAGAACAATGTCTTCTTCCCTATCACTACACTCACCTACAATATACAGAAATATATAACTCACAATATTTTTACATGTGCTTGATCACCAAGAATATTCATAAATCTATACCTAACAATGTCATTTAGTCATCATTTCAGTGTAAAATTTGGTAAACAAAATTCTGCAAAACCATATTGTCTTCTTTTGAAACTTAATCATAGGTATGCTTCTGGCAATAATCTTAAACGCAGGCATTTTAATAAAATCAGTCATTTTAATAAAATCAGGCATTTTAAGAGTTATTGTTCCTTTAAGAATGATGTAAAATTTGACATTAAGAAATTTTAGGTGAATAATGTAAATTTTGGTTAATTACTAAAGAAATAATATATTAATACATTGCAAAATTTTAAATTCCAGTTACAGACAGGTAGATAAAGAATTTTATGCAGGTTCTTGTCCAATCAAAACCATTGATACAAAATATTTGCATTCCAAACAACACCATCGATACAAAATATTTGATTTCCAAACAGAACCATCAGTACAAAATATTTGCATTCCAAACAGAACCATTGATACAAAATATTTGCATTCCAAAAAGACCCATTGATACAAAATATTTGCACCAGAATTAAAAATAAGTCAAACAATCTTACAGTGTTTTCGCCAATCTGACTTCTTTCATCTCCTTTCATTTCAGAGAACTGCACATCTTGTGGTGGTGCCCGTAGTGATGTTTGTCGTACAGTGTCGCCCTCTACATTACTAACGGTGACAGAATTATCGTCACTACCTAGACAAAGTAGGTTCTCATTACTCCATGCTCCACATGTTATCCTTCTAGTATGTTTACCCAGAATGGGTACCTTCCTAAAATAGCAATATGTTTTATAGAAGTAACTTCCATGAACTGATGCTAACATTTCTGGGTTTCAAGAAATCAAAATATGAATACTTTTTAGAAATTCTACTAGGGAACACATTTCACATTATTGTTGTTTTAAACCATTTACAGTGTCTTCAGTTTCTTTATTACCCTTAACATGACTTATGATTTTGACTTCACATCCATTTAGATAAGAAGGATAAAGAAGAAACTGAACAGGTCCAGTGGCTGAAACATCTAAAAGAAAAAGTAGACAATACCACAAAATCTTTAAAAAAAATGTAAATTCAAATTAAATATTATAAATATCATTTAAAAAAGGCAATTAAATTTTTACACATTATTATACCTTGATGTTTGGTGGTTATAAATAAGTAAATTTCCTTTGGCTGTACCAACAGCTAAGTAAGGTCCTGCCTTGGCCCACAACAGAAATGTCATAGTATCTCTGAAATCATACCAATAGAGAATGCATTAATATAGTATAGTTTTATACAGGTAGTAAAATAAACACATTTATAAGAATTTAAATGCAATTTGGGTTGAAGACAACATGGTTTCTGGATGAATGTAACTGGGTTACAGCAAATTTGTAAAATTAATGATGAGGTTGAAAACCAAAAAATTTCAGGAGTTTTGTTTGATTACTGACTGAATAAGTTAGTGAATTCTTAAAGTGTGTATTATCATGTAAACACAGCACACAAGAGGAATCAGTTAGAAATATCTCTCAGTGTTATGTGCTGCTGATTCTGGGTTCTTTACTCTTGATATATTCCATATGTAATGTACATCAGGATGGTAATTTTTACATATATATGTAATATATGGCAGGTTGGTAAATCAATGTTTTTTTCACCCAAATCACCAACATGACCAATTTTCAGAGTGGGACACTCAATACCAGCAAGGTCATTTCAGTTGTTGGATAGCTGTCTCATTGGCAATCGAAACACATGTTCTTAATTGTATATTGAATAGAATTATACATTATCAAAGTTAATTCAGTTATCTTAAAAAGAGTAAATTGGTACATATTAGTGTAAACTAAGGAGACACAAGGTTAAAAGTTGGTCAGTGTGACAACACATTTTAAACTTTACAAATATCGACTTATTTTCTGTGTCATTTGGTCTCTTGTGGAGAGTTGTCTGATTGACAACCATACCAGATCTTCTTTGTTATAAGTATGAAATTTCTGAGCATACCTGAATCCACTGTCAATCTGTGAGGCACGGGTAGTGTTTGCATCCCACAATGTAACAACACCATTTTTATCATTAATAACAGCCAGTGAGTCACCATCTTTATCCCAAGCCATTCCAGTACACTGCCTATAAAAATACAAATCAATAAAAAATTATCAATGTCTTACATTGTATAATATAGAGATGAGCAATAAAATCATTCATTTTGCATGAGAATCTCAAATATTTTTCTTTCATTTTTTCAACCAACTTATTTAAAAAGGTCTAATTGATAAATTGTTAATAAAAGGAGAAAATCTTTCTACTCACCCAGGCAAGTTGATTTCTTCTTTAAGCTCCCCATGTCTGTCATACAGACGAACAACATTGTCATTTCTAAAGAAAAAGATAAAGATTTTCAGTGAAATATTAAAAGAAAGAAGAAAAAATGCAACATATGTAGAAGGCACTGTATTTTGACTTCTAGAAGTCCTTTGTATTTGGATTATTTTTCTTTAATTCGTATTGCTAGAATTTCAAAGTGTAAATAAATTATATATTTTTGTATTGCATCTTGTATCTCTGATCAATAAACTACATGTATGATAGGAAAATAAACCTGAGAGACATGTTGTACTTCAATGAATACATTAAACAAGAATGTGTCCCCAGCACACGGATACCAAACTAGCATTAACATTTTCTATGTTCAGTGGACTGTGAAATTGGGGTAAAAATCCTAATTTGGCATTAAAATAAGAAAGATCATATCATAGGGAACATGTGTACTAAGTTTCAAGTTGATTGGACTTCAACTTCATCAAAAACTACATTGACCAAAAACTTTAACCTGAAGCGAGACAGACAAACCAACGAATGCACAGTCCAGAAAACATAATGCCCCTCTACTATCATACATGTAGGTGGTGCATACAAAACATTAGTTCGTTGTAAGTGGACTCTTTTATGTTTATGAAAAACTGAACTATAGTGCAGCAAATTTAACAAAAATATTTTATCTGAAAGAAGCACCAGTTTTTATACAAAGTTTGAGCTAAGCATATGATCTTGGCTTACTCTTCATCTCTTGTAGTTTTTTTTAGAAAAAAATACTATCTGCATAAAGTATTTTACTTACCCTGCTGTGGCTAAATAATTGCCTAAAGTCTTCTGCCAACTATATATCAGATTACCCTGGGATCCAAGTGTTTTGTTGGTCAATGTAAATACACGCTAAAATGAAAATGACAATCAAAGAGCTGAAGAGCTCTGAGGGAAAAGACGGCCATTGTTTCAATTTGTAGGGGGGTATCTTTTGATAGTCTACATACAAAGAATGAGCAAAAGAACAGCTTGAACATATAGAAAGGCTGACAATAATGAAACTAATTGTTGTTTATTGATATTTCATTTCCTTAGTCAAGAATTCATCATAGAGACAATTTGGACCAATGAGATCTGCACCTTCTAAATCAAAACATTTAATTAAAGATGGGAGTTAATTATCTAAAATTCAATTGAATTTAACAACTACTACAATATATTTTAGAATTTTAATTATGTACAACTGAACGGCAGGCTAAGACCATTCTCATTTTTTTGTGACAGTATTCTCAAGAAAGTGAGGACTGAAAAATCTATTCAGTTTTAATTTTCCATTGATAAATTTCCCAGTTACAACTCTCATCACAGGGATACATGTACTTATAAAATCAAATATGATTGATATAAGCTGTGTGAAGTTTGTTTCCAGATCCCACATTTTGATATATCTGTAAAATTCATGAATAAATAGCTTTAAAAGCAATATTTAAAAAAAATGAAAAAAAAAAAAAAATGACCACTACAATAATTATGTTGGTACGCAAAATTATTTTTTAATTGATGACTACTTATCATATATATACTTAATGTGACATTTTTAGTGTTCAGATACATTAACTTTCATTTTAGTGGGTAATTACTCATCAATTGAGGTGCCCCTTAATCGGAGAAAGATTCTAAAAACATAACTTTACAGAAAGAATGAAAACTGCAGTTGCTCTCCCCAATCTCAATAGGTATAAACTACAAAAAGCAACATTTTATTTTTTTTTTAATTTTTTTTTTTAACCATTTCAATAATTATGTTGGTACACAAAATTTTTTTTATATAGAAGACTACTTATCATATACTAAATGTCACATTTTAAGTGTTCAGAAACATTTACTTTGATTTTAGTGTATAATTACTCATCAATTGAGGTGCTCCTGAATTGGAGGAAGATTCTAAAAACAGAACTTTACAGAGACAATGAAAACTGCCGTTTTTCTCCCCTATCTCATGTATCCCCATTGACATTGTTTACCGCGAAAGTTGACCTACAAATTATCTGATTATAGCCTCAGATTAAAGCATTGCATGTTGGTGTGTGAATCATCTACACTACAGCAAACATCATTAGGTTTACATTTAACAAATACGGATTTTAAATTAGTATACAAATACTGTGAATGATTTTTATAATGAATAAAGGATATCCCTGTGTAGGTCGGCATTCCAACAATGACGTCACTAGGTTAGATATATTTAGAATATTTCGTAATACTGATTTTTCCGGACTGTAAAAGAAACGTATATAGTGTAAAGGAAAGCTCAATATACGATAATTTCACGAGATACAGAAGGGAAATGTGTAAAAAATGTATTTAAAGTCAATCTGTTCTCCTTGTCATCAATTTCAGTATGACATTTTGAGGGGGTTTCCAAACTATCAAAACAAAATGATTGACGTGAGGGAATGATACTCTGGCCAACCCCATTAGGGAATTGACGGCTTGAAGCCGTCTTTCCCCAAAAACTTAATTTCCCTCTGTATACTATAACTTGGCCTTTGAGAAAGATAACTGGGTCTTTAACCCTTGTGATATCAGGCACTTTAAACTGTTTACTTTGGTAATTAGTTTTATCAATAAGTTGCAGCAATAGACAACTTTCGAGTTCGATGCATTTCCGTCAAAAACTCTGGTTTTAGTGAACATCATTCGTGCGTTTAGGGACATCGTCACTTCTGTTCAATGTTGAGCGTATGGTTGAAAAACTACATTGCTATGTTGCACAAATTAGTCGGCAAATTAAATTCTTATAATTGACAATCAGCACTGCTGTCATTAGGGGATTGTGATTAAGTACTTACAAAACTAACTTTATTTCTAGTTTATCCTGCACAATGACGATCACTAAGACGCTTGATGAACGGTAATAGTGCAGGGATACAGGCCACCCCTTCTATCTGGTAAATGACGTGCATAATTGACGAGTTTTTCCCAGTGACAGATAAACTCGAAAGTGGTCTATTGGGTAGCATACTTCTTGTGACCATGTGACTTGAACTGACTATGATAAAGACTCCTTTCTCAAATTAATTTCTGTACAGTCAGCAAAAAGCTGTAATTAATTCAAACTGTAAAATCCATTCCTCTACAAAGTCGTTTCATGTAATTGGATGTATCATCAAAATGTACATATTTGCTGAACAAATAAAAATCATGGAGTTGATAAGATAGGAAGACATCAGATTTTAAATAAAATTGACAAACCTTACACAAGAGTCATATATGTATTGTCAATGGTAAGGGGAGGGTTTCATTCTTTAAACATTTTGAACTCCACCACATTCTTTTTCTGCTTTTCCCATGTTGGGAGTCTACTGTTCACAGCTAGAGAAGCTCTACTGTGATAGTCCAGGTTGTTATACATTTGTATTTATACACCTTTATTGCTAAGGTGATATAATTTTCCAATAAACTCAACTGCTTTATCGGTTTTGAGGTATATTTTCTTGGTGCTGGGTTTGAAGTGAGGAAGATGGTAAATAAAATCCTGAAGAGTGAATGGGCTTGATAAGAATTATGAACTCGGAAAATCATAAAATTTATCCAGACACAAAAATGAAAAATACCAAAAATTTGGCAAAAAAAGTCAAAATGCTCTTTTGTTTTGACCTCTTTCGGTGTCGACTTTTAGGTATATATAAATATTTTATTTTTGTTGGTGCGTGACCATTAAAGTACACCAAACTGTTTAGATAGTTACCTTCATTGTGATAGCTTGCAGTTGATATTTTTCAAAGATTTGTGTACATATTCACCACTGGATACAGACCGCTGTGGAATGCCGGTCGTTTTGTGCTTTCTTAGATTGGAGAACCGCCTTACGGTAGATAACTCGTGATATCTGTATAACTTCCTCCATTTAAGGTACACCTCCAAAATTTATAATAGTTGTCGAGCAGTAGAACGCTCTACATAAGGATAGTGAGCCGGCGGCGGCAAAAATTGTGTCACGGTCTGTAAATTATATGATGTATCTATGCTAATCAATGTTCTTTTTCCTTATACTTGTATTCTCTACATGCCCCTTGTGAGCCCTTAATTGGACATAAAATATATCTTATCGATCTTATCTTATATCAAATGGCAAAATAAAAAGCTCAAACACATCAATCTATTCAAAACAACTGTCATATTCCCGACTTCAGGGTACAGGCATTTTCTTTTGTAGAAAATGGTGGTTTGAACCTGGTTTTTTAAATAGCTAGCTTAACCTCTCACTTGTATGACAGTCGCATCTATGATCAAATTCCATTATATATATTGACATAGTTTCCTTCTGTCATATATCCTTCTCATACAGTGAGTCGACTCAACTTAATCTCATACCCCTTAATTTTTTTACTGCACAAAACCACTTCCCAGTTTCTCATGTTTTTTTTTTTCTAATTATATATGCAATAGGTCAACTATATTTGGTATGTTAAAACATTTCATTATGTATGTCAGTCTGGCAGGTTTTATTTGACTTTGGTCTCATTTTCACGGTTCAATTGCAATTTGCTCAGTGTTAAGTTTTTATGTTTTAGTCTTTTGTTCCTAACTTGAACCGTTTAAGCAACTAAACAATTATTTTTGGTGTTTGGAATGATTGTAAGGTGCATATGTCTCTCTGTCAGGCATCACCTGACCTTATCCTCACCAGTTTTCATGCCGTTTAATGATTGACAACATATTTGTTACGTTCGGAGGACGTATTTTTCAACAGACTGTCAGCATTCCAATGGGAACAAACTGTGCCCCTCTACTTGCCGACTTGTTTCTTTATTATTATGAGGCTGACTTCATGCAGGAACTTCTTAGGAAGAAAGATAAGAAGTTAGCAATCCTTTAACTCTACTTTCCGCTATATAGATGATATTCTTTCACTAAATAATTCAAAATTTGGTGACTATGTGGAACGCATCTATCCAATCGAGCTAGAGATAAAGGATACCACAGATACAGTTAAGTCGGCCTCATATCTTGACTTACATCTAGAAAAATTGACAATGATGGTCGGTTGAAAACAAAACTTTACGACAAGAGATGATTTCAGCTTTCCAATTGTGAACTTTCCATTTCTAAGTAGCAACATTCCAGCAGCACCTGCATACGGGGTATATATCTCCCAAATGATACGATATTCCCGTGCTTGCATTTCCTATCATGACTTTCTTGATAGAGGGTTGCTGCTCACAAGGAAGCTATTAAACCAGAGTTCCAAATAGTGAAGTTGAAATCATCCCTTCGTAAATTTTACGGACGGCATCACGAGTTGGTTGACCGTTATGGAATAACCGTTTCACAAATGATATCGGATATGTTCCTTACGTCGTAACTACAATCCCCTTCCCTTTCATGAATGTGACCTACCGAATTAGACTATTTACCGGATTTGTTATCACATAAGCAACACGACGGGTGCCACATGTGGAGCAGGATCTGCTTACCCTTCCGGAGCACCTGAGATCACCCCTAGTTTTTTTGGGGGGTTCGTGTTGTTTATTCTTTAGTTTTCTATGTTGTGTCATGTTGCTGTTTTTTGGTTGTCTTTTTCATTTTTAGCCATGGCGTTGTCAGTTTGTTTTAGATTAATGAGTTTGGCTGTCCCTTTGGTATCTTTCGTCCCTCTTTTAATGGTTAATGTTAAGTTTTCCTGGTTAATATAAAAAGAAGATGTGGTATGATTGCAAATGAGACAACACTCCACAATTAAGAGACCAAAATGAGACAAAAATTAACAACTATAGGTCACCGTTCAACAATGAGCAAAGCCCATACCGCATAGTTTAATTGGCAACACATTTTGTTATGTACCTAGTGTAAAAAAGTCATCGTTCTTTCCCATTTATAGATTGTCCATATCTTTCATTACAGTATACAGCTTCTGTAATTTATCGATGAAATGTTTTGTGTGTTCTGTCTGTTCATTATGTCTGGTACTTTCATTGGCCCTCGTGGCTTCAGATGCCGATTCATACTGAGAAACATTAACCAAGTGGCACATCAATGACACCACAATCACCTTTGATAACAACATGTGCTTGCTCATGTGATTGGCCATTAGTCAAGGCTGAAAATTCACAATTAGATTTGTGAACAATAAATTTTTCGTTAGGCCAATTAAAATTAATTGCTAGATTTTCATCCCCGCCCGCCCCTCTGAAATCGTCCCGCCCCGATTTTTTTTATTTAACAAAAATACGATTTCCGGATTTTCTTCATGTCCGTTACCGGGAACCATCGATAACTTCTTTTCATTCAAAACTTCCTGTTTCAAATTTCGTTTTTGTATTTCTTCGAGTAATCTAACGAAAATGATTAAGTCAACATATTCTGCTGCTCTATGATGACAACATCATCTACCGAGAATAGAGATTGATAACGAGAAGGGCATTAAATATTCGAGTTACGAGTAAAACGTCTTGTCCTTGAACGCAAATTGCGGTAGTCACAAGTGATTCGAAAACCGTGTTTCTTCTGTATTTATACAATGACTTTGTGTCAGGAAATTTGGACTGTGAATGATATCCAAAGCGCAAGAATCGTAGAACAAATTGGTACAAAAAACATGACTGGATTAAAGACATTGACACAAGCACGAATTTGTTTGATTTATGACCATATATCGAGAAAAAAAAAAGTCAACAAACACGCATTTTAATTATAATACCCATGGCTGTTGTTTTTGTTGACAAACAGCAAACACCCTCTGTAACTGTCAACTGTCCCAATACCCTCAATTTAGTCATTAAACAACAACTACTTTTTGGTTAAGTTCATGTTTTACAATACTGAGTTTACATTTTATTCTGTACTCATAAGACTTGTGTTGCATACAATTGTACCAATACATTTTATTGATTTTATGGGGACTATATATATATATAGCTACAAACCATTGCTTAGAAAGCAAAATAAATTTGGTGTAGGTATAGTCCAACTTAAGAGAGAATTTCTCTTCTTTTTGATGTATACTATAAATAGGTTTCTGAAGCGGCAATTACATGTATAACAATGGTTGCCAATCAGGGATTTTTATTTAAGAGTTTAAAAAATAGTGTAGGATTCCTCATACAGCATGTATATACATTATACAAGCTTTTTTTCCACTAGTTTATACCCCGCGGTATGAAGAACTTGTGATGAGAGTTTCATATGAAATAAAATTTTAAAAATAAAATCCTCCCACCCGCCCCATTTTTTTCAAAAATTTGGATGAAAATCTACTAATTAATTTTAGTTGGCCTTATGGAATTCTGCAGCCAGCTGATGATGTGTAGGCTCAAATAACATCATGTCTCATCGTGCATTTTTTAAAATTCAATTGTCAACACTAAATTTCAGAATTGAAATTGTGGACTTTCAGTTTTGCATCTTTCGCACGATACTTAGCTCATCCTGAGTTTGTTCACTGACCTCTGACATTAAACAGTAACACTTGTTGCCTTCTTTAAGTAGCTTGTAGAACGTGCTTACTGTAACCTGGTTATTTACTGTGTCCAAGTGACACGTGAAGCAGACAAAAAGAATTATGTTGTTACCGAGGAAGCAATTTCTGCCTCAAACTTGGCTCCTGTTCATTCCTTAATTATCATGAAGCAGATTACCAATGGTCTTAAATGCTGCCATTTTAACGTGCAAACCCAAAGACATAATGATAAACTTGTCCTCGTCATAATTTTGGGTCAATGTCACTGTATTTTGTTTTGTTAATGTGTAGTTTGGCTCATCAGTACCAATAACAGGTGTTTGAAATGGATTCAGATATACAACCGTGTTCTTCAATCATATCAATGACATGACACCGAGTTGTACAAAATAGAGATGTAAGCCAAAGATCAAACAATTTTACTTCATCAGATGCGCTTTTCAATAATTTAAAATAGCTCTTCAAATGAAGATCGAGGACTAAATGTTCAAAATTTCAAAATCAAATACCTATATTGAAGAACAAATAAAACCAAAGAAGGCCAAAGATCAGAGCTAAGTTGATTGATGTTTTAATTCAAAATGATGTCCAATTTTTTTTAAAGAAAATTTCACTTAACAAAATCTGTATTTTCCTTTCAGAACCAAGGTACAAGCTGCATGGCTAGTGATACCCCAAAGACGAACTGTTAACCAGCAAAGATTAATGGTACCAATATTGCTGCACCAGATGTGCATTTCTCCAGAGAGATGTTCCAAATATGATTTTAAGAAATGTTTTCACTAAAGTTTAATTTTTACATGACTTTCCTTGTTCAAAGAAGAAAGTAAATTTGGAAGTGCATATCATAGATATAGCAAAATGTGATACGAGTGCCAAAGAGACAACTCTCCATCCAAGTAATAATTTATAAAAGTAAACCATTATAGGTCAAGGTACGGCCTTTGACATGGAACTTTGGCTCACACTGAACAGCAAGCTATAAAGGGCCCCAAAAATTACTAGTGTAAAACCATTCAAACAGGAAAATTAACGGTCTAATCTATATAAAAGTAGAAACTAAAAACACATATGAACTACATAAACAGACGATAACAACTGTACATCAGATTCCCGACTAAGGACAGATGCAAATTTACAGAGGGATTGAACGTTTAAATGGTACCAAACCTTCTCCTTTTTCTGAAAAAAATAATATAACATCACAACATAGTAAAACATACTATAAAATATCAATTGGAAGGCTTAACTCAATCAAATAACGCAAATTAACACACAATGAACGAATAAATTTGATCTGTCATACCTGAATACTAACACACAGTTAATAAAAATAATAAGGGATAAATAGTAAAGTCAAAAGTAAATAAACAGGTATAAACAAAGTTAAAGCATCATAGGCGGATCCAGGGGGCCTGGGTGGCCGCCCCTCCTTTCGTGGGAAAAATTTGGTTGATTATATAGGGAATCATTGAAGCATGACTGGAGCGGCACCCCTTAGGAAAAGTTCTGGATCCGTCACTGAGCATGCACAATTTGTCAAGTCAGATTAGTGTTTAGCAAGGTAGTGAATTTTCCCATTGGCAATCATACCACATCTTCCCACGTGTTTTTATCTATATAAGGAAATTCCTGAAGTTTTCAGTATTAAATGGTATAAATTACCTGTTCAAAACCAAAACTAGACAACATAGTAAATAAATGGAGAATGTGTCCTCATGAACAAAGATGATGTCCCAGCTGGCATACATCATTATAAAGGGACAGAACGATAAAATTAACGCTACACAAATTTGAAATTGAAGTATTGTGTAAAGATTTCATTATGTATGGTTGAGGCAAACTAAAGTTACAGAACATAAACTAAAAAAATTGCATCTTTTTTCCATTTATTGAGGGGCATAACCTTAGAACAGTCAAAGTGACGCCACTAAAAATCAAATGTTTAGAGTTTCGTGGTAATAAGCATTGTGTATACGTTTCATAACATTTCGTTAAGACAAACTTAAGTTAGAGAATGGAAACTCAAAATTTTGTTATTTTTCCATTTATAAAGGGGCATAACTCTAAACCGTTAGAGTGACGCTATCAAAATTTTCACTCGAAATAAGCATTGTGTATAAGTTTAATAACATTTTGGGCGAGGCAAACTTAAGTTACAGAACGGAAACTATTGTTTTTGTAATTTGTTCATTCATAAAGGGCATAACTCTAGAACTATTAGAGTGACGCTACCAAAATTCCAACTTGATCGATATGTTGTGGTAATAAGCAGTGTGTATAAGTATTATAACATTTGGTAGGGGTAAACTTAAGTTAAAGAATGGAAACTAAAAAAAATAACGCATAGTCATCCAAGTAAGAAAAAGACACATAAAAGGAACATAAATAGAACAATTCAAACATAAAATTCTTGCAGGTTCTTGGATATCATCTCGCACATTAAAATCACATCTCCCAGAAATGCACCTTATGTGATATCGATCCTCTTCACAATTTGAGCTTTTCCTGCTATTCGAAATAAAAATTGTGGAACTTATTTTATCATATCAAATCAATTCAAATCAAATATTGTATTGTCGTAGAATATTTACAGTTTGTGACCAACATATATCAACACAATAAACATATATACATACAAATCAAACATACACAATAAAAACAGCATCAAAATTTATAACAACAAACAAGCTGTTAAGAGTCCCCTGTGACGTGTCTCCTCAGTTCAAATGACTTTTCCAAGAAGGATCCTAACTTATTTGTTTGAAGAGGCGTTGATAGATTAAGTAAATAATGATTTTTTTTCTTTTTCAGTTAAATTATTAAAGTTATTATTTTCAGTACGTATGTGTTGAAAAAAGACATGCATTAGAGTTTTATTATAATCACAATAGAGTAAAAAATGTTTCTCATCCTCTAGAAATTTACATTTATGACAAAGACTTTGTCATAAATGTAAAATACTAGAGGATGAGAAACACACTGATATGTGTCCACACTTGTTGGCCTGTAGGTCAACGTCAAATAACGTCACAATACACGAACTTTATATTATATATAATATTCTTACGCCATACTTTTGTAGATCACTTTATTTCACATAGCATATAAATTTAAATAAAATCGAAACTGGTAGATAATAAGAAAGAAGAAACAGTTCTTTATCTTATGTGTTAATAAATCATATTTAAGTTTCTCGCATGCATTATTTTATTCCTGCGCGAAGAGTAAACGTCCAGTTACGTCATAGAACGTAACCCTCATTCAGCCACCGGATCTACGAGAACGTGGAAGAACCATAAGAATCGAATCTGATTTGTTAACTTATGTCGAAAATTCCTGCAGAGGATCTTAGAAAGCTTCACTGTTTTTCCAGGTAAGTAACACATTTCATTTACGTGTGCTCCTATAAGTCATCAGAATTGATATTCAGTCTATGTTTGCAAATGTATAATTTTATTTGTTTGTATGGCTGAACTTTCCCTGCAGTCCAAATATAATATTTATTATTAATCATGTCAATCATGCTGACTCCATGTTGAGACTGAGAGTAGTTTTGGCTTTTGTCAGTTTTTTTTTTTAATTTATCCATCATTGAAGGCAGGAACGGAAGGCGTCAAAGCAAAAGCCAAATTGATATGGACGTCATGATTGCTTGGTCTACTTACCAGATCGCAATTTATCACAAAAAGCATTTTAATCTTATTCTTGTTTCAGAATGTTTCCTTCTCCAGCCTCAGGGCGCAAATCTTGGAATTCATCACCTAAGAGAGTGGATGACATGACCCTTGGTTTGTGTATAAATCAAATTATTATCAATCGAGTAGGCCAAACAGAAACTGTAAACTTTTTTGTAACTAGTTACTACACAAAGTAACAGTTAGAATGACTCACTTTTTATATGGATTTTACTATATATGCTGAAAAGAAATTTTTTAAACAGTTATTAACTTGGATATTTTTTTGGTAGGGGTGTGCCATTTTTGCCTCAAAAACGTGCAAAAAACGTACCCATTTTAATATAACATTCACTGAAATTCAGTACCTATAGTTATATAAATATTTAAGAAAGAATGACCTATATTTATATATTTCCGGGGTTCATTTGAGAACTTATTTGAAAGGTGAACTTTCAAATGCATTGGTTTAATTTAATATAATAATTGACCATTAATAATGTAAGATTCGCATATTTATATATGAAATGTAGATCATACCCCAAATCAATATACAGTTATCAAACGTAAATGCATTTTAATATAGGATTTCATTAAAAAGGAGGGTCCCCCCTTTATATAAAGTATAAAAGGAAAGGAGTTTGGATTATATTTGTGTGTAGCAATGAATTGAATAATGGATTTTTAAATAAATAATGCATAATGATTTGCAGAAATTTCAGGCCAGGGGAGATAATGCTGTACTATTATGTATAAGACTTTTAATATGTTTTTTTTTTTTTTATATATATATATATATATATATATATATAGGCTTTGAAATAGCATTTAAAAACAAAAGTATAATTGAAAAGTTAAAAAGATACCAGTAACATAAACAATATTCATTAAGTCAACATTTTTGTTTTATGATGTTATTTCTACAATTCCAGCAAAGGGGAGATAATTCAGTGTTCAATGTAAGGTATTTTGTGATGTTTTCTGTTTTATGTTGCATGTTTGTCTTTAATATTATCTAACATTTCAATTAACCTTATTCAGTTTGTTTTATCTTTATGCTACCTTTATCTTAATTTTATTGATGCACTGCACAGTTTCCAATGGGTAGTGGTTGTTTCTGTGTCATTTATAGTTGCTATTTTACTCTCTTTATATATATAATATATATATATATATATATATATAAACGAGCTTTTTTATTAAGTTTAATTGCTATGAAAGAGAAGATGTTTCACTAATCTTACCTAATCTGTTTTTCACATTTTTCGAACATACTATTATTAACTATATTATAAAATAAGTAAGTAATTCAACTACAGATTGAAAATAAAACATTTAATTTTTTTTCAATTCTTTGTGTTTGAAATTGCACTATTTGCTTGTTATAATTTTTAATACCTATATATACATGTCATAAAAAATTAAAAGTGTTCACCTTTATAACAGGACTGTATTTTTTTAAGATGATACTTTTTAAAGTTGTTTATTTCAAGATTCATAATTTCATCATCTTTTTAAAGTTTTGTTTGTGAATAAATTTAGTGTACACAGCATTTGTAGAAGCAAAATGAAAATCTGAAAAAAAAATTTTACCTTACAATTTCTTTCATTCTTACAGACACTGCACTTGTAGAAGGATTTATCTCAAGATACATAATTTCATCATCTTTTCAAAGTTTTTTTGTGAACAAATTTATAGTTCATTGCACTTGCAGAAAAATCTGAAAATAAATGCTTTCCCTTGCAGTTTTCTTTCATTCTTGAATTTTTTTTAACAGAGATTATTATTTCAGGAACTGCATTTACTACTCCTGGAGCTCTTGAGATTGATACAACTTCACATGCCCATGAACTCAAGAAAAAGGATAAAGAGTAAGTGAAGTTTGCGAAAAACTCATAAATATTTCTTGTGTAATTGGTATAATTTTAAAATTAAAGGGAACAAACTTTACTTACCAATTAACATCAATTAGATGTCCCTAAGATTATGTCTCCTTAACATTCTGACAGTACATGTATAGGCTGACATTAACCACACTCCCAGCATCAAACTTATATTAGTCACTGGACTGGAGTGGAAGCTTAAGGGGGCTCGCGGGTCCAAATTAAATTTTTTTAATATAGGACTTCGCTATATTTTTTTTATAAATCAACTTTTCCTTAAAACTTGATAGAATTTTTTTTCTGTTGAACTAATTGGAGAAATAATGGTAATCATGGTAATATCTAATTAAAACAAGAGGCTCTCAAGAGCCTGAATCGCTCACCTGGTAAACAATGCCTTATTGAACATATTGAACCATGCCAGGCAAACATGTACAGCTAACAATTCTTCAATATTACAAATATATATGACTTACTGTTTATAAATAAAGAAAATGAGACCAAAACACAAACAATTAAAACTTAGCAATGGACTGTGAAAATGAGGTCAAGTTCAAATAAAACCTGCGTAACCGACATATAGATCATAAAATATTTTCATACACCAAATATAGTTGACCTAATGCATAAAGTATTAAAAAAATAGACCAAAACTAAAAAAGTTAACTTTGACCACTGAATTATGAAAATGAGGTCAAGGTTAGATGACACCTGTCAGCTAGACATGTACACCTTACAATCATTCTATACACCAATTTTAGTAGACCTATTGCATATAGTATAAGAAAAACAGACCAAAACACAAAAACTTACCCCTATGTTCTATTTAAAGTAAGGGCGGCCATGTTTTTTGACGGATCAAAAATCGAAGCACACACTTTGTGCAGGATAATCTAAGGAACTATCATGCTAAGTTTCATCCAAATCCATTCAGTAGTTTCAGAGGAGAAGATTTTTTAAAGTTAGCAAATATGATGAACAAATTGTGAAAAATTGTCATTAAAGGACATTTACCCCTTAAGGTGTCAATTGACAATTTTGGTCATATTAACCTATTTGTAGATCTTACTTTGCTGATCATTTTTGCTGTTTACAGTTTATCTTTATCTATAATGATATTCAAGATAATGACCAAAAACTGCAAAATTTCCTTAAAATTACCAATTAAGTGGCAGCAACCCAACAATGGTTTGTTTGATTCGTCTGAAAATTTCAGGGCTGATAGATCTTGACCTAATGAACATTTTTACCCCATGTCAGATTTGCTCTAAATGCTTTCGTTTCTGAGATATAAGCCAAAAACTGCATTTGACCCCTATGTTCTATTTAAAGTAAGGGCGGCCATGTTTTTTGACGGATCAAAAATCGAAGCACACACTTTGTGCAGGATAATCTAGGGAACTATCATGCTAAGTTTCATCCAAATCCATTCAGTAGTTTCAGAGGAGAAGATTTTTTAAAGTTAGCAAATATGATGAACAAATTGTGAAAAATTGTCATTAAAGGACATTTACCCCTTAAGGGGTCAATTGACAATTTTGGTCATATTAACCTATTTGTAGATCTTACTTTGCTGATCATTTTTGCTCTTTACAGTTTATCTTCATCTATAATAATATTCAAGATAATGACCAAAAACTGCAAAATTTCCTTAAAATTACCAATTAAGTGGCAGCAACCCAACAATGGTTTGTTTGATTCATCTGAAAATTTCTGGGCTGATAGATCTTGACCTAATGAACATTTTTACCCCATGTCAGATTTGCTCTAAATGCTTCCGTTTTTTAGATATAAGCCAAAAACTGCATTTGACCCCTATGTTCTATTTTAAGTAACGGCGGCCATGTTTTTTGACGGATCAAAAATCGAAGCACACACTTTGTGCAGGATAATCTAAGGAACAATCATTTTAAGTTTCATTCAAATCCATTCAGTAGTTTCAGAGGAGAAGATGTTTGAAAAATTGTTAACGACGACGACGGACGCCAAGTGATGAGAAAAGCTCACATGGCCTTTTAGGCCAGGTGAGCTAAAAAGAACCAAATTACAATAATCGCTTAAATTTTACAATTATTTAGTTTATGTACAGCTTATTTGAAAACAATAATAGTAAATACCGGTCACAGATAAGTTTAAAAAGATATTTCAATTTTAATGGCAAAAAATGGCATTTTTGCACCAAAGGGAGATAATTTAAAGCTTTTTCAATGATATAAACATTTAAAAAGTCATCTGGGGCCGAACCGAATTGATTTTTTGGGTTTTTTTTTATACCATATCCTAAAGTAATAACTAATAGTGTAATAAATGCAATTTGTAATGAAAAAACAAATTTTGATTTTTCCCTGAAATTTTTGTACCCGCGAGCCTCCTTAAGACTTTTGAGTATGCCTCGGAAAAATAAAAAAATTTCACAAACACATGATTTTCAGGTGCGAAATGAAATGATTTGTTTATTTATTGAAGAAATCTCAGAAATTGAAAATAATAGCTTATTTACAAACAGGTAAATTGAGGAAATTACCTACGTAAAATTATGATGTTTTTGATTACTAGACATACTGTTTTATTTTCATTTTATTACTGATTATAACTACTTTTATTTAATAGATTACTGGATATTTTGAAGAAGCATAAACCTGAAGATGCTGATATTGATAAAATCAAAATCAATAAGGAACTGGATGATGCTATAAACGGTCTCCAGGCTAACATTGAGAATGATATTGACAGTTTGAAAGCACATAAGGAAATGAACCTATGTCTGATAAATAAAATCAAGAATGAGCACACAGTTCTCAGAGATGAGAAGCACAACATCGAGAAACAGCTGGAATTGGCTAGTAGAAGTTGCAGTGGGCAGAACAAACGCAAGAGCAAAGAGGTTTACCTACTGAACATCTCATATGATAAACTGGATCAGAAGGAGAGAAGCTCAAGAAGGCGCATTGCTATTTTGCAAGCTGAGCTTTCCCTCATAATCTTGAAGCTAGATGTGTCAAATTCTAAGGAGGAAAAGCCTGTTGTTCGTCCTCTTGATCTGTCAAAACATGGTGAGCGCAAAGTTTTGCCACCATTCAAGAATGCACCAAAAGCACCAAAAAAAGGTATCAACATAAATTCTTTAGCCAAGGAAAACTTTACTGATATCAACACTGGTAATAAGAGGAGAATGAAGGATCAGGAACCGAAGCTTTCCAACAAAAAAATAAATCCAAATAAAACTGGTACACTCAATGGTCAAAGGAACCAGCCTGATAAGAAGACTGTCAGACAGGTAAGATAAAAAGTAATGTTGACTGGTGCCATTAATAAAAGGGACAATAAGGTAATATAACATGATAATAGGACTGTCAGACAGGTAAGATCAAATATAATATTGACTGGTGTCATTAATAAAAGGAACAATAAGGTAATATAACATGATGATGGGACTGTCAGACAGGTAAGATAAAATATTATATTGACTGGTGTCATTAATAAAAAGTGCCATTAAAATAATATCACCTGATAAGAGGACTGTCAGACAGGTAAGATAAAATATAATGTTGACTGATGCCATTAATAAAAGGGACAATAAGGTAATATCACCTGACAAGAGGACTGTCAGACAGGTAAGATTAAGTATAATGTTGGCTGATGCCATTAATAAAGAGTGCCATTAAAATAATATCACCAGATAAGAGGACTGTCAGACAGGTAAGATAAAATATAATGTTGACTGATGCCATTAATAAAAGGGACAATGAGGTAATATCATCTGACAAGAGGACTGTCAGACCTGTGAGATTAAGTATAATGTTGTCTGGTGCCATTAATAAAAGGGACAATAAGGTAATATCACCTGATAAGAGGACTGTCAGACAGGTAAGATAAAATATAATGTTGACTGATGCCATTAATAAAAGGGACAATAAGGTAATATCACCTGACAAGAGGACTGTCAGACAGGTGAGATAAAATATAATGTTGGCTGATGCCATTAATAAAGAGTGCCATTAAAATAATATCACCAGATAAGAGGACTGTCAGACAGGTAAGATAAAATATAATGTTGACTGATGCCATTAATAAAAGGGACAATGAGGTAATATCATCTGACAAGAGGAATGTCAGACCTGTGAGATTAAGTATAATGTTGTCTGGTGCCATTAATAAAAGGGACAATAAGGTAATATCACCTGATAAGGGGACTGTCAGACAGGTAAGATTAAGTATAATGTTGATTGATGCCATTAATAAAAGGGACAATAAGGTAACATCACCTGCTAAGAGGACTGTCAGACAGGTAAGATAAAATATAATGTTGACTGATGCCATTAATAAAATGGACAATAAGGTATAAGAAGACTGTTAGACAGGTAAGATAAAATATATTATTTAGTTGTTTATACATATTTATAACTTGTCAATATTTGATTGTTTGAGACTATCCCAAGTGTCATTGAAAAAATCTTCATATTCCACTCTGAATGTCATATTAAGGAAATGAAAAATTGTCTTCTGAAAAAATACCAATGGGAGTAAGTTGCATCTAAGCAAATGTCTTATTATGTCTCGTTCACACGTACATTTAATTTGAATTGAATTCAAATCGAATGCGAATCAAATTCGCTAAGCCTAATAGCATACACACACTCTTCTGTTTTAATTTGAATTATCCAATTCGCTTTAGAAAATGCTTTTGTTAATATGAATTAAAAGTTAAGGTCGTTTGGACAGTAAAGTGAATTTAACGTGCATTGTAATTCGAATTAGAATTGACGTTAGGACGTAAAACCTTTCGAATGCGAATTAAACTCATTCGAATTAGTTAATGCGAATCAAATTTGAATTGCGTGTGAACTCTGCATATTAATCACATTAATCTATTTACCATTTTTTCTAGGTTATATACAAGAATAAGCCAGTGATTACAAGAAAAGATGAGGGCACACAATCAGAGGTTCTCAAGCTCCCTGATATTGTTAAAGGATCTCAAATGATAGATACTTCAAAGATTGTACCAAAGCAATCCTGTGAATCCAGAAGAACTGCACCAAGGTGTGCAGCTAGGAAACCTACTAACCAGCAGAGACCAACATTTTGTTTTTAGATCAAGTCTACTCCATTTTCTCACACTCAGATCACTAAATTGGAATGATTGAACAATTTTCAGTATAAATGCTGATAATAGTTTGACCTATATAGAATGATTTATGTATATATTTTGGTGAAGTTTATGTTTTGATATTTTCAGTATATATTTATATCTCAGGGAATCAAATTTACAATATTTAAATTTATTTATATCCTGCTCTTTTATACATAACAGTCTTTTTATGCTATGTTGTTATATCTTAGCTTTTGATTTTTTTCTTTAAATTAAAATATTTTATAAAAAATAATATCCTGAACACTATTACTATATGTCAGACTGGTTGATCTTTTCCTTTATGCCAAACCATTTATTCAACCTTCTATATATATATATATATATATACTGTATTACTGAACTCTAGATTATTGCAAGTCAGAAATTAAAAAAAAATTAAAAATTCTCATTTCAAAATCTCACTACCAGAACTTTATATATTTTTTTTTCCTATCAAAATTTGCTTTTTTGTTCAAATCAGGACTTCCTTTACCATCATAGATCAAGTGGTGAATGTATATGTCTTGCAGGATCTATACATGAATGAATCTGATACAAAATATTTCTGTTAATTTGGGAATTGTTCAATCTGTTAAGTTTACATATCCAGTGTCAATGCTTTGCTTACAAGGATATGACAACACTTGGTTCGTTTCTATGTTCTTTTTTTTTTAGTCTACATTTTGTTAAGTTTAATTTAATTTTAACATTTTTTGCATGTTACTGGTAAAGTTTGAAATGATTAAATCCCACTATAGATGCGTTTATAGTAGAAGTAGGTCTGACACTTTGTTTTACCCGTTTTACTTATATTTAAATTTGGTTAAGTTGAAAGAGTACTATATTGTATACTTATCAGTTCATTGAGTCTGATATGTAGGGCTGCCCTTCTGGCAAAAGTAGGTCACTGGGATCTAACTTTTATTCATGTTTAAATCAGATTAGATTCAATTTAAATCCAAAAATAAGTCTATGTCTTTCATATTTTGTTTAGTGGGGGAGAAAAAGGGCTTTCATATTTTTTCTCATTTTTTGTTTAATATACTGGTGAAAAACCGCATTGCTCTAAAAACCATTGATCTAAAATTAAATTTTACCAAAACAGCACAGAATTTAAATTGTGTATCAGTACTACATGATTTGGAGACGGGGTGCGACCTCTTATTTGCATGATAAAGTTGTAAGTCACTGGCGTGTATGGAATATGACCATAAACTTACCTTTTGCTGCATGGTGAGGTTGTAAGTCACTGGCGTGTATGAAATAAGATCGTAAACTTGACCTGCTACAAATCAGATTTACATTTGGTCTGGGCTTCACAGTTTTCTTTTTAAAGGTTAGGGGGTAGATCTGGGATTTTAAATTTTCTTTTTTAAGAGTGATGGTGTGATCTGGGATTCAAAAATTTTCTATTTGAGATCATTTTCTAGCTAGAGTAATGCAGTTTATGCATCATTTTGTATTTGTAAATTCAGATTCAAAAATTTTGAAAACTTCTTTTAAAAAATTAGACTTTTTAAATTACATATCTGTATATTGTTTTGAGAGAAGTTTTCCCAATTTACACTATTTTATTTATATTTATTTCATATTTAGTTGAATATTTTTCCTTTTATTAGAACTGTTAAAAAAATTTACTAAAATTTCCAATATAACCTTTATTCCATGTAATTTTTTCTTTGTTCTTGAGAGAAGTGCAATTATATTCTTTGGTTAATTTACTTTTTTTCTTACTTTTTTCAAGGGAATAAACTAATTGTTTATTATAAAGGTGACATTGCTATTGATTAAGCTGCATTTTTAGTAATGCAAATCATAATCTGAAATGGATTCTCTTATTACTTTTTTCTAATCTTAATAACTTTTTTTTTTTTTTTTGTATGTGATAATGACAATTCAATAAAAAATTATTGGCATCTTACCTATTTTTTATGTACTTTTTCTGGATATTTTATACCTCATTTGCTGAATACTCTGTGCCAAAGCGCAATTACATTGTCAATATATGTAAATAATATTGTTGAATAAAATAATGAAAAGAAATACAATCTGTGTTTATCCAAAATAGATATATATATATATGTGAGGAAGGAATTTAATCCAACAGATATGAATAACAGGAATAAAGGTCAATGAGACAGAAACCCTAATACAAATATTATCAAAAGAGATATCAAGCAGAGAATGACCTGCAGTCTTTAATGATGGGGTTAATTCGAGACACACAAAAACAAACCTAACCACTAAAACTTTACATTGACCAATAATCCATGAAAATAAGGTCAGTTATATGATATCTTCTAGACAGACATGTAAAACTTACAATCATAATATACACCAAATATAGTTGGCCTATTGCTTATAGTATCTGAGAAACAGACTAGACCAGGAAACCTAACATTTGTTTAACGAACGATCAAAAAGAAGTCTGACGAACACTACCAGAAAAATATGTATACCAGACAATCCTCCCATGCTCTAAATATAGTATCGGAGGTTAAGGCTAAACTATGGTAAAATAGAGGCGTAAGATACTTAAGGGATAAACAAACTCACAAGTCGAAAACGAACTGACAAATAGATGGACAAACAACATTATACAATAAACAACTTTGAAAACTTAGATCGAACAATATAAACGCCACTAAAAATGGGGAAGATCTAAACATTTATAGGTTTCTGAAAAGAATGAAAGCGGTAAAAGAACTTAAAAAACAAAATCAAAATTGGACTTATACCTAGTAGGGTCAAAGATCTAGAATCCAAATACAGGGTTTTATTCAGCTTATATAAAAGCAACAGAAGTATACACGGTTCAAAAGTCGATTGAGTAAAAAAAGATCTGGGTTACAATCTAAAACCGTGGGAAACGCATCAACTATCAAAGTCGGAAAAACAGTAAAACAACAGAACACTGAAACCAACAGAAACCAACTATTACATTACAACTGCCATATTTCCGACTTGTATCCAAGTTCACCAAGAATTTGACTTTTTATCAACACTGGACAATATTAGTTAACTTAAAGAGTATGCTTCATAGATAAATATATTCAGCATTCTAAAATAATTTACCCAGACTAACATACAAACTTACCATGAAAATAATGAAATTCTTAAAAAATTAGGTGAAAAAACACAATTTCCAAAGAATCATACATCATTAATGCAATGTCTTTGGAAAAAAACCTGAATGTCAACGGTGCAATATTCAACAATCAACATTAAAAACAATCCTTTTTTTTAAATTTATGGTTTCCGCTTATTTTTCAATATCAATAACAAAAATTCCGACTTGCCGGCTTTGGTTATATTTTTGTTGTCCTTTTCTGTTATAGCTCTTCATATTTTGTAATAAGCTTTGGATTTTCAAATATTTTGTCCTTGAGCATCACTGAAGAGACATTGATTGTCGAAATGCGCATCTTGTGCAGAAAAATTGGTACCGTTTATATTAAATATTAATATTACTTCCACTAGATCAATATCTCTGCTGTTGGATTGATTGTCCACGAGGGTATCACCAATATCAATCAGGATTGACTGTCTGTGCTGAAAAAATAATAAATTATCTGGGGCAATTAACAGCTTGGCATTTTATCTGTGTCCCTACCATCTTATAAATGTCTGTATATGTGTTTTGATGGGATGCTTTAACATTGATTTTCCTTTGTTTATACATCATATGTATTCATACAAAAAGACAATTTAAAATTGTTCTTGACATTTTACAGTTAAAACATAACACACATACAATACTCATGAAGATAAAAACTAAGTCACTGTTATCTGATCCAAACTTTTTTCTTCAGATAGATTCTTTAAATGAAAAAAATCCAGCAAATTGTTGACAACACCCTGGTCAAAAGGACGCTTCACTCTTCCAAATTTATCCTGCATATAGGCATACTTTTTAAAAGCTAAACCTTCATTTGTGGTCACATTAATGGCTGCATTATAAATCTGAAAGTACAAACATAAAAAATATACAATACTAAGGCAGAAAAATACTTAATTTTTGCACCTGTCCCAAGTCAGGAGCCTCTGGCCTTTGTTAGTCTTGTGTGATTTTTAATTTTAGTTTCTTGTGTATAATTTGGAGTTTAGTATGATGTCTATTATCACTGAACTAGTATAGATATTTGTTTAGGGGCCAGCTGAAGGACACCTCAGTGTGCGAGAGTTTCTCGCTACATTGAACCTAATGGTGACCTTCTGCTGTTGCCTGTTCTATGGTCGGGTTGTTGTCTCTTTGACACATTCCCCATTTCCATTTTCAATTTTATTCAGTATTTTTGTTTACTTCCTTAATGTGTGATTCTTTGTTACACTTGGAAAAATGATAATTTTAAAAATCATGTCTGCCAAAAACTAACATGTGTAAACTGGAACTTAAATGACATTTAAAAGCAATATAAAAGTTTGCATTTAACCGACAGTTTCATCATCTTATTATCAATACATTTGTATCACAGAAAACAATCAGATAACATTATTACTAAAAACAACTTGTTTTCAAAGAATATTTCAGTGTGAACAAACATTAAAAAAAACATAAAAAACAATAAAAAAAAGTTCCAGTGTTCCCCGTGTTGCACATATTTTATCTGTCCAAATGCCAATAATTACTAAACTAAAATGTATTTTCTTCTTTTAAATTTTTTAAGTTATCTTAGCGAGTTGAAGTCTTGAGAGCAATTTCCGATATATATTTAATACTTCCAAAGAGGATTAACTCATTTGAAACTTTATTACCATTAACTTACCATCATAACTTGTTATAAAACTTACCGCTAGTACAAAAAGTCCAAAAGCTGAAAAAGCATAGAATCCCATCAGGAGAACATAGAACTTGTATAGCCAGTTCCATTCCAAATAGTTGTTGACAGTATGAATGCTCAATTTAAAACTGATAGCCAAAACTATAGAAACACAGGTTGTAAATAATGCAAAAGATCCCCTGAAAAAGATGTGACATTGTGAACATTGTTACTATAATGTCTGTGAGGATATATACCTTGTTCCCACGTTATGTGACAGAATAAAAATTGGTATAGAAATAAATACCTTCAATTGTGACAACAGAGATATATGTTTTGCCTTTGTAACATATTCATAAACTTGTTGTTCTCCTAAACAATTGTTGATGCTGCTGAATGTGGAAACAGCAAGTAAAGACTCACTCTCTCCATTATTACTATGTACCAAACAATAGTTAATTGTACCACCACAAATTATGCTGATGAGTCATTATGGTATTACTACCGAGTTCTCCTAAACTGAACTTTTGGCTACAGGTTTACTGTAGTTATATATATATAGACATACAAGACCTATTTTACCCATGTCATTATGTAAAGTCTCTTCAATATTCATGTGCTATTTTAAAAATCATACACACAATATATTTAATGAACAAAGAAATAAGCTGCCATATTTATTAGTTATATAGTCTTAAGGTGTTGTATCAAGACAAATTGTAAAGGTAAATTTAGAACTCAAAGATCAATAGAAAGTTTTCAAAGGAAATATACAAAAATAACTTAATAACACAGCAGTTAAGATAAATATCCAAACCTACCTATTTTTATATCCTACACAGTTGTATATATATGGACAATGATGATCAAACACATTTACACATCTGTTACAAACTCTACAATGTTTGGATCGTAGTGGTTTTACGAGGCGACATGTGTGGCACAGTGTACAGAGTAAATTTTGTCCTACAGTTTTATCACTACAAATGACTAGCTGCAAAATAAAGTAAAATAAAATCTTTGAGAATCAAATTGATTGATTGATTAATTGGTGTTTGACACCACTTTCAACACTATTGTGCTATTTCATAGCTGTCTCTTTTCATTGCTGGAAGATGCCAAAGTGCCCAAACATATCAACGACCTTCAGTATAAAAATTGATAGTCTAAGTTCAGCTCACCTGCCACATGCAGGAATTGAACTCACTATCTCAGTTTTGACAGGCTAGTGATACAGTAGTTTGACTACTTATACCACTTGTCCACAGAGTTAAGAAGAGATATATTGTGTGTCCCTTGACTCCCGTCTACATCTTCTAGATCAAGACAATTGAATATGGCTTTCTACCCTAGAGGTAGCATGTACATAATCTATCCTGCCTTATGATTATTCATTTTATGTTACAGGGTTAATAATACAGAGAAAAAAATCTCTGGATGTCCTTTCTGTCACTTTTTTTCACATGAATTCTAGATTTGACATTTTAAGCTGTGTTTGAATAATTATATTATTCTAAAAATTCATTATTTTCAATTTTAGAATACCTATTACTTCTTTTTTTTCTTTAAATAATTAACTATTTATCAATTAATGTATCTTATTTTTGTTGGAAGGGGTGTGATTTTTTTCTTTCTCTATTTACACTATCATGACTAATGAAAGTATGCTTCAATAATTCTGATAATCAGACCTACCTGTTTTATGGCCATGTCATACTCCGGTACATTTCTTGGTAAATATCCTGGATCTGTTGTACTGGCATGGAACAAACAAATCCACAACACAATGTTGAAAAAAAGAAACACCACATGTAACATAGGAAAGTCAGACCAAGTATATGGTAAACACTGAAATAAGAAAATCAGAAAATATTTAATGAATGGTTATTATCTATTTTGACTTTATTGAACCATAAAACAAATTTTTGACTCTTCACATTGAATAATCTGCGAAGCGGATTATGTAAAATGTGAAGAGTCCAAAATTAGTTTTATGGTTCAAAAAAGTCAAAATAAATTATTGCCATTCATTATAAATAAATTTCTATCAAAAATAAGGCTCAAAGAACTTTTTATATCATTTATATTAACAATAACAACGTACACACATGTTGGCGTATGAATACACAACGTCAGAGTGGGTGTGTCGCCATCAAATTTGACAACATTGAAAATAAAAAAGTTATTACAAGAAGGACCATCCAATTACAACCCTTCAAACAGGAATGTTTAATTTATTTTCTATCCTTTGATTTCTTACCTTAAAAGACCATATTGCAAATCTACTATTACTGTTACAATTTCTACCATGAATAAAAGAACTAGTTCCAATGTCCCCCATGTTGCACATGTTTAATCTATTCACGTGCAATAAATAAATAAAAAAAAATTGCTTAAAAAAAACAAATGAAAAGTTTGATATAACTTTTAATTTCATGGTTGCAGCATAAAAATTGTATTGTAAGAATTGAATGCGCCATACATAATGTACTTACAACCCAATAAAAGTATAAATAGAAGCATTCTATTTTTAAATAAATAGTTTAACTTACCAGTCCAACATACATTGGATAGCCCCAACACAGAAAATTAATCATGAAAAACAAAACTGGTTTCCTTCCACTGCCAAGTGTATTAAAAGCTAAAGATCTGTAATTAAAAACATGTTGTAGAAAACAGATAACTTTGCTCACAAATCATAACTGAACATTGCTTTTATATTTGCTTGTTTAATACCTTTTTTGTTTAAAGATGCATATATTTGTTTTAACTTTACGAAGCGTAATCCAACCAATAACACTGTATATATGACGAAATGCATTTCAATATAAATAAAATAAGTTGTGATATGATTGCCATTGAAGTAGCTGGTATCCAATATAGCAAAGGACAGCATATAAATTCATTAACTTTTAAACTGTACTTCATAAGTCTAATCATATTTATTACAAAATACAGAATTGATTAAATAAAAAACACAAAAAAAAAACAAGTATCAAAGTTTTTGATTAAAGCATGTTGGTGTAGCAGTTTTGAAAAATGGAAAATACAAAAGCCATCTTGGACTTTTAATGATTGGTAAAGATTTTAACTTTGATAAAATTAATTTGTTTCAGAATTTCATTCAAATGAGGACATTCATGCTACTTTATTTTAGGGTAAAAAATCTATTAAATAATATAAGATAAAACATTTTTTGCTAACACAGAAAAAGGTTTAGGTCTAAACAAAATATTTATGAGGGGAGATAACTTTTTTAATTGATTTTTTTCTTTATTTTTCATGCTATGTAGCAACAATTTGGCTGCAGAAGTCAAATTTATTTTAAATTTTGTTTCCATTAAGTATTTAACAAGAACTATCTTCTCAATTTTTCCACAAAATGTAATCATTTAATTCTGGACACACTTTGTTCATCCTCCTGTATAAATTTGATTTTGTACAATCTGTAACTTGAAAACAATTTCTATAACATATACATTATATGTTATTCAGGTCTCAGACAGGGTATATACTGTGACATTCCCAGCTTAGAGGTTATATCCCCTGAGCCGAAGGCGAAGGGGATATAAGCCATAAGCCGGGAATGTCACAGTATTTACCCTTTCTGAGACCTGAATTACACATATATTACGGATTACCCCTGACTTAATGTTATTTTCCAGTGCAGGTATTTGTTGACAACACATATATATCGAAAAACCCAACCTGATATGTTCGGCATACGTGAAGGATTTTCTAATTTGCTGTGAACATAATTTTATCGTGTATGTTATAATTTATAATAACACTTTTAACATTAAATTTAAGTATTAAAAGTGTAAATTGCGTGATTTTGTATCAAACATGTATTATTGACTGAAGCACGTCATTACTGCACATAGTAACCGGTGTTATGATGACGTTTTTGAGGTTCCAATTGGGGATAAAAACGTCGTATATACCCCGGCAGTTTCCTGAATATATACTGACATCTCTGTGTTGTTATCCAATCACAAACCTCGACACATTTGTAATCCGTAATATATCTTAATACTACATTTTGTAATAGCAAAATATAAAATTAATTTTCAACAAAGTCTAAATAGACTTTCTTTTTTATTTTAACATGTAAAAGTTGTGTACCCGAAACTTCTTTTGAAGGATGTATAAAAGTAACAATACATTGGATCGTGGTTGTGTCAGAAACATACATTGTACCGGTATATCCTCCCTAAGGACTTGTGTAAGATCTTGTGCTGACAAACTTCCCAAAATGTATAAATGGCAGCGTCCATGTTGTGCCTTTAGAAACCCTGGACATCAGTATCATATAAAGAAAGTGTGCAGCACAAATACCAATGAAATGAAGTGATTGAATGATAATATATTCCAATCCTTTAAAAACTTTAGCATTGACACACTTCCCCATATTAATAAAAAAATTTAATATATTGGTCAATTAGATAATTGATATAAAATATTTTTGTCGTTACCAGTACATGCATTTTTATAATACTGTTGAATATGAATATCATGTTATTTTACATTGTCCTGTTTACAATGATCTTAGACAAGTTCTTAATTTTTACTGAGTCTCTTAAAATTGATGTTTTCCATTCAGCATTTAAGCCTGGCAAGCCAACCACCTTCCCATTTTAGGAGGGGGTCGTCTTTTTTTTCAAATACCTTATTTTTATTTTCAAATCAAGATATTATAAGATTAAGTGCCAAAACCTGTAATTTTATTCTGAAAAGACCAAAGAAGTTTTATATTGAAAATAATAGTTGAATAATTATGTTGTATAATTTTACCATTCATGTTTAATATCTATTATGTACAAATATATTGTTTTAGTTGATTATTGTCTCTCATAAATCTGTACAGAGTGGCTTATGTATACAAAATGTATCTTTTATAAATGTATTGTGTAATTTAATACATGAGGTGAGACGTAAATAAAATATTGAATTCAATTGCATAAGTAAGGGCAATCAACAAATACACTAATCTACTTAAAAGTTAAATGAAATACTGTTTGTATTTGAAATATCATGTCGGCAATTGAATTCAAGTAGATCTATTTTAGCAATGTAAAACATTTTTGTATGTATATAATTAAAGAACCCTTAAAAGTTAAAATCCTCTTACTCATTACTCATAAAAACTTGTCAACTTTTTTGCAAACATAAAACAATTTCAATAATGTAAAAACATGGCAAGCAAGCAAATAAATTAATTAGGAATATTTCATTAAAACATGTTTCATCTACATAAAAAGAAGGCACTTTAAAATCCCATGTGAAAATTGTACCCTGCTTTGCATGTGAAAATGCATTCAAAATATAAAAAAATATCCAAAAGTGCCTTCCCAGAGTGCAACATATCCTAAAATGAAACAGCCATTAAGCAGTTATTTGAATTCAAACCAATTAAAAGCATAAACCAAATAGCAATGCATTATAATCCAGCAGCAAAGTTAGCATCAAGCATTTATTGTATACAAGATCAATTAAAAAACATATAAGTTAATTACAAATATACTCACCAATAACTATTCAATAATAAAACACTACCAGTAGTCTAATATTTTTACAATTCCTTCAGATGCAGCACATCTAGAAGATACATTGGCTTCAGAAAGGTATATGGCATCTTGTTAGGCTACAGCATGCACAGCACTTTTGTTTAAGCAAACATTACTGTGGATTCATTTATTTTCGTTGATTCCAATTTTCGTGGATCGATAAAAACCTGTATTTTCATGGATATTTGTTTTCGTGGTTTTGTCAAAATCTGCAAACAACCCCATAGAAAATATGTAGTTCGTTGGACAATTAAATTTGTGATTCTCTTTTATCCACGAAATCCATGACAAAATTGGTATCCAAGTTCCAACGAATAATAATGAATCCACAGTATGTATAATAATGAAAATAATATGTACCCTGGTATGCCATTCTGTCAACATTAAGTTAAATTCACAAATATTGCCTTTTAAGTCTATAACTACAAATGTAATAACTGATTTTACAATTCTGAAGCCAAGGAAATCAAGATGCTCTGGATTACTGTCAGCACATACATGTATAATATATAAAAGTCTATTTAGGGAACAAATCCTTACCAACAATAGTGTTATTTGTTGTCACTGCTACATGTATCTAAAAGTACATTATGTTTACACTAAAAGTACATTCGTTATCTCCTTTTTTAAATAAAGGTTTCACATCAACTGTCCTTATTGTTATAGTATACACACTAAAATTCCATTGAAAGCAGCAAATAAAATAAACTAGAGGCTCTAAAGAGCCTCTGTGGCTCACCTTGGTCTATGTGAATATTAAACAAAGGAAGCAGATTGATTCATGACAAAATTGTGTTTTGGTGATGGTAATGTGTTTGTACATCTTACTTTACTGAACATTCTTGCTGCTTACAATTATCTCTATCTATAATGAACTTGGCCCAGTAGTTTCAGTGGAAAATGTTAGTAAAAATTTACAAATTTTATGAAAATTGTTAAAAATTTACTATAAAGGACAATAACTCCTTAGGGGGTCAATTGACCATTTTGGTCATGTTGACTTAATTTTAGGTCTTACTTTGCTGTACATTATTGCTGATTACAGTTTATCTCTATCTTTAAAAATATTCAAGATAATAACAGAAAATGGCAAAATTTCATTAAAATTACCAATTCAGGGGCAGCAACCCAACAACAGGTTGTCCAATCCATCTGAAAATTTCAAGGCAGATAGATCTTGACCTGATAAACAATTTAATCCCTTCAGATTTGCTCTAAATGCTTTGATTTTTGAGTTATAAGCCAAAAACTGCATTTTACCCCTATGTTCTGTTTTTAGCCGTGGCAGCCATCTTGGTTGAATGGCCAGGTCACCAGACACATCTTTAAACAAGATACCCCAAAGATGATTGTGGCCAAGTTTGGATTAATTTGGCCAAGGAGTTTTAGAGTAGATTTTTGTAAAAGATTACTAAGATTTACGAAAAATGGTTAAAAATTGACTACATAGCTCATAAAGGGGTCAACTGACCATTTCAGTCATGTTGACTTATTTGTAAATCTTACTTTGCTGAACATTATTGCAGTTTACAGTTTATCTCTATCTATAATAATATTCAAGATAATAACCAAAAACAGCAAAATTTCTTTAAAATTACCAATTAAGGGGCAGCAACCCAACAACGGGTTGTCCTATTCATCTGAAAATTTCAGGGCAGATAGATCTTGACCTGATAAACAAATTTACCCCGTCAGATTTGCTCTAAATGCTTTGGTTTTGGAGTTATAAGCCATGATAGCAATTTTTGGCAAATCAATGCATTTGAATGGGAGCATATAGTTGGAAACCCCCCTTTACTCTGTGTTGGGAACCCCCCTTTTTAAAATGGCTGGATCCGCATCTGTATTGGATATTTAATTTGATTCCATTGAAAATTTCATCAAAACTGATAAAATCCACTCGAATTAATTCACTGAGAATGACATTGACATTGATTTCAGTTCATAATATGTAGTTATGCACAAAAATAACATTCATTTCCATTTTCTGTTCTGGTACATGTAATAGAAGATACAATTTGGTTGAAATGCACTAGAAATTAATGAATAAGGGGAGATAACTCTGTAATTTGCTATCATTCTAACTAATTTTCTAACCAAGTTATTTGATATTACCAGACACACACAAACGAAAGACTAATACTTTTTAACTCAGGATGACGGTTATTATTAGACAGCATGATTAGCTTGGTGGGTTTTTTCTAATCATGTTTTAATTTTTACCTAAATTGCCTGATTCTTACAAAGACTGGCATTTTAAAAACAAGAAATATTTCCTGAACAAATGTCTACTTACATTAGATCTATCTTAGAAAAAAACTTGTTTTTCTTTATTTGTTTTTGTAGATAATCTACCATTTCTGTGTTATTGCTAGCAGACGCTAACATCAATGGAGTCTTTCCATCTGTGTCTGCTTTATTGATGTCTAACTCATGCTAAAGAATAAAATATAAACAACATGCACTGAAAATTACTGAATAAATTTTGTAAAACAAGTGGTTCTGATAAGAACTGATCTATTGTGAATTCATTATTATTCGTTGTATACCATGGCCAGTTTTCATGGCTTTCGTTGATACTTGTTAACCACGATTTTCAAATGTTCATTGAATTACAAATTTTCTATAGGCTTTGTATAAAAAGATTGGCAAAACCATGAAAATGCAAATTTTCCTCAATCCATGAAAACTGATACCCATGAAAATAAATTAATCCACAGTATTTGGAATTTAAAGGACTATGAAATAGGCACAACAAAATGAAAATATTCTATATTAGGCCAACATTAAAAATATCTTTGTTTCCCCTCGCCCGACTGAGGTTGTTAGGGTATGGGTAGGTAGGTAGGCAAATTATTTTATTTTATTCCTTGATATGATTTTCTATATTGAATTTATATAAAATTCAACAGGTAAGGCTCAAGTCAAGAAAAGTGGGGTATTCCCTGTATTCTAATTCAGTGTACACCCCAGTTTTCTGGTGTTAAAACAAAACAGTATACAGGGACCTCCTTTTTTCCTATTCATTTAATGTAATGAAATCTACAAAAGCGCATATTCTACTTGTGATAACAATGCTTAATGATAGCAAGTGTTTTTTTAGTTAAAAAATCAAGTTTATTTCAAGTCAAATTTGATGCATAACTCACAACAAAACAATTCCTTTGTTCACCAATTCATACCTTGATCATCAATTATGAAATGACAAAAAGATACATGTATGTTAATCACTTGGGAATTAAAATTCAATGAATAAAAATTTTCAATAGAAGTGAACATATTAATTTAGTTATGTTCAGTTACACCTGGATCATGCAGCTTGGTCAATTGATTCCAAAACAAAGATTTGTATGTTTTTTTCGAGTTCTAGAAGAAACACAGCTTCACTTTATATTCATGTTTTGTATTTCCTAAAATACTTTTAATAAGTATTTACGAATTCTACGGATGCAGTTATAACGTTAAAACGTGCCCTTTTGTAATGTTCATGCCATAAATTGAAAAAGGAAATCCCATTTAAATTGGGTTTTTTTTTACACCAGAAAACAGGGACGTTCCCTGAAAGCAGGGAATACATGTATCCCACATTTCCTGACTTGTGCCCAACCTGTTCAAAGACAAAGTAAGTAGATAGATTTTAAAGCACGATTCAGGAACAGAGGTTAGATACAAAACAAATCAAGATGCACTCAGCGGGTTGAAAGATGCTTCAGGTTTTTTTTTTATTTTCACCCTTGCACACAAATCGTGTGGCTTTGTTTCCTTGATTCCGAATCATGTAGACGCTTCCTTGCAAAAATGCCTTGATTTAAAATGCTCGTTGACTACAGCATCATAAAGGTATCACCAAAAACCAACATAGCAAAAAAAAAAAATAGTGGACAAGAATGGCCAATAAAATTTTTCGGGTCGCGGTGATTTTACCGGGTCGGTCGTGTGAGGAGAAACAAACAATATTTTATTTTTGGTCTTATGGGTTGAATATTCAATTTCAAGATAGTTTTAAACAACTAAAATATATAAGCTTATTTACTCTTATAAACAGAGCACTTTGATTATACACTGATCATGATTACTACCGGTAATTAATGAAAATATATATCCAAGTTAAAACGAAATCCCCATGATAGATTATAAACAAATCGAATCAATAACAGTTGTAAGATCAGCATAATAACATTTGTAATATCAACACAATAACAATTGTAAGATCAGCATAATGACATTTGTAAGATCAGCACAATAACAATTGTAAGATCAACACAATAACATTTGTAAGATCAGCATAATAACATTTGTAAGATCAGCACAATAACAATTGTAAGATCAACATAATAACATTTGTAAGATCAGCACAATAACATTTGTAAGATCAGCATAATGACATTTGTAAGATCAGCACAATAACAATTGTAAGATCAACACAATAACAATTGTAAGATCAACACAATAACAATTGTAAGATCAGTTGTAAGATCAGCATAATAACATTTGTAAGATCAGCACAATAACAATTGCAAGATCAACACAATAACATTTGTAAGATCAGCACAATAACAATTGTAAGATCAACACAATAACATTTGTAAGATCAGCACAATAACAATTGTAAGATCAACACAATAACAATTGTAAGATCAGCATAATGACATTTGTAAGATCAATACAATAACAATTGTAAGATCAGCACAATAACAATTGTAAGATCAACACAATAACAATTGTAAGATCAGCATAATAACATTTGTAAGATCAGCACAATAACAATTGTAAGATCAGCATAATGACATTTGTAAGATCAATACAATAACAATTGCAAGATCAACACAATAACAATTGTAAGATCAGCATAATAACATTTGTAAGATCAGCACAATAACAATTGTAAGATCAACACAATAACAATTGTAAGATCAGCACAATAACATTTGTAAGATCAGCACAATAACAATTGTAAGATCAGCATAATAACATTTGTAAGATCAACACAATAACATTTGTAAGATCAGCACAATAACAATTGTAAGATCAGCACAATAACAATTGCAAGATCAACACAATAACAATTGTAAGATCAGCATAATAACATTTGTAAGATCATCATAATGACATTTGTAAGATCAACACAATAACAATTGTAAGATCAGCATAATGACATTTGTAAGATCAATACAATAACAATTGTAAGATCAGCACAATAACAATTGTAAGATCAACACAATAACAATTGTAAGATCAGCATAATGACATTTGTAAGATCAATACAATAACAATTGTAAGATCAGCACAATAACAATTGTAAGATCAACACAATAACAATTGTAAGATCAGCATAATAACATTTGTAAGATCAGCACAATAACAATTGTAAGATCAGCATAATGACATTTGTAAGATCAATACAATAACAATTGCAAGATCAACACAATAACAATTGTAAGATCAGCATAATAACATTTGTAAGATCAGCACAATAACAATTGTAAGATCAACACAATAACAATTGTAAGATCAGCACAATAACATTTGTAAGATCAGCACAATAACAATTGTAAGATCAGCATAATAACATTTGTAAGATCAACACAATAACAATTGTAAGATCAGCATGATAACATTTGTAAGATCAGCATAATGACATTTGTAAGATCAACACAATAACAATTGTAAGATCAGCATAATAACATTTGTAAGATCAGCACAATAACAATTGTAAGATCAGCACAATAACAATTGCAAGATCAACACAATAACAATTGTAAGATCAGCACAATAACAATTGCAAGATCAACACAATAACAATTGTAAGATCAGCATAATAACATTTGTAAGATCAGCATAATGACATTTGTAAGATCAACACAATAACAATTGTAAGATCAGCATAATAACATTGGTAAGATCAGCATAATAACAATGAAATTTTTGCTATTTTTGACTGTTTATACTCTATCAGTTTAGAATAATCAATTGCTGTATTAATGTGATAATTTTCAGGTTTTCTTTTAAAAAAATTGAAAGTCCTGTAAAATGGTAGAAAATTTAAATATTCCATTTGCAAATAGATTACACAAAGATTTGTCTATACAAATCCTTTATTTACACAAATAAACAGCATTTATGCCAAGGATACACTCCATGCTTAATATCCAAATTTTACCCATGTGCAAAAAATGTGCTGCATTAAACTCTTTTGATTACAAAGAGTGTTTATCAGAATTTCAGTCAGACATGTAGACATTCTGTTTCTGTCTGTCTGAAGCCAGAAGCTTGTGATTCGGTGGTTGTCATTTGATGTGGTGTATCATTTTTGTTTTTCATTCATTATTTTGTACATAACTCAGGTCGTTAGTTTTCTACATGTTCTAGTTTGGTACATTTGTCATTTCTGGGCCTTTTACAGCTGAGTAAGTGGTATGATTTTTACTCATTGTTGAAGGCCATACAATGACCTACATGTATAGTTGTTAATTTCTGTGTCATTTTGTCTCTTATGGAGCGTTGTCTCATTGGCAATCATACCACATCTTTTTTTTATATTTATTAACAAAACAGTTTGAATGTATTTAATATGAATTTCACAATAACAAACCTTAACATGCAATTCCTGAACAGCTTTCAAGTTATTATTCAAGCAAGCAAGGTGTAATGTTGATTGTCCATATTTGTTTATTTCTTTAGGATTCAGACCACAATGGATCAAATATCTCATTAGTTCCATATGACCTAAAAATTGAAAATACAACATTGCAATAATCATGTATTATTTATATAAGCTGATTGTGTTAAGAATTCATGTCTTCAAAACTACAATGTATATCTTCATATACAATGTCCGGTGCTTAGCGGGTTACTTTAAGATGAAGTGAACTTATTCAACTTTCTCTAGTCACTAGATCACTTCTGGGATATCATGGCACCAAATCTCCTTGCAATATGCCTGGTGCACTTGACCACTTGACCACCTAGGTTCGACAAAATCAAGCTTCAGGTTGCCAGGTGTTACCTTTTCTCATCAGTTTTCATCTAGCGTCGTAATACAGTACATGATATATAAGGCATGAAGGTTGAATATTATATAACAGATCAGTTGAATAACTATATACTATGGAATCATTTATTTTCGTGGGTATCAATTTTCATTGATTTAGAAAAACTTGCATTTTTGTGGAGATTTGATTTTTATGGTCTGCCAATCTCTTTATACAAAGCCTATAGAATATTTGTAATTCATTGAACATTTGAATTTGTGGTTCGACTGTACCCATGAAAACCATGAAAACTGGTATCCAACGAATAGTGATGAACCCACAGTATATATATTGGATGCTATGATTATATGCAAAATTGCCTATCTAAAACAACCAGGTGACATGTTTCTTTTTTTGTCTCTTTTTTGTCTCTTTTTCTTGTTTTTTTGGAGGGGGCAGGGGAAACAAATCAGTTTTTTATTAAAATAAAAATGTTGTTTCTTACCATAAAACACAGCCCAGTGTAAGACATTGTTTCCATCTTCATCTACTGTCTGTGGCTTGGCACCTTTTCCCATCAAGAAACTTACTAACACTGTATGGCCATATTGAGCTGCCATAATTATAGGTGTACATCCTTTATTGTCAACAACATTGACAGAAACACCTGCCTGGAGTAAAATATCAACTATTGCTACATGTCCATTCACACATGCCCAATGAATTGGATGGGCCCCTAGTTCATTGTTGCTAGGCTTATCTATAGGTCCATTGCTGTCTAGTATTAACCGGACTATTTCTTCATGACCTCTGAAGCATGCCCAGTGAGCAGGTGTGTATCCTTTATCATCTTGTAGAGAAAATACTGAAGATCCTTCAGCTGCTGATATTGCCTGGACAGATTCTAACAAACTGAAATGACATAATCCTAATGTAATAATAATAAATGCTTTATTTAAAGAGGGTAAAATCAGTAAGTTTAATACAATGTACTAATCTCCCCTGATGCCCTCTGAATAATTCAAAATATAACAATAATATAATATATATATAATTTTCATACATAAAACTTTTTATGCAAAACAAATGGCAAAAAAACATACAGAATCGTTTCAAAAACATATTTGTTAATGTCAGATATATACAAGACAAATAAATGGAATCTTTTAAAATATAGATAAATTTCATCTGATAATTACATTTATAGTTTAGGAATTAAACAAGAAATTAAAATAACTTTGTTTGAACTGTATTCTGTCATTTCTATCTTTTTGATTTCTACAGGAATACTGTTCCTATGAACCGGTATACTGAAATGTTTTTTTCATAAAATTTGTTCTTGGACGAGGTATGAAAAGACAATTATTGTGACTTATTGTCAGATGAACGCAAAGAATGTCTTGCATAAACATTTTGGTTATTGTAAAATAATTGACAAAGACAATCAGATGTAATACTATTTACACACTTATACATTAATACTCCTTTGTGATATATGCGACTCTTTTTTGAAAAGTTAACCATCCTAATTGGTTGAATACAGTTTTTAACGGTGTACAACATGATTCTGGCTACTCTTTTTTGTAATTTTAACCATTATTTAGACTACTTGTTTCTGTTCGTATTGTACATGTTGTACAGCAATAATCAAAGAGAGGAAGTACATATCCATTATAAAATAAACATAAACCTTTTTTTGGAATATAATGCTTCAATCGATTTATTAAACCTAGTCTATTTGAAATCACAGTACATATTTTGTTTATTTGTTGATTCCATGAAAGACAATCATCAATTATGATGCCAAGTAATTTTTCACTGTTTACATTTTGTATAAGAATTCCACTGTTTTCTATCTTCGAAGTTTCTTATATGCTTTGAAAATTCCTATGTGAACTAACATAGATTTGGAGTTTTTATTATCTAGAATCATATCATTATTTTCACACCATATTTTAAAAGTTGCTATTTAGTCATTAAGCATGTTAAGTTTATCACATATACATGTATCATCAACAGAATTTGAAGAGTGGATTCAATTCTGTTCAATAAGTGTTTCATGATCCATATTCTCTTCTAATGACCAATTTAAAATCAAAAGTAGTTTTTTAACCCTGGCACATTTTTACACCTGTCCCTAGTGAGGAACCTCCGGCCTTTGATGGTCTTGTAAATTTTGGTTCATTTATATATTTAATTACTAAATGTATATGTTTTGGAGTTCAGTGTGACATCCATAATGCTGAAGTAGCATACATTTTTTGTTAATAAGCCAGCTGAAGCCTCTAGATGATGCACTTGTGTTGATGACTCATCGGTGGCCTCAGGCTTTTTCTGATCTTTTGTCAGAGCATTTGTTGCATTGTCTCTTGCAATTGGACACATTGCCAGAATTATTATTTTAAAAGAATTTCTGAATTATAAAACATGACACAAACTATTTAACCCTCTTGCTGCCAAAGGTACATTTATGGCTTCTACACACAAATCTTGTTGATTGTGTAGAATGTCAAAGGTCCATTGTAACGTCACAATACTCAGGGGCACTGACAACGTCAAAATACAGCGTCAAAAGGGTGATTTTGGTGGGAATGAAGCAAACTGAATAAAATGCTTTAAAAATATACTTTTAAAAAACAGATGTCAAGAAATGATACAGGATCATAAGCTTGTTAGTACTATAATAACAATTATTTTAAGTTGTTTACTAATTATCTAGTTCGTCATTTTCATAAAAAATGTTGCATTCTTTCGAGAAATTTGTTTTACTTTTTTTTCTCGTACATCTATCAATCAGAATATCATATAAAGAAAAAATCTTATCCCTGATAAATAATCATAAAAAAGGTAACTGTTATACTTGATTACGTTAGATATTAATATTCATTCACAATACACCATACACGCTTTGTTTAAAAGAACTGGATAATTTATTTAGGGCTCAAATACCACGATTGAGATTTTTTTTTTGTAAAAGTACACACATGTTAACCGATCTACTTGTATTGCCATACGATATTTCAATACATTTTAAATCTGTTTTATCATGGAAGCACTGCCTTAAAATTGTTTATTTTCATTGGAAATGGGGATGTTAAATTAGTAGTAGACACAATGATTTCTATTCCTATCATATATATCATAGATATCTTTTCCCAGTGGCAACCTCTTTTTTCTGGCATTCACCACAGATCTTTTACTTTGTAGGACTCATTGATCAATAGATTTATTGTATATTGAATTTCAGACGTCCTTAATATTGCATGAAATATTTGCCACTGAACGTTGAGAAGAGAACAATTTATCAATTAACAAATTTAAAGATATTTCGTGTATGTCAATTACAGTGTGTACTTTATCATAGTAAATGAAAATGAATTATTTTTGATTCAGGTTCACTTGTAGACAATAGAAATTCATTTTAGAGAATTTCTTTCCTCGTTTTTACATGTACTATGTTTTTTAAAATTTGTATTCTCTAAAATTTTGAACAATAACTGGTCAACAAAATTATGATAAACATGATTAAAAAATAAGCAAAATGAATATGGATAATAATTTTTATATAAAAAATATTTCCTCGCCTACCGAAACAAGGATTGAAATCATGATAATTTTAATCTGACACGTTTGGGGAACAGTCATTATTTATCAGCTGAGGGGGTCGGTGCATTTTAGGGGGGTCATTGCCAAAAATATCATACCACTGGGGGGGTTACCATCAAAAAAATTTTTAACTAGGGGGGGGGTCACACAATAAAGGTTTTTTTTATGTCTGGCTTGTATATAAATTGTTGACAAAATTGAAGTGAGTGTGCGATCTGTGAAATAATATTTGTTTATTAAATCTTTGATAGTGTAAACTGTAAAGCACCATGCAGCAGGATATGCCTAATTTTTCAAGGGCAGTGAATCTGATCACTCCTTTATATCACAGTTGTGTAAATTTACAATCAATAAATTTACAACTATATGAAACGTTTCTCCCTAGTTTTGACCACAGGAAACAGTGAGTTGGAAAGGTTTCTGGACATGCATAATTAACTTTCTATAGTCATGATAGTGTTTAAATCATTTTCAGGGGTTTCATTATCTTTCATGTTGACTGGTACTTTCCACGTTTCTAGGTGGTACTTTTAAATTTATTCCATGAATATCTTATATAAAAATTCCTACATTAAGGGGGTACTTGTCAATAGCAAAGGAGGGTAAAAGTACCGGGTACCGCCTCTTAATAAATAGCCTGCATTTTGATGTGATTCTTGAGATGAAATCGGTGTGTATATATAATTATTTTGATGAAACAAGGATGCATGTTAGTTATATGTCCGTCACGTGGTAATTATAGGTATACTTATTTTATGAAATTATTACAAAGATATCGAATAAGAATAAAAGATTATCTAGATATTATAGGTATATCCCTACTGTATTCTTTAATTTTTAAGGTAATATTTTTCTATTCGTTAGTATTTTTTGCCCTTTTCTCCTTTTATTCATATTTGAACACCAGTGTTCTCTGTTCTTTTTTTTAAATTTGTTTTTTTGGTCCATTTTTCTGTAAATTTTATCCATTCTACGATATTCTTTCCTATCCAGTTTTAGACCTTAATAAAAAAAATACTTGATGGGCACCATGGTATTCACACACACTAAACAATACACTATATGATTTGGAAAAGAACAAATATATTCAGCTGGGGCCCCTAAACAAAAATGTGTACTTGTTCAGAAAAAATTGATAACACACTAAACTCTTAAAACATACATCTGTACAAAACAAAGAAAGGCCAGAGGTTCCTGGCTTGGTTGTATATTTCTTTATCTCAAATAAATCATTTACATATTTAATCAAGAAAGGACAAGAACCATTTAATCGGTGTTATTTTATTTGCACTTCCTAAATCATTTGTACATTGGAATCCTGAACATCCCCCCCCCATTCATAACTAGATATTTTAAAGTTCAAAGGTTAAAAAAAATAAGACACAAGGGCCTGTGATTGGAAAAATAAATTAATAAATTGGAACATACAATTTTCTGTATATTTTTCTACATGCACATGTCAGATATTTCTTTTTGAAAAAAAACAAGAAGAAAAGCTGTTTGTTATACTCAGAGCTTCTCAAAGCCGGTTACTATGTAGCTGGTCATCATCTCCTCAACACAACTGGGAATTCTTTTTTTTTGGGGGGGTGGGGGAGTCAAACTTTTGAAATTATTTTCTTAGGGGGGTCATTATGTGGTTTTATAAAATAATGGGGGGTTCCCAACATAAAATTTTATATCAAAAATTTGAACCGACCCCCTCAGCTGATAAATAATGACCATTCCCTTGATACTTTACAACAAGAAGTAGTTCATAGTATCATAGATCAGCTGCTCAGAGATTTTATTTATTTTTATGAATTTGTACATGCTTTGTTTTTATTTTCATTTTCATTGAGTGCCGTTGTTTTGCCATTTATATAATTATTTGAGAGATTTTTTTACAGTATTTATACAATTACCTAATAAAAAGCAAGAATAAATATTTTACTATTTCATAGGTGGTTAAGAATCATTTATACATTTCACTTGACAAAGATAAAACAAAGTCGCCTTTAAAGCTAGTATAGCAATTGGTATATTATTTTCACTTTATTTTAAGACAAGAAAGATAAAAAAAATATATTCCAAGGTTAAAAATTGTGTTTTGAAATAATCTTGTATTAAAAACATTGTTTATGACAATCTTAGAGCATATTTAACTTCCGTAAAATTACTTATACATCGTTTTCATAATTACAGCCACATTGACGTGGGAAAAATTATGGACGGCGGGATAGTGCAGTTCTACAGATAGGCACAAGTTTTGCAATGTCACAGATAAGAAACGTCAAGATGCTTTTAGCGCCACAAAACAAGAAAAAAAAAACTCGGCAGCAAGAGGGTTAAGGTTCATCTATACACTTCAACAAAAATGGCTGTGTTTACACCAGGAAATTTTCTCTGAATGCAGGCAAAACTGTGTTATTTTAATAGTATTTAATAATACTTAATTATGAAAAGTATGTTTTTCAAATGTTTTACTTGATTGTAATGTACACTGTACTGACTGTAGTATATTTATAAATATATCTTTAATTCTTTAAGATTTGTGTGTCTAATCAGCCAAAATATTTTAACAAACATTGCGATAGTCAATAAAGGAGATCACATAATTTTCGGCATTTATAAAACAAACAATGAACATTGCCACTGGTGTGCAAATATTTGAGCATGATCGGAATTTTACCCTGATTCAATAGCAATGAAGACTGTCGGTTTTTCTTCTTTTATTTCCATTCTTTCATAAACTATCTGATTGCTTTTTCTTGCATTCGTATTCACTTATTTCTGGTCAGCTGGGAGGTTCAGCTAGTTCAGGTTAATTAGTTTGTTGTGGCACGTTTCTAGGGGCCCTGATAGAAATGAGAAGGAAACTTATCTGACTGTGCTAAACCTTTCTTCTTCTCTTCTGTATCTTCCTCCTGCTTATAAGGTGCACAACCATAATGATTAATTAAAAAAGTCAAGACTTGGCAAAATATCCACATGGAAAAATGCTGATATTATAATACGGTCGTAGTTAACCCAACATTACAGGGCAAGTCTACGATTAACTTCTTCATTCTTTATAGAAATTTTTGATATATAGGTGCAAATTAACGGAAGCAGGACAAATAGCCCCACTGGCAAACACGGGGGGTCAACTTCCTATTATTGGGTATACGGGGATGTGCCAAAAATATGGGTCATAATTTTGCGAGATTTTATATAAAAATGACCCTCCTTTTTAATGACATCCTATATTAAAATGCATTTACGTTTGATAACTATATATTGATTTGGGGTATGATCTACATATATATATATCATATATAAATATGCCATTATTAATGGTCAATTATTATATTAAATTAGATCAATTCATTTGAAAGTTCACCTTTCAAACAAAGTGCTTTCAAATAAGTTCCCAAATGAACCCCGGTGAGTTAGTGCTTATATAAGCATGGCTCATATTTTAAATATTGTATATAAGTATAGGTCATTCTTTCTTAAATATTTATATAACTATAGGTACTGAATTTCAGTGAATGTTATATTAAAATGGGTACGTTTTTTGAGGCAAAAATGGCACACCCCTACCAAGAAAATATCGAAGTTACCCCCCCCCCCCCCCCCCCCCCCCGTGCTGGCAAATCGCCTGACACCAAATCGCCCCTTCTTCTTCTTCTTTTTCTTCTTCTTTCAGTAACTTCCTCCTGTGGTTAGGAGCACATCAATTTCTTGATTACACACAGTGGGCTTATATTACACGGACTTATACAGCTAAAATCACCTTGTTATATCACAGTATAAAACGCAATTGCATATCTTAAAAGACGATGGGCTTATATTACACGGACAATATTAAAAGTTATTCACTTTGATACTTCGTTAAAAAAATAGTCTAAAATCTAAAATGACACTGATTCACTTTATGACATTAGTAAAACCGTGGTCTGACACTATTAATCATCTGCATGTCTCTATATATCTAGTTATGAAATGTAGAAGGTTTTCTTCCTCGAGTTTGCAAACGGGCAGATTGGGTCCGCACTTCCTATATTAAATTTAGCTTTGGTTGCTTGTAAAAGGTAGGTCCCAGTTAGTATTCTGTCTTTTGTTATGGCTTTTTTTGTATCCCCGGAATTTCTGTTGCTGTTTTCCAAACTGGATGTATTTCTCCTATATTGATAATGTCAGCACAGAGCCTAGTCAGAGTTGATTTTTTCTCTACTTAAAGATCTAAGTTTATTACTCCAGAATGTATTAATAGCATGTCTGACGGATTGTTTCCATTAAATTTTTGTTGGAAGAAATATTAGAAGCTCATCAATGCTTGATAGGCTATATTGAAGCAGGACATTTTCTGTTCTGTGTAGAAAAGTTCCATTGCAAATTTCTAGCCGGTACTGACGCAACAAGATTTCCCTAAGATTTTGATTTTCAGACGCTAGGATTGAATGCAGAAGGCTTAATGGTCTTTATAGGGAGGGCACCCAGTAGTGAGAATACCGCAGCCGAAGCTGTTCTTGTTGGTAGAGCCTGAATATTTTTTAAGAAGGATAAATGAAAGTCACCCAAGTAGTTGATTTGGCTGTTCGTAAGAGGTAAAACTTCTAGACTGTAGAACAGACGGGGTAATATGTAGATTCTATAAATACTATAGGAAATCCTTGGATTCAAGCCATTTGTACCATGTATACCTGTTGACATAAGAGAATAGGATGTTCTTCGGGCTAAACTAATGCGGTCTTTCACATTTATTATATTTTCATTTTTTGATGATCTTATAATACCTAGATGTGAGGCCTTATCTGTCTCTGAAACGGACTTGTCCCCAAGAGACCAGGAGCATATGGATGATTTCCCAGAGTTTTTGGAATTTTCATTTTGTTTAATGAGAACGCTCTTTTCAGGGTGGATATTATATTGATGTTCTTTCGAATATGAGTCTACTACATTGAGCATGATTTGCATTTCTTCATCAGAGTTAGATAAAAGTAGGATATCATCTGCGCACGTAGGACATCCTGCATAATTTGTGCCCAGATATAAACTAATATTTGCAAAGGAAAAGCTATTGGCAAGCTATTGCTATGTTGGCCTTTCCAATTAAACCTTGAAGTAAGGTCGTTGTACATTTCGTATATAGTTTCCCAAATTTCAAGAGGAATATCTTTTTGAAAGAGTTTATCAAAAAGGATGCTGTGGTTGACTACGTCGAAAGCTTTTTGAGTATCCAATGCTGTCAAGAAGAGAATTTCCTTCATCCTTTTTGCATTCATATGTGCCTCAGATATCAGCAGAGCAGCCATGGTGGGGGAAAGACCAGAGGTAAAACCAAATTGTTGAGAAGATACATTCGAGATTGGATCTATATTTTTTTCAAGAAGTGCATGTTCAAATAGAGTTCCTAGAACAAAGGAAACCGTTATACCCCGATAGCTATCCATTATTTTGCCGTCTTTTCCTTTTTTACAAACTGGTGTTATTATGCCAGATGCCCCACTTATTCACCAACTCGCCCCAAACTGGTTTACTAACTCGCCCCACTTGTCAGTATACGATCGCAAAAAAATACGACCGCACAAAAAATATAGTTATCACGTCGTCGTCGTCCGCGTTGCCCGTAGCCACTTAGTTTCCGGACTATAACTTTAGTGTAAGTGGATGGATCTCTATGAATTTTTAACACAAGGTTTGAAACCACAAAAGGACGGTTAGTGTTATTTTTTAAGGGTTATGGTCCCAACAGTTTAGGAATTAAGGGCATAAAAAGGAGCCCAAATAAGCATTTTTTTAGTTTCAAGACAATAACTTGTGTGCACCTGGTGTGAGTATATGGATCATACTGAAATTGTACCATAAGGTTCCATACAAAAAAAAGAAGGTTGGGATTGATTGAGGGGGTTATGGTCCTCACTGTTTAGTAATTAGGATTCAAAAAGGGGCCAACACAATATGTTTCTAGTACTTTATATTAACTGCTTTTTTCTTGACCAATTTCAAAGAGGTTTTACTCTTGAATTATTGGGGTTCTTTAATATGCTGAATCTAACTGTATATTAAGTTTTTGGATTGGGCCCCGTTTTTAAATCGGTCCGGATTGAGGTCCCGATGAAAGGGTCCAAAATTAAACTTTGTTTGATTTCATCCAAAATTGAATTATTGGGGTTCATTGATATGCCGAATGGTTCGTGTAACACTTATCAATTCAAAGTTTTAAAAACTTTTGAAATTTTAGTTTTTTAGAATTTTAATCAAAGTTTTAAAATATCAAAATTCCAAATTGTATAAAAGTTTTAAAATTTTGAAATTTTAACCAAATAATTAAAATATTAAAATTCTAAATATCATTTTTAAATTTGATAGTTTAGAAATTTGATCAAACTTTAAAAATACTAAACCTAACGTGCAATTTTGATTATTTCACTTTTTGAATGTTTGATTTTTTAAACTTTTCGTTAAAATATCAAAAATAGAAAAGGGGCAAAAAGAGGGGTACCTGTAAACTGCGAAACGAAATAAAAGCGAAACGAAACGAAACAGAATGAAATGAAAACATGCTGATACATAAAAGTTAATGTATACAATAAAACCACAGGTACGGACAGTTCTATGAGGTGAAAAATAGGATGACAAAATAAATATTTCTCAAAAGAAGAGAATACATTTTGAAACAAGACTCACGGCTCTGATAATGACCATTTTACTTGATGGTTTACCCAGCACCCATATTTTAGGAGTAAAAGTAAAAACTGACCAACTCGCAGTAGGTCAAATAGTATGGTTAGGTTCAACCGTTGAGTATGTATATATATTTTCTTTTTGGACTTTAAGCAATAAAATGGTTCAGTATACGTTGTATTATCTCATTTGGTTTCAAATTTTTCTGCTTTGCTCTACGATTTCTTACTTTCTGCAATCATGTCGGTAGATGAATATATCTTTAACGATCATCTTAACGTTTTAATCAACAACAATTTCCTTTCTTTATTAATTGTTGGCCTTAGATATTCAGCTTTGAGCGTTCCTGAACAAGAAAAGCGCCTCGGTCGTAACTTTTAACGTTTTGTTTTCATCAATGATTTCAGTTCTAAGTATTGGTACGGTAGGGAATCTGAATTCATGGTGTCCCAATGGACGTTGTGCTAGTCTGTAATGTGGGAGGTTTTCGATATCTTTTTACGTCGAAATTAAGAGTAAGATCAATTATTGGTAGCCTGGAGTCAGGAAATTTTTTATAAGGTATCTACATAAACTCTTCAAAGATAGTTACCCTGGTGTAAAGTTTGTATTTGCGCCTGACGTGCGTTTCGTCTACAAAAGACTTATCAAAGATGCTCGAATCAAATTAAGTTTAAATAAAAACCCAATAAAGTCAAATTAAATTAAAAAGGCAAAAAACAAAAAATAAGAAACGTTAACATCCAACTTATCGTTCTGGTTTTGTAAAAGCTGAACACATATATCATATTTATTATAAACGTATACCATAAACATTATTTACAGCCTTCATATTTATGTAAAAGTTGCCGCTGTACATTTTGCCCCCATCTATCCATTTGTAGGCGTCTGCATTTTGAAAATTAAAAATTATTTTGAATAGTTTATATCAGCGATAAATGGTAATCTTATTTGGGAATCTGATATATAAATATTGTCACTAAGGTGACACTTTTTTTTTTTTATTTTACTTGGATACTTCCATGAGGGGCTTCACTAATGGTTATTATATTTTTATTTTATTTATATTTTTACATTGAGAAATAGCTTATTTTGAATGTCTATGGGAGAAGCGTATCGATAAAAACTTTTCTTATATCACATAGCGATATTGTCTAACATCAATTGTTAATATGCAGACATTCTATGCGGAAAATGTTGTTTTCGGCAACGAAAAATTAAGAAAATACTAACTTTAAAACTTATTGTTCAAATATAAACAACAATTGAGTCTAAATATACATTCAGAAGTTAGTTAGAAGCTCAAGTTTATGTCCGTGTAAAATTTGAAGTGCTGTGTTTTTCTTATATACATGAATATACAAATGCTATTATTTCTAATATCAATGCGATACTTTTAAAATATCATAGCGGTATTTTTGTTATATCAATATAAGTACTTATTAGTATTAGTATTTGACTGCTGTACCTATATTTTGACAATTTTACCTATTATGTCGGTTTTGTTCACGCATCGTTGTAAATATGACAGAATTTGATGAGACTGTCATACACGTGAGAGGTTTAGCACTATAATGGTTTACTTGAAACAAATGTTTACTTTGATGGAAAGTTGTCTCATTCGAACTCTTGCACCATCTTCTTATATCTATAAATCTTTAAAATTTCCCCTTATAAAAAAACTGCTTGCCAGTCCTGCAAAAACGTCATTTGGGTTCTGAATCTTTTGTAAAGTGCATTATGAACTAGCACACTTCTAAAGCTTTAACAGGAACGACAGTTATGATGGTACAAGAACGATTACGTCAATAAAATGACCAAATAAACAGCACTGAACGATCTAAATTTATAAATATAGAATAGATACGGATTGTTATTTTGCACTAAGAAATGTTCGCGTATTTATACAATCGGTTACTAGTCAAAAACAAAAGTCAAATGTCTGTGGCAACAATACATCGGAATGCCCTCACGATCATCGCGATGTAAAAGAGCGTCCATGCGGCGAGCTGATTATGTTCATAGAGATATCGATTTACCAACGGGAAAAGTCTTTGATATCCAAAAAAAAAAAACTGTTTTCCTTGTCAATATTTTTTTTCTATGTTAATAATAAACACATTTTCTGTTTGACAAGATTTTTGATTTTCGTTGTATCTGAAGTCGTTCAATTTATAGTCTGCGGCTACTCAGTTGGTATCTTCAAAGTTCGGGACATCAGCATTTGTACATTTTGATTTGTTTGGAATATTTATTTTACCATTTGAATATTCATTGTTATTTTGAGCTGTATTGGATTGGATTGTTTGAATGAATGTTTTTTTTTCTTTATAGTAATGATATTTTTTGTCTATTTCGATATTACCCATGTGGATAGGCTATAGCAGTATGACCTCAAGGGTGGATCCAGCCATTTTCAAAAGGGGGTTCCAAACCCAGGAGGATAAAGGGGGTCCAACAATATGTCCCCATTCAAATGCAATGATCGGCCAAAAAAGGGGGTTTCCAACCCCCAGACCCTCCCCCTTGATCCACCACTGGACCTATATTAGAAACTTATAGGTCGGTAGACTATTTACAACCGCATTTAAATTCCACCATTGCATCATCACTTCAAATAGAATTAGTCGGTTAAACCATATGATTGAAAACAATAGACTGAACAGGTTGTTAACACTTTCAACTATCAAGTGATATTGATCCTCAAACATTAAGCCGGTCTGTCGTCATGAACTAAGTTTGTGAATTATGTTTGCGGTTTTCTTGACATACATTGTGACGTGTCATTGTATTCATTTTATATTAGAAAACTATAGCAGTTATATTAGAAAACTATAGCAGTTATATTAGAAAAGTATCGCATTCATAATTTTTTGATATTTTAAAAGCATCGCTATGATATAAGACAAACATCGCATTGATATAATAAAATATAGCAGTATCTTTGACTTATAGGTGATTTTGGCTTAGCAAACAACTGAATTCATCTCAATTGCATTCCACTGCATTTGCTACGTGATATTTATTGAATGTGTTCATCTACAAATGATAAATCGTGCATTTATGTTTCATTTATTCAATAATTCAATTTTCTCGTTTAAATACACTTTGCTTGTTATTACATAAAATAATTCATGGAAATTATACACCAGACGTATGTCGTGTTAAATGTCACCCTGTTTTAAGAAAAGAATAATTACTTTATGCCGAGAAATCTGCCTTTCTTCGTACAAATGCTAACATTCGTCTGAAATTTCCCACAATGCAACTCGTTGATATAAGACAATATCGCTCGTTGATATAAAAGTTTTTATCGAATCGCTTCTTCCATACACTGAGAATGGACTGCTGCAACCCGTCAGCTCCCAATTAAGGAAACAGTTATACACAAAATTAAAGCCTATAATGATAGAGAAATAAACTGAGTATAATTATATGTGCCGCAATGCCCGACCATTAGAGGGGTTACGGAGGACCAATGCCAAAATACGCGTGAAAATTAAGAAATGGCCAATTTTGAATAATGAAATAGATATTTTGAATAATGGAATGGACTGCTGCGACACTTTAGCCCCTAATTATAGATAAACCTTATACCTCATACGAGAGAAACAAAAGGTATATAGTCAATATGTTCCGCAACGGATATTAGAGGAGTAACGAAGAACCTAAATATCGCTTGAACATTAAGAAATAGCTTATCTTGAATAATGGAATGGACTGCTGCAACCCTTCAGTCCCTAATCAAGGCAAAATGTATGCACCAAATTAAAGCTTATTGATAGAGGAATAAACTGAGTATAAACGATATGTGCCGAAATGACCATTAGAGGGGTTAGAGAAATCAATTTTGAATAATGAAATGGATATTTTGAATCATGGAATCGACTGCTGCGACCCTTTCGCTCCTAATCTAATTATAGATATACCTTATACCTCATTCGAAAGCTTATTAAGAGAGGAACAAAATGTATATAGTCAATATGTTCCGCAACGAATATTAGAGGAGTAACGAAGAACCTAAATATCGAAATACTCTTGAATATTAAGAAATAGCTTATTTTGAATAATGGAATAGACTGCTGCAACCCTTCAGTTCATAATCAAGGCAAAATTTATGCACCAAATTAAAGCTTATTGATTGAGGAATAAACTGAGTATAAACAATATGAGCCGCAATTACCATTAGAGGGGTTATGGAGGACCTAAATGCCAAAATACGCGTGAAAATGAAGAAATAGCTAATTTTGAATAATGATATGGATATTTTGAATGATGGAATGGACTGCTGCAACCCTTCATCCCCTTATTATAGATTTACCTTATACCTAATTCGAAAGCAGATTAAGAGAGGAACAAAGGATTGATAGTCGATATGTTCCGCAACGCATATTAGAGGAGTAACGAAGGACCTAAATATCGAAATACGGGTGAACATTAAGAAATAGCTGATTTTAAATAATGAAATGGACTGCTGCAACCCGTCAGCTGCTAATTAAGGAAAAAATTATACATCAAATTAAAGCTTATTGATTAAGGAATAAACTGAGTATAAACGATTTGTGCCGCAATGACCATTAGAGGTGTTACGGAGGATCTAAATGTCAAAATTCTCGTGAAAATTAAGAAGTAGCAAATTTTGAATAATGAAATCGATATTTTGAATGTTGGGATGGACTGCTAGGACCCTTCAGCCCCTAATTACAGATATGCCTCATACCTAATTCGAAAGCTTATGAAGGGAGGAACAAAAGGTATCTAGTCAATATGTTCCGCAACGGATATTAGAGGAGTAACAAAGGACTTAAATATCGAAATACGCTTGAACATTAAGAAATAGCTTATTTTGAATAATGGAATGGACTGCTGCTACCCGTCAGCTCCTAATCAAGGAAAAAATTATACATCAAATCAATGTTTACTGATAGAGAAATAAATTGAGTATAAACGATATGTGCCACAATGACCATTAGAGGGATACGGATGACCTAAATGCCAAATTACGCGTGAAAATGAAGAAATAGCCAATTTTGAATAATGAAATGGATATTTTGAATAATGGAATGGACTGCTGCGAACCTTTAGACCTAATTAAAAGTATACCTTATACCTAATTCGAACGCTTATGAAGAGAGAAACAACAGGTAAATAGTCGATATGTTTCGCAACACATATTACAGGAAAATCGAAAGACCTAAATATCGAAATACGCGTGAACATTAAGAAATAACTTATTTTGAATAATGGAATGGACTGCTGCAACCCGTCAGCCCCTAATTAAGGAAATATTTGTGCACCAAAGTAAAGCTTATTTATACAGGAATACACTGAGTATAAACAATATGAGCCGCAATTGCCATTAGAGGGGTTACGGAGGACCTAATTAAGGAAATATTTGTGCACCAAAGTAAAGCTTATTTTTACAGGAATACACTGAGTATAAACAATATGAGCCGCAATTGCCATTAGAGGGGTTACGGAGGACCTAATTAAGGAAATATTTGTGCACCAAAGTAAAGCTTATATATACAGGAATACACTGAGTATAAACAATATGAGCCGCAATGACCATTAGAGGGGTTACGGAGGACCTAATTAAGGAAATATTTGTGCACCAAAGTAAAACTTATTTATACAGGAATACACTGAGTATAAACAATATGAGCCGCAATGGTCATTAGAGGGGTTACGGAGGACCTAAATGCAAAAACACGCGAGAAAATTAAGAGATAGCCAATTTTGAGTAATGAAATGAATATTTTGAATAATAGAATGGACTGCTGTGACCCTTCAGCCCCTTATTAAAGATATATTTTATACCTCATTCGAAAGCTTATCAATAGAGGAACACAAAGTATATAGTCAATATATGTTTTGCTACGCATATAAAAGGAGTAACGGAAATACGCGTAAAATTTAGAAATAGCATATTTTGATAACTTAATATTCACGCGTTTTTCGATATTTAGGTACTTCCTTTCTCTTCTATTAGGCGTTGCTGAACATATAAATAATAATAATAATATATTTTTTCAAAGAGAGTAACTCATTTAGAATAAACCAATTTTCGATAAGGCCCAACTACATGAATAAAACATAATTCATCTCCTAGTACACACATGTAAACAATAGATCTGTATATAAACAAAACATAACAACAACATAATTACCTATAGTATACATTGTGGCTTAACTTATAATTTCACTTTTGAAAATATAATGACTTGTAAGAGTATTTGAATGCAGATATACTTTTTCATTTTTTAATTTCACTCGATAGTGAATTCCACACTTTTGGACCACTAAAAGAAAAAATTGATTTGTATAACTCTGTATTTGATTTAGAGTAATTTGATTATGAGAGTTCTGCCACACCCCAATTTTGAGGTTAATTTCTGCTGGGACCAGACCCAAAAATCCGAAAATCTCGCACGCCCGTTGACGAGGTTGTGAAGGAAAAACGTGGGTGGTTGAGGTTGATGGGAAAGAGTGGGGGTTGAGAATGAGGGAAAATGTGTGGAAAGAAACACACACACAAAAAATCCACAGATAGAATAAGCACAATGGATTGCAAGAATACAAATATGTCTGATCAGAGAGTGAATACGGCGCAAGAGGTAGAGATTCTGGAAAACTGGACGCTGTCAAGTCCAAGCGAGACCAGTGCTGCGGAAATTCTCAAATGGCGAGAGGTAGTTCAGGACTCATCCTTGAGTGCCAAAGACATTAAAGATGTTGACACGAAGTTTGGGTCCGCCAAAATTATAAACTTGTGTTGGAAAGGGGGAACTATTCGCACGTGGGGATGTGATAGATTAAACAAGCAGCTGACCACCGTCTGTGTAAAGAGAGAGACAGATGGGTCTCGTGAGCTATGGGATGAAAAAATCCAGATGCACCAGTTACGATTACCACGACTTTTATATTTTTTGATAAGGACGGTAGGATTGAAAATGTTAGGATATGATTTTTTAGGGCCCGAAAATTGGGTCTAAAACCATTGAATTGGTGATGGTGGTTAGGATGACCTAAATTGATATTATATATTGTTAGGATAAAGACATGGATCCAATAGCTAACATGGAGTTAGCTGTCAAAGCCCTGAGAGGTTATGCCAAAATGAACCACATTCGAGGGTACTTCCGGTTGAGGAAAGATCAGTTGGTTGAATTGATTGACACGAAGACTAATTTCAAATTTAAGCGTCGTCCCAAACACCCCACGAGGAAGAAGATTATAAACCAGACGGTTAGCAGGTTATTGAAAGATCAACAGCTGGAAAAGGTGCAAGAAAAGATCGGGAAGATAGGAAAGCCATTGGGGATAAAATTAAGATACATCCGCCGAACAAAGCCTTTAAAGATATTTACTACCTGTAAGATAACCCCTATTATTGACAATGATATGCAGACCTTCCATGAGGTCTCTCGGTCATCCCTACGTGTTGAAGATGCTGACAACAGGAAAATCGACGAAACAGGCAATCTTCTCGCTCTATAAATAAATGGATAAGTTTGGATCCCATGCAAGGAAGCGCGTATCCGTCTGGCGAATGCTGCAGGATTTGGATATGCACGACAATGTCATTACTAGCCTATGACACCCCAAGGACAGTTTGGATGCTATGACAAAACGTTATGTGACCCAACAATTGTAGGATGGAATGAAGGACATCGATGATTTAGAATCGGAGTATAATCATCTAGAAATGGAAATCAAAGATCTCACCGAAAAACTGATTGCCCTGAAAAGTAGCGAAGTGGACAGGTCGGAATTCTCGGTGGAGCAGAGGTCGATATCATGTTTTTGAAGCAGCTGCTGTACATCTTTGTTGTTGCATTCGGTACCTTTTTCTGTCCTCAATTTCTCGGATACACGCTCCTTGAACACTGCTTGGAAGGCATCCTGCACCGTCACACCTTTCTTGTTCTTGTGGGGTATTAACCAACCGTAGTTGGAGAACACGTCAATAATGCTCAGAATGAATTTGAATCCCTTGTTTTCGCGAGAGAAGGCACTCATGTCAAGGAGATCAGCAGCCCAAGTTTCATCTATTCCACACACCACCACTCGACGCCTCTGAAACTTGCGTCGAACGGGTTTGTGCAACTTCTCAACTATTTCATCGGTCTAGCAAACATTTCTTAAACACCCAGCCCAAATCGAGCTTTGGTAAAATTTTGCTTTGGCAGATGCATTTCTACAGGCAACCGGTCAATCATCTTGTTCATGAACTCAGAACATGTGGAAGCGATAAACTGGGACTTTAGGCACCGCAAACCTTACAGTGATAAGGTAGCAATAAACAGTTAGGAAAAAATACTAAAATTTGCCCTTATGAATTTTACCATCCCCTTTTAATTGCTTTCTTGCAATATCAAGCTTACTGTTTGTGTCATATATGAGCATATGTATGTAATCAGAATCTTCCATAGATTTTATGTCCAGTATATAAAATGGTAAAATATAATTTCTTTTTGGTGTATCCATGGCAACAATCTGCATTTATTTGTTATAAAATATTGCAAAAGGGGGGGGGGGGGAGATGTCACATATTTTCCGCAAAAATTGGCTAAAAGTAGAATTTCAATCGCTTGGAGTAATACCTTTTCTGAAACTGTGTACATATATCATTCAGCAAATCCAATGAAAATCATATGTCTTTCATCTCATTTTTTTGTAAAATTGCGTCAAAAACTTCGTGTAGAAAAAGAGTGTTTGTAAACAGTACATTAATTTCTGGACCGATGGCCGGTCTAGCTATGAAAATATGGATTGTCAAACAGAAAACAGCCCATAAAACATGTACAAAATAATCTTGATGCACTTATAAACCATCTTTGAAGGCTAAATTAACCCTCATCTGTCTAAAAATGAATTTTATTACACAATAACTTTCCTATTTGAAAAATCCACAGGGGCCAAAATGCGAAACTAAACTCCTAACTGTGTATTGCTACCTAAACCTTCCTTCGACGTCCGTTGCTGGACACTGCCTCGCATAGATTAATAATGTCCGTCTTCCCTCGACATTGCACACAAATCATTGATTTCTTTAAAGAATGGACGTTGAAAACCTTTCTTAGAGCGATAATACCCCAAGAGAAGCAACCACTATCTCCTAACACAGCGATCGATCCGAGGGTTGATCATTGCAAAATCGGATTGTGGTAAAACGACCCTCCTCAACAATCGTCTCCTGCGAGATGGATGGTTTGACTACGATCAGTTGTATGTGTTTGGAAAATCGCTTCACCAACTCATCTACCAGCTCATACGGCGAGTACTGGGTATGGAATTTCGAATGAAGATATTCGAAACCTCATGCAGTGTAAATCACCCTATTCGTTTACCAATGTGGTGGATCTCTTACCTACACCCGACGCCACAGTGGAATTGATACTTTTTTTCTTCGAGCAAGGGAGCATTGTGCCAGATCCTCGAGAGTTGGATCCCGCCAGCAAAAACCTTATGGTGTTTGATGATTTGATGCTGAGTAAGCAAAATACGTGTAAAGACTACTATGTTCGCGGTCGTCAAAATAGTGTTGAATGTTTCTACCTGTGCACAAATTACTTCCAATTGTCCCGACAATCGATCCGTGAGAATGCAAACTTTAACTGTCTCTTTCAGAAATATGCTGAGAATATCGATAATATCCGTCGTTGCCACTGCAACGATCTTACCAAGGAACAATTCGACGCTCTGCGTAAGTGTTGATGGACCGAATCCTATGGATTTGTAATGATCGATCTCACGATCCCCAAGTCAGCAGGAAAATACCGATGCAAATTAGATGAGTTCTATGAGGTAAAGATAAAGAATGGATCAGTTCGAAGATTTCTTCCTTATGGTGTTTGATGATTTGATGCTGAGTAAGCAAAATACGTGTAAAGACTACTATGTTCGCGGTCGTCAAAATAGTGTTGAATGTTTCTACCTGTGCACAAATTACTTCCAACTGTCCCGACAATCGATCCGTGAGAATGCAAACTTTAACTGTCTCTTTCAGAAATATGCTGAGAATATCGATAATATCCGTCGTTGCCACTGCAACGATCTTACCAAGGAACAATTCGACGCTCTGCGTAAGTGTTGATGGACCGAAACCTATGGATTTGTAATGATCGATCTCACGATCCCCAAGTCAGCAGGAAAATACAGATGCAAATTAGATGAGTTCTATGAGGTAAAGATAAAGAATGGATCAGTTCGAAGATTTCTTCCTGGAACTGAAGTATGAAGAAAATCTGGACACAAAGGAACCCCAGCCCTGCAAATGCAAGTTTGAGTGGGACCCAGTAGAACAGAGGAGTATACGTTGGAAATGCGGTAGCGTGATCCCCCGCCAAATCTATAGCGGTGGAGGTGATTTCGATGCATGGAATTCTTGTCACAAGTATGGTAAGGTGGAGCGCTTTCCTCAACCCTAATGCTCTGCCAAGACGATTCGAGGCCACAAGTGCACACACCCATGCCAACCGCGTTGACGGCGATGATATTTTCTTGGACGACCTTGACGAGATCCTGAAAAGTTCCGGTCCCATGTATCAACGCAATCTTACCCTTCCGAGAACCCCGAAGGCGATTTACAATTGGAAGGGAATCGTGTCCTTCATCTACCAGAAGGATAAGTTGGGCAGTGGACTGCAAACCGTGTTTATTCCTTCCAACTTCAAGCAGCTTCTCGATCGCTTGGAACTGTATGTCGCAGCATACCGAGCAGGAAATAATGGTGTGCGCAACGAAATTGTGTGGATTATCGATGCTATGAAAAAGGGTTGATATATCAGCATCGAGGAATGTAATGCGCTTCATCGTAGTATCCTATGAATAAATGTTGCAAATCAAGAAAAGTTACGCTCTAATGCATGCCTACGGCAGTAGGGGACACAATCGCCAGTTTGGGTTGGCGCATGTTTACTTCCTCTGCCGCCAAAATCATAGGAAGTAAGACTGTGAGTGCTGCCTCTTGAAAGGTGTTGAAAACCGTCGACCATGTGGATGATAAAGTGACCCACCTCAGGAAACGCAGTAAAACCCCTTATAGTTCAACACAAGAAGGCAGAGAAATTTCGGTTGAATTATCTAATCTCCGGATCTGGTATCGAAACCATCCACGACTTCGTCCAACGCTATAAATAAATACATTATGTCTGACATCCTTACGATCACCGAAGGGTTGACCTTCGACGAAAGTTTTCAGACATATCAGGTTCGAGAATACAAACCACAAACCGGGGCCAGCTGAACATTTCCGTCGAAATCCGAATCAACATCGAAACTCAGTATTTGTTCCTACACCCAGCCGAGATTTATCTCGTGGTGGAAGGTCGACACTTTTCAAGAATGATAACACAGTTTATGCCAGTGCCGATTATTGGTCCCTCGCCCATAATGGTATAATGTATCTCTTCAAGAGCATCAGTTACAGGCTTTCTGGTCAGCAGATCGAACATATTAACGACCCCGGCATCGCCACTACTATGCTGGGAATGCTAACCTACCCCGACGACTTCTCCAAATCACAGGGTCTCAACCAACTGTGGTATAAGGATTCTTCCACCGATGCCGAGGCTGAGAACACTAAATTTGCAGCCCGCCATGGATATACATTATCATCAAGCCCACCAACAAAGAATCGTTTACGTTTGCCATCCCTCTGAAACACATTTTAGGCTTTGCAGACGATTACATCAAGATTGTGTATGTATTCAATTATGAATTGTCACTGGTACGTAACTCAGACGCTAATGCCATCATAAGAGCCGTTGCCGTCAACGACTTGGCGAAAATCAACCTGAGTAAGATATCTTAGTTCGTTCCTCGCGTCCGTCCTTGAAGATAAACTGCGGTTGTACAAGATCGTCCAGAGCAAGAGTAAGATCGATTGGGGTTTCCGAATAATGCGACAGTGTGATTCTATAGGTGTTCCCCAAAACTCACAGTTCCACTGGCGTCTGTCTACCAAGAGCGGGAGATAGTTGTCAAAGGTACCAGGATTATAATTTAGTACGCCAGACGCGCGTTTCGTCTACATAAGACTCATCAGTGACGCTCATATCAAAATATTTATAAAGCCAAACAAGTACAAAGTTGAAGAGCATTGAGGATTCAAAAAGTTGTGCCAAATGCATCTAAGGTAATCTATGCCTGGGATAAGAAAATCCTTAGTTTTTCGAAAAATTCAAAGTTTTGTAAACAGGAAATTTATAAAAATGACCACATTATTGATATTCATGTCAACACCGAAGTGTTGACTACTGGGCTGGTGATACCCTCGGGGACAAAACGTCCACCAGCAGTGGCATCGACCCAGTGGTGTAAATAGTTATCAAAGGTACCAGGATTATAATTTAGTACGCCAGACGCGCGTTTCGTCTACATAAGACTCATCAGTGACGCTCATATCAAAATATTTATAAAGCCAAACAATTACAAAGTTGAAGAGCATTGAGGATCCAAAAAGTTGTGCCAAATGCATCTAAGGTAATCTATGCCTGGGATAAGAAAATCCTTAGTTTTTCGAAAAATTCAAAGTTTTGTAAACAGGAAATTTATAAAAATGACCACATTATTGATATTCATGTCAACACCGAAGTGTTGACTACTGGGCTGGTGATACCCTCGGGGACGAAACGTCCACCAGCAGTGGCATCGACCCAGTGGTGTAAATAGTTATCAAAGGTACCAGGATTATAATTTAGTACGCCAGACGCGCGTTTCGTCTACATAAGACCTCATAACCTCGTCAACGAGTGTGCAAGATTTTCGGATGTTTGGGTCTGGTCCCAGCAGAAATTACCCTCAAAATGGGGGTGTTGCAGAACTGTCATAATCATACCACTATTCAGGGACAATATTCGATTGTGAAATTGTGAATGGTTTACGAATTTTGTGTTCGTTTAAAATAATTCTAGCTGCCCTTTCTTGCAATTTTTGTAAATTAGAATTCGTGCATTATTTATCTTTTTGACTATATACCTTTCGTTCCTCTGTTAAGAAGCTGTCGAATGAGGTATAAGGTATATCTGTAATTAGGGACTGAAGGTTCTCAATAATCCATTCCATTATTCAAAATTGGCTGTTTCTAAATTGTCAAGCGAATTTTGGCATAAGATCCTCCGTAACACCTCTAATGGTCATTGTGGCACGTGTTGTTTATATTCATTTGTTTGCTATATAAATAAGCTTTCAAAAGGTCTACAATTTTTTCTTTAATAAGGGGCTGGCGGGTCGCAGCAGTCCATTCCATTTTTCAAAATATGCTACTTCTAAATGTTCATGAGTGCTTCGATATTTATGTTTTTCCTTTCTCCTGTTATATGCTTTGTTGAACACATTGATATTACCTTTCGTTCGTCTGTTAATAAGCTGCAAAATGAGGTATAAGGTATATCTGCAATTAGGGGCTGAAGGGTTGCAGTGGTCCATTACATTATTCAAAATATCCATTCCATTATTCAAAATTACCTATTTCTTGATTTTTAAAGGTATTTTGGCACTTAGGTCCCTAATTACAGATATACATTCTACCTCAATCAAAAGTTAATCAAGAGCCCTCTAATGGTCAATACGGCTCATCTTGTTTATACTCAGTTTATTCCCCTATCAATGAATTTTGATTTGGTGTATAATTTTTTCCTTAATTAGGAGCTGATGGGGATAAGCAGTCCATTCCATTATTCAAAATAAGCTATTTCACAATGCTCACGCGTATTTCGATATTTAAGTCCTTCGTAACTCCTCTAATATTCTTTGTGGAACATATTAACTATATACATTTTGTTCCTCTCTTTATCAGCTTTCGAATGAGGTATAAGGTATATCTATAATTAGGGACTGAAGGGTTGCAGCAGTCCATTCATTTATTCAAAATAAGCTATTTCTCAATGTTCAAGCGTATTTCGATATTTGAATCCTTCGTTACTCCTCTAATATTCGTTGCGGAACATATTGACTATATACATTTTGTTCCTCCATTAATAAGCTTTCGAATGTGGTAGAATGTATATCTATAATTAGGAGCTAAAGGGTCGCAGCAGTCCATTTCATTATTCAAAATTGGCTATTTCTTAATTTTCATGCGTATTTTGGCTTTTAGGCCCTCCGTAACCCCTCTAATAGTCATTGTGGCACATATCGTTTATACTCAGTTTATTCCTTGATCAATGAGCTTTAATTTGGTGTATAAATTTTGCCTTGATTAGGAGCTGAAGGGTTGCAGCAGTTCATTCCATTATTCAAAATAAGCTATTTCTCAATGTTCAAGCGTATCTCGATATTTTAATCCTTCGTTGCTTCTATAATATTCGTTGCGGAACATATTGACTATATAAATTTTGTTCCTCTCTTAATAAGCTTTCGAATTAGGTATAAGGTATATTTATAATTAGGGACTTAAGGGTCGCAGCAGTCCATTTCATTATTCAAAATTGGATATTTCTTCATTTTCATGCGTATTTTGGCATTTAGGTCCTCCGTAACCCATCTAATAGTCATTGTGGCACATATCGTTTATACTCAGTTTATTCCTCTATCAATAAGCTTTAATTTGGTAAATAAATTTTGCCTTGATTAGGGACTGAAGGGTTGCAGCAATCCATTTCATTATTTAAAATAAGCTATTACTTAATGTTCAAGCGTATTTCGATATTTATGTCCCTCGTTACTCCTCTAATATCCGTTGCGGAACATGTTGACTATATATCTTTTTGTTCCTCTAGTACTAAGCTTTCGAATTAGGTATAAGGTTTATCAATAATTAGTTGCTAAAGGGTCACAGCAGTCCATTCCATTATTTAAAATATCCATTTTATTATTTAAAATTGGCTATTTCTTCATTTTTTACGCGTATTTTGACATTTAGGTCCTCCGTAACCCCTCAAATGGTCATTGCGGCTCATATTGTTTATACTCTTTTTATTCCTTTATCAATTAACTTTTATTTGATGTATATTTTTTTTTCAACAATTAGGAAATGACGGGTAGCAGCAGTCCATTGCATTATTCAAAATAAGCTATTTCTCAATGTTCACGCGTATTTCGATATTTAAATCCTTCGTTACTCCTTTAATATTCGTTGCGGAACATATTGACTATATACATTTTGTTCCTCTCTTAATAAGCTTTCGAATGAGGTATAAGATATATCTATAATTTGCGACTTAAGGGTCACAGAAGTCCATTCCTATATTCAAAATATCCATTTCATTATTCAAAATTGGCTATTTCTTAATTTTCATTCGTATTTTTGCATTTAGGTCCTCCGTAACCCCTCTAATAGTCATTGTGGCACATACCGTTCATACTCAGTTTATTCCTCTATCAATAAGCTTTAATTTGGTGTATACATTTTGCCTTGATTAGGGACTGAAGGGTTGCAGGAATCCATTTCATTATTCAAAATAAGCTATTTCTTAATGTTCAAGCGTATTTCGATATTTATGTCCCTCGTTACTCCTCTAATATCCGTTGCGGAACATGTTGACTATATACGTTTTTGTTCCTCTAGCACTAAGCTTTCGAATAAGGTATAAGGTTTATCAATAATTAGTTGCTAAAGGGTCGCAGCAGTCCATTCCATTATTCAAAATATCCATTTTATTATTCAAAATTGGCTATTTCTGCATTTTTTACGCGTATTTTGGCATTTAGGTCCTCCGTAACCCCTCTAATGGTCATTGCGGCTCATATTGTTTATACTCTTTTTATTCCTTATCAATTAACTTTGATTTGGTGTATATTTTTTTTCAACAATTAGGAGATGACGGGTAGCAGCAGTCCATTGCATAATTGAAAATAAGCTATTTCTCAATGTTCACGCGTATTTCAATACTGAAGTCCTTCGTTACTCCTATAATATCTGTTGCGGAACATATTGACTATATACCTTTTGTTCCTCACTTGTTAAGCTTACGATTCAGGTATAATATATATCTGTAATTAGGGCTGAAGGGTCCTAGCAGTGCATTCCATTATTCAAAATATCTGTTTCATTATTCAGAATTGGCTATTTCTCAATGTTCACGCGTATTTCGATATTTAAGTCCTTCGTTACTCCTGTAATATCCGTTGCGGAACATATTGACTATATACCGGCTTTTGTTCCTCTCTTGATAAAATTTTGATTGAGGTAGAATGTATATCTGAAATTAGGGACTGAAGGGTCCTACCAGTATATTCCATTATTCAAAAGATCCATTCCATTATTAAAAATTGGCTATTTATTAATTTTCACGCGTATTTTGGCATTTAGGTCCTCCGTAACCTCTCTAATGGTCATTGCAGCACATATCGATTATACTCAGTTCATTCTTTGATTCATAGACTTTAATTTTGTGTATTTTTTTCCCTTAATTAGGAGCTGACGGGTTGCAGCAGTGCATTCCATTATTCAAAATATTTGTTTCATTATTCAGAATTGGCTATTTCTCAATGTTCACGCGTATTTCGATATGTAAGTCCTTCCTTACTCCTCTAATATCCGTTGTGGAACATACTGACTATATACCTTTTGTTCCTCTCTTGATAAGATTTCGATTAAAGTATAATATATATCTGTAATTAGGGCTGAAGGGTCCTAGCAGTCCATTCCATTATTCAAAATTTCCATTTCATTATTCAAAATTGACTATTTCTCAATGTTCACGCGTATTTCGATATTCAAGTCCTTCGTTACTCCTCTAATGTCCGTTTCGGAAAATATTGACTATATGCCTTTTGTCCCTCTCTTGATAAGCTTTCGATTGAGGTATAACATATATCTGTAATTTGGGGCTGAGGGGTCCTTGCAGTCCATTTCATTATTCAAAATATCCATTTCATTATTCAAAATTGGCTATTTCTCAATGTTCACGCGTATTTCGATATTTAAGTCTATCGTTACTCCTGTAATATCCGTTGCGGAACATATTGACTATATACCTTTTTGTTCCTCTAGTACTAAGCTTTCGAATAAGGTATAAGGTTTATCTATAATTAGTTGCTAAAGGGTCGCAGCAGTCCATTCTATTATTCAAAATATCCATTTTATTATTCAAAATTGGCTATTTCTGCATTTTTTACGCGTATTTTGGCATTTAGGTTCTCCGTAACCCCTCTAATGGTCATTGCGGCTCATATTGTTTATACTCTTTTTATCATTTTATCAATTAACTTTGATTTGGTGTATATTTTTTTTCAACAATTAGGAAATGACGAGTAGCAGCAGTCCATTGCATAATTGAAAATAAGCTATTTCTCAATGTTCACGCGTATTTCAATACTGAAGTCCTTCGTTACTCTGTAATATCCGTTGCGGAACATATTGACTATATACCTTTTGTTCCTTACTTGTTAAGCTTACGATTCAGGTATAATATCTGTAATTAGGGGCTGAAGGGTCCTAACAGTGCATTCCATTATTCAAAATATCTATTTCATTATTCAGAATTGGCTATTTCTCAATGTTCACGCGTATTTCGATATTTAAGTCCTTCGTTACTCCTGAAATATCCGTTGCGGAACATATTGACTATATACCTTTTGTTCCTCTCTTGATAAACTTTTGATTGAGGTAGAATGTATATCTGTAATTAGGGACTGATTGGTCGTACCAGTCCATTCCATTATTCAAAATATCCATTTCATTATTCAAAATTGGCTATTTCTAAATTTTCACGCGTATTTTGGCATTTAGGTCCTCCGTAACCTCTCTAATGGTCATTGCGACACATATCGATTATCCTCAGTTCATTCTTTGATTCATAGACTTTAATTTTGTGTATACTTTTTTCCTTAATTAGGGGCTGAAGGGTCCTAGCAGTGCATTCCATTATTCAAAATATCTATTTCATTATTCGGAATTGGCTATTTCTCAATGTTCACGCGTATTTTGATATGTAAGTCCTTCGTTACTCCTTTAATATCCGTTTCGGAACATATAGACTATATAACTTTTGTTCCTCTCTAGATAAGCGTTCGATTGAGGTATAATATATATCTGTAAATAGGGGATGAAGGGTCCCACCAGTCCATTCCATTATTCAAAATATCCATTTCATTATTTAAAATTGGCTATTTCTCAATGTTCACGCATATTTTTATATCTAAGTCCTTCCTAACTTTTGTAATATCCGTTGCGGAACATGTTGACTAAATACATTTTGTTCCTCTCTTGATAAGCTTTCGATTGAGGTACAATATATACATTGTATCTGTAATTATGTGCTGAAGTGTCCTAGCAGTCCATTCCATTATTCAAAATATCCATTTCATTATTCAAAATTGGTTATTTCTCAATGTTCACGCGTATTTCGATATCTATGTCCTTCGTTGCTCCTGTAATATCCGTTGCGGAACATATTGACTATATACCTGTTGTTCCTCTCTTGACAAACTTTTGATTGAGGTAGAATGTATGTCTGTAATTAGGGACTGAAGGGTCCTACCAGTCCATTCCATTATTCAAAATATCCATTTCATTATTAAAAAATGGCTATTTCTCAATGTTCACGCGTATTTCGATATTTAAGTCCTTCGTTACTTCTCTAATATCCGTTGCGGAACTTACTGACTATATACCTTTTGTTCCTCTCTTGATAAGCTTTCAATTGAGGTATACTATATATCTGTAATTAGGGGCTAAAGGGTCGCAGCAGTCCATTCCATTATTCAAAATATCCATTTCATTATTCAAAATTAGCTATTTCTTCATTTTTACGCGTTTTTTTTTAGCATTTAGGTCCTCCGTAAACCCTCTAATGGTCATTGCGGCTCAGGATATGGCAAAAGTGTCACAGTCATTTTTTTATATTTATTTTGCTATTCACCGCTCGAAGTTGAATAATGAAACATAAACTATTTCATTTTTCATTATTCACATGTTTAATACTGAATAGTGAATAGTGAACTATTTCATTATTCATTATAGGATTTAATAAATTTTTTCTAGAGGTTATTGATGTGTAAACCGGGGCGATTAACTCACAAACTTAAGTCCGAAGGACTTTTATGTTAAGTTTGAAAGTAAGAGCATTAGAATAGAAACAACAATTATACATTTGCTTTTTAATCTTTGTTAAAAATCTCAGTATCCCTGATAAGCATGTGTATCGCGTATGAATAGATTACGAAAGTAGTTTCGGAAACATGGTTTATCGAAGTGTAAACCTAGGGAAAAATTCTAATTGACCAATCCAATTCAAGTATTTATAGATATGCAAATCATATAAGAATTATTATTGAATAATGAATAATGAACTATGAATAATGGACGTACTTCAGAGCGGTAAATTGCGGAAATCATCGTTTGCCAGTGGAGACGGACAGTAGCGGATCCAGAACTTATTATAAGGGGGGAGGGGGTCGCTGACTGACCTGAGGGGAGCCCGCTCCAGTCATGCTTCAGGGCTTCCTTATATAATCAACCATATTTTTCCCAAGAAAAGGGTGGGCGGGCCTCTAGGCCCCCTAGATCCGCCTATGACGGGAAGAGGGCAAACTATTCCGAGATCAGAAAGGTCTTGTCATCTCTGCAGCTATAGAGATATCGGCGATGAATTTCACATCATTATGTCATGCAATTTTTTCAACATAAAAAGAGAAAAATATTTACCACATTATTTTAAAAAAAATGGTAACATTATCAAATTTATAAATGTATTGTCATCTGAAAATGTTGTAGAGCCAGAAAAATTGTGTAGATTTATACGATACATATCATTGAAAGTCTGTCCTCATGGTTAGTTGAACTGTAATACTATTATATTGTTATTTATTTTGACACATGCGAAACAAACATATGTATTTTATATGAACTGTTATTTTCTCTGTAGCTATGTACTAGTTTATGAGAATAAAATCATTCATACACAACAATGAGCACCCGATATCGTAAAGTAAGCTTTAAAAGCTTCCCAACACGACAAAAGGTAAAACAATATTATCACAAGTGAAAACATAAACGGCCTCATTTTTTGATAGAACCACCGTGTTTCAAATTTACGGGATGTAAAAACGACATTGACATAAAAAACAAAAATGAGATGTGATATTTTATATTATACTTTCAAACAATATCTCTATTATATCTATGAAATCTTTAAGTTAAGCCGGGTCATCCACACCGTAAGACTGAAGGGAAAAAAGAAGACCACTACAATTGAATCAATTAAATGTCGTTAAGAAACTTAAAATCGTAATTTGCAAAAGTTTTTGGATAGCATTTTCAGCCGAGTGTTAAAACTTAGATACCCAACTCAATAAAAGGACATTTTTTGCTGTTTTAAAGTCAGTTTACTTAGTTATAATTCCAGAGCATATAATTATAAATGTAATTGTATAGACAGGTCTGTATTAAATTTGACAGTAAACAACCATCAGTAACTTTTGGGTCTCTTCCTAGATCTTCCTAATTGAAGAAATACAGAGACGTGTCGCTGATATGGGTCAAAAAGATGTCACGCTGGCTTGGAAAATATATAAAACGTAATTTTTCCTATGCCTCCTCCTTTTCCCCATGACAGAAAAAAGCCTGTTGTTAAAGGGTTGCAATTTGTACCCATATGAATACACACAACGTGCCGATAAACTAATGTTTAACAATCTGCAATCATCTGCAGTGCTGTGATTCTCGGGGCATACATACGCAATTTGATAAAATCCTTTTGAGAGATTTACCTCCCTTTAAAGATGTCTGCCTGCAAGAGAATGATATTTTCAAAACAGGAAACAAACCCTTATTTGCTACTTTTTGTTCTCAGGTAGGATTATTATTTACGACAATCTTAAACTATGAAACTATGACTTTATACTTTCTGATTTCGCACAAGTAAAAGACATTTGAATATATCTGAGTACACGATTCAAATGCTGTAAAGCCTGTATTTATTGTAGCAAATCGTCAAATGCATTTTGAACATTTTTTTTTTATCACCCAACACGGGCGTGACGGCTAACGATGAAGTTTACATAACGGCTATATTATTATATTGGGAAACACCATCTTTTAATTCCTGGATTGACCTGAATTCTTTATGTGAAAAAGAAGGACGAAGGATTTGAGAACAAACATTTCATCTACAGATAAAAATAAGAATTATTTTATAAAACAATAAACAAGTTATCAATACTTGATATGAATCAGGAGTTATCATCCTTTGTATACCGTATGATCGACAGAGTAGAGTTACTTGGTAATAATTTTTTGAAAAATATCGATTTAAGTTGAAATGGTAGGACATTTTTTTAGTTGGAACTCGCTTTTGTCGTATGACTGTATAACGCTCCCCTTTTATTATCGAAACACTGTTGATTGTTTTATTCTGCAAATACAAGTTAAACTGATAACATCGCCTTGGACACTGGCATTGTCGCTGATAAGTCCTGTTCACTTATCAAAACCATCAATTACTAAATTATGGAGCGACTGAAGTCCACTGTCACTGGGATATATTTAATAGCAAAGGACATATACCCACAGTACTCAGTTGAATACCTTATAAGCTTATATGCATCTAGTACCCTAACTACACCAACTTGACAAAAACGGCAACAAACAACGGAAATCTTACATTTTTTTTTTTAGAGACATAATAATTTATTTTTATGCCCCACTACTCGGCTTTTCCGTCATTATGCAACAAGCGGTTATACGGACTTTCCCATAAACGCCTTCACATATTGATCTGATTTAATTTTTAGAATATGAGTCGACCAGGACGAGTTACAGATCAAGTTTAGTAATATATTTGGTTCCGTTCCACTCATTTGTTGCTGAAATAACTGGCTTTGGATTTTGAAAATTCAACTCCTTAAAATGGTTTCAAGCTTTTCTTTGTGAGCTCGGCGGCATTCGTGAAGTTCTGCTACTTTGTTATTTGCCATTATCCACGTCTTTCAGCATAGCTAAATATTTAAGATTTGCACAAAACGGTCACATTATATATAAACAGAAAAAGTATCTCGAGAAAAAAAATTAAGTTATAGTAAACGTTGTATTAGAAGCCAACAAAAAGCCAACTTTTTATAAAATCGGCAATTAAAATATTTGAGGCAAAATTTTTTTGCAAAATGGCAAAATGAATAATAAAAATGGACTGAGCACTGTCAAAATGTTCCCAAAATGTTGAGAAATAAAACAAAAAACATCTGTATTTCGATTTTTGTAAGGCCTTGATGAGCAATTTAGTACTCCCATTACAGAACTCGAGTCGTTTGTAGGTCTGTGCAAGCCCATCGTTATATGGGTATGATGTAGTATGGATTCAAAATTTTATTTATGGAAAGTCTATAAATGAACTAAGTTTAGTCTACAAAATAAACATAGAATGGCATTTTTTGTCTGGACCTGTAATAAACTGAGGTGAATCAGACTGTCAAAATAGTTCAAAAGATGGTCCCCCACGTAATACACTTTGATATTACTACAAAAACTACATGTATTGTAGCAGATTCGATTATTATTATTAGTGAAAGCAAACGCCAACTTTATGATTAAACATTTCTCAAAATCTCTTCTATGTTCCGAAATGTCTGCTCTTTCTTTTTTTCTTATTCTACATTTTACCCCATGGAATTAAAAACAATTCTGTAGAGAATGGAAAAATCATTTTAATATCACTCATACGTATTCTAATTCATAGCAGCTACTAAGTCATCAACCCAAACTCAGAAATGGTTGTTGAGATATGATGGTGCGCGTATGTGTGTGTGGTTGAAAAAAGGGGGGTCCGAGTTATGTGGTTTTTTTATTGGGAGAAAGTTGTCGGCATTCCTTACCTTCCCGAAGACCTGCGTTTGCCGAGTTTATGAGCTTCGATCCTCGTTTTGGAGTTGTGCTTCGCAACACTACCCGTACTGTAACGTTATAACATAGTTACGAATGTTGACATCGAGAATCAACGGGAAATCCACAAATTCAAAAGTCTTCTCATCTCTGGAATACGACTACCTGTAGTTTGTACTATAACGGATAATTAAAGTCCGTTCATGTGGGGATCCGATGTGTTCATTTTATGACGATCGATCATAGATTCTATCAGAATTTTTTCAAAAGATTCAAAGCTATTTATTTACCTGAAATTCTTTGTATTGAACCAAATAAAATTCCATAATAATCATGAAACCCGTTTAAACATATAACTGTCTTATAATTTTGAAAGCTAAACGCGTTTTGTCAACGCAAGACACCTCAGGTGTGCTCAAATAAAAAAAATGCGGGCAAACCAATAACGAAGTCGAAGGGCATGTTGAAAACCAAATATTTCCCAAACATTGTACCGTATATGGCTTATCACATTGAAGCCTGAAGTAAAAAAAACGTATAAAGATAAAACAGGCAATATTAATTAAATAATTCATACATAGCCGAGATCGAGGTGATAGAGCAGAAAACATTGTCAACCGAAGCGAATTTGTATCCCGGGAACGAGCCCAGGAACCCCTATGGTTTATATGTAAACTGGTAAAATGCATTCTATTATTCAATTAGACTGACTAGTATGTATCTCTACATTGAACTTGCCATTTTCAGTGTTGTTAAATTGATAGCGAGTTTCGTAAGATCAGAATGTCGTGGTTCTGTGTTTTCGTCATATATTTACTACACAAATACCTCTCGAGAAACACTTACATTTGCTTTTAATCCACTCAACATTTTACCATGCGTATTACATTTCTTCGCTATTTGTGATTTATCTCAGTTTACCCCGTTTGATTTTCATTCGGTCATGTTTTCTGCTCTTCTGTCGTGTTTTGCCTGTTCGCCCCCCCCCCCCCCCCCTTTTAAATTAAAATATTTTTTCTATATTCAAGGACAAAGTGTTGATTTATAAAACTATTTTCAAAATGATATACTTTTTTCTTAATTAAAAGCAGCAAATAAAGGCCATTAAATACTTACTGTATAAATGATTGAAAATCTTTAATGCATATTCATATACTTCGAATAATAAAACAGCTCGTATCCTTGAACTTGAAACGTAATGGAAAATTTCTGCGGGAAAACTAATATAACATGTGTATTTGTCTGTAATTTGTCGATAAGCTTCATAGAAATAACATCCAGAAAATAAATAGGTAAGGCAAGATTTTATCATTTTAAAAATAGCTAAATTTTAAAATATATGCTACATTGCTTTCTAGCTGTATATATAAATATATATATTTAAATATATAGTCAATAATTTAAATCGCTAGGGTGTTCATTCATAAAGTTGCTGATATATACTTATTAATAAGTGTTAATTGTTTGGAGCATATTATATTTTTGTAATAATATAAATGATTATAATAATTTCTAATACACAATATTGTCGTAGAAAATATTTCAGGAGATCTGTACGGAAATATCCGAGGCAAAATATCGATTTTTTTAGGTTTTTTTCTTCTTTCCAAGCGCGTGTTTTAAATTTGATTTCCTTTGTTTGTTAGGAATAAAAGTCATAAAGTTTTTATAGTCATAAATTTATATTTAAAGAAAAATTTAAATAAGTGTTAAAAAGAAGAAAAAAACATATTCATTAGCGACATACTTGACATTAATACTTGTTAAACATTGAATTTGTAACAAGGTCAGTGACCGAATTTTTATTAACAATATTCTATTATTCAACATTTTAAATACTTGTTGATCACTAATACGAAACTCTATAGAAAAGCCGTCCAAAAGAGATATAAATACCCAAGAAATAGGTAGGTTACTAAATCAATAAGTAGTGCTAGCCATGTTAATATTAGCAAGGTTAAAAATCTAAATCTAAAGGAAACTGGTATAGTTTGCCTGTTTAACATGTTTTTAGGTTAGGTCACTTTTTTCTTTTTTCTTGTATGCTTGTTATTTAACTGTAATATACCAAATACATTGAACACTTATACTGTATATGGTTGTCAACTTGTTATATTTTTTTTTATTTAGAAACTTACGTTGGAATTGTTGTAAAGGTCCCATGACAAAACTGTTTTACGAGCGTTGGTTACTATAGTATATACATACATATATATTGGAGAATGAGCCGATAATTATTCAGTACGCTACTAATTGCTAATTAAGTACAGTAAGTTTACGGCTTAACTATTCTGAAAATGTCAACTAGTCGTCCTTCCGTTGTTTGAAAATCTAAAAATAGAAGCGAGCACCAGCGATATTTGCGGTGCCTTAAAACGTAGGAAGGCACACATAGGGGCACCAATGGGGTATCCACAAAGGCCACAAGGTCATGTTTAAAACTCATTAAGATTACTTCTGTCGTCTTGCGTCGTATGTGTTTTCCGAGTTACATTTTTTTATATCCACAATACTACAAAGATTGATCATCATTGAGGGTATAAAAGTAAACTTGTACAAATTTTCTGCAGACCAAACATGGAGTTATCGCCCCTGCCATTTAGTTTTTATACTCTTAGGTTTCATAAATCAAAACATGGATTTAGCCGTTGTTGCTAACATCGGAGTTTTACGCTGCACCTGTTTGGCAAAGTTTTGTTAGAACACATATTATTCCCCCGGACATTAAATTGTCTGCACTTGCTATACAGATTTTTTATTTAAGTAATATTTTGATTTTCCAATTATAAACGACATACTAAAGCGTGGACTTATGTATTATTTGAAGAAAGAAGGCAACACACGTATTTCTTAAAATAGTAACACATTTTTTTTAATTGGTTTGAATAGATATTAGTTTACAGCCCTACTGATGATACGGAAATAACACATATATATTTTTTCATTTATAAATTAAAATGTCAGATTTTTATCGAAGGAAACAAATAATCGATAAAGTAGCTAACGCGGACCTTTTTCTTCCATTAAATATCAAGAAATTTTTAACTTCCGACTAGCTTGCTGATTCATCACATGGAAGCTATCGAATTCCACTTGATTATAGTGAGGAAGTTTTCTTCTAAATGTCAAAAGGAAAAGTACTCTCCTATCCTTTAAAACGTGTTTTTAAAGTACAAAGGTCAACATAACTAATGTGAAACACGGTTTAATCGACATCAGCTGAACCATGAACTGATGGATATGCTGATAATTTGGTATACTTTTAAAAAAATAAATATTTATGGCATACGAGTCTTAAAAAAAAATAATTTTGTCATTATTAATGATGACGGGACTAGTTATAGGCATGATAGGGTTGACGTGTACTATTTCTTGTTTTGTCCATTTATGTTCATGTGTCCGTATTGGAAATAGTCTTGTTATATTCATTAGGGTGCAGTGTGCTTTCGTATTTTAGTCCGTTGAACTTTTGAGGTTATTCTGCAATAAAACTCATTTTATATACTTGAAGATCAATGTAGCCTCCAAAAATGAGTTTATATGAACATCAAAATTGTATAATGCAGGTTTTTATTGGCTGTGATAGCCCATATTTCCATACCTATACCAGACATAGGCCAAGAAATTTTGCAACGTTCATTCCCCCTTTTGTATTACACGAACTTTTTAATACAGTTTTACGAAAAGCACACCATTTTGTATTTATTTATATGATAGATCGTGTCAGTCATTTTGGTCTTTTTTTGGATAGTTGTCTCATTGGCAATCATACCACATCTTCTTTTATATATATATATATATATATATATATAAAAGAAGATGTGTGTCTAAGAATATAACTTAAACACGCTAATTAATACATTAAAACGTTGTATTAGATTTTAAATAGAAATACGCAATATTTCGCCAAACAAATTAGCTTCATCAGGCGTGTGCATCTCCCAAGGTGAAATCGGAGGCATGACAAAAACATATTTTTGTAGCTTAATCTACACAAGATATGAGGAAAAGTGTAACATATTTATTGATGTTGCGTAAAATATGTTTGTAGCTACAACTACATAAAGATGGAAATAAACATTTATTGATGTTCGATAAATTGTATGAATTTCTATAAATTAATTTGTATGATTTCAAAATTATGGTTTTGATTTGTTTTTAAATCTTTTTTCGTCTCTCTAATCGGGGTACCTTGCTTTGGTCAGTCAGAGCTAGATATCTATGGTAATCGAGGGACCTTGTTTGTGTCAGTCAGAACTAGAGATCTAAGATGATCAGGGTACCTTGTTTGTGTCAGTCAGAACTAGAGATCTAAGATGATCGGGGGACCTTGTTTGTGTCAGTCAGAGCTAGAGATCTAAGATGATCAGGGTACCTTGTTTGTGTCAGTCAGAACTAGAGATCTAAGATGATCGGGGGACCTTGTTTGTGTCAGTCAGAGCTAGAGATCTAAGATGATCAGGGTACCTTGTTTGTGTCAGTCAGAACTAGAGATCTAAGATGATCGGGGGACCTTGTTTGTGTCAGTCAGAACTAGAGATCTAAGATGATCGGGGGACCTTGTTTGTGTCAGTCAGAACTAGAGATCAAAGATGATCGGGGGACCTTGTTTGTGTCTGTCAGAACTAGAGATCTAAGATGATCGGGGGACCTTGTTTGTGTCTGTCAGAACTAGAGATCTAAGATGATCGGGGTACCTTGTTTGTGTCAGTCAGAACTAAAGATCTAAGATGATCGGGATACCTTTTTTGTGTCAGTCAGAACTAGAGATCTAAGATGATCGGGGGACCTTGTTTGTGTCAGTCAGAACTAAAGATCTAAGATGATCGGGATACCTTGTTTGTGTCAGTCAGAACTAGAGATCAAAGATGATCGGGGGACCTTGTTTGTGTCAGTCAGAACTAGAGATCTAAGATGATCGGGGAACCTTGTTTGTGTCAGTCAGAACTAGAGATCTAAGATGATCGGGGTACCTTGTTTGTGTCAGTCAGAACTAGAGATCTAAGATGATCAGGGTACCTTGCATGTGTCAGTCAGAGCTAGAGATCTAAGATGATCAGGGTACCTTGCATGTGTCAGTCAGAGCTAGATATCTATGATGTCGGGGTACCTTGTTTGTGTCAGTCAGAACTAGAGATCTAAGATGATCGAGGTACCTTGTTTGTGTCAGTCAGAACTAGAGATCAAAGATGATCGGGATACCTTGTTTGTGTCAGTCAGAACTAGAGATCAAAGATGATCGGGATACCTTGTTTGTGTCAGTCAGAACTAGAGATCTAAGATGATCGGGGGACCTTGTTTGTGTCAGTCAGAACTAGAGATCTAAGATGATCGGGGGACCTTGTTTGTGTCAGTCAGAACTAGAGATCTAAGATGATCGGGGTACCTTGTTTGTGTCAGTCAGAACTTGAGATCTAAGATGATCAGGGTACCTTGCATGTGTCAGTCAGAGCTAGAGATCTAAGATGATCAGGGTACCTTGCATGTGTCAGTCAGAGCTAGATATCTATGATGTCGGGGTACCTTGTTTGTGTCAGTCAGAACTAGAGATCTAAGATGATCGAGGTACCTTGTTTGTGTCAGTCAGAGCTAGATATCTATGATGTCGGGGTACCTTGCTTGTGTCAGTCAGAGCTAGATATCTATGATGTCGGGGTACCTTGCTTGTGTCAGTCAGAGCTAGATATCTATGATGTCGGGGTACCTTGCTTGTGCCAGTCAGAGCTAGATATCTATGATGTCGGGGTACCTTGCTTGTGTCAGTCAGAGCTAGATATCTATGATGTCGGGGTACCTTGCTTGTGTCAGTCAGAGCTAGATATCTATGATGTCGGGGTACCTTGCTTGTGTCAGTCAGAGCTAGATATCTATGATGTCGGGGTACCTTGCTTGTGTCAGTCAGAGCTAGATATCTATGATGTCGGGGTACCCTGCTTGTGTCAGTCAGAGCTAGATATCTATGATGTCGGGGTACCTTGCTTGTGTCAGTCAGAGCTAGATATCTATGATGTCGGGGTACCCTGCTTGTGTCAGTCAGAGCTAGAGATCTAAAACAAGTGTCTATGTCATAGTAAACTAAACATAAACACAATTAATTATTAACATGTGACAAGGCACGCTTATAAGATGCACGAGGTGGAAATTCTTTGATGATTAATGTGAGCACACGTTTTAAATAACTGTACTTAATTCAAGCGCTGTTTGAATGTTAGTTTTTCTAATACTGGTTGTTAGTGCTGTGAGATAAGTATGACTTCTTCATATTTCAACATTTTTTGTAAAGATTTTTCATAATGCAATATCAAATTAAATTTTCGTCTTGACAACCATCGATTTATTAAAACATTTCAGACAGATAACACAATAAAATCACGCGCGTTTTTCCGATATCGAGGAAATTTCTGCTTTGTTTGGAAGAGACTTTTTTTTATAATTCTTTTACTATTTAAATAAATGTCAGCATGAACATATTGATTTTTACAGTGTTCATAAAATTATTTCTTTTTATTTAACTGATATAATAAACACTGCTTACTCGTATGAACGTAATCGGAAGAATATATATATAAATATCTAGAAAATGGTGTGTACCTATAGAGCATAGGTTAGAAATTAAATTGATTTGATCATCATAAACTTAAATGGTATCTATTTCGGTATTTATTTATTTGTTATATATTGACATATGTTTTCCTGGATACTTGCTCAAACCAGTGCTAGCTAGGGACATTGAACACTTACATTGTATAAGAGTTTTTGCTCCGTGTTGAATGACTCACTTTCACTTTGAGTTGAAAAATAGCAATAAAAGCGCTGTTCCTGTACTTTTTGTGTGTTTTGCTACATGCACGTACTTATTTTAGTGTAATGTATTTCCTTTCTTTTCCTTTAGCACCTGAGATCATATCTATATTAATACATTTACACAGAAGATCCATGTGCACGATTAGTTCTTTTATGATAAACTTCGTAAACAAAATTTGAAAGCAAAAAAAATAATATAATAAAAAAGAGGATATATAAACAACAAGGCCTAAACCGAACTTTTCAAATTGTCTTGGGTAAACTTTGACTTAAGGAGTTGCAGCCGTTTTTTTTTTTGTCTATTCGATTATTTGTTCGAGTTTCTTGATAATTCCGGCCTATATAATTGCAGGTATAAGAATACACACTTCACTGTTAAAATTAGGTTAAACAATTCCAAAAAATGTATCAAACAAAACATCATAAACTTTGTCCTTTATTCTCAATACAAATTACTGAACCATTTCCTACAAGTTTTCTAAAAATAAAGTAACCATTATGTGGGATACATGTATGTAGTATTTTGTAATGGAAATTATTTTCATTGCCAAAGTCGAAAGAAAATGGAAAACAACATGGATCGCTGCCAAAAGGATTATCAATTGAGTAAAAAATCTTGGCAACACTAGCTATTCGGTAACATGATGTGTTTTGTATGTTATTCTGCCATTCGGTAACATGATGTGTTTTGTATGTTATTCTGCCATTCGGTAACATGATGTGTTTTGTATGTTATTCTGCCATTCGGTAACATGATGTGTTTTGTATGTTATTCTGCCATTCGGTAACATGATGTGTTTTGTATGTTATTATGCCATATTTCTTATTTCTGCATCTTGTTTGCCTCATTGTCTTCATGCACTTTCTCTTGTAATAATAAGTTAGTTTGTATATTTTATAATACAACAATGTGTTTCTAAATGGAAATTAATTATGTATGTATATATATATTTACATTCCTGAAATATTTTATAAATGACGACATCTTGGATCTAGAAATTCATATAAATGTAAACAACGCCAAGTGTATCCACCGTTTGTATTAATACACTTTTTTGAATAATAGAAAATGAACAAAAACAAATGTTCTTTACATTAAAAAAAGTGTTTCAAATCAAAATTTTTTCATCAGAAATATACAAACCTCGATAACCGACTGAGAATTCACATAATGTTATATGCAAGCGGGGCATTATTTGTGTCCCATGAACACATACCTCATTTATTTTGCTCTTTAATCGAGTAGCGTCCCTTTGACACATCCTATTTTTGCCCATGATCGGAACTGATTCCAAATATAGGATACATGCATGCTAGTTGAAAGTGTTCTCAACGGTGTATATGCACGAAGAACACCATTACAACTTATGTACACAAAGGTTCAAAAAGGTTTTATAAATAATTCTAATGTATTAATGAATTATGCAGCACGATCTGTTAATGCGGGAATTACACATTGCCGATTATTGTTCCCGTTTGAGATCAGACAGCGACAGGACATGAAAAGTGAATTTAAAAAGTACTATCCTCAATTATCTGAAATGTCCTATCATTGTATGAACGCAGTCGTTTAAGTTCGTAACAGACTCCTACGAGTCGGGAATGGTCCAGATAGTTCGGCGAAGCACCCCGACATTTAGGTGCGTCCCGTAACCTTCGGGGAAACTCAACCGATTTGGTCTAGTCAGATTACAAGCGTGACTATGTCGTGACAGATTCTGCTGTATCCAATCAAAATCCTAACAGTGTTTTCTGGATAGTGTCCTGTGGAACGGGAATGATCTAGAGAAAATTTTCATTGCCGTTTTTCTGCCGATTGAGTCCAGATTGCATCCAGATCTTGTCGATTGCGAACCGTCTTTGCCGAAACTGTTCCGGAACAGTCCCGTTATTAATACGAAATTCGTCAATGATACCCACGTCAGATTCCCAACAATTACAGAATACAATACGACTGAGACCAGACAAAGCCGTTTGCTATGCGATAGAGCGGACCGTGATAGGATTACATTCCTACAGAACCTGATCATCCCGAGAATGTCGACAGTTTTCGAACGGATAACTTCTGTCAGCGTCGGTTCACTGTCTGGTCACTGTCTGATCTCTGTCGGATTACATTCGGTAGAATCAGGACTCAGTCGAATTTTACTATGCGAAAGATACAAATCGGATAAGAAGCAGATTGAGAACGGGATTATCGGGACAAATTCGCTTTGAAACGGTTGAATATCCTCGCTTCCTGAACAAAATCTGATTGTTGTCGTGATAAATTTTTTTTTAATAACTTTTTATTAAAGTTTGAATTTCCATCCATGATTCACAAGAACTTGATCAGACTTTTGACAAATTTTAATCGTGAATGGTCCTGTCAAGGACGGCAGTAAAAATCGTGAATGTGTGACTCCAGCTTAAAGAGTTTTCACCTTGAATATTCACTTTTTCTATAAATAGGTAAAGAAATAATCGTTACATTTTTTCACACCCTGGTCAACCCATTGTTATGCAACAAACTCGATCCATCAAGTTAAAGAACTTAAGTTTGCCTCAACCAAATGTTATGAATCTTATGCACAATGCTTATTACACAGATCAAATTTAATTTTGCTGGCGTGATTTTTACCGTTTTAGAGTTATTCTCTTTTATGAATTTTATGAATGGAAAAATAGCTTAAATTTGTGTTGTCGTTCATTAAGTTTTCATCAATCAAATGTCAATGCTGATTACCACAAACATCAGATCAAGGTCGAATTTGGGTAGTGTCACTTTTACCGTTCTTCAGTTATTTCCCTTAATAATGTTATAGACTAGATGGGGCATCATCTTTTCCCCATGTATACATTCCTTCTTTGCTCTTTGGTCAAGTAGTATCTCTTTGAAACATTCAATTCGTCATTCTTTTACCCATGATCTGCACTGAATCCAAATATAATATATATGCATGCCAGTTGAAAGTATATATTCAAAGGCATGCATTCATACGCAAATCACCATTGCAAACTTATGTCATGTTGATATAAAATCAAGTCATATGAAACCTCAAATAAAAGAAAAATGATGCATATAGTTTTTTTATAACTAAATGGATAGGTTTCATTATAAAACTTATGGACATATACATTTTTCTTAAGAAAATTCTTTAACTTGTCCATATTTAGAAGAAGGTTTTTTTATTGCCTGCTTCCAGGAAGCAATTCGCTGACATATTTTCCGTATGCAAGTGATCCTATCGTGACCCTTCTCGTAAAAATCAGGTGATGACAATACGCATGGATCTGTCATTGAAATATACTATTATCTGATTATACATGATATACACGTGCTCAATATCCATGCTTCTTTATTGATTGTTTACTATAAGGTGACAATCGGTAAAATTCGGTTTCAAACACGACGAATAATTAACTGCCATATTTTTCACAACATAACAGACAGAGAGGAAAAACAATTGACAATTAAACGATATATTTGCGTAAGAAATGATATAGGCGTGCACAGAAGACTAAGTTTAGTCATGCATTGGTTCAAGAGTTGGATACACATTTTCACCAGTCACTCGTTTCATATGACTTTTAACATTGGTTGAGTATCCCCGGTATCATAAATTGGTTTTATTTTGTTTAGGTATCACCGCTTGTGTTATATCTGCTTGCGAGGGTACCACAGTAAAAATATGGTTTGATTTAAATGATATATATTTGGCACAGTAATCAATTCTTACCGATTTTGTTATTTTTAAACTTATTTCATGCAAGGTCATGTAAGTCCAAGGAGTTTTAATATTTTAATATGATTAATGATTAAAGATCATTAAAATATAAGATATATGGTCATTATAGTTCAAAAAGTATATAAATAATTCATATGTATTAACGAATTATGCAGCACAAACTGTTAATGAGTTTTTCACCTTGAATATTGTTTTCATAAAAGATATAGAATATAACCGTTACATATTTTCACACCCTGGTCAAAACATTGTTTTGCTATAAACTCAATAGATCAAATGAAAGAATTTGACTATCCTTTCAAAACAACATATCATTATTACTATTAGAATGTGTCCTGTTCCCGATTATGACATATTGACAACGTGTGAACTCGCATGTCGGGTTTTTAATGCATAGCAGGATATACTAACTAATCGACCAGCATATATCCCGAATGCTGTCTGTCAGCAACTTCAACATAATTTTTTAAGAAAGGACTATATCAATAACTTTGAATGATTAAGAAATAAATCTAAATGTTTACTTCAAAATGGAAAAAGGAGGAGGGGTTCATATGTACTATTACTTAGGGGCATCCAAGTGTATCTTGTTCACACGTACCTGTATACCTTTTATACTATGATTTGTGTCGTCTTAATTGTCTTCTGTTACCTAATCAAACATCGACTTCGAACTTCTTTTAAACTGACTTTTACTTTGCATATTGCTGTGCGTTTGTTTAATCCACATTGTCTAGATGTATAGAGGGTATTGGAGACTTCACATCACATGTTTAATTCAGCTGCTTCTTTGCACCAATTGTTTGTTTCGTACTTAAGTGTGTCGTCCATTTTGCTGCTTTAATATACCTTAATGTTTTGGGGCGCTATGAAGCACGCTATGGATGTGGCAGAGGCGGATTTAGGGCCCCCCCCTTTTTGGGGAAAAAATTGGTTGCTTATATAGGGAATCACTGACGCGTGACTGGAGCGGGCCCCCACTTAGGTCAGTCAGTGGGCCCCCACTTATGAAAATTTCTGGATCCGCCACTGTGTGGGATTTTCTCGCTGCGTTAAAGATCGCTGTGACCGGCTGTCAACGTATAATTTGTTCCTAATAATATTTGTTCCTGAAGGAAACAATATTATAATAATATTTGTTCTGCGGAAATTATGATATGGAATATTTTTTCCTTCTGCATTATATTTGTTCCACTGATATGATAGGAACTTATCTTATATGTTGATGAGTATAACAAATGTTTCTATTATGCTGAAGTTTAGTTTACACCTGATTGATTATTATATAAATCAAAACAGATTTTAAATGCTGATTATATTCTAAACCAAAACAGATTAAATGCTAATTATTTGATTATTATGTAAAAATAAAAGTGTTGATATGAGCAAGGAGGTTATATTAGAAGGAGAGAGGACGAAAGACGATAATTACACATAAAATGTTACCGACTTTTCTGTCAGTGGGTGTTAATTTGTTGAGATCGACTCTGACACAGAGGGAGATTTTGTCCTAATTACATACCTGAGTAGGAACGGAAATACCCGAGGTGTCATAAACTAACCGGATATACAATTATTGAAATGTTAATCAGATTTTTTTTTTGTGATATTTTTTATTAAGTAATTAAAAATTAAAATTTTATGTTAAAAGTAAACTTTAATATAAAATTCAAATTGTAATACCAGTCATAAGACAAAATTTCCACCATAATATTTATTCCAAAGATAATTTATCATGTAATAAAACTTCCTTTTGGAATTTGTTTTATGTGATAAAAATTCTGACTCATCGGTCCTTTTATTATGCTGATGGAATAAATATCACATAACAATATTTCCAATTGGAACTTTTGTTACACAATAAAATATCTTTGGAATAAATATTATGACGGAACTTATGTTCTGTGACAGGGCTGGTTTTATACCTCTTTGTCTGGCCGTACGTCTCAAAATTGGTTTCAGTGCTCAAACATTAGTATGTCACGAAACTTATACACAATGCATTTTAGTACAAAACACAGATAAAATTTGTTTTTCTGAGGCGTCACTTTTACCGTTCTAAAGTTATGCTCCTTACTAATGGACTGATTCCTGAGTTTTTCCTTACTGTACTCTGCCTCAACCAAATGTAATGAATCTAATGCACAATGCGTATTACCACAACACACTGAACAAGTACGAATTTGGATAGCGCCACTTTTACTGTTCTTGAGATATGTCCCTTAATAATGTTATATGAAAGAGGATTTTATCTCTGTCCGATGGACATATTCTCCATTTTTATTAGCTCTTTAGTCGAGATGTTGTCTCTTTGAAAATTTCAATTATTTATTTTTTTACCCATGATCGGTTCTGAAGCCAAAGTATACATACATGAAAGTGAACTCAAAATCGTACATGCATGAAGAACACCATTGCACATTTATAAAATTGAGAAAATGGAAATATGTCAAAGAAACAACAACCCTACCAAAAGCAAATAACAGCCAAAGGCAACCAACGGGTCTTTAAAGTAGCGAGAAAACCCCGCTATCGGTGGTGGGCCTCAGCTGGCCCATAAATAAAAATGTGTACTAGTTCAGGGAAAATGGGCGTCATACTTAACTCCAAAACATATCAACTAAGGACAGGCGCATACATTCGGTGGGGTTAAACATGCTCTGTGAGATCTCAACCCTACTCATATACCTCTAGCCAATGTAGAATAAACAAACACACATCAATAGGCAAAGTAAAACTCAGTTTCAAAAGAAGTCCGAGTCCGGTAACATCTCAACCCTGCTCATATACCTCTAGCCAATGTAGAATAAACAAGCACACATCAATAGGCAAAGTAAAACTCAGTTTCAAAAGAAGTCCGAGTCCGGTAACATCTCAACCCTGCTCATATACCTCTAGCCAATGTAGAATAAACAAACACACATCAATAGGCAAAGTGAAACTCAGTTTCAAAAGAAGTCCGAGTCCGGTAACAAAAGAGAATAAGGAAAATGACATTAATACACAAATAAGCAAAGGACTACTAGCAGTTAAACACATGCGAGCTACAAAACTCAATTAATTTGATAGAAAGATTAGTTCTTCATCGATATAAATTGAACATTGGTTGAGTATTCCGGATTTCATAAATTGCTTTTATTTGGTTCAGATACCACTGTGTAACATAAGTTTGCTAGGGAACCATTAACCAGTGATACGGTAAATAATGGCTCGACTAGATTGTATGTATTTGTCACATTCATCAATTCTTACCTATTTTGTTATTTTTAAATTTATGTCCTGCAAGTTCATGTAAGGCCAAGGAATTATCTATTTAAATACGATTACAGATTAAAATATAAGACATATGTACACAATAGTTCAAAAACGTTTTATAAATAATTTATTATAACTATTTTGATCTTAGCGTCACTGATGAGTCTTATGAAGAAGAAACGCGCGTCTGGCGTATTAAATTATAATCCTGGTACCTTTGATAACTAATTATGTATATATTAACGAATTATGCAGTACGAACTTTTAAATCAGTTTTCACTTTGAACATTGTTTTTTTATAAACAGGTAAGGGAAATTATAGTTACATATTTACACACTCTTAAGGCAAAATTTCAGGGCTTTTGTCAGAATGTGTCCTATTTTGACTTAGTTTGGATTCTCATGATGAGTTCGCATGTCGGGTAATGAAGTCCAATGAATGCATAGCAGGAGGCTGTTACTATATCGAAACATCCAGTCTCACTCCTTTTTGTAGTTCATGCGATTCCCTCAGTTTTCATCACTGGTACATATCGATCAGTAAATATCACAACTGCTGTCTGTCAGCAACATTCACATATTCCTAGTGAAAACAATATAAATAACTTCTATGAAAGTTAATCTATATTTTTTTACTACAAAAAGAGGAGGAGGGATAATATTATATATGCTCATTCGAGGTACCCCCACTTAAAGAGTCCCTAGTGTATCATTTCCAAACATACCTACATGCCTTTTATAACTTGATTTGTGTCGTCTGGATGGAGAGCATTGAGGACCAAATATTCCTAAAAGTTTTGCCAAATACAGCTAAGGTAAACTTTTCCTGAAGTAGAAAAGCCTTGATTTTTAAAAAATTCAAAGTTTTGTTAACAGTTAATTTATAATTATGAACAATGATAACTCAAGTCAACACAATGCATACCTACTAGAACACAATGCATATTGCTATGAGTTTGTTTATTCCCCTTTGGGTAGAAGTATAGAGGGCGGATTGAGATCTCATAAAACATGTGGCGTACATTTTGATGAAATAGTATACATTATAGTTGACCAGCCAGCTTAATTCTGCTTCCGGTTGCGGGATTTTCTCTCTGCGTGCTTTTAAATCCTATTGGTTGACTTTGGCTGTGTTTTTTGGTTGCTTTTTGGTCGAGTTGTTGTCCCTTTGACATACACATTCTCTCCAGCTCAATGGATATTTAATTTAGATTTGGTCATTTGCAATCCAATTGTCAATTTTTATCGCCAAATGCTATTTATTCTAGATCTACATACAATGATTATTACCACTTACTAAACACACATCGAGTTTGAATTTGGGTAGAGTCTTTTACCTTTCTAGCGATATGATCCTTTGAAAATGGTTTCCGTTCTTTAACATAAGTTTGCCTTAACCAAATGTAATGAAACTTATACAAGTTGCTTAATATTAACACAAAACTCTGATCACGTACGAATTTGGGTAGCGTAACCTTGGCTTGCGTTATGTTCCTTTAAAATAATATATGCAAACGGGGCCATCATCTATGTTCAATGGTATCATTCCCTATTTATTTTAAATTTATATACTTGATTTAAGTAATAACGTTCAGGGTTTCGATTTCTGTATTTCATGCGGTTTAAAATACACATGTGTTCCTCACTGGAAGTAAAACTGAGTAATCTACAATGTATGATTGCCTTTTAATATTATAACTTTATTTTGCATTGCTCTTTTGAGGAATGAATTACATTAACAAACTTTAAATATATTTACATCTGTTTCAACATTCCTCAGTTTTGTATTGAAAACATTTACACTCAATATCTGACTAATACATGCAACATCAGCAGACATTTGAATAATATACAAACTTTAGTTGTTTTGCATAGCTGACTGCACGGTCTGTATGTTTGCTATCACAGGTAATTGTTTTTTTTTTTCAAGTGCGTGCTGATGTTATTTATATCATATAGGAATATAATCGTCGTGTGCACTGAAATCGACGGTACGCTTCTCTAAACTCCATCAAGAGTTCATCTCGTGTATTTGACGATTCTGCATAATAAAAGTGCATCTAGGGATCGACTTGTGGAATGCACTATGTTATAATCAATGCATACTATATCTATAATATTTAGGGAACTATTTTATCACATGTCTAGATGTTAGACAAAATGTTAATTAATGTATGTAATAACAATGATAATTGAAATGATTTTGTGGTTCTGATCCTACCTGGAATTAAATGTATATGATTTTTATAGAATGAAGATAATAACATCTGTTTGAACTTTTTTTATAATGTTTCATTTTAGTTTATAAAAATGTTTTTCTGTTACAAATCATGATGTATTGTTTTATGTGTACATGATATGCTGCCCATCAAGGGCCCTTAACTGGAATAATAAATATTCTTATTCTTATATCAGCATTTGTTAGATTTCTTTTTGTTGAGTAAGACTAAATCGTTTCGCATGAGATACAGATGTAGAATATATTACTCAAATGATTTTTAAATAAAATGTTTTTAATTTTTTATTGTAATCTTCTTAAACTTTACTCATTATAATTTAAGGTCTAAGTACCACACATTTACATATTTTAAACAGTTCAATAAATAAACTGAAAGCACTACATTTTTACATTGAAATATTTTAAACTATGACCCCTTTTCATTAGCTTGTGTATTGTAAAACTTTCAAAGGGTGTGCATATGCATGTATACAGATACTGAATGAAAGAGACTTACCATTTTGTACATATATCTAAAATTGAGTTAGGTGTATTTTGAATTTAGATCGATATTTGTGCATGTTTTTGTCTAACATTAATATTAAAAAAAAAAAAAAACATTTTGCAGTGATCCTTTATCGAATAAGTACCAAATTATCAAATATTTATCAAATATCAAAGAACGAGGGGTAAAGGAAGTGGATTTTCTACAAAATGTCTATATCTTATGTCAAGCATAAGTACCCAATATGTGTCTCTGAAGTGTAATTGAAATCATATTGAACTGGAAGGTCTAATAATTATAATAAAAGGTAGTTCATACAATGAACAACCAAAGGATTGGTAATCATTTACACATTTTCATCTCCATCTCAGAGTCCCCTATGCTTGGTAATTTTCGATGTTATGTTGCACATAAGAATAACTTGTGGTTTATAACTGTATGATAAGGACATCATGAAAGGTTCAAGTCGTAAATGAACAGGTGTAAAATATTTAAAAAAAAAGTAAAATGCATGCACTTTTGTGAATGTGTCAATGGTATACTTAATTGAATTGAATATTAAATTGAAGAAGATGAAAACCGCCCGAGAGATTTTTATTTGACCCTGTGAGCTAGAAAACGGGGAGGTGGATATATATATATATATATAATGGAAACACAAAGTTCATGGTCAAATGGAATGAGAAAGGGGGTAGGCATACTATCAATAATAACCTTGTAACCTTACTGTTTACACACCAATATGACTGATCAGAAGGACAATGAACTAAATTCTTAGGAATAACATTCATCCCACTACTTGGCAATTAATCAAACATGCCAAACAACAAATACCCCATAAACATGTTGTTGTTATGAATGAAATTCCTATAACTTCTGAACTTTTGATAATAAGGATTTTAACCTGAACAATAAGTTTTTAATTAAGTAAGTAAGCTTACACGATAACCGTAGATACGATATTAAACTTTAAATGTTATAATATATAAGGTTGTGTTTACTATAATTTATGGTAAATCTTTTTTTGTCTTAAGATTGAATGTTAATTTGCATATTTGATTAAACGAACTTGATTTATATCTTCAAATATTTGATTTGCTGTGGTATGCGAATGTAAAACATTCACGATATTTTCATATTTCAAATTCCAATAATAGATTTTAAGTAAACAAACTGCTTATTTCTGACAATGGAAGATATTTTAACACAAAATACTCACCAGAGTATGCATTGAGGATGCTTATAATAATTTCATTTTTAACAATCAATATATATTTAAGACATAGTATCTAATTTATTGTGTAGAAAGAGCAATACAGTTTGCTAGGTCTTCTATAAAATCGATAGCAGCTTTGTGCTCCATATCACTATTAAAGAAACAGTTTGTAACTATTGGCTAATTACTAAATCATGGTTTGAATAGGTAACAAAAGGATTATTGAATATCATATTCTAGACAGTTTTGATTACATATCTAAAATAAGTAACACATAAATCATAATTAATTAAGCTAACAAAAAAAAAATCAACTGTATGCATGCATCAATTTAAGTGCACATTTAAATAAGCTGTGATACCAACGTGTTTGGAATGAGGGAAATTAATGTGGCCATTGGGATGACAATATCTTGTGTAGCGATTCTTGTACTAAACTGGCACATACCTGTATTTTCCGGATAAAGCTAGTATCTGATAAGAGAGTGTTAGTACAAGTATAGGGACATTTAGATGTTGATTCGCATTCTTGTAAAAAAAGATGTTGGTATAATCTCTGAATTTGTCATAAAATCAGAATTTTATTGAAACAGTTCCACACTCCTAGTCTTTATGTTTTTTTTTTTGACAGATTAAAATACCAGAATGTCAAGTAATAGCAGTTCTAAAGATGACGACTCTGTTATTATGGAAAAGATGGAACAAGCACCTGTTCCTAAAACGAAAGCTCGTGATGGTTGGCAAGGAAGAATGGATTTTATCCTGACTTGCATCGGGTATGCAGTGGGATTAGGAAATATCTGGAGATTCCCGTATCTATGTTATAAAAGTGGAGGAGGTTAGTGATTAACAATTTCCAGCATTGTATTGTCTTATTCACAACAATTATGTATTTGAAATTGTCTTGTATACAAAAGAAGATTCAAAAAGTCATTGCATGGCCGGATACAAGAAACAAAATATCTATCAAAATTATTTTAGTAATTGTCAGTTGAAATGAATTGATTGACAAGTTACATGTCATGTTCATAAATTTGTAAGTAGTCGGTTCATTTTTGTCGAGCCTGCAACTTTTGTTGCAGAAAGCTCGACATAGGGATAGTGATCCGGCGTCGGCTACGGCGGCGGCGGCGGTGTTAGCTCACTTCTTAAAAGCTATATATTTTAGAAGGTGGAAGACCTGGATGCTTCATATTTTGTATATAGATGCCTCATGTTACGAAGTTTCCGTCAGTCACATGTCCATTGTCCTTGACCTCATTTTCATGGTTCAGTGACCACTTGAAAAAAATGTTCAGATTTTTTGTAATGTTAAATTCTCTCTTACTGTAAGTAATAGGATAACTATATTTAGTATGTGCGTACCTTGCAAGGTCTTCATGCCCGTCAGACAGTTTTCACTTGACCTCGACCTCATTTCATGGATCAGTGAACAAGGTTAAGTTTTGGTGGTCAAGTCCATATCTCAGATACTATAAGCAATAGGTCTAGTATATTCGGTGTATGGAAGGACTGTAAGGTGTACATGTCCAACTGGCAGGTGTCATCTGACCTTGACCTCATTTTCATGGTTCAGTGGTTATAGTTCAGTTTTTGTGTTTTGGTCTGTTTTTCTCATACTTTATGCAATAGGTTTACTATATTTGTTGTATGGAATGATTGTAAGGTGTACATGTCTAGCGGGCAGATGTCATCTGACCTTGACCTCATTTTCATGGTTCAGTGGTCAAAGTTAAGTTTTTGAGTTTTGGTCTTTTTATCTAATACTATATCTCATAGGTCAACTATATTTGGTGTAGGGAAATATTTTATGATCTATATGTCAGTCGTGCAGGTTTTATTTGACCTTGACCTGGTTTTCACGGTTCATTGCTCAGTGTTAAGTTTTTGTGTTTTGGTCTATTTTCTTAAACTATAAGCAATAGGTCAACTATATTTGTTGTATGGAAGCATTGTTAGCTGTACATGTCTGCCTGGCATATGGTTCAACTGACCTTGACCTCATTTTCATGGTTCATGTTAAGTTTATGTGACAGTCGTAATAAAGCTTTATATTTAGGAGTATCAACATAATATCAATGATTAGTAAAGAAGGCGAGACATTTCAGTGTGTGCACTCTTGTTATTGTGTTTTGTAAACATTCATTAATAGTTATATCATCAGGACGCGGTGTGTCAGTGTAAGATCACCCCGACGGCCGGAGGCCAGAGGGTGATCTAACACTGACACACCAAGTCCGAATGGGATAACTATTTTACATCCCAGCTGTTTAAGATTAGACGAAAAACCATTTTCAATTCATAAAATCTAGTTTAGAACGCCACAAAACCATTATAATATACTTTATATACATGTATTACTATATGATGTATACCCTTTATGACCCCCGAACACGATGAGTAGATATCAAACAATGTCAACTCGCCCCACTGGCCAATCGGCCAACACTATATCGCCACTTTATAAAACAAATCACCCACTCTTGTTTACCGACTCGCCCAACTTTTGAAAAAGTGTAAAATCAAATTAAACAATCAGTCTGACAACTCATTTATTAACGAAAAAAGTTTAAATCCCACTGAATAAAGGACTGCCAACTCGCCCCAGTTATTAAATTATCTTGCTTCCTTTAAGTATGTTAAATTAATGATAATTCGTATCCAGTCATCCTGGTGTAGTGGTATGCGTCGTGGCTTGATATGCTAAAGGTCTTGAGTTCGAATCCCAGCATATACACTGGATGTTTTCTACGTGAATTTTGATATATAGTCTTTTCCGTATAATTAATTATAAGTTTTAAAGTGGATTTGAAATTCCCGTCAAAATGTTACAGAGCAAAGGAATGCATGCATAACAAAGAAACTCAAACTGGTGTGATCTGGTAGGGGTGATCCGGCTCAGATCACCCCTGTTAGAACAAAGGAGCTGGGATGTAAAGTTATTTATAATGTACATTTTAGACACGCCATTATTAGTTGATTAATTTTGTTCTTTGTTCTTATGTTGAATAACGCATAATCTATGACTTAATTAATTCGAGGAAGGTCTTATAGTGGGTGGAATTTGGCAAAGATAGACGAAATATATTAAATAGAGATTCATAAGTTGAAAATAAACTGCAAACACCATTGAAAAACAAGAAAAAGACAAAAGGACACGCAATAGTATGCAAAACACAACATAGAAAAAAAGACTACACAACACGAACCCCACCAAAAACCAGGATATCTCAGGTGGAAGGTTTAACAGATCCTGCTCCTCATGTGATACCCGTCGTGTTGCTCATTTAAGTACAAAACCATTGATTAGTTTAATTTGTTAGTCAAATTCCGGGTTAAGGAGGACGTGATTATGGTAACGACAAATTTGACATACCCGTCCAGATATTCCATAACGGTCAATCATCTCGTGATGACGTCCCTGAAATGAAATTTTCCGAAGGGATGATTTCAACACACAAAGCTCTTGGTTTGATAGCTTCCTTGAAAGCAGCACCCCCCTGTCAAGAAAATTATGATGGGAAATGCAAGCCCTTGGATATCTTATAAACTGGATGATATATACTCCATATTCACAGTTTTGATATGAGCGTCACTGATGAGTTTTATGTAGACGAAACACGCACCTGGCGTACTAAATTATAATCATGGTACTTTTGATAACTATTTTGGCTCTGAAAAAAACTTTCTATTGTTTTTTTCTATTCAAAACAACACTAACATTTGATTTTCATTCGCATAAATCTGACAACATCAGTACTAGTATCTTTTGTTTTTGTGTCATTGGTTAGCTGACTCCTTGATTAAACTCTGTACCTTACTGTTTTTTTTTTTTGATTATTTCTATATATGTTCAGGAGCTTAGACTGAACGGTCAATGTTCTTTTGTTCAGGTAAAATAGTAATGCGTAATATGTATGTTATTTACTGCCGTTAAAAACGTACGTTATAAGGCGAACATGTTTAGTAAATGCATGTAATATGGTAACATGTATAAACCATGCGTAAAAAACAGACTTTGGAAATGTCCAAAATATAAAAGCACATATAAATATGTTTTAATCTTTATACTAAATACTTTATCATTATATTTCAGGTGCTTTTTTCATTCCATATATAATATTTTTACTTCTTTGCGGATTCCCGCTATTCTTTATGGAAGTAGCCTTTGGACAGTTTTCTAGTCTTAGTCCTGTAACAATATGGCGGATTTGTCCACTGTTTAAAGGTATGATATTAGTCTAAGCGTTCTCAAAACAATGTCTCTTAAACAAGAATGAAATAATCTAAAAGATTCAAGGTTGATGATCTATTTGCACTCTACTTGTTATTGACTGACATATTAACTTATGTACACCATTTCTCACCTGACAACTTACTTGTCTTGTAATGTAGTGGCAATGACACTTGCTGCTTGATTTGACCACGCAATCGCATGGCAAAATGATGTTAACTGAAGACCGTACTTTGATAATGATTAACTTTTGCAACTTATGACTTGGATGGAAAGTTGTCTAATTAGCACTCATACCTCATCTTCTTATATCTATTGAGGGTGTTATCCAGAATGGGTGTATCTACTGTGAACCAACTAATTTTCGCGAGCGATTTATTTTCGAGTCGATCGCGAGTTCAAAAATAATGCGAATATAAATCGTCCCGAAAACGTAAAACTACATATGAATCATGTGTTGCTTAAATTAATCAGTTGGAAGGCCGAATAATATACAAATGTGAAAAGCTTTAAAACGAAATTTCAAAAAAGATGTGACATATACGTCTAAGACAAGCTAAGCTTTAATGTGGAAATTAATCTTGAAATGTTTACGGGGTCGCATTATCTACAAATGCAAGAATAAGATCATAATGACGTAACAAATATGTCATAACTTTTTACATATCTCAAATGAGGCAAAAAGTTGTTTGAAAATGAAATTAAAACCTCCAAAATTTTTAGGGAATAATATGATTAAACGTCGAGGAGTTAGACCAAACGTAAATTAATATGCTTTTATTACGATTAATATTGTAATCTTTTTATGGTTCTGGTCCTGCCTGGAATAAAATGTTCATGATTACGTACGATAAGGAGATATATGTAATTTTTGATAATATAAATATTTAATATGTCTTTTCAAAGTTAAAATGTTTTACAAAATCATTGTATATTGTGTAGTGTATGTAACTGTCATGTTGGCCCTCAAATGCTTTTTATTGGAACAATACAGGGTCTTATTAATATTTTTATTCTATGCATGAACGCAAAAGACATTACAGAATAGTTTCATGCTTCCAAAGCGCTTTTCTGGATTTACCTTCATCAGGAACGATCAGAACTGTATAAATTTAAAACCTAGGATGTATAAGAACCGAGACAGTGGAAGTGCTATTTTATCAAAAAGGTCCTAGAAATATTAGTAACCAAATCCATTACAAGGCAACATTGCCTTACCTTAGTTTCTTTCTATTTTCAAATTCAAAACAGACGATTCTAGAAAGGTTTGTTATAGATCAATTCGGTACCGACTACTGAGCTGATTGAACCTTTGATAGAGAACTGGCAGAGGTATCAAAACAGTGTTGTTAAGGTATGTTATGTAACAGAATGAACTTTCTTTTTATTGTGTTATGTTCTCCACTTAATTATTCTTCGCTTTCGTTTAATTAACTTTCATTTCATATACTTTCCTTTTTATAATTTAAATAGGTGTTGGAATGGGTATGGTCATAGTTTCAGCAATTGTTTGTATCTATTATAATGTGATAGTTGCCTGGACGATTTATTATTTGTTCATGTCGTTCAGAAGTGTACTGCCATGGAGTCATTGTCACAATTCCTGGAACGATGAAAGATGTGTTGATGGGCTTGAAGGCACATTAAATAAAACAATATCGAATTTCACAAGTTCCAATCTTACAAAAGTTACAGCCAGTGAACAGTTCTGGGAGTAAGTATATCAGTTGTAGTGTCAAGATTTATTGTCTTATTCGAAATATTCAAGATGTTAATTTGTTTTTGGTGAAGACAGGCTTCGAGTTTTATATTTTTCTGGTGAATGTTTACTTATTTTTCAACATATTCTTCAATTTAATTATGAAAGCACAATACATTTACTGATATTAAATGGATTTTCGAATTTTTGAATTTGAAAGAACTATTAAGTATTTAGATAATACTGATGAAAATATGTTTTATAGGAATCACGTACTTAATTTAACTGACGGTATTGAAGATAGTGGGAGTTTAAGATGGCAGCTCTTTATTTGTTTGTCTCTAGCATGGCTATGTGTGTTCTTATGCCTGTTCAAGGGTGTTAAAGTTCTTGGAAAGGTAAGAAATATATTTATATAAATAATAACAAATGAATAATAGACTCTTTTCTTAACAAGTGGAACAAACAAATTTATACTATCTGAGAATCTGGGTGTCCGACAGAAAAACCTGTACGATGAATTATTATTTACGGGTTTTGAATTTTTCAAGACCGAATTTATCATTGATTTATTCAGTCCATAACAACCTTTAACTTTTCTTATTAAGAGAACATTATTCATTCAGATGTAACAAATTCACTGATAAGGAATGAAATTATCGACAATTTATATAAAATGTAACAAATCACTAATTTTAGATTGTTTTATAATTATTAGTCCCCTACCAACGAGGTTTGCATTCTGTCTGTCTGTCTGTCTGTGTCCTTTTGTCAGTCCGGCAAACCAGTTTTACACCGTTTTCCATCGTGCTTGACGATACTGATTATTTGATATATTGTTTTATCATGACAAGTTACAGATCAGTTTCGAATTTTGTTCCGGTCTAATAACTTTGTGCAGAGTGATGGTCAGTTTTCCACACTTGTTTACGTCATGCTGGAAGATATTGACTTAATATTTGTAATATAGTTTACACCATAACAAGTTATGGATCAAATTACTTAGCATTTTGTTCCAGTACAATTATTTTTAACCAGTAGGGGTCTATGTATTGCCGTACAATACTCGCAGAAGGCTTGTTTTTTTTAATTTTTTTTTAATTTTTGGTTTTCAAATTGTTCTTCAATTCGTATTTGATTCAACATTTCAACTGTTTTATTTCGAGGGTTACTGATGAAGCTGAGTTATACGAAACACTCGTCTGACATTCACATAATATTGGTATCTTTCATGAGTTTTTACCGTATACATAAATTTTAATTGTATTTGATGCAATAAAATTAATTAGTTTTCAATTAGGAAAGGTTATGTCATTCATGGAACAATGTATATATATATATATATATATATATATGTGTGTGTGTATAGCAGATGATCATTGTTTTGGCAGATAAACTTATTTTTATGCCAACTGTCATGTAGTCATTTATTTCGGCAGATGAACCTTTCCATCAGTTTGAATTCATCATGTATCAAAATATACTTTGTATCTATTGTAGTTACATTATCATTATGTCATAAAAGTATAAGTAATAACACAATCCTATCAGTAGTATGTGATATTAAAGACTAAGTTGGAAAAATGATAATTTCTTGTGTGAACAGATGTGACATTAAGTTTTCATATAAATGCTTAACGTGCGAGTCATTTGTAATGCTTTTCTTGTTTCTGTCAATGTTTCAGGTTGTATATCCTATGTTTAACATGATAATACAAAAAGACAGTGACAATGTTTAACAACTTAATCAATTCAGGCATTGTTTAAATTCACACTTTTTTCACACTGAAAATTTCAACTCAAGTTTTCCATCAACATTCGTGATTGTGTTCTACTATTGTTTTTGGTTTGTAATTGTAATGGTCATAGTCTCTTTTTGGCAATAAATGATATGATAGATTGATTTACTGAAGTTCTTTACACAGTTTTATTGAAAATGTATAAATGACACAATAATACATGTAGTGGTTATTGATTGTAAGAAAGAAAAACTGATATCGAAGCTAATAGTTGTCTTGTCCTTAATTAAAGGGAGTAGTCCCCCCCCCCCCCCCATGGATAATGATTTCCTAGCAAGTATAATATATGAGGACGATAATAAAAGTGTTGACCTTCCAACTTTTCTAATTTGAGGGCCATTGTTATGATAATCATCTGGCTAAAGTAAGGGTTATGGTCGTATAGCGTCTTAAATTTTTAGCTCGAGATCTTTGGAGACTATTATTTCACCAACTGTTCAAATCTTACTGATAAAATAATTATTCTTATTGGTTTGCATAAATGATCAACAAACAATGATCATTCATGCCGTCGCTTATCATCACATAATTTTAAACCAATTTGTTTATTTTTATTTAATTTTGTTTCATTTTTATTCAAAATTTGATCTTTGTAGCCCCATTCTTATGACACAATGTTATTCTAAGTAAAATATATTTTGAATTTGACAGATTCTATGTGTGCCTTTAAAAAAAAATCACATAACACATCTGTTCTTCATCAAAGCATTGTACATAAGGTTTGATTCTTGCTTTTGGTTTTTTTTTTTATACACTTCACATGAGTGTGATAAAAAAAAATGTTTTTTTTTCATAATCTTAACTTTTTCAGGTTTATATGGAAAGCCTCTGCATTTCTATTTTAAATAAATTACATATTTCATTTTTTGCTAATAGAAATAATTTTGACAGTACAAAATATTGATAAGAACTGTTATTATTTAGGTGATGCATTTTGCTGCTCCTTTTCCATACCTTGTTTTGTTAGTGTTATTGATAAGAGGCCTTACGCTGCCTGGAGCTGTAGAAGGTATCAAATTTTACATTATCCCTAGGTGGGAGAAACTAGCAGATTATAATGTAAGTATTCTGTTTTATTTGATTGTACGCATTCACAGTAACAAAACCAGTTGGATAAAATTAACTGATAGATTTGTCAGATTAGAAAGGGAGGCGTTTTGCTTAGAGTTTTATATCTACATTCATTGTGAGTCCCATATATATGTATTGGACTTTCTAAGGTTATGATCTCTAATGTACATGGAGAAAGGTCTTAGTTTAAATATTTGTTATGTGAACTTACATAGGTATCATATGTTTTGTCTAGACGTTTGGCGTTTATATGAGTTCACATATTGCTTCGACATTTTTATTTTGTTAAAGATAAAATGGTGACCTCTAGATGACTTTTGATTTGTTTTTGTTGTGTTGCTTTGTAATAGACGTTTAACCTACATACTGACATCCAAGTCTGAAGTACTTATCACATTATACCAAACAGATGTCCTATATCAGTGGTTTTACCGAAACTTAGGATATATAATGCATGTTACAGTATTTCTAAAAACTTCATTAAGACAGAAATTAACTAATTTTGATTATTTTGTATTATTCTATTAGGTATGGGGAGATGCTGCCTTACAGATATTTTACTCTGTTGGAATGGCATGGGGTGGTATAATAACAATGGCCAGTTACAATAATTTCCATAACAATGCGTACAGGTAAACAAATAATATATAAAGAGGGATAACTCTAATATGTATTTACTTATTACAATAAAAAAGAATTATAACAAATGTAATTACAATCTCAGATAAAGATAAGAAATAAGACTAACAGAAATACGCAAATTATAAGTTGAGTCCTTTGTATGAATAAAAAAATTTGCCTAATCATCCTTTTTAGACAATAAACTGTCTCCAAATATTAAAAAAGATGTTAAACTAAATGAGACATTTGACGTTGTACACGTCAAGAGATTTTAAAGTCATATGGATTTTAAATAGTCGAAAGAAATTTTTATGGAAATTCATCTTAAACTCTTATCAAGTGAACATAAACTATGTTTCATTTTCAACAAAACACAAAACTGTTAAACTCTCTTACATCGCCATTACTCTCGTTCCCTCATATTAATCTGTTAATATCATGGTAGTAACGACTACTGCTAATTCGAAGACAGTAATTGCTTACCTCATTTGTGTGTGATATAATTTCAGAGATGCTATGTTAGTTCCAATTATAAACTGTGGTACAAGCATATTTGCTGGATTTGTGATTTTCTCTGTTTTGGGATTTATGGCACATACAGCAGGTACAACTGTAGATGAAGTTGTTAAACAAGGTGATTATGACATATTTATAATTTCAATACTTTCCAGATTTATTTCAGTAAATTGATTGTTTGAGGAAATTTTTGGTATTATACCTATTATTTACAAAATAGTGTCGATTTAATAGTTCCCTCATGTATGGTATATACCGTACTCTCTACTTATTTCCTCTAATTTAAACAATCGTATTTGACAATAATGTAGTTTTTTTCTAAGCCTTCTTTATTAATTTCCAACAAAAAGATTTTCTCATTACATCAGAAATGTTTCTATAATAATATTATGTTTCCTAACACTTTTTAGGAATCATCATCTAGCATTTTATTGTTGTTGTTATTGTTTATTTTTTCAATAATCTTTTTTTCAAGGTCCTGGTCTAACTTTTGTTGCTTATCCTGAGGCTGTTGCTAAACTACCCATATCACCATTGTGGGCAGTTTTGTTCTTTCTAATGTTATACACCATCGGATTAGATAGCCAGGTAAGATTTTAATCATTGCTTCACTACAAGTCTCAAGTTCTCAAATCATATACGATAGAAATGCTGGGAAATATTGAGAACAGATCCATACTGTTGTATGAATCTTTAGATTTAACCTAAAAGATTACAATGGTGTTATTTCAATGCGTTAGATTTGATTCTTTAGAAAAATAAGAACCTACATAGCAGAATATCATTTTCAAGTGTTTAAAACTATATAATAAAACACTAATAAATATGTCCATGTTGGCGCCAAAAAAAACCCAGATTTCGACATTGTTATATTCTTAATTTAGTAAACAGATTTTGCTTTGAAAGTAGTTTTGCAATGTGTAACATAATCGTTTGACTGAGTTGACACCATTGTGATTCCCAATATGTATTTAGTGGACCGTGAAAAAAGCAAAGGTTTTATGAAAATGAATTTATTTTAGCAGATTACAGATTGATACAGATTTGCGTACTTTCACTTAAAACTGTAATTATTATAAGTTTAGGTATGAAAGGAGTATGTATTTATGAGGTTGATATTACAATTGTATACATTATATATTAAGAATATATTGTAATTTAATAATGTATGCAACACTGTGTACTAGAGTAGATAAATATTAATAAAAAAAAGATTGTTTGAAACTAGTGTGTACATCTGTAGCTCTGTAGGTGAAATTAATTGTATCATTCTTTTAAATAATTTAGACGTAAATTGATATGTATGAGAAATACATTTTACCTTAATCCGTATAGAAAATACATCTATTGAAAGCGGAGCAATCAATTGAATGTCATTACAGACACTGAGAAAGTACTTTAATAATTCGATGTCAATAGTCAATATTCATGGCTAGGGTAATACTCAAGTTCGTTGAACTCAGCATTTCCAGAATACAATCAAAAGAAACAAAAGCTTTTACGCAATAGGTACCGTATGTGGAATAATACATTGACCATGATAATAACAATATATGCGTTAAGATACAGTTTTTTTTAAATATGAAGATATATTTATATTTACAAATTACAAGATAAGAAATGTTATATTAACTCTGTTTACATACAGTTTTTCTCTAACCAAATTAAACTTGTTTTTTCCTAATATGTGTGTTTTCTTTCGGTCGAATAGAGAGACAAAATATTATGGTTATTAAAGCTGTTCAAGAAAATTTGATGTAAACTATGTTTTTTTTTAGTTTTATAGCGGAAAGACGAGTTTTTGTTTTCTTGAAATATTTACTGACGACGTCTTTCTTTCTTTAACTTACATATTTCGTCGGAATAAACAGTTTAAGACCGCAGTCTGATTTGAAAAATAACTAGCCATTGACAACGTGTATTGTCATCGCAGTGGCGGATCCAGAAATTTTCATAAGTGGGGGTCCACAGACTGACAGCTTCAGTGATTCCCTATATAAGCAACCAATTTTTTTCCCAAAAACGGGTGGCCCGGGCCCCCTGTCCCCCCCCCTAAATCCGCCTCTGCATCGTACCCTTATTTGGCGTTCCCGTTATGTTTCAAAGTAATTACTGAACCTTCTTTGCTTGCAGTACAGTGACCTGATATTGTTCGTCATTTATGATCTGGAAGTTAGTTTTCTCTTTTGCAGTTATTCGACATCCCATTATATTGGATACATATAACGGGGATGAATTAATAATCGATATGGATAAAATAGTATATATATATGTGTTTGTTAATATATTAGTCAAAATTTATAGGTTTTATCAGACAATTTTTTCCAATAGACAATCAACCTTTTATTTGGATCTCTTCCAAAACAATTTATAAATGTTATGTTATTAGGTAAATAATAGGCATAATTTTTTTTTTATCAGCGGCGTTTTATCAGAATATGCTTGTTTGTAATACATGTTACCCATGCATCTTTTGGAAAATGTCTTATTAAATAGTCCATTGACAAAAATATTTTACTCAATAGTTTAGGAGTACGTAAACATTCTCAAAATCGGAAATCATAAATATCATATTTAAGCCATTATTACTAGCACTAATAACTTTTCCAGCTTTATTAAGGTTACTCGAGCAGTTTGCTAGAATATCTTGCCTGTACCAAGTCAGGAATATGGAGAAGGAGTTATTGCCCTTTATAATCAATTTTAAACTATTTTTCATAAATCTTAGTAATCTTTTACAAAAATCTTCTCGTCTAAAACTACTGGGCCAAATTAAACAAAACGTGGCCACAATCATTATTGGGGTATCTAGTTTAAAAATGTGTCCGGTGACCCGGCCAACCATCGAAGATGGCTGCCATGGCTAAAAATAGAACATAGGAATAAAATGCAGTTTTTGGCTTATATCTCAAAAAACCAAAGCATTTAGAGCAATTCTGACGTGGGTTAAATTGTTTATCCGGTCAAGATCTATCTGCCCTGAAATTTTCAGACCAATCGGGCAACAGTTGATAGGTTGCTGCCCTTGAATTTGTAATTTTAAGGAAATTTTGACTTTTTTGGTTATTATCTTGAATATTATTATAGATAGAGATAAACTGTAAACTGCAACAATGTACTGCAAAGTAAGATCTAAAAATAAGTCAACATGACCAAAATGGTCAATTGATCCCCTAAGGAGTTATTGCCCTTTTTAGTCAATTTTTAAGATGAATTTTCTTAAAATTTGTAAATATTTACTATCATTTTCCATTGTAACTACTGGGCCAAGTTCATTATAGATAGAGATAATTGTAAGCAGCAAGAATGTTCAGTAAAGTAAGATCTACAAACACATAACCATCACCAAAACACAATTTTGTCATGAATCCATCTGTGTCCTTTGTTTAATATTCACATAGACCAAGGTGAGCGACATAGTCTCTTTAGAGCCTCTAGTTTTTAATGAGCAAGATTCGAATAATATCCAAGAAGTACAACTTTCAATAGCCAGTACTCCGGTACTGGCATGAAAATACGGATTTATTTGTGTTATTAAATTTGCTGTTAAACATATATTAAAAATTATTATAAATTAAGGAATGTATCTCCCTCATGCAAAGCTCTTATTCCTTTCACGGATTTGGCTATCCTTTTTGGAACTTTTGGATTATAGCTCTCCATCTTTTATATAAGCTTTGGATTTTACATATTTTGGCCACGAGCATCACTGAAGAGACATGTTTTGTCGCAATGCTCATCTGGTGCAGAAAAGTTGGTACCGTTTATGTTATTTCAACCGTATGTGTTATAAAAAAAGAAACATAACAATAATTATCTGGTTCATGAAACTCTTTATTTATTCAATAATAAAATATATTTCGAGTCTATATTGTTTTAATTACTCCAAATGTGTTCTTCATTTGTAAGGCTGTTCCAGAAATTGTCAGTGGGGGATGGGAGGCCCCCATGAATTAAATATCGGTAGTTGCAATTTCTCAGAACTTAACTAAAATGAACAATTTTATTTAAGGGATGTCGGAATCTTACAGTGTGCCTCAATTACTTTAAATGAGTTTAATTCTGGAACAGCCCTCATAGGATACAATCATATGTTTTCTTTACTTATTCATCTATTATTATCTGTGTTTATATTATCACGTTAAGATATAAGATATTTCATATATCATACATAAAATAAAATATTTCATAGTTGTGAATTAAGTGGTTCATAGTTGGCGACTCTACCAAAAACGCTGAATATTAACAATCAGATAGGCAAATTCAGTCAACATTGTTGTATATATTTGATGAGTTTTTAAGGTATTTAGATAAATGCAATCATGATATATAGATAAATACCAACCTACTATTATACATATTACTTGTTCCAAACATTAAGTAGTTTCTTCTGATTTTTTTCGTAATGATAAACGAAGTTATTGTATTTTTACGATAAGGAGTAAATACGTTGGTGTTATTGTTTAGTGTGTTCTGCAAACGTAATTTAAAATCATAAGTCTTCTCATGTCATTCTTAGTAAGTTATTTATTTGGAGACTTGCTAATTTCGAACCACTTTATTCACATGTGTGACATCAGTCAAAGAACATTGTGTACTTTTATTTAATATAGACGATGCATTATGTATATAAGTTTGTATTAATAATAAACAATTTTGTATTATATAATGTGATAAGTGCTGTATGTCTTCTAACTAAGGTTACCATTGTATGAAAAAATAATCAAACTTGGTAGCTATAATATTCGAGTGTATTACAATATATATGTAAATATTACAACTAAGTCGCATTTTCTATACTGACGTTATATATTATTTAAGTTAAAACGAAAGTATTCAAATCTGTATCATTTATCTAAATAGCTCTCAGTATTTTCCAGCATTTTCTCTCTTGGAACCAGTAAAATACATTTCTAAACCAGTCATATCTATAGATAGTTAATGAAAGATTTGTAACTTTTTTTTTTAAATTTAGGTAAATAATCAAAATCCTAAAAAGCAAATAGTTAAAGCGTTGTTGATCTTCAACATCATTTAAAAGTACCTTATCAGAATGTATGTTTATATTATACCTCTCTGTTTCATTAATCAAAAAGGAATATTATATGAAGAAAAACCGGAAATTTTACAAATTCTTTCTCCAAATACAAGAAAAGAATTTTGATGATTTATATGTGAATTGAACAAGCGAAATATATGCCAAAAACTGTATACAAATTTAAATTGGGTTAAAGTGTGCGAAATGAACATGGGCTGACAAATTTCTTTCGATTTTATTAGCATAGGCTGTGGTCTGTCACTTCAAGCTGTAATTTTCTGTTGTTAAAAAAAAGAATGAATTACCAAGCCAAGTTTGCATGTATGAACAGAGCTTAAAATGAAACTCACTTGCATTGCAGTACCCCTTAATGTGTTAATAAACGTTTACGAAGTTAATCTATGGTGTAGATCTGCCTCAATGGCAATCCCACCAATTCTTCTTATTTCTTTATAAACAGATATTTCGGCTGTCATACATCTTTTGAACTTTTCATCAGTAAAATGTATAACATGAGAAGATTCTGATTAACATTATCAAACTAATAACAAATCACCAAGAAGTGAAACAGTAAAGAAATGATTTAGATGGATTAAACGTACTATAATTTGTGATATTATTCCTATTCAGCTCGACCTGCCTTTGGAAAATAACGCTGTGCTTGTATTCTCCATGCATGTGTTTCCTGTCCAACATGCAAGTTATTTTACACAGAGTTTTTATATTACCGAAATCTTTCTTTCTTTAATTCTGATCTAACAATATTTTTATTTGTGATGGGCATTTGAATTAATATATGTATAAACGATATAGCGTTAAAGGTTGAGACGATTTCAAACTTCTCAAACCCACAGTTATTCTACCATTGAGTTTTAAAGAAGAATGTATACTGGATTACTACAGTATACATTCAAAAACCACAAGAGCTCTTTTTATATCCTAATTGATAAAGTTCAAATTAAGATACATTTAGAAATGGTCAGTGTCTTCCCTATATTATCTAAACTTAGAAATCTTACAAATTGCTTTATTTTAAAGGTGGATTTTAAAAAAGGAATAACGATTTTTTTTTAATATTGATTTTATTGACAATTTTCATTTTTCTTTCTTTTTCATTTTGTTAAAAACTTCTAAAGATTGAAATTTAAAAAGATAATCAATATTTCTTTTCTCTTAAATTGAGAGTGACCACCTAAACCGGAATAATAATTATCATGCTCTTTAATTCTACAAAGACAGGTGAAGCAGTATCATCTATGGTGCGTTGACTGAGGACAGGCAACAACGTCCCCAAATAGGTTTTTATTGTAGTTATGAGGTATTAAAACGAACAAATAAATATGTACTAAAACAAAGGCCTGGAAAATTGGAACTTTCTACAATACAATTTTACTTTTAGAATTTACGTCGTCATATTGGACTGTTATTTAATTATGAACTATTTGATTTTAATACGGACAATTTTCCAGTCCTTAAACATTGAAATTAGATTGAGTGTCTTAATGTTACTTCATACATTATATGCAGTCATATTATCAATTGGTGTTTGTTATACAGAATGTTCTTTACCGAACACTTCATCTGTTTAAGTTTTCTTAAATTTTGTTATGTTCATTCAACGTTACATCTGTAAATGTTTTGTCTATTTTTTGTCTCGGTTGTTAATAGATTGAGTAGAAAACAGTTCTGTATAACGTACATCAAAAATGTACTGTTAAAATGGACATACCTTTTTTAGTTTCGTTTTCAGGAATTTTTACAACAATCCTTTTAAAATTCTTGTCTATTTAACTGCAAAATCCCATCCTCGAGTTGGTTTATATATTTTTAGATATATACCATATTCTTTTATATTTATTCAAGATTTTAACCTTATTCAGAGCTTAAGCATAAATACATTCCTTGTGACTGTTAAATTTATGTTTTAACTTTTGATTTTTAATGATTGATTAAATAGTTTGTTAAACCGAAAAGTTTGTTAAACCGAAACCCCTTCCCATTTCAAAGTTAAGTCAAGCTGATAGACATAGTTTTAATTATTTGCAATTTCTGTCTGCTTACCATTGTCATTTATTTCTATTTTTAGTTCGGAATGTTTGAGACTTGCATAAGTTCATTTATTGACGAGTACCCACGCTTACTCAGAAGTAAGCGAGTACTTCTAGCAGCAGTTGGGTGTTTCGTGGAGTTTCTTCTTGGATTACCATGTATTACACAGGTAGTTAACTACTTCAATACATTTGTTTGTTCTTTAATGCATAGTGTATATATAATTAAAAGAAAAGAAAAAGAGATACAAATAAAACATTATAGATGGAAAGTGAAAATATTCAAAATACTTGTTTAATACATTGGCTGTCATAATAACTAATTGATTGTTTCTTACTTCCGCACAATCTAAATATTCCATACATAATCAAGGCATTATAATAAATATGAACTACATCTTAAAATAAAGATATGCACAAATAAGATATAGTACAGGGAAACCCAAGGAGTTTATATTACAGAACGGTACAGATTATCTGCTAGGAACAAGCTAGTACAGCTTTATTGGACATTGTTAGAGGAAAACAATTTAAAAAATTATGCATGTGAATTGCATGCTTTAAAAGATCAACAATCAGGAATCTAAACATCACAGCAAGTCATGAACACATACCACCAGAAAGATTTACTAGAAATATTGCTAAAAAGATTCCCTAAACTTTTATGTATCACCACATCGTGGAAAAAATCGTTCTACCCAAGAACCATAAATGGATTGAAACGACTTACCCTACTCTATGACATCTGTCAGTAGTCTTAAATCCTTCAAGATGCAAAAAAAAAAATACATATATAGACACTTGGTTGTTAAACCCTCATATTTAAATGCATCTAAACCTATTATTTTGCTCGTTTTGTCATGAACACACACAGGCACTTGTCTCAGAAAAAAAAAATCCTATATACCTTTATATAACACAAGGTACTTAACTCGCGATTTAGAAAAATGTCAGGCGGTGACGAAATTACGTTATATGCCGATTTCTCGGCTGTCAACCCCACTAAATCTTGTTATATCGTAAATCCAAATTGATTTATCTTTACAATGGTGTATAAAATGCCTACTAGTGTTGTCGGAATCATCTGTAAAAGTCCTAGTTAAAAGTATTAGTTAATTGATATACATGTTATATCTAAGGTGCAATATATGTTATAATGTTTTATTACAATCATGATGTTTCTAAAAATGGTCATTCGCACAATACATAAGATATACAATATAAGTTAATTACGAACTAGATAATGAAGGATAGGACTGTAGCATTCTGTTTGTAACTGTTGTCGTCTATCTTGTTGACAAGAAAACATTACTTGAGAATCTTATTAAAACATCTGAACTGGTATTCCAGGAAATTAAACACTCTCTTTTACTCACTAATTTCAGGGAGGAATATATGTTCTACAGATTATGGACTGGTATTGTGCAAGTTTTTCTCTGATGATGATTTCACTTATAGAATGTCTCGTTATTGCATGGATATATGGTAAGCATACATCATTTTCATACACCAGCTGACAACGTTCATTGGTATCATTTTCACCACTGCAGTGGCATTTTGCTATGTTAGAGCAACTTCAAAACCAAATTGCAAAGCTTGCATTTTCAGAAATGAAAAAATGTGAGGATGCAAAATGAAATAGCAACATGATGAATAAATAAATCTGTTTTGAAGTGAAAAAATAGAGAAAAATGTATAGATAATTGATTATTAATTCAAATTTTTTTCTTGTGAATTTAGGAACAGAAAGGTTTTACAAAGACATTGAATTGATGATTGGATATAAGCCACATGCAATCTGGCATTATATGTGGAGATATGTAACACCAGCCGTTATTTTTGTAAGTTAATGTTTTTTTTTTTTGGTTAACACATTCAAACTGTGAAGTCCTTGACACCAATGTCAATTCTAATAATTTATATTTGCTATCACACTTTATTAGACAACAAACAAAAACATATTTTAAATGAACATGACTATTCATTTAATAAACAACTACAAGGAAATGATAACTCATAGTACATAGTAGTGTAAATGATAAATATGGTTATTGACCGGAATGTTTTGCCTTTAGTTAACTTTGTAAATTGTGGTAGATAAAAATACAGAATGCGTTGTCATCTAGGGTCATTCCAGAATTTATAAACGATGGTTCAAAAGATAAAACTTGCATCAGATCAACTGATGACAAATTAACAACTGAGAGAAATGGTATTCACATGGCCATATGAGTTGAAAAATTCTAGCCAATTCGTTTACCGAATACATTAGCTTTTGTCTGTTTTCGGTATTGTTTGCGGTTACTACCCCACTGGATGTAAATCACATTTTGAATAAAAAATTGAACACACATACTAAAAGAGAAACAATTTAATATATATTAAACACTTCTTCATCATAAACATCTAATAGTTGATGTGTTTCCATCGGATTTAGTTTGTAACCTGGATTTGCTTTCTCTCAATCGATTTATGACATTTGAACAGCTGTATACCACAGTTGCCTCTATTCAAGTATGCCTAGAAGAATAGATCCAGAATAAGAAATTCATTGTTCCAGTGTTAATGGCCCTAGATAGGCAACATGACGTTCCCATAAACAATCATTACTGTTTTTTCTCTATCGATTTATGAATTTTTGAACAGCGGTATACTACTGTTGCCTTTATTTACACCATGATTTGTTAACACAGTTACACAATGAAATAATATATAACTATATGTTACGGATTACCAATTTACCTAGTTTTGCCAAGTCAATATTATAACATATGTTTTCCATTCATTTGTTGTGTTTTAGCTTTTGCTATTTGATAAAGACAAATTTTGAATATTCCTTTTTTTTTTATTGTTATCTTTTTTTTTTGTGTTCTGATAAGTAAATGTCAGTTTTAATTCAAGAAACAGCCTATGAAAGTTGCAATAACCTATGTAGCTGCTTTAATACTTATTATCATTTCGTCCAATATCTTGAAATTGTTTATCCATTAAAACTATTAAGACCTAGGTCATTTTACATAAATGATATTTACTATCACACTTTACTTGAAAACATATTAATACTTTTTTGTAACAGACATGACTTTTCATATATTATACCAAGGAAATGACATTTCAAGGTGCCTAACAGTATATATGTCATCAAGTGGTCAATGACTTGAACGTCATGTCTTTGGTTAATTTTATAATTTGACATCTATACAATTGTTAATATATTTATCTAAATACTTCACATTGCATGCAGATTTTCATTCATGAATAAACGTTTAAATTTAGCTTCATTTTGAGAGATTAAAACACATTGTCAGTAAACAAATTTCCATCTCTTAGAAAAATATCATTATCATTATTTAGTTCTTAACATTAATTGATGTCTTCTGAAAATTATGTAAATTTGATTTGTTTTTATACGACCGCCAAAAAGGGCCCAAAATAAGGATTTTCTTGGTTTTCGCACTATAACTTTAGTTTAAGTAAATAGATATCTATGAAATTTTGACACAAGGTTTATGACCACGAAAGGAAGGTTGGGATTGATTTTGGGAGTTTTGGTTCCAACTGTTTAGGAATTAGGGGCCAAAAAAGGGCCCAAATAAGCATTTTTTTTGGTTTTCGCACAATAACTTTAGTATAAGTAAATAGAAATCAATGAAATTTACACTCAAGGTTTATGACCATAAAAGGAAGGTTGGGATTGATTTTGGGAGTTGAGATTCCAACAGTTTAGGAATTAGGGGCCAAAAAAGGGCCCAAATAAGCATTATTCTTGGTTTTCGCACCATAACTTTAGTATAAGTAAATAGAAATCTATGAAATTTAAACACAAGGTTTATGACCATAAAAGGATTAGGTTTGGATTAATTTTGGAAGTTTTGGTACCAACAGTTAAGGAATAAGGGGACCAAAGGGTCCAATTTGAACTTTGTTTGATTTCATCAAAAATTGAATAATTGGGGTTCTTTGATATGCCGAATCTAACTGTGTATGTAGATTCTTAATTTTTGGTCCCGTTTTCAAATTGGTCTACATTAAGGTCCAAAGGGTCCAAAATTAAACTTAGTTTGATTTTAACAAAAATTGAATCCTTGGGGTTCTTTGATATGCTGAATCTAAAAATGTACTTAGATTTTTGATTATTGGCCCAGTTTTCAAGTTGGTCCAAATCGGGTCCAAAATTAAACTTTGTTTGATTTCATCAAAAATTGAATAATTGGGGTTCTTTGATATGCCAAATCTAACTGTGTATGTAGATTCTTAATTTGTGGTCCCGTTTTCAAATTGGTCTACATTAAAGTCCAAAGGGTCCAAAATTAAACTAAGTTTGATTTTAACAAAAATTAAATTCTTGGGCTTCTTTGATATGCTGAATCTAAACATGTACTTAGATTTTTGATTATGGGCACAGTTTTCAAGTTGGTCCAAATCAGGATCCATAATTATTATATTAAGTATTGTGCAATAGCAAGAAATTTTCAATTGCACAGTATTCAGCAATAGCAAGAAATCTTCAATTGCACAGTATTTTGCAATAGCAAGTATTTTCAATTGCACAGTATTGCGCAATAGCAAGAAATATCTAATTGCACAATATTGCGCAATAGCAAGAAATTTTCAATTGGAGTTATCTTTCTTTGTCCAGAATAGTAGTTGAATCAACTTAAATCATTGTTTTATACAATATACAATGTTTATTCACTTTTACTACCAACTGATAAATTAAAACAATCTTTACCATTCAGTGATAACAAACACTTTTTTACATTTTAATATTTTATGAAGTATTTAAATGAGTACTTATTGTTGCAAACTCCATTAGTAATTTGAATGAGTTGCTCAAAGGCAAAAAACAAATTTTAAATTCATTAGACCACATTCATTCTGTGTCAACTATTTAATCACAATCCAAATTTAGAGCTGAATCCAGCTTGAATGTTGTGTCCATACTTGCCCCAATCGTTCAGGGTTCAACCTCTCCGGTCGTATAAATCTGCGCCCTGCGGAGTATCTGGTTATATCTTGAAATGAGTCTAGTTAACACCTTTTTTATTGTTTCTATTGTTTAATTTTTTTAATTTTTTTAAATTAAAAAAACACGACAGAGATTTTAGATTATTTTTAATACAATGAAATTGATAAAACAGTTGAGAATAATATCTTAGTTTCGAATATTCACTTTTTTAAGATAAAATGTATTGATACATCACAGTATTGTATATTATTGATAACATACAATGTACTTATGTTACAAATCATACAGTAAACCATTTTTTATTTTTGAAATACTAAGGCTTTTGTACCTCAGGGATAGATTACCTCAGCTGGATTTGGCCAAACTTTTAGGAATGTTTGTTCCTCAATGCTCTCCAACTTCGTACTTTGTTTGGCCTTTTTAAGATTTTTTTATTCAAGCGTCATTAATGAGTCTTTTGTAGATGAAATGCGCGTCTGGCGCAAATATTAAATTTCATTTCTTGTATCTATAATGAGTTTATTTATAGTCAAACTGTATGGGGGAATCAACCAAGTTCTAGAACAAAGTCAAAGGAATTTTTTATTTTTTCCTTGAATAAAGTTTAACTAAAATGACATTCATTGTTATAAATATGCTGTAATAACTGTAATTTCACTGCTATATAACACCAACGGCTTTGTTATATATGATAACTTTGGTTTAGGGTAGATTGAGTTATAAACATCATTTAGAGGAATCTTTTGATGGATAATTGGATTATACAAGAAATTTTCGACCTGATGTAAAAATCAATTCTGTGGCTGTATGTCCTAAAATGGAATATATTATCGCTATTTTTTTTTTCAGAAAAAAAAAAATGAATTTAAATTCCTTTATTTAGTGTAGAGGAGGGTATTTGGAACGGATCATCATTTTTTTTTGTATGTGAAAACTAACACAGGATGCAAATTAAAACAAAAATGAAAAAAAAAATCATTTCCCACAATAAGCAGTCTTCACTTTACTATTATGTGTTAATGTATACCTGATCGTCTGTGTCGGTTTTTATAAGTCCAAAAGAAAAAGCGCTTGCGACGCATCAAATTAATGACGTGTTGTTTTCATTTTTTAAAGACATGGTTACAAAAACGAAAATAGCCTAAGCTTTAATATCATACAAAAATTATTGCTGTGTATTGATGGTGAAGACCATGCTAATCTACAAGCCCTCTGGTCATAATTGTTTACATCTACAAATTACAACATATTAATATCTGTTGGTATATTAGAACTGCAATGTTAACACTGGACTATATTTTATTGTCTTTTATCTTTTTTTTTTTATTATTTAGGGAATCTGGCTTTTTAGTATTATAACATTGGGTCCAGTGACGTATGATGGAAAAAGTTATCCAACTTGGGCGATAGTTTTTGGTTGGATATTAGGAATGGTTTCACTTGTCCCAATTCCTCTCATGATGATTATTCAAATCATTAATACTGAAGGGGATACAATAGTTGAGGTAAGCTTATTATAGGGCTTTAAAATTAGGTCATAAAATAATTGTGCTTTTATATCATTTGATAAAGGTTGCTGTTTAGTTATGGATCTGTAATTGCTTATTTTGCTATTTTATGTCATGGCCAAACGTACATATAATCCATTTGTCAATTCGACAGGTATCACTTCAGTTTAAACAAATGTAAATTAGTTAACCAATAGCTCTACCAGTTAGGAAAGTGTGTATTGACATTTGAAAATGTCATCTGTTTTTGACAATAAAAACAATGTAGTATCATAATTTTGGAATCTTGCTTTTAAAATCGTTGATATTCGATTGGTAATTATGATTTCAAATAATCTTTTTAATTTTTCAGAGAGTGAAAAAATTAACAGTACCTGCTAAAAATTGGGGTCCAAGCATGGAAGATGACAGAGAAGATTACATAAAGTCACTGTCACATAATACATACACATTATCTAATATGGACGGTAGTCCTGTCGATTGTGAAGAAGCCTTATTAACACACAAACAAAAAATTGGTGATTATACTTTTATATTCCTCATAAAGAAATATTAAATAAATGGATATATCTTCCTAGTGGCTTTTGAAAATTCAACTACTGATCAATAGAATAGATAAAATAAGTTTATGTGAAATAAAAAGAATTTTTGATTTAACCCAGTATGAAATAAACACTTTGGGTTTGATCATTATATAAAAATAATGTTTTATGCTTGCCGATGAGGCATATCTCCACAAGAGACCAAATGAAACAGAAATTTACAACTCAAGGTCACTGTATAGCCTTCATCAATGAGTAAAACCAATACCACATATTTAGCTTTTAAAAGCCCAGAAATTACAAATGTAAAACAATATCAACGAGAAAACTAACGATCTGATTTATGTACAAACATTGAACGAAGAACTAATATGATTCACAGCAACAAATTAGTTCTTTATTTCTTTACTTTAAATTACATGTAAAAAAAATACCAAAAGGACAGTCAAAGTCATAAGTTGAAATTATAAACTTACAACGCCATTTCTAAAAACGAAAATGTCTAAAACACAAAACACACTTAAACAGGGGGTAAGTTATAGTTTTCAGCAAACACATAAGTTTATATTTTTGTAAAATGCATTTTATTTTTTTCTATTTTAGATATGAATAACTCATCGTGATAGATGATAATAAAACAATAAGTGGACATTCCAAAGAAGTTGTTGCAAGGTTATGAAAATAAATATTGTGATGGATTAAGTAATGTTTTACTTTTAAAGACTATTGTATTGATAAGTAAATGTACTATTATGTTGCTTCTGACGTATTGTTTTATTGATACTGCCTTATGACATTTAGTTTTGTTTTCTTTCTTAATCTCACTGAAGGCATATGATACAATGTAAATCTCATATATTTTTTGTATCAAAACTATCATATGGATTTTCTAGGTATGAAATTCTGTGAAGTTAATATAGTGTCCTGCAATATTTATATCAGAAAAACGATTGTCATATTGTTTGTCATAATAAAAATGTACATTATTTAAGGAAAAAACGTTTAGTATATTTAGTTTCAAATTTAAAATTACCCAAATAAAATGTCAAGTTCACCAAATTAATACATCCATCAAATAAACTAGAATCAATAAAATGAAACTTTGCACATTGCTGCATTTTACAAATAGAAAATGTATTGTTATATTGTAACAATATAAATGTGTAAAGGATGTCTCCAGCTTAATATTGTGCACATTTTGATTGAACTTTTGATGCCACAAGTGAACACATTTCAACTTGACAAGTGCATTAATCTATTCACAACAATGATCTCAATTGGTCTGAGATAAAAATGATGCAAAATCATGTGCACGTTAAAATGACTGATACAGGTATGTTCAAACTTTATCTGCGATACCTTTCGAATTGTATGAATATACACTAAGATCTTTAGAAAAAATTGTATCTTAAATACTCAATCATTCTATAAAAAACAATTGGGGAAAAAAGTGGTTTGACACATTTTTGAGTGTTGAAAATCTGAAATAAATGCTAGCTGCAACAAAATATCTACGACAGTCGTTCTTTCTTCATATAGTCAAACGCTGTGGTATATAATTTAATTGGTACTTTTGTAAACATGCTATTTTAAACAAACGTGTGTCTAATGAATTAAACCATTATTTTGTCTTATGAGATGAAAATCTATGCTGGTAGAATATGTTTCCTGAAATCCAAACTCCCAATTGTTCACACTGAACCAGTCCTAATTGAAATCCAACTCGAAGTAATGATGCATCTATAATTTTTAATGAAAAGTATAATTAAGTTACTTATATTTATTCAAATATCCATTCTTTTGTCAATACAAATACAAGATATAATGTATGTTTAGGTATTAATATTGTAACCTGGTCATACATTGCATTATCTTGAACTGTAGTATTTATGGATACATATAATATATAGGTAGGTGGCAATGATATAACAGCCACATCCGGTGTTCTTTTCATCGTTATGAAGTGACAGTTTGTATTATTGAATATGCATTTTAATTTTATATCCGAACTTTCTTTTCATTATACATTTGTACATATTTACACTTTTCATTATTTGATATGTAGAATACAAGAAGCTTTGGGAAAATTTGCGATAGTTTTATTGATGATTTGAAATACGTACAAAATGTTTTATGTATTTGCATAACATGCTAGCTGCTACCAGTATTTTTCCGTCCCAAAATAAAAAAAAATTAAAGATGAGACACACTTTTTATTTTTATACGACCGCAAAATTTGAAAAATTTTTCGTCGTATATTGCTATCACGTTGGCGTCTGCGTCGTCGTCGTCGTCGTCGTCGTCGTCCGAATACTTTTAGTTTTCGCACTCTAACTTTAGTAAAAGTGAATAGAAATCAATGAAATTTTAACACAAGGTTTATGACCACAAAAGGAAGGTTGGGATTGATTTTGGGAGTTTTGGTCCCAACATTTTAGGAATTAGGGGCCAAAAAGGGCCCAAATAAGCATTTTCTTGGTTTTCGCACTATAACTTTAGTTTAAGTGAATAGAAATCTATGAAATTTTGACACAAGGTTTATGACCACAAAAGGAAGGTTGGGATTGATTTTGGGAGTTTTGGTTCCAACAGTTTAGGAATTAAGGGCCAAAAAAGGGCCCAAATAAGCATTATTCTTGGTTTTCGCACAATAACTTTAGTATAAGTAAATAGAAATTGATGAAATTTTAACACAAGGTTTATGACCACAAAAGGAAGGTTGGGATTGATTTTTGGAGTTGAGGTCACAACAGTTTATGAATTAGGGGCCAAAAAGGGGCCCAAATAAGCATTATTTTTGGTTTTTGCACCATAACTTTAGTATAAGTAAATAGAAATCTATGAAATTTAAACACAAGGTTTATGACCATAAAAGGAAGGTTGGGTTTGATTTTGGGAGTTTTGGTCCTAACAGTTTAGGAATAAGGGGCCCAAAGGGTCCAAAATTGAACTTTGTGTGATTTCATCAAAAATTGAATAATTGGGGTTCTTTGATATGCCGAATCTAACTATGTATGTAGATTCTTAATTTTTGGTCCCGTTTTCAAATTGGTCTACATTAAGGTCCATAGGGTCCAAAATTAAACTTAGTTTGATTTTAACAAAAATTGAATCCTTGGGGTTCTTTGATATGCTGAATTTAAAAATGTACTTAGATTTTTAATTATTGGCCTAGTTTTCAAGTTGGTCCAAATGGGGGTCCAAAATTAAACTTTGTTTGATTTCATCAAAAATTGAATAAATGGGTTCTTTGATATGCCAAATCTAACTGTGTATGTAGATTCTTAATTTTTGGTCCAGTTTTCAAATTGGTCTACATTAAGGTCCAAAGGGTCCAAAATTAAACTAAGTTTGATTTTAACAAAAATTAAATTCTTGGGCTTATTTGATATGCTTTATCTAAATATGTACTTTGATTTTTGATTATGGGCCCAGTTTTCAAGTTGGTCCAAATCAGGATTCCATATCAAGTATTGTGCAATAGCAAGAAATTTTCAATTGCACAGTATTGCACAATAGCAAGAAATATCTAATTGCACAATATTGTGCAATAGCAATTAATTTTCAATTGGAGTTATCTTTCTTTGTATAGAATAGTAGTTGATAATATATATGGGAAATTTGCCAGACATGACTATGATGTCATTTTCTATTTTTATTTGCCAATAACTTTATGTAAATAACTTCATTGGAAATTTGCCAATATAAAATGTTGCTGATGAAGCTTTTTTTCCTTATCTTATCTAAAATGTTTTTAGATAATGTATGTTGGACATTTGCCAGACATGACTATGATGTCATTTTCTATTTTTATTTGCCAATAACTTCAGGTAAATAACTTCATTGGAAATTTGCCAATATAAAATGTTGCTGATGAAGTTTTTTTTATTGTTTTATACAATAAACAATGTATATTCACTTTTACTACCAACCAATCTTTACCATTCAGTGATAACAAGCACTTTATTTTACATTTTAATATTTTATGATGTATTTAAAAGAGTAGTTATTGTTGCAAACTCCATTAGAAATTTGAATTGATATCAGTTTTGGAAAAAGGGAAACGGGGATGTGAAAAAAAGGGGGGGGTTTAAATTTTTCTCATTTCAGATTTCATAAATAAAAAGAAAATTTCTTCAAACATTTTTTTGAGAGGATTAATATTCAACAGCATAGTGAATTGCTCAAAGGCAAAAAAAAACTTTTTAAGTTCATTAGACCACATTCATTCTGTGTCAGAAACCTATGCTGTGTCAACTATTTAATTTTAGATTTAAAAAGTTTGAAGAAATCTTTAATTGATTTGTAAAATCTTGACATTTGTTTTGTGTAAAAAAAAACCATGTAATGTCAAAAATTTTATCACAATCCAAATTCAGAGCTGTATCACGCTTGAATGTTTTGTCCATACTTGCCCCAACTGTTCAGGGTTCGACCTCTGCGGTCGTATAAAGCTGCGCCCTGCGGAGCACCTGGTTATATTTTTACTTTTATCCAAATTCGGATGAAATGTTTCCATTCGTAAATGTCGGTACTTCACTGATTAGAATTTTCTGGAAAAACAACTGAAACTAACTTACTTAACTGAAATGCGTATCTGGTGCAGGCAAATACCGTTAGTGTTATTATCTCAATATACTTGTGTCGAGCCATTAAACGAAAGACAACTCAAATAACACAGCATGGAAAGTGGCAATTATTTTATTCATGTTATAATGCAAGAATGATATAACGGTCTTACAAAAAAAAACCAACCATGTTTGAATCTTAAATATCCATGGGAATGTTTCGTGAAGAATGTGTACACTGAATCGTAAAGATATAAGATATAAACTGCTGAATTGGGTTTACTTTAAGTGTTTTACATTTGATATAAGTATATAAAAAATGCAGCAAGCGCCAATTATAAAAATGCTTTCATTGTTACAGCATTATTGTTTGGTAAAAGGATAAATAACCATGAGTACAAAATAAGTAATAATCATTTCTATATTAATCTAGTCTAATGAAAAACTCGCACGAAACAAAATGACTATTTTCTAGCGAGTTTATTGTCTCAAACCAGCATTATTTCATCAAAATGTATTATCTGTCACAACAGACTATTTTTAAAAAAGAGTAAAGAACCAGAAGTGAAAATAAGTGGGCATTCATTTAGCATTATTATAGTCTATTAATTCAAAGTATCTCGGGAAAACATATTGGTATTGTCCATCACATTCAGATGCCTGTAATATTACTTAACTATTGCTTTGGTTAATTGTTTTAAAAGTATTAATTAATCAACTTTATCTTACAAGTATTGTCATTGATATGGTTATATTTATAAATTTACTGTTTACAGATTTTTGAATTTTTTGAAATACTAAGGCTCTTCTACCTCAGTCATAGATTACCTTAGCTGTATTTGGCAAAACTTTTAGGAATTTTGGTTCTCAATGCTCTTCAACTTCGTACTTTATTTTGTTTTTTTGACTTTTTTGGATTCGAGCGTCACTGATGAGTCTTTTGTAGACGAAACGCGCGTCTGGCGTATATACTAAATTTAGTCCTGGTATCTATGATGAGTTTATTTATTACAATATCAAAATCACTTAATATTAAACATCAGAACATTTCCTTTTGTAATTCTCATCTTTATTACATAATGTCATATATCTTAGGTAGGGAAGAGCTCAGCATATTCAGAAACGGTTCTGTCTGAAAACTATGCTCATGCTAGATTATGGTGCTATTTGTTACAGTTCTAATTATAAATGTAATTATCTTTTTAATAATGGTAGACACAAAATTCAACACATTCCGTCTCTTTCCAAATGAATTACAAATTGCATATTAATGACAATCGTTGCATTAAAATGTAAAAAAAAAAGGAAATATGCCATAATTTCTAATTAAATAATAACGTTCATCTAACACGTAAAACATGTAAATGTATGTTATCCAATTGTTTGTGTATACTTAAGTAGTATGTATCATACTTTTTATGTTTAACCAATTTCTTTTTTTAGGCCTCAGATCATTGTTTGCATAGACAAAATATTTGATTTGAAGTTAGAAATAAATATATTTATACATATATATTAATGTAGAATGAGACATGCTAATAAAAAAACAAAAATATTTTCTTGTGATTTATGCCATTATTTCTGTCAAAATAGGTAGCTTCTTATCACAAGAGTATATCGTTCAAACTTAAATTGATTTTATTTTATATTGATTTTTTTACACTTCACTTATTCTGTTTAAATAAGGTGAACATTTTTTATAGTTCCTTCTTTAAAACTTGGCATAAGTTTGCATGGAGTTATTAAGAAAAAAAGGACACTCTGGATCTTTTTAGCGTATGATCTTTTTGCAGTGCTTTTCTTTTACTTTAGCTTTTCAACATTAACTTTTACTCTAATTCAAAAATGTTCTTCATTACGATATAGCTGTTTAGATGCTTAAGATCATATAAAATCTCCTGAACAAAAATAATTTGTAGGATAATGCTTAAATGATATAATTCCGATGTTAGTGTGAATGAAATATTTTGTTTATGAACTTTAATCAGGCAAGCAAAATGTTTGGAAAGCCAAATAAGCTGTGTTAGATGACATCGATACTGTAAAAAGGTTTGCATTGTTTGAACTTAATATTGCGTGAGGGTCTTGGAAGTCTTAGTTTCTGTACAATTACATTACTGACAAACATATAATCAAAATCCAAGCTAACACTTCAAATCATTCCAAAACTGTATCTCTGGGTACTTGCAGTATTGTTCTAGTTGTTTTCCGATATTCAAATTTTGTAATTAGATTAGGAAGAAAGACACAAAGGTAAAATCAGAAACAGAGGAAATAGAATGAACTCCAAATAGGCGTCGTCTCTTGCGACGTACGCATATGTGAACAGATATTTAGCTTCAATCAACAAATCAAAATGAAGACGTTTAAAAAATGAAAACAACACGTTAAAAAACGCCAGGCGTTCAAAGCTTATTCTGGAAATATACCTTTAAACTCTCAAATCCGAAAATATAATAGCCAATGATATATAAAAACTGTTACTGTAACAGTTGAAGAGCTAAATGACGAAAAGGGCCTAGAATAATATCCAATCCAATTAAAGTCAACTTTGCTAGAGGGAATTGAAACCTAAGCATATTATCATTTCAAAATTTAATTGATATAAATAGCGACCTTAATTTTATTAAGAGAGCCACCGGTTAAATATCGTCCGTATTCACTTAACGTTATAAAAGGGAAATCCTATTAAAGAATTAAATACTAGAAAAACATATTCATAGTGTAACTGTTGCTTCTCTATATAGATAAATTTAAGATGTGAAAATGAAAGTCACCGAAATACAATATTTTAAAAAGTCAAAATCAACCAAATTATTTATAAAAGGGTCTCCCATATCATTTGTGGGATATTACATTTATATAATGTTAATGTTGCATGTTGAAATGCATTTATTTACGCGAAGGTGTCGATTGGCTTTGAATGGATATATAATAATTTATATGTTAAAAAAGTTTCTTTATGCCTTATACACCTTATCGGTATTTGTCCACCATTACTAGACATCAAAAAGATTCCCGTAAAAAATTAACGTCATACCACAAAATATCTGACGCCACAATGGAAAAAATATTTTTGAATGACGTCAATAGTTCAAGGGAAGTAGATTTTCTTGTCAACCGGCGCAGATTTCCATATCGCCATAAGGTGTATCAGATAGCCTCATTTAGAATATAATTCAAATATTGACTATCTGTATGTTTCATTACATGTTCTATTATAAATGTTGTTATTATCATTATCGATGAATCTAAATATAATCATTATCTGTCTGTTTAATTAGCACTGTGTACTATTATAACATTGACCTTGTCATCGACAGCACATCGCCTCATCAGCACCTCTTTCGCTGCAAAGTCATTCGGTACCTGTGTACTAATCAGCATCATTGCATATGTAACCAAGATGTTCTTTTAGCGTCTTATGCTTACCGACATTTGTGTAGCGGTGTCACTTTATATCAACTTAATAGCTCATCCATGATAGATGAAGGTGTATTGAGGTTATAAACGTCAATAAACTGTCAGAGGTTGCTAATTGACAAATGGTGTATCTATATTATAAAAGCAAAACGTCTTGGTTTGTAAAATAATATTCTTTCAGTAACATATACTTAGGTGAATAGAAGACGCGAAACAAGACTTAAAAAAGTATACCGGATGTGGATTCTTGAAGACAACCTGCATGTGATAATATTTTTTTGAATAGTAGACTGTTACTTTTCCCATGAGTTCTCTTAGAATGTACATATTGATATAGATACGGACTTGAAAAAACAGTCTTTTAACTAGATGGAGGCAAATTTTTGAGAGTTGAATTCATAGAATCTAAACTTATGTAGGTGACAACCCGACAAGAACTGCTTCAATTCTACATTATCAAATCTTTTAATAGTATCATTTATAAATTAGATAAAATTTGTAAGTAGATAGATATAGGAAGATGTATTTATCTGAATACAATTTCAAAGTTATACATATTTTTTTTTAGTTAACCATCACAATGAAAAATCAAAGAATTTGATTGAAAAACAGTGATTAACAATCAATACAAAAAGAATTTGGTAAATCAGTGATTTTTTACTTCTTATCTTTGTTCTTGTTGAAAAAAAATAGATTAGAAAAATAAGCAATGAACCGTTTAATTGACCGATAAAACATTGTTTTTTCTGAAGAAGAAAATCACGATGTTATCATTGTTTGTTTAAAGTCCAGTAAAAATACTGAACTCTAATGCAAATTCTAAACTAAAAGTCCTCTATCAAATGACTAAAGCTTAAACACACTAAAGCAAATTGGAAATAACTCTCATATTCCTGACTTTGTACAGGCATGTCATTATGTAGAAAATGGTATATTAACAAGAAATGTATGAAAATCTAAACAGACATAAAAGGTAAAATGTCAAAAATAGGGGTACAACAATAATAATTGTGTAATAATCTTAATCATAATAAAAGCAAGCAAATAAGTAAACAAATAAAACAAAAAAGGCAAATAGACAAAGTACATAAACGAAATGAAAGACAAGAACACAAAATGTCATCGGTATCTGTACAGATACCGTAAAGTAAGGCACTTACACCTTTCAGTATTACATAACTTAAAACTGACACTTCGTCAGCTACTTTATGAGCCATACCGGGTACATCCCCATCAGATGAATTTAGACAAACAAGCATAGGCCATGGGTAGCTGTGGTACGGTGGATATTAGTCATGTCTATCCGTCTTTTCTTTATGCATTTAGATTCTGCCAGATAACGTATCTAGTGTATGTGTGTACAGTGCTTTGTAGATCAATGTTTACCTTTGCCTTTCGTTACATGGCTCACGTGGACAATCCTTTCATATGACCAGCCGATGATACTAACGTTTGAATACATAACATCCCCGACCCCCCATTTATACCCTGACAAACACAAACGGGTTGAGTTTATCTATAATACATTGCATAATATAGACAATGCCTACCTTTACCTATGTGAACATATTCCACTTGGATAATCTTTGTAGAAAGCAAGGAGGTGATACTTATTTTGCACTATAGGATATAATGGTATCTTCCCCATGCTGTATGTAAACAGACAAATAAAGATCTAGTGTAACTGTAATAAGATTTATAAAATAGAGGTTATGCCTTAGTCTTACTTTCGAACCATGTCCTACATGCAGCATATCTTACTAAGTTCATTTAGCAACTCTTATACAAGTCTTTCTCCATAATGATTTTAACAATGACCTGGATTTATTTTCTTGGTTTGTATTTTTGAATTGGATTTAAGGGGTGAACATCGATAAACTACTGTTGCTTTTTTCTTGGTCTACACACTGTAATTGATTTTAATTTGTAGGACAGGAATAACCATAGGAATGTTAATTTATTGCGTCGTATAAAAGTAGGTATGGTGCACCTAATAACAATGTTGAGAATGTATTAATTCTTCCAGACAACTGTTAAAGTGTCCCCCACTTTTATCTCACTTGTGTCATCGTTTCATGAATTCTTGTAAAAAAAATATGTAATATGATGTTGTCATTTTATGGATAAACCGCTAAAATAGTTGTCCTTTTCCATAAAACTTCTTTAAAAAATGAACGTCGATATATTGTAAATTGATTTAAACAAAAACAAGGAAAAGGGAACAAAAAGTAAATAAAATGTTCCCATTTTTAGCGCAAGAGGGTGTATTTTGTTACAAAGAAAGCTTTGTGCTATAATCTTCTTTTTGTTTATTGTTTAAATAACTTTGAATTAACGAGCAATTCTTAAAAAAGTCTGAAACAGAAATTCTAAAACGTCTGAGGTCAGCAAAGTATTACTCCAAAAGGGAATGTCAACCTAATGTTTTCTTATATTCAATATAATTTTGAAAATGATCACTTAGTTAAAATGTATCATTAAAGGTGAATTAGGTTATTTGAAATTATCCTAATGTTACGTAAACTTATATGTTCTTTTTGAATAATTTGAATACTAGTATTGTTTTTATAATGTCGGTGAGATTATTTCATAATTGTCTAATCATTTTGCGGTATTCTAGCAAAACAGTTCTATGTAAATATAAAAAATGTAATGCAATAGTGCAATATCATCTCAGAAGGAGAACCGTTAGGGAAGTACGTCTTCATTCATATTACAAAAAATGTAATGCAATAGTGCAATGTCATCTCAGAAGGAGAACCGTTAGGGAAGTACGTCGTCATTCATATTACAAAAATGTAATGCAATAGTGCAATATCATCTCGGAAGGAGAACAGTTAGGGAAGTACGTCGTCATTCATAATACAAAAAATGTAATGCAATCGTGCAATATCATCTCAGAAGGAGAACCGTTAGGGATGTACGTCGTCATTCATATTACGTTGTACTATGTAAACTATATTCTTCAAACAATAATTATTAACACGCCAGGGTTCAGTGTTGCAGAGGAGAATTAAGAAAGTATTTTTTTTATTGTATTGTATTACTGTATGATAAACAGGCCATTCTTATAGCCTAAGTAAAATCTGCAAGTCGTAAGTGAACATGCAATATATGTTTGACGACAGATAAATGACAGTTGTATTCCATTCGTTTTTGAGCTTTTGATTTTAACATTTGATATGGGAATTTCCGATTTGTATTTTCTTTTGAGTTCGGTATTTTTGTTATATAACTTTTTTCCGGTAGTCGTAGTTCATGGTCAGAGGGAATGTGGAAGTGATAGGAACAGTACACACAATAGGCTGGTGCCCTTATTGTTATGACACCAATATAAAAGATCAGAAAGTCAATGTACTTAATTATTAAGAATAACAAACATCGCCAATGCATGCACAGTTGGCATTACACCAAACATGTCAAACAAACAAAAAATAAAGCACTACACAATGCAGTTATGTATGAATTGTTGTCTTACTTGTAAACTTTAGTGATAAGGATTTCAGCTCGAAAAGTAGTAAGTGAGTTTATACAATAATACCTAAATTAAGTAACTCTGTCTTTGATTTTACTTACTTTATGGATCGAAAATCTTTTCTTTCCAATGATTGAAATTTCATTTGTAAATTTGATTCACTCATTTGAGCAACATCGTTAAACATTTGATTTACAGTGTTAAGCCTGTTTAACACTTTCGCGGTAGTTTTCAACTTTAAAATTGCAATAATAGATATACAATTATCAGATTGAACAAATTGCATTCCTCTAACAATTGAAGATATGTATCCAACAATTCTGTGGTCGAAATATTATGCATCGAAGAAGGTATATAAAATTATTTTTAACATGTTTATACATTCATTAAAAAAAACTTAGTTTAATGTGTAGAAAGAGTAGTTTAATTTAGTTTGCCTATTTGCTAGGTCTACTATCGAGTCAAAACAAATTTCGTTTGCTACCTTTTTGAAAGTAACAAAAGTATTATTGTAAAACCTATGTTGGAAAATATGTTTTCGTACTTTAAATAGGTACACAGTATTGATAGTGCAGCTAACAAACAAACAAACTTATGTGTTATGCAAGTACGCACTCAAATAATCGAAATGTAATGCAAACATCATTAAGACAATCAGGGTAAGTAATACGGCCAGGTAAATACTAAATGTGTTGATGGAAATATCTTAAGTAGCGGTACTTGAACTGTATCTAATGTACCTGAATATTCTAGATAAAGCTGGTTTCTCATAAGTGTGTATAAGAATATTTCAAAGGGTCATTCAGACGCTGGTATATAAGTACATTAGAGAAAGTGTCATTTAGATTTTAGTATATATATGACAGTCATCCGAATTTGCTAAAAAAACAACTTTTGTTAGAAAAATTATCAAACTATTGTGTCTCCTTTTGTAGATTAAAACAAATATGTCAAGTAATGACAGTTTTAAAGATACCGATTCTGTAATCATGGAAAAGATGGAACAGCCACCTGTTCCTAATACAAAAGCACGTGATGGTTGGCAAGGAAGAATGGATTTTCTCCTGACATGCATCGGATATGCAGTTGGATTAGGAAATATCTGGAGATTTCCGTATCTATGTTATAAAAGTGGAGGAGGTTAGTGATTAAACCAAATCATCCAGTAATGCATTGCTTTATTTACAACGATTTTGTATTTGATATTATTTGTAAATAATAATATTCATCATCAAATAAGTCGAATACAAGAAAACGCAAAAATTTCAACTGTATCAACAATTATTTGTGTAATGAAAAGATGGCATAGGAAAGCCAACTCACATGTAATATACATTTATATATATATATATATATATAAAGTCTCTGAATGATTGTATAATAAAAACTATAACACAAATTCCCATACGTTTCGGCCATTACGGCCTTCTTCATTGGAATAAATTACAACATTGAAACAACAATTACATTGCTTGGATACATTACGTTATAATAACTTTTATGACGTTCATTTGCCGCGTTTTTCGCTTTTTTAATATAAATATTTTTATTATCGTTCATACATTGTGTTGAGTCCTTCAGGTTCTAAAGTTTTTAATTTTTTTATCCAAAAGGCTTCTTTAGTTTTTATCTGTAAGTTTCTGTCCCAAATACTCTTTCTACGGTGGAAACTTTTAAATTTGTCATTGAATGATTCTTCTGAATGAAATGGTTGGCTACTGGATCTTCTGTTTTCTTTGTTCGTATTTTTGAAAAGTTCAATAGCATTCGTTGATATAGTGTATCACCCGTTTGTCCTACATGTATAACTTTTTCACATTTTGTACAATTAATTGCATATACCACGCCTACGGTTTTACAATTTATTTGTCCCTGAATGGTATATTCTTTGCCGGTGTTGTCACAAAATACCTTGGTATCATTTATATGTGAGCATAATGCACAATGCTTACCACATGGTCCACATCCATTAGTTTGTTTATAAAATAGTAAATTATGCTTTTTGTGCACTAAGATGTCTTTTATGTTGTTATCACGTTTAAATGCCACGATAGGCGGATCGGGGAATATTTTCTTTAGTCTTTCGGATTGATGGAGAATTTTAAGATTTTTTCTAAGAATTTAATGTACATTTGGAAGCTCTTTGGAAAAAGTAATTACTAAGGGTACCCTGTTGTTTTCTTTCTTCGGTTTGTACTGTAATAGATCTTCTCGGTTTAAATTGTCGACTTTTTTCAATTGAACTTCAGTGGACGAGTTATTGTATCCACGTTTTCTTAGGTGCGTTTTTATTTCTTCTCTTCTTGTTTTGTAATTTTCTTTTGTTGAGCAAATTCTTTTGACACGAATACCGAGTCCATATGGTATAGCATTTTTTACGGAGTTTGGATGGCTTGACGACACATGTAAGTACTGGTGGTTATCTGTTGATTTTGTATAAAGATCTGTTTTAAGTTGTCCGTTTTCTATGTGTACAAACACATCAAGGAATTCATTTTTTTCAGTTGAGTAACGCATTTCTGTTTTAATTCGCGGATGCAAACTGTTTGACATTTCGTGAATTTTTTTTAGTTTATCTAAACCATGTTCCCATATCCCTCAGATTTCATCAACATATCTCCAATATGAAAATGGTTGTAAATTGCTGTTTTGAAATAAATTTTCTTCCCATTGTCCGAGGTAGGTGCAAGCATAATTCATGCCTAGATGGGAACCAATAGCTGTTCCTTCGGTTTGTAAAAAGTGTTTTCCGTTGAAGCTAAAATTATTGTTTTCAATGACTAAATCCATCATTTTAAGAACATCTTCAGTTGGGATTGATGTGTTAGTTCGATTTTCTAGTGCTGATTTGCATATTTCTCGCGCTTCTTTTCTTGGTACGCTTGGATATAATTTAGTTACATCTAAACAAAACATTATTGCGTTGTCTGGTAAAGGCTGAAATATTATTGTATGAACGATAATAAAAATATTTATATTAAAAAAGCGAAAAACGCAGCAAATGAACGTCATAAAAGTTATTATAACGTAATGTATCCAAGCAATGTAATTGTTGTTTCAATGTTGTAATTTATTCCAATGAAGAAGGCCGTAATGGCCGAAACGTATGGGAATTATATATATACGAGTCTAAATTGAAAACTACGTTCAAACCTATGATTGCGTTGGATAAAAACCGCAATTTTTATACTTGTGCATGTAAAACAAATTTCGTTGTAGAAGGGTCTAAAAACAGCACAAACAACATTTTCCAAAAGGCCAAAAAAGTGAAAAAGTATATTTAAACAAAACGCATTTGACTAACAGGTCGAACAACTGATGTTCTTTAACCCTGCTGACTGCCTGCCATTGGCGATTGCCAAATAAAATTGATCACAAGATGTAACAAAATGGATCTTAATATAAATTTAATACTAAACAGAAAAAAAATTTAACTTGTGGCCACGATGTTATGCCACAAACATACGGTGTCATTATATATATATATATATATATATATATATATATATATATATATATATATATATATATATATATATATATATATATATATAGGCAGTCGCTTTTGTTTATTGCATTGAGTCAACATTCGACTAATTTAACTTGTTGGATAATCCTTTTACTTTGCGAGAAATATCAAAATATGCTTAACAGCATTGATTTAATGAATGATTTATAGTGAAATGAATTCAGCGTTCAGATTATAATTGAATGTCGTTATCAAACAACAAATCTTTTGATAGCCAATTTTGCGGTTATGAAAAAACTCATCAATGATACCAGGCATAAAATTCGTTATTCTAGTCTCACGTGAAGTTCAAAAGTTGTGTTTGAATCAAAATAGTTCAAATCAAGTTCGAAGTTTGTGAGCAAACAAAGATTCGAAATTTGTTTTAGATACGACCATACTTTTAGAATTGGATTAAAACATGTTTAGTAAATTTCCACAAAAAAAAAACGTAACAAAACATTATTTGCTACTAGGCCTGTAATACAATCGGGTTGGACATGTCCAGCATCAATCTTATTGTTTTAAAACCCATCAACATACAATATACTACGCTTATAATTCGTTATGCAAAAAAAGCATGTGTTTTTTTCCGTGTGTCTGAAGCTGGATGTATTCCCATTCATCGTAAACGACATAAACGACTATACGTTGGATGTATATACCGTTAGATTACATTATATATAAGAAACTGGTTGAATTCAAATAAAATTACATCTTTAAGAAAATAGTTTCTATGCTATCATAAGCATAGAGCATTCAATGTTTCATAGATAGAAATAAACGTTTATAAATCAGGACTGACTACAATAGTCTGAGAAGGAAAATTGGCTGGGATCGTTTGTATTGAACTGAACTCTCTTGATAGAATTGTATCCTCTGTTGACCTCAACATACCTATGTTCCAGAATTTTATGTTTTCTTCCTTTATAAGTTTCACATCACATTCAAGTAAATATCTACACATTTAGATGAAGCCAGTTAACATATGCGAGTCTGAAATGAACAACAGTATAAATATATGTGTATTTTTACAATCTTTACGCTTAATACTTTTATATTCATTATTTTTCAGGCGCTTTTTTCATTCCATATATCATATTTCTACTTCTTTGTGGAATCCCCCTTTTCTTTTTGGAAGTATCCATTGGGCAGTTTTCTAGTCTGAGCCCTGTTACTATATGGCGATTCTGTCCATTGTTTAAAGGTAAGATAGTAATATAGTGTTCTTAAAACAAATGTCTTCTGAACATTTAATCAATCTTTTGGAACCACCTACAATTAATTTACTCACTAGAGATAAGTCTACTCTGACACATATCGATATCAAATAACGTCTTGCAATGTCATGGCCATAACAAATGCAATTGGATATGACTTTGATTTTACGATAGTTATCAAAGGTACCAGGATTATAATTTAGTACGCCAGACGCGCGTTTCGTCTACAAAAGACTCATCAGTGACGTTTACGAGGCAGATGGTGTGTTTATATATCGTTTCTTTATACAGCCAAGTTTAGCGCCATTTAGTAATATGCACATTACAATTTTGTTTTACGTGAAAACACATAAAAAATACTAGGCTTTTTATTTAGTTCCCAAGCTCGCGATTGATCTACATCAGAATCACTTGTTGGGCTCAAATCGAATAGTTAAAAGGCCAAGTAAAGCAAGAAGTTAAAGAACTTTAAAAGCCGAAAATTCCAAACAATTGTGACAAGTAAGACGATGGCAATAATTATCAAAGGTACCAGTCTTATAATTTGATACGCCAGACACTCGTTTCGTGTACATGAGAATCATCAGTGACGCTCAGATCAAATTACTTAGAAAGCCAAAGACAACTACAAAGTTGAAGAGCATTGAGGACCCAATCATTTTTTGATTTTTTAAAATTTAAACGTGTGACAATTTTTTATGTTGTCACATTTTGACAAATGTAAGGCATGTGAGCATAGTAGCGTCGAAAGTGTAACGTTGTGCAAAAGAAAGGTGTTTAATAGGATATGTAATTGAATGAATCTTTTAATCTTTTGTTATATAAAAAGTAAAATCACAAAAACACTGAACTCCAAGGAAAATTCAAAAAGAAAAGTCCCCAATCAAATGGCAAAATCAAAAGTTCAAACACATCAAACGAATGGATAACAACTGTCATATTCCTGACATGGTACAGGCATTTTCTTATGTAGAAAATGGTGGGTTAAACCTGGTTTTAAAGCTAGCTAAACCTCTCACTTGTATGACAGTCGCATCAGATTCCATCATATTGACAACGATGTGTGAACAAAACAAACAAAAACAATAGGCAAAAATGTCACAAATAGGGATGAATAGTCTAATTCGGTAGGTCACATTCGTGAAAAGGGAACGGGATTGTAGTTACGACATAAGGAACATATCCGATATCATCTGTGAAACGGATATTCCATAACGGTCAAACCATTGTATCTTTCTCTTTTTGTTAAGAATTTAATTCTATGCATTTTCATTTATATTTTCATAAATACGTTTTGTTTTGTAATTTAAACAGGTGTTGGAATGGGTATGGTTGTAGTTTCAGCAATTGTTTGTATCTATTATAATGTGATAGTTGCCTGGACGATTTATTATTTATTCATGTCATTTAAAAATGTACTACCATGGAGTCATTGTTACAATTCCTGGAACGATGAAAGATGCGTTGATGGGCTTGAAGAAGTATTAAATATCACATCATTGAATATAACGAGTGCCAATCATACAAAAATGACAGCCAGTGAACAGTTTTGGGAGTAAGTTTATCTGTTTTTAAAAGACACAATTAATTTTCTTGTCTTCTTTAAACGGATCTATAAGGGGTTTTTTTATTATTCAAGACAGACTTAAATTACAATATTCCCTGGAGAAAGTTTCAACCTATCTTCGTTTCATAGCAAATTTATTTGTTTTAATCGATTACTTTCTCAATTTTTAAAAATCCAATTTTCCACATGTCTAATAAGATTTTCTAAAATGGAGAGGAAAAATAGCAAAGGGACATTCAAATTAATATGTCTGACAACGCTATGGTTAAAAGAAGAAAAAGACCAACACACTAACCAATAAAGAAAACTAAAGACTGAACAACACGAACCAAATTTTAATACTTATCAATTTTAAGATACAACAATAAGCTATTTAGGTAATAACTCATGTGTAAACTATATGTTTTATAGGAATCACGTACTTGCTATTACTGATGGTATTGAAGACAGTGGACGTTTAAGATGGCAGCTCTTTATTTGTTTGTCTCTAGCATGGTTATGTGTGTTCCTATGCCTGTTCAAGGGTGTAAAAGTTCTTGGAAAGGTGAGAAATAAATTTATTTTACGAATGAAAAGATTATTGATCTCCTTTTAGTTTGCATATGGAGAATATGATAATGTTCTTCCGCATAAACAAATTTACATATAAAAGTTCTTAACGACAATGTGCAAAATATACAAATTATTATCTTTTCCATATAGATTAATAAAATGTATATTATTATGTATGACTTCATTATTTTTCAGTGAGGTACATTTCTTTCCCTCGTGGAACAATAAATATGTAGTAGATTATCATTGTTTTGACAGCTTAACTTATTATTTCGTCAACTGTCACGTAATCTGTTATGTTTACAATTGTATCTGAACATCAATTGACAGGAAATGATGCATCAGAAAGGTGCTTTGTAGTATCTTGATCATAATGTCATAAAAACACCACTATGTTAGTAAGACCACAAACATGCCAGTAGTATAAGATATGAGATGGTAGGAAAAATGATAGTCGTGTTGTTTTCATAAATGCAACAAGATATATGAGTCTTTCTAAAAATTAATTCAATATAGCATCAAGAGAAATATTTTTTTTACATAGTTGCTTAGTATGATATTGTCAACAAACGCCCAGATGTGTTCAATTTCATACTTTCGGGATAATTCAAAGAAAGTAAAAACGAATGTTATTCCGAATTTCCGAGAAAAAACAACAGCATTCTTTTCAGAAAAGAAAATGATTGATGAACTTACCTACACTGCTTCACACAGTTTTATATTTAATATGTTGATAACCCTATAGCATAAGTCTCGGTTATATATTGTTGCTAAGGAAACTGCTAATGTCGATGTTAAGTTACTATGTTGTTCCTGCTGTGAAGTCATACATTTTTCTCAATGCATAGCCTTATTCTTGGAAATTAGCCTTTTACTCCATTCATGAAGACGTCATTGCAACTGTCAAAAAAGGACAGCAATTAAAGTTCAGTTTCTTTGGAGGATTTATCATTTCCCAGTTTATTTTTAGATGTATGACGACTCCCAACTCATACATATCTTTTCCTTTTTTATTTTGAGCGAAAAGAAAAAGAAAGACCTTTGTCGTCTTTTTATGAGATTATAATAGATCTTATTTATTTGTATTAACTTTTTTGGTATTTTTATCTTTGGAGCGCTTCATTTTGAAGACTTGAATATTCATAGTTCTAAGCGATAATATGTGTTAAATATGTTGACAATGATATAAAGTGTGCCTTTCATAAAATATTTACTTGCTTGTAGATTGAAAAGACACACCAAAATATTTAAATGTATTCCAAACCTTACAAAACACTATGTTCTGATTTGTTAAATTATCTTCCAACCCGTCTCTTTGAATAGATATTGATGTTCTGATAAAGATGTATCACGCTTTAACATTATTTATACTTGAAACTGAAGTTGATAAGTTCTTTTTTAAAACAGGTGATGCATTTTGCTGCTCCTTTTCCATATCTTGTTCTAATAGCACTATTAATTAGAGGCATACAGCTACCGGGAGCTGTAGAAGGCATCAAGTTTTACATTATTCCTAGATGGGAGAAATTAGCAGATTATCAAGTAAGTTTTCATGTGTTATTTTCATGTAGCAACAACAGTTTAGTTATTTTAAATGAGAGGTTTGCGATTTTATAACGTGGCCTGTCTTCCTTAGATTATAGTATTTTACTTTTATTAAGCCCAATGTGAAAAATATAATGGAATGCTAACTTAAGTTGTAAATTAAAGGTATGTTTAACATAAAACATAAAACATAAAACTATCTTGTCTGAAGGAGGTATACATCGAATTTTGTAAAAAAAATCCCTGAAATTTAAACTACTAAGATGATTGATTTCTCGATTGATAACATATTGTTGAACTCATCAGTGCCATCGAAAAGAAAATGAAGGATACAAAAAATACAGTTCAGTCTTAATCATATCGTGAATAACATCAATTTTGGTCGGTTGAGAAAAAAAGATTTACTACAAAAGAGATAATTCAGGTTCCTAATTGTTAACTTGCCATTTGTATGTTGTCACATTCCGGCAGCACCTTAATATGAAGTATGTATTTCCAATTTGATACCATATTAAAGGGTTTTCGTTTCCCTTAATGATTTCCAAACAAGCCAGTTACTTCTTTCAAGGATACTTTAAAACCTTGAGTTTCAAGTTGTGAAGTTGTGAAAATTTTGCAGACACCAAACAAACATTAAAAAACATAAATTGTTTGAAAATTGAGCGTTATTTTGTTGGGTTTTTTTTGTATGTAAACTAAAAGTGGTACTGTATGTATAGTATTTGACTAGGTATATCCTGATGGCGATGTCTATGTTTGTTGTATGTTGATCTCTACATGGCTTTTGATTTTATTTTGTGTTATCAGTAGTATAGCGTGAATGTTAGATTTAATATGCAATCAAATGCATTACAAAATATTACTTTTAACAGAACTGTCCACATAAACTAATTTTGATTATTTTGTTTTATATTATTAGGTATGGGGAGATGCTGCCTTACAAATATTTTACTCTGTTGGAATGGCATGGGGTGGTCTGATTACAATGGCCAGTTACAATAATTTCCATAATAATGCGTACAGGTAAACATCAATGGGCATTATAGGATGTCGGTCAAATATTCAAATCAATTAAGCATCACATAGTTTTTGTCACGCCTCAAACTGTTTTTTTTTTCCTTTTGTTCAAGATCAAAATTCCAAATGACCTTTACGGTCATTTACACATTAAGTCTCATAATGATGATTTATTTACATATAACCTATGGTATGTTATATTTAAATCGTACAGCAAAACATGCTGCAACATGTTGTTTGTTTTTTCGTAATACAATGTTTGTCATGACCATTCAAAATTAATTCCATATATTTGCACTATAATTCATATTCCTATGGTGCATTGAAAAACCTTATTGGATACTCACATATTGTTGCTGTAACAATTAGTTCCTCTAAATTAAAAAAAACATCCAAGATCTGTTTCATTGATAGCATTTGATTTCATCAGCTTAAGATCCCATAGTTTGTATATGTGAGCCTAATATATTTTGTATTTCATTTCTATATGTTTTCAGAGACGCTATGATAGTTCCCATTATCAATTGTGGCACTAGCATATTTGCAGGATTTGTGATTTTCTCTGTTTTGGGATTTATGGCACATACCGCGGGTACAACTGTAGACGAAGTTGTTAAACAAGGTATTTAATATATATTTAAAATTTTCAATACTATCCAGTTTAATTTCTGTATATTTGTTTTTAAGAGTATTTTGGGTTATATGCCAAAAATGGTTCTCTTACAAAAAAAAAACCGCACTAAATAATTAAGGCTCTTTAACCATAATAAACTCCCATTCAGATTATTATGTAATAGCCTAGTTGATGGTAATATGTAAATTTATGAAACTCTGGTCACTAAACTAATCATAAGAAACAAAACGGAGGGAATCGCATGACATCCAAAAATCAGCGAAACCGAATGCGTAGACAAGGACTCCTGTAATACATGAATCACTTGCCATATTGAGTTTTCTCGTTTGAATTGTTTTACATTGTCAATTCGGGATCTTTTATAGCTGACTATGCGGTATGGGCTTTGCTCATTGTTGAAGGTCGTACGGTGACCTATAGTTGTTAATTTCTGTGTTATTTTGGTCTCTTGTGGAGAGTCTCATTGTCAGTCATACCACATCTTCTTTTTATATCGTAGTCAGAGTATCTTCACACGATTTATACAATTCATTTTTCAAAGATTTCCGTTGATATATTTAAAAATTGTAAAGGAATCTAAGTTTCAACATCCTAAAATAAGTTGACCACAGATGGTTTTATCTAAGTATTCAGATACATTCTTGTATTTGAGCTCCCGTAGTATTAGTTCAATAAAGGCAACTGTTGTATACCACTGTTCAACTCATACATCAATGGACAAACAAAAAACAAAATCGGGGTAACAAACTAACGCATTAAATATAAGAGGAGAACAACGTCACAACATTAAAATGTAACACACACAGAAACGGACTAAGCATTAGACAAAATCCTATGAGAATAAGAAATATAACATCAAAACCAAATACATACCTTGGCTTTCATTTTATTTGTTTTAGGCTTTTTTGTCGACGTCGAATATAGAAAATAACTTCGGACGCACCAAAATCATAAAGAATTATTTGCATTCATGTTATTTACAATATCGTATTTGATATGAATGTTAACTTTCTCGAATAACCTTCAATTTTACTATCCTCAACAAGGCTTTCCCATACTTTAGGGCCAAGATCTTTTTAGTTAAATTGTGTACATTAACATCTTTTTAACATTATCATTTTACAGTAATTCTTTAATTTTTTGTTATTGTTTTTTAGGTCCTGGTCTTGCATTTGTTGCTTATCCTGAGGCTGTTGCTAAACTACCTTTCTCGCCACTCTGGGCAGTTTTGTTCTTTCTTATGCTATTCACCATAGGATTAGATAGCCAGGTAAGATTTGAATTTTAATTTTACGATAAATCTCAAATTCCCAAATCATATACGATAGAAATGATGGGAAATATTGATGAATGTTGTATGAATCTTTAGTTTATATAACATAAAAAAAAACATCTTTGGTGTTATTTCCATGCTACAAATTCCGATTCTTTTGAGAAAGTCAAATTTTCATAGTGCTTTAAATAATGAAATCATTAAATTGCTATAAGTTACAAAAGTGTTTCCAACGTGTAAAATGATAAACCAATATGTGCATTTTTGAGTTGCGTCCCCCCAAAATGTAATTTTGACATTTTTTAATAGAAATACTATGCAGCCCAGTAATCACCACTTCTCTGATGACTTGAAATAGCATTGATATAATTATATTTATGAATCCTTTGAATTATTCGAAATACAATGGATTTTCTAACTCAACAGTAGATTATTTGGCAAATCTGTTCTCCAATTACAAGGAAATCTACTGTTGGTTTTTATATGATTCAGCAAACGAAAAATTATTGATCGGGTCACATTATATACATGCCAAAAATTGCGCTAAGGTTCTTTTATTGGGTAAGGGTGTGCAAAAAAACATGAGTTGGCTAGTGCTGAGAATCTTCCGTTTTTATAAGCATTGGCTGTCGCTTGTGTCCTCACATTATTACTGTCTTGTTTAAAAGGATGAGTTATTAATCCAGATTTGTATGTATGAAAAGAGCCGAAAAAGAAATCCTTTTCATTGCGGTAAATCTTATATTTTTATGAACAAAATAATACGATGTTTCGACTGTCATACATGTTTCAACTTTCCGTCACGACAAACTACTATCAATACGTTTACACATGAATCAAGAAAGTGGAAATCTAAAAATAGTTCTGAATAAATCAAACATACTTTTTTCATGATATTGTTCATATTTAGCTAGCTGAACCTGCCTTTGCCAATTGGAAAATAACAATGTGCTTGTAACATTCATGCATGTGATCCTGTCCAATATGCACGTTATTGTATGCAGATGTTGAAAAATGCATTAATTCTTATCTTTAATACTACCGAGAATTGTCAATGATTTAAATCCTTCTTCGCTTCGTATGCTTATCTGTACATTTGAAAAATCATACAAGGTAGGCGCTAACATCAATAAAAATCTGACCTGAAAATATTTTCGTTTTTGATGGACATTTGAATAACTGTATTTATAAACGAATAACTTTATTATTTTGTGCCAGTTTGAAAATTCTCGCAAAAGCACAAATTCGTCTGCCGTTGAGATTTTAAGAAAGTATCAGTAAAAGAAATAACCACTGTATATATCTAATAACACCAGAGTTCTTTTTAATAACCATCTTAGAATAGTTAATGTTTTTAAAAGCATTTATTAACTTGCAGATTTGTCACTGTATGGTGAAAAAAATAAGTAAAAAAAAAAATCCTCAAAGTTGCTTAATATTTAAATTGGTTAAACGGTTTAAAATAGAAATACGACATTTTTCATTTTCTCTTTTTCATTATTTTAATTTGATTTTTTAATTTTTTCTTTTATCCTTTTTAAACGCAGATTAAACCTTAGAAACCTATATGTTGAAATGTTTTCTTCTTAATGGTTACGAGGATATAAATCCGGAATGATATTGATCATGTTCTTAATTCTCCAAAGACAGGTGAAGCAGACTCATATATGGTACGTTGACTGACGACAGGCAACAACGTCTCAAAAGTTTTTTTTTATTGTTGTGATGAGGTATTAAAATGAACAAATAAATTTCTACTAAAAATGAAGGTCTGGAAAATTGAAAATTTATACACTAGAATTTATTTATGTCATTTATCAACGTCATTCGGACAATTGTTGAATTATTTGCTTTTAATACAAACAATTTTCAAGTCCTTACATAATACACATATTAGATTTAGAATCTTGATGTTATTTCATACATTTTTCTATACTGTCATAAGCTCATCAAAGATACATATCATTCTTTGGTCAATGTTATACAGAATGTGGTTTGCAATACACTATTTATGTTTAAAGAATTATACTATGAAAACTTGTCCTGTCTATTTTATATTCCTCTTTTATTTTTAGATAAATTAACTTTTTTCTCTCGGTTGTTATCTAGTACAAAAACAGTTCTGTGTAACATACATCAATAATGTAATGGACATTAAGCCTAGTTTTCAGGAACTTGTACCACCACCCTCCATTAACAGTCTTTTTTATTTTACTGACATAATCCAATCATTCATTTATATATGTATATGTATATATACCATGTCTTTAAAATGTAATCAATATTTAAAACTTATTCAGAGCTTTAGCATTATATTCTTTCCTTTTTATCTGTAGAATTAAGCATTCGACTTAAACAGTTTATATATTTTTTCTGGTTAAATTTATATCAAACTGATCCTCTTCATATTGTTAGATATTTGTAATTTCTGTTTTCAAACATTGGTAATTAATTTCTATTTTTAGTTTGGAATGTTTGAGACTGGCATAAGTTCATTTATTGACGAATATCCAAGCTTACTTAGAAGTAAGCGAGTACTTCTTGCTGCGGTTGGGTGTTTCGTTGAGTTTCTTCTTGGATTACCATGTATTACACAGGTAATTTGACACGTGAGCTGCGCCGGATAGAAACTACCCTAATGGAAATGAATATCAAAACATCTGTTCACATATTTCGGGTTAAGGAAAACCTGTGCGGAAAGTCTGTAACTGTTTGAAATTTGAGTTGTAATAAGAACCATACGAAAAACAAAAGTCATCTTTTATTTCCTATTTGATTGTTCCAAACTCAATCAAAGACTTATACGTGAACATATATATTTGCACTTGCATAATGTCGAATTCCATCTGACGCATCTCAGATTTCAACACATGGTTAAATCAATTCAATTTAATTTTTGATTAATTACGAGTTAAAATATATTATTGATAAAACTTGATATTCCTGGTTATGAATTAATTTCTTGTGTCACGTAGTTATGTAGAAATTATAATAAATGTTTATGTAGGGCCATCGAATTGAAAGATGCCATCAATATAGTCACCAAACTTTTGACCTCGTATGTTTTGCGGAACAAGATGATAAGGAGGGGAGCATAGTTAGTACCCATAGAAATATCAATTGTTTCTAATACTTTTATCATATATCATGTTGACTGGAATAGATTACTTTAAAATAACAATATTTTGTAAATAAAGGCAACAGTAGTATACCACTGTTCAAAACTCATAAATCTATGGACAAAAAACAAAATCGGGGTAACAAACTAAAACTGAGGGGAACGCATTAAATATTAGAGGAGAACAGCGACACAACATTAAAATGTAGCACACACAGCAACGGAATTAGCATTAGACAAAATCCGATGAGAATAACCAAAATAACATCAAAACCAAATACATGAATTTGGGATAGAAAAGAACCGTGACACGTCTTATAGTAAGGTAGCACTCCACAGTTAGAAAATCAAATTAAAAATGAGCCACAAAATATTTTATCATCTCCTAGTCCTGGATTTCTAATACATTAACCTAACTGTTTGTGTTGTACATGTGCATATGTATGTAATCAGTATATTCCACAGATTTGATTTTCAAAAGTTAAAAGAGTGAAAATTAATTCCTTTTATGTGTATCCATGGCAACATTCTGCATTTATTTACCATAAAATATTGCAAAAAATGGGGTTGGACATGTCACATATCCCCCCAAAATTTGGATCAAACTAGAATTTCAATGCCTTTGAGTTATACCTTTTTAGAAACTGTTTTCATAAATCTTCCTAATGATAATTTTTTCGTAAAATCCAATCACAAAGTTCGTGCAATAAAATGTTGGAAAAAAAACATTTTTAAATTGTTATTTGTATGGAGAGTTGTCTCATTGGCACTCACACCACATCTTCCTATATCTATTACAATAATTGCCGGACCAATGTATGGTAGGGACATGCAAATACGGACTGTCATACAGAAAACAGCCTATATTACATACATTACATAATCTTGATGTTCATATAAACCAGATACAAAGGCTATTTTAATACTCAGCTATCCAAAAATGAATTTTATTGCACACTAGCTCTCATATTTGAAAAATCCACAGGGGCCATAATGCGAAACTACACACCTAACTGTGGAGTGCTACATAATGTGAATTCACACTCAAATATAGGAGAAAACAAACGACACAACGGAAACACAACGTAAAAATATTACACACACAGAAACGAACTATGATATAACAATGGCCATTTTCCTGACTTGATACAGGACATTTTTAAAGAAAAAAATGGTGGGTTGAACCTGGTTTTGTGGTAGTCTGATAACTGCTAAATTAGTGTATGTTTATATATTCCAGGGAGGAATATATGTTCTACAGATTATGGACTGGTATTGTGCAAGTTTCTCTCTGATGATGATTTCACTTTTAGAATGTGTTGTTATTGCATGGATTTATGGTAAGCGTACATTATTTATTCATATATCAGCCGAAAACATTCAGTGGTAACATTTTCTTTATAACTAAAAAAGTATCTGAAATTGAAAAAAAAAGAAGTATGTGATTTCTTTTCTTTTAATACTTTAATGTTAATAATCAAAAGTGTGAAGCTTATATATTCAGAAATGAATAAGTGTTAAATCATTAATGTTATAGCATCCTCTGTAAAGTGCTTACATTAAAAAAAAAGTAGAAATAAATTATTTTAATTTAATTTTTTCTTCATATCAATTTAGGAACAGAAAGGTTTTACAAAGACATTGAATTGATGATTGGATATAAGCCACATGTAATCTGGCATTATATGTGGAGATATGTTACACCAGCTGTTATTTTTGTAAGTTAAGGGTTTCTTTTATTATTTGTAATTTTATTAAAACTATATAGACATAACCAACAAGGTCATTTCTTGAAATTAATATTTACTGCCACACTATACTTGAAAAAGATAAAACATATTTTGAATGTGCATGACCATTCATATATATTATATATTAAACCACGCCAAAGACATGTTAATTAAAAACACATAGCAGTAAATGTAATCAAGACGGTCAATAACTAGAATGCCATTATTTTTGGTTAAATTTGTAGACTGTGATTGGTGAAGTCTACCAAGTTCTTCTGGAACTGATTGGAAAGAAGGCTTTTTATTTCCAATGCTTTAAACATCTACCTTGAGTTATACAACTTTTTTTAAATCATTCATATAAATATGTTTATTTTGAACATACTATTACTTCATTATTATTTATCAAAATAGGTTTGTCATATATCAACACTTTTTAATAGATTGGCATCACATAAACAATATTTAGAAGAAAATCACCAAAGATAACAGGCTGATGAATTGGACACCAGTCGCGAGTAGTTTCTTCTACATAAGGCTCATCAGTGACGCTTGCGTCAAAAATTTCAAAGGCCTCATAAAGTAGACGAGCATTGAGGATCATAATATACAAAAGGCATTGTACAGTTATACAAAACCTTTTGACACATATTTTTATATCACCCAGTTTTAATATATATGGGTATATAAAAACTGCAGTAAGCTGTATTTGATATTAATTTTTTTTATTATCATATAGGGAATATGGCTTTTTAGTATAATAACATTAGGTCCAGTGACTTATGACGGAAAAAGTTATCCGACTTGGGCAATAGTGTTGGGATGGATATTAGGAATGGTTTCACTTGTCCCAATTCCTCTCATGATGATTATTCAAATCATTAACACTGATGGGGATACCATAGTTGAGGTAAGCTTTTTAGAACACATTAAAACATTTATACAATAGTATATAATTGTGTCATTTTATTGTTGTAAAGAGATTGCTATTTAGTTATCGGTTTGTTATTTTCTTTTTTGAGATTGCAAGGCAAAAAGTTGAAACCAATATCAGTTAGACAGTTTCCACTTCAGTTAAATATTCTGGTTGTGTAAATGTTAACCAATAGCTATTTCAGTTATCCAAGTGTGTAGCATATTATTTATAACTTACATCTGTATTTGTTAAAACAAACGAATAAAAAAACCCAGAAAAGTCACAATTTAATTATATTTATCTAAACGCGCAGATATTCATAGTTTTAAGAGAAATTTTTAATCAAAACTATGTTTTTTTAGAGAGTCAAGAAGTTGACAGTACCTGCAAAAAATTGGGGCCCAAGTAAGGAAGAGGATAGAGAAAGATACGTACAGTCATTGTCAATTGATGAATCCACATGTTCTAACATGAACGGCGGTCCAGTAGATTGTGAAGTAGCCTTATTACAACATAAACAAAAAATTTGTAATTATATATTCAAATAGTACCTCACAAAGAAATGTTAAATAAATATGTATCAGTAAATTTTAGCTTGTTGTTACTTACAACTTGGAATTTGATAATATAAATATTGCTGATCAATGGTTGAGATCTCACAAACATGTTTAACCCCGCCGCATTTTTGCGCCTGTCCCAAGTCAGGAGCCTCTGGCCTTTGTTAGTCTTGTATTATTTTGATTTTGGTTTCTTGTGTACAATTTGGAAATTAGTATGGCGTTCATTATCACTGAGCTAGTATATATTTGTTTAGGGGCCAGCTGAAGGACGCCTTCGGGTGCGGGAATTTCTCGCTACATTGAAGACCTGTTGGTGACCTTCTGCTGTTGTGTTTTTTTCTATGGTCTATGGCCCCATTTCCATTGTCAATTTTATTAGATATAACTATATATATAGTGTAATAATAGAAATATGTGTCCACTTCGACTTCGATGATTTTTTGTTGTTAATTTCTTTGGTTCAGTCACATGCAATAAAGTGTTAAGCAAGCCTCACTTTTTTATGTTAAATATCTACATGGTCTTTTTTCTCTATTTCAGAAATGAATGGTATATCGTTATAGAAGATAATGAGAAATACGTAGACATTCCAAAGAAGTTGTTGCAAGGTTAAGAAAATTAATGATTTGATGGATTAGACGATGTTTGACTTTAAGACTGTTTCCACGAATGAATGAAGTAAATGTACTATTGTGTTGCTTTTGACTTATTGTTTATTGTTATAACAGTATGACATTTAGTTTCATATCCTTTCCAAATCTCATTAGCTGGATTTGCAAAACTTTTAGGAAATTTGGTCCTCAATGCTCTTCAACTTCGTACTTTATTTGGCTTTTTAAACTTTTTTGGATTCGAGCGTCACTGATGAGTCTTTTGTAGACGAAACGCGCGTCTGGCGTATATACAAAATTTAGTCCTGGTATCTATGATTAGTTTATTTACTTTAAAAAACTGTCAAATTAGTAAAATCGCATGTAAGATTTTTTTCTGAAAAGGGTTAGTTCTGAATCATAATGACGAATGTATATCATTTAAATAATTAACTACCGTACAAGACCCTCATGGTAAGTCAAGGTCGTTAAAAAAGTCTAGAAGAATTATAGAATTGACTAACAATAGATGAATTTTGTTTTGTGAAATATTGAACTGTTTTAACAACTATACTTTATCATGACAATCATTAACTAGCATTATATTTCAACTGTTTGAATCATTAGAGGTTGCTAAGGAGGGTCAAGGTTGATATTGAAAATTTATGTAATTTTGATCAATTATTCCTGTCATAAATGAACGAATTGTATATCATTTATATGCATAGTTTTCTACTTTTTTTTGTTTTGCTTCCATTAGTTCAATGTCTTAACGAATTTGATGACAATCTTTTTACTTCTTGGTGCAACAATCTTTTCACAACACTCATCTTTTGAGGAAGAATGTACACCAATGGTCTTAATTAGTCTGCATTTAAAGCATTAAAATCATGAACGATTTGCAATATAATCATTGATAGATATGCGCAAGTTTTTAACTGTATTACCTTCAAGTTGTATGAATAGATATCAAGATTTTAAAATACAAAACTGGCATGTTTAAATAATATAAACAATATTTGTTTGCGAGTGGAATATGATGCAGATCTGGCTACAATTTTTATTTGTTCATATAGACACATACTATGGTAAACTATTTAGTAAGAGCTTTTGAAGGGTTTAGTTTGCCTTTCCAAAAACTACTTAGAATTTAGAATTTTCACAACTTTTGATCTTTAGGAGAAACTTTGATATTTCATAAAAAATTGCAATGATCAGTGAAAAAAACACCAAATAAGGCATTATATAGAAATCCCAAACTACCAATTGCTCAAATATGTCTCGCATCTTATTGACTGTTTTAAAATGAAATGCAACTCAAAGTTATGAGAAATATACAATTGCATTGTAATTAAGGAACTTTTATTTATTAAATATAAATGTTTCTGTCAATAAAATATATCAAATATGTATTTTCATGTATTTTTTTTTAAATTGTAATCAGGCAATCAATTCTCTTAGACTTCAGTATTTATTAATTATATAAATAATGGGCAATAAACAGTCACACTCAATGTTATTTTTGTCCTAGCAAAATGATTGTTTGTTCAATTATGCATATTAATTTCTTTATATTATACATTTGAACCTTTTTTTTACTTTTCAAAAATTGTTATGGTGTAAACAAGTAGCACCAGGACAATTGTACATGACAATATTCAGAAGTATAAATATACACATATGTTTTATGAATTTGCATTACACACCACCTGCTATCAGTATTTTATTTATACTCTCTCAAAATAAAATTCCATTAAAGACGTAACTCAAAAAATAAAAATGTTTTATTAAAATTCATAAGAAAAGGGTTCATTGGCATAACTAACTCTATAACACGTATATTGACAACGACTTATTCATTATTAATTTAATAGTGAAGGCAATTCAATTAATCCCTATTAGAATGCGTTAATGCGTACTTGCATTACTTATATACATTTATCTATTAACTTAAGGTGAGTTTGCATTTTATGTAAATAATAGTGAGTAACTTTAATAATATGACTGGCATTTGTTAAAAATCAATTGAAAGGATAATTTCTGCCATATTTTTTTTGGTATCTAGTAACAGAGAATGTGAATAACATACTTGACCTGCACGATGATATTTCTAAAAACTATTTTGTCAGCAGAATCATATAAATAGCAGTCGTCAATAATAGAAACTCTTCAATTATATGTTTTAATAGTTACTACTAGATAATTTTGATAAAGGGTAATTAAACAAAAGTGAAAACTAAGTGACAAGTCATGTTTATATTATTCTAGTCTAAATAAAATCTCGGGAACAAAAAGGACAATTTGCAAGCAAAGTGATGCCACTACTGTCTCATATGAAAAATTCCTACATCAATATGTATTTATATTATTGCTTAACTTTTTTAAAGATTGAGTAGTTACATCTGGTGATAGGTGTCTCCTTAGGAATCATACTACATCTTCTATTTTATTGTTTACAGAAGTGAAAACAGAAAAGAAATGAGCATTCGTTGATCATTATTTAATGAATGACTATTACCTATTTTGAATTTATTGAACCATAAAACTAATTTTTGACTCTTCACATTGAATAATCCGCGAAGCGGATTATGTAAAATGTGAAGAGTCAAAAATTAGTTTTATGGTTCAATAAAATCAAAATAAATTATTGCCATTCATTATAAATAAATTTCTATCAAAACTAAGGCTCAAAGAACTGTTTATATTATTTATATTAACAGTAACAACGTACACACATGGTGGCGTATGAATACACAACGTCAAAGTGGGCGTGTCGCCATCAAAATTGACAACATTGAAAATAAAACTAATAATTTTAACCAATCAGAAGACAGTAAAAACACACAATTTATTTATTCTAATATAACTCAAAGTCCCCAAAGGGGGGGGGGGGGATATGGAAATCGTCTAGCAAGTTCACATGCCTTTCATATTGGTGTACTATTAATTTGGTCAGGTTTTTTTTACGGTAGACTGGGGTACAAGATTAAAGTCGATAGAATCTTTTTACTGTTTGAAAAAAATTTAGTTTATATCATGTTTTGAACAGAAAAGGTATGATTCAAGGGGCTTTTTGTGTGATAGAAACAAACCAAAAGCTATGAAATTTTAATATAAAATATGAGAAGATAGTATGTGTAATGTGCTTTCAGAAAATTTAAAAAAAAAAATAGTTTACCGGCTTCATTTTCTTATTTTGAAACAAAATAATAAATTTAGAACACATTCATTTATAAAAGTTACATTTTCTGGGTACCTCCCATTATATGGGTAACTCCGAATCTTTGTTTTAAATCAAGTAAAGACAATCTGTATTCGTAAAATCTTAAAAGTTATGAAAATAAAGTAGAACACACAATTTTTGTTAGATAGACGAAATATTAAAAATATATTATAATTCTCTCTAAATTTGCACATTTCATTAAAGATCTAGACTGAATGTTTTATGCTATTTTACCTTCCAAGAATACACCTGATCTACTTGGTGCAGAAAAATTGATACCCTTTATTGTATTACCAGTATTATCGAGGTTTTTTAATTTGATTTATTCTACCTCTTTAAAATATTTATCACAAGGATCTTTTTTTTTTATAGACTTAATTTTGTCAAGTCTAAGTTATATCTCAACAAATCCAAATACTTATCTATCTTAAAGATACGTCCATGTTAGAACATGGATTAAGATACTTTATGTTACAGGGCTAGTTGGAAAGTTATTATTTCTTTTAGAAAACACATTTTTTTAGTAGAAAACACAAACTTCATCTGCATCATTCACTTGCCAAATCGTTACAAATTGCATATTAATGATAACTGTTGTATCAAAAACAATGTAAGATGTTATTATTTCTTAATCACTTTGAACGTGTATATTTGACATTATGTTAACAATATATGAATAAAAAGGAAACACACATATAACATTTAAATATATGTCCTCAGTTGTTTGTATATATACTTAAGTAGTATGTTTACTATTTTTTCGGCCTGTGAAAATTCCCGTTGAAAGCCTCATATCATTGTTTGCATATTGAAGGTATAACTATGTATTTTATATGATGTCAAATACAAATAAACATCTAAAAATAAAAGCTGTGCCGTATGTAATTGTTTCTGTTTAAATGAGTAGAAAGTAGAATAACAAAAATACAAAGAAAATACAAAACGGAAAGTCCCTTTTCAGATGGAAAAGTCAATCTCCAATACTCCAAACAAATGGATAACGACTGCCATATCCATGACTTGGAACAGGTATTTCCTAATGTAGAAAATGGTGGATTAAACCTGGTCTATAGCTAGCTTAACCTCTCACTTGTATGACAGTCGTATATAATAGTAGATAATGCTTATACTATTCTTTGTCTTTTTGTCTTTTTTCTTCTTTTTGCCATGTCATTGTCATTTCGTTTTCAACTTACGAGTGTGAACATACTTTTAGTATCTTCTGCCTTTCTGCTATCGAAGCAGTATGTCTTATAGATTCAACTTTGTTTTTTCTTAAATACAACAATGATTGTGTTTGAACTATTTCGATTGTTTGTTTCATCGATTAACATTGAGAACATAATTTGGAAAATATTAAAGGACATCCTCTTTAATACTAGCCTCTAACCTTTAAGCACAGTGTGTCTCTATTTGTATCTCGGATCCCAAAATGGTTTGCATTCATATAGCTGTATACAAAAACAAGTCAAAGATACATAGGAAATATAGGTAGGACAGTTGTGACAAAAACCAGTCAAAGATACATAGGAAATATAGGTAGGACAGTTATGAAAAAGTATAAAAAAAAGCAGTCAAAGATACATAGGAAATATAGGTAGGACAGTTGTGAAAAAGTATGATACCGATGTTAGTGTGCATGGCAGATGTTTTCAAAAACAAAACGTTTGTGAAGCCGAATTATTGTTGTATGTTGGAACCGTTACTTGTAAGATGGTACCAACTACGACTGTGAGATCATCAAAAGCAGGCAAAGTTTATCCTACAAACCTACTTAAATCACCATTTCAAAGTGTGAAGAACAATAATTGTGTACGAAGTGTTAAATAGAAATTTTAATTTTGTGATCAAAGTGTACTCTTAATTTTAAAAAGGGACTCGTATTCAAATGCACACTCTTTCTGTTAATGTGATACGAAGTCATATTTAACATAATTTTAAATTAAGTAACATTATAAAGGACCTGTTTAAATTCCTCTTATAACAAATGACGACGAAACATTTTTTTTAGTTGACGAACTTCCTTGTTGTTTGAATTCTCTATAACACCGGAAATTCCTTGTTAAGCATGTCAATTTGATTTTCCTGTCATAATACAAACTATATACTTTCCGCTTTAAAAAAAAAATACATTGTTGAAATAGCAAATGGCGTGTAGCGCACAGGTTCCTTTGTGTTGTCAGTTCTGTGATAACATTAATGAAATTAAATGGAAATGCTTTGATTGCTCGTTGTTACTTTGTGATAAGTGTAAAATCAAGCTGCATTCAAAAGTGTCGTTTCAAAAAGAACACAATATCGTAGACATACGGAATGTAAGTCAAATAAAAGTTTCTTCAAATGAGAATTTGGAAAAATATCTGACATTATCATGTCATCTGCATCCGTCCAAATCATGTTGTCTGTTTTGTAAAACATGTGACAATCTTATATGTCCAGTGTGTCTTCTTAAAAACCACAAAGATCACGGTTTAGAACAAATTCAAGAGGCTTTCGAAAGGAAAAGGACTGCATTGGAAACAATAGTAGATAAAATTGATAAAGAATGCCTTGGAGTTGTACAGAAAGAACAACAAACCTTCGATGAACTCTGGTCTAAGCATCAGCATCAACAACAAAAGACAAAAGAAAGCATTCAAGAACAAACGGAAACATTAACAAGTCAAATATTATCTTACAGTTCGAAACTACTAGAACAACACCACAACTTCAACCATGGACTGAACGGCATGTTCGAATCAAAGAAAAAAGTCTTAGATCAACATGAGCAGGATTTACTAGACAAAAGAAATAAGATTGAAACAATTCTAAATTCAACAAATTTGGCAGAAGTATTTGAACATTCAAAAGGATTATCTAAAACACTAGAAATCACAAAACCAGATTTATCAAATGCCATGTTGGGCTTTCTTGAAGGACAAGCTTTGGATGAGAAACATCTACAACAGATGTTTGGGTCTTTAGTAGAAATCCGTCCATTCAAAACATACACAACAGACCTGCCAGATGTAGGAGTAATCGCATGGCATGGTGATTACTTATGGGTTGCCAATAAGGAAAGGAAAACTCTTCAGAAAATTAAGCCTGGCCTCGTTCTGGAAATTGAATCTTGTATGAATGACATAGAAATAAGTGATTTTTCTATTACAAAATCTGGAGAATTGGTACTAAAACTTTCAAAATCGAACAAACTGAAAATTTTATCACAAAATGGGAAACAAAAGATACTTCGAGATTTTTCCTCAATGAAACCAACGGCTGTCTATGTTTCTGGAGTTGGTGACGTCATTGTTGGTGTTAAAGAAAACGGACCAAATTTTGTTCTTTCTGGAAATAGCAGACGACAACTTGTTACCCTGACACCTAGTGGTAAGAATAAGACTACATTTGAATATGATCAAAATGATAAAAGGTTGTTCACCTACGTGTGGAATATTACGTCCACTATGTCAGGGGACATATGCGTCATTGATCGGCTCTCCGACGAGTTTGATGGAAGGCTAGTTATGATTGACCCCAACGGTCAGTCAAAATGGGTTTATCATGGACAATCGAAAGATAAATATATAATTGATGCATTTAAGCCTCGTAACATAATTGCAGTTGAAGATGGGAATATAATAGTAACGGAGAGACTAAATCATTTGCTTTATGTTTTTTCATCATCCGGGCGTCTTCTTGTTCGCATGGTGACATCAGGAATTGATATTTACCTTCCACAATCACTCTGTGTTGACACTCTTGGAAATCTCTGGATCGGCTGTGGTACTTACAGAGGAGAACGTAATCATGCAAAAATCCATCGGACCCAGATTTGTCTCTTGAAATAATATTTTAAATTGTCATATAGATGTGTATAACTGTGTACGGCGATCTGTAAAATTACTGTTATATTTTATTATTAAATTTATGACAGAAAAAAAATTCTCCCGATATTACTGCCATCAAAAATTTTTTTTCTTCAGAATTTTGAAATCTCCACAATCCACTCTCCCAAAAAATTATCTAAAAAACTAATAAAAACAAAAGAATGCTGAAATAGTTGTAGAACGGATGAGAAATGAGCATCTTTCGATATTTAGCTTTATATAAGTGGACATTTCGAAATAAAATCATATATTACTGTAAGGAAACAGTTTGTTTCCTCGTACACTAGACTTCGTACATGATACAAGTAAGAGACCAAATATTTCTATTCTTTCTGGCTTGATGTCATACGTGATCACAATCAGACAGATATGATACTTGTCTTCCAACAAATGTTCATGTCATTATTGAACTTTGACTGATAATATTTAACCACATGAATACACATAAATAAAAATATGGCGTGTAGGTCAATTAGACAGTTATTCAGCGACAAAAAAGGGCATATATTCACAGAGGGCAAAACACAGTCTTCAAAAAATTTACCGGTGTCAAAACAATATGTCAGTGTTTTAATCGTCCCGAGCATTTAAAAGATAACAAAAAATTAAAAATCTGCAATCGATTCTAATTTCTCTAGGTAACAAAAGTACAAAAAGGTATCACATAACACAACGAGTACATATATGTATGTTCAGGAATGCATGTAAGTATGTTAAGGATACATGTTCATCTTGTTATATTCCTTATTGATAGCTATCTGGTTTACTTAAATCGCTACAAATCCTACAATACAAAATCATTGTAATTACAAAATTTATGTAACGGTTCCTATCTTATCGATACAATCACTTATATAAATAATGTATCTAGACCATTCCTCATACGATGTAAGAACATCATAAAAATGGGAAACCATTCTAGTTGGACATGTATTTGTGTTCTTTTGTCTTTAATATGTAAGTAAATTTTGTTTTAAACGCATTACAGTACATAATTAATATCTAAAACGACAGATGGTGAGATCCAATTTCCCAATATAGAGCTATTTGACACATGTTTATCATCACGACCTTTACAATTTGGTTCGTGTCGGGAATATAATTGATTATTTATGGATCTGTATGTAAACCTACGTTTCAAACTTTGCATTTTTGTCGGTTGTACAAGAACAAAATATAATTATTACATACTATAAAGACGATTGTGGGCGAGCAGGCTTTGAAAATTGCAGGTGGGCGAGTAGGCTTTGAATAATTTTCACTGCAAACTTAGTATAGCCCTCCATTTTAATTATAAATTATCCGTAAGTAGAACAAGGATATGAAAGAAGTGATCTATAGTTGTTGATATGCCAATATGTTTCAGTTTTCTGCTTAATTTTATGGATATTGAACTATTACCTTTGACCTTTTATGTACTACATGTATATACAATGTATAGTGCATTCGTTATTTCTCATGGTCTCTTATCATGCTTATCTTCATAACTTTGTAACTTTCAAAAAAGGTCAGTAAAATTTTATATTCAAACAGTACGAAGCTACCAAAAGGGTAAACGATAACCAAAAATGTAACACAACCAATATCAAAAGAAAAAAGACTAGAACAAAAATCATGGAATATTGCACCGAATATTTAGTTTGTCAACTCAAAAACTCAAATGCTAATAACAGTTTACTTTGTCTGCCTCCATACAAAATTGCAACTGTTTCGGTTCTTTTTCGTCCTTGGCTTTCGAATACTCGGCTTAAAGCGTTCCTCATGATGATAAATCTAGAATAGTGTCCAGTACGAACTTATAAAGTAATGTTTTTCTTCTTTTTTCTTCTAATAACAGGTTAACTTTGGTATTAATGTATGATTTTTAATTTAAGTTTCTTGTGTATAATTCGGAGTTTAGTATGACGTCCATTATCCCTGTACTAGTATGCATATTTCAAGGGGCCAGCTGAAGGACGCCTACGGGTGCGGGAGTTTCTCGCTACATTGAAGACCCATTGGTGGCCTTCGGGTGTTGTTTGCTCTATGGTCGGGTTGTTGTCGCTGTGACACATTCCCCATTTCCTTTCTCAATTTTAACATTCTGTAAAAAAATATAATAGAGACAAAAATAGTTTACCTATATTCAAAATCGCATAATTTGAAAAAAAAAAAAAGATAATGTGGTATGATTGTCAATGAAACAAATATCCACCAGGGGTTAAAATGAAGTGGTAGTAAGCAATGATAGGCAACCTTCGACAACTGTATTATTTTTCTCAGAAAAATGAGAAAACCAATCCCGTATAGTCGAAAAAATGAGAAACAAATCAAAAGCGAAAACTAACGCCAAATTGAGTAACAAAATAATTTATGAAAATCAAATATGACAGATATAGCACCTCTGTCGTACAGGTTTCTGATTTGGGATAGGCACATAGCAAATGTGGTGAGTTTAAAATGTCTGTGAAAAGTAAAATCACAAAATTGCTGAACTCCGAGAAAAATTCAAAACGGAAAATCTCTTATCAAATCGCAAAATTAAATGATAAAACATATCAAACGAATGGACAACTGTCATATTCCTGACTTGATACAGGCATTTTCAAATGTAGAAAATGGTGGATTGAACCTGGTTGTATAGCTCTAAACCTCTCACTTGTATGACAGTCGCGTCAAATTCCATTATATTTACAACGATGAGCGCTCAACATCCCCCATTACATGAGAGTGTGGTGGAACAGTAAACATTTTAAGATTCATTAGGCAGATACAAATCAAGGTAATACCGGTAATTCAAAACTGAAGTAAACCCATTAACTTATAAAAGAGCAAGCTGCATAGGAAATCTCCTTTTATGCGTGGATCTCCAGCATTTGGGAATCTGATTATAATGAAGATATTATTGTGAGATCGACAAACGGAACATATCCATGAAACCATGGGTTAAGTAGCGTCTTTGGTAACTTAACCTTCTAACAAGAAAATCCGAAGTCAGAATTTCACACATTCTTACTTAAGTAGAAAATTTATTGTGCTGCTTCAATGCTATTTCGGTACATATGAATAAAAATATACATGGGAAAGTGGAAGTTGAAAATTTGGTTAACAAATTGCGGGGTAAGTTTAACAAACATTCTTGTTTTCCAACATTTTAATGTAAAAATAGATATAATGATGTTTTTTATCACCGTAAAGTAAAATTTCAACTGACGTACAATAATCACAGTTAAAGTTCAAAATATAGTTGATGAAATCTAGGTTGAAACAGCATTATTTATAATTAATACCTTTGAACGAAGTTCAAAATCATATTACTTTTTAATAGTGTCACTCAGTATTCTTCTTGTCCAATACATGTTGACGATCTCTATCAGCGTTAAACAAGTGTTCCATCATAACTAACCCAATCATACATTGATTTAAAAGTAGTCTGGACTTTTATTATTTGTAATAATAAGTGCTTACGGTCAACTGAGAATATAAAAAAGTATCTTCCCTATTTGGATTTCAACCATCCTTAACAGATAAAATTCGAAACAATTCTGAATGATCAGAACAAAACTAAAAAATAAAGTATCTTACTTGGGGTTTCTTAAAAACAAACTAAATATGATAATATTTTGTATTGTAGGTCCGTTACATGTCATAACATTTCTTGTGAGTTCAGGTGGTATGTAAATATTCTATATTCTTTAATCAAAATAGAAATACTGATCGAGTGGAGATAAATTCATTAGAAAGCAGAAAAAGAGATGAATGCATACGAACAGACAGAAAATCAAACAGAAAAATAATTTTATGAAGGCTACTATCCAGTTCAAGTTTGTCTACGTAATGGTATAAATACAATTTCACACTCAAAGTTTATCCATGCATGTCGGTTATACCAAAGCTGGACTATGACATGAACAGGGCACCCAATATATATGTTGCCAGAATCCAGTGCTTTTACAGAGTATATGTGATAAGTCATATAGGAGAGGGTACCCCTACCTCGAACAAGAAAATATTACTTTAAACATCGTATGTGTCCGTAGCGCTTTTTGAGGTTGACCTTCATCCAAAACTCTCAAGGTAAAAACAAATAAAGCCAAGGCTATATGCATACCAGAACACTTAACGACATATATGACCAAACGATACTAAGTAATAGCCAAGTCCATTAAAGGTTAACTTTACTCGAAGTGGTTTGAACTTCAGTTTTTCAAGAATTTATGTTATCAATTACATCTGTAACGACACACTATTTACTACTGATGATAGTTACCCTCATGGGCTGGCTGAAGTTTTAAATAATTATATGGTCATGGCAGGTTTGAGTCGCTGCTGAATTCATCAAAATCTTTCTGTGTTTTATTTGTAGGACAGGAATTACCAGAGGAATGTAAATATTTCGGATCATTTCAAGGTATGTTTGGTCCCCTTTATAAAAATTGTAAAGATAATATGGTTTTCCTACCAATTGGAATTGTGTTCTTAACGTTTATACTACCCTCCTTTCGAAGTAGCCTAGTCCTGCAGACAGATAGATACATCATCTGTCGGATTAGTCTACTCTAAAAGGAGGGTAGTTTACCTAACTTACAATGACTTCACGGTTCAGCTAGCATGCAAGCTAGCCAAAGATATAACCTTCATCTACATGCTAATTGAAATCGGCTGTAAAACGTTTCATATAATTCGACTTTATACCGGAGTAGTCAATATTATGGACATTGGTATTCTATATTGTCTGCATCTTTTTGTAGATAAGAAAATTTATTCTTCATTTCTTCTTTTCACATTTTTCTGTTCATTCCTGGTGAGAGTGAATTCAGAAGTTAACATTTTCAAAGAACTAAGCAAGGTTTATATTTCGATATTTTAACTTTTGTTTAAGTCAACAACATATAACAATGAGACTACAAATTCGTCAATGATACTACGCTATTAATATTAATATCATTGACGACCGTATTTTTTTCAATCTTGCAAGTACATAAAAGCAACAATAGTAACAACAGAAACACTGAAGTGCAACAAAAATTAACGCCAACATACATATAAACGGACTTTTCGAAAACAACTGTACTACTCCTGACTTAGCACAGGACATTTACGAAAAAATGGTGAGTTGAAACTGGTGTAATTGCTTGCAAAATCTCCCGCTTATATGACAATATCAAAAATATCGCTAGAATGACAGTACTACGTAAATCTAGATTTGGACTTTTGAAATAATCTTGAAGTTCAATACTTTTCATTTTCTGTGTGTGACTATATTGGTTAAATAAATACGTTTATTTAGATATGTACATTGTTCCTATTACGTTATTTAGATGCAGTTGAAAGTATAAAAAGAATATTGAAAAATAATGAATATTTACGTAAGTATATGAATAATTCATCACCGTTTTGTATATGACTTTTTAAAATCTATGTTATTTCAAAGTTGTAATTGTCAAAAAAAAGTATAAACTGTAATTGTTATGTGTTTCAAGTACAAAATATATTCAGCTAACATGTCAACTTTATACCTGTTATAGAATTTTCGGACATACATGTTAGATTGTAGATTATACCGGAAATAAAAAGAATCCGGATAGAATAATATCATTTCATTAAATTTTTCAGAATTACAAGTAGCCAGTAACTTTGCAAAATCGCTTATAGATTTACCTTTAGGTGAGTGTATATTAAATATATAACTAGTAGGTCGAATATTACGATTTGAAGGAAAATACTCATAAAACCCAATCTTATTGTATTATTTCTTAAAGATGAGCTAACCGTCAATTCAGATGAGCTGAAACACAAATAGACTCACAGATAAAAAAAACCAAAAAACTGTTAATAAACGTTGTCCATGCAGTTGAAGTAATATATTTAAGTTTGGTTTGTTCGACATTATTTTATGAAATTATCAAATATTCGGATTATTAAGATAAAAGACATATGTCTGTTGTCAGTAAGATAAATTGTCTTGGTGAATGTCTACTATATCCGAACATTATAGTGATAAACCAGTTGAATTGAGCCTTAAGTATTATATTATAATCATGATAATATACATGGTTTGTCCAACAGTTTCTATGATATTATGTGCGCAATAAGGTATACATAACAAGATATGATAGTACTTTATATTATCAAGATTACTGCTTAGTGTATTCATTCGTTCTGTAAATGAAAATATGTTTACTGTTGATTTGTTTACTCTTTGTAGAGACAGAAGAAACGGAGTACAACAGAGCAATTATCGGTATAGTACATTTCACTTGTGTTGCCATATATAAAAGAACACAGACACTTGTTAGACACTAAGCGCTTTTTTTTATTTTTTAAAACGTCGCACTTCACATCATGATATTCCAGAAAAATATTGTTGATTGTGACAAAGCTTGAAGTTGTTTATATATCAACGTTCAGCTAACAGTTTACGTTGCAGTATGTACAAGTATTCAGTTTTATGTCAAGTGTCTTTAATTGACATTTTCACTCTAGATGGAAGTATTTAAATTTGTATATTCCCCCTCTGGGGAAGTATTTAAATTTATATATTCCTCTTCATAAAGTACCTAAATTCACTTATTCTATGTCATTGGAAGTGTCTTTATATGAACACAAGGAAATATTATATGATTGCAAACTTGACTATCCACCAACAGACCAATGACAGGGATTACACAATTGTATGTCACCGTTATGCCTGAAACGATGCACAAAATCCATACTGTATGGTTACTGTATGGTTACTGTATGGTTACGGTGGCAATATGTGATACAATACAAAAGAAGAAAATAACATTAACAAAAACAGTTATGACATGCTACCAAGGAGAAATACTAAACAGTTGGTTTTTGGTTTGGGACAGGCAAATAAACTTTTCAATAAATATAAAAAAAGAAGATGTGGTATGATTGCCAATGAAACAACTCTCCACAATAAACCAAAATGACACAGAAATTAACAACTATAGGTCACCGTACGGTCTTCAACAATAGCAAAGCCCATACCGCATAGTCGGCTATAAAAGGCCCCGATATGACAATGTAAAACAATTCAAACGAGAAAACTAACAACCTTATTTATATACAAAAAATGAACGGAAAACAAATATGTAAATAGTTATCAAAGGTACCAGGATTATAATTTAGTACGTCAGACGCGCGTTTAGTCTTCATAAGACTCATCAGTGACGCTCATATCAAAATGTTTATAAAGCCAAACAAGTACAAGGTTGAAGAGCATTGAGGATCCAAAATTCCAAAAAAAAGTTGTGCCACATAACACATAAACAGACGACATCCACTGATTTAAAGATTGGTACTTGAACGTGATTCTAGGAGCTCAACCCTCCTATAACCTGAAACAGTGATGTAACAGTACAACATTATAACCAACTGTAAAATACTATTCTGAAAGAGCATGACTCATCAGCTCATTATTAAGAATAAAACAGCTAGTCAGATACAAAAGACCCAAGGTAGACATCTTAAGAGTACTAGCAATCACTGAAAGCTAGTTCGAAGCCCATTTTTGATAAAGAAATGAACCATGTACATCTCCAACGAATTTAGTATTATTACGTCATAACAAGTATATAAAAAAAAAAACACGTTATATATTTTTTTTATAGGACCATTAGAATTAATAATTTGAAGAAAAAAAATGAAATCAAAATCGATGTTAATACAGATAAAAGCGTACTACAATGCACATATTCCATCTCATGTGAAGTAGCTTATATAAACTTATTCAGAGGCAACCGTGGACGAGTGATCTGTGTATTTCTACAAATACAGTAGTCTCTAGCCTGTCAAGACTGAAGTTGTTCGTTCGACTCGTATCTTTTTCGTCGAGGATTACCAGTTTGTGCCAGTAAACAAAATAATAAGATATGACATCGCCTACCACGAAGAAGAGTTGGATATAGAATAATTCATCTTTCGAAATTTATAGAACCAAAATGACTTTACCAGTAAAGGCCAATAATTTTCATTGAAAGTACCAATTTCTAATTTAAAACACATCTATTGAAGGTTCAGCTGCCATTGATTTCAATACTTTAATAGAGGATTTAGAGACTATCCACAATTATAGGCATGATACATGTTTACGATTGCTTATAGCAGAATTGTCTGTTTGTAAGTATTAAATAAATGTTTATAATGTTTGCCAAGACAATTGTATGTCGTATATCAAATACAGTACTTCATGCACTTTAGATGATGAAATTGTTTCATGCAAATATCTGTCTTCTAGTCGCAAAATGTCTGTAATAGTGCATTATAATTCATTGACCGAATACAATATTTATTTTTTTACTAAGAGGTTACTGTCGTATATGATGGTAATTAATACTCGTAGACCTCATAGAATTTTATGTTCGTATAAGTTTGTTCATATCAGGATCAAGAGATTAAGTACAATGTCTTTACTTATGTTTTCTATTTGTAGATGTGAAAAGATACCAGTATGATATCTGCACACAGTATAAAACAGAAATGTCTGGTTACTTTTCTACAGATAATATAAACTGTCTACCTCCAGGTAAATCTTCAGTTCAAAGAGATTGTGTTGACAGACATGTCTTTTTCCAGTTAACAAAACTTTGAACAGTAAACTGTCAGCAGCAAATTTAAACAGTTACATAAAAAAACGGGGATAATTCTAAACTTCCAAAAACAGAGATTGCACGTGGGACTGATACCTTATCCTATTGATCCGAAATTGCACGACCTCAATATGTCTTTGTACTTTATATGAAAAAAATAAACTAACAAAAATACCGAAATCCAAGGAAAATTCAAATCGGAAAGTTCCTTAATAAATGAAAAATCATAAGCCATAACACATAAAACGAATGAAAAAAATTGTAATACAATACAAACATTTCCCTATGTGAATGTGGTGGATTAACCTGGTTTATAGTTAGCTAAATAAAGGCAACTGTAGTATACCGTTGTTCAAAAGTAATAAATCCAGAAAAACCTTCTTGGCAGTATCTTGTAAGTTTTAAGAAGGCAAGACAGTATGGTTTCATAATCATTATTTTTTTCTTCTTTTTAAGAGTTTTATTTATCTTTATTATTAGTTTTGTTATGCTTTTCTAAAAGAAGAGTTTAAAATTTATTCGTTCATAAACACATATGAACACCGTTGTTCCATCAGTCTACACATCTTATCTAACGAAAAGTATCTAATCACATGGCAAATCCAGTGATCAAACACATCAAACGAATGAACATCAACTGTCATATTCCTGACTTGGTACAGGCATTTTCAAATGTAGAAAATGGTGGATTTAACCTGGTTTTACTGCGCTAAACCTCTCACTTGGATGACATTCGCATTAAATTCCATTATATTTATAACGATGCGGCAACAAAACTGACATAAGTAAAATTGTCAAAATAAGGATACAGCAATTATCACCATGCTGTAATCTCAATCAGAACAAAAACAAACAAATATTTAACAAAGAAGCAAAAAAAAAAGGGTATATAAAATTTAACAACCACATGCATTGCTTACTTATATATGTATTTAAAATCAACCCAAATACTGCATGACAAGGTTCACGTCAACTCTAGTTATTAGAATGTTACGTCACGCAAGAAGAGATGTAAAATAATTTTGTCGTTCAAAGTATTTTCAATATTATAATAGAACAATAACATAATGGCATTATAATAGAACAATAACTTCAACTTAAACTTAAAAAGCCATGTCTTATGTACAAAAGAAACACAAAAAGTAGCACGTACAAAGCACACCAGCAAAAATAAAAGATATTAAGAACAACACATTGATATAAAATAATTATAATTATAAGTATTTTCAAAAATATGCAGGCGTCGCAGATTGGTCAATAAATTTCATATAGCTTACCTTTTGTAATATATCATTTACTATCTGAAATATCATTATGATGATTGACAAGAATAAGTGCAAATATGAATTATGAAATCAAAACTATGCTTAAAGAAAAACTGTTATTATCTTATATAATCTAGATGATTCTGTTTTCAGCTTCATGTTCACAGTGTACATCCGGTGCTGATTGTATCAATGCCTCCACAGCAACGCCGTGTAAAAATGGTGAACGATTCTGTATAACGTCTTCTGTACAGTCAAATACAGAAAGAAATGTAACAAGGAGGTAGGCCTTATTTTCAGTTTTTATTATAAAAAAAAACTAAAAACATTACAATGATTATAAACGCTACTTTACAACCATCACAAACAACAAAGAGCAAGAAAATGTACGTTTTACCAGAATAGTCATGTGTACTGTAAATTCAGAACGAAATGGGTATCCCCAAAACAAAAAAAAAATGTTGTTTTCATTTATTTTTATATGTCTCTGTTTGCATGCATCATTTACCGAAATCATAAAAATAAATGCCAGCCGAAAATTTGGAATTTACGGTACATTTATTCCGTCTTGGTACATGAAATATAGGAGTGAAGGAAATGGAGAAAGGGATACAGTGCACATCAATTAATGACACTATATCCACATGACAAATTCAAAATCAAAGTTCTTGTATCACTTATGTCTTCCCTCTTTTCATTTCCAGATGTTCAGATGAACCCGAGTGTAGACTTAACCATCTATTGGTACTAGATTGTCTCCTTGTTGACACTGGATCTCAGGGATTTTCCTATGACTGCCATTTTTGTTGTTCTGGATATAACTGTAACAAAGGGCCTCAAATTGTACCCCCAACTAATACACATTATAATAGAACTTTGTAATATTAACAGCATTTTGTTTTTAAGAAAATTTGTAAAAATAAGAGCGTCATATAAAGACATTTGCTGGATCTTTTTGTCTAACATTTTACAAATAACTTGGAATTTCAACGGACTCGTTCACAATTTTAAAATAAGTCTGGTGCATAATACGTTGCCATAGCTGGACACAATTATTCTGACTTCCAGCTGACCAGTCTATTCTTTTTCTCCTAAATGTCGACTGCCATGTGGAAAAATTAGCATGTCGACTGCTAGTTCGAAAATCCAATGTAGTTACCAACAGCAGATTACGTATATTTTTTGTGTATGATAACCACAAATGTTATTCTAAATCAACGAAATAAAGTCAGTGTGTTAAAGGCAATGTGTGTCAATGAGGAAAAAAAATAAAACATTAAAAAGACATTAACAGGTATATAGGTTGTCTTCAATAATACACCACTGTTTATACCATAAGCCAATCTCTAAATCATCCAGAAAAAAGACAAATGTATATCACAGAAATAGAGCAACCTATATCTATACCTTCTGTCAACAACAAACAGATTAAGAAAAAAAACTCCTACAATATGCTGTAAATTCAGAAGTTATTGTGTGCATTAATAAATGCATGCAATTTTTTGGGAATGGACAAAAATGCGAAGATTAATTATTGCTGTTTCAGATAAATCTGAATACAGATATTTGTATCAGATGTTTGAAGGTGTTTTACAGTTCTCACCTAGTCGAAGTATTCACATTCATTCATGAGTTTATAATATATAAAGACCTCTATTAAACTAGGCTACTGATTTAGGAGTCATAAAGAGGTGTGTGCGAGATTTTTATAAAGTTGAAGACATCATTGTGACCTTGAAACTAAGAGCAGCAATATAAGTGCTATTCCATTTTGGTTTCATGAAGCACATATTAGGACTTTTGTTTAATTTTGATATAACACCATATCCTTTTTTTCTGTATGTGTTCTCATTTATGATCACATCAACAACAAATAAATTAGATATAGCCATTAGATGTATACTCTGCATGATCTAACATACAAGAGTCATATTATTTATCTATTTATGTATTTAACGTCCATGGCATTGACATTCTGGTGCTATGTTAAAATAATCACAATGAAAACTTTAGCTTATGACCTTGAAATTAAGAATATTATTGTGTCTGGTATTAGGATTATGTCTCTTTGACTTAGATAAACCACACAGTTGTTGATATAGGTCAGCAAACAACTTTTTGTTTTTAATTATATCACTAATCACAGCGGTGACAAACTAGACTGTAAAGTCAGCAATTTTAGTCTGATATCATGAATGATTTATCATTGTTTGTTATTGGCTTCGAACTAGGTGTCAGTAACTGCAAGTACTCTCAGATTTGTACCTAGTGTCTTGTTTGTTGTGGGGATGTATAAATATGCTCTATTTTAGTTTTTCGATCTTGTTTTGTGCTCTTACACCAGTGTCACAGGTTAGGGGATGGTTTGCCTGTAATTCAGTGGTTGTTGTTAGTTGCGGTATCATTTTTGTTTTTCTTTCATTATTTTGTACTTAGATCAGCAGTTGGTTTTCTCATTTGAATAGTTTTACATTTGTCATTTCTGCGCTTTTAATAACAGACTCGTCAGTTTGGATTTTACTGATAGTTGAGAGCTGTACAATGACATATAGTTGTTAAAAAAGAGGGACGAAAGATACCAGAGGGACAGTCAAACTCGTAAATCGAAAAAAAAAACTGACAACGCCATGACTAAAAATGAAAAAAGACAAACAGACCAACAATAGTACACATGACACAACATAGAAAACTAAGAATAAGCAACACGAACCCCACAAAAACTAGGGGTGATCTCAGGTGCTACAGAAGGGTAAGCAGATCCTGCTCCACATGTGGCACCCGTCGTGTTGCTCGTGTTATAACAAATCCGGTATATAGTCTAATTCGGTAAGTCACATTCATGAAAGGGAAGGGGATTGTAGTTACAACTTAAGGAACATATCCGATATCATTTGTTAAACGGCTCGTGATGGTGTCCGTAAAATTTACGAAGAGATGATTTCAACTTCACCATTTGGAAGTCTTGGTTTAATAGCTTCCTTGTGAGCAGCAACCCTCTATGTTAACTTTTATGTCATTTGGTCTCTTGTTGAGAGTTGTCTCATCAGCATTCAGATCACATCTTCTAATTTTTATATTAAATAAATACATGAAAATGAAAGAACTAGACAGGAGAAACATTTGTAATATTGTGGCTGAAAAATTTTTGCCAAGATTCTAAACAAAATACTGGTCTTTCTAAACATTAAGGACCCCTTGCAAAATCTCTGTTTGATGATATTTTTGCTGAAATTAATGGTTAAAGATACTTGACAGAAATGGATGACTTTCATGTTTTATCATTGTGATGTTAGGGACATCAAATGTAGAAGAGCAGTACATTTCTCAGTAATAGCTTGATAAACATTTATTTCTGTCACTTCATTTAGCCCTTTAGAATTTTAACTTTTCAGAAAGTTATAGCTAAAGGTTTCTAAAGATATCTAAAAACAAAATGGTGTTCTTGAAATCAAATCACTTTTGATAAACACATGATAAATCTATTCTGATCACCTAAATCAAATTGTTACAGCTTTTACCATTAACAATACCACATCTGGTATTCATCTACTTCAACAGCATACATTAACCCTTATAATTAAATTTATTTCTCAGTCTGTGAAATTGTGTTGACTTGGAAACCAATATAACTCAATAAGCTAAAAAATAGATGACTTTACCACATATGTAATAGGTGTTTCATTAAAAAATGTGTTCCTTTTTTTTAACCAACTAAAATGCATTCACATACTTAATGGGTTTTTTCATAAATCTTACACTGGGAGGTATTTGGGACATACATTAGACGAGACGGTCAGCCACACTATACTATACTGCTCAATAACAAACTGTAACTATAGTATAAAGTCAAGAAATAAGACATAAACCCATGAGGTCTAAGCTTTTATTCTGGAATAGAAAACCACAATACAATAGTCTTGGTAATTACATAAATGGTCACAAGCTTAAGTGCTTTTTTTTAATCAAATATCTTTGGTTATAAACTTCATATAATTTGAATATAAAAATTTCAGAAACAGAAATGTATCACAGATTTTTTTCCGAAACCTTCAACTGTGAATTAATTATTCTCTTATTAGTAACACAAATTTCATAAGAAACCTCAAAATGGATATTTTATATAAATAACAAGTCAATGTTTTTTTTCCCAAACATGACCAAAACATTAAAAAAAAAACACTTGTTTTAATTGTACTTTACATATATCTTAAATGTAGGACTCTAAAAGGGAAGAAAATTATGGTTTAATATCAACATTAAAACTGTATGTAAATATGAAAGGTTTGCCTCAAAATTGGCTAAACCATGAAGCAAAAAAATCATAAAAATTGTTTCTAAAATCAATGGTCCATTTACTGATGATATATAATAACCCCACAAACCACATATAAATTTTAATGCTATATTTTATGAAAGATTTTCAACTAAATAGATTTTCCTAAAACCATAAAGTACTATCCAGTACAATTTCTATTTTTTTTTACAACAAATACAATTTAAAAACAACAATGTAGAATAATCCCACAAAAGAACTTTATATGAAAGTAAGCACCCAATGTAGGAGACGTAAATATGATTAAGAAAAAAATATCTATTATGAACATTAAAATATCAACAACATTGATACAATGGCAAAGGATTAAATCTCACTACTTAAAAAGAGAAAGGATAAAAACTGTACCTTGCATACATATATATCAGATTTCATGGTGTATTTGTGTGCAAGAAGGCATATTCATTTCTCAATGTCCATCTCCCAGTAAATATAATTCAAGATAAATCTTAACAACATCCAAAGATAATGTTTGTCTTAGAATGATTATTAACAACTCTTATATAGTTTAATATGATTATCAAAATTTCTATCTGAGAATGATTATCAAGAATTCTATTATAGAACAGCTCTGCAATTAATGTTAAAAGAAATATAAACCCTATCATAAAAGATTTTAATGTGTGTTACCTTTTTCACAATTCTATTAAAGACAGGTAAAAAAGTTCACGTACATAATTTACACACTTTGAATATGTCTTTCAAAATTTGCAACTGATGGTACTTATTTTCAATTTGATAACAAAAAATAAATAATTGAAAAGGCAATTCTGTCCATACAAACTGTGAAATATTTTTTGCAACATTCCACATCATTTGAATGGAAAACCCCTTAGTTCATAACCTTGTAAATTTGATAACATTCAATTAAATCTAGACCTTGACATAAGTTTTCTAAATAATTAGAAAATTACTACTACACAATCAAAGGGTACCAATTTTACAAAGTTTGTCCAATTATAAAGTGAACATATATCCTCTCTGTTGCCTGGATCTATGCCAGTCATACTTTACTTTAGCATAATGGATAGCTCCTCTCAAGAATACAAACAGACCTGTAAAAATATATATTTTAAATATACACAATGATAGATTAATAGCCATAAACTAAAATGTTGTTAGCTTAAACACTTGACTGAGAGAATTTCACAACATGATATCCTAAAAAACAATTAGTGTAGATTCATTTATTTTTCAGGGGTACAACTATTGTAGATTGAGGAACAATTGCATTTTCATTGATTTTTGATTTAGAGAATTTGGAAATGTCTGTATACATTCTTGTAGAAAACTTGCAATTTGTTGTTCATTAGAATTCATGTTTTTAGGGTAACTACAAAATCAACAAAAAATTGGTATCCAATGAATAATGAATCTACAGTAAAATAAAAATTGTGGTTGTATAAAACATGAATAAGTAGATTGTCCTTAATTGGTTGAGCACCTTTTCTTCTTGCCTAACAGTACTCTTGTGCTATTTTCCCTTAATACATTTTTTTTGGCATATGATTGTAATATTTGGTTGAAATATAACTGTTTGAAACTATAAATCATGTAAAGTTTTATATAATTTTTGCAAATAATTGTAATACTTAGTTGAAATATAAGTGTTTAAAACTATTAATCCTGCAAGGTTTTATAACTTTTTTTATGTAAATTGAATAACTTCAAATTAACATACCACATAACATTAAAAGCCACCAGATAAATGAGTCTTCCTGTGCATACCCCTCGGCCCATTTGTTGTGCTGAAAGTAATAAATTACAATAATAGATAATCAATACACTATTTAATCATGCAAAAGTTGAACATTTGTTAAATATTACAATAAAGTTGGTAGAATTATTTCTTTTGTTTTCTGTCATTCTCAAATGAGCAGAAAATTATAAAAGCGTAAGAGTTATAAATGGAATAGCTCTTCAATGGCAGTTTGGGAGAATTATGTTCCAATCAATCTTAACCCAACAGATTTGTCACTAGCTCTTTGACCAACTTATAAACTTACAGTTTTAAAATGTCATGCCATAGTAAAATTCAAAGTTGCAGAAAACTGTAGACTAAGAATAAATGAAGATTCAGAACTTATAGGGTTTAATTTAGAGCAAATTTGAAGTATGATTTCTGTCTTTTCATTTTCAACTACCTATTCTTTACACTGAAGCTTTACCCAAAACTGTAGAATTCTTTATGTTGACCTTTCACTTGATAACCCAAAGGTCCTGCTGTAACTTTCATTATTTAAAGCAAATGTGAATCCCATGGACTGTATATACTAATGAAAAAGCAATCCAATACCATAATAGAACCAGAAAAGACATATTCAAGTTAATGTATTTGTCTATTCATAGTCTATTGAACCATCAATAAAACTAGAAACAATGAGGTTTTATTTAATATTGCATACAAAGGGAAGTAATCTATGATGTTTCTTAATTCCCAGGCAAATTAATTCAGGTTTAGGAATGCATAAATTTCATTACAGCTTTTCTATAAAGCATACAAAATAAAAATTTGGTTGCCAAGCTTGCTGTTTGCTTGGATGTTTGCAAACAATAGGTAAGTGGAGTTTCGGTCTGTTTGACATATACTGGGATTTGACTGTACAATAAAAATTGAGATACAATGTGGAACTTAACCTTCAAAATTCAAATGAAGTTCATGTTTATTGTCCAATCATATTCCAGTTTATATTAAACAGACTGTCACAGACTACCTACCTGTTGTTTACAAACATCCAAACAAACATAGCAAGCAAGTTGATCAAATGTTTGCTTTACATGCTTTTATAGAAAAGCTGTAATTGAGGTACTTAAGTTGGTTTGTGTGCACTTGAAATCATTTAATTATGAGATGAGACAAAAATACAAATTTCATGTAACAGTAGATTTCGCTGTGAATTTCCTCAAATAAATAGGATACTGGTTGTGTAATTGAAGAATTTAGTCAAGTTAATGTGTCTGTCGCATGTCAGGAATGTCTATGATCATGTATGTGTTTAAACCTTTCCAGAATAGAGCATCGGTAGCAGTTCTCTGAAAAACTCTTAAATGTACTCGCACATTTTCTGAACCCTTAGTGATTTAGACTTTGAGATATGGTATTAATACTTTTTAATCATTGAAGATTTTATGCTAACTTCTTCTTTTCTTAAACTTGTTGTTATGAGATGCATAGGTAGATAATACTTTGCAGTATAGCTACCTTCAAATCTGTTACTTTCTAAAATTCCATTTCTTATTTTGTTAAAAACTAAATGTCTCAAAAATTAGACAAACCTTGAAAATTGCCACCCATTTTACAATGGAAAGTCCTAGTCCAGACAATGCTCCACATCGTCCTGCTATGGTGTTGAAGAAACATATAGCAAATAATAGCCCAATCCAGTTAAAGAAGAAGGCCACTGAAAAAAGTTTTAAGATAAGGTTAATTATTTGCTACACAACAAACAAAAAGCACCACTATTTGTTAAATAAGTTTCATGATAAATCATATGCTGTGATATAAAATGTAATCTTACTGACTATAAAACAGAATCTTTAACTTCACATTATTGAACAAAAGTAGTACTTACAGACAAATGCACAAAGGAACATGCTATCTGTTCCAATAATATCTCTGGAAACCTCCCTATCACTGAGAACTGGCCGAGATTCCCCACCAATCTGTAAAAAGGAAATTACAGCAAATTGAACAATCAAATCAACTTTTACCAATGGAAAATTCAGTATATAAATATTGGGTTTGAAATTTAACCTTTTTTATGGTATTGATAATGTGTCCCAAGTGCTGTAAATTTTAAAATTATGGCTTGCCTTTATTTTTGCGATTTTGTTGTTTAGAATAAAATACAATTGAATTTTTTGGAGAAAAAACCTGTTATTATATGAAAAATTTCAAAATGCAATTTTAACTGTCACATTTAACTCAATAATAAAAAAATCGCAATAATTACTGAATTTACAGTACTTGACAGTGAAAATTAAGGAAATATATATCTACCTCTGGATCTGGGTGTCCTTTAGTTCTCTCTGCCTCTTCATAACTGGGTAATGAAGTAGCTTCTACATATGTTGGCAATTTCATATTCTGTGCAGATTCAGCATGGTCTGAAATATATAGCAGTATTGGTTTTGTTACTTTAGTATTTTCCATTTAAATATTAAAAGACCAAAACAATATATATCTGAAACTCCCAACGTAAGCTCTTAATCAAACAGCATATTGCTCTGAGGGATACCATTGCCATTGTTTTCATTGATACATGTATTAGTATTATTTTCAAAAATAATTCAACTGCACGTGTAAAATACTCGAAAAATGTAATTTACGTAATCTGAATCGTTATTCAACTTTAAAAATAGCCAATCCTCGAAACAAGTGTATGAACAATGTACTTATTGTGTTTTATTTTTGTACTATCAATTCCAAGTTGACTTTCCACAGCAGTCACTGAGAGTGAGAGAAGGTATTTCACTTCGTACCTTATCACCTATTTTCCTACGTGAATTCTAGGTGGAACCCCATTCCTAACTCTTTAAATATTTAATTTCCTTTGGGTCAGTGGGCATGACTCCTTTCTGTACACATTCCTCTGTTTAAATTGCGATCAGTTTTAATATAATATGACGTCTATCGACAGAACGTGTTAATTTTTCTCGACGCATCATCGTTTGACGAAAGTTACTTACAGAAGGGAGACAACTCAAAGCTATAATATGGAAGACTTGTACGATTCGCTCGTGTATGTAACAATGTATTAGATTTTAGCGAGAGAAATTTATGTATTACTGAAAAATTATTACACCAGGGATTTCGATATCACAAACTGGTCAAAACATTTACTAAATTTTATCACCGGTATAAGGAAATAATTCGTAAATATAACTCAACATGCAGACATCTTATACGTTCAGGTATTTCACATCCAAAATTTTATGGAAATATTCTTTATAAAGCACAAAAATGTCAGTATTCTCCTCAGAAACTAACAAAACCTTTAAATAGACTTATTAAAAGGGGATATAGTTACGATACTGTTGTCAGGTCATTAAAGATTGCATATTTTGGCTTTAACATTGATTCACTGATAGGGTCTTTGCATCGGAACTAAACACATTTATTTCTTAAAAAAAACAGTTGTTGGCATGACACGGGTTATGTTCTTCTCATATATTTTATGATAGTATGATACTAAACCCCTAACGGGAGGGATTGTACCTGATATTCATATGATGAAGACATAATCTTTCAATCAGTTTAATTGAGGTCTGGAGCTGGCATGTCAGTTAACTGCTAGTAGTCTGCTGTTATTTATGTATTATTGTCATTTTATTTATTTTCTTTTGTTACATCTTTTGACATCGGACTCGGACTTCTCTTGAACTGAATTTTAATGTGCGTATTGTTATTCTTTTACTTTTCTACATTGGCTAGAGGTATAGGGGGAGGGTTGAGATCTCATAAACATGTTTAACCCCGCCGCAATTTTGCGCCTGTCCCAAGTCAGGAGCCTCTGGCCTTTGTTAGTCTTGTATGATTTTAAATTTTAGTTTCTTGTGTATAATTCGGAGTTTAGTATGGCGTCCATTATCACTGTACTATTATGCATATTTTAGGGGCCAGCTGAAGGACACCTACGGGTGCGGGAATTCTCGCTACATTGAAGACCCATTGGTTGCCTTCGGCTGTTGTTTGCTCTATGGTCGGGTGGTTGTCGCTTTGACATATTCACCATTTCCTTTCTCAATTTTAAGACTCCATTTTGGCTGAAGGGGTGTTCTAGTTGCACCTTTATGTTGTGGACTACATTTATTTTAATTTAAATGATGCATGTGATTTAAAACTATGCAACAACAATAACCCTCAATAGCAGACAGACATAAATGTACAAAGGATCTCGTGAGTTTCAAATTAATCAATGGAGTGGGGAATCCAGAGCAACCATTCAATCTGATACCCCTTCAAGTCAAGAAAACTATACGCATGCTCATACTTACCTAAACAAACCCTAGACTTGTGATTTGTAGCAAGGACGTATATTAAATGTAAATTAAACGACCTCCATTTCTTTATGGAAGTACAATATCAAATATCAGTTTCATAACGGTGACATATGTGAAAACTTCACTACAGTTCTTATATGACAGAAATAGATTTATCAATCGGAATTCAGAGAATTCTCGCATGTTATCAAAACTGGGGAATTCCCTCTGACGTGTTTCTAAATTTATAAAAACACTAAATATAAATACTGCTCAATTCTGATTTTCCGTGTTGTTAAAAACACGCATACAAGTCAAGGGAAATATCGAAACATGAAGATTATGAGAAGAACATTATAGGACAGTTGTTTAAATTCAATTCTTTTGTTTTTTATACCATTTAAAGCAAGACAATCTCAAGAATCTGAGATGTTCCTTGATAAATTTGAGAAAGGAAATGGGGAATGTGTCAAAGTGACAACTACCCGATCATAGAGCAGACAACAGCCGAAGGCCACCAATGGGTCTTCAATGTAGCGAGAATTCCCGCCCCCGTAGGTGTCCTTCAGCTGGCCCCTAAAAATATGTATACTAGTACAGTGATAATGACTTCATACTAAACTCCGAATTATACACAAGATGTTTAGAATAAAACGGTTGATGTGAGGGCATGGCCCTGAGTCAATGGTATAAGTCTACAGATTGCTTAAAAGCAATTGTATCCCAAAAAAGTATTGTTGACAGGAAGACAGCTATAATTTTTTTTTAATGATACATTGATTATTGCCTGTTGGTTTTTCAAATAACTTTATATATTTTTATATGTCTGTCTCAATTTCTGGAGCCAGTAGTCCAGTGTTCATTGTTGTACAGCTTTTTTATTCAATATGTATCAATAAATGTTTTGGTATGGATCCTTCTTCATTGATTACTTTGTGTTGATTTTCTATTGTGAAAAATTCACAAACCTTTTATTTATTCTTCTTTGTATAATTATGACATACCTGAAGAAGCTTGGTGTTGATTGGTTCCAGGATAAGCTGGAGGGGGTTCCACCATTGTCAAAGTCACTGGTTCAGCTGGAACCCTTTCATCTTCACCAACCAACTATAATATAGATACATGTATGTATGGTAAATGGACAGAAAGTCACAGGACAAAAAGTCACAAATTTGATAGGAAAAAAAGTCACAAATAATTTGTTGACAATTGTTTGAGTATATATATGAAAGATATTGAAATATTTTCTTTTTTGTAATATATATATTTATTTCCAAGTTAAGACAATTGTTCATAAGCCCTGATAAAAGAAAAATTTGTGACAAAAGATATATTTCTTAGCAGAATGAAGCCATTTAAGTACCAATCCACTTTGACAATTTGTTTTCAATACAATTATTTGATCATTATTGATATTTATTGAATAAATTTTAATTACAAAGTTGCTTCATATACAATGTATATGATAGTTCAAGAAAAAACAAACAAAAAAATGTAAAAATTTATAGTGTTTTTCTTGTTCAAAGAAAAATAATCTCAAAACTGAATTGTGACTTTTTGTCCTGTGACTTTTAAGTTTTTGTCTGTGACACAAGGCAATCAAGATGGCATATAAATTCAGTACAGATTCATGTACATGTATAATCTTCAAAATGCATGTAAATTTAAGTCAGTGTTCCAGCTAGCATGAAATGGAGGGGTGCCGCGCCCCGCCCCCGAAATTTTGCGCCCCTCTGCCTTTTTTAAGCGCCCCTGCGCCCCTCTGTGCCCTTTTGAAAAAAAGTTTAAAAAACGATCTTTTTTCCTCATATCGTCGCCATTTTGTTGAGTTCTTTATACACACACTTCATTAAGACAACAGATTAAAATTGTTGACACTTGTTACCTATATATAATCACCTATTTGATTAGAGTCAATTACTTAATCAGGTGAAATTTACGACCCTGTCTAATCCATTTGCCCTGAAGCCCCAAACATCAAGTTAAATGAATTGATTATTTGAACACCTGACGATGCAAAATAGAATTTATAAAATAAATGTGAACGGTGTTCATTTCTATTGTATTTGTTATTTATAAAATAACGTTCATTTAAAAAGAATCATTCCAATAGGTCAACACGCAAAATGCCGACGAAAAAAAGAAAAATTGACCAACTCGGAAATGACAAGAAGAAAATATCAAAGACTTGCCAGTCTATTACATCTTTTTTCAAGAATAATGACCATCAAAGTAAAATAATAATTTAATTCTTTACCTTTATGAAAAATCGAGAAGGAGAAAGGTTTCTATCAAATATCGCAATTGTTCTTCTATTGTAAATTCCGCCGATTACGGAGCACTCGAAAGTCCGATTTTTATATCATTTTTTCTTAAATTGAAATCCGTTTTGACTAACTTTAATACTGATATTATTAAATACGCTCAACATGAAGTAAACGGAGATGCTTGTTGAATTGATAATAAACTTACACAAGAGTGCACACACTGAAATGTCTCGCCTTCTTTACTAATCATTGATATTATGTTGATACTCCTAAATATAAAGCTTTATTACGACTGTCACATAAACTTAACATGAACCATGAAAATGAGGTCATGGTCAGTTGAACCATATGCCAGGCAGACAGGTACAGCTAACAATGCTTCCATACAACAAATATAGTTGACCTATTGCTATAATAGTTTAAGAAAATAGACCAAAACACAAAAACTTAACACTGAGCAATGAACCGTGAAAATCAGGTCAAGGTCAAATAAAACCTGCACGACTGACATATAGATCATAAAATATTTCAATACACCAAATATAGTTGACCTATGACATATAGTATTAGATAAAAAGACCAAAACTCAAAAACTTAACTTTGACCACTGAACCATGAAAATGAGGTCAAGGTCAGATGACATCTGCCCGCTAGACATGTACACCTTACAATCATTCCATACAACAAATATAATAAACCCATTGCATAAAGTATGAGAAAAACAGACCAAAACACAAAAACTTAACTATAACCACTGAACCATGAAAATGAGGTCAAGGTCAGATGACATCTTCCCGCTAGACATGTACACCTTACAATCATTCCATACAACACATATAGTAAACCTATTGCATAAAGTATGAGAAAAACAGACCAAAACACAAAAACTTAACTATAGCCACTGAACCATGAAAATGAGGTCAAGGTCAGATGACATCTGCCCGCTAGACATGTACACCTTACAATCATTCCATACAACAAATATAGTAAACCTATTGCATAATGTATGAGAAAAACAGACCAAAACACAAAAACTTAACTATAACCACTGAACCATGAAAATGAGGTCAAGGTCAGATGACACCTGCCAGTTGGACATGTACACCTTACAGTCCTTCCATATATCGAATATAATAGACCTATTGCTTATAGTATCTGAGATATGGACTTGACCACCAAAACTTAACCTTGTTCACTGATCCATGAAATGAGGTCGAGGTCAAGTAAAAACTGTCTGACGGGCATGAGGACCTTGCAAGGTACGCACATACTAAATATAGTTATCCTATTACTTACAGTAAGAGAGAATTTAACATTACAAAAAATCTGAACTTTTTTTTCAAGTGGTTACTGAACCATGAAAATGAGGTCAAGGACAATGGACATGTGACTTACGGAAACTTCGTAACATGAGGCATCTATATACAAAATATGAAGCATCCAGGTCTTCCACCTTCTAAAATATATAGCTTTTAAGAAGTGAGCTAACACCGCCGCCGCCGCCGCCGCCGTAGCCGCCGCCGGATCACTATCCCTATGTCGAGCTTTCTGCAACAAAAGTTGCAGGCTCGACAAAAATTGAATCAATTTATTATTGTGCCAATTATGGAGCTCTCGAAAGTCCGATTTTTGTATCAATTTTCTTATTGAAATCACAGGCACTTGTATCTATCTATTGGAAGACCCCCTATCAACGTATATTTCCGTAAATATACGTTGATAGGGGGTCTTCCAATGAATAGAAACAAGTGCCTGTGATTGAAATCCGTTTTGACAAACTTATTGATTTTATTAGATACGCTAAACATGAAATATACGGAGATGCTTGTTGAATTGAACAGACAACAGTGAAACAATGTATGGTTATACAGAGATAGAAGCTCTGGCAAATGCATTTGACATGGACCCTGAAACTCTCCTTATTCAATAACAGGACTTTATAGCTCTTGTGTCATCAGCAGAACTTGCAGTTCGTTCCTTACCTAGTCTGCTAGAGCTATATTTCATTCACCTTGTCATTAGGATAAAAACTTATTATCTATGTACCATCTTGTTGCAAAACTATTCAGTGTTGCAATAATACAACCACTCAGTACAGCAGAGGTGGAGAAAATATTCTCTCAGGTCAAATTGATAAAGACAAGTCTCAGGGCAAACTTGAAAACACAGACATTAACAAAAATATTAACTGTAAAATTAAACTGTGATGAAACTAAATTTGAAAAAAATCTTGATCAATGTGTGACAACCTTAGCTTCTTCAAAAAGAAAAACAGAAGATTTGTCATTGTTGTTTAATATTTATTTGCTTTGAAAAAATCTGTAGTTCTGAAAGAGAAATGAATATAGTAATGTCTATTATTGCTATCAGTTTGATTTTAACCTATATGTTCTAAATAAATTATTTTTAAACTTGTATATAATAGCTATTTAACTTAGCCACATGCTTGCTAAAAATATGTCTTTATGTGGTAATATTAAGTATTTGATTATTTTCAGTGAGAACACGCTAAAGTGCCCTTTTTAAAAACGCGCCCCTCTATTTTCAAATCCTAGCTGGAACACTGTAAGCGGGGACATCAAAAGTTCAATGTAGGATAAAAAACTTAATTCACATAGTTTTTTCGCTGACCCCCCTACCCCCCTTCTTAACTTAATTTGGGAAAAATTGATTTACCTATATGGATATATGTAAAATCGATTTTAGATTAACAAAACTTGCAGCAATGTTGACCCCCCACCCCCAAACTATTCGATTTAAGTTTTTTATCCTACATCGATCTTTTGATGTCGTCCCTAAGTGTCAAAGTTTATTTGTTTTCTGTTACTTTTAATTTGTAAGAAGTGATTTAAACTGAAAACCTTTCAGCAATAAGTATAGTGAAAGGATAAACCCTTCTCATTAAGCACAGTTATCATGTGCTACAAGGTCATTGTAATAATATGTATCATGTGACCTCTGATTTTACTCAATTCAGAGGTATAACTACACATGCAGATTCAGAGATGAAATGGATCTATAAATAATAACATTAATATATTATTATGTTTTTATAAAAGTAGGGCTAACACTAACATACCCTTCACATTCAATAACTTAAATTTTTACCTGTTTCAGGTGAAAAAATGTAATGTAAGGTTATACATGGTATATGACACAAGTCGAGGTGAGATAGTGGGTAAATTTTCCACAACATAGTCTTTGAAGGGAATTATAATGGATTCTGAGGGTGGCAACTTCAGAAAATAGCTCCAACAACTAATAGGCCAGTTCGGGGATATGGTTTTCAGACGAATCTGTCATGTGACTTCCATCACCACGTGACAAAAATGTATGCATAGAAATTTCCATCACGTGTTGAGCAAACAGGTGAAAAAGTTTTATTTTATACTGCACAAAATATTTGGGAAATTAAAATCTAAAAGGATGGTCACCCTCCCTCACTCAGTCATACGGCAATCACGATTATTTACTTACAGAACATTAATTATTTCTATACTACCCTACAGAATGACGGTTATCAAAAGTGCTGGAAACTTTAAATGAAACAAGGATACAGGTGCGCCTTCTATCTGGTGAATGAAGTCACAAAGGTGTGCGAAATTGACAATCTTTTCTAATGAAAGACATGATTCCAGAAATGACCTATTACTACTTAGTAAACTCCCATCTTTTCTCCAAAAATAACTTCACAAGTTATTTCTCATTTTCTGGCCAAACTGGAAGCTAATTTTAATCATAAAGGTATATCTAAATATGTATCAGTAACAAAAGTTATGATTTGTGTAACTCATACTGCTTAAATTAATAACTCAAAATTTCATTAGCTAATTTTATAGGTGGATCTTGTCAAACATAACATATTTATCGACTGTACAACATAAAATAAAACACAATAAAGTATAAAACATCGACATATTTAGGCACAAGGACACATACTACTTCATAGCGGACGTTAGAACGTTCCATTGAGACGCTCGTTTATGTATTTGTTCTGTTTTATCTGCTGTCAATTTGTCAGTAAAAATGGCGATTTGTAGCGTAATGAAAACATCCGAGAATTTCGGATACGTCTACTGGTCCTGTATGTTTACATTTGATTTGAAAAGAGTAAAGCAATCGTAGTAACAATACAGGTGTAATGAACTAGTAATTATGTACGACTGGTTTAAAATGATCTGGTAACCCATGAATTGACAGCCAACAAACTTTGAGTTGTCAGGTGCTGGGAGAATGCACACATTTATTGACCTAGATATACATAAAATATGCCAGTGTTTTCAGTAAGTAACCCAAATATTTGCAGCTTTTGTTGTGCAAAATATTTAGGAATGCAAGATGGATAACTAAAACAAAACCAAAATTTTTACAGGTCAGAAACTGTGCAGTCAGCTGCTTTTTAAAGGTTAACATTTTATATACATTTAGAAGTTGAAAACAGCTGATATCTTCTTTGTCACGCATTGAACATGCTCCTATCACAAATATGTATTTTTTTTCACTTGACATGAGCTGCTACAATGGCTATAATAGATGAGGCTGTGAGTATGTTTCTGCTATTTATATGTACAAATATATTTTTCAACTGCAAAATGTTTTTTAAATTTAAAAGGGTTTATTATGATTGCCAGTTTGCCATTTTGCGACTAAACAATTTGGGACATAATAATTTACTGTTAAGAATCTGCTGAAAAATTATAAACATTATGGATTATTTATCGTTGTTGCTTCTGAATGCTAAATTTTGAGATTAATCATATTTTAAGATCTTATAGAAAACAGGAAAATCTACAGCCTTCACCTTGTTTTCATAAATTTGACAATTCAGAGATAGAGGATTACTCAGTTTACTACTACAGTGCTAGTACTGATTTCATTAAGCAAGTTTTTAAATAAAAGATATTAGTTAATCAAGTACAAATATGGACCTATTCAAGTAAAAAATGTACATGTTATGTGACTTTTTAAGGTGCGCTTGACTTTAGTGACATAAAACATGATGTGTTAAATTTTTTTTATGACTTATTCCCCATTTCCATTCTCAATTTTATGCAGATATTTTATGGGTAATTTAAGAGATTCCTTTCATTAACTGGACTGTTATCATCCTAAACATGTTTGAAATATTTAATTTGCCACTGGCTGTTAAGCAACAATTAATCATTTACAAGAAAGATTCAGTAGTTTTCCATTAAAAAATAGAATATATTTTAATTATTCTGACAGCTATTTCTTCTTTAAACTATTATTCAGAATTTTTTTGAATAGTCAACATAAACATGATAAATTAGAATATACATGTATCACAACAGGTTTTGGGTGCTAATAATTTGATATCATCCCATTAATCATGCAACAATTACTGGATCACCTGTAATGCAAGATTCCTTGAAAATTGAATGTTTTCTGTAGGATCAATCTAGAATTACTTTTATTTTTTGCTTAAAATCCAAAATTACGATATTTTGCATTGTAACATTATAGTTACTATATATTTATCCCATATCATCATGATGCTTGGAACCTTGTCTCTATTCCATATTATCATGTCCCTTAATATCCCTTTTTGTCATGTTTATATCCCAAACAAGACATTTAGGTGAATGGTCCAACATATGTCAAAGTAAACTTTATGACAACTCAATAAACAGATCAGCATCATTGATACTATTTACAATATTAGCTAGGGTGTTAAAAAGCTGTGGATTTTACAATTTAATAACTTCTTAAGTTAGTACTTTGTGGTAGCTTAATGTTTTTATAATAGGTTGCTCTTTTTTCAAGATGCTACATGTAACAACCTTTCACATACTGGTAAGCAAAGGGTAAAACTTTCCAAAAGTTGGTCACTATATGAAGAGATTATTTAAAAATGCAACTTGGAGAATAATTTATAACTAATAGCTAATCTTTTTTTTTTTATATACATATAGGAAGCAGACTCATCATGAGCAGGGAAGACATGAAATCTGACATCCATGATCTGTTAGAAGCCATATGGAAAGACTCGTTAAAGGATGTCAAAGATTTTATATCAAAAGGGGTTGATGTAAATCGAGCTGCAATCATTGAATATGAAGATTTCATGCCCCCACTTAGCTTAGCATGTCAAAGAGGTAATTTTGAAATAGCGAAATTTTTGTTTGAAAATGGAGCAGACTTATCAATACCTGGCTCAGATGGAAAAACTGCATTACATTATGTCTGTGAAGGGGACGAGCATAGAGAAGAAAAAAAGGGGGAACTTTTTAAAATCTTAAAATACTTAGTCGAACATGGAGCAAATATTGACATCAAAGATAATATGGGATGTACTCCACTATTCACAGCATGTGAAGTGGACGATATTAATATGGTGCGACTACTTATTCAGTCGAAATGTGACATAAACGTAAATACTGTGAACGGTTATTCAGCTATGAAAGTGGCCTGCAGAAATGCTAAGTTTTGGTCATATTGGCATGGCAGGGCTTTGTGCAACACTGCTACCAAAGTGGATCCAAATGAGTTCCCACCAATTCAGATTACTAAAATGCTTCTTCAGGCAAATGCTAATATGACTGATGCCACCTTATTACCAACAGCAGTGCAGTTTGGAGATCCAAATCTAGTCCGAGAACTGATAGGACTTGGTATGGACGTAAATATGCTTGATGATAATATGTGCACTCCTCTTGGCTCTGCTTGTACATCTGTCAGTGTGAAATGTGATGTAGTTAAACTTTTACTAAGTCTTGGAGCAGATGTCAATAAAGGCGGAGGGTGGAAAAAGCAAAAGCCATTAATCTTTGCGTATGTTCACAATTCAGTTGATAAAATTAGAATTCTTCTGTCATATGGTGCTAAAGTTACTCCAGAAGAAATGACCGAACTTGTTTCCTTGAGCTTCTCCAAATCAATCTTAGAAAACCCTGAAGTGATTGGACCAAATAGCAAAGAACTGTTGTCATGGCAACTACTTCTTGCTGCTGGTTTCAAACCCATCGTAAATGGGACACAACTAGAGGAGAAGGTATTCCAGCTTCAAATGTGCAGTAGCTATGATAAAATCTGTCCCTGGATTACGTCTCTATTGTCTCCGATGCTCTCTCTGAAAGAACATTGCCGACTAGCCATAAGAAACAGCATTCCTACTAGTATAGATAGTCATTTGGACGATTTGTTCCTTCCAAAACATTTGAGAGATTTTCTTAGCTTTCAAGAGTACTCATCTGTTGAAAATAGATGAAATTGATGAAATCAATTGCGTACATTATATATGCCATATTGAACTTGTTTATGATTAAGTTTTAAACATTTGTACTTAGTATAACTGTTTTAAGGTGCCATATTGTTAGAGCTGTAATGTCAGTCACTATAGTGCTATGTTTATTATACAGAATGCCATGTTAGTTTTTATGGGTCTCTCATGCAATGAGTCAAAAGTTGCAAAGACTTCACTTTTGTTTTACTTAATTATTTTGCTGCAGTTGAGGCCAAGACTAGAGTTTATTGTTTATATGTATTCTGAATGGTTGCAAAGCTTTAAGTGTAATCTGTTTGTTGTTTTCATATTTTGCCTAATAAATATCAGTCAAATGTTTCTCTGCATGAGTACCTGTACGTGAACACTTCCTTTAAAAAACAACTAAAAATACAATTATTCAGTCTTCAAATGGTGAAAACTTTATTTTGAATTCATGTACATAAAGAAATAGATAAATGTTACATGTATATTAAGAATATTTTAAGCTTTTCCCATTATAAGAATTTCATGTATACTATGTTCAGAGGAAAATATGAAGTTTTGTTCAATGTCGCATGGTCGATTCTTAATTACCTATAACTGTTTAACATATTTATTTTGCTATGATTGAATATTTCATAAAAATGCACATAGCAGAATAAATTGAGTTATTTCTCTGAAATATTATAACAGATTTTATTGGCACAAATATATTCTTTTAGAATTATAATATTTTGAGTTATTTCCCTTCATAAGGGTTTCAACAACATAATTTGATAGAATTTTTGCATCTTTTCATATTTAAATGAAAACAAAATGATATTCTTGTTGATTATCTATATATTCACAAACTGGCTATTTACAAACTGATGTATCTACCCGTATAGCAGGTATCTGATTGACAGTGTATACACAAGTGCCTATAGATAGTGTTAATATCTGTACTCACTCTTGCCTGTCAAATGGTGTTTGTCAAATAATTTTTTTTTTAGAGCAATGGCTATCCCAGTATATTCCACAATGCTATACTATAGCTTCCTTTCATACAAAATTTTTTCCCCAAAAAATTGTGTATTACATAATTGTAAACATGCAAGAAGATAGGTTTTGCCCATTAGCAATACATATCTTAATATTGCATGATGTTGCTTGGTAATGGATGATTTATCTCCCTTTAAAACATGTTGTCATCTTTAAGCACTTATTAAGGAAAAAAATTGTCATAATTTTCACAAAAAAATGTTTTTACCCATTTTATAAAAAAATGACATACAATCATTATGTGTGTCATGATAAAGTTTCATGTACTTAGTTACCTGTTAGCTTCATTATATCACTACTGAATTTTGTGATGTTAGGGATTGTCCACAATTATACCTGCCAAGGTCACACAATGACAACTTAGAAAAAGCTAGGTACATTACCCTGTAATACATGATATAAGTTTCCATCATCATGATCATATTTAAAGGTTTGTTTTGTTTGAAAATTTATTGACTCGTTTTATGAACTGGCTTTACATACAGTCTGAGGGGAAGTATTTAGTTATCATTAATATATACCGGTATTCTAAATTCCTCTAGTTATTAGTTTTGTCTATGGTGAAATTGTAAAACAAAATAAAACCACAAGGGTGAAAGTTTATTAAATGTAATAAGCCCCTAAATGTTTTGGTGAATTAATATAACTTTAAAGACAGGTGCTTGTATTTTTTCTGAGATTTTCAGTGGTGGATCTCGAAATTTTCATAAGTGGGGGCCCACTGGCTGCCTAAGAGGGGGCACGCTCCCATCACATTTCAGTGATTCCCTATATAATCAACCAAACTTTTTTCTCGTAAGGGCCCCCCCCCCCCCCTAAATCCGCCTCTGATTTCGGCTGTTTAACAATGTTCAAATTGTTGATTGAATCTGGCAAGAGAAATTGTTAACTTTTACAAATATTTATACTGTAATTGATCTTTCTTCAAAATATGAGATGACATTTGGAAACTACATTTTCGTGAACATTTTAAATATGACATTTTGATTTTTTGGGGATTGAAAAATATAAAGTTTACATTGTTAGATTTGGGGAGGGATGATTGTCAAAGTGTGTAATTAACCCCTTCTCCCTTTTTATCAGAAATAATATGCTCAAAATCATCTTCACTTGCTGTTAAGTTTAGATCGTTTTACAATATCTGACAAATATTGGGCCATTTCCCCAAACCCTGGACCTGCTCCTTGCTTGCCTGTATAACATGCTTATAACATACAAGATTCATTAGACAATCTGTGTTTTCAAGTTGAATGCATAAATTTACTATTTATTAGGCAGAATATGATACATGTATATCTGAATATATTCAATATTTGTATAACAGAGCCAAAAATTGTAATTATTACAAGTAATTGTGATGTGAATGAATCAAAATATAAGCAATTATACTGTTGTTTTTTTTATATATAATGATTTGAAGACATTGTTGGCTGTTGTAGCTCATCACTCATTGTTGGAACCCCCCCCTTTTTTTTTTTGGCCGATCAATGCATTTGAATGGGGTTATATAGTTGACCCCCCCCCCCCCACCCCCCCCCACCCCCCCCCTTTTGTCCTGGGTTGGGAACCCCCCTTTTTAAAATGGCTGGATCCGCGCCTGTCATTAATGCAGATGATGACAATATACTGGAGTATTTCTATATTTTTAGAGATAACCCTGGGAGTAGTTTCTCCTTTTATTTCCCTCATGAAGATATGTTTGAATAAGACCTTTGTCCCCTTAGCATTACCACCTTCTTTTAATGATGACTATCTTTAGTTCAAGAAATCCTTTGTTTGATGTTTGGTAAGATGCCAGTTTTGATCAAAGGCACTATGCAAAGAAGAGTTAACTTTCCTGGTTACAATTTTAGTATTGTTACAATGACAGCTTGTGAAAGCAAGTCTTCTGGGTCTGTTTTACAGAAGTCTGTACTAAATATCACAATAGCATAACCAATTTCAGTTTTGATGATCTACATTCTAAAAATATTATCATAATTGTACAAGAAACCCTTATTCATGACAGTAAATATGCCAATAAAATCCTAGATTCTCATCCCCCAACCTGATTTTTCAGAGCTAATGGCTATTTTCTTTCATTTTTATGGAGGTTATCACTATAATGGTGAAAAAAAAGAGTCTGATAAACTTATCATAGTTACCAGGATTGAAATTTTGTATTTGCGCCAGACCAGGGTTTTGTCTACAAAAAACTCATCAGTGACCCAAACAAGATTTTCCTGCATGAAAATGATATTTGCAAATCTGGACTCCCTAAACATGATCAAGTTAACAAGAGTGCATAGGCTGGAATGTCTCGCCTTATTTACTTACCATTGATTTTATGTTGATAGTTCAAAAGATAAAGCTTTACTACAACGATCACACAAACTTAACATGATCCAAATAAATGGATTGAAGGTCAGATAAACCAAACAAGAAATACATGTACTGTACATCTTTAAATCATTCAATAACAGCAAATATAGGTGACCTATTGCTTATAGTTTTTTAGAAAGACTTAACCAAGAAAACTAAACATTGACCAATGAATCATGAAAATGAGGTCAAGGTCACATGAACAATGCCAGGTAGACATGTTCACCTTACCATTAATCTATGCATAAAATACAGTTGATCTATTGCTTATAGTATCTAAGAAACAAACTCTCAACCATGAAAATGAGGTCAAGGTCAGATGATACCTGTCAGACAGACATAATTAAAACTTACAATCCATCCATACAACAAGTATAGCAGGCCTTTTTATTTATATTAGAAGAAAAACAGGCACAGACACAATAGTTAACATTGAGCAATGAACCCTGAAAATCAGATCATGGTCAAATGAAACCTGCAAAACTGAAATGTACATCATAAAATATTTCCATACACCAAATATAGCTGACCTATTGCATATAAATTATAATACTAGAAAAGACAAAACTTAAACCAGATGCTCCGCAGGGCACAGCTTTATACGACCGCAGAATTGAACCCTGAACGGTTGGGGCAAGTATGGACACAACATTCAAGCTGGATTCAGCTCTAAATTTGGATTGTGATTAAATAGTTGACACAGCATAGGTTTCTGACACAGAATGAATGTGGTCTAATGAACTTAAAATTTTTGTTTTGCCTTTGAGAAATACCCTATGCAGTTGAATATTAATCCTCTCAAATAAATGTTTGAAGCAATTTTTTTTTTATTTATGAAATCTGAAATGAGAAAAATTTAACCCCCCCCCCCCCCCCCCCCCCCCCAATTTTTTTTTTCACATCCCCTTTCTCTTATTCCAAAACTGATCTCAATTCAAATTTCTAATGGAGTTTGCAACAATAACTATTCATTTAAATACATCATAAAATATTAAAATGTAAAAAAGGTGCTTGTTATCACTGAACTTGGTAAAGATTGTTTTAATTTATCAGTTGGTAGTAAAAGTGAATATACATTGTATATTGTATAAAACAATGATTTAAGTTGATTCAACTAGTATTCTGGACAAAGAAAGATAACTTGTTTTTTCAAAAATTTCTTGCTATTGCACAATATTGTGCAATAAGATATTTCTTGCTATTGCGCAATACTGTGCAATTGAAAATACTTGCTAATTGAAGATTTCTTGCTATTGCGCAATACTGTGCAATTGAAAATTTCTTGCTATTGCACAATACTGTGCAATTGAAGATTTCTTGCTATTGCTGAATACTGTGCAATTGAAAATGTCTTGCTATTGCACAATACTTAATATAATAATTATGGATCCTGATTTGGACCAACTTTAAAACTGGGCTCATAATCAAAAATCTAAGTACATGTTTAGATTCAGCATATCAAAGAACCCCAAGAATTCAATTTTTGTTAAAATCAAACTTAAGTTTAATTTTGGACCCTTTGGACTTTAATGTAGACCAATTTGAAAACAGGACCAAAAATTAAGAATCTACATACACAGTTAGATTTGGCATATAACAGAACCCCAATTAATCAATTTTTGATGAAATCAAACAAAGTTTAATTTGGACCCCGATTTGGACCAACTTGAAAACTGGGCCAATAATCAAAAATCTAAGTACATTTTTAGATTCAGCATATCAAAGAACCCCAAGGATTCAATTTTTGTTAAAATCAAACTAAGTTTAATTTTGGACCCTTTGGACCTTAATGTAGACCAATTTGAAAACGGGAACAAAAATTAGGATTCTTCATACACAGTTAGATTCGGCATATCAAATAACCCCAATTATTCAATTTTTGATGAAATCAAACAAAGTTTAATTTTGGACCCTTTGGGCCCCTTATTCCTAAACTGTTGGGACCAAAACTCCCAAAATCAATCCCAACCTTTCTTTTATGGTAATAAACCTTGTGTTTAAATTTCATAAGATTTCTATTTACTTATTCTTAAGTTATAGTGCAAAAACCAAGAAAAATGCTTATTTGGGCCCTTTTTGGCCCCTAATTCCTTAACTGTTGGGACCAAAACTCCCAAAATTAATCCCAACCTTCCTTTTGAGGTCATAAACCTTGTGTTTAAATTTCATTGATTTATATTAACTTAAACTAAAGTTATAGTGCGAAAACCAAGAAAATGCTTATTTGGGCCCTTTTTGGCCCCTAATTCCTAAACTGTTGGAACCAAAACTCCCAAAATCAATCCCAACCTTCCTTTTGTGGTCATAAACCTTGTGTTAAAATTTCATAGATTTCTATTCACTTTTACTAAAGTTAGAGTGCGAAACTAAAAGTATTAGGACGACGCAGACGACAACGCCAACGTCATACTTATATACGACCAAAAAAATTTCAATTTTTGCGGTCGTATAAAATCTTGACTTTGACCACTGAACCATACAAATTGGCTCAAGGTCAGATGACACCTCCCAGTTGGACATGTACACCTTCCTATCATTCCATACACCAAAATTAGTATCTGACAAATTGTTACTTGGATGGAGAGTTGTCTCATTAGCACTCATACCACATCTTCCTATATCTATTGACCATGAAAATTCAACCTAGTTCACTGATCTATGAAATGAGGTTTAATTTAAAACTGATGGGCATGAGGACCTTGCAAGGTACACACATACTAAAAATAGTTATTCTTTTCCTCAAAAGAAAGAAATAAACATTAAAAAAAAATCTAACTTTTTTTCAAGTAGTCACTGAACCATGAAAATAAGATCAAGTACAATGGACATATGGCAGACGGAACTTCATAACATAAGGAATCTGCATACACAGTATGAAGCATCCTGATCTTCCACCTTCTAAAACAAAGAAGTTAGTAAACGCTGCCAGATCACTTTCGCTATGTTGAGATTTCTGCAACAGAAGTTGTTGTGTTTTAATGTTTAATTTTTGTTGAGAAAGAAGTCACTTCTACCTTTAAAACACACAAACAGTTAAGTAAAAAACGAATTGTTGACAACTCCTGACTAAAATCAATTAAACGCATACAATCATTGACTTAAAGACTATCTATCCATTTACTAATTAATTAAACCATTTATTTTCAAAGGAAATAATAACAAGAGCTGTCAAAATGACAGTAAACCGGATTCTTTAACATTTATTTGTTTTCTGGCATTTATCAATATTACAAGGACCAAAACTCCTAATAGGTAAATTATGATTATCAATATCAAACTTGACTTCCATGTTGTCAACAATAACAACATATTAACTAGATAGAAAATGACCCTCTAGCAGGACAAACAACCGTAGCTCCTGAACGGTAAAAGTCAAAATCGTCATTATTGAACTTGACCTCCATTTTGTTGTCAGTAACAACATATTAAAATTTTAAAAGGTTTGGTTGACTGGTTCATGAGTAAATGCACGGACACGACATTTTTTAAACTTTCAAGAACCGTAACTCCTGAACGGTAAAAGTAAAAATCGTCGTTATTGAACTTGACCTCCGTTGTGTTGTCAGTAACAACATATTAAAATTTTAAAAGGTTTGGTTGAACGGTTCATGAGTAAATGCACGGACACAACATTTTTTAAACTTTCAAGAACCGTAACTCCTGAACGGTAAAAGTCAAAATCGTCATTATTGAACTTGACCTCCATTTTGTTGTCAGGAACAACATAATAAAATTTTAAAAGGTTTGGTTGAATGCTTCATGAGTAAATGCACGGACAACATTTGGTTTGCCGCCCGCCCGCCGTACATCCCCAAATCAATAGCCGACATTTTTGACACAAAAATCCGGTTAAAAACATAAATCATTAATTGGATTCCATTTTCTGTTGTATAAACTAAGTATGATTTTCACTCTGCTAAGGTCTACAACCCAAGAAAGATAAAAGCTGAAACCGTTAAAATCGACCTTGACCTTCATTTAGTCAAAGGAAACAACATATCAATATTTGATAAGATTTTATCAAAGAGTTATCAAGTTATCGCACAGACACTGTTTGGTAGCCACCTTTCCACCATACATCCTGAAATCAATAACTGATTTTTCCTTCATAGATGCATTCTGAAGTAATTATAAAATTTGCACCCATCTTTTAATTTATTTATTTTTTTATGAAATTCTAGGAAGATTTTTATATAGCCTCAACATACTAATCATTTCAATCCTTCATAGGAGAATAAAATGTTATCAGATGGGGATTCTTTACATTTTACTAATGTACCATTTTATTGGGGTCCAGCAAGCTTATTTTTGTATGGCTTAGTCCAACATATATTTGGCAAATCTGTCATGCATTTTCAGGTTGATAGCATGTTCATGAACTATAAATAGAACCTGCTTTGTACTAGACAAACATGTTATAATTTCATTGTTTGTTTTCAAGAAGACCGACACAATAGGGGAAACTACAAAATGCCTAGTTCTGCAAACTCAATGGATTTTGAACCCTGCACTCTAGGAGAGTTCTTTCATCGATTAAAAAACACAGATTGTTGTAAAATAGTATTTTATTTGTAAACATATTTCATGGTATCATTCAGGTGACAGGACTTATAAGCTGAACATATCTCGCCTGTTGAAAGAACATCCTAAAATTTTAAGCAGCCAAGAAAATTTTAGGTATTTAATTTACTCAGGGGTATATAAAGCAATCAAACATTGGTGGAAGTGTTGACAAATGTTCTTATCTAATTAATATTCCATAAAGAAAGTGTCTTTCAAAAACTCAGATTTAAAAAAAAAAGTTCATTTATTAGTACCCAACTTTTGAATTAGTCCCAAATAAAACTCTGTGGTAATTAGTTGGAGAGGCCCCCTTCCCTGAATAGATCCAAATAGTCAAGTACATGAAGAATGAAAATTCAAGGATAATATGCATTTGTGTGAAGAAAAAAACAACAGTAACCTAATTTATCCAACCAAGAATAATACAATAGGTGTGTTTTGAAATCTTTATATTCCTAAATAATTGTAAACATTAGTTTTGTTAGAGTTCTTGTTATTGTATTCCATTATTGTTTCTGGGTTGTTCTTTTGTAAATCATTCTGTTTTGTCTCTTGTATTCAAGTCAATTTTCTAAAACGTAACACGAGACCAGACATCATCTTTAAGTAGCTTCATGATAATGGTAACTGATTAAATTAGTTTTAAGTTAATATTCAAATATCATAACAGCACATGTTGTAGTGCTATACATAACCTACTGAAAAATTCAGTATCTGAAAATAGGAGTTACTGTAGGTTTCCAAAAGCACTCACACATTACAACTTATTACTGCTTAGCTGCTGACCAAATATGAAGTCTGCTATTCAATAGTCCTGGAGAAATGGGTGACTAATTCCTTTCAGCATATTGAAACATTCAAAGCATCAGTAAACAGGAAGGAGGTGTCCATCAGATCTGAAAAGTGCCTATGTGTTACCATTTTTCACTCTCGAGTGGCTGACCAAAGATCATTCTGTCCCTTAGAAATGGATGATGGAAATATTCGTTTAACAAACAGATGACTGATCCTCAAGGAGAATGCAACAAAGCCCCCACTCCTAAGTGGGGGTACAAATAAATAAAATCAGAATGCACACAAAAAGTAGTTTTTTCTTCTTTTGTCATCGAATTTTTTAATGGTATGTACCAGTACAATCTAGTAGAGCACAGAGCTGTTCCAACTACATAAAACGTAGATAGAATTAGACATGAACTATTACAAAACATACCTACACATATAAAACCTACCACACAATTTAATTAGGAAGAAAAATCAATACTGCATAGTTTCAAAATAGATGCAATCTGACACAAAATATGTGTACATGTGAGTGTGAGGGAAAGGGGGGATTACTCTATAAGATAATTTCACATAATTTTGGGGAAAAACTAATATATTTTAAAATATCAAATAACTGTAAGAATGCTTTTCATTTGCAACTACAATGAAACCATGAAGCTTTCCATTACCTTTTTGGGCTACAACTCCTGAATTAAAGTTTTTTTTTCAACTACCGTAGCCTAATCAGAGTTTGTATATATAGTTTTACGAATGAATACTTTCAAATTTTGTGCATCCTTTGGAATAAATAAAAACTTTCTAAGGAATTTAAATAAATCAAAATCATGATTGCAGTGCAAGTATCAAAAAATATATGCTTAAATGTAAGCACAAGTTTTTGACAATTTTATGCTTTAAGTATATAAATCTTTATCAACATTTAAATGTTCTTTCAACTGGCAAATATGATACTATTTCTCCTAAAATAACTACATTAAAAATTTTCGTCATGATTTTAATAAACATTATAAGCAGATATTTCATCCAAGAAGAGAGATTTACACCAATTAAGAAAATGGTAATTATTATTTATTAAAGTATTTTCCTACATCGCCAATTATATTCACGAAACAAGCATATGAATAGAAATGCTTGATAATTGGTAGATTTCTACTTTTTATTCATTATAGGTATCCTATAAATTTGTATACATGGCCTTCAAGAAATAAGACAGATAATTTTTTTTTTTTTTGCATAAACATGAAATAATATCAAGGTTTTCATTTATGTATCACAGAAAACTTTTCTGCATTGAAATGATCATAGCATTACTATAATTTTAAGGGGATGATAGAATTTGACTGTTTTTAAACTTGCCAGGGCCATATTGAATGTATTTTATCAAACCCTCTCCTTTATATTATTTTTTTGTACAAATAAACAACTAGTGACACTTTAAACTGTTATGTTATTTAGCCCAATTTCAAGCCTCACAACCTTGTTATAAAGAAAATATAAATGTAAGAGATATTAAGTATTGTATTATTAGAAAAGTGTGTACGTCATTCTTACACATGTTTTACAATTGATTATTAATGCCATGAAATCTGAAGAAGCAAAAATGAAGATTGTTGTACCGGTAATTGTAAAAAAAAGTTCTAAAAATGTTAACCTATTAACTTTGTGTGACTGACTTATGAGGGCAGCCTTATTTCATTACTCCATTCAAGCTATACAGGCAGCACTTAATTGCTTTTTTTTTTTTATCCATTTCTTCTTCCAAATATTCAATATGAGAAATATTCTGGTAATTGCAATTTACAGACCAGGTTAAAATTGTAAGTTTAAGAGATTCTGAATTCAATGATCTTAAAATTTTACATAACAGCAATATGTCTAATGGTTTGTACACTAGTTTCTTTTAACACTGCCATTTTGTGATGATTAATTACACCATAAGATGTAACTTTAATATTTTTCAAAATCAATTAAAATAAAAGCAGACAATCTTTTTTTTCTTTCTCTAGACAGATTTAAACATCTCCATATCACACATGAATAATTACATTATATATATGTTTCATAATATCTGAACTTCTGATTGGCTGACAATGGTATTAAAGATCCATTCCAAAATTAAATTTATTTCCCAATGATAAAGTGATTTCAATGCATAGGAAAACAAATATAAAATTTGATATAACTCAATATTTCATGATTGTAGTATAAAAATTCAAAATAAGAATTGAAAACTTCTTTTTGTAATAGCGTTGATCGTGCATTGATAATGTGCTTCAGTCAACACTTTTACACCCCAATAAAATTCAGTCAGGATTCTACTTCGTCAAAATTATCTCCCCATTAGGCAACCTTTTCTTTTTTCATATTGAAAATGCAAGCTACATGTATGTAGGGATGATAGGCTGTCAATTTAGCTCTTGAAAACTTGATAAATATCTTCTCTAAGAAAGAGCTCATTTTCTTTTGTTTGATTTCAATTGGATATTAGTCTGAATTACAAAAAGAAGCATTCAATTCTTTAACAATTTTCATCTAACATGACAAAAATCTAAGTGAGAATAAAGCAGACAGGGACGAGAATCTAGGAATTCATTTCATATGGCCTTTTTTCTTTTTTTTGGGGGGTTAAAAACAGCATGACCTTTTGTTAATGAAAAGGAAGAAAGTTATTTAATATAACTCTGTTCACTAGTACAAGACTGACCATGAAATAAAATGTAAAGAGGTACACTGCAGTTTTATAAAAATGCTGGACAAGACATAGTAAATTATAAATGTCAACAGTTAGGTTCCAAGCTTCACACACACACACAATAGTCCATGCATATCAAGTATCTCTTTCTTCAACTATTTGTTCAAATGCATTTTATGCCATTAACTTTGAATTTCTTGTCTTTTGGATTTACTACATTCGGGAAAATTCATTTTGATTCTCACTTTTTCTCTTTTTCTAAAATTCAAAGTTTTTTTAAAGCACTATCACAGGATAAATAAATGACACTTGATGTTTTCTTCTCTCTCTCTCTCACGATGCATTCCCATTGACTTGGTCTGGTTGATTGCTGGCAGGGATGATAAATGATGGAGAATAAGGGAAAAGTTTATGACAGTCAGCTTGGTATTTCTGTGCCGTCGTCTCACATTTTCCAAAATCACCTCGACACATTGCTTCAAGCACTTCTATACAATTCTACAAATGTAAATGAAACCATTTCAATATCAGCATATTTTTTAATGGGAGTAGAACAGATGTTTTTTTATGATTACTAGATTTCATATTGGAACAACTTATGCATGAAGCCAGGTAAATATATATATTGGTTCATGGTTAACCGATACACATGAAATCCACTAAAATGTGCCCTCCACTAATAATAAATGTTATATTTACCTTAAACTATAAAAACAACAAGATATGTACATCTAAATCACTTTAAACACAGCTGATATTGAAAGTCAACTTTAAAGCAAACTATATATGATGGTTTCCCTCTGCTTTTGGCAAATGAGCAGAAATTTTTCTAACTTTTAGGGTTGAAGTATTTTTTTTTATTGTTTCCCCGTGTTTGAAAGCAAAACATGGTGGTTTTGTTCATTGTTGAAGGTTGTAGGGTGACCTATAGTTGTTAGCCTCCATTCTCAATTTATTGTTATTTGGTCACTTGTCAGAGATTTGTCTCATTGACAATCATACTACATTCTTATTCTTATAATTTAAATGTTTTAACTGTAAATATATACATTACTTACATTAAGAATTATTCCTTGTAACTTCGGTGAAAGACTTGTGGCAATTTTTAATGCTTCCTCTTGTTTCTCTGGTGTGGGTGAAAGTTCATACATCATTCTGGCCCCTAAACCACAAAATCATAAGTTAGTGTTATTGCAAGAAATGTTTACAATATAAATTAGTTATCATTTTTCAATAACATTAAGATGACCCAAGCACATTTTGAGTAGAGTAATGTACATGTGCATGATGTTGATGTATCATTTGTATATGCTGGTTAGTATCAGAAAGTACTGACTATAATGGCATTCTTCAGACACTGTCACAGGCTGAACAACAACTAACTGAATAAGCTGAATGCAGACAGAATTGACTAACAAAGCAGGAAACAGAATGGTTTATCTTTACTTTAGTTTATTATGAGGATGTATATTCTAGCATCAATTAAATAAAAATTAATGAAGAATTGAGTTTTTGTTTTTTGAAAGATATAACAATTCACTGGTTATAAACCTTTTGCAGGCAAACCATACCTCAACCAAGCTCATGGGCCAAATAATATCTAGAGGAATTGCAGAATTATGAAAATGGTTATGTTTACTTTTTAAGCTGGAATGTTACATTGTTTCTCTTTACTTTAGCTACATTTAGTTTCAAGACAAGCAACTTGAGTCATTTTATATTCTTAAAATCTGAGACTCATTTCAATTTTTTACTTAGATGGTTTCCTTGACAAGTACACATTCACATCATTTTGTAAACTCATTGTAAATGTTCACTCCCCTTGGTTTTTTAAATGCATACAAAAAAAGATACAGAATACGACTGAAAAAAAGCTAACAAGCCAGTGACTATAGGGTTACATTTGTGACAGTCCAATCTTTAACTGAAAATTCCTCTTTGCAAAAAAATAATAATCAATGCTTTTGTTTGTTTACAGAATCAGGCTGTTGGTTTTCTGGTTTGAATTGTTTTACATTTGTCATTTTGGAGCTTTTTAAAGCCATCTTTGCGGTATGGGTTTTGCAAATTGTTGAATGCTGAAACTGAGACCTACAGTTATTAACTTCTATGTCATCTGCTCTCTGGTGGATATTTGCCTTATTGGCAGTTATACCATATCTTCTTATTTTGATAGTTATTAAAGTATTAAATCTTATCTCTATACATACCTGCTAATCTATGCAATATGGAATTATTATTTTGTTCTAGGTATTCTGTATTAAGTGTTAAAGGGTCTTTGTGATTGTAAAATTTCTCCATTTCTCTTTGCAGAAGTTTACTAACAGGTTCTGGTAAATCTGTTTTCTGTTTAACTGAAAAAACAAAATAACAAATAATATCATACACACATAAGGTGTTCTTGCTAGATTCATAGGGCAGAGGGACAAAATCTATTTTAAGGAACAAGATATTTTTCTTTCTAAATAATAATTTTTTTTTTTCTTTCAAAAGCTATCATTTAATTTAGGACTGTTCCATAAAAACATACTTGGGGCACTAGAAAGGGACTGAAATTGTTTTAATTTTATTATTAACACTATCCCTGATTATTATGATTGGTTCCCTCTATGGTCTAAACGTATGTGATCTGTTTGTGTTGCACTCTACAATACAATAACATTTGAATTGATGATTTACCTTTACACACAAAAATTGGTATACCACAAATAATAATGAATGCAGTTGTTTGAATTTGATATGCAACTTTTATTGACGATCTCAAAATAAGTTTGATAAGCTGGACATTTCAGTATTTAGAATTTGTGAGTGGTATTGTGAAGCATGTTGTTAAAAAAATGTACTCCAAAAAATGTTTGAGAATATTCTGCCATGCTTGGAATCCAGCTTCCTGTATTTTAAAAGCACGTTGATTTGCTTTATGTGTTGGGACAGTGACAACATGTCAATCCTTCAATGTGATCTCGTTAGTTTATATGCCAAAATCAAGCCTCATTTTCGTACTTTTATGCAGAATTAATACTTACTTAACAATAAAAATCGTAACAAACAAACATGTAATTGTGGATTATTTCTTTCTACTTGACATCCTCTCTTTAATGACTGTAACATTAATAATATTTTTCCTACAATATAAAAATATACAATATAATATCTGCAAAAATAAAATTTTATGATCTAATAAATCAATTCAAGACCGTAAGTTAATATCCACTAATTATATGAAATAAAAGAATATGTTCATGAGACACAGATCGCTTATACTGCATATTCAGCAATTTTTCAATTTATACAGAGATGCCACTAACAATTGTAATTCATCTAAGTTTGATGGTAATAAGCATTGTGTACAAGTTTTCTAACATTTGGTTGAGGCAAAATAAAGTTAGAGCATGGAAATGGGGAATTCAGAAATTTTCCAATTCAAATAGGGACATAACTCCAGAACAGTGATAGTGATGCAAATTTGAACTTGATCTGTGTTTAGTTGTTATTAGCATTGTTTATAAGTTTCATTACATTTGGTTGAGAAAAACTAAAGTAAGAGATCAAGACATAAAGACAGACAAGGGTAAAACTGGTAAAACTGAATGCCCCCTTCCCCTTAGCTGCAGGGTCATAAAACAAGAGGCTCTCAAGAGCCTGAATCGCTCACCTTAATTTTTTTGGTTAAATCTCTCATCAATGATTATTTTGGCTTTTCAATTTATTTAAATGTTCTTTGAATCGTCCTATTTTCTTCAAAAGCAAACAAAAATCAAAGCCTTAAAGGCTGTAAAAGCAATTGCTGTCATGTTAATGTTTGGGGACTTTTATTTTTCATCCACATATATATAATAATTAAACCTGACATGAGTGTTGTCTAGTTAGAAGTAAGAAGGTTTTAACTTTATATAAATAAAAGACTTTAGCAGAAAGTCATTTTTAATATGTTTTATATTTCACAAGGAGACAACACGTTTACCAGGCTAAAGTTGGGGTCAAATATACATGTGCTGAAACATATAACTCAAAAAGAAATCATCATGGATTATCCCCTGGTAGTGTTTGTAACTGGGCAATAATTTCCTTTATTGATTTAATTTTAACAATTTTCATTATTAATTTATATTTAACCATTAACACAAATGATTAAGTTAAAACATTTCAACTTTCCAGACGCAAATGTTAAAAAACGGGAAAGAAATAAAATATCTTACAAGACATAAACATGTAAAGAATAAATATATATTTCAGCTTAATAAAAATATTTTCATAATGGTACTTTGTCATCATTTTTAAAACTAAGTTCCAAACATTATTGCTCAGTTGATATACATGTATGTCCTTCTGATGCGGTACGAGCACAGGCACTTGTTTCTATCCAAAATAGTTTTATATGGATAGCCGACCTTCCTATGGATAGAAACAAGTGCATGTGGGTACGAGATAACTATAATTCTCATGCAATCCCGAAAAGGGGGGGGGTCATCACAGACAAACATGACATTAAATCATTATCACTGATGTATTGTTTAGGGCCAGTTGAAGAACGCCTCCGGGTGCGGGAATTTTTCGCTGCATTGAAGACCTGTTGGTGACCTTCTGCTGTTGTATGTTTTTCTATCGTCGGGTTGTTGTCTCTTTGACACATTCCCCATTTCCATTCTCAATTTTATTATACGAACAAGAACAAACAGCTCTACGTTGCTTTGACATTTATCAATTTTCAGGAAACATTGCGAAAAATGATCTTCAATATTTCGAAAACATGTGAAATAAAATTGCTAACACGGTGGACCGTCGAGTGTCAACAAACGTAGTAGACTTGTTCACTGAAAAGACGAGGATAATGGTTTCATCTGACATTTGTTATGCATTCCCAGTTTTGATCATGATATTTAAAAAGACGTACTTTTTTTCAATCTATGTAACTAGAAAATTCCAATTCATCTGGACCGACTTGGCATCTACTACGTTTGGACGGGTCCATTTCATTAGTAAGGTGATCGATAAATATTACGGAGTTGACAGAAAAGGAAAACGAACTTATTGTTATGTGTTTTCAACAAGGGTTTCGTTCCGCTAAATTATTTGCGCAAACAAAGTTTGTCTATTTTTAGATTACAGGTAATCATTTGACACTACGCATTAACCTGTGTAGTGATTTTGATTTTACGATAAATGTATGAATGAACGATAATTTTATGAATGAACAAGAGCACCTGACCTCTTAAAGAAACACAAATTAAACATATAAAACCGTATTTAATAGGAGATAATTCAGTTAAATTTTCAATACTAAATCAACAACTGAAATGAATCCATATTTTGTTGAAACATCGTACGAACGGCGGAAAACGGAATCGCAGTTATAAAAATGTACTTTTTTTCACTCGGACTTCTATGTTATTTGATAGTCAAACGGTTGACCCTTTAAATACAAAAATACATCTACAAGAACATATTCTGAAACTTCTTAAATCCACTAACGTTTTTTTTAAAGTTTCAAGCTATGTATTGCATTAGAAAACATACATAGGTGTTAAAGAATGACAGACCAGGAGCCTGTTTAACAAAATACTATGGCTTGATATGGGCGGAGTCTCTGATCTGGGTCACAAAGATGGCCATACGCGATAGCATAAAAGCAATTGCTTTAAAAATCATTTTCTCCTCTGTTCTATTTTAGCCATAGGAGCTATGTTTCTTGACATACAAGGAAATAAAATATAAAATTTATACTAGATACTCTGAAACTCATTTAGCCTAAGTTTGGCTGAAATTGATACAGCAGTTTCAAAGGAGAAGATTTTTTAAAGTTAGCAAATATGATGAACAAATTGTGAAAAATTGTCATTAAAGGACAATAACTCCTTAAGGGGTCAATTGACAATTTTGGTCAAATTGACTTATTTGTAGATCTTACTTTGCTTAACATTTTTGCTATTAACAGTTTATCTGTATCTATAATAATATTCAAGATAATAACCAAAAACTGCAAAATTTCTTTAAAATCATCAATTCAGGGGCATTATACCTGAAAAACCAGTTACCCAATTCGGCTGAAAATTTCAGGACAGGTAGACCTTGACCTAATAAATACTTTAACTTCTTGTCTTATTTGCTCTAAATGCTGGAGTTTTTGAGATATAAGCCAAAAACTGCATTTTACCCTGTGTTCTATTTTTAGCCATGACGGCCATGTTTTTTGACGAAATAGAAAATAAAACACAAACTTTATTTTATACACCCTACTGATCATTCAGTTGAAGTTTGGTTGAATTTGGTTGAGTAGTTTTAAAGGAGAAGATTTTTTAAAGTTAGCAAATATGATGAACAAATTGTGAAAAATTGTCATTAAAGGACAATAACCCCTTAAGGGGTCAATTGACAATTTTGGTCATATTAACTTATTTGTAGATCTTACTTTGCCGATCATTTTTGCTGTTTACAGTTTATCTTTATCTATAATAATATTCATGATAATGACCAAAAACTGCAAAATTTCCTTAAAATTACCAATTAAGTGGCAGCAACCCAACAATGGTTGTTTGATTCATCTGAAAATTTCAGGGCTGATAGATCTTGACCTAATGAACATTTTTACCCCGTGTCAGATTTGCTCTAAATGCTTTCGTTTTTGAGATATAAGCCAAAAACTGCATTTTACCCCCATGTTCTATTTTCAGCCATGGCGGCCATGTTTTTTCACAAAATGGAAAATAAAACACAATCTTTATTCTAGATACCCTGAGGATCATTCAGCTAAAGTTTGGTTGTAATTGGTTCAGTAGTTTCAGAGGAGAAGATCTTTGAAATAGTTTACGACGACGACGACGACGGACGGACGACGACGGACGCCAAGTGATGGCAAAAGCTCACATTTCCTTTTAGGAAAGGTGAGCTAAAAAAGCTTTTGATGTTCCTTCTTTGTTTTCGGAAAGCATTTCATCTTTTATATAAAATTTCAAAGTTATTATGTATGTTACCATTTGCCACTAACAAAATAAGTGATTAAATTTATATATTGATAACATTTCAGTTTGTATAAAAAACTATCACTATATGTGAGAGATTTTATAAATTACCTTTCCTAGAATAAATTTCATAAGCTACTATATGTGTGTGTATTCTATGTGCTGCATGCATCTGTAAAGGTTTCAGGAATTTCAATGATTGCTCTAACGGGTCATCAGGCTGAAAAGGAAAACAATATTTTGAACAAAAATTCTTTTGTTACTTCAAATACAAGATTTATGTTCAACATTGATGATTAGTAATTATCTTTATTTTATAGATTAGAAATACATGCTTACATATCCCATGTGATATGGTTTCCCTAGTCTAACACTATGCATATCTAAGAGTTCACATGTTTAATCTATGTATAAAAGAAATATACTAGAATAATATTTCACTTCCAAAAAATTTTGCTGGCAAATTTTTGGATGACATGTTAACTTAAATGCATATAAATACATGAAACATGCTGCAACAAATTTGCAAATCTAAATCTAAAATTAATTCCTAAACAGTTGGGACCATAACCCCCAAAATCAATCCCAACCTTCCTTTAGTGGTTACAAACCTTGTGTTAAAATTTTATTGATTTCTATTTACTTATACTAAAGTTATTATCCTGAAACCATTTGTCTTCGGACGACACTGATGACGACGACTACGACGTGATAGCAATATACAACCAATTTTATTCTTAATTTTTGTGGTCATATAAAAAGACATACCCTGCTTAATTTATCTGGAACTAATTCCTCTTCTTTCGGACCGTCTAATTCACCATCCTGAGCTTTTTTATTATGAGTTTCTTTTTTATCTTGTTCAGCTTTCTGTTGTGCTTCTGCTTGTGCTCTTTTCTTTGCTTTCCGTTGCTTATTCTTTAACTTTCTTAATTCACTAGGAGACAAATTTTCTGAAAAAAAGTTTTATATTAAAAAAAAAAAACATTTTTTTTAACCAAAAGCAAATCATCTTTAAACATCTTGATTCTAAATGCTTCTGAAATATGGATTTTTTTTACACATTTTATGTTTTGCAAATAAAAAATGTGAACAGGATTTAATCATTTCCATCAAATGAAACAATTGAATTGGATCTTGACATTTTGTTGTATTGATTTCCACTACACAAAATATTTTTTACTGAATTATGGAAGGGCAAGCATGGTTGACTTATTCCCAAATAGGTAATATTCAGGTATTTAAATGGCGTCTTTGGCATTTTGATCTTTTTCCCCAATCTACCTTGAAATTTTGGCTAGCTGTTTAATCTATTTGTAGAGTAGAGTTATGAAAGAAGCAAGATCATTGGATGGATTAAGTCCAATAAACCTCTTTACAATATCTTTTCACTTTCTTACTACCTTTTGTTCTCATCTTCTTAATCGCAATTGATATTATAAGTTATATGGTTCGCTATGAGCCCCTACAGATCCAGAGGAATAGTAAAATCCATAGAGTGTGAGGCCAAAGATGGAATCTCCTACGGATTTTACTCACCTGATATGTTCCATAGGGAGTCAGTAGTGAACCCTATAACACCATTAACAGTAGATGTAAGGTCATGAACCCCATATGAAATTTACTTAACCAATGACATCATAATTTACCAGCCTTACGATGATAAGATAAATATGTTTTATTATATATTAAATTTTACCAACCTGCATCAAGAGCACTATCCAGATCACTGTCTGAGAGAGGGTGGTCATGTAAATGTAAATAAATCTACAATAAACAAAATAGGTGTGTTACTTTTACTGTGAATAAAGCTTATAAAGGTCAAATTATGTAAATCAAATTCCTATTGTATTGCAATAAGGTTCTAGACTAATGTTAATCTACCTGTACAGCAAAATACAAGAGTTCGCTAAGATAACTTGTTTTGACATCCATTTTTTATTGAACAGTTTTAAACCAGGAGTTGCAAAAAATGCAGTGTGAAATATACCCTCACTCATGTTATTAACATTAAGTTCAAGATCAAATGTCAAATTATTTAATAATACAGAAGTTCAGGTACATGTAATGAGACAGACAGTTTAATGATGAAGCTGTATTCTGTGCTTATTATGCATCATTCTACTGTTATCTGCAGACCTATTTCTATAAATTAACCAAATATTTTGATGAGTATTTTCTATTATAAGAATATTACCTCTATAGCAATTTTTGCTGCTTTAAAATAGAATGTGTGGTGTTGTAATACATCCTCTAATCGTAATAATCCAACGTAAGCTCGGAGAGTCATCTTCCTCATACAGTACGTATGGAAGTCAAACTGATCCTCTATTATTTCTGTAAAATGCTGAAATCATAAAAAAGTTTACAATTTATAACAATCATCACAAATTTAATGTATTTTCTAAAGTTTTGAAAGTGCCAAGTCAAGCTTTCACAAAATTAACTACATTTATATGAAGTCTATTAAATTAAAATGGATTTTGGGGGAAGCAATGACCTTTGAGAATACCACCACAACCTAACAAAGTTTATTATATATTTTATATATATCTAAAAGGTGTAATAGTCAATGATGAGCCACAACTTATATCCTTCCTCCTCTTCCTCACTGGAACAGTGCTAATATAGCATAATAACTCCATTGGATAAATAATTTTAAATAACATAGTGTTCAGAACCACTTTTTATCTTACTACTTGACTAAGAAAAGCTCAGCAAACAAACATCAAATATCATAGCTTAATTGACGACATGAAGAAAAACTACAAATTTGCTTATGGCTTGTATGCAGACTTGCACCACAAACCTTATTCAAATATCAATTTTGTCTAAACAATGAAAAATAAATGAATCTGCAGTACCTTGACAACTGTAGTCATCACTATGCTTGAATGATCTTAGTGACCTACCCTATCTATTTCGTGACACTTTTTGAGTGCATCTCCCCATTTTCCCATTCTCTGGTATGCAGCAGCACTTTCTATCTGAAACCACATGCACTGCATTTCGTTCAGATTATCTACTGCTGATACACCTTCCTATAATTAGATAATAATAGAAAATATTACTGGCTATTAATAGGCAAGTATGCAATACACCTTGCTATAAATAGATAACAAGTAGAAAATATACCTTGCTAAGAACAAAACAGCTGTTATATTTGGCTTGATTGAATTACACAATATATTTACATGACTACATTGTAGGTCAACCTTTGTGTCAAATCATTTTTTTTATTAGTCTTGCATGCAGACAAGGACTATTTCAAGACTTACATATTTTCTATACATGCCCAAGTTGGAAACATTTATAAAAGTGATTTTGTGAAATAATATTTTGCTATTCACAGTCAGTTTGGTTAAATTATTTCAAAATAAGCTAAAAAAATATAGTTGGCTGAAATTTTGGAACATTATAAATAATTAATCCACTCTAGGTCTTTTTGTGATTTGGATAGACCTTAAAGTATGATATAAATATAAACAGAAAAAGTCTAATTGATAAACATGAATTTGTCAGCTAATGTCCCTTTAAGCATACCTACCCTTGTAAATTTTGAACACATTTCAGCAGACTCTGCTATTAAATTGCCTCTTAACATATACTTGGCACATTTGGAATTTATATATCTGTCAGCTGTATCTAATGACTGAGCTTCATCCATCAACCGGACAGCCTCCTCTATATCACCAGCATGCTACAAAAGAAGTAAATATATAACAGATTACTATTGGTTACTTCAAGAATACCGGGTAATGCAACATAAGTAAATTAAGCAGTAAATTTATTATAACCATATAAACAATATAAACATTTTAAAATAGATTCCTTATAAAACTTCCTTAAGATCTAATTTATTATTTCATATCTTTCTCCTACAAAATTGATACATGTACAATGTGACCAGCAAATCAGTAAAAATTGGGTACCATAATTTAATTATATTGCACATGATCAGCATGCACATTTTACTTTGCCTTTCAGCCTTATGATTTGAGTGTCGCTGATAAGTCTTGTGCAGACAAACACACATCTGGTGTTCAAAATCATACGCCTAGAATCTTTAATGAGTTTATTTGTAGACCTCCATTCAAAAAAAGATTGTAACTGTTGTTTCATGCATGTCAGCTCATTCCAAATTTCCCATTTACGGTCTAACCCCTAAGCCCTTCATTGTTTTTCTTACTGATGTTGTACAATTATTAAATCAACTTTCTATAATAAATTTATTTATAATAGCTTTGACTTACTTTAAATATTTTGGCTTTGAGTACATACAACTCTATAAGAAGTGGTGTGTGTTTTAAGGCTAGATCTATATACTCTACAGATTTGATTGTGTCACCCAGGAAATCATAATGACACGCCAGGAAAAAATACACCCACAATAGCGTTGTTGGAGACTCTAATTCACCTTCGTCTGCAAAATAAAATCAATGGCTCAATTTTAAAATAAGATTTGTTTTTTAAGTACACTTTCTTCCTACTTTTATTTCTCAAGATAATTATTATTACTTTGAAGCTCTATGCTTTAAATAGTACAAATAATCATTGAGTCTTTCAAAGGAAATGTGTGTTACCTTCCGTCTCACAGTAATATAAACAAAAATAGCCAAGTCTATTTCTTATAATGAGAAACACCTAAATTCACAAAACTTCATGTCTGTTTGAGTTTGGTTAAATTCTGGTGTTTTCAAGGACTTGTAAATTAACATAAAGTGTGAGGTGGAAGATGAAAAGCACTAACGACAACAGAAGTGTTTCTATGTGTTGCTTAAGACGGATGAATTCTGTCAGGCGACATAATAAACAAAGTGTATTAAAAAGAAAATTATCCAAATAAAGCTTCCAGTTTAATTTTTATGTACAAGGACTTTCTGATGTTTAAGTGTGAGAATGAGATTCACAAGCAATATGTTGTTGGAAAATTTCATTTATACCTACCAGACAATGCAAACTTTTCATGAGTTTTTAAATTTTCAGCATACCCTAGAACTAAATCTTCTACGGTTCGTTGCTACAATCAGAAAAAAAACAATATTACTGTCTTCATTACAGGAAATCTTCAAGGCATTTCAATACATTTACAATACTTCTGATAACATTTCTATCACAAATTATCTATTGATAGTCTTCAAGGAACTCAAAAATTTTCAAATCATACATACCTACATTCTTATTTCAAATGTAAACATAAGTGAGATTGCTTAAATTCATTATTTGTAATAAGTTTCTTACTAGTATTATGTTTGAATTTGAACAATATCTTCTTCTCATTTTTCATAAATGAGGGGATATGTGGTGGGTATACATGAGATGACAATGCAATAAATACCAAAACATAAACAATGATGAAGAATGTTTCCATGGGACACAGGTGCCCCATGCTAGTATATATATATATAGGTAAAATTCAGCAGAAATTTTCAATTTCCAAAGGGACATAACTCAAGTGAAAACTGAAAGAAATGACATCCAAAATGTGTGACTCTGGTGGTGGTAATAAGCAGTTTATAATTTTTTTGACATTTGGTGAGGCAAGCTGAAGTTTAGAGTGCCGAAATGGCAAAATTGATCAATTTTTGGTTTTTAAAGGGACATAACTTAAGAATGATGGTGAATAGTTAGCCATCATACATCTTATTATTTTACTGACATACTTTTTAAATATAAATGTGTTATTGCTGTTTGCAAATGGGAAATGTACAAAATGTATTTCTTCAAAACCAGACAATTATAATATTACAAACCTTCCATGGATCTGAATATAATTTCTTTACAGTTACAAACAAAGGTGGTACACCCTTATGAAAAGCTCTCCTAAAATATGTATCCATCAGTCCTTTAAAATTATCCCCTGAAATAAAATTTTAAACATTAAAAGGATTTAAATACACAATACAGTTTTTGGCAAGAATTGTATACATATGAAATTTTCTAAATAATGAATATTTTCAAGGGCATAACTCTTTTATAAAATATTAGTTTATAACTAATTTTTTTGTATTTTTGAAACTTCACAGAAATCTTCAATTTACTTTTAAATTATTGATATTTGTTTATTAATTATGTGGTTTACTTGTGCTTTTCCCTATAAAATGACATTTAAACATGTCTCCTTCTTTTCTTAATATTTAAATACCACTTGTTGAAAAATTTATGCTTGATGTCTTTGGAAGAGAATGCCTTACAGTTCTTCTATAAAAGCATGCAAAACAAAACAGTGATCAACTTGCTTGCTATGTTTGATTGGTTGTTTGCAAACAATAGGTAGGTGGAGGTTTTGTCTGTTTTTATATATACTGGGATTCGATTGGACAATAAGAATTGACATGAAATTAATTAGTGTTTATTGTCCAATCATATTCCAGTAAATAGTAAACAGATTGAAATAGACTACCTACCTGTTGTTTACAAACATCCAAACAAATATAGCAAGCAAGTTAATCAATTGTTTGTTTTGCATGCTTTAATAGAAGAACTGTAAGGGCTATTCCATTTAAACATAGCTCATACCCACGGACGGCAAAGAAAAAAAAATCTATCCCTGGCTGTTGTCTGAAATAAATTGCTTCTATCCAGGTGTGTGTATTAATAAAAAATGCATCTCTACATGGATATTGTTAGCTTGAATGAAAATGCTTCTCTGGGGGGGCTGTTTTATGAGTGGTGAGAGAATCATTTGTGTTTTTTTTAACTCGGTATCAATCGCGTTCGAGCTTTTTTTTTCTCGTCAAGGAACTTTTCCCTTCCGGTTTTTTACATACGGGTTATGAATCGGGTTATCTCCCGTGAAATTTGGATTATCTCCCATTTCGCAATGTCGGCGTCCTGGAGTTTAGCAGACGTTTCGGCATGGTTACAAACAATTGGATTGCCACCGGATGTAACAGAGCTGTTTAGAGGTAAATTATATCGATATTATATTATAATGTCGGCGTGGTCGTCTGTACAATGTGCAGAGCCTGGTTCAACATTTTTACAACAGAGTTTACCAGAAAACAACCACATGGTACACTTTCAGTTCTAGTCTGTCTCATGTCACGAGTCTGGTAAAATCAGACATACATACAATGTAGCCTCTTCAAAATGACTTTTAAGTTTCACATAAATTAAAAGGACGGAAGTTAGGCACATTCATCTTGTGTGGGTAGGAAGAATTGGTCGTTTTTCAAATGTTTTATTTTTATTTCATCAGATTATTAGATATGAAATGGGAAATAAAATTGTTGTCAATGACTGTGTTAAAAAATGGTTTAAATAATTTGTCTATGTCACTGAACAAAAATGTCCCCATATTAGTTCCATGGAAGAAAAAGAGATAAAGAGTCCCACAGATTATCCCTCACCACTACCCACCACACACAAACTTGCTTGATTCTATATCCACCTTTATATCAATCACTGCAATTCTGATTAGTTAAATGTCAAGAATTATTGTTCTAAGGGATCTACAGAAAAAACTGCTTTAAATTAGATTTCAAGATAAAGTCAATATAAATTAGTTTACACTGCCTTTTCCTGGTCTATGTCTAAAACACAATTACAGTTTATCACTGCTTTTCAACTATGTTCTATTTCTAACAATTTTTTTAATCAGATTCCAATGTTTTTTGTACAATTTTATTACTCAAGATTTCTGTATTGCAACTTATTTTTATTGCTCAACTATAAAAGTTTTTTTCTGCAGTAGCTGTTTTCGTCGTGTCCCTTGATTCCATGTCCACTTCATAACGAAACAATACTTCTTTGCGTATGACTTTGTTTACTTACATGCTTGTTAATTCAATTTAGTCAATAAAATTTTGTTACAGGTTGAAGGTAGTTTACCATGAAGGACATTTGATATCACTATGAAACTTTGTATACAGAAAGACCATGATATGAACTGCAAAATTTGGCCCAAACAGATGCTGCGACATTAAGTTTTATGAATTTTGAAGGTAGTTTACCATGAAGGACGAACTTTGTATACAAATAAATCATGATCTGCAATATTTCGGTGCCAAACAGATGCTGCTACCTCAAATTCACATGTCACGGACTTTGACTCATAAAATTGAATTTTGATATTATGATAAAACTTTGTATACAAACACTTTGCCTATTTTATTTTTACAAAACAGTGAAAATATAAAAAAGAAGATGTGGTGTAATTGCCAATGAGACAACTCTTCACAAGAGACTAAATGACACAGAAATTAACAACTATAGGTCACCGTACGACCTTCAACAATGAGCAAGACTTGGTATGTAAGAAGTAATCTAATAGGCTATTTGGTTTTCAAAAAAGATAAATGCCAATTTTGGTAAATTTCCTGCAACGCTCTCAGACCTGTTATTAACACAAAAGTACCTAGCAACCATATATTTTCAGACTAAGTATGTTAGTAGCAATCTACAGGCAATTTGGTTTCAAAAAAATAAATGCAAATTTTGATAAATTTCCTGCAACATTCCAAGATTTTTTATTTAACACAAATATACGTAGCAATCTCTCTGATTTTCAAGGTCAAAGTTCAATTTACACATTCACAGCTGCTTCAGTTTTATATGATTGTGAACTGTGCAAGTAGAAATTTTAAGATGCATAACTTTAAGATCTCTTTAATATTGAAAGACTGCCTTAATACTGATTAAAAGTTCAAGTTATGAATATTTATTATCAAACCTCAGTGTGCTTGCCAGGGGTGGACCAGGATCTCTTTTAACAAATGTGTGCTCCCACCCCTCCACTATTTTTTTTCTTTTTTAGCCCATTTTCCCTATTTTTAGGCCTAGAAGCCATCAGCCTTCCATTGCCCCCAACATCAAATCATTGATCCATCCCTGATTGCAACCAGGGGTATGTGATTTTAACAAACAACTCAATTGAATCCAATCATGATGTGCAAACAGTTGCATAAATTCATTGAACAAGTAATAACAAAAATATACAGGTATACATGGAGTATTTGAACAGAATACTTTGAATTGCCTTACAAAAAAAATGACAAAATAAGATGTCAGCAATATTCTGTCGTTAGAATTGAAAATAATTTATGTTTTGCTTCTTCCCATAAATTGGATCTCGAAACTTTTTCGTTTCCCCTGAAAAAAATAATAATATAGTGAAAATATCACTTCTATGGGGGGTACCTTGAAATTTCAGGTGCCTTCCTTGGGGTTGAGCTATGTTTAAATGGAATAGTCCTAACCTTGTTCTAATTTTCTGAAATTTGATATGAAGCTAATGTATTTACCTGTTGTAAATGAAAGAGGTATTCTCCTGGGAGCTGATGCACGTGGGTACTGTTCTTCTACATCAGTGTACAATTTTAATGTTTCTTCTTCTGTCCCTGGTCATAAAATAAATCACAATGTTTAACAGTAATGAAGTTTAATTATTATACATTCCATATTTAAATGGTTTCCTTTTCTATGCAAACCACATATATTTATTTCCTAAAGTAGTAAATTCTCCTAGTATCAATTTTTATTATTCTTATTTTCAGTTAACTTTTCCCGTAAAAATAAATTATTAGTTACCTGGTTTGATAGCATCTTCTAACCCTTTGTAGTATGCCCAGTTCTCAGGATTTCTGGTTATTAGGTCTTTATAAATATCACCTACTTTTTCCGATCTACCAAGTTTCATTAGCAGTTCAGCTGAAAATATAAATTAATTCATATATGCAATAAACCAAACATTTGAGCATTCCAATATAAAATGGTTCCAAACCTTTCTACATGTGTTTGGTGTAATTTTTTATAGATTTCTTACATTTCTTGAATGCTAAAGCTTTCTTCATATTAATTGTTGTATAATGTACTAAACAGTGTTAAAAGTTCTGTAAACATGTAGAGGTGACAAAATTTTATAAATCATGTTTTTTTTCCTTTTTCTCATCAATTTTACTATTAAAAATACAGTTGACTCTCGTTATGTCGAAGTCAGCCGGACCAGAGAAATATTTCGAGATACACGTAGTTCGACTCAAACGAACACCGGAAGTTCGACAATCTAAGGGACACAACTCTTTCTTAGCTTGGTAAAGCTAAAATAAATCCGGGTGAATATGGCAAGGGGATCGATATTCTTGTATCAGATTGATGTATTTGTTTGTCAGAGTCTTTTATTATTATTTTGACATTATTTTTACTTATTTGTTTTATCTCACTCTTTCTTTTCAAGAGAAAATATAACAAGATTAAAGACGCCGTTTGAGTAGTTTTTAGGTGATCATCAACGGAAGCCATAATCCTCACTTTATACACACCCAAGCTCATTAGTGTAAATCACAAATTAATTGTTTTGTAAACATTTTAAAAACTTTTTCATGAACATTAACAATGTATCACTAATTATTTATCAAAATTCTATCAAAGATAATCTTAGGTAAACACTCATGGAAATAGCATGTCATAAATCAATACAGTGGTCAGTGACTGGAAATTTAATTACACATGAATTGTCAGATTAACTATTCAATCCATTTAAATCCCGGAGGTCATGTTTTGACATATGTGTATTAGTTAGAGATAAAAAATGAATTTTGAATGCTTTTGTTAACCTTGGGACCGTAAATTTAGTTCGACTCAACCGAAATTTTGACTCATCCAATTTCGACTCATCAGGAGTCGAATTTCATACTTTTGTATGGAATAAAGTTCGGGACCACATGAAAACTTCGACTCATCCGAAATTTCGAGACAACGAGAGTTAACTGTATTCATTAGATAAAATTTTACTACTTTGATAGTTGCGTGCTCTTTGTTACAGGCAATCATTTAATTCAAAAGAAAGAAAAAACATAAAATGAAGTTGTCTCCATGACATTAAAAATAACTGAAAAGAATAATATGGTTTGAATATTCATTTGGTATTATGCTAATCCTTTTTCAACTGTCAAGTACATGGATGTCTTAAAAGGCATTATTTCAAAAGCCCCATCCATCATTCATAAAAATATTTCCACAAACACTAAACTTGTGCTTTAAATTTTCTAGTACAGTAGACTGCGGCCAATCAGGTACCCAAAATGTCAGCTAACAAGAATGTGTCCTCAGTACACGAATGCCCCACTCGCACTATCATTTTCTATGTTCAGTGGACCGTGAAATTGGGGTAAAATCTCTAATTTGGCATTATAATTAGAAAGATCATATCATAGGGAACAAGTGTACCAAGTTTGAAGTCGATTGGACTTCAACTTCATCAAAAACTACCTCGACCAAAAACTTTAACCTGAAGCGGGACAGACGGACGAACGAACGGACGGACGAACGAACGGACGGACAGACCAGAAAACATAATGCCCCTCTACTATCGTAGGTGGGGCATAAAAATATCCGATTACCTGATATATTCAATTAGAATATTCTGCAATAATAAGTAAATCTAATCCCGAGATGTTACTAACCCTGTCAATTGCTTAATATGTGAAAGGGATGGAGGATTGATGGAGTGATTTTTATCAGTTACATCACCACGATGTTTGCGTAAAAAATTATCAGCTGATTATGTAATGATTAAATTTGTTTGCACTTGCAGTTTTTAAATCCTATATTTATTAATAAAATGTCCTGAAATATTTATGTGAATTATTATCTTCCATCCATAGTTTGTCTTTACTTGTTTAGTAAACAAATTAATATCCATTATTTACATTTTCACACAGGTAAACTAATTTGGCTATAAATAGATCAAAGCATGTCTGTGTAGAATCTCTAATCTAAAATCATAATTGTTATAATTCTATTTCTTTAAATTATCAAATTTAAATTTATGAAAATTATGATTGATAAAATAGTATTGCATAAAGTTTATGTTTTCTGAAGACTATTCATGTTTAGGTCATGGTTCTAGAGGCTTCTTCACAAATTTGTAAACAAAACAATATAGCCGCCACACATGATTACCTTTGCACATGTGAAAAAAATATTTCTGACAAAAGTCAGATTTCTCTTGTCAAAAGAGATTTATATTTATATTGCAATAAATTATTCAGAAGGAGGTACATTCAGTTTAGATTATATTTCTCATTCTATGAGCATTTAGAGTTTAATCAAAATTCTCCCGACAGGAACGTACTGCTCTTGTCAACTGAGTCTTGTATAATTTATAAATAGATTCAAACCATTTGAAGTAAAAGGGCATCTAATTCACATGACAAGGAAAACAATGAATAAAGACAATAATTTAATGAGAAATAGATCCTTTTAATTTATTAAAAACAAAATCTTCTTGTCTGCAAGGTTGCAAATTCGTAACTTCCGGGTCCATTTCCTGTCAGAGAAACATTGAAAATATCCGATTGTACATGGTTTTTAACCAAATTACCTGAATATTCTTATCCGATTTGCCGATATATTCTTATATCCAATATTCGATTACACAATTAAATTAACATTAAACATATAGGAAAGGGTTTGGTGTTTTGAAAAAATATTACAATAGCCGATATATTTGTTTAGCCGATATCTGATTAGGTGGAGTCTACTGTATCAATAGTCCATAGAAATCATGTGCACATGCCTTTAAAGATTACTAGATATTTCCTGTTTGCCATCCTTACCCCTTATCTCCTGTAATGATAGTTTGTCTACAATTTGACTTTCATATCTATCTAAATGATGCAAAGCTTCCTCCAACATGCCTGCCTCCCTTATCACCATATTTTGATACATGAGCAATTCACTGTGCTCATAATCTCCAGCTTTCGGCTACAAGTAAAAACACTTTCATTAGACATTGTTCAACATAAAAGGTTCAAGGTTTGACATTTAATTTAAGGACAATAAGTCATGCTAAAATTGAATGATCCTGATTTTGTTGGGTTGCTGTTTCACTGACATATATATTCTCTATCTTTCCTTCTACGCAGCCATCCTATCAAGTGCTAAATCTCAGACTTAATACATTTTATATCAAGGTTAAGAATACAAGTAAGCTACATTTATTTAAAGAGAGTAGATAATTACAATCAATTTGTTTCATGTATTTTTTATCAAATGGTAAATTTTCAAAAAGGTTGGATGACTTGATCATGATGACTTTAATAGTAAACTACCTACCATCTGTGTCTTTCGGAATTCTTCTAGAATACTTAAAGCCATATCAAAATCCTTCATCAAATGATAAGACATGGCATAACCAATCCATGAAGCTCTTTGTCCAGGACGTAACACTAAAAGCTGGTACCTAGTCTCCTAAAAAAATACAAAGAAACAGCAAATTATTGTCATATCAAGATCTGGAGCTATAACATAAATCATACCAAAACACTCTGCTCTTTAATCTTTATTCAGATATTGAAATAGCCCTATTTAATTAATATTAAATTAAACACCTAAATGAAATATTTAAGAATCAAGGATGCTTATCTACACAACAAATGGAGAAAATAAAATAAGTTTGGACAAATTCCAGTCAGGTTTTGTGAGCAAAACAGATTCATGCTATAAAGGTGTCATTTGAACCCCATCTCAATTGTTGTGCAACCAATATAATAACTAGTAGGCGGCATAATCAATTTAGAGAACACTTAAACAACCATATTTTTATTATTAATCTTAGCGATTAAATGTATACTTAAACAAGAATGTGTCCCCAGTACACGGATGCCCCACTCGCACTATCGTTTTCTATGTTCTGTGGACTGTGAAATTGGGGTCAAAACTCTTATTTGGCATTAAAATTAGAAATATATCATAAGGAACATGTGTACTAAGTTTCAAGTTGATTGGACTTCAACTTCATCAAAAACTACCTACAGTACGGACGTACAGAAGAACTGACGGATGGACGAACGGACGTACAGACCAGAAAACATAATGCCCCTCTACTATTGTAGGTGGGGCATAAAAATAATTCATGGCAGCAGTCGATTTATTTTCATTTGACCATGGGACCCAAAAATGAACTGTGACGATAAAAGAAATATCAACATTAATGCTTGCTGAATACATTAGTAGGGTAACAGGGCGTTTTTTTTAGTACAAGTACAAATAAAAGAAAAACTTAATTGAGTACCTGTTATTTGTTCAATAGTTGGCTGATTGCAGGACAAGAAAAATACTACAATGCTATGTCATACAAAATAAATCCTTACTTTATTATCAATAATAAACTGTCCATCCATTAATATTCTTTTCATTCATTACCTACTCAAACTGTTTTAGTACTTACTCGATAACCTTCCAGGTCTCTCATCTGTATTTGCAGTAAAGATAAGTCCCTCAAGATCTGTAGATTATCCTATGTAAAATATATACAATTCAGTTTAAATGCAATGTATTACAGCTAATTTCCTAATGCATGTAAAGCAAGCTGTTGGTTAGCTTGCTTGCTTTGTTTGTATATTTTACAATTGTAATTTGGATAAGGTCCAATCAAATTAAGATATAATGTATACAGGTTAAATTATGCCTATATATATTGTTTGAAGATGTCAATCTTAATTACAAAGATTACAAGGTATTACCTACCAAAGTTTTACTTTACAAGCATTAGGAAATTAGCTGTAATAATCAAATTTCTCTATCTTGTAAATATGAATAAATATCAAAGTTTGTCTCTATTTGTAAACATATCCCCAGAAGCTTGTTGAACTTCACATACATGTATGAAAGAAAAGTTTAAAGATTTTGTTATCTTTATAATTTACTGCAACTGCTCTTATGGAGGATTTCTTTCTATTGTGTTTGATAAACATCAGACATTAAGTTTAGTAAAATTTCTTCGAAAGTTCATTTTTGTTGCCAGTCAAGTCTTGTTTTATAAATATTTCATCTCCGAACAAATTTATTCAGAAAAAAATCTGTGTGGTTCCAGTTACATGTCTAACCCTTAGACTTACTATACAATTCTAATAGTGTTTTGTGGACTTGTCTTTTATTCGCCATCTTTTGTTTTTAAAATGGACCCATCATTTTTCTTCGACTTGCAAGTTTTGAATGACCTGTTCATTTTATGAACCTGTTTATTATGTGAATAGGCTTCCAGTAGAGAATTTACGAACTTGTTGTAATAGATAACTGGTTTTCATACAAGACTTGTAAAACAAATGTTTCAAGCTAAATAATTACATACCTTATCCCATTTTAAAGCATTTCTGTAGGCCTTTATAGCTTCATCATACTTTCTTTCAGATCTTTGTAAAAGTCCAAAAACATGCCAACCTGTTGTTGGTTAAGGAATAACATGGTTCTCCTTGGCATTTTTAAATGGTTGAGTAAAAAATCCCTATTTTTTGCAAACAACATACAAAGTTTAAGCTTTAAAACTTCTCTTTATCACAAATAACTAAATAACAAAGACCAGAAATGTTATCAAAATTATACTAGTAATTCTTTATGTTAAAATTTTAAAGTCAGTTGTTCTGCTAGACGTGCATTTTATCCCCCCCCCCCCCCTTTTTACAGTAAATTATGGTAGTTTTAAGTATAAAGCACATCCCCTTGGAACACATAGTATTTTGATACGTGTGTAGTATTAAGTTAGATTGTTTAAATTGATTCTTTGTTTTATCTATGCTATTAATGATTATGTTCATAAATGAGCTTTCTTTAATAAAATATTTCGTCTTTCGTTTTGTATTTCTAAAGTTTAATTTGTTCTTTAATTAAAAGACAAAAGGATACAGACATGACTTCGTAGGTCATTACGTAAACCTCTCTTTACATGGTCTAATGCTTCTTCTTTCCTCCCAAGGCAATTAAGAGTCAGTCCTTTCATGGCCAAAGTTTCTGGAATGAAAATATGTAATTCCTTATCATATCATAAAATCTTTATATCAATTTAAATATTTTTCAGTGAAAGAGGTTAATGGTATCCCTCAAGCAAAATATTCAAGATGATTAATTCTCATTATTGCTATTTTCTAAAATCTATATATTGACCAAAAGGGACCTGTTGGGGATGACAGCTTACAACCTAGTCCCCATCTAGTTGACAAAGACACCAGACTAATCCTATTTTTCATAGGACACTGTTTGTTTTGGTTTTTTTTTTTTGGGGGGGGGGGGGGGGGGGGGGGGGAATAGCAAAATATGTGATATCAGACACCAGACTAAAACTATTTTTCATAGGACACTGTTTGAGGGTGGGGGCATAGCAAAATATTATATGTGATATCAGACACTTCATTTAATATACTACAAATATATTACCTCCATGTTCATTAAATTTAGGATTGCTTAAAATCTGTTTAGCAAACTTCAACCCATTTTTGTACTGTTTCTGTTCATAACATTTCTACAAAAAAACAAAACAATATTATGGATTACAATGAATTTAATTTATTTTCAGCTAATCTGAATAGTTCTCAATATATCTTTTAAAAGTTTAAGAAAAAAGAAGATGTGGTATGATTGCCAGTGAAACACTTCTCAACAAAACACCAAATGACAAAGTCACAAAGAGATTAACAGCTGTAGGTCACCAGACCAGAGTTCTCAAAAAAGTGTGGTCCGAAGGATTTGACCACCAAAATTTGAAAAAGACCGACACAATTTTGGTATTTTGTAATAGAAATAGTAGTGATATCGAACATTTTTCTTCAAGGACCAACAGGGAAAAAAAGATTTCAAGGAACCTGCTGTATAATCTTCAACAATGAGCAAAGCCCAAACTGCATAGTAAGCTATAAAAGGACCTCAAATCACAAAGGTGAAATTATTCAGACAAGAAAACTAACTGCCAAATTAATGTACAAAACAAAAGGCCTGTCTAACAATTTAGAAACAAGAATGTGTCCACAGTACACGGATGCCCCACTCACACTATCATTTTCTATGTTTAAAGGACTGTGAAATTGGAATAAATTCTCTAATTTGGCATTAAAATTAGAATGATCTTATCAAAGGGAACATGTATACTAAGTTTCAAGTTGATTGGACTTCTACTTTATCAAAAACTACCTTGACCAAAAACTTTAACCTGAAATTTGCACTATCATTTTCTATGTTCAGTGAACCGTAAAATTGGGGTCAAAACTCTAATTTGGCATTTAAATTAGAAAGATCATATCATAGGGCACATGTATACTAAGTTTCAAGTTGATTGGACTTCAACTTCATCAAAAACTACCTTGACCAAAAACTTTAACCTGAAGCCAAAAACTTTAACCTGAAGCGGGACAGACGGACGAACGAACAGACGAACGAACGAACGAACGAACAGACGGACGGACGAACGAACGAACGGACGCACAGACCAGAAAACATAATGCCCCTCTACTATCGTAGGTGGGGCATAAAAATCTTCACCAAGATTCTAGGACCCACTATTGCCAGTCAAGTCCTACTTTTAAACATGAGCAGTATAAGCAGTCTATATACCAGTAGCCATAATAAAATAAGTGTCTTCCAACAGATGTCAGATGTTAACCAACTAATTTTTTAGAGTAATTTATAAGGGAGTAGAAATGCCACAAAATGGTCAAGTAAAGGCTAAACGCGAAATAAAGTATCCATGAAAGGTAGTTAATTTACAGTAAAATCTACGAAGGCTAACAATTATGTTGCCCTAGACATCTGCCTTCCCTTTAAAGAAACTCCAGGGAGGAGTTTATATATGGCACCTTTGATTTTCAGTAAAATTCCCCATAGAAATAACTGGTATCTGTTAGTTCGGTCTTTTTAGTGCACTCACATGTACATATACAATTTTCATTGTTCAGCAAAATCAGAAACTTTCTTCTGACACTGAATCCCTAATGTCATTACAGAAAATATACAATATAAATAAAACACTAACGTCATGTCACAATCATTTATCTTGAAGACCTCAGCTGGTAGCAAGTGAATAGGGGTATATTAGACTAATAAATGATAATCTTCAATATTTGATGTGATGACTTGGTTATCTCTCTTGTAAAATTATAATCACAAATGTAGTTTCTCCTTTAGTACTTAAATATATATTGTATTAAAGTGGCCGTTTTGATGTAATAATAAAGAAAAAAAATGAACTAAAAAAAAAATTTAATTAATGGATTTCCAGACCTGTTCCAGTGTATGAAGATTCCCATCTACATAATCGCTGCAGGATAACTCAGACTAAAACAAAATCAGCCCATAACAAACTCGGGACTATAACAAACTCAGCCTACCATTATTTATATGCAGAAATATATTGAACAAACTTGGAAATATCATTGTGATTTATTATGATTATTGACAAAAGGTATTTTAATGATTGGCGTGTCGTGTTTTTATTGTGTTTAATCCTAGGTGTTCATGATTAGTATATAAACAAAGAGAAATTTGATTGACAGTGAATGGCTTCTTAACAATTTCACTAATCTGTAGTTCTTTATTAATGGATTCAGCAATTGAAAGGTAATTATATTCAAATGGTCACATCAAACAGATACAATGTTTTTAGAAAGGCAAGCCGAGGCAAACACTTATTATACATGTATCTAGAAATATATTTGGAGTAAAATTGAAAAAACAAGAATGTGTCCATAGTACACGGATGCCCCACTCGCACTATCATTTTACATGTTCACTGGACCGTGAAATTGGGGTCAATACTTTAATTTGGCATTAAAATTAGAAAGATCATATCATAGTTAACATGTGTACTAAGTTTCAAGTTGATTGGACTTCAACTTCATCAAAAACTACCTTGACCAAAACTTTAACCTGAGCTTCACACTATCTTCCTCTTTGTTCAGTGGACCATGAAATTGGGGTCAATATTTTAATTTGACATTAAAATTAGAAAGATCATATCATAGGGAACATGTGTACTAAGTTTCAAGTTGATTGGACTTCAACTTCATCAAAAACTACATGTACCTTGACCAAAAACTTCAACCTGAGCTTCACACTATCTTTTTCTTTGTTCAGTGGACCATGAAATTGGGGTCAATACTTTAATTTGACATTAAAATTAGAAAGATCATATCATAGGGAACATGTGTACTAAGTTTCAAATTGATTGGACTTCAACTTCATCAAAAACTACCTCGACCAAAAACTTTAACCTGAAGCGGGACGAACGAACGGACGAACGAACGAACGGAGGCACAGACCAGAAAACATAATGCCCCTCTACTATCGTAGGTGGGGCATAAAAAAACAAGAGATTTCTTTGATCTTACCAATTAATACTTCTATAAAATAACATGAAAAAAAATCCAAATGACTAGCTGTTAATTACTCCAGCCTATGTTTATACTCGTGCTTTTGCTTTAACAACATTCATTTTTCATGTTATCTCAGATATGACTCAGATGTGCTATATGTATGTTTTGTATGTGCTATGTTAGTGTTTTAAATGTGCTATGTATGCTTAAAGTGTGCTTTGACAATGACCAATTATATCTGCATGCTTTCAGTCTTAGATGATGACAAAATGCCTTTTGAGTTTAAAATGTGCTTTATGTCATGTATGTGTTTTATATATATGCCTTATATTTTTTGTAAGTAATATTAGATATTGTTGAATGACGAAATCATTGTTATGTTAATTGTTTGTCGACATCTACTGAAATAAAATTTGTAAACCCTATGTGTTCTTTATTAAATAGTATTACATTGTACAGATAAATCACACCAAGAGTCCACCATACAAAGTATGATCAGAAACCAGAAAAACTACAATTCACTAAATTGTCTTAATATAACACAAGATTTGTAATAAAAAAAAACTGAAGTTCAGTTATAGACAATACAAGACAAGACATATTTAGTTGGATTTTTAGTTTCCAATTTCGTGCAATAACAGGTAGTTTTGTCCTGACTTGGGTGATTAGATAGGTGTCAACAGTACATGTGCCAGGTGTTTGTTTAACTGATGGCGATTAAAAAGGTGTCAACGATACACGTGACATGATGTCATAATTAATTAACATATGCATATAATATTATTTAATTAATTGTAGATAACAATTCATTTTAAATTAAGAATTGAGAATTAATTTCCAATAACAACAACAACCAACATTATACTTATTTTCTTCTAGTAGTCCGAGTTGGTTACAGTCTGATTTTGGGAGGCCCATTATCTTATAGGCCGAGTTTGTTATAGTCCGATTTTTTTATAGGCCGAGATATCATGGATTCTACATAATGGGTCCCTCTATATAGATTAATCATTCTTCATACATTGTAGGTCTACATCTTTTTTCAATCCTTGTTCAAAATATTCCTGCCATCATAAACATGCAAAATCATAATGCACAAAAAAATTGCATGGGATACTTTTGCAGGGGCTCTTCAATCCATGAATTACAACTTGCCATGAGCAACACTTAGTGTAGCAAGATGACCTGTGATGGAACAAAACCTGTTAAAAAGCTAGACAAGTAAGCAACAACACCAATTCCCTTTTTAAAGGGAATTCCTGATGCTCAATCTTAAGTTAGTCTGTTGAGGAATTATTCTATCGTCAGGGAAATATTTGTCTTTCTTTAAATATCACATTCTTAAGTTTCTTGATTGGCCCCTTGGCCTTGGTAACTTCCCCCCTTTTTGTGAAATATGCAAACTCACTCACCAATATTCTTTTAAAAAGGGCATTTTCTTTAGGAGGTAGTGGATTGTTAGTGGGCATTTTGCTCTAGGGTTCTGTGTTTGCTTTATAACCAGCTATTTCCATAGGAAACAGGATACACAACCACGAGGATGCTATCCAACATGGAGGAAGCAATATTTCCGGTGTTCTCGCTGTTTCGTTATTGAGATTTCGATGCTTGAATAGAGGAAAATAATGTACTAAAATGTTATATTAAGTCAAATTTTAGAAATAAATTAGTCTCTAATGTCAAATATTTTAAAAGGAAAGGAGCATGGAAAATGACATCGTAAAAATCAGTAAAACGCTTTTGTTAAGAAATATTCAATACAATTTTCAAGCTTTTATTTGACATTGAAGAAGCTACGACGAATAATTGGAATGTGTCAAAAATTAAGGAAAACAATGAAATATACAATTTTCCAATATATATGATATGTTACACACATGATTAAATAACCATTGCAACATGATGGAACCATTATCAAACTCTAAGGCTGTTGACAATACACACGAAGAACAATTTGAATCATCTGTTACAGTTATTGAAAAACAAGCACAAAAGAGAATTTTCAAAATCATTGTTATAGGAGACTCTAATGTTGGTAAAACATGTTTGACATACAGATTTTGCTGTGGAAAATTTCCAGATAAAACAGAAGCAACTATTGGTGTTGACTTTAGAGAGCGAATGGTAGAAGTTGACAAGGAACAAATTAAAGTAAATAATAATAAATGAGAAATGACATATCCTTCAAGTTCAGTTACCTATAATTTCGCTGTTTCAGAATCTAATGTCTTTTTGGTAATATTTTCAAAAAGTCTACACCAAAACATTGTGATTGGTTTAAAATGCCATAAACAATGGATATTTGATATGTTTAACTAATGTCAATGATGTGACTAATATTTACAATTTTGGATACAAACAATAAAACTTCCCATAGTCATTTAGATTCCAAAGGGATAATTAGCTGGTCCCTTCCAGTATCTTGGAGAATTTGAAATCTAAGATATTTTTTGCTTATGACAACATTTTTTTGAAAAGATTTCTGTGTTCAGAAATAAAACACTATCATTCATTTAGCATATATGGTTAATATAAATGAGGGATAAAAGGTTAATTTGCGCTAAATGGCAGCCAATATTCCCCATTTAACTGACATCAGGTAACATAACTCGGCAACCTAAGAAGAAAATTACTTTTGCAAGGTGCTGGAGTCGGTTTCACAAAAAAAACTTAAGACTAAGATTGGTCTTAAGTCATGAATAAATCAGTATACTTACGACCAATCTTAATCGTAAGTTTCTTTGTGAAATCGACTCCAGGAATCTAATATCTGTTCTAAATATAGAATGATGTCATTGTTAAAAAAAAAAAATGGAGTTATCTTCCTTTGTTCAGTTTTGCTGTTAAATCAACTACAACCAATACAATAATTAATTTTACTTCTCACTGATAAAAATTGAAGCAATCTTTACTGTTCAGTGCTAACAAGCACTTTGATTATAAGATTCACACCAAACGTTGGTCTTCCAGGTCTCCCTTTTTTTACAAATGCTGCTCCACACCTGACAAAAAAATTAGGTAGTGAAAAAGGTCAATTTACTCCTTGTTGGGGCTTTTGTCTTTAATTGACATAACCTTTATTTTAACTCTGAATTAAATCTGTGCCATTTTATAAAAACAAGATTGTACATCTTATCTTTTAAATACTTTCTTTGTTATTTTAGCTACAACTTTGGGATACGGCTGGTCAAGAAAGATTCCGTAAATCTATGGTACAACACTATTACAGAAATGTCCATGCTGTTGTCTTTGTTTATGATGTCACAAAAATGAGTTCATTTGAAAGTATGCCATCTTGGATAGAAGAATGTGATCGTCATAACCTGAATCAGGAAATACCGAGAATTCTAGTGGGTAACAAGTGTGATATGACGGCTAAGGTTGCTATAAATACAAATTTAGCTCAGAAATTTGCAGACTCACATAGTATGCCTTTATTTGAAACTTCTGCAAAGGATGATGAAAAGGCCAATCATGTTGAAGCCATCTTTATGACACTGGCTCATAAGTTGAAAAACTCCAAACCCATGATGACACCTTTCATTGCTCCAACAAATTTACCAAGTAATGTTCAAGTTATCTCACTGCAGGATAAGAAGGCCAGTGAAAAAGATCAATGTTTTTGTTAAAGTCAGTTGTTTTAGTGATCGTTTAATTATTTATTATATTATTGACAACATAAAATGATGGGATTGCTTTATATTTATAGACTGTTTTTTCTTTATTGAAAATTAATTTTAAACTTGGACAATATCAATAAAAATCATTGTTGATGAAAGGCATTTAAAGCGTGACATATATATGGACAAACCCCATCTTTATACCTATCAACTTCTTTACCGGTACTCACTTTCAAACTGAAAGATTTGAAGAGTTCCTTATTTGTCTACCTTCAGATCAGCCTTCAGGAAAAAATCCAGAAAATTACAGTTGTCTTCCCTTTGATACATATGAAGGAGAGTTGATCTCTGATAAGTATAGGTATTTTAAAAGATATGTTGGTATTTTAAGTTGTTTTCTTTTTCATCAATGTATAGTATAGATTGTTTCACTGCAGTTTGAATACCCTTATGTTTTGTTATTGAACTAATGTTTAAGAAATCTGACCACTTTAAATGTTGTTAGTTCTACAAAGTATTTCTCTAGTCTTCACACTGGAAAGAAGATATATTTTTTCTAGTGTTGTATTTTGGTAGACTATCAACATTTTGTTCAATTTTTGTCTTATGTTCAATCATGCATAACATGTTTATTGTATTTACTTTATATTAATACAATTACCCATTACAGTTAAACGAAGGAGTAAATGTATCTTCTCTTCAATTATGTTTAACATTCCAAAGACAAAAATTAAGTCACATTTTAGGTTTTCTTTATGAGTTTTATAGATTTCACCTTGATAGGAATTCATTTCTATACAAATTATACCGGAAAAATTCGTCAATAGTACTTTTTTGTCAAGAAACTTGCAAATGAAGCTGAAAAATCCGCAACACGTAAAACTAGGGAGAGGTGTTGAGAAACCAGAGCACTATAAATGTCTGCTTCTTGCTTGGTTGGGTTCCTTCCATGTAATACATTATTTGTTACTAAGAATTTAAAAAAAAAGAAACTTTTGAACTTGCCTTGATCGTTTTTCTTTGCTTTAAAACTGCCACCCTGCGTCAAGCATAGCCGACACCCTGCATGTGGCGTTCTACACAGTGTAGATTTCAAGTATCCGATTTTTGTAGAACACTGATTTTTGGTGCAAAATAAATTAAGTTTTAAGAATAAGGTTTGTATTTTACTATAAATAAAGATAGATGCTGAAAAATTATGTACTTAAATACCTGTTCTTATATCTTTATAATGTCATGCACATATTTGAAATTTTCATCATTTTTCTCGGCAACTGCAAGTCATAGTTTCTTTATATAAATTTGTATAGTATCAAGCTTCATCTGGAAATGCTATTTAACATATGACACTTTTCAGTTCCTAAAACTTGTATCTTGAGTTGGGGTAAAATAAGTGAACAATATCTCCCTGTGTTCCTTTTTTTTTAATCTTTAGTCCAAGTTTATTTAATTTGCACATGTCATAACTTTATGTTTATTGTTAAAATATTGAGTCATGATCATGTACCAAAAATTGTGCAAAGCAACTTAGATACAAACATAGAAGTTATTCAATAATGGCATTGTTTTGATTACAGTTAGATACTTTTTTTTTCCATAGAAATGTTTGAAGAAGATTTTTTTTAGAGTAACTTTTTAGAGGTCACATTTACACATATAAATATATATTTTGACATATAGACATTCTTTATTTTGAAGGTAAAGATCATATTCATACAATCAAAAACACTAAATTAATTTTCCAGACTTAATCACTATTTTGACATTAACAAAACATAGTGCATTGAGCACAACATGTTCTTTCCACTACTAGAGGTGTTTAACATGGTAAACGGACAGAAAGTCACAGGACAAAAAGTCACAGGACATAAAGTCACAGTTTTGATAGGACAAAAAGTCACAGGATAAATAGTTTGTTGACAATTGTTTTAATATATAAGAGAAATATCTTGAACTATTTACTTTTTAATACATATATTCATATTAAAGTTTAGGAAATATGTCATTATACTTGAAAAATGTAGATTTATATAATTCTAATCATGCAAAGGATATATTTCTTGACACCATAAAGCCATTTAACTGCCAAGTCACTTTGTTTTTTTAACAATTATTTGATCAATTTTGATATTGTTTGATAAATTTTGTTTACAAAGTTGGTTTATATACAATAGTTCAAGGAAAAAATACAAAAATATTTTTGTAGAAAATAAGCGTTTTTTACTCAAAGAAAATAATTAGAAAAAATGAATTGTGACTTTTTGTCCTGTGACTTTTTGTCCGTGACTTTTTGTCTGTGACTTTTTGTCCTGTTACTTTCTGCCCTACATTCGTTTAACATCATTGCCAAAAACATTTAAATCAACCAAATGAAATATATAATCTGATATTCAAGTTAAAAAAATATGTGAATGAGTTTAACCATACTCATAAAAAAATTACTTATATTGTGCATGGTGCATAATGTAGTATTTAAAATTGGAGTTATCTTCCTTTGTTCATAATTTTAGTTGGACAATTCATTGAGGGTGGTAAAGGGTTATTTTCGTGCAACGTGATCGCCGTTTTTTAATAAAAAAGTAAAAACATGTTGAACGTGAAATAAAAAACGGCGATCACGTTCAACATGTTTTTACTTTTTTATTTCACATTCAGTCGTGCAAGACGGGTGCCTCATTCAACGTGTTCTGCTTATTTAATTTTACGTGCATCGTGATTTTCAAAGTCTTATTTTGCGTGCTCTGTATTTTTCAAATAAATTCAAACACTTGGCAGGGATCGTCAAGAAATACTTTTTTAAAAGCCGTAAACCAATTATCTCATAAATGTGTATACTAAATTGGGAATATCAAGTAAAACAAAGAGTTAATATATACAAGAAGACAGTGACTCAGTCACAAAAGGTTCACATAAAAGTATTTATTTTTCGTGCAACGTTCATTACAGAAACTATTTCACGTTCAACGTGAAATTATGTCTTATTTCCCGTTTTTTTCGTGCAAGCACCCCCCCTTTACCACCCTCTTCATTGCTTGCCAATGTTGAGTATAACTTCCCAATACAAAATGAATGTAATCTTTATCCTTCAGAGCTCACAAGCCCTTTGATTATGTGTGTCATGTTGGGTTAGTCTGTCATTTCTGTATACCCCACATTAGCTTTTCTACATATTTCTACATATTGCATATATTTGAACTAACTGTTGATGACAATGTAACATGTGTAAGAACATTGTAATGTTTATTTTTGATTTGCCTGTTAAAGTGTTCAAGTGTGAACACTTCTTTTCCTGTGTTTTGCATTATCATGTAAATTCGTTTTTATAATGTGAAAATTAAGCACTGTATTCTATTCGATCTTGCATGAACATAACAAGTGGGCATTGAGAAGGGAAGTGAATCTGCCAATTCCTTTTTAGTATTTTTTTATCCTGGTTGATAAGAAAGAAATAATATTATTAAACTACAGGTTTTAATTTTATTGTTATATTGTTATTATTTGCCAAAAGAAAATATGTGTGTTTTCTGTCCTGCACGAAATTGTTATTTCATTTACATTTTGTTGTTAATGTATCAGCTGAATTACTGTCTTTTATATTATCAGGTATTATAAGAGAGATCAAAAGATGCAGAAATTTAAAACTATAGGTCACTGTATGGCATTCAATATTGAGCAAAGCCCAAACAGCATAGTACATGTAAGCTATGAAAGGCCTGAAATGACAAATTTATGTAAAACAATTCAAACAAGAAAACTTATGGCCTAATTTATGTACAAAATAATGAATGAAAAATGTTTTTTAAATTAAACACTTAAATATAAACTCTATGGTTCTCTTTTCATAACAATTCATACATGACCACTGACCATGCACAACAAAGTCAACAAAAATGGGAACAAAAACAAACTTGAAGGCTTACATGTCTCTTCTCAGCAACTCTCAGAGTGGTGTTTTTGATAACCATGTCAATTTTTGCACATAATTCATTTTCACTTATTTTGCATTTTTATGTGTGAAAAAATTCCTTGTGAAAGATTTGAAGAAAGCAAAAACATTGATGTGAAGGGTGTACCTATATTTGATGTGCAAATTTGAATACAGCATGAAATGTTTATGCATGAAAATTGAGAAAATAATTAACCAGAAAACCTCTTTTTAGAGTACCTTCCTTTATAAGTACTTATTTCTAATTTTAAATAGGCAACCTAACAAAGAGTGCAAGACTGACCTATCTACTACATGTATACAAATACATTTTTGTTTGGATGTTTATACGATACATTACAATACTATATTTTACTTCTTGTAAATGTTGCCTTTTGAGTTTCAGTGTTTTTATTGATATTTATATATATCATAATCATCGATGAAGTATTCAGCATATATAAGTGCTTTTTATACGACCGCAAATTTTGAAAAAATTTTCGTCGTATATTGCTATCACGTTGGCGTCGTCGTCCGGCGTCCGAATACTTTTAGTTTTCGCACTCTAACTTTAGTAAAAGTGAATGGAAATCTATGAAATTTTAACACAAGGTTTATGACCACAAAAGGAAGGTTGGTATTGATTTTGGGAGTTTTGGTCCCAACATTTTAGGAATTAGGGGCCAAAAAGGGCCCAAATAAGCATTTTCTTGGTTTTCGCACTATAACTTTAGTTTAAGTTAATAGAAATCTATGAAATTTTGACACAAGGTTTATGACCACAAAAGAACGGTTGGGATTGATTTTGGGAGTTTTGGTCTCAACAGTTTAGGAATTAGGGGCCAAAAAAGGGCCCAAATAAGCATTATCCTTGGTTTTCGCACAATAACATTAGTTTAAGTAAATAGAAATCAATGAAATTTAAACACAATGTTAATGACTACAAAAGGAAGGTTGGTATTGATTTTGGGAGTTTAGGTCCCAACAGTTTAGGAATTAGGGGACAAAAAGGGACCCAAATAAGCATTTTTCTTGGTTTTCGCACCATAACGTTAGTATAAGTAAATAGAAATCTATGAAATTTAAACACAAGGTTTATGACCATAAAAGAAAGGTTGGGTTTGATTTTGGGAGTTTTGGTCCCAACATGATAAGGGGCCCAAAGGGTCCAAAATTAAACTTTTGTTTGATTTCATCAAAATTGAATAATTGGGGTTCTTTGATATGCTGAATCTAACTGTCATGACTGTGTATGTAGATTCTTAACTTTTGGTCCCGTTTTCAAATTGGTCTACATTAAGGTCCAAAGGGTCCAAAATTAAACTTAGTTTGATTTTGACAAAAAATGAATCAGTTAGGTTCTTTGATATGCTGAATCTAAAAATGTACTTAGATTCTTGATTATTGGCCCAGTTTTCAAGTTGGTCCAAATCGGGGTCCAAAATTAAACTTTGTTTGATTTCATCAAAAATTGAATAAATGGGGTTCTTTGATATACCAAATCTAACTGTGTATGTAGATTCTTCATTTTTGGTCCTGTTTTCAAATTGGTCTACACTAAAGTCCAAAGGGTCCAAAATTAAACTTAGTCTGATTTTAACAAAAATTGAAATCTTGAAGTTCTTTGATATGCTGAATTCAAAAATGTACTTAGATTTTTTATTATGGGCCCAGTTTTCAAGTTGGTCCAAATCAGGATCTAAAATTATTATATTAAGTATTGTGCAATAGCAAGTCTTTTCAATTGCACAGTATTGCGCAATGGCAAGAAATATCTAATTGCACAATATTGTGAAATATCAAAAAAAAATTTAATTAGAGTTATCTTTCTTTGTCCAGAATAGTAAGCAAGAAATATCTAATTGCAAAATATTGTGCAATAGCAAGATTTTTTTTTAATTGGAGTTATCTTTCTTTGTCCAGAATCAACTTAAATCTTTGTTATATACAATATACAATGTATATTCACTTTTTACTACCAACTGATAAATTAAAATAATCTTTACCATTCAGTGATAACAAGCAGTTTTTTTTACATCTTAATATTTTATGATGTATTTAAATGAGTAGTTATTGTTGCAAACTCCATTAGAAATTTTAATTGAGATTAGTTTTGGAATAAGGGAAAGGGGGATGTGATTAAAAAAATTGGGTTCAATTTTTCTCATTTGAAATTTCATAAATAAAAAAGAAAATTTCTTCAAACATTTTTTTGAGAGGATTAATATTCAACAGCATAGTGAATTGCTCTAAGAGAAACAAAAATTTTAAGTTCATTAGAACACATTCATTCTGTGTCAGAAACCTATGCTGTGTCAACTATTTAATCACAATCCAAATTTAGAGCTGAATCCAGCTTGAATGTTGTGTCCATACTTGCCCTAACCGTTCAGGGTTCAACCTCTGCGGTCGTATAAAGCTACGCCCTGCGGAGCATCTGGTTTATTATATTCATCTAGTGATCATCTATTTTTTTTAGACAACTAAGTCAGAGATATTGTAGAAGTATTAGTTTTGCTATTTTTTCACTACCACCACAACTCAATTTCTATTTGCTATAAAATGCCCCTAATTTATTGACACATGAAATTATAAAATTAAAATACATAAACTGCTCATTTAAATTTTGAAACAAATTTTCAGTAATTTTATTATGCTTTTTCGTCAATGTTTGCAAAATTGAGAATAGAAACCAGGAATGTGTCAAAGAGCAAAAAAAAACAAAAAAAAACAGCACAAGGTCACTAATGGGTCTACAACACCAGGAGAAACTGAGGTGCATGCCTGGCCCCTACACTATAATGCCTATTGTTCAGTGACAATGCAGGTCATTTAAACATGACAATGAAGGTCATTTAAACAAGACGTTTCCTAAACAATCATCAAAGGATTTTATAATTTGTCTATCTTGGTTTATAAATATAATCAATGAGGGATTGTGGTCAAATCTATATTTATACAAAGATGATGAAATGTGAGTGTACTTTATAGTTTTTGTCAATTGTTAGTTCTTATGCTTTTCTGACAACAACTTTATATGTATTTAATTGATTGGGGTTGATCCAGAAGTAACTTAATTAAATTTATTTTCAAATTTTGGTGCAGTATGCAATCCTTTTGTCCACCCATTGAGTTTTTGTGAATAATTTAAAGTACACAATTGTTCTATAACACAATTTCTTACCCCTTTTAAATATCAGTTGTAATTTTAATTGATTTGGAATTACGGTAAGTTTTAAAATCTGTCCTGTTATAGATTGGACATTGGTGCAGTTGTAACTAAGTATTGTTCTAGGATTTTGTTTCTATGTTGAAAAATATTAGAAATAGAGTACTACTGAAACCAAAAGTTTTGAGCTTTAAGACAATAAATGGATGTCTATGTCATTACAAAATATAGATATTTTAATGTTTTTATGTAGTAATTCATTGCTTTTTGATATATTTTTTTCAACTCTCCATTATACGCATGACCTTTGTATAACTGTACCGAGGTTAGCCTGTTATGGGTTAACTTATTGTAAATAATAGTTGATGATGAAAAAACTGTAATGTTGATTAGGATCTCTGTTAAATCTTACTTGTGATTTGTAAATGTTTAAAGTAAAATGACATCTTCAGTAGCCTAAGGTTATGATCTGGGCCCCTTTTCTTTTCTTCAGTAATGAGGAGGGGATAGGATTGTAACTTTTGGCTGGGAAAATATAATTTTATGATTGTATGTTGATTATCTGTTGTTTTCTTCCATTGTTGTGGTTTCTGATAAGTTTATCTAAAAAGCTAAAAAAAAAGTATTTTTCTAAGCAATATTTTCTAATATGTTTCAAACTTTGAAATTGATGCTTTCATTTCTTAGTTGATGTAAATTTCTATAATTTTGAAATTTGTGTTATATACATATACTAACATAATCAAAGGGAACTTATTATTGTATGAAAAATGTTTGTACATTGTATTGTTTAATGTTATTATTAATTTTTGCATATTCATTGGTTAATCCTGATCTCAGGTTTCTAAGGTCAAATATGTCTTCCTGTTTTAATTATTTTTTGGCTGAGGAGATTTTATTTGTTTAAAAATAAAGTAATAATATTTCAACAAAATGAAATAAAAAGAAATAAGGTTATTGATGATAATGCAAAAATTAATAAGTGGTGATGTTAAAAAAATGTCTTTCATTTGTAAAGGATGCCCCTGATAAATTTCTGCATTCTATATTACACTATCTTTTTCCTTTCATGCCTAATAATGATTGAAGACACTAGTATGGAGAAGAATGTAGACATTTATTTGAACTGGCTTTCCTTAGGTTTGTTTGTTTAAAGGAAAGAATAATGTACGGCAATGTGCAATAGAACATGGAATATTGTATTTATGTCATATCATCTGCTATGTTCATTAAAATAGTACACCATTTATTTGTATCAGATCACTTGGTCAAAAGCAAATGAGGGCCACAAAGGCTGCAGTGGTCTATGTGGATCATCTACTGTATCACTAAATAAGTTGTGGTATGATTGCCAATGAGACATTTCTTAACCAGAGACCAAATGATGTGTAAGTAAACAACTATAGATTACATTACAGCTTTCAACCATGCATAAGAATATGTTAACACTGAGGTGGTGAGTTCTTGCCCAGTGTTTGACATGTGTTCTAAACTCCAATCTTAATTGACTAGGATTGTAAGTTTTCCTGTCAATAGTATGGTGTTCTCTTCTCACATTTAAGCTTCTAGTACGAGATTACTCTGAAGTTGAACAGCTGTTTTGCCAGACAAGCTGGGGCCGTGGCAAAAAAGCTGTTGGACGTCAGAGTAATCTTGTACTAGAAGCTAGACTATCCAGCTTCCACCACGAATACAAACTGGACAAAATAGCTAAGAGTGCTGAAAGTTGCATATATACATAAAATTATCAATCAATCAATCAAAAGTAAAAATTTTATTCCTTATTTTAAAGTGAATATTTCTATTAGTTGTAAGAATTACAAATGATACTTTGCTCAGAATCATAAAACTGTTTCTGTATTTAAACAGATTACAGCTTCCTGTAATGTTTCTGTGTCTTTTTAGACCATTGACAATAGAGTGTAGGATGACATGATTTCATATCATATGATTTCAAATCAGCATGTTTAGTACCCCCATACTTGGTTTATTGTCGAGCCTGCAACTTTTGTTGCAGAAAGCTCAACATAGGGATAGTGATCCGGCGGCTTCGGCGGCTATGGCGGCGGCTTCGGCGGGGGCGGCGGCGTTAGCTCACTTCTTAAAAGCTTTATATTTTAGAAGGTGGAAGACCTGGATGCTTCATACTTTGTATATAGATGCTTCATGTTACGAAGTTTCCGTCAGTCACATGTCCAATGTCCTTGACCTCATTTTCATGGTTCAGTGACCACTTGAAAAAAAAGTTCAAATTTTTTGTAATGTTGAATTCTCTATTATTATAAGTAATAGGATAACTATATTTGATATGTGCGTACCTTGCAAGGTCCTCGTGTCTGTCAGACAGTTTTTCACTTGACCTCGACCTCATTTCATGGATCAGTGAACAAGGTTAAGTTTTGGTGGTCAAGTCCATATCTCAGATACTATAAGCAATAGGGCTAGTATATTCGTTGTATGGAAGGACTGTAAGGTGTACATGTCCAACTGGCAGGTGTCATCTGACCTTGACCTCATTTTCATGGTTCAGTGGTTATAGTTAAATTTTTGTGTTTTGGTCTGTTTTTGGAAAATGACGCAGTCATTGTTCCATTACTGGCGACGTGAACTTCATTACATTTCTCTGCCTACCGCGCTTGGTTTCGTATTTACTATTTTCTATACAAACTGGAATTTGCTTGTGATATCATTATGCATGAGAGGTCATTGTATAGTAATCAGCCAGGAACCAGTTTACAAACTAACTGGTTTCTGCTTGTATTCCACTACACTCGAACAAAGTGTTGTAGTTTGACGGGAACCAGTTTAGAATTTGTAAACTACAAAACGTAATCGGTTATTGTTCATTCCGTTTTGGTGTTTCATACCGACTTTTATGGTTTGAATAAGCTTAAGACCCTTCAAACATTAATGTGATAGGTATATTAAAGACTGTTTTACAAAAGGATGGAACTGTTTTGCTTTCAAAGTCGTACTATAGTGATATCTGTTATGTACGGATTTCCACTTTCACCGGTTAATTTCTTCTTTTACACGTGCTTTTGAAACTTCCTGTTTAAACATCGCAAGTTTTAAAATTGTTTTTTGAGTGAATTTAACTTATTTTAACAATCATGAAGCGTTCGAGAATCATTTTCAAGCAGTTTCTTCTTCTCTTTGATGATGGAAAATAGGTTTTTCTCAAGAAAATACCGCAAACGATCGCAGAGGAATTGAAACGTACAAGTCAAGTCGGCAACTGGTTAAATTGGCATCTAGTCAAATCGGCACCTATTTGACGTCAATTCGGCATCCAATAATATTTGTTATAATATTTTCTATTCAATTAATTAATAACTGTTACCAAGTACATAGTGAATATGTTGTTGTGTATAAAGGTAAACAACGAAGCCCTTACCCAAGCTGTTGTTTTGACAATTAGACAATTATTAAAATAAAATGGAAAACTATGAGTCCCTTTCAATAAATCAAACTTTCATGCCAAATAATAAGCAAATTTAAGGTGTTTTTTTTTCAGTAAAGTTTAAAAAGCATTAAACAAACAATCCTGTAAAATGCTCAACTGGTTTAAATAATGCATAAACATATCCAATATCTCATGTATTAGTCCAAATAATTATGACGTCTGGCAAGGCTATTTTATTTTTTTTCTGTGATGTCTTCCTATGAAGTTCGTAGGAAGGTGTCCCAGAAAAAAATTAACATAGCCTTGCAGTCATAGAAAGGTGTCCCAGAATAAAATTAAAAATGCCTTGCCAGACGTAATAATTATTTTGACTACTCATATATATATCATTAAAAATACACCAAAAAAGTCATTAAGTTGAGAAAAATAAATATATACAAAATGTACATGAACACCCAAAAATGTGAAAGTTAGTATTTAACTCTTTTTGCTTAAATACTGAAAAAAATTCTGGCAACCCCTTACTTATTTTTTACTCTTTTTGCTTAAAATACTGTTAAAATTTATATTTAACATGGGTGACGAATTGACTAAATCAGGTGTCGATTTAACCAGGTGCTGATTTGTCCAGGTGCCAATTTAACCAGGTGCCGGTTTGACTAGAATTCTTTGACAAATGTTTGAAATTACCTGAGTTTCATTAGACCTTTGATAACAGTAACAAAAAGATTATTTACTTAATATTTTGTGGGAGAAGGGGGTTCAGACTACGAATATCAATTATACTAGAACACACCCGCGAAATCGCGGGCATTCAGAGCGTAGTTTAAAGTATGTAAAGTGTTGTTGGAAGAATTTTGTAAAATACAGAATGACTGGAGAATTTCAGCAAAAGTATCATAAGTCATAGGTTATTGGGGACAGGAAAATGTTTTTTTACCCTCCACCTTTATTTCCAAAGTTCCCAATTTTTGGTTTTCTATCAATTTCAATATGAACATACATTTAGTATGTTATGAACATTTATTTAAGTAAGGAGCCTGTAATTCAGTGGTTGTCGTTTGTTTATGTGTTACATATTTGTTTTTCGTTCATTTTTTGTACATAAATAAGGCCGCTAGTTTTCTCGTTTGTATTGTTTTACATTGTCATTTCGGGCCTTTTGAAGCTGAGTATGCGGTATGGGCTTTGCTCTTTGTTGAAGACCGTACGGTGACCTATAGTTGTTAATATCTGTGTCATTTTGGTCTCTTGTGGAGAGTTTGAAGCTGAGTATGCGGTATGGGCTTTGCTCTTTGTTGAAGACCGTACGGTGACCTATAGTTGTTAATATCTGTGTCATTTTGGTCTCTTGTGGAGAGTTGTCTTAACATGGCAATCATACCACATCTTCTTTTTTTTTATGTAATTAATGAATTTTGTAAAAGATTTAATGACTGGAGAATTTCAGAAAGAGTATCAAAAGTTCACATGAATAATTTTAGCGCTTATCTGTATATTATGAACATTCATTACTATATAAATAAAGCGTATTTACTTTCAATTCTAAGTTTACTAATCGATCCATATGGTGATCATTGATATAGTATACAGACCCTTTCTATTTAATAAACTCTGTGACCGCCGTGGATAGTAAACTTGAAAATGATAGCAGATAAAATTCTGAAAATACACTTTATTCGTAGTATATGTATGTTCAAAGTATACAGAAAAACGCAAACCGGAAGTCTAATCTGACTTAAAATTTCGTACAATGACGGGACAATATCCGGATGCCTTTTTTCTCGTTTTTCTCCTAAAATAACTCAATCTGAATAATCATATGAATGGATGACAAATGCGACTATGCACTGTACCTATAGGACACAGAGGCGTGTTGATTAATTTATTCTGGAAAGAAGAGAAGCGACACCAAAAATGAGGTCTTCTCGTTTAATAGTATAGATGCTTACGAGACATGTTGCATTGTTAAACTAATTACGGTATGTGAAAATCAAGACTTGCATAAAAACTATCCCAATATTAGAGACAGTGGCGTCATTTTTCTTCAGAGCTTTCAGCTCTTTGATTCTCATACCATATGCAATAGGTCTACTATATTTGTTGTATGGAATGATTGTTAAGTGTACATGTCTAGCGGGCAGATGTCATGTGACCTTGACCTCATTTTCATGGTTCAGTGGTCAAAGTTAAGTTTTTGAGTTTTGGTCTTTTTATCTAATGCTATATGCCATAGGTCAACTATATTTGGTGTATGGAAATATTTTATGATCTTTATGTCAGTCAAGCAGGTTTTATTTAACCGTGACCTCATTTTCACAGTTCATTGCACAGTGTTAAGTTTTTGTGTTTTGGTCTATTTTTCTTAAACTATGAGTAATGTGTCAACTATATATGTTGTATAGAAGCATTGTTAGCTGTACCTGTCTGTCTGGCATGGTTCATCTGACCTGGACCTCTTTTTCAAGGTTCATCGGTCTTTGTTTAGTTATCTTGGTTAATGTTAAGTTTATGTGACAGTTGTAATAAAGCTTAGCTTTATACTTAGGACTATCAACATAATATCAATGATTAGTATAGAAGGCGAGACATTTCAGCGTGTGCACTCTTGTTATGTTTGGTTTTTGAAAAGATTGGAAGTATTGTTTCCTTAGGCACTAACCACCCTTACTAAACAGAATTTAGCCAGGTTATCTACTAATTCTAGGTCCCGATTATTCTCATGTCTGTGTACATATGCACAAATTTGAAAAATGTGAGTTATATCTTTAGAGCAGTTCTTTCAAGTATGCACGCCTTTAGTTTTATCAATTTGCTGTCTTGATCAACAAATAATAAGAGTTGAGGTCGAGGCTGGAGCTCCGATGCGAATACAGAATTTTGAAAAAAGGGAAGGAAGCTTAAGGACCCCCAAACTAAGCAAAGTTTGGATTTGATCAGGTAAAACGTCTGGATTAAGCATAGATATAGCTCCTTTAATCACCCACATGAGATTTTATTTATCCTAGGAGAACCTGGAATCGAATTTTTGAGGAATTCAAGATTCCCTCAAATACAATATTTTTGACCTATTTTGTATATCATGCATCTTCTTTTGTTCTTATAACACATAACAAAGATAGCCATGATAGCAGGAATTACGAAAAAATAATGGACATTAACAACAGACCAACTACCAACTGCTCTGAGAAAAGAAGAAGTGCAAGGACAAAAATCAATGAACAACTCTGGTTCAGTTAACCCGATTTGGAGTAGGCATATAAAATGTGAAGGGATTATTTGACATGCCTTGTGCTATCTAACCTTATGTTGGAATAGAAAAGCACACAATTGAAAACCTTGGCTGTATTCAGTGTTTCAATTTCAACAGGATGATCACTTACTTAAACAAGGAAATAAATGACAGCCCTGTCAAAAAACGTTTTTGGTTGGCAAGGATTTAAAGAACTTCTATTAATAAAAAATATGTTCCTGACATAGTAAATCTGAGAAGTGATGTTACTTTTTTAAGTGCTCATCAAAATGGCCATAAACAGGAGGCTTAATTTAACAACAGAGTCTATTGAATGAATATAATGATATAGAGAAATATTCTTGGGAAAAGACAGAAGATACTAAAAGGACTTCAGGGCCGTAACTACATTGAGGCAAATGAGGCAAATGCCTCATGTTAGAAATTTCAAAAAAAAAAAAAAAAACTGAAACAAAAGATTGTCTAATATCAAATTTTGTTCACGGAAAGTGTCTGGCAAGAAGCAAGTTCTCTTTACTCTCTGGTGTCGCCCCTGCAAGGCTGCATGTTTTTCGTGATCCATGTTTCTATTTTACTTTTAGTTTACAGAGTTGATGGTCTATTGTTTGTACTTCTGTGTCCCGGGTTTGCCTTATGTTCATTTCGTGTCCTACTTTATGACTGTAGTCTGAGTGTTGATTTTCATTTGTAAACGTGTGGTTTTGCAATGTTGCATACCAACCGATGTCCAGATATTGTGCGAGAAAATATTTTAAGAATATACGATGCTATAAGACACAGAAAAAAATGGAGAAGTGAACTTGATATCAAAGAATACATAACTGACTTTTTTTTGGTAGATGAAACTAGATAGCTGACATGGTTTAAATTAAAGTAAAGTAAGGTAACTAATTTCCCGGTATCAAATAATTTGAAGAAAAAAACAATAATATATTGCCTTATGACCTTTTCCATTGAAGGGTTAAACTTGCATTAAGTCATGTTTAGACCATTTAACAGAAAAATAAAGGAATATGGAGTAAATGTGCACGAAACCTAATCGCACACAAAGTCAATGCATATAAAAAATACTAATGATCAATGATCAAAGTTGCTGGAGGGTCTTCAACAATAAAAGAATCATTAATACCGTAAAACAGGGTCAAGATGGTCCATAGTGTCGACTTAAGTAGTACTAGTACTTAAAAGTTAAATACTGGACTGTCACTATCTTTAAATCTAGTCATAAAAAATCACCAAAAACTAAGAACAATACAAGACAAGAATAGACAAACGGTATTAATGATTATAAGAATTACGATTTTTGCTTTATCCTAGATATCGGTCTTTTAATAAAACCTTAAAGTCTTAAATTACAATGAATCTATGTGTTTGCTTTGAGACCAGAATATTGTCAAAAAAATAGCTAAAAATTAATTGCGTTTCAATGTCAGAAAGAGTCCGGAAAAAGTTCAGAATGCATGATTTTGCGTTATTCTTCTAAGAGATTCTGGGGGCCTTCAGCGGCCCCCAGACCTCTCGCCAAAAATTTTTCGCCTCGCTCCGCTCGGCGAATATATATTGTGCCTCACTATTATAAGAGGCTAGTTACGGCCATGGACTTAATCAAAATTTAAAAGTTAAGGAGAAATAAAAAAAAAAACATGGCAAACATCGAAAACATAAACAACATTCTACAAACATTACATGAAAAACTTAATACTAAGCAACAAGAACTCAACGAGAAACCAGGGGTAATCTAAGGTGCTTCGGAAAGGTAGCAATATCCAGTTTTACATGTGGCTCCTATCTTGTTGCTTATTGTACGTAAACATTCAGAGGGAAAAAGAATGGAAATGCGGAATGTGTTTGATATATACAACACCTCGACCAAATAGCAGAAAACATGTAGACCAAGGCTACCAGTGAGTCATTAACACGGTAAGAAAATCCTGCACCCGGAGGTGGGCTTCAGCTGGCCCTGAATCATATATAAAATGAACTTAGAATTAAAAAAAAACAATGAATGACCAACAAAGCCCAGGGGCTTCTGATTTGGGACCTGCACAAAATGCGGCGGAGTTAAACCGGACTGTTTTGTGGTATATTAACCCCCCTATTATATCTCCAGACAATGTAGAATATACAAACACAAAGCAATACGCACAGTAAAACTCAGTTTATAAAAAAGTCCGATGTCAGAATAGATAACAGAAGAAACTAATTAAAATTACTGATACATTATTTAACAAAGGACTATACTACCAGTTACAGACATGCCAGAATTAGACCTCAATTAAACTGATTGAAAATTAGGTCTTCATCGTATGAAAATCAAGCACAATCTCGACCTTTAGCGGGTTAGTAGCATACCACCATAAAAAAATATATATACGAGAAGAACATAACCCGTATCATGATCTATCATCCCAACAACGGAATTTAGAATGAATTTGTTTATTTCCGATTCAAAGACCCTATAATTGAATCAATATTAAGTTAAAAAACAAATTTAACGACCTGACAATAGTATCGTAACTGTATATCCTTTCTGAAAGAGGGACGAAAGATATCAGAGGGACAGTCAAACCCATAGATTGAAAATAAACTGACAACGCCATGGCTAAAAGTAAAAAGACAAACAGACAAATAATAGTATACAGAAGACACAACATAGAAAACTAAAGACTAAGTAACACGAACCCCACCAAAAACTTAGGGTGATCTCAGGTGCTCTGGGAGAGTAAGCAGATTCTGCTCCACATGTGGCACCATTCGTGTTGCTTATGTTATTACAAATCCAGCAAATAGTCTAATTTGGTAGGTCATATTCGTGAAAAGGGAAGAATATTGTAGTAACGACATAAGTAACATATCCGATATCATCTGTGACACGGTTATTTCATAACGGTCAACCAACTCGTGATGGCGTCCGTAAAATTTACGAAGGGATAATTTCAACTGCACCATTTTGAACTCTTGGTTTAATAACTTCCTTGTGAGCAGCAATCCTCTATCAAGGAATCATGATAGGAAATACAAGCTCGGGAATATCGTATCAATTGGGAGACAGCATAAAGCATAAAAAAGCATAAAAGATTTATTTAAAGTCGGTTATACATATAACAATACAACATAAGCTCTGTAGAGCTTTTATCCGACATACATATAAGACAAGCACAATACATAAAACACATAAAACATGCAAAATAAATAATGTTATCAAGCACAACAACTAATTAGCACAATTAAAGCATATAAGCAAACATAAAATGCAGATAAACTAACATTCATGCAATAGCAATTATAAAGCACTAAAAGTAATTCAAGCATTAAGAACACAAATAAAAAAAAAATTATGCCAAATAATTTAAAAGCCAGAGTATACATGATAAATAAATAAACTGATCTACAGCTCATTGAGATCTGTAGTAGGAACACTGACACGAACTGCCCTCCCAATTACCAACCAAACTTTTAAACTGACCCAATGGCATTTCGTCCCTCATTTTATTTGGCAGTTCGTTCCAGAGTTTGGTTCCTGCTTATCTAAATGAGTGTAGTCCATGGGTAGTTGTCCTTACCCTGGGAACATCTGCCATGTTGTTATTTCTAAAAGAGTTATTACATTTTTTAATTTCAATAAGTTCATGTAGATATAATGGACATTGTTTATTAATCATTTTATATACCTCTATTACTATCATTCTAATTCTTCTGATTTCTAAGCTTGGTAATTTTGATTTAATTAATAGTTGTTGATAGGTACTACAATAGTCTTCATATATAAATCTTAGGGCACGCTCCTGTATTTTCTCTATTTTTCTGGTGTTACAATCACCACAGAAGTGCCATATTACAGGACAATAATTAAAATTTGACATTATAAATGAATAATATATAGTAAGTCTACCTAATTTTGTTAAATTTTTACCAATACGTTTAAGAGACATATATATATACTCCGTATGCAGGCGCTACTGGAATATTGCTACATAGAAATTGAAAGTTCACTATTGGGAAGCTGAAATCATCTCTTTTGTCGTAAAGTTTTGCATGTTTTAAACCGACCTTCATTGTCAATTTCTAGATGTGAGTCAAGATATGAGGCAGACTTAACTGTATCTGAAGTATCATTTTATCTCTTGTCTCAACATACTAGTAGTCACCAAAGGAGTAGGTCCAGTAAGACCCCTTTTTGGCCCCAAAATATAGCAGTTTTACAAAATTGTTAAAATGTTAACTTTTAGTTCTTCACTGGACAGTAGAATGCTTTTGCTACATAAATATGAGCTGTTTTTGACAATACAATGCACATATATCGGGTACTAGCACCATAAAGTCATGCTAAATTACTTAAATCTTCACAATTCTAGCATTTTAGTTAAATTTTGGACGGTTTTCGTGTAAAACGAAAGTGGCCGCATTCGTGTTCATCCTTAATATTAAAATGTAAGTTGTATTTTATGATAATACATAACATATATAAAGGTTGAGGATGAACACGGATGCGGCCACTTTCGTTTTTGACAAAAACCATCTGAAAATTGACATTTTTCGGCATATTTGGTAGATTTTTCACATTTGAGCTTGAATCAGATCGTTTTTAAAGACTAAATCAGTTAAAATCTTTCACATAAACTAATTGATTCAAATGAAATAGACACTTAAGTGTTTAAAAAGTGGTCAAAATCTTTCGTCAGATGAACCTGAAATTTGAGGCCAAAATTGGTCCTTACCGGACCTACTCCTTTTGTATTATTTGGTGAGAGAACATCATCTATATATAGCGGAACGTAAAGTTAAAGGATATTGCTATCTTTTTATCTTTCTTCCTAAGACGTTCCTGTATACATGAAATCAGCCTCATAGTAATAAATTATAAAGAAACAAGTCGGCAAGAAGAGAGGCACAATTGGTTCCCATTCCGACAGTCTGTTGAAAAACACGTCGTCCAAACGTAACTTAAATATATTGTCAATTAAGATATCAGGCATCTTGATAATGTCAGTTTCAGATAATTTTTTGTTTGAATCAGAGTGATTCTTTACAAAGTAGGATTTATCCCTCTCCAATTTTTAAGACAAGATACTTGTATCTACGTTCGCCATTCTTTTTAATGAAACAAAGTAATACCAACTCTTTAAATTTGTCATTTAGTTTGGAATGGGGAATACTTGTGTAAAGTGTAGAAAAGCCAAATGTTTTAATACTATTGCAAGATGAGATAGTCTATGATTGTATGTACTCTAAAAGATCTTTGGAATTTTTCAGTATGCACATTTCATTCACACCACCTCTAGAATAGGCAGTTTCACAATAAATTTGGAGCCCGGCTTTGATTGCTGATAAAATAGATGTTAATAATTTAGAAAGAGGTTTCGTGGAGCACTTGGAAGACCCAGCAATATACCGTTGTTTGTAAGGACACTTGTGTATTTTAGGTATCCAATACAGCTAGTGATGGATGATCCAGTTCTTCATCTTTGGTTGAAATTCCAAAGAACATAGAACAGACCTATGATTATCCAGGATTTCCTCTTTGGTAAGTGTCGTGAGGGTTTATGTTGAGTTTCCAAGTGCAGAGACAACAACCTATTTGTCATGGAGGAAGGACAAGTGTTTCTACGTCTTGTTTCTACGTCTTCTTTCTCGCGTTAGTCCATTGCCTGGCATAATCCTCGACTGAATCCATCAGTATTTTGAAGTATTTCCAATTGATGAATTTTTCGATATTTCGGACCTTTGGATATCAAATTTTGCAGGGAAGTGTTATTGAAAACGTTGAGGTCTCCGGTAATAACGTGGCTAGTCGGGTTACATGTGAATTGGGAACTAGCACAGGTGCAATCAAGAGGTTTAGCCGGACTCGAAGTCAATGTTGAGATCCTGCAAAACGTGTTTGTAATTGAAATTTTTAGTTGCAATTGGTTTAGTATAGGTATAAGAAATTATTGGTACAGACTGATCTTTGAAAGTGGGTCTCATTGGGGTCTAAGCGTGATGCGGGATTGCCGATTTTTTGTAAGCGTGACACGTGAAAGTCAAATTATTGTGCCGTGAAAACGGGAAATGAAGTGTAAGCGGGATACGGGAATCTGACAAAACAGTAAGCGGGATCCGGGATCAGAACCCCCAATGAGACCCTCTTGAAATAAGAAGGTATTTTCGACTTAACTAATTTATGATCTAGAAGGATTTGCCTAAGTTGACGCCATTGAGACACGAATAGTGTGTTTTTTTTATACAAAATTGTAAATCTTTTGAGATGAATGATGACGTTATTGTGCTTTGAATAGAATATTACTGGAAACAAATGATGTGAAACACCTGAATTTAAATTTATAATGAATCATTTGTTCAAAAGCTTCCTTTATATATTAGTACTATATGTAAAACATATATCAAGGAAATCATGATAGGAAACACAAGAGGTATATTCCTTATATACAGCGTCAGGCACTATTGTTACTATAACATCAACTGGGAGGTACTGCTGGAATGTTGCTTCATAGGAATGTTAAGTTGACAATTGGAAAGATGAAATAATATCTCAGTTTGTTGTATAAATTCTTAACAGCCCGTCATTGTCAATTGCAAGATGTAAGTCAAGATACGAATCAGACTTAACTGGTAAGTTCGATTGGATAGATAGTACAAACTTAGTCACCAATTTGTTATTAACTGAAGTGACAGTATGATATTTTTTCAACTTGAATTATCACGGTGTTAAGGAACTCCTGAAATATTTCTTGACCATCTTAAAACGGAATCCGCGCCGGATATCAATAAATCATGAACTCCATAACGGATCATACTTCTAGAATTTGGATATCATTCTCGAACATTTAAGAACCTCCATATTTCAATTGTCATGATATCCTGAATATATTTACGACCTCCACCAATAATTTGTCTAGTTTGCTATATATCAGAATATCCTTAATATTAATTGAGCACCATAAGGATATATTTCAGGCTCTTTGCGATTAACATTTTTGGATCCACAACTGCCCACAATTAAACCAAAGTTTCAATAAAATTGGTAAACCGTTTTTGGTTTAATGTCCAAATTGTTTTCGGCGTACATTCATAGTACAGATAGACGGATGATAATGTACCAAACGTTCCTTTTTAAACGACTGGCTTCATTTAAAGTAATACTTATTTAAAAACCTAATAAATTGAATTGAGCACAAAACTAATTCAAATCAGATTTTTGAGGAATATGTTCTAAATAACCTTTCTTTTGCAGCTAGTAAATATAAAACTTATAGTTATCTGTGTTACATTGAATTAAATTTATATTGCATACAAACAAGACTTTATCATAAAATGTTCCCGGTTTAAGGAATGAGAAACACACTCTTTTTCATATTTTGAAACTACGAAGGTTGTACAAAGTACAACTACATGTATGTCGTATTTAAAGAAAGGTCGGTGATGAATTCAGGGAGAGGGTGCACTTTGTCCCCTTTGAAAAATCTGAATCCGATCTTAGGCCTAAAGATAAAAGTACACTTGAACTGTGGAGTATACCGGAGGTAGATAATGCATATCGTAGCTGTGCAGTTCTCGGATTATTACACAGTTAGAACTAAGACATTTTGTTCATAGCATAATTGTTTTATACTTTATTTTAACTCCATCCGCGCCATATCTTATATTAAACTTCAGGTTTTGTGGATGTTTACATGACCGTAGACGTCATGGACAAATTAATTGAGAAAAAGTTCCTACCTTTCTTGAGTACCATATTTCTTGGACCTGGATTTAGAATGGGTTCGTGTTCCACAAAATCAAATGATCTGTGTACTTGTTATGCAATTGGTTGAAATATTCTTTTCATCTTTTTTGTCAGAAGGCGAAACTTAACAATCATCAACGACGACGAATGTATACATTTCGTCGTCGTTTTTCTTCAACTTTGGGTGAGGTTAAAGTTTGTTATGCATCAATGACTATTTTTTTTTAATTTTCTTGGAATTTTTCACGAAACTTGAACAAAAGCTTCCTCAAGATCACTAGATAATTTAATAGTATTTCGGATTCATTTCCCCAAGAATTTGTATAATTATACTAGTAGTTAACTATACAAAGATTTCCCGTACAAAACAGATTAATTGGATGACTTAGTTTTTTGTGCTTTGGTCTTTTATATTGACTCTATATTCAGTGAGTCTGAGGATAAAGCCAGTGTTATTCGAACACAAAATTGCCCAACCATCATGTAATTTTACTGATGATGAAACTAAGACCCCATTTAGACTTCAGTGCAAAACACTGAAAATAGAAATCATCATTTTAGAATCATTTTAAGTTGTAATTGCTGTTCTGTGGCGCCTTTTTATTTTTCACTCTATGCGGTCCTGCCTTTTTTATAAGTTTATCCAAGGGTTTGTACAGTCTAGTAAGATCTTGCTAATACTAAACCTTGGTTTATCCTGACCGGCTTTTTTTTAACATCATGTATATGTTATCCTTTTTTTAAACTCAAAACATCCTATCATGCCCTCTCGTAAAAATCAAATGGTAGCTCCCTAAATACATTTTTCATCAAAATTTTCTTGATCCTCCAATGATAGAAGACATAGAAGATCATAGAAACTTTGTAGGTGTGTGTGTGTGTGTAATATTTTGAATTTCCCGCCATTAAATATTTTACACAGTTGTCTCCCATGAATTGTGGTTGCTGAGACTGGTGAAAATGTTCAGAACATCAGACAACAAACTGTTTTAGAAAATTAATTATGTGTATATGATCCTTATAAAAGTAAGAAATTGTACAATGCTATCCTTGGCCATTACAAGGAATTTAGTGAACACTATCCTATGAATGACTGTGAATGTGTGGTGAAAATAGGAGGGAACGATACACTGTTTAAAAATAAAAGCGAGGTATAAAATATATTACTGGGAATGTTGAGGATAGTGTGAATTACTGTATGAAAAGAACTCACAATAGATAGATATGCTGTAAACATAATCATTAGGGGCATCCGATCATTTTGATATATTCTAATTGATGCAAAGGTTGGCTTGTGAAAAACATCAAAAAGGGGGATCACTCTTTCAAATGGTTATGCTGTATTTCTACTGATTTCTACGAGTTCAACATGCAAATAATAAGAACGTCTTGAAATGCTTTTTGGATTTTTTTCTTTAGATGATACTGTATAGAAGAAGAAGATATTTTAAATTATTTCCAATTATGGGTCCCAAAGGGCATCAAGAGGGGGGCAGGATCTTTTTCGGGACATCAGATCAGGTGTTTCTAAGCTCGGGATTTCAGGATTTTTTTTTTACGAATTTCAGGATGTCAGGATTTAAATTTCTTTAATTCAAGACCTCAGATTTTCATGTTTTTAACCCTGGGATTTCGATTTCAGGACCACTCCCCCCTTTCCATCAACATTACAACATCAATAATTTTCATAACACATTGTACAATACAAACAATGAGATAAACCAAATTTTTTTATTAAGGACAACAATTTTAGTGCTTAATTCATATGTAGATAAAGAATCTATAATATTTTTAAAATATCTAATGAATTTTAATGCAAGTGTGGTCATGGTGGTTGATATATAGAGAACAAACAAACAGCCAAAAAAAGAATAGATATCCATATATGTATAGTACACAATAAGTTGGTTCAATTAAACATATAATAACTAGCCAAAAAGAAAGTAAAAGCTAAGCATGTCTATGACACATCCTGTGTCAACAGCAAACTATTATCAGTGGCAGATCCAGGGGTTGGAACCCCCCTTTTTTTAGCTGGTCAATGCATTTGAATTGGAGCATATAGTTGGAACCCCCCCTTTACTCTGGGTTGGGAACCCCCCTTTTTAAAATGACTGGATCCGCCCCTGATTATGGTTTCCTAAAGAAAGCTGACACCAGGGGGTGATACCTTATGAAACATAGGCATGTTAAATGTGTGTAAATGTCTCGTTTCTACCTGTATCAAAAGCAAACAAGTAAGCATCATAGTTCCAACTTGAATGCAGTTGATACCAGGGGATGATGTCTCAAGGAAATAAGAGAACATATGAATACAAAATGTATCTTAACAATTACATCTTTTTTTTTTTTAAATCAGCTAGTAAAAGTATGTTTGTGATATTCAGATGAATATATATTTCTATGTCCAATTAAATGTACATACACACATAGATTCCCTTTTTTTTATATTCACTAAGGAAGATGTTTGTACATAAAATTACATATAATTTTGAGTAAATTAACATTTTCTACACTAAATAATTAGATGATTTTGTTTTGACTGATTGTATGATTAAACTAAGTATTACATTTTGCTAGCTAACACAATTTCTATCACCATGATCACCCTCAAATTTGTTGCAATCAAATAAAAAATGAGCCTCGTCTTCAACAGTATTGGAAGAACATTTACTACATATTCTGTTAATTCAAGTAATATCCTGATATCTACCTAGTTCTATTTGTAACTTATGAGAAGATACACGTAACTTAGTTAAACTTCTTAGTTCAAGATTCTTGATCAATGCACGACCATTCTGTTAAAGAACAAATTCCTGGATATTTTGACAATACTGAGCTACCTCTTATTTGTTATATTTACAAGAAATCTACCCGGAAATTTGTGTTTAATTATAGTCAATTGTGTAAAGATGTTAATATCAGTGAAAATACACCTACTTCATGTAATTGCAGTAATTCCGAATATATTTATGGACCCATTTCCCATGTTATAACAGGAGATCTTAACATCGTTCAAGACCGAGAGTTAAAATCATTCCTCAGTAAAGGACCTAAATATCGTCCCCCGTCAATTATTAATTGGAATGAGTGTCGTAATATCATCCACGACTCACTCCATACTTACTGTATGAAATGGATAAAACGGGAAAAAGCTGACAAACAATCTTTGGACTCTTTTTTTAATTCAGTAATGAAGATAGTTGATATACGTATTCAACATTTTAAAGAACATTTTACTATAAACAATAACAACAATAAACCTATTTCTCGTATCAAACATAAACTAAAAGAACTAGCCAAGGAATTTGTTTTTGTCCCGGCAGATAAAGCTGCTAATAATATTATTATTGTTTGACGTAAATTTTACATTGAGGTTCTGAAAAAGGAAATCACCAATTCACCAACATTCCAACTGACTCCATTTTCAGAAAACGAAATCTGTAACAAACATAAACTTTTAGGCACCGCTTTACAAGCAGAGCCAAATACAATGAAAGTCCCAACTATGTATTGGCTTCCGAAGCTACACAAAACCCCTTACAAATATAGATTTATTTCGTCTTCAAACCATTGTTCAACTACTAAATTGTCTATTCTTCTTACCAGCACACTTGGTACAATTAAAAACCTGATAATAAATTGTTCAAATAAGGCCTTCGAAAATAGTGGAATAAATTACTTTTGGAGTGTCAAGAACTCGTTGGAAGTACTTGATAAATTGCATGCTTATATTGGTGATTTTGAATCTGTTCAAAGTTTTGATTTTTCTACCCTGTATACCACATTGCCTCACATTCTCATTAAGAAAAAATTCACACACCTAATTAAATGGGCATTCAAAAAATCAGAATGTGAATATATATGTTCAAACTCTTTTAGGTCATTTTTTAGTAGCAATAAACAAAAAAACTATGTTAATTGGACATGCTTTGATACTATATATGCCCTTGAATTTTTACTAGATAACATTTTTGTTCGCTTTGGGGATTCCGTATATCGTCAGATTATCGGAATTCCAATGGGGACTAACTGTGCACCACTTATTGCGGACCTGTTTTTGTATTGTTATGAGTTACAATTTATGACAAAAATAAGCAAAGACCCATCGAAACAACATCTGATAAACAAATTTAATAATACTTTTAGATATTTGGATGATATTTTGGCTCTCAATAATGACGACTTCAGTATGTATATTAATGAAATTTATCCTGTTGAACTTACTTTAAATAAAGCTAATACTAACAATGACCACTGCCCTTTTCTCGATCTTGATATCTATATCACTAATGGAAAGCTGAATACTAAAATTTATGATAAAAGGGATGATTTTTCATTTCCTATCGTTAATTATCCGTTTTTAGATGGTGACGTTCCCTTGTCACCATCTTACGGTGTTTATATATCTCAACTTGTACGATTCGCTCGTGTATGTAACAATGTTTTAGATTTTAACGAGAGAAATTTATGTATTACTGAAAAATTATTACACCAGGGTTTTCGATATCACAAACTAGTCAAAACATTTACTAAATTTTATCATCGGTATAAAGACATCATTCGTAAATATAGCTCAACATGCAGACTTCTAATACGTTCAGGTATTTCACATCCAATTTTTTATGGTAATATTCTTTATAAAGCACAAAGGTGTCAGTATTCACCTCAGAAACTTACAAAACCTTTGAATAGACTTATTAAGAAGGGATATAATTACGATACTGTTGTCAAGTCATTAAAGATTGCATATTTTGGCGTTAATATTGAGTCACTAATAAGGTCTTTGCATCGGAACTAAACACATTTATTCTAAAAACAGTTGTTGGCATGACACGGGTTATGTTCTTCTCATATATGTTATGATGGTATGATACTAAACCCCTAACGGGAAGGATTGTGCCTGATGTTCATATGATGAAATCATAATCTTTCAGTCAGTTTAGTTGAAGTCTGGAGCTGGCATGACAGTTAACTGCTAGTAGTCTGTTGTTATTTATGTATTATTGTCATTTTGTTTATTTTCTTTGGTTACATCTTCTGACATCAGACTCGGATTTCTCTTGAACTGAATTTTAATGTGCGTATTGTTATGCGTTTACTTTACTACATTGGTTAGAGGTATAGGGGGAGGGTTGAGATCTCACAAACATGTTTAACCCCGCCACATTTTTGCGCCTGTCCCAAGTCAGGAGCCTCTGGCCTTTGTTAGTCTTGTATTATTTTAATTTTAGTTTCTTGTGTACAATTTGGAAATTAGTATGGCGTTCATTATCACTGGACTAGTATATATTTGTTTAGGGGCCAGCTGAAGGACGCCTCCGGGTGCGGGAATTTCTCGCTACATTGAAGACCTGTTGGTGACCCTCTGCTGTTGTTTTTTATTTGGGCGGGTTGTTGTCTCTTTGACACATTCCCCATTTCCATTCTCAATTTTACCATTATTTTAGGAAAGGAGACTCGAGAGCGTTAAATCTCCTATGCTGTGGTCAATACAGAATGCACTTTTTATTTGTCTAAATACATATTTTGAAAAATTACTTTGGTAAAATTGTAGTAAACAGTGGCGAATCTAGAAATTTTCATTTGTGGGGGTCCAACAGCACTGACTGCAGAATATGGGGCCTGCTCCAGTCATGCTCCACTCTAACCCTTCAATCTGCCTCTGTTCAAGATATATCAATATCTGGAAGTCGTTGCAATATTTTGTTACCCTTCACTTCAGTCTGGTTATTTAGTCCATTCAAACGTTAACATACATGTAATGTCAATTATGCCACTGGTCTTGTACATTTGTACCAGTAAGGGTCTTGTGTGTTACACATTTTTTAATAAAACAAGTATTAACTCAAGACCAGCATTGAGAATAAGTAAGCAAATCAGGATTTTAAACCATAAACATTTCAAGAAATTTAATGAAACATACATATATACTTAGATATTCAAGAACAAAATGATGTGTATATATGTATCAACACACTTGTCAAGATAATTAATTACATAATTTGTGCATGGTGCATCAATTTTGGTTATTATGGTTCAATGAATTTATTGTTTAAAGGGATATTTAAGATTGTAGTTATCCTTCTTTGTCCACAATAAAAGCTTGAACTTTGAAATCCAATGCTTAATTCATACATGTGCCAGTAGTACTGCCTTCCAATGCTTAATTCTCAGAGCAAAATGACTGCTGTCTTTATTCTTCAGTGCTCACACAGGTTTGGATTAGTTGGGATGTCACCAAGTTAACTTTACACTCAGCCTGCTGGTGAATGATGTCACAATGTCAGCACATTGACAGCATTTTCTTTTCTCACAAAATCTTTTGAATCTTAAAAAATACCTTTACAAAACTTGGTTTAAAAATGACCCATAGGATGAGGAATGCCCTGTAAATTTTAAATTAAAAAGGATAAAGATTAGGGTCACATCAGTTAAAAGATTAAAATTTATTCCAATTTTGGTTGGCAGAGATTATCTTTTAAACCATATGTCCATCTTTTCACAACTTGATTTATTAATGTCCAATGAGAGGAAAAAAACATTGATCAAGAGGTCACTGGGCCAAAGTTTATTGTCTCATCAGTAATTAGTACACTTCCCTTGGGGCAAAAACATGGTTTTCACTGCCAGATGACATCTTTAGCATTATATGTCACACCATCACCAAACTTACAAGTAGCTGGACAATAAACTTTTGAAAGATCAAGACCCTTTTGATTGTTTGGTTAGCAGGTCAAAAGTCAATGTTCAGGATACCATCAGCAGAAAACAATTTTGGACCAGGAAATACAAATTTGTTTTCAAACAGCAGATTTTGAGCCTTAAATGAGATGGTTGTTTCGTATCAGTAGATATTTTTAGCATATTGATTTTTAGGTTACTAGTTCAAAGGTCAAGGTTACTGAAGTAATTAATAAACTCAAATTCTTTTTAATTCTTTCATTTTAATTTCCCCTTCATTGAACATGATTATTGTACAAACAAATTTGTGACACAAAAATCTGTTTCTTCTATTATAAATCAATAAGGACAAGGACGTATATTAGTTATGTTAGTTATACGTCCTTGATAAGGATCACAACTCTTAGGTAACCATGGTGTTTCTAATTAATTTTTAATTTTGTTTCATTGAGGTTTTTTACTTTTGGTATTTTGTATTAGAATATTTTGTTATTTTAGTCATATCATCAACTGATTATTAAGTTTAAAGACAATTAAGTACAAAATGTGTAGAAGAAATTTGGAATTTTAAAAATATTTGCTTCCAAAATCCACTATTAAACTGAACTAGACATTTTTTCATTTGTTTACTAAATAGATGGTATAAATAATACAGGATGAACCCAACACTATCATGCCCTTCAATCCCCTCATAAACCTTTCAAGGTCACACTGATCAAAGGAAAGGACAGAATAGTAGAGATATGTCTAACCTAAAGTGTGATACTATCATTGTAACTGTAGGCTAATTATGTAGATGTAGATACTGATTACATTTTAATGATGTTTTATTTTCGGTAAACACATGGTTATAGATTTCACAATCGTGCAAGTATCATTGCAGTGTGATTATAAGAGGTTACTGTTTAACATGTAACAGACTGCAGGCTGGAATTTGTATGTACCACTTACATGTTAAAGTATTTTGTATATTGATGGATAAGATAAGCACAGAGCCTAACCATATTGTACAGAGTAAATAGCTTTGTATATCTAATTTGAGTAAAATAGGTCTGGGTTCAATGAGTATGCAATTCAAAGACAAAGAGACATTTTATTTAAGGTAAATATAAGTCTTCAACAGCAGACATAAGTGCAAGCTTTAAATTGCCACAAGTCTAAAAAGTTGTGAATTATTTTTATAGACACATTCATTGATATACCTCCAATACCAATGTGTCTTTAAGTAGTTTGTGACTTGCTTTTGAACATATATTTAATTACCATTTGTCTTATAAATTTGGGGGCCTCGGTGACAGAGTGGTCTTAGTAGCTAATACTGAAATCACTAGCCAGGCAACACTGAGGTTGTGAGTTCGATCCCCTCTTGTGCATGTGCACTCCACTTTAATCATAATCGACTAGGATTGTCAGTTTTCCTATCAAAGGTTGGAGGTTTTCTCTGGGCACTCCAGCTTCCTCCAACAATAAAAACTGGCCACCATGAAATAGCCTAAATGCGGTTTTAAAACACCAAAAAATCAATCAATCTTATAAATTTCTTTAATAAATGTAAATTATCAATTCTCCTTGCATTTTTAAATATTGATCTTTCGACTACATGTATTACATTTGCAACATATGTAATCCAGCTGTCGTCTACAAAACGGGAAGTCACTTAGATTTTGTTTCTATGTTGAAAGCTCAAGAAAAATTATGCTGAGGTTTATTGTTCATTGATGACTTGGTACAATTTGTTGTTATGGATAATTTTCAAAATTCTTTGTTCATTCACAATACTAGTTTGCTTATATGTTTCTCCAAGTTGCAGTTTAAAATCATCTTTTCTAATGAATCAAATATTAAACCATTCCTAAAGAGTCTCAGGTTAACAGTATGAAATGACAGTTCATTGTTCACTAGAAGAAGCTGAGCACTAAGGAACTCTTTAAAGGCTGAAATAAGAATAGGGGATGGGTGATCTCAGACAGTGGCGGATCCAGCCATTTTAGAAAGGGGGGGTTCCCAACCCAGAGTAAAGGGGGGGTTCCAACTATATGCTCCCATTCAAATGCATTGATCGTCCAATAAAAAGGGGGGGTTCCAACCCACGGAACCCCCCCCTGGATCCGCCACTGCTCAGATGCTCTCGAAGGGTTAGCAGATCCTGATCCACATGTGATACTTTTGTCTCCTGAAACACATCGAGAAGATTTATTAACGGGAGGGATCCAGCAATTTTCAAAAAGTGGGACTGGTGCATGTTCAACTGTATGCCCAGACCATTCAAATGCATTAATTGTAATAAAAAAAGAGGGGGGTTATAACCCTGAAACCCTCCCCTGAATCCACCACTGATTAAGTTATAGCCTGATGCTTACTCACTTAAAATTGATTAAGAAAAAAATTATACACTTGTGATGTCTGCTATAATCCCTTGTTATTTTCATAGTTTGACATACTGTGGATTCATTATTATTCGTTGGATACCAATTTTCGTGGTTTTCGTGGGTACAGGTGAACCACGAATTCAAATGTTCAACGAATACACTTATTAAATAGGTTTTGTATACAGAGATTGGCAAAACCACGAAATTAAATAGCCACGAATATGCAAAATTTCAGCAATCCACGAAAATTGATACCCACGAAAATAAATGAATCCACAGTACTTTGATTGAATGAGTACAAAAGATTAATTTACAATCAAAATTGTAACAATTTCACAAGCATCCTTTACAACATGTGAATTTCTATATTATTTTCTCAGGTAAAAAAATATCAAAAGTTGGTGACAAACTTTCAACAAATCGTGCATCTTGAAGTGATAAGTTATTGTAAGCAATCAGTTATAGTATACTACCACTAATCAATTTCATTATGACATGATGTAGGCCTCTTGATATTTCTTATAAAGAGGATAAAGATTGTCATGTTAAATTTAAAATCACATGTTTTAAATGTTTCAGAAACTGCAGTAGCTAATGTATACATCAATTACATTTGTCGTGTATTATCACACATAATTTTAATATTCACTCATTAAAAACTTTGAGTAACAGATGTTTTTCATTTGTATAAGTACATTTTTATATGGAGGATGTCTGTTGAAGCTGGGAAAGTTATTAAAATTTACACAGCATGATTTTTGAGTTGAACAACATAGAATTTTGTGTGTATTAATCACTATGTGTTTGATGCTAGTGCCTAAACACACAAAGAATATCAACAGATAACTTGTATTTTCTATAGATTGTTTTTTGTTTGTTTGTTTGGAAGTAGAAAGTGATTGTATCGTTTATGTATTAAGGCTGTGTATTTGATAGGATTTTTAGCTAAAAGGTTAGTGATTTTATGTTAATTAATCTAGTGCAAGTACATCAATTTAATATCTATTAGTTTTGTACAGTAAGCTTATTATAATATAATTTATGAATATAAGAATTATGGATTTTAATATATATACTGGTACAAATGTATTAACTGAAAATTGAAATGCATAGCACTTTTAAAAGATCAGGATAAATTTACAACAACAAAAAAAGAATTTTAAGCATAAATTAAACAAAATAAAGACAAAAAATTGCTTAAAAATGTACTTTTAGATTATTATTATAATCAATCATTGTATTAAATATTAATGTGCAAGTATTTGGGAACTTTTTCTTTGTTTTGGGTATATTTCTACCATACAGACGTCTAAGTCTGAAATTTTTTCTGTTTCTATTGGAAACCACCAAGTAGACATTACATTATATAATATATATAAGTTTATTGCTCTGAAAAATTAGAAGCATCACTGCATTCCAATGATAGATGTTGGAACAAACTTCATGTACATGTAATCAGGATAAAAACCAATTAGAGGATAGCTTTTTAGAATTGTTTTCGATAGTCTTTGTTACTTTTCTGTGTTATCTTTGCATAACAAACGATCTAAAAATTTTACTAAGCACCATAAAATATCATCAGTTATTTTCTGATAAAGCGTCTCTTGATAGATTTTGATGTCAGTGGAAAAAATCCTTGTAGTGTGTTTGGCTCTCATGTCTTGATTGAAGAACAGTTGTTAATGATGACTCATTGAGTTGTGGGGATGGTATTGATTTGTTACATAAGAGAGTCTGCTGTACTCCCAAGGACAACAATTTGTACACACTTCAAATGTGTTGCCTCATATTGCTAATAATTTTTCAGCTGTTTGTCGTGTTGATGTAGGAATGTTGATGGTTTTTATCAAATGATGGACATAGAATTACAAAATACAATTAGTCAAAGGAGATCTGTAGTATATATATTTCAATAAGGCAGCTACCTAACAATATGTAGAGACCCCAGCAAAAAAAATGGGATAAAATGCACTTTTTTTCAATTCATGCAACTTGGATCATACTTTACCAATATGAATAAATCCCTTGACTTAATTATCTATATCTATGAAAGTAGAATCTATTCTTGCTAGCTTACTATAAAAGCTTTTTAGTGATGAAAAGTTGAAAACTAATATTTTCAATAAAAGGAAAATAATATGTACATGTATAAGTGTTTTGTATGGTCGCATGACGTTTGATATTAACTGAATAAACAAATCTGAAAGTAGAGAGGGGTATGATCACAACAGATCTATATATATTTAAAAGAAAAAGAAATGATTTATGTTGAAGTATATAATACAGATTAGAGAAATCTCAATTGTTACTGTAAATAAAAGCAAACTTAAACAGAAAGAAACTTATTATTATAGACTTCCAAAGAATTTCAAATCCTACAAATTTAGTTACTGTGGATTCATTATTATTCGTTGGATACCAATTTTCGTGGGTTTCGTGGGTAAGAGAGAACCACAAATTTAAATGTTCCACAAAAAACATATTTTTATAAAGTTGTATCTAGACTTTGGAAAAACCATGAAATCAAATATCCACGAAAAATCAAGGTTTCTGCCATCCACGAAAATTGGTACCCAAGAAAATAAATGAATCCACAGTAATACCACTTTTAACTTTAGCTTTGATACAAGACTTGATAATGAGAGCTCCTTATCATAGCATAATGAAGATACATGTATACTGACTTTTTTATAACAACCTATGCATGTAAAACTGACTGCCACAGAGTAGCTAATAGTGCTGTAAATGGCATTAAACACCAATCCATTAATCAGTTAATCTTCATGTAAAATAACCCTTGCAACAACTCTTTAAGTGATCCATATATGGATGTCCCCATCCTACAGCCCATTGATTTCCATTATAAGGTAGTTCTATTTTCTCTCTTTTATCCCTGTGACCCCACACAGCTGTAACTACCTATTGTATTAACTGTAGATTGTTTCTTGTCCTCAATATGCATGTAATAATTGCCACTGGACATTAAGCAAGCAACACCCATTTAAGTATTAAGAAAAGGGCTTGTTAAAAAAAAGAGTAAAAGTAGAAAAGCCATTAATAGCTTAGTAAATATTTACTACATAATAAATTTGATTTTATTTGGCTGAGAAATCTGGAATTAAAAAGTTTTAACTGATATTCCAAACCATGTTATATTCTTTTGATGTGTTGCATGCAGAAATGTTCTGTTATCTAAACATCACAAAATCAAAGCAACCAAACTGTTTCCTTTTTTAATTCACAAATATTGGTGCAATGTGTTAAAGTAATTATATAATTTTGGAACGCATAATTGCTATGATATTTATGATTTCTAGTATGAATCTGTAAGAAGAAAAATAAGGACATGTGGTATAATTTGCCAATGAGACGACTATCTATAAAAGTTTAAAGGTTATGGAAACATTATTTTAAGAAAAATGGCTTCAATAGATTATCTTACAGCCTTCAAGAATATATGTGTTCTTGACCCCTCTAGATGATTTTATTGTTAGTTGTGGACTTGGTTGGCTATCGTGTCATTCATGTATATACCCACAAACACTTCATAAATTATATAATGTTCCCTAAAAGGTCTTATAATGTAGCCTAGAAAAGATGTACCGGTAAGTGAATTCTACAGAGACTTCTTATTACTGACATCAACCTAAAATGGACCAAAAACCTGTGAAGAAGGCCATACATATGTGGTGTTTTGGAATTGTAAAGGATCAATTATTGTGTTTTTACAGAATAACACACAAAGGTGAATTTAGAGGGGGCCAGGGTGCCTGCTCCCTCTTTTTGTGGGAATTTTTTTGTGGTTTATATAGGAGTTCAGTGAAGCATGACAATTGACTAGGCCCCCTTCTTAGGCAGTCAGTGGGTCTTATCAACATTTCTGGATCTGCCACTAACATGCATGCAGTCAGCATCAATACTTATCAGTATTGCTGAGGAGGAAAAGGATATGTCAACTTTGATTAAAGGTTCTGTTTCTCATTCTTGATAGAAAAAAAGTTCAGTTTTTCTCTGATGAGAATAACTTGAATCACTGCACCTGCATACAGAATAAACTTGATTAAAGACATCTTATTCAATCATTATCTGGATGTTAAATGTTTTTGTGAACAACAACAAAAGATTGAGGTTAATCCTGATAATCTATCTAGCAATTGCTATTGATGAAGATTATGGTAAAAATAAATCAATAATATCAATGTTTAAGTAATTTGAAAACTGATATTTTAAAATGTAGCAGTAATTTATCCTCTTTCAATTTGTGTCTATATATTGATACATGAATGTTTTATGAATGTCAACCAGAAATGAAAAGTCGTGTTTATTTCAAGTCCCCTTATGATTTACATGACTAGAGGAGAATTGTATACATTAATAGCTTAAATAACTACCGATTTCCTGTTCTAATTATATAATATTAAGTACTGTTTTAAGGCAGCTTATAGTCCTGATGATAAGTGATACAAAGAGAAAATTTGATAATAACTACTCATTTCCTGATGAAGAAGTGGAAGGGTAAAAATTTGAATCATTTTAAACGTCACTAATTTATAGCAAAATTGAAATTAATGGAAGAAATATTAACCCAGATATTACGCTTAAGTGGTTTAAGTTCAAGCTTCTTTTTTGGTAGAGAGTGATTTTTACTACCACTCAAAAATAAACTCCTTTTTTCCTTTTATTCGATATCTTTTGTTTCTGTTGTGTGTGCACTTGCTAGTTTATCAGATATATTCAAACAATAACTTTAAAGTCTCTACTAAACTATCTAAAATTGGACTATTGATAGACACCACTTGCAGATCCAATACTAAATTGTCCAAGTTCGTGTTTGTCTTTTCTGAGTTCAACACCTTGGACAACTGAAAATATAAAGAAAAATGTTTGACTTCCAGACAGTATCGTCATTAAGCCTCTACCAAACCTTTTGAAATTTGGTAAATGTTTTATTTATGATGTTTCACGTTTCAGAGTTATGTCCCTTTTTGGACTGAAAATAGCCAAATTGTGTAAGATTATCACTTATGCCTGTACTAACCCTTAACCCTTGATTCACAACTGAATTCCTCCATAAGGACAAACTGTATGAAAGTCCCTTGTCAGTATGTTTTCTAGTAATGCTGTTCTAAATAGATTTCTATTTCAATTCACCGTTTCTGAATCAAATGCATCCTGGGTAATATTTTCAAAAGTGTACACCAAAACGTCCTGATTGGTTAAAAATTTCATAAACAATGGAAATTTAATCAATGCGGTGACGTTATTTTCATTTTGGGGTACGAACAATGAAATTACCCATGATACTTTAGATTCTGAAACGGCCAATTTTGGGGCTTTAATACATGGTTGCAAATGGCATATTTCACTACAACCTCTTGCACAATGTTTGTTTGTCTACTGATTTATTGGAATTAAACACAAGGACAAACCAGCTAGGCTAGTGTATGGGAAAGCTGTATTATTATTCAATGCTTAAACTATTTCTGAATACAGTTTTTAAAGTTTCTTTGTTTGTAGTGGCCTTATAAAACACCATGCAATTTTTTTTAAATTTCAGACAGGACCATGCATAAATATAAAAGGATGTGAAGGATTCAGAGTTTTATTTTATTTTATTTTTTCATTTACTACACATTCAACATTCATGTGATAAAATAGTCTCAAAATTAGAAGCATTAGAATTTAATGTGTGCCACTGAAAAAGAAATGAAACTACTTATATCTCATGCATTTATATTAATAATACAATAAATATGTGTAAGGAAACTGGTAGCAAACTGACATTCACAAGTCCTGATTATATTTGATAAGATGCTGATAAGAAATAAATAGATGCAAATGAAATGCTATCTAAACAGACAAGTCAGTGACAGATGCGATAATATATTTTGTAAATTTAAATTTATAGGTATGACTGGCTTTAAAAAATACACCAAGACAGTTGATTTGTATTATTGAGAGGGGGGGGGGGGGGGGAAGCATTGATAAGAAACCTAGGAGTTCATGAAGAGAATTATTGCAAATTCATATTTTTATGTAATCTAATAAATGAAGTAAATCTTAGTTGAGATATAAATAAAATAATTTATTTTTCTTGTGTGACTTTTTAAAGGAATTTTCAGTTTGTTGCATGGTGTTAAATTTTGCAATGTATATATTTATATGTCTGTACATAAACTGCTCTGATTTAAACTGGCTTTTGAAGGGAAAAAAAACATGTATTCTCTGAGACAACTATAACATAAATGTTAATAAGATAGTTACGTGTAACGTGGCCTCAAGTTTTTATATATGATGAATGGAGGCAAACATATCAGGCGGACCATGTATAATTATCAAAAATGCTTATCCCTTATTAGTTGTCAATTATTAAAGCATTCTTTATTGTTTATCTTCATTGTCTGGCCTAGTTCCACCAATATCAGTAAAATGATGGAGCTTTCATTCATATATAGAATGTTATCATTTGGTCATATTTTACTTACCTAGGATATTTCACAGTAGCTGTAATTCCATTCATAGTTTTACGCATATGGCTGTCTATTTAAATGAGATCAGTTGATATTTGATTGTGAACATTGTAAAATAAAAAAGACTCAAAATACTTGACATAACTAACAAGTTAAATTTCTAATGTGGTTAGAAAAAATAACCATTGAATATTTACCAAAGAGGAACATGACTTTCAAAATCAAATGATAGGCCACCTCAAAATTTCAATGTAACTTTGAAAGCGTAAAAATAATGTTAGGGGGGATATTTGTAATTGAATTTTGTAGAGCCTGCGAATTATGTAGCAGAGAGCTTGGCAAAGGGATAGTGATATGGCAGCAGCGGTGGAGGCAGCGTTAGCTAACTTCTTAATCGCTTTATATTTTAGTATCAACATAATATCAATGATAAGTAAAGAAGGCGAGACATTTCAGCATGTGCACTCTTGTTTTTCTCTGCCAGAATAATATCAGTTCTACTACATGACTGCATGGAGAGTAATAAATTTTGTACTGTCTCAAGATAGTTGGAACACCAGGTTTACGGTAGCGTGATACTCTTGTCATTGATGAGAAAACTTAACATAGATAATAGTATTTCTATAGTTTAAATAAAAATTTTGTTTTTTTATGCACATGATTGGTAAGTTTGTAAGGTCTGTGCACAAAACTGTCTTAGACTTGATATGATTCTCAACCAATGATTTATTTAACTGATGGAGAATTGATAGAAATTATTGAACTATATGTAAGTTTTCTCTCCATGCTGTAAGTTTTCTCTCCATGCTGTAAGTTTTTCTCTCCATGCTGTAAGTGTTCCTTCATGCTGTAAGTGTTCCCTCTATGCTGTATGTGTTTCCATCATACTGTAAGTGTTCCCTCCATGCTACAAGTGTTCCCTCTATGCTGAATGTGTTTCTATCATACTGTAAGTGTTCCCTCCATGCTGTATGTGTTTCCATCATACTGTAAGTGTTCCCTCTGTAATTAGTGTTCCTTCCATGCTGTAAATGTTCCCGCTATGATGTAAGTGTTCCCCCTGCAATAAGTGTTCCCTCAATGCTGTAATTGTTCCCTCCATGATGTAAGTATTCCTTCTGTTCCCTGTGTATGTGTAAAGCAAAATTATATCCGGGTGAAATTTGATCCGGAGGAAAAAATGTCACAGTAGTTGTTGTTATTTTTTTATACGGAGGAAAATATTTCCCTGGGATATTTTTTCCTTTGCCGTGAAATTCTATCTGGGTAGTTAACTTATTGAATAGTTATTAGAAAAAACTTATCCTTTAAAAATACTATGAAATAATAATAGTGTATTTGAAATAAAGCGAAATTGTTAAAAAAAATGTATTATAATGGGAAATAATTTCACAAATTGTCCTTGAAAAAATGTCCTGAAATATTCAAGTCAATATCATCCTTTAAAAAAGAAAATTATCATGAAACATAGGGAAGAAAACTAGAAGTAATTTCAAAGATCGTAATTGTGAAAATAATATCATGATTAAATAAGGTTAGTGAAACACATGTAAAAGTGAGTTGTTTTCAGATCTCAGTACAAATATAAATTTAAAAGTAAGGTAGAAATATAGTTGCATTACTACTGTTAACAGTAATAGAAGAATTTGATTATGATGATATTTTTAACTATATAAACAGTTTTGTCTGGGGACAGAGATGTAGTTTTCGATTATATGGAAATCAGATAAATCATAGCATAACAATATATTGGAACAAAAGCATAATAAACAGCAGGATAGTTTTTACCTGTGAAATTTTATCTGTCTTATTAAATCAAGTTGTAAGTCATCTTTTTATATAAATGAATATATAAAAAATAAGATTCAAGGAAAAATTTCACTATAAAACAGATTCAGAAATATTTTATATTAATATCTTTAAAATATAAATTGCTCATAATTACCTCCCTTTAATAAATTATGCAAATTTGGTCTACCTTTGTGAAAATTTTATAATTATAGTCAGGTATATATTGATTGTGAGTAACTTACATAGTAGTTAATGTGACTCTATTTCACACGGTTCTGTGAAATATAGTACGGCAAATATATACCGGTACATACTATCCGCATAACACAGATAGATTTTCACTCCTCTGGAAAAAATCAACCTGTGAAATACCATGCCTGGAAAAAAATTACCGGGACAAATTATCCTCAGGATAAAATATCACAGAGGAAGAAATAAACCGTTACATATGTAGCTTAGGGAGATTCAATTGGTCCCAGTAAAAACACTTTACCCCTCAATTGATTGTGCATAGAATCTAGGTATCAGAAGACAGCCTTTTCATAACTGTGTTGAAGAAAAGATTAAAATTTTAAACATAACTCTCTCATGCTAAGTTTGTCATATTTAACTCTCAAGTCACTTCATTTAATCCTATTTAAAGTCAATGCTTTTAAACTTACACGAAAAGGTCTATGTAAATGATGCATTGATTGCATTTATGTAGTCTTAACAAAGTAATGTTTGTCAATCTTATAAGACATTACCTGAACTATCTTTCACTTAAGTATTTAATTAAACATAAAATAGTCACATCAATGAATTGTGACCCACCTCCTAATTGTTTTCTAGCTCATGAAATTGACATCATTACATACAAATTATTATTTTGATTGGGACATCAGATTTTTTATAGCCAGGTAAAAATGTCAGGTGAGAGGCAGGTGTTACAACATCAATACCTTTATATATTGATAGATTGTCAAGGTAAGCATACCATACATTGATTTTTGTAATTTTTTTTAGATAATTATCAACAAAGAAATATTTGGTGATTGAAATTAAATTAAAAAAATATTGTCTTGTTTGTTCAAAGACTATTTGACTATTGACTATTTCATACAAGATACACGTATAACCAGCTGTATCCAGTTTTTGAGTATCACCTAAAATTGTCATACTAATTCAAAAGAAATTCTAACAACATAATGCACAAAAATGTATCCCTTTACACTGGCTATTGATAGGTATTGACTGGTGCACAATCAGTTATTACTCGTATATGTATATAACATCACACAACAGGAATTAGTTGTCAGCTTATGGTGTTAAACAAATGCTATACATTCCTATCTTTAAGATTATTCCATTGCAGATTGCTTATTAGTTAAAAGTAATATCAATTGTACACTTTGGGTTACTGTTTCAACTTTGCTAAAGTCACTAGTAATCAGCTGGCCAAAATGACTACCAGTATGTTCATAGGACACTTAGAATGATTTTATATCTATTATGGTGTTTTAGTGTTATATATTCTATGATGTTAAAGTATGTTTCTTTCATTTTATGAAACATTTGAATAGTAAAAGAAATAATTTATTTTACAGAAGTCAAAATTGATTTTAAATTCACTTAAGCATATAGGATTTGGGTTTGTAGCACATCATTCTACGGGTCCTTTCAAAGGGGGTAAGTCAATGAAATTATTTAAAGTTTTAAACTTAGTTTGGTCCAAAATTAATTTCTTTTTCTGGATTGTGACAGGACACAATGTTTATTTATCAAAAGAAGAAAAGGAATAATTCACAATTAAATAGTTAACAGTCCAGAAGTAGGTAGTGTCCAATTATAGCTCCTGCTTTTTCAAATCATATAACAAATATTTCAGGTACCAAAAAAAATGTAAATTCAAACTCCCCCCCCCCCCCCCCCCACCCCCCCTGGAAAAATTATAAAGAAAAACCAAAAAGCCAAAGAACTTTTTTATATTTTATTATGTTTGCAAGTATCAATATATATGTTAAAAAAAACTTCATGGAGTTTCAGTCTTGTATATAAACCATAGAGCAATGAGGTCATATTCAGGTGGCAATTTATAATATTTAATTTCAGGTTAAGAACATTTTACGATAAATGTACAATGTATTATACTTGACAAATTCTTGATTTCATACATTAAAGAACAAATACCTTCTGGATATCATGATTTTATTGAAACATTTCATCAATTTATATTTTTCCTCTGGGCTGGTCGAAAGTGTAAAGTTTATGTTAGAAGACACAGATTTTAATAGTTTTTATTTGTCAAAAACATAGAAATAAGAGCGTATAAATCATAAACAAAATAAGGAATTAGAAGTAATGTAACCAACTGTATACCAACAGGATGCATGTTAACCTTTTAACTGGTACCTTCTATCATTAATTAGATATATACCTAGTTCAGGTGACAATCACTTTGATCTTAATGGTACAGTTAGTATTTTACCTTAACACTAGATTGAACTGACCTCATATTACATATAGTAAAACATCTATTAAATGTTGTAAATAACCTCACTTGATTAAATACTTGTGTTCGTTCGTTGTTTGTAAACATCTACACATTCTATCTTATTTAAATTATAAATTATATTACCATGAACATAAAAAATATAGATCGTACTTTGTTATCCAGAGGTATAAAAGTTTATGTGGCATACTACAAACAGATTTATATTTGATTTAGTAAAAAATCTCATTTTAATACTTTGAAAAAATAGTCCTCATAGGGATCATGTACTATCATCCTTTCATCTTGACCACACACATGACTTTCAATCTCATCCTGTATTTATATATTTTCATACTTTTATGTTATTAAAGTGTGATAAAGTATAAACAAATCAATTTCCTATATCATACATAGTCAGGACTAAGAAAATTTATTAACAAACAGATGAGTTCAGTAAATAAGGTTGTCACTGGAATGATGGTGGGACTATTTGGACTGGAACAGTACTAGAGGTAAATATGGTATGTTGCATAAGGGTAGAAGTTTGACTCAAAACAGGCCATCTATAGACCTTGTAAAGAGAAATTTTTGCTAGATGTTTTTCATAGGCGGATCCAGTGGAGCCTGCCCCCCCTTTTTGTGGTTAAAATTTGGTTGGTAATCTAGGGAATCACTGAAGCAGGCCCCCCTTAGGTCAGTCAGTCAGTCCCCCCCCCCCCTTTATGGTATGAGTTGAAAAAATGAGATTACTGTCTAATACAGCCCATATAGTGTGGGATTTAATAAAAGATCATCATTGTTGATCTAATTACCATCCATGTAACCTTATTTCTATAATCTACTTGTATTTTTATTTAATAAAAAAAAGTATTCATATTGGTACTGTTTGTAACCTTTTACATTATTTTTGAATCTATACACATTTTCTTTTCTGCTACTAGTAAACAGTATCCCTATAAACACCCCCGGTTCAGATTGTCAGGATTAATAATCTATTACATGTATGTATACAACAAAATTAGAACTTGATCTTTATCCGTTTGTTCACTAGATAAATGCCCCTTGCTTATCCATTATAGAAGATCCATAATGTAGCAGAACTTTCCAATTATACACCAATTACCAATCAAAATTAATAGATAAATGTATTAGTATGACTAACTACCAATACACATCTTTTGTAATGGCTTATTATGATTAACTCATGTGTTAAATGATGGAGATCATGCCTCACTTCTGGTAAGGATTCTTTTTAGATATTAGAAAGAAGAAAATGAAAAATGACTTGGGATGAGACATATTTACTAAATTATGATTAATAACTGTATGCACGAAGTGAAATAGACAATGTTTGGTGATGTACGCTTGACTTTCAATCTCTTGTATGGATTGGTTTTCTATTATGTCTTATTGAAATTTGTGATAAAAAAATCTTTCACTACCATATGAACTGGTTCTTTTCCTTAGAAGTTAGAGTGCATACCTTTACATTTAGAGAAGAAGAATTATTTAATGTTCCACTCCAAACTTTGTCTAGTTTTGTACCCCCACCCACCTACCCCAGATATTTTAAACAGTTATTTAAATTATACTGGATTGAGAGGGTATCACTGCATTGTTGCACTTATTTTGTATAAGAAACACTCTTGAGGGTGTTAACCAAATGGGGTGTATCATTTTAACATTTTAACACCCTGAAATAATGCATGGTTAATGGCTTTTAATGATTAAAAGAAGGGGGTATTTCAGCAAATTATCATGATTTCAAGGTAAAAATTGATAAATTCTGGATAACCAATTACATTTAATTGCATCATGCATGTTGTCAGTATGTTTATTCCACAATATATAGATAAGTATGATTGCTAATGAAACAACTCTCTACAAGACACCAAACGATAAAGAAGTTATTAAATATAGGTCACTGTACAGCCTTCAACAATGAGCAAGCCCATACCACATAGTCAGATATTAAAGGCTATATGTAAGTATGTTTATTCCACAATATACAGATAAGAAGATTTGGTATGATTGCCATTGAAACAACTTTCTACAAGACACCAAATGATATAGATGTTAATAACTATAGGTCACTGTATGGCCTTCAACAATGAGCTAAGTCCATATCCCATATTCAGCTATAAAAAGCTCAAGTTGGTATATTTGTTCAAAATTTCAAAGAAGATGCAGTATGATTGCCAATGAGATAACTCTCCACAAGAGACCTAGTGACACAGAAATTAACAACTATAGGTTTTGCACAACCTTCAACAATGAGTATGATTGCCAATTTGATAACTATCCACCAGAGACCAAATCATGTAGAAGTTTATTTATAATGGTAATTTTTTTTCCCTGAACCATGTCATCTCATTTTGAAAAATCATCTGTTACATTTATTGAATATAAACAGAAGAGTAATCATTTTTAGTAACATTACAATTGATTCTAGTGATTATTTGTTTAGCTGTCTATACTTTATGAACTGACGGAAGATTGAGATAAAAGTCTATTTTGGTCCATAACTCTATTAGGAAATAATATATTAAAACAGGAAATATTAAGTAGAGTGGGTCAGTACTTTTATATGATGGTACTTATATAAACTAATTACACAGTGGAATGAAAGGTATGTTTATGTATTAAATCAGGAACAAAAAATGAAATTACATTGTTATTTTTGACATTTATGGTAATATTTTATCCAAAAAAAATTGTTTACTTAAAAATCGTTTTAAATTATTTAAACAATATATACACTAATGGAGGTACAAAAAAGTCATGCTGCGCTACATTATGCTGTGTAAGTTTTATTTCCATGCTTGTTATTCCTCACCCAATAAGTCATTTTCTATTAAGTTTTGAAATAATTGTAAATATAGCTAAAATTTTATTTGATTGTTTTTAGTACCATAAGCTCTTTAAATAATAAACCATGTGATAGAATTTATTTCATTACATCTTTCAAGTTTACAGGGTTTTTTTATGTTGCTAAATTAGGAATGGTACATTTACTTTCAAATTATTTTATAGTCTTTTCATTAGATCAGCAGAAGAGAACATAATTACTAGATATATACAATTGCCATTTTAGTGTCTGTATATCTAAAAAAGCAGAAAATTTGTAAGATATGACCTTCCAAGGGTTATTAATTATGTAATTGATTTGTTCAGATGTGAAATTTTCTCATAAAGGGAGTTTTTTCTTCAAAGAAGACTAGACGTGTCACATATATCTCTTCATTAAGTTTATCGTATATATGTATATATCGTAAAAATGTTTACTGTTGTTTCTTCTTCTTCAGAAAATGAAAGTCATGATTAGGAATGGCCACCTTATGGCATGATAACTGGATTTGATTATGGATAGTACATTGTGGCTTGTTATAATACCAAGGAATTCTTACAATGACGTGAAAATGTTCTTTAGGAATTTACAAATTAAAACCTCGCAATAAGTGAAAATGGCAGTTAATGCAACCCAAAGTGACACAAGTTCATTAACTAGTACACAAACTGTGTTCCATGGAGATGTTATCAGTTCGACAGCCTCATTTTCATCTGAGATGTCATCATCACAGCATTCTTCAACAGAATTACTTTCAAGGTCATCAGCATTACTTTCAGGGTCGTCAGCGACACTACATAATGATGTCCCATCCACGACTATTCTACAAGATTCATTAGCATCAAGTCATAGTGCCTTCTCCACCGTTCATCATGCCATTTCACAATCAGTATCATCAACATCTCAACCACTATCAACCTCAGCCACACCACCTCTGAACTCTGTTGGAGGATCATATGAAACGTCAAACTACAAAATTTCCAGTCATTCATCAAGCCCAGTGAAATCAAATGGAATAGACTCAGTGCAATTGACATCAAACATTTCCCCGTCATCATCAGTTGTTAATCCTAGTTCTTCATATATCCCCCCACTCTTGCCAATAACCACTGCTGCCACTAATGGAAGTGTATCAGCCACTCCATGTAAGTATAACTAGAGGGATTGCTTTCATTCAAAATATCTGTTTTCCTCCTCGGCCACATTAAAGGGAGGTAGAAAGAGCTAAGATGGGTGGCTGTCAATCCTTCAAATTATACAACCTAGTTTTAAAACCCATCAAAGATTTTAGACTTTTGTGTGTCAGAAGTGCAGTCTCATCACTGAAACTTGAATCAAAAAAGTGAAAAGGCCAAATCAAGTTCAAAGTTTTAGAGAAATGAGTCCCAGAGTCCAAAAATTTTTAAAATGTGAAAGTTTGTTTTATTCCTGACAGTTATTGATTGATTTATTTTATAGTTCTATATGAAAAAATCTTCATTGAGTAAGGGCTTTCACCTTTGCTTTTCTGAACAGATGTTGATAAAATTTACATCAAAGGGTTATATCAACAACAATTAGATCAAGTAAGAAATTCAGTAGTTGGATTAAAATGTCATTTTGAAATGTATGATCATTATAATTTTTGACAGATTTTGATAAGAATCATATAAAAGACTTATTTTAGAAATGTCTCGATCAAGTTTGAAAACCAAATTCAATTGAATGTAAGCCCCTTTGAAATTCTAACTATTTGAAAAGTAGTAATGCCTCATTCTTAAGTTCTAAATAGATTTTAATAAAATTATTATGAAAAGTCTCAATCAATTGAATTGAAAATGGTTTGAGAGTTATCACAAATAGAAATAAAACTAATAAATGTGATAAATTATGTTGGAAGCACTCTTTTAAATTTTGGATTTTGCTATTCTTTAAAGGTAGATAAAAGAAGATGTGGTATGAGTGCCAATGAGATAGATCTCCATCCAAGTCACAATTTGTAAACGTAAACCATTTAAGGTAAAAGTACTGTCTTCAACACAGAGCCTTGGCTCACACCTAACAGCAAGCTATAAAGGGCCCCCAAAAAGTGTCCCTTTAGGTCAAGAAGCACCTAGCTAAAAACCATAACATAAAACATGAAAAAATATAATAGCAATACAGATATTGTATAATTCATACCCAGTCATGTTCAATGAACATTGTATTTATCAAAATTAAATATTGTCACTACATTCATTATTGGAGAAAAGTAACAAATTTCTTGTATTCATATGAAAATTACTGCAAAGTTTGTATTGAATGAAATTCTTATTATTTGCAGCATCTTTAACAGATAACTTGACATTAATCCTTGGAATGTCTTTATGTGGAGTGGGGTTACTGATTCTTTTAATCATAGTTTTGTTTGTCTGTTGTAAGAAAAGATCAAGCACAAAGGTAAATATTCAATTTGAATACAATTGTGTAGTATAATAAATGTATGTAGAAATGACACTTTGATAAGCCAAAATATGGTACAACTGTGCATTGAAATAATTATCAAGAGTAGAAATTTTGTAAGTTAAGGAGCCACCCATATATGGAATTTTTGTATATTCCATGCATTCTCAAAGAGTATTTAACATAAACCCTTTTATGTCGAATAGTTAATTAGTAAATAAATTGGTTTAGTTTGGGCACAAATTCTAGGTGTCAATTTGAAACAGAAAATGCATCAATTTTAACAGATTATGATAACCACAGCAGAAACTGCTGTATTCTAGATGTATTTGGTTCCTAAAACAGAAAAATTCCAACAAACTCGGACAAAGACAGTACATTTAACCTTTGAAATATACTATATTGATTGATTGATTGATTGATTGATTCTTGTTTGCCTAAATATATCCAGTGGCAAATATTTCATGCATGTTAAGGATTAAGGAAGAGAACAAATTAACAATAAATACATTATATAGCCCTACCCTTCTCCCCAACAAAAAATATTGGTTATATCTATATGATAACTATTTTGAGTCAAAAATAAAAGCATACTTCACATTGCTCTAAATCAAAGCCAGATGTTTAGTTTTAATTAATAGAATTATTTCAGACTTTGATTACAGATCAACAGACAATAAAAACACACTAGATAAACTTTGTTGCATAAAAGACATACTGTACATAAGATATTATGATTTGATTATCATTCAAGTATAACATTTACTCTATGTATTTAAGAAATCTTAGAGGGACTATCAGGAAGGGAGATAACTATCTTACATACATGTACTTGTTAGTTTTAAATGAATACATTTTTTTAGCAACACACAGTAGAAACAGTACAGATAGGAGACCTTTGGGCTAGTAACAGAGGAGATATATCTTATGCACCAACATTTGACTCAGTTCTTGATACAGTATCAGAATCACCAAAGGTTCAGAACAAAACCAGTAAAGGTATTACCCTAAATGTTTACATTTGTTTGAAATTTCCAGTATTAGGCATATGTTTAAATATGGTTGACCAAAGCCTGTGGATATTTGCTTTCATGAATATCAATGAATATAGATAATATGATTAAAAAAAGTATGAATATTTCATTTGATCTTTTATAATTTGAGAGAAAAGGGAAGTAATATTTTGTTTTTTAAATCAACAAAGTACATACATGAACAATCATTCTTTGAAATCCATGTTTTTTTAAATGGAACTAAAAACAAAGTCATTTATGAATCCAATAATTATTTTCACTGATGGTTGAATGTCAGTACTGTAAAAAAAAGAAAATTAGGGACACAATATACACAAAAAAGTAATTTTATCTATTTAGGAGTTATATTACAGTATTGATCAGTATAATTGTCCTTTTTTTGTACTTGTTACTCTTAAACAATTAATTGAGAGCACAACATTTTTGAGTTATTTTTACTTCAGGTTGGTCTGGAAAAAAGAAATATAGAATAGGTATAAAAATATGTTGTTGTTGAATTTGTTTTTTAGCTCACCTGGCCTAAAAGGCCATGTGAGCTTTTCTCATCACTTGGCGTCCGTCGTCGTCGTCGTTAACAATTTTTCAAACATCTTCTCCTCTGAAACTACTGAATGGATTTGAATGAAACTTAAAATGATTGTTCCTTAGATTATCCTGCACAAAGTGTGTGCTTCGATTTTTGATCCGTCAAAAAACATGGCCGCCGTTACTTAAAATAGAACATAGGGGTCAAATGCAGTTTTTGGCTTATATCTCAAAAACGGAAGCATTTAGAGCAAATCTGACAGGGGTAAAAATGTTCATTAGGTCAAGATCTATCAGCCCAGAAATTTTCAGATGAATCAAACAAACCATTGTTGGGTTGCTGCCACTTAATTGGTAATTTTAAGGAAGTTTTGCAGTTTTTGGTCATTATCTTGAATATTATTATAGATGAAGATAAACTGTAAACAGCAAAAATGATCAGCAAAGTAAGATCTACAAATAGGTTAATATGACCAAAATTGTCAATTGACCCCTTAAGGGGTAAATGTCCTTTAATGACAATTTTTCACAATTTGTTCATCATATTTGCTAACTTTAAAAAATCTTCTCCTCTGAAACTACTGAATGGATTTGGATGAAACTTAGCATGATAGTTCCTTAGATTATCCTGCACAAAGTGTGTGCTTCGATTTTTGATCCGTCAAAAAACATGGCCGCCCTTACTTTAAATAGAACATAGGGGTCAAATGCAGTTTTTGGCTTATATCTCAAAAACGAAAGCATTTAGAGCAAATCTGACATGGGGGTAAAAATGTTCATTAGGTCAAGATCTATCAGCCCTGAAATTTTCAGACGAATCAAACAAACCATTGTTGGGTTGCTGCCACTTAATTGGTAATTTTAAGGAAATTTTGCAGTTTTTGGTCATTATCTTGAATATCATTATAGATAAAGATAAACTGTAAACAGCAAAAATGATCAGCAAAGTAAGATCTACAAATAGGTTAATATGACCAAAATTGTCAATTGACCCCTTAAGGGGTTATTGTCCTTTAATGACAATTTTTTCACGATTTGTTCATCATATTTGCTAACTTTAAAAAATCTTCTCCTCTAAAACTACTCAACCAAATTCAACCAAACTTCAACTGAATGATCAGTAGGGTGTATAAAATAAAGTTTGTGTTTTATTTTCTATTTTGGTCTATTTTTTTAATACTTTATGCATTAGGTCAACTATATTTGGTGTATGAAAATATTTTATGATCTATATGTCGGTTACGCAGGTTTTATTTGAACTTGACCTCATTTTCACAGTCCATTGCTAAGTTTTAAGTGTTTGTGTTTTGGTCTCATTTTCTTTATTTATAAACAGTAAGTCATATATATTTGTAATATTGAAGAATTGTTAGCTGTACATGTTTGCCTGGCATGGTTCAATATGTTCAATAAGGCATTGTTTACCAGGTGAGCGATTCAGGCTCTTGAGAGCCTCTTGTTTATTTCAGATGCTATTTATTCTGCTTTAATTTTTAGTGTCACATTTATTTATTTTATTTGCATTAATTATTATAACTTTTATTATTTTCTATCAGTCAAATTGACATGTTATTCAGGTCAATCGTATTAAATATACATCTCATTATTTACACCCATCAAAGTGACGGGTCTTAAAAAAACATTGTTTATAGGATTAGATATGATGGAAATATTGAGGAAACATTACAAATATTGGTGAAATTGATAAACATGTCATATAATGTACAGTTGAACCTGCTAAAAAGGTCATTTAAGGAAAAACCTGTCTTCTAGGGTCATTGTCTTTCTTTCTATGTAATAATTATATTTAAGTATTTTGAACTTATATTTGAAGGTGATTTTTCTGTGCTCCTGAGGGGACCACAGGTTTCACTTTAGGGATAAAAAAGAAATTACATTTCACTTCTATTTGATTTGTTGAAAATTCTTTTCACCATAAAGTTTTCATAAATTCCTATACTTAGAGCAAAGCTCGGAGCCAAGTCTTGTTGAAACCTAATTGTAATGAACAAATTATGTTATTGGCACTTACATAACAAATACTTGTGTAATTAATCTCTTAAGGAGGGTTTATCATACTTTAATAATATTTTTGGTACATTTTCAATGGAAAAAACTGATATTCTAATTCGCAAGAAAAATTCTTAATAATGCATTGAAGGTTTTAGTTGCTAAATGAGGATAGAAACCTGTCATTTTAGGTTTTATTTGTTTTTTACAGTGACTTTGCCGGCCTGTAGCCAGGAATTTTCAAGGGGGGTGGGGGGGGGGGGGGTGGGGGGGTGTATTTGGACTCACGAACTCGACTTTAACAGTCACAATTCGAACAGAACATTGATTTTAACAGTGCTTATTTGTTTTCAAGGGGGGGGGGGGGTTCAGACAAACCCCCCTGGCTATGGGTATGCTTTGTAACAAGTAGCTCATTAATGCATTCAGTTATTTCCACTGTTGGGTTGATGTCTTATTGATATATACTCCACATCTCATTTTAATCATCTGCATTGTTAAATATATATTTTTACTTCAGCAAACTTTTTTGAGTATAATGTATTATATAATAAACTTTTTAAATTCTTAATACTCTTAATTCTTTTGTCATTTTCATTCTGATATTAAAATAGCAGTTGGTAAATTTATATACACACCCAGATAAAATAAGCACTACCAGAGACTTAGTGAAGACACAGTATGCCAAATAATTTTAGAAAACTTGCCAGAATCTATCTTTGAAATAAACGACATGGTGGTATTAACATTATTGAAATCATTCCATTTTATGTCTGGGAAAGTAAAATCTGATCTGATTTGATAAACTAAAGTGCTTTTGTTGTTTGTGGAATTTCCTTTCACCATGTTCATTATCAAGGGAAATCATACATCTTATTTTTATCTTTTATTTAAATCAGAATTATTCATCTGATTTACTAAGACAGATTTACATACTGTATCATAGAGAAAATAGATTTATAGCACATCTCCTTATCAAAAATATTTAAGTACAAATTTATTTAATTTTGCATAGTATACAAGTCAATAAAGTGTTTTTTTTTCATGCAGAAGAACACACACAAATACTGAAGCTCAAGATGAACAAAACAATAATTTTAACTCTAACAGGAAGTAATATTGTAATGAAGCATTTTTTGTGTCTTTGATTTTTGATAAAATGGGAGAAAACATGGTAAAGGTACTAAAAAATCAGAAGTGGAAGACAATTACTATGGCCAAAAGCAAAATGATATAAAGACAAACATCAGTTTATAAAAGATTACACAGAATTCCAAATACTGAAAAACAAAAATTAGGGATGTATGGAGGTCCACCATATTTACCATAATTTAACATTGAGAAGAACTCTAAAGCTTTTCTCCAACAACTACATATTTTAAAAGTCAGAGTATTTAAGTCTTATTTGACATTTTGTAAAGCAGTCACTAGAATCCAAAAATAGACCAATCGTAACCAGTTTATGAATACAATATATTTTTAGTTCATTATTAGTTTTGGTGTATTTGTACAACTTTGGTGTTTGCTTAGTTATATTAGGTATAATATGAAATAACATGATTAACCGGGCTCCTGCCATATTTTTTATGTACCTGTCCCAATACTAAAGGTTGTGATTAAAGTAGCCATTGGTTGCTATTTGTTACTTTTGTTTCTCAATTAAATTTTTGTCATAAATCAGGCCATTGATTTTCTTTTTTTATTCGATTTTACCTTTTGCCATATCTGGGTCTGTTATAGCTTCATATTAGATATGTCTTTTGCTTCTTCGTATAAAGGATGTATAACGAACTATAGTTGATTACATTTTCATCATTTCTGTCTCTGGTGGATAGTTCTTTTTTAGTAATAATCAAGCAATATGTAAAACTATGATTTTATTTTTAGAAAAACAAAGATGATTTTTCATTACAGATTATAGGAACTGATATATAAATGAAAATTTCAACTTTATATATCCAACTGTCCATATATATATCAAAACTCATCTATACCAACTGCCAAGACTATTTCTCTCTTTTTTATCAGTGTCAGGCATGGGCTTTGCTCATTGTTGAAGGCCGTATGGTAACCTATAGTTGTTAATTTTTGTGTCGTTTGGTCTCTTGTGGAGAGTTGTCTCATTGGCAGTTATACCATATCTTCTTTTTTAAATGCTCTCTTTTCCTAGTTCTAAGTCTGGAGTTGCTGGTACTTCTATCACATGACATTCACTGGTGTAATTCCTCTTCCTGCTAATGTTTATAATCTGTCCAAATTGAAACCTTAGGGAATATGTGCAAGGGAATATTTAAACTAATGATTTACTTCCTAAGGAAAGAGTTCACCATTGGAATCATTCTCTCTACCCCTCTGATTCAGGTTTAGATAGTATCTTTGGTATAACAATAACAGACCCCCATGACTCACTGATCTGAAAGCACCTGTATTACTAGATCATCATTACAAATTTAATAGCAGAAAATTTTCAGGAAAGCAATGTTCATATGTCAGCTTTGAGAATATTGGGTTTTATGTTAAATTAATGAAAACCAGTTATCTTTGAACAATTTACTGCCTGCTAATTGTAAGAAAGTATGTTACCAAGAAATATTTACAATTTATCATCTTTACATGTGTTTAGCAAGATTATGATTTGATTGAACATAAGGCTGTTCTTCATACTATGTGATCATAGCTGACTCAAGTAATTGTCAAATATTCTTCTTCAATTTATTGTAAACAGTTGCTACGGATAATGGCACTAATCAAATCTTTTAACATACTTTTTAATCATTTAATCTGCTGATGACAAGGGTTAAGAATTAAGCAGTGGAAATTCTTGTAACATATATATATGTTTCACATTAAAAAAAGGGGCAGGTTTAAGTCAAATTTTCATCAAGTTTAAATTTGTTATTCTTCTTACATGTAACTCTAAGATTACTTTCTGACAAAAGATAAGAATTTTTAATTGATAATTGAACGATGCTGGTTATCTTTAATGTGTAAGTAAATGTTGATTTCATTTGTGTATTATTGATTAGGAGGTATGCTTACACTTTATAAACAAAGTTCTCTCACAAGTGTAATTTCATGTTTTCCATGTTTTTGATTTGATCACTAGAAACACTTGGCAACTTTTAACAAAGGGTATTGCAAAACACATATTGTGATGCCTTTGATGTAATACAAGAAGTTTTTTCAGAGTATTTTTTGTAATCTGATCTCAATCCCCGATGAAATCTACGTACTGGTACTTCTTAAAGTATTACATCTCAAGGAAGTTCTTTTTTCCAGATATACGGTGATAATTATATACATTTTACATCTAAAAAAAATTGATTCCCAGAGCTTTTTGTCTTGCAGCTTTTTACATTTGACGAAACATTTGGTTTTATTAAGCTGCTTTTATGACTTTTGTTTCAAACCATTATTTTCTGTTCATTTTTAGCAATATTTAAAAACTTGTTAATGCCTTAGGTGTGACAATATATTATACTAATTATTTTCTTTAATGTGTGATTTCCATGACCCAGGGCCTGATACCATAGATAGATAATTAGTACACAATATATTGTAACTGTTGTCCATATAGATAGATAATTAGTACACAATATATTGTAACTGTTGTCCATAATGACTTATATCACTGATTTAATTTTTTAACTTGCAGGTGAACTTCTTTTTAATTTTTGTTCCAGATTCTTTGGTCTGTTATAAGGTTTTACAAAAAGTTTTCCAATTCTAATTCCCAGTAGATATTTTGAATTTTACAGTTTAAGGGTAAAGGTCACTGGACCATATGCCATATGCTTCTTATGTTTGATTGTTTGATACGAAATGAACTGAGGGCATTGACATTGAATGAGCTACATTGAACTACTGGTAGTGAACTATTTTCTGAAAACAACAAAACATAAAGAAGAAGGTCTTTAATAGGCATTGCAACTTAAAAAATCAAAAAATGTTCATTCTTTTCCAACTATAATAAATTAGTTGATGTAAAAATAATGGCACATGTATTTATTCTTTATAGAGAATACAAAATAATTGTCAATCCAATAGTCATCACAGTTTCTAAAATTTGATTTCAGATGTACTATACCATGTACTGTACCCATACACAGCCCAGGAAGACAGCCAACTTAATCTTGACCTTGGTGATGTTGTGACCTTAATAGAGAAGAGAGGAAATGGGTGGTGGAAGGGCAGGATAAAGGATAAAGAAGGCTGGTTCCCTGGAAGCTATGTGGAGGAAACTGATATAGGCAAAGGTTAGGTGTCTAGGGTTGTTAAGTCTCACTTTCAACATAAGTCTCCAAAAGCAAGACAAAGGGAAGCAATCCAACAGTTTCAGTGATATAACAATAAAAAAATGTTATGTTTTCCTACTAAAATAATTGTCTTATGCATAGCAGCAGATATGAATTAATGATCTCTGGTCACAGTTTACATCTGTCATTCATAAAACAAATCATCTAGGAAAACCATTTACCTTTGAACCAAATGATTATAGGGAAGATATTAGTGTACTAAGTCATTAACAGATAGTTATAGGGAAGATATTAGTGTACTAAGTCATTACCAGTAAGTTCAGTGTTGATTATCACTCATGGCATACTGTGGAGAGTAATCCAGATATTCAATTATTGTTATAGTAATAATTTGATATTGATAGAGGGCAGCACAGACCATAATCTTAAGTGGCTTGGTAATTGAATTGAATATAACACTTGAATTTAATACTATATATTACCTATTAACCTCTAAATAGGAAAAGTCAGCAGTAAACAACCGTAAAAACGAGACGTGATGATAAGATGAGAATTATTGTAATAAAAAATTCCCTTGATTTTTTTGGTTAATTTACACAAAATTTCATTGTTAGTACATGTGAAACAACATCATCTTCTTTTGTAAAGTAAATAATTGTGGTTAAAATTTCTGTGGGTCAAGCAAGACATGGTAGCTGCAACCCAAAAAAGGGACAGAAGTGTAGACCAACTCTATAAGAGCAGCTTAAAGGATTTTATATCTTGAATCTTACTTTATTTTCCCTGAAAAAACTCTCCCTGATGACAGTATACTTTTTGTCATTCAAGAATAATTAAAAAATATAAATGAATGGGGTGTACTCAATCCAGCTTATTGTCTGTATTTATTATTATAATGGTGAAGGCATGTTTATATTTACAGTGTACACATCTAACCTCCATTTACCTAATGGACACTCTCCTGTCAGTTCCTTCCTAAAGAACCAGGATCTAACACCAAAGCTAGCCAAATCTTCCCTGAACAGAAACAGTGCACCAGTCTTCTCATACGATAAAAAGGTAACATAGATGGAACTTTTATGATCTAATATTTTTTTGGCCCACCTGGCCAGAAGTGCTATGTACTGTGGATTTATTATTATTTGTTGGATACAAATTTCTGTGGATTTTGTGGGTACAGGTGAATCACAAAATTAAATGTCAAACGAATGACAAATTTTCTGTAGGTTTGTATGCAGGTTTTGGTAGAACCACAAAATTAGATATATATCACCAAACATGCAAGTTTTCCTTAATCCACAAAAATTGGTACCCAAGCAATTAAATGAATTCACAGTAAGTTATTGTCATTCTTCTGACAACCCATGGCTGTACATTTTTATTTAAAAAACTTTTTCCGGGGAAACAAAGTTTGTCTGTTATATCTACATCATCTTACACTGCCATCATGGCTAAAAATAGAATAAAGGAGTCTTAGCTGCAGTTTTTGGCTTATATATTGGAAACACTAGCAATAAAAAAAAATACTGGTTAAAAATGGAATTGATGCTCCTGCAATGTTGATTTTAACTTTTTGTGGCTGAATTAATATCACAGAAAGTCTTATATTTTTTTATATTTTAGGCTTTAGGGAAGGAAGTATCTATACCAAAGGTACCGACACCTACATCATCGCCATTTCAAAGTCCGCCAGCAAGTAAACCTACCTCACCAAGTCATATTCCTCATAGTTTTGGCAAGGTCATCACAGAAAATGTAGGTAAGTCAACTAGTCAACCTACCTCACCAAGTCATATTCCTCATAGTTTAGGCAAGGTCATTACAGAAAACGTAGGTAAGTCAACTAGTCAACCTACCTCACCAAGTCATATTCTTCATAGTAATGGCAAGGTCATCACAGAAAATGTAGGTAAGTCAACTAATATACCTACCTCACCAAGTCATATTTCTCATAGTTTTGGCAAGGTCATCTCAGAAAATGTGGGTATGTCAACTAGCAAACCTACCTCACCAAGTCATATTCCTCGTAGTTTTGGCAAGATCATCACAGAAAATGTAGGTAAGTCAACTAGTCAACCGTCCTCACCAAGTCATATTCCTCCTGGTCATGGCAAGGTCATCACAGAAATGCAGGTAAGTCAACTAGTCAACCTACCTCACCAAGTCATACTTCTCATAGTTTTGGCAAGGTCATCAAGAATGTATGTAAGTCAACTAGTCAACTTCATATTTCTCATAGTTTTGGCAAGGTCATTTCAGAAAGTGTAGGTAAGTCAAAAGCAAACCTACCTCACCCATTCATATTCATCATAGTTACGACAAGGTCATTACAGAAAATGTAGGTAAGTCAACTAGTCAATCTACCTCACCAAGTCATATTCCTCATAGTCTTGGCAAGGTTATTACAGAAAATGTAGGTAAGTCAACTAGTCAACCTACCTCACCAAGTCATATTCCTCATAGTTTAGGCAAGGTAATTACAGAAAACGTAGGTAAGTCAACTAGTCAACCTACCTCACCAAGTCATATTCCTCATAGTTTAGGCAAGGTCATCACAGAAAATGTAGGTAAGTCAACTAGTCAACCTACCTCACCAAGTGATATTCCTCATAGTCATTGCAAGGTCATCACAGAAAATGTAGGTAAGTCAACTAGTCAACCTACCTCACCAAGTCATATTCCTCATAGTTTAGGCAAGGTCATCACAGAAAATGTAGGTAAGTCAACTAGTCAATCTACCTCACCAAGTCATATTCCTCATAGTCTTGGCAAGGTAATTACAGAAAATGTAGGTAAGTCAACTAGTCAAACTTCCTCACGAAGTCATATTACTCATATATATGGCAAGGTCATTACATAAAATGAAGGTCAGTCAACCAGTAACCCTACCTCATCAAGTCATAATTCTTAAGGTTAAAGAAAATGAAGGTAAGTCAACTAGTCAATATACCTTATTAATCATATTCCTGAAAGTCACAGAATAGGTAGATAAATCAACTACTAAATTTACTATACCAAGTCATTTCCAATTAGTCATTGCCAGGTCATTACAGAAAACATAGGTAAGTCAACAAGTGACTGTATCTTATAGTGCGGTAACTGGAGGCAGATTTTTTGGAATTTAATCTCCCCAATGAACACACACCTACATAATATATCATTGGAAAGAGGAAATCGTGTACTATAATAATATGCCTGTCGTCAGGACTTGATATGGTCACATTTTTTTTAATTTGAGGTCAAAGGTCATATGTAAAAATCTGTAAAAGATTGGGAGGGTTTCAATTTTGACATTTTTTTCTATTTCTAAACTCTACCTATATACAAATGATACTGTTTTAGCTTTAGTTAATGTTTGTTTTTATACATAAACCTTAATCATTGAGATTTTTTTGTCAAAACAAATCCTAAAACTACGTCATAAACAAAACTTCAGAAATCAAGTTTTCAACCTATAAAATGTTTAGAGCACCTTAACCATATGAAAAATATCAATTTCAGGTAAAAATCAAGTGTCATGCAGGACAATACTTTAAAATTATTTTTTAAACTATCATAGTGGGTGAGTCATCAAACCAAAGCCATAGAACACTACAGTCAACTATGACCTCAAATTGATTTGCGGATACTTCAGTTTTTTTATAGACTACTCGTTGCTTTTGGTTTTTTTTTCACAATTATTACTGCTACCATAGTATTATCTTTTGTTGTGTATTTAACTCTGGTTAATATCTATTACATTATAGGTTTTGTAACTATATCCCCCCTTTTATCCCTTCCAATGTACCCCAAACTTCAAAAGTATTCCATATAAAAAAAGAAGATGTGATACGATTGCAAATGAGAAAACTCTCCAAATGAGACCAAATGAGACATGAAACAATTATAGGTCCCGTACGGGCTTCAACAATGAGTAAAATTCATACTGCATAGTCTTCAAATCCCAAAATGAATAATGTAAAACAAACAAAAAATCTAACGACCTGATTAATGTACAAAATAAATAAGAAAGAAATAGATATAGTATATAGAAACAAACGACAAACACTGCATTACCGTCTCGTGACTTGGAACAGACACATACAGATATTGTCTAGGTTTAACTTTTTTAAGGGCACGCCTACACTCCCCTAACCTCGGGAATGGAACCGTGTTTACCAGTGCAACAAGCTTTATACCAAATCAACCGTTATCTCCATCATCTTCATTTTCATCAACTGTCACAAGACATGTTTTAATATTTCTACACATTTCACTCATGGCCACAGGTCTGCACATGAAAGGTTCTGCTCAAAGCAAACACGTTATTTTGAGTTTTTCTTTACAAGTACAGACAAGGTATTGTAGGAAGTCCGAAGACATTTGTTCCTAAAAAATACCAGCTTCAAACCATCCCTAACAATTCATCCAAGATTTTAAAACAGATCTAAAATGGGGGTTAAGAAGGTCCATATGCTTGTCTGCCAAGATGCTGGGGAAACATTATACGAGACGTACACACTATCTTGAATTCGCTCAATTTCATGGTTGGCAACACATTAGATAGCGTCGCACTTTACTTTAAGTAGCATAAAATCCATTGGCATATTCAATGTTTTAACAAGGTGTGTTTGAACCAAACTCATGGTACATTTGTAAACCAATCCTAAATGAAAAGCAGTAAAACAAAAACGATTGCCTCAACAATTGCTTAGCATTTCAAAAATTTCTCAGGTGCATTTCCTAAGAATAGTCTTGGATGTATGCATTTTCATTGAGTAACAATAGAATGAATTGCAATAAATACGAAGGCATTTGGCTGAATTAAGAAGGAAGATACAATTCATCCGAAGTTGGATAGTCTTCTTTAGAGTTTCGATGTCTTTTCTAAGTAAACTTGCAGCGGAATGAAATATCTGTCCGTTATTTGTGTCTATTACAGTTGACATTGAGATTTTGAGGTCAGTTTTCAATTGACTATAAGCTTATATGGCATCTTAAATAGTAATTTTGCTACTAAATATTATGTTATATTTGCCTTGAACTTGTTGAAGTTGTTTGACAACTGAATTTCTATAAAATAAATTAGTTTAGACTGCGTTTTACATGTTGAATATTTTAAATTAGAATCAGCCGGGAGAAATGATCTATATTTATCGAGTAACGATGTCATGAGGAATGACCATTAAATCGTTGTCAATAGCCAAAATAAAATTGCTAAAAGCAGTATCGTGTTTTGAGATATCTGCTTCCACGGATTTTTTTTTTTTTTTTTACGTTTTTTGCAAATAATTTGTAATGCAACCAAAATGACAGAGTGATTGAAGTTTAAAAGAGATGGACGGGAAACTATTTCAACTTTAACTTTATCTGACACGGATAAAACATTTTTAATACGCTCATCTGATTCAAACTTCAGTAATTTTTTATCTTTCTAAAATGTTTTGTTGCAACAAAATATACAAGCGCTCCAGTTTAACGACTGCATTCTAGAACGTGTACAAATACCCGAAACTGAGGGACAACCGTGAGTCAGAAAATTGTATGTCGTCATTAAATATTAGACCAGAAGCTTCCTCGTTCTAAAAGGGGAAACAAATATGTTTACTTGTGTAAGTTTTGTAGCATGAACGATGATAAACTGCCTGCACGGAGTTCTTCAAAATAACAGCTATTGCATGAAACAGCTTGATGTTCACCTCATCCAATATTTTATGCAATTCAGATACAAAAATCGACTTCCCTAAACTGGTAAATTGACTCAAAATTTCAATCAAGTTTTTTTTGGGGTATATTATGCACTGCATAAAATGTAACGACTTTTGACTTTTCTTTGAACTTAATGGAGCAAGTTGCAAAGGACTTGACATATCACGGAATATTTACTGAAACTATCCGTCAATTATTTTGATTTTACAATAAAACTTTTCTGACAAAGTATATTTGATGTTTTATAACGAAAAAACATAGAATATAAACATATACAAACAAAGTATGTGGCATATATCAGTGCACTTTAATTGAAAATATGTGTATAATAGCGAAAAAGGTAGTAATTTCATATATCATTTGAGATCAAATTATTGACTAATACACAAAATGTGACGGAAGGCAAGTGACTGAGTTCCGTGTTGAAATTGAAGATATTTACTCCATTCTTTTTCCATTGATTTCTAAAGTTTTTTTTCATATTTTGGTTTCGAAATTTTTATCACTAATTAGTTTTATTAGGCAGTTAAGCTGCCTTATGCGAGCGCCCTGGATTTGTGTGCTACCCAATAAATGCTGAAATACGTGCCATTGTTATCATCTAGCTGGCTACTATATTATTTATAACTTATTGGACAGTTTTTTCATACTTTTCATTCTGGATTACAAAAAATATGACCAGAAAAACCTTAAATGATCGTCGATTTTCCCAAAAGTTTTGAAGTTGCACATAGGAAGTAGAGCACATTAGGAATCCTTATGTAGTTTATTATCCCCTGAGCTTTTGGCTAAGATGTCAAAGAACAAATGTATGAAATATTTAATCGCCGAAAATCTCTAAAGACAAGTAGTTAAGATTTCCCAAATTACAAAAGTCGTAGGAATATTGTTTGTCGTCAATACGTAGTCAACTACGTATATATACGTCAGTAGTCTATTAATATAAGTTCAACTGATCACCCTGTTGGCGGCAATTTTGAAATAGAAGACGAAATTTTCGTATCTTTTCAATTTCAATTTGGACGCAAGGTTTCAAATAAGCGGTGGTCCAAGGTCTGCGACCTTCCACTTTTGCAGTCGGACTTTCTACTTGGTTACTAGCTACGCCCGACGGACCTTGAAAGAAAATAAAAAAAATAACTTTGCAAACATTTTTACCGAAGTTTCCTAATAAACGATCTCAAACTTATTTTCATCATTACCGTTCATGACAGCGATGTTCAATTTGTTCAACCGCTAGCTTTATACAGAAAATCGCCGATAAATAATGTGTAAATCCGAGTAAAATCGTATCTCACTATCTGTCAAAAACAACATTGAAAACAAAATGGCTGCCGCGAGATTACAATATCGGATCCGATTCCGGAAGCGGATAAGGGTAATCCCGGGTTTTGGCTATCAACTACAATAATCCAGACAGGTGACAAAATACATATATGCCTGGTAAATAAATATAAACACTAGAATTTAAAACCAAAAGATATATGATAACTTATAAGTGATTACTTTAAATTAAAAAAAAGTCCCTGACTTATATATGTAAAAGAAAGAAAAAGCAGAAAATATTTTGTACACCAATTTTAATGTCAAAATCCAATACAATGTGACAGCTGGGAACATTTTATCTAACAATATATATGTTCCTGGTAACAGTATAATTTTTTTTTATCAGTTATAAATGTTGGTAATGAATGTTAAATGCTTTTCAAGTTAAACATATTACTGCAATTTCAAGGGGTTCTTCTCAATTTTGATAGGTCAGTTAAAATAGCTGGAAGTTTCTTATATAAAAAAAAAAAGATGTGGTATGATTGCCAATGAGACAACTATCCACAAGAGACCAACATGACCAAAACTTGGTAATGATCAAGATCCCCACCCCTAAACCATATATATTCATGTATGGGACAATATAACAAATCATATGAAATATAGGTGGAGTTCCTTGGGGCACTCTGACTACCCCTTTCTGTTTGAGAATTTATAACGGTCGAGATCCACAATCTTAAACAATATATATTTATGTATGGGACAATATAAAAAATCAAATGAATTATAAGGGGGTCCCTATGGTCACTGTACACCCTCCTGTTTGAGAACTTGGAAAAATTCGAGATCATCACCCCTTACCATATAAATGATATATACTCATGTATAAGACTATATAACAAATCAAATGAAATATAGGGGAAGTCCATGTGGTCACCCTACCCCTCATGTTTAAGAACTTTGAAACAGTTGGGATCCCCAACTCTAAATTAAATGAAATATAGGGGGAGTCCCTGCAGTCACCTGATTGAGAAATTGGAAACAGTCGAGATCCCCACCTTTAAATTAAACCATATATATTCATGTATGAGAACTAATCAAATGAAATATAGGGAGAGTCCTTAGGGTCACCCTACCCACTCCTGTTTGATAACTTAGAAACAGATGAGATCCCCACCCTTCAACCATACATATTCATGTATTGGACAATATAACAAATCAAATGAAATATAGGGGAAGTCACTGGGGTCCCCCACCCCTCCTGTTTGAAAACTTGATAACGGTCGAGATCCCCACCCATAAACCATATATATTCATATATGGGACAATATAAAAAATCAAATGAAAAATAGAGGTAGTCCCTAGGGTCACCCCACACCCTCTTGTGTGTGTTTTGAGAACTTGTAAAAGATTGAGATACCTAAACCATATTCATTCCTGTTTGTCATTTCAAAAAAGATTGAATGACATACAAGGTCAATCTCATAGGCGACACATATGCATATCACTTTCCTAGACCCTAACACTTGTCATTTTATTCCAAACTGAGACATCATGGACTTGGGGTGAAGGTGGGAGTCATTTACATTTACTATGGACAGGTCAGTCAGACCTCACCATTGATCCCTGTAGTAGTAAACATTTGTCTGATTTGTGTCTCATAACTTTTGTACTGTACAACACAAACTCAGTTTTCTTTCCAGGGAAGCAAGTCCATTCATACTTTTACAAGCTCGTACTAAAGTCAACTTGAACGACTAACAATCAACTAATACGAACAATTACGATCAACTAGAAGAACTGCAATCATTGCAAATTTGTACCACTGCTGACTCATGAAAGACTCATAACCATTCATGGTCATGTGCGTTGCTATTGAAAACCTTGATAAAATATGAATTATTTGCCTTAATGATTATTTCATTAAATGAACATAAATGTACAATTATATATGAATGTTTAATGTTTGATCTTTTAAATCTTTAAAAAAAAATTGAATCAACATTGCCACAGTTTTCATAATTAACCGGATTTTTGTGACAAAAATGTCGGTTATTGATTTGGGGATGTACGGCGGGCGTTCGGGCGGCACCAAATGTTGTCCGTGCATTTTCTCATGAACCGTGCATCCAAAGCTTTTAAAATTTTAATATGTTGTTACTGATGACAAAATGGAGGTCAAGTTCAAGAATGACGATTTTGACTTTTACCGTTAAGGAGTTATGGTTCTTGAAAGATTGAAAAATGGCGTTTCCAGTCGGGTCCGTGCATTTACGCATGAACTGTTTAACCAAAGCTTCCCAAATTTTAATATGTTGTTACTGATAAAAAAATGGAGGTCAAGTTCAAGAATGACGATTTTGACTTTTACCGTTCAGGAGTTATGGTTCTTGAAAGATTAAAAAATGGCGTTTCCAGTCGTGTCCGTGCATTTACGCATGAACTGTTCAATCAAAGCTTCTCAAATTTTAATATGTTGTTACTGATGACAAAATGGAGGTCAAGTTCAAGAATGACGATTTTGACTTTCACCGTTCAGGAGTTATGGTTCTTGAAAGATTGAAAAATGGCGTTTCCAGTCGTGTCCCTGCATTTACTCATGATCGATCTGTTCAACCAAAGCTTTTCAAATTTTAATATGTTGTTACTGATGACAAAATGGAGGTCAAGTTCAATAATGTTGATTTTGACTTTTACCGTTCAGGAGTTATGGTTCTTGAAAGATAAAAAAATGGCATTTCCATTCATGTTGTTGCATTTACTCATGAATCATTCAACCTAAGCTCTTTCAAATTTTAATATGTTGATACTGATGATAAAATGCAGGTCAAATTTGATATTGATGATTTTCACTTTCACCGTTCATCAGTTATGGTTCTTGTGATATTGCCAGGAGACAAATAAATGTTAATAAATCCGGTTTGCTGTCGTTGTGACAGCCTCTTGTTATGTTTGCCTTGGTTTTTGGTTAACTGCCTACAGTGCTTACAGCGCTTTGATTAAATATTATATGCTTAAAATATTATGGGATAATTTGTATTACTACTATGAAGAGGAAACTAAAGTTTGAGTCTGAATTTGCAATTCAAATTACCTCAATTTTAAATAGTCTAAACTTCGCAAATTTTATAGATTAGAAGAAATTTAAATACCGAATGGAATATTGTGACATATAAAAATAGCTCCAGAAAAACTATTTCAATTAAATGTAAGCAAACATACACTTTTTTTCATTTTGAAAAAGGGGGGTTAAAACTCTCCAATATACTACCAGTCATTAAAACGACTTTTTTGAAAAAAGTGACCGTACGAAATTCTGACGACAGGGAAAAAACTAAAGAAGACATATTTGTCTTTAAGTTAAGACCATTTTTAGCCGTGTGTTATTTGGGGAGATTAAACTCGCTATCTAGACGACTTTTTACACTTCTGTCACCGCACTATTACCATAAAATGTTGGTCTAATAATAGAAAGGTCATCTAAGGCAAGGTTGGTAAGTCAACTTGTAAGCTAACCTTATCATATTATTTATCATTTTGGTCTAAAAGTAGAATCTTTACCTTACCATTTCATATTCCTCGCAGTCATAGCAATAGTCATCATGGAAAATGTCAACCAGTACCAATATACAAAATAAAATAATGGTTAGATTACCAACTTAACAACTATCCACTTGAGTCATAATGACATGATTGCAAGCAACTCTAAGTTACCTTTTAGTTTTCAACAATATTGTTTATTTCACTATAAAAGGCCCTGACAAACAAAATGTGAGAAAAAAATTAAATGAGATAACCAACAGCTTGATTCATGAATATGGTAAACAGAAATCAATGACAACCGCTGGTCTACAGACTCCTGACTTGGGACAGGCACTTGTGGAATGTAGCTGTGCATCTTCCATAAGAATTTAGAATCTTCCTTGCTATAACAGAAAATGTGAGATGAAGAACAGCAATATAATTGTTCCTTTGTTTTTAATTTTTTCAGATGAGTGTTGTGATTTTATGTCATTAGTTATTTAACCATGTAACTTTTTTCCATTACTCCATTAAGGTAACAAATATGAATAAATTGTTTTTGTTTCATGTCAGACAACTAAGGCAGATACCAATAAATTATTTTGCAAAAATATTGAATATGATAAAAAAAACACTTTTTTTTTTCTAGGAGGAAGAAGTTTTTATGCATTATATAGCCATGAACCAAACTTCTCCAATGAACTTCAGTTAGATGTGGGTGATGTTGTTATTGGTATTGAGAGAGATATGAATGGTTGGATGAAAGGAAGGAAGAACAAATCTGAAGAAATCGGAATGTTCCCTGCTATATATGTACAGGAAATCTCACAGGTACTGAAATAAAGTACAAGAAATAAAAAAAGTCCCTGTATTAGAAAGAAAGAAATTACTGTACTAGAGTTCTAGTTGTAAATTTCTGAACTAATGTTTCATCAGCTTTTCCACAGGCCATGTTTAAACTAGTGCCACTTAATTGCCATCTTGTATGTGATTGTATTCCAATACTCTTTTTCAAAGCATCAGCCCTTTTATTACAACTACAGATTCATTTATTTTCTTAGGTACCAATTTTTGAGGATTCAGGAAATTTTTTGATTTTCTTGGATATTTGAATCGTGGTACATGTACATAGAGCCCTATCAAAATTTTGCACTTCTTTAAACATTTGAATTTGTGGTTTACCTATGCCCATGAATTCAACTAAAATTGTTATCTCACGAAAAATAATGAAATCACAGTAGTAATAAATTGGTCAAAATGCCCATTATCCAAAATAGTATCAGTTAAGAAATTTAAAAAAAAAAGCGGCCATCAGATGTCACAGCATAGCCCCTATAGAAAGTAGGGAAATTGTTGACTCAGTCTTAGAGCAGCAGTTTCCTTCTGCAAATTGTTATTGATCCATTATCAAGCAGATAAACATATCATTTGTTTTCTTGTTTTAAAAGCAGATAAACCTCCCCACATAATTTGTTCCTCGTCAAAAAGATAATATTTTTTATCATTTGTTTCCTTGCCTAACAGATAAACCTTCTTGTCAAACAGATAAACCTTGTATCAGCTGTTTCCTTATTTATTTTGCTGAATATTACATTGTATTCAGAGACACACATATGTGACACAAAGTGAAGCTTTATTGTGTCAACCCTCACTCAGTCTAGGTCTAGTTCCAAGTACCAAAATTTGTTGTGAACTTTTGTACTTTCTCCTACTGCTTTTGATTGTAGTTTGTTTTATTATTGTACAGAATGAAGAGCCGTTGGGTTATAAAGACAAACAGAGCGTATATGATCAACTACCAGTCTGTAACAATGATCTGAGTACAGCTGAATACATTGGAGTGGGTAAGGTGTTTTTTTAAGACGAAAAATTAGTTCATATTCAACTTGCAAAAGAGTAAGGTTAATTTAGTGAGAACATTGGCAGAAATACATGGAAAAGACAATCCTCTGCGATAATCACTATACAGAGTTGGGTACATGATATAAGATAAAAAATCAAAATAAATTAAAAAATTTGTGGATGTTACAATATTTTCATTTTCAAATGTTAAAGTAATGTTTTTAACAATTTTGGTGTATAAATTTCAGTTTATAGAGGAATTAGAAAAGAATGTGTCATATAGTTGAAAAACTACAGTTACATGTAGCATGTAGCATAAACATTTATTCAAATATTGGTAAATTTATAAAGTTAGATAAACTTTAAATATAGTGTATATAATATTCTGTTTCTGAAAATAAGGCTCCTTTTGGACTATTTTGCTTTAATATATAACTGACAAAAATATGTGTTTTAAACACAATTTGAAATGCACTGATATTCTTTACTTTATAGAGCATACAGCTGTCTGTCCGTACGCTGCAGAAAACGAGACGGATTTGTCATTTGACATTGGTGATACCATTATAGTATGTCAGACGTTAGACAACGGATGGTGGTATGGTTGCTATGACGACCAGTTTGGATGGTTTCCTGGCTCTTATGTTGAGGTGAGGTTTCATTCAGTAATTCTTACAGTATTTTTTAAATATTTATTTTATATTCATAGAATTATTGGGGTGCATTATAGGATTTTAATTTGTAGACTTTGTTATTTAGTTCTATACTGTAGACAATAAATGTTTATTGTACTTTTCATAATAAATAATCTAATTATATGCTGAAATAAGAAAACAAATTTTGTTTGTTAGATTACAAAAATATGTGTTTTGAATCTACAGTATAGATACAACCATTTTATATTTTTAATTGTTATGTATGAAAATTAGTTGACCTTTATTAGATGATTATTTTATGTCTAAAGGTAAATGCATTTTTGCCACCATTAAGTGTTTTGTAGTATATTAAATGTTATATTAAATACCCATTGATATTAACTTGTTATACCCTTGCTTCTCGTAGGTAAATTTTCTTTTTTTCAGTTATGCAGTACTAACATGTGAAATGCACTAAAAATAGGATCTGACTTTCTGAACTATATCTAGTTTATCTTTTGATCCCAGATTATCAAATTTCTAGTAATATAGAAATACAAAAATTATTATTTCTATTCAATTTATTTCACTGAACTGATTGAATATATGAAGTATTTACATAGCAAGTTTAATGTACTTGCAGTAATACAGAGAGTGCAGTAAAGGACCTTTAAAAAATATTTTTTTGAACAGAAAAAGAAGCTAGATGGAACATGATTTAGGTTAATTTTCAAATTAATGTGTTTGTTTTATTGTTTTATTTTTGGGAAGAGAAAGATTTATGTGTCAGATCAAAAAGTATTTTTACATGAAAATGTATACATACTTTCAACTTGACCCCTTTTTAAGAAATCAATGCAATTTGTTTTAGATCAAATTCTATTTTCATTAAAAGATATAATTCCTTATATTTACAGGCTATTAGACAAGACCAGGTGATTTTGTGTTCTCAAAGTGTTTTTAGTTTTCTACCTCTACTGTAGAGGTTAATGTTCACAGTTGTGTCCCTTTGATAGGGGATGATCTTTTGTGTTTAGTTAACTGCATGTTTTTTGTTGTGTACGTAATGTACAATGCATATTGTAACATAATATATAATAAGATCATCTTTATTTCAGACTCAAAAGATTCATATATGTAATACATAAAACAAAACATTCTTTGAAAACAGGATACATTGTTAAAGTATTTTCAGTATTACTTAATTAAAGTTAAAACTTTTAGATACAACTCATTGTACCATACTCTTAAAGAATACAATAAATCACTTGTAAGAATTGTATTGAACATATGATTTGAGGATATTTTCAATTGATTTAACAAACTAAACATTGACTTAGGCATAACTTCCCTGAAGGAAGGACATTACTTCATTTACGACAAACTTATTTCTTGCCCTACATCTATTACAATGATTTCTGCTAATCTTGAAGCTTTTAGAAAAATTAATAATATTTACTGTCACTTAAAGAAAAACTGTGTGAGCAGAACAGGAACACTTTATGGCATTTTAAAATAATTTTAGGAACAAGATTAGGTGATGTGATTGTTTGCCATTTTATGATACTTTGAAAAAAATAATCTGGACTTGCCGAAATAATAGACAGTACAACATATCACTCTAACCACAAACACCCAACTCTTCAGAAAAAAACCTACAACTTGCAAACAAAAAAAATCACTAATGATTGAAACATGCAAATTGTTGACAAAAAACAGGTGTGCAACATATCAGCTGTTAGGTTCTCAAAAGTGAATGATTTGGAAAATCTTCAGAGAATTTTTATTGCATTTAGAAAAAACTGTTTGATAGTTGTTATATTTTCAATAATACCTCATCTCTCTATTCATATTATAGATCTTTGTTAATTGAATTGATAGTTAAAATGACATGCATCTAAAAGCATTTTAAATAGATTTCCAACAAGTTTGGAGCATGAATTGAGATCAATTAGGCACAATTTGTAGTGAGATTAGCATTGATGTTAGGGAACTTTATATATTTTGTCTGTATGAATTGCTCCATAGAAAATATAATAAATATGAAATGACACTTCTGAAAAAACCCACAGAGGAACATATAAATGTCTTAATGTATAAGATTGTATATACTGGATTTCAAGAATACAGTTTTAATGAAGTTTCAAAGGAAAGATAGAAAATTTTATCAAGAATAAAAAAGAAGATGTGGTATGCTTGCCAATGAGACAACTGTCCACAAGAGACCAAAATGACACAGACATTAACAACTATAGGTCACTGTACAGCCTTCAACAATGAGCAAAGCCAATACCGCATAGTCAGCTATAAAAGGCCCATTGCCCTAGGTGGGTAACATGGATGAAATGATTTCTGCAGTATCCATACAACAAAAATACTAAATAGAACAATTTTCTTTGATTTTGTATCACATTAACCTTAAAGTTTAATATGGTAAAATCAGAGTATCATTACATCTAATTTATATTTTCAGATGGCTGCAGATGAAATAGATGGTCCTGTTTCAAGGGATGTAACTCAAGAAGAGGAGATAACTCATGATGATATACCAGATAAGATTGTGATTCATGATGCACCTTTAGAAACTACAATTGACAAGGATATAGCCGCGTTATCACCCATCAAACCACTTGGTGGTCACAGATCTGAGGATGAAATCTCACAGAAATCAACAGAGTCTCTGGATCAAAGGACAAAAGTCTCAAATGGTTTATCAAAAGATTCTCCTAACAAAAGGAGTAAACTTCCTAAGTCAGTGAGGCCATCAAGGCCTGCTCCACCTCCGCCAACTCAACATCATTCAACACCCGAATCAAAAACAAATTTAATGGAGAAATTTAATAAAACTAAGGTTAGTAATAGTGTAAACAAAAACAACAGTCAGAATGGAAAACCAGAAGTGCCAAAAAGATATATAAAGCCAAAATTACGTAAAGTGCCTAAAACAAAAACGAAAGCTGGTAATGAATCTGAGTTATGTCGAAGAAAGGTTAGGTCACCACCACCTCCTCGGCCTGACCCACCAAAATTATTGAAAGAAAAATATATGATTCGTCAGGAAAAAGCCAACAGTGTGTATCCAGATTTAAAAGATGTTTATTCTACTCCAAATGTATCTCAAACAGATGTTGATACTAGTAATACAAAATATGCAAATGAAACAGGAAATGCATCTCACAATGATAACAATGACAGTGCTATTTTACCAGATGATACTCAAAATGTGACTAGTTTCTTAGAGAATACTGCAACAACTGACACAAGTTTAGGTAAAATATCAGGATTAACTAGTTTGTCTAGTAGTGTGCAAGGGGACAGAACTCATGATCAGTCTGAACTGACAAGTGTGTCTGCAATCAACATGTCTGATATGAATGATTCTAGACAGTTAGTGAACAGACAAAATTCTATGGACAATAGTCAGTCAGACGAAATTAGTGCTTCAATTGGAAATCAAAATGTAATTTGTGAGCCTTCTGGGGAACATAGTGCTGCCAAGCAATCAATAAACAGTGATATACTTGATCATCATAACGTTGGTAATCAAAAACATGCTCAAAAATCTGACAGTCGATTACCTTGTAAACTGCCCCAACCCAAATCACATAGCATGAGGGATGACTCTCCTAAACCAACTTTAATACCAAAATCACAAAGTTTGAGATGCGATGGACCAAAACCTCCTCCAGTGGCTCCGAAACCAAATAAAAATCACGTAAACTCTCATTACGATGGGGAACCAGGCTATAGTGAGGTTGGGACCAGTTTAGTAGGTGAAGATGTAGTAAATGGCCCAGATAAAATCAGTTTTTACCAAAGGCCATTGAGTCCAATTTATAGTAAAATAGACAAAAAGTACATTGTGCCAAATCAAAAGACCTCTGTTAATTCAATAGATAGGAGTTTTAATGATCCTGAGTTGAATAATGAACAAAAATCTACAAATGAGATTATTGAAAACAAAGGAACTGAAATTGATAATCATATACAGGAAAATGGTTTGGAAAATGCTCATATAAGTGAAGATAGTGATCAAAAGATGGCTGATATTTCTGGATCATTGGCTTGTGATGCTACAAAAGAAAGTTCTGTTTCAGGTCCAAAAAATGTTTCAGAAAACAGACCATCACAAGACAATGGTCCCAAAACTTCTTCAATTCCTGGACCTGCACATTCATATCAGAGCAATATTCCAAAAAGAATGACTAGTCCTGCGGTAAAAAACAAACAATTACATGGGAATACTTCTATTCCTAAGCCAAACTTTAGTCCAACCACAAAAACTCATATTGAAAATGTTGAGGAAAGTGAAAATGAAAATAAATCAAAACCTGAAAGACCATCAAGACCTCCAAATGTTGTGAGGCATAGCAGTATGACTAGTCCCTCTCCAAGTAGACTGCCAAAAGTTGAAAAATCAAAAAGCTCTTTATCAGATTCACCAAATGTGAGTAGAAAATTTCAGAAACAAAAACCTGCCAAAGAAAGAGGTAAAATTCCTAGTGCTATCCCTAAAAGTCCCAAGCAGAAAGCCCCAAATCCAATGGGCTCATCACGAACTGCTTCCAGTCCTTCAAGACTTCCACGGAAAGCTATGAACGGAGTAGTTAGTCCTAAGCCAAAGAGACCACCACCTCCAAAGACTCCTCCTACTTCGCCAGTGACTGACAGCCCTAAAACTATTACCTTTAGTCCAAATTACAGCAGCATACCAGAGGGTGGTCACTTACAGATCAATGACACAGGAGACAACAGGTTGGTAGAATTATTGATTGTTACAGTTTTTTAGTGCCATACACTAGTGAACTAGAATCAAGACTGTCAAGCCCACAGACAGTCTTATTTTATTCCAAACTAGCTGTAATTGGTAACCAGTCTAGTATCTAGTATGCCAGGTTTTGTTGTCTAACACCAACACGAGACCAACAACTTAAGGTTTAATATTAGCACTTTGATTTAAAATCAAAATAGTTTATTTCTCATTTTGTTCAAATCATAAAAAAAAATAAATGCTTCAATCTTGAGAATGGCTTGCCTGCAACATTAAAAACCTTTGTGGATAGTTGTCTCATCAGTATTCATTCCGCATGTCCTTATATTTATACTGTTAAAAGTTCAAGATACGTAATCTCAGACACCATCTCTTCTATATCTTTTCTTAGTACATAGCTTGAATAAATTTTGTGATGTATTTGCAGCGAAATTTTCATTTTATAAATACCCTTTTGACAAACCTTAAAATCATACATTTTGGTATTTCAGAATTTCAGAATTTCTTTTCCTGTCAGAATCAACCCAAAACTTTCCTGTTTTTTTAAGACTTTTAAATCTCATTTTACATTAAATTCAACCTGCTTTTATTATTTACAAACATAATCTCTCTATACATGTTATAACTTAGGAGCTTTTTAGTAAAGAAAACTAATAATAAAAGGGAGACAACTCGAATCAGTTATTTTGACTTTTAACATAAAAAAAATTCTGAAAATTTTAGTTGTTTGTACTGGTTTGCTTTATTCCCATTTATGATAAATCAGTGCATAAAAAACTTTAATTTCCAAACTGACTGTTTGTTTTATCATTGTTAATTCACTTATCTTGAAGGAAGTCATGAAATTAAACATACTAAACAGCTGGAAAACTAAATGCAGAAATTATTGTGAAGTTTTTATTATTGCCAAAAATGCTTCTTGGGGAGTACAGTGTCACAATAATAAAAAATCACATTGCGTTGTCTGACACATATATCTATGCAGGTTTCCTGAAATTGCAATTATCTCAATGTATACTTTCTGAATTATGAGTAACCTGTATCCAGTTTTATTCAAGCCAAAATTTATAAAAGGCAGAATTATTTACAGGTATAGGGCAAAATATTTATATATAACAGGGAGCTTTGATAGAAGGATTAGCAAAACTGACTGTCACATGTCAGCTTTGCCTCAAAATTTTTTCAAATTTTATAGTATTGAAAAATTGTATATACATATATGTACTAAATACAATTGCTTGGGTTTAAGAAAAAAGTCAGAATTATGAAAGAATAAAACAAAAGTGTGTAATATTTTTTTTTATAAATAATTGACATGTAGTTATACAGTAGTTATAATGTTTGCTTTAACCAGTTATTGAAAAATACTGAAACCTTTTATTATATTCCTGTGATTTTAATTTTGTTCAGTTTAGCTTTATTTTCGGTTCCCCCATTAAATCCACTGCCAATCCATAAATAGTTTGATTCATCAAATTTCATGCTGACTGGGTATTCTATTTCTAAGCTTTTCAATGATTGGTGTAAAATTTGATAACCATCATTGTTAAGTATATGGAATGCATTGTTAGCTAAATCTAACACTATTATTTTTGCGAATTCTGTAACTACTATATCGGAAGGAAGGAATGGTCTTGGACTGAAACTTGGATGTAGGTCACTGTACCTCCATTTGATATTGCCATTCTCAGTGAGTGCGACGACTGTCCCAGCTGATTCACTGTTTCTGTCAATAACATAAAGCCTACCCTGATGTGATGTTATTCGCAATGGAAATGTAAACAGTGCTTCATTTATATGGGAATATTCAAAAGTATTACATAATTTTCCATCAGCGTGTATAGAAACCACACAACGAGAGCTATGATTTGATAGTTTAAAATTTGCTCCTAATTCAACAAGCCCTATCCAGATGATCGAATCATTGTCCTTCTCACAGTGAATACACAGAGGTTCCATGTTCAAATGTTTGGGTATTGATGATATCTGAGTTTTATTGTGCCTGTTTTTCTTCACTAGTTTTATAGACTTGTCAACTCTGCATATTAGATACAAATCCCCGACGGAATTAACAGCTATATCAGCTGGTTCTAAACCTCTTACTTCATCAAAATGCTTCAGTCTGTTGGTAAATATTGTTGGTGTTAGTTTAATTTTACAAATGTCTCCTTCATAATGACAAATGAATGCTTCATCTTTATTTACCATTTCTATACTGTCTATTGCTGGTAAATTTGTCGAGAATGTTTTAATGAGTTTAATTTCTACTGTTCTTGTCATGAATAAAGAACCTGCAGCAGCTGAATGCCAGACAGGGGGCTGATTGCTATTCTCCTCTGGGTAATCCACGATAAGAAAACCTGAATCATCAGATGACATTCTTCTCATAAATTTCTTTCTACTTCTTTCTCCAATGGTAAACTTCTCCTGTAAAAATTCATCTATATTAATAATTCTATGATATGAGTGGCTTTCAACAAAGCAATCTTCACAAATCAGAAAATTGCAATTTTGACAAAAATTTGAATATTTTTTTGTGCCATGTTTTTTGCAAGGCATTTTTCGAATTTCTTTTTCCATACAATTGTTGGTGGTGATGCTATCAAAGGATAAAACAATGTGACTTGAATTTGATGGAGAATTAGAATGACAATCCTTGCACTTTTCACATAATGTAACTTTACACTCAACACAGCGGTACTTCAGATTCTTTCTTGTACAGCATTCACCACAAGATAATGACACTTGTGAATCACGTCTATTCATTGTTAAATGTTTGTAACTTTTCTGGTCTCCCTTAATAATATAAACACATTTCTTATGTATTCATCCTAAAATTATTAGAATGTGTGTTCAGATGAATTTTCTGTTCTCATATGGTAGAGTATTTTACATCGATAAGGAATATAAATAATTGTTTTTGAAGTGGGTACATGTTTTTCAGAAAACATTTCCTTGTGAAACACTAAGATTACTTCTAGTTTCCTGACTGATTAAGTTGTGATAAATCTTCATTTGGGTGGTATGGATTGTTTTAAAGTTGTTATGAAATAGTTTGCAATTGAACTGGGATTGAGCACACACATATAATGATATGTGCTATGTTTTCTGGTCGGTCTGTTCATCCGTTCATCCGTCTGTCCCATTTCAGGTTAAATTTTTTGGTCAAGGTAGTTTTTATACGACTGCAAAATTTTTGCGGTCGTATATTGGTATTTGGTTTTGCACTATAACTTTAGTATAAGTTAATAGAAATCTATGAAATTTAAACACAAGGTTTATGACAACAAAAGGGAGGTTGGGATTGATTTTGGAAGTTTTGGTCCCAAGAGTTTAAGAATTAGGGGCCAATAAAAGGGTCCAATAAGCATTTTTCTTGGTTTTCGCTCAATAACTCTAGTATAAGTAAATATAAATCTATGATATTTAACACAAGGTTTATGACCACAAAAGGAAGGTTGGGATTGATTTTGGGAGTTTTGGTACCAATAGTTTAGGAATTAGGGGCTAAAAAAGGGCCCAAATAAGCATTTTTTTGGTTTTCACACAATAACTGTAGTATATAAGTAAATAGAAATCTATGAAATTTAAACTCCAGGTTTATAACCACAAAAGGAAGGTTGTGATTGATTTTGGGAGTTTTGGTTCCAACAGTTAAAGAATTAGGGGTCAAAAGGGTCCAAAATTAAATATGTGCTATGTTTTCTGGTCGGTCTGTTCATCTGTTCGTCCATCTGTCCCATTTCAGGTTAAATTTTTTGGTCAAGGTAGTTTTTAATAATGTTGAAGTCCAATGAACTTGAAAGTTAATACACATGTTTCCTATTATATGGTCTTTCTAATTTAAATGCCAAATTTTTAACCCCAGTTTCATGGTCCACTGAACATAGAAAATGATAGTGCCAGTGGGGCAGCTGTGAACTATGGACACACATTCTTGTTTTTGTCTATTTTATTAGCATTGTGTGTAGCTATAGACATTTAATTTTCTTTGACATTAGATGATGCATAAACTCACTCCATTTATATTGCAGTTTTGTTCACAGAAACATTATTTGAAGCAGATTGTAAAAAAAATCAGTTAGATGGAAACATAGATTTACAATTGACTTTATATAAACTAATGTATATATACTAAGAATAAAAATACAAAAAGCATGAAAGTTTTTAAATTTCTTCCAACATATAAGTTTGTCTGGGCAGGGGTTGGGAATCCCTAATCACACAATTCCAGATATAATAATTGAAACCATCTTCATCTTTTTTACATCATAAATCATTATAAAAACCAGTTTGTTCATATTTCAGACAAAATGAAGGAAGTTTACTGAAAAAGGCTATCACATCTTACACTGCTCAGAATGAAGATGAATTGTCTTTCCAAGAAGGAAGTTTTATCCAGGAAATTAGTCAGGTGACTACTTTATAACTTATTATAGATTAAGTTTTAATTGTTATTAAATTTGATTGACAGCAACCTTTATGTGGATAACAAAATGTTAGAATCATGGGTCATTGCTATACAATTCAAGTGGTTTTTTTTTCAATCTCTAGAAAAAGCAAGACATAGGGATTGCTTTTCCAGCTTTTGACTGCGGCACTGGTGGCGTCAACAATTGTTAAGTTTTTTGCTTCAGTTAGTTTGATAGGAACTATTGTTATTTATTATAATTCACGTTAAAATGCCATATTATGATTGGTAAATAACAGAGTGATAATTTATTCTATCACATGACTGAGCGGGCGACAATTTTTTTAATGTCACCCTCTCGTCCAGACCAATCAAATTTACTATTCAAGGACAATGAATTGAATTTACATCAAGTAATTAAAGACAATGCTTAAGTTCTACGTTTTGAATCAGATTTTGTTATTCGACTGTCAAAATAAAAAAACAAATAAAACATTTTGCTTCACTTCTGTTGATTTTTTTAATACCCATGACGTTGTTTTGTAGGTGACATCATAGAAAATACATTTAAATACAATTCATCTGTAAAAGACCATAAGATAGGACATTCAGTATAATAAATTAAATAACACATAGCTTTACCGCGATTGACAATGTTTTCTCTGGGTAACAATCTGCTCTATCACCCTCTCATCTATGTGTTATCTATATAAGATCATTCATATTTTACACAAAGTTGCATTTCTATCAGTACATATCTGTTTAACCACTATTTCCAGGCCCTGCTTACTAGGTCATTGTCAAGCACACTTTGAATTAATAGCAATTTTCAGCGTTAAGTTTTTTGCTTAAGATATTTTGATAGGAGCTACTTGTGATAGATGATTGATATTAAATATGAAGCTGCATTACTATCATTGATCAGTTCATATCAGTTAGATGACTATTTCCAGGCCCTGCCTTCATAAGTCATGGTCCAGTTACAGCACAAAAACAATGATCCAGACTGAATGTTATAACTGCTTAGTTTACAAAGCATTAATTTATGAAAAATTATAACTATGACTGATGATGAGTCAGAGGTTAATGTGACCTATTTATAGAAATATCAGGATTTTGATAATGAATTTGCTCCTTTATTTAGAAAAAGTAAGGATACATTTTTGAATTTCTACTTTTGCATATGACGTATGAGGGGAGTTAACTTATCAGATTTTTTATATGACCGCAAAATAAAATTTGGGATTGTATAATGGTATGATGTTGTTGTCGTCTGCATCGTCCGAAGACAACAATAACTTTTGTTAAAGTGAATGGATCTCTTTGAAATTTAACAAACAGGTTCAATACCACCAAAGGAAGATTGGGATTGATTTTTGGGATGATGGTCCCAACCATTTAGGCAGCAACCATTTGATTTTCTGGGGGGGGCTATGGTTTTTTTTGGAAAAAAAAGTTTGTTTCCAGTTTTTGGAGAAAAAAATAATTTGTTTTTGATTCTGAGAAAAAAAAATTGTTTGTTTCACCCCCAGCTGCCACTATATGTAATGCTAAAATTGAAAGAAAAAAATTGTTTTCGACTTGTCGCGAAAAAAATAGATTGTTTTTCGCCGTAGGCGAAAAAAAAAGTTTGTACAGAAAAAAAAAACCATAGCCCCCCCCAGAAAATCAAATGGTTGCTGCCTTAGGGGCCCAAAAGGAGCCAACAAAAATAACTATTTCAATTGCTCTGAAATTGTTCCACAATGTTTAATACCACAGGTAGAAGGTTTGGATTCATTTTGGGGGTTATGGTGTCAACAGTTTATATTTGTTTTGTGTCAGAAACCTATATTATGTAGAAACAATCCAAATTCAGACAGTATCAAACTTGAATATTGTGTCCAAATTTTGGTCCACTGTTCAGGGTTCAACCTCTGCGGTTGTATCAGGCTGCACTCAGCGAAGCATTTTATTCCACAAGAGATCAAATTAGTGTATATGTTACTGGAAAATCACAGTATTTTATTACACCAATGTTATGTAATCATTTAAATTATCATTACAGGATGATGAAAGTGGTGTATGTGTAGGGATGTTACCCAATGGGGACACAGGCCTGTATCACAAAAGTTTTGTAGAAGATTCCTGCCATGAACAGCAAAGTGTTGTGTGAATTACATTGTAATTAAATTCAGTAAATTACATTGAAATTATATGTTTTTTTCAGTGAATTACATTGTAATTATATGTTTATTTGGGAAATTACATTGTAATTATATGTTTATTTGGGAAATTACATTGTAATTATATGTTTATTTTGGTAAATAACATTGTAATAAGTTAATTCAGTATTGATCAAATCAATCTTGTTATCACTTTCATTATTGGCTATGATCTGCTGATAGTTTCATACTTTTTCTCCTTTTTGTTTTGTTTTTGTTATATGAATTGGTTATGAATTGGTGCCAAAAAGAAATCCACTTGCTTTCTATTTATTTTTGTTTAGCAATGAATTCTTCTCTTGTAGCTATGAATGGATAACAATGAAAATAACATTTTTAAACAGAGTATGATTTCAACTTTTTAGCTCACATGGCCCGAAGGGCCAAGTGAGCTTATGCCATCACTTGGCGTCCGTCGTCGTCCGTCGTCTGTCGTCGTCGTCTGTCGTCGTAAACTATTTCAAGAATCTTCTCCTCTGAAACTACTAGGCCAAATACTTCCAAACTTTAACTGAATGTTCCTTAGGGTATTTAGTTTGTAAATTGTATCCGAGATTTTGATCTATCAACAAACATGGTCGCCATTGCTAAAAATAGAACATAGGGGTCAAATGCAGTTTTTGGCTTATAACTCAAAAACCGAAGCATTTAGAGCAAATCTGACAGGTAAAATTGATTATCAGGTCAAAATCTATCTGCCCTGAAATTTTCAGATGAATCGGACAACCCGTTGTTGGGTTGCTGCCCCTGAATTGGAAATTTTAAGGAAATTTTGCTGTTTTTGGTTATAATCATGAATATTATTATAGGTAGAGATAAACTGTAAACAGCAAAAATGTTCAGCAAAGTAAGACCTAAAAATAAGTCAACATGACTGAAATGGTCAGTTGACCCCTTTAGGAGTTATTGCCCTTTATAGTCAATTTTTAACCATTTTTCATAAATCTTAGTTATCTTTTACAAAAATCTTCTCCTCTGAAACTACTGGGCAAAATTGAACTAAACTTGGCCACAACCATCATTGGGGTATCTAGTTTGAAAATTGTGTCCGGTGACCTGGCCAACCAACCAAAATGGCCGCCGTTACTTAAAATAGAACATAGGGGTCAAATGCAGTTTTTGGCTTATATCTCAAAAACTAAAGCATTTAAAGCAATCTGACATGGGGTAAAAATGTTCATTAGGTCAAGATCTGTCAGCCCTGAAATTTTCAGATGAATCAAACAACCCATTGTTGGGTTGCTGCCACTTAATTGGTAATTTTAAGGAAATTTTGCAGTTTTTGGTCATTGTCTTGACTATTATTATAGATAAAGATAAACTGTAAACAGCAAAAATGATCAGCAAAGTAAGATCTACATATAAGTTAATATGACAAAAATTGTCAATTGACCCCTTAAGGGGTAGTTCTTTAATGACAATTTTTCACAATTTGTTCATCATATTTGCTAACTTTAAAAAATCTTCTCCTCTAAAACTACTCAACCAAATTCAACCAAACTTCATTTGAATGATCAGTAGGGGGTATAAAATAAAGTTTGTGTTTTATTTTCTATTTCGTCAAAAAACATGGCCGAAGGCATTGTTTACCAGGTGAGCGATTCAGGCTCTTGAGAGCCTCTTGTTTAAGGTATTATTAATTGTTTGATCACTCCTAGCCTCTAACTCAGAGATATATTACTGTTGCTCATGTTTTAATTCAACAAGATTAAAGTTTTATCTTGGTCTATATTTACATGAACCTCATCTTTGAGAGAATTTTGACATTAAGTTTAAACAAGGATGATATTGTTGGTAGGTTATAACCTCAATGAGCTAATGATTAAATCTATATATGTAAGTTTATAACTGAACAAGTGCTATTAATTGAATTTTACAAAGGATTTATACTTGTCATGATCAAGGATGAAATATTGATGTTTACTTAGAATTTTTGGAAATTGATGGTAGGTTTAAGGGAGTTCGCTTCTCAGTTTCAAAGTTTTTAACTTTTCAAAACACTAGTTTATATAGAGAGGAGATTAATAAAGGAATTCAAAGAGCAAAAAATATATATAGGTCACCGTGCTTGTTTTCGAGATATTAGCCATTGAAATTTTGGCGGGAAAATATTCTTTCTTGACTTTTCATAGCTTTATCATTGACAAGTTGAAGTTCTCAAAAACTATTAAAAAGTAATTAAAATTTTATAAGACTTTTACAGATGGCTTATCATTAGGCATGTAAAAGATTTACAAAATGAAAAATGGGGGTCACCGGGCAAATTTTTTTCAAGGCATTCAAATGGATTCCGAAAATCTGACAAAAAAAGCTAAAACATGACAAGCCAGCTTCCTTAAACCTCTGATGAGAAAATTATTAATGTTAGGTTTAAACTCACCATGTACTATGAAGGAATCTTGATATCAGGTTTAAACTTGTCATGTACAAGGATAAAACTCCAAGAGCTTATGATGATATATTTTTGTTAGCTTAACTGATCAAGTTTTACTTATGAAATCTTGACAAGATGTTTAAGCTTTTCATGTATAAGGATGAAATGTTGATGTTAACTCTTAACTCTTAGATATTAATTGAGAGCCAATAATGAAATCTGTATGTTAGGTTTAAACTCTATGATATTGATTGCATAGGTTTTAACTCGGCTAGTTATATGATTAAATTTTTATAGTAGGTTTCAACTCAATATGTATCATTTTTATTCATAATTTTCATCTTAAATTCAGTATCTGCCATATACAATACTTTTCAATGCAATTTTTAAACTAAGTCAGGTTTTTTGTGCAATATAACAAGTCACAAGACTACACATTTTATGTCAGATAGAACAATTTATTTGTCAGATTTTGTTAGTTATATTATTTTTAGTTTTATTATCTAATTTTATTTTTTAAAAAAACACATTTTATATTATACCTTTGTCACAAATAGTTCTTGTCTCTTCCTTTGTTATGTTACAGAATAGATTTTTTTTTTATTTTAAAGATTTGTATTTGTATACATATATTTGAAAGAATATTATGCCATAACTGTAAGTTATTTCAATCATTATATCTTATCTTTTAGTTATGTTTTATGTGCAATGTTACAAGTTAATCACTGTCAATAATTAATTCTGACATCTGTGATTGTGCAATTAAATCATATTCTAAAACCTCTCATTTCTCATTGAGAATCAAACATAAAACCTCTATTTGAATTTGATTTCTATAAAAATGTTCAAATGTATATAGGAAATATTATTTTTGTTTCAATTAGCACAGGATAATCAGTGTGTTAAAGACACAATCCAATAGTTTTTTTCTTTGATTAAGAAAGAAAATACACACATTAAATTATCATGAACAAAAGTTGTTTTTTAGTAAATTTGTTAAGCAATTTCCAAAGGGCCAAACTTCATTGATTATGCAATGTATATGTGCCACAGTTTTTTTTTTACCTTTTATTGTTTTAATTGTTATGTTGAGTGTGCTGAATTCCATCAGTTTTTTGTAAGTTGGAAATTCATAGATTAGGAAAGATAACTGTTTATACTTTTTGTATGAGATCAAGATTAGTTATAAAAAAAGACGTACAAGCTCATGGAAATTTTAAAACAATATTATAAACAATAAGATTGTTTAAAATAATATTGTATAAGTAATGTAAGATCATGAATTATTGAGATGTTTCTATTATGCCAAAAAATGCAACAGGGTTATAATTGCAATCACTTAAATTTGCATCTCACATTCCTGTCCTGTGTTCAACAACAACAATAATGATATTAGATGTCTACCATTCACTCTTAGTTAAAATTGACAGTTTTATCTTTCATAATACATGTAATTAAATACATTCACCAAATTGTTTGCATTAACAGTTCAAATTCTTAGTGTTAAACTAAACAGTGACAAAGTATAAACATATTTTAGTGTTGCATGATATAAATTTCAGTTTGATTTTTGTCTACTTTTCATTAGAATGAGGTCACAATTTATTTAGTAAAATGCTCAAAATATTTATCATGAAGAGTTTCATTAACAAATATGTAAGCAGAAGTTTTTTCTTGCAGTACTTATGTGTTCACAAAATATTTTAGTCTGACTTGTTTCTGCTCATACTTATTACTGACAGAGTTTGCAAATTTTGCCAGTGTTTTATGTCTTTTTTTCCATAGTTCAATTTTCAGTCATATACAGTTACAAGTGTATTTTCATTCTCTGTTATTAACCACAATGTTTTTTGTTCAATAAATTTTGCTTCAGTTGACAAGTCCTTATCAAACTTTAAAACCATGTTCCTTGGCAAACTTGTGATTCCAGCATCACTCTAACCACACCATTCTTGAAAAAACTTCACAATGAACCAGGCAACTGTTGTCAATTAGTTATTTACACAACAATACAGGTTCTTCTGATCTTCATGCAGTGAAGCTTTTATATGGCCCTAAATTTATGGGAAGATTTAGTCATTGCTCTCTATTTTGATTTCTAACAATAGTTTGTCCCTTAAAATAACTTTAGATGTAGTTGATCAATCCTTGTTGACTTTTAACTTTGTGTTCAGTGGCACTACCCATTTCTAAAACAAAATAGACAATTGGGACACATAAAAGTTCCTACAAATTTTAAAGCAGCATAATTTTCTATAAAAACCTGTAATAAGATATGTTGATATATTTTAACATTAAAATTTACCAAATGCTAAAAAGGTATTTTGTTTGTTAATTTGATTTTTGATATGTTTTCAACAATTATTTTCCCTCAGTTTCCTCTTAAGAGCTGAAGTATTTACTAAGTGATTCTGTAGAACACCTACTATTATCGAGCTTTAAATGACAAACAGAACCAACATTTGCACTTTTATTTGGTTCACAGTTTGTCATGTTTAGCTGATGAGCGTTTTAGACAAAACAATTGGGTTTGATTTACATGAATTTATGAATTTTTATCAATGTTGTGTTGTAATTCTGTGCCCAGCTTAGGCTTTTTAGTTGTTTTCTCTATAAAATCCCTATATGTTGTAAAGCAACAAATTTGACATTGATTTAACATTGCTTGCATTTCTATGTAAAACAGACTCTAAAATGGACTTATGAATATCTTTTGAAATACAGATCTGATTTTAATGCAATTTTTTTTTTTTGGCATTTGTTAGAAAATTACTGAAGGTCTTTCCATTTCCAAGTTGTGACTTGGATGGCGAGTTGTCTTATTGGCACATATACCACATCTTCTTATATATCTATATAGCACAACAAAGTATAAAACTTTCTTGTTTATCTTTCTCCATCAGTATGGCACATGTCGAATTTTCTGCAACCATTTGTCCGCCTTTTGTAACACATCACATTTGAATTTGAAACCTCAATTTAAATAAATGAATGAAGTTGCAATGCCCTCATTAAATACACTATTTGACAGTTGTATATGTTATGAACATGTTAATGTTTCTAATTCATTATCACTAAGCATTATTATCTTATGTCTATATATATATATGTATGCCTTTATTTGTTTATTTTAGTTCATTGTTAGAGCCTTCAACTGTTTTATTATGGTGCTTTTCATAGATTTTATTTTTAAATGGAGTTTACATTATTAAAGTTCATATTGAATGATGTCTTGTTTCTTGGGTTAACATTAACGGATACCCTGATGAAGACTTCAGAATATTGATGATCTTAAATCAATTTGTGCCCTCTACATGTTCATTAGTTATCACAGTATGCAGATTAGGAATACAAAAGTTTGCAAAAGTATTTTACAATAATTTGATATACATAGGATTTTCTTATCCCAGGCATAGATTACAGTAGCCATATTTGGCACAACTTATTGGAATTTTTGGTCCTCAATGCTCTTAAACTCTATACTTGTTTGGCTTTCTAACTATTTAAAACTGAGAGTCACTGATGACGAACCAGGCTTATTGCGTAACGAATTATTAGCCTGTCACCTTTGACAACTATTTGCCCAGAGGTAAAAAAATAAAATAATATTTTAATATCAAAAGGAGACAACCAATTTTGCCATTTTTTTTACAAATTTATTATTTGCAGCATTAAATGGGAAGAAGATATTAAAATTTTGGTTTAGTATGTTATAAGATGACAGTAAATTTAATAAAGTGGGGAAATTGAACATAATCCTTGACCAACACATTTTGAGAAATGGCAAATGGCAGAACCTAATAAAAACTCAAATAAACAGGATCATTTATGTTTACTTGAAAAATATTTTTGGTAAACCTATGTGCATTTTCTCAGTTTGGTCCAAATGTTACTAAAGTCAGGTGCCTATATTTTGTGCTAATGATCTGATAAATCTTCCTTATACAATCAATTGAATAATGTCACCGTCATTTATCTGCATCAAGCATCAAGAATCAAATATTCTGAAGTGTCTGATGGTTCCACTTGTAAAAAAACACAAAAAAACACACCTCACCATGATGACCGAAATTAAAACATGGAGGTAAAATACAACCAATTGTATACTATCTTGAAAATAGGCGACGATACAAATTATATGATTATATAGAAATACTTAAAATGTCCAGATCCATCATATTTCAATGCTATCAATAATAGACAAAATATAGTATGCAGTAAAAATTATCATCAACACAATGTCTACAATTGGGCCAATATGACAGAAATCGTAAATGCACTCCTTAAAAGGAGGGACGAAAGATACCAGAGGGACAGTCAAACTCATAAATCGAAAATAAACTGACAACGCCATGGCTAAAGATGAAAAAGACAAAAAGGCAAACAATAGTACACATGACACAAAATAGAAAACTAAAGAATAAACAACACGAACCCCACCAAAAACTAGGGTGATCTCAGGTGCTCCGGAAGGGTAAGCAGATCCTGATCCACATGTGGCACCCGTCGTGCTGCTTACATGTATGTGATTTTTTGTCGTAAAGTTTAGTTTTGAAACCGACCCTCGTCAAGATATGAGGCCGACTTAACTGTATCTGTAGTAACCTTTACCTCTAGTTCGATGGGATAGATGCGTTCCACATAGTCACCAAATGTTGAATTATTTAGTGAAAGAACATCATCTATATAGCGGAAAGTAGAGTTAAAGGATATCGCTAACTTCTTATCTTTCTTCCTAAGAAGTTCATGTATGAAGTCAGCCTCATAATAATAAAAAAACAAGTAGGCAAGAAGAAGGACACAATTTGTTCCCATTGGAATGCCAACAGTCTTGAAAAACACGTCCTCCGAACGTAACAAATATGTTGTCAATCAAGAAATCAAGCATCTTGATAATGTCGGTTTCAGAGAATTTTTTGTTTGAATCAGAGTGATCCTTTACAAAGTAGGATTAATCTCTCCCTAAGACAAGAAACTTGTATCTACGTTTGCCATTCTTTTTTATGAAACAAAGCAATACCAACTCTTTCAATTTGTCTTTTAGTTTGGAATGTGGGATACTTGTGTAAAGTGTAGAAAAGTCAAATGTTTTAATACTATTAGAAGATGAAAGAGAGTTAGATTGTATGTACTCTAAAAGATCTTTGGAATTTTTTAGTAACCATATCTGATTCACGCCACCTCTAGAATAGGCAGTTTCACACTAACTTTGAAGCCCGTCTTTGATTGCTGATAAAATAGATGTTAATAATTTAGAAAGAGGTTTCGTGGAGTACTTGGAAGACCCAGCAATATACCGTTGTTTGTAAGGACACTTATGTAGTTTAGGTATCACATACAGTGATGGAAGATCCAGTTCTTCATCTTTGGTTGCAATTCCAAAGGAACATAGAACAGACCTATGATTATCAAGGATTTCCTCTTTGATAAGTGTCTTGAGGGTATATGTTGAGTTCCCAAGTGAGTTGTAAATACCTAATTCGTTTATGAAACAGTCAATGTAATGAGTTTTACACACAAAAACGATGTTGTTTTTGGCTTTATCTGCGGGGACAACAACATATTTGTCATGGAGGTAGGATAAGTGTTTTGCATCATTTGGGTCTTTAAAGATTGACGTAGCATGGGCATTGATAGACCCATTCAGTTTCTTAATTCTGATTTGTATCAACGACCTCACTGCCTTAATCCATTCTGAAAGAGTGTCTACGTCTTCCTTCTCGCGCTAAGCCCATTGCCTGGCATAATCCTCGACTGAATCAATCAAAATTTTAAAGTTGTATTTCCAATTTATGGATTTAGGCTCACGATATTTCGGACCTTTTGATAACACATTTCGTAGAGAAGTGTTATTAACAATGTTGAGATCACCGGTAATAACGTGGCCAGCCGGATTATATGTGAATTGGGAACTAGCGCAAGTGCAATAAGGCGGTTTAGACTTGAAGTCGTCATTATTGAGATCCTACAAAACCTGTTCGTAATTGAAATTTTAGTTGCAATAGGTTTGGTATAGGTATAAGAAATGATTGGTACAGACTGATCTTTGAAATAAGGAAGTATTTTTGATTGAACTAATTTATGATGAAGGATATTGCCTAAATTGACGCCATCGAGACCTTTGTTGGCAAAGGAAAGATTAAGGAAAGATCTTTTCTCTTTTTCATCTTTTCCAATGCGGACTGGCTTGAAAAGTCTGTGACTTGCAATATCCGAAATTATAGCTGTAATTTTGTATTGGTTTGAATGAGGGTTTGTAACAGTGGTTTCCAAACATAAACTGAACAGAGAATGAAGTTTAGAAAGGGGCAATGAATAAAGTTTCGTGCGAATGTGATGAATCCCTAACGGCTTTTGTATAAATGGCAGCAAGCCATTGATAGACATCATGCAAAGTAGGTGATGTATAATGACGATGACCATGACTGCGTCTACGTCGAGGAGTAGAGTTGAAAATATTCATCACATTCACCGAGCTGCACGAAGGACTAGATAGAATACCTATACCATCAATTTTGTCCTTGTAACCATATGGTGTCGCAGATCCCAATTGTCTAATCCAGTAGTCCTCTTAAAAGATTTATTGCCACCATTATGAGTATTATATTGAAATCTATATAAGAAAAGAAGATACTTTAAACAGCTAAAAAAATTATCATCATTACAAGATTTGTAAACCTGGTCGATGCAATGGACACTTTATAGAAGTTATTGTCCTTATTGAAATTTTTGCCTTTTAGGCATATATCTTAAAAGCTGCTAGTATATAGAAACTGAAACTGGAGTTAACAAAACTGATAAAATAATGCAAAATCAAATGTTTGGAAATAATCAATGGACATTGCCAGTAAGAGGTTTAAAAAAAAAATGTCACATCTCCTTTAAATAACAGTTAATGGTTATTGAAGGTACCAGGCTTATAATTTGATACACCAGACGTGCGTTTCGTCTACATAAGACTCATCAGTGACGCTCAGATCTAATTAGTTAGAAAGTCAAACAAGTTTGTAGTACCTATGTTTACTCTGCAGGTCAACATAATTTGGTATATAGGAAACCCCATGACTATGCGTCTGTCCATTAGTGAAATGATAAACGACGAAAAGACAAAATCAGCACACAAAACACAACATAGAAAAAACGAAGACTGAGCAACACAAATCTCACCAAAACCTGTGGTTATCCTAGATGTTCTGGAAGGATAATCATAAAACTGCTCTCCATGTGGCACTCGTCGTGTTGTTCATGATAAAACAAACCCGGTAATAAGTCTAATTTGGTAGGTTACTTAAGTGATGGTGTCTGGTGATACCCTCGGGGAAATAAATCTCCACCAGCAGTGGCAAATAACATAGTTAGAAAGGTACTGATGTAATGCAGGTACCCGAATACAGCGAAGGAAGATCAAGGAGTTCCTTCCTTGTGTGTTTCGTTAGGGTAAATGTTGAGTGTCCAAGTGATTTGGGAATACACAATTCTTGAATAAAGCAGTCAATATGAAAAAAGATGTGACATGATTGCCAATCAGAAAATTCTCGACAAGAGATCAAACAACACAATGAGGAAGGCCATACCACATGGACACTTTGCTTTCAACTTATTAGTTTGAATGTCCCGTTGACGTTATTCATGTTTCTTGATATTCACGTTATATTTCGCGAAAAATTAGTCTTGCTAGAAAAGTAAATTTGTTTACAGTATTAAATCATTTGCAGATATTGTAAAGGAGTAGGTGAATATAAATATGGGCTGTTTTTTACAATACAATGCACATATATCGGGTACTAGCACCATTAAGTCATGCTAATAAACTCATCATAGATACCAGGAATAAAATTTACTCATCAGTGACGCTCGAATAAAAAAAATGTTATAAAAGGCCAAATAAAGTACGAAGTTGAAGAGCATTGAGGACCAAAAATTCCTAAAAGTTTTGCAAAATACAGCTAAGGTAATCTATTCCTGAGGCAGAAAAGCCATATTTTTTTCTTAAAAATTCAAAGTTTTGTTAACAGTGAATTTATAATTATGAACATATCAATGATAACTCAAGTCAACACAGAAATACTGACTACTGGGCTGGTGATACCCTCGGGGAAATAAATCTCCACCAGCAGTGGCATCGACCCAGTGGTTGAAAATAAACTCATCATAGTTACAAGGAATAAAATTTAATATTTACGCCAGACGCGCGTTTCGTCTACAAAAGACTCATCAGTGACGCTCGAATCAAAAAAATGTTATAAAAGGCCAAATAAAGTACGAAGTTGAAGAGCATGGAGGACCAAAAATTCTTAAAAGTTTTGCCAAATACAGCTAAGGTAATCTATTCCTGAGGTAGAAAAGCCATAAATTACTGAAACCTTCACAATTCTAGGTTACCATTTTTTTTGGTTTCAGATTATAATTCATAAACATAACACAATCCTTTGTTGATTGTAGTTCTGATGTCGTCACTTTATTACTATGCTTGCCATCTTTGGACACGTGTTGTATTGATCCATCTATGCAAACTACATACCAACTGTCATCTGCGACTGCAATCATCCTTCATGGTTGAGATGGAAGTATTTTGGTAATCATTTTATCTCCCGAAAAGCTGAAGCAATACAAATAATAGACATAAAGAATGCATCTATAATAAAATATTTTCCTATTAGATACATGTTTGAAGTTCGGATAGTTGTCCATATCTATTATTTGTATGATCTTCTCTGTTTGGTGGTCTATGATGAATAGTAAAGTCTTACGCTCTTCGCATTCATAACGTGTTTTGTAACTTGTACCCACTATTAATCTGTTATTAAACGTGCTTGTAATGTAATGACACCAACCTGGTTTTGGCACTGGAATATGTATTGATTTTATAATTTCTTTGGAACTTATATCATAAATTTCTAAATACTGATCAAACAAAATAGCAATATGAATTCTGGTTATGGCTGTAATATCTTTTGGCTGTTCTTGTAGGTGTATAGTCTCTGATTTGAAAATTTCTGTATTACAAATGAAAAGTTTATCTAAGTTTGAAGAACAAAGTAAAAGTCCTCCGTCATTCATCATTTGAACTCCACAAATGTCGGTGTTATTTCCAACTACAGCTGCACTATTTTCACATTTGTGACGGTAGAAAATGTGATCTCCGGTCCCATATTGGTTTTGTCCTTATCTGACAGGAAGTATAAAAATATGTGCATAAATATAATTAGTAATTAATTAGTTGTTGTTGCTTAGTCTTTAGTTTTCTTTGTTGTGTCTTGTGTACTATTATTTGTCTGTTTGTCTTTTATTTAGCCATGGCGTTGTTATCTCATTTTCGATCTATTAGTTTGACTGTCCCTCTGGTATCTTTCGCCCCTTTTTATATATATTGTTACAGGGGCTGAAATGTTCAAATGTTGAGATCGAGTTTTTACAGCACTCGGTCGATGCCGCTGCTGATGTACTATCAGTTATGAGTTTATCATCAAATTAGTAGTCAGTACTGACCTTTCTAAAAATGGTATTTTATGAATTTAAAATTATATTTATATTCATCCTTAAAGTAGACAGAGATCAAAACAACTTTATTGTTGAAGACTGTATTTGACCTTAATAAAGTCCTATGTTTCCAGGACAGAACTATCTCACTGATGTATACCTTGCATCTCCTTTGATATCCAGTATTGTGATAAGTAACTAGGTATCTATGTGTTGTTTTTCAATGTGGAATATAATTATCCTCAGACTAAATAAAGATCCAGTGCTAATAAAACTATTTATTAAAACTAATATATATTGTGAAAATAGAAATTACATTTAAAAAACTGGGGACTAACAGCTGCATACACATAATAAACATTAAGAGTTATCCCCCTTTTAACATATAAATGAAAATTAATATATACAGAGAACTTTGGGGATAAGATAAAATTTGATGATAAAAGTATACAATTTTATCGAAAAGTCCAGCATGATTAAAATTTAAACACCTTCATACCTCAGCAAGAAAATAAAATAACATTAACTCAAAAGATGGTATGAGTACCAAGTATAAGAAATCATATTTAACAATACAAATTTGAGCTCATAAGTACATAAAAAATCTAAAATAAAATAACAACCCATACGTCAGCATGAGTAGAGAGTAAAAGCTCATACATAAGTACGAGAAGATGTAAAGAAACTCATACGTCAGCATGAGTATAGAAAAGACCTGACATCATACGTCAGCATGATGAGGAATAAAAAAACTCATACGTCAGCATGAGTAGAGATTTAAGAGTTCATACATACGTATAAGAAGATGTAAAAGAAACTCATACGTCAGCAAGAGTAGTATAAACGAAACCCATACGTCAGAATGGGTAAAAAAATAAGACCTCATACGTCAGCATGAGAAAGTAAAAAGAAAATCATTTGTCAGCATGAGAGGAAATAAGAGCTCATACGTAAGCATGATAAAATATAAAAGAAACCCAAACGTCAGCTTGAGTAGTATAAAAGAAACTCATACATCAGCATGAGTTGAGAATAAAAGAAAATCATATATCAGTATAAAAATAATGCAAAAAATTAAGGTCATAAAATTACAGGTATAAGTTCATGTATATACAACAATAATAATGACTACTAAATAGTCTCCAGAGGCACTGGCAACAAAAGGAGAGAGGTGGGGATGGTGGCGGAAATTCAAAATATGAAAATCCAATCAAAACGTGATGAAACTATCTGATGACAAAAGGGGCACTACTATTGATCCAAAAGCAGCATATAGATTACGTATATCCCAAAATAATTTGAAAATGAGGCTACCACGATCGAGAGGAACAAATTAGGAAACCCTATCTATGACTAAAACTGAGTTAATCCTTTATATAAACATCAATTATCCAAATAATTGTTAATAGTAGAAACTAAGGTTTCAATTCTTTGAGGCTTAGCTGACGTTATATTTGCTTGCCAATCTTTTTAATTTTTTCTGGTAATTAACTTCTTAAACTATTTGAGTTCTCATGCTATCTTGAAATGGTCGGGTTTAGTGTTCCTGTCAGTAGTTAACAGAAGAAAAGCGCTTTAAAAACATGCAATTTATAAGATGTGGTTTCAATTTTTAACTTAACAATTTTATAGGATACTTATATCGAATAGATATTACAGATAATTTAACAGAAAACACCTTGTGTTAATCTTTTAAAACAAAAAAGTTATGTAATTCTTTCGAAAGGAAAAATACGTCAATAAATCCGAATTTTGAAAAATATCGGAAATTTCGACCTTATTTTACACAAAAAGTAGTACATGAAGGTATATTTATTATTACATGTTTGATTAAATCAGGAACAAAACAGCCTGTATGCAAATTTTCATCAAAATTTCAATATGGGATCAAAACTATATCGTATGTCTTTAAGAAGAGCGGCAATGCTCTCTAGAATCTCTTATTTTCAATGTCATTACAATGACAAATAAGAAGACAAATAAAAACAACATGGAACTAGACATATGATAAAGACTCAAACCTGTTATCCCCTTCTGTACAAAATCCCGTAACTTCTGAAAAAAAATATCAGAGTAGTACAAATTAAAGAATACAAATGACATGATGAATAATTATTATTTTGCATTTGTTTATCTGAAACAAAGTTTACTTGCAGTCTGTTTGTTAAATCTTTATCCTTTTTCACTGAACTGTTAATTGCAATGAAAAAAGTATGGTACTATGTACATAACTTTAAACACATATTTTTGAATTAGTAATTTAAATAAGGGATAGATTTGAAAATATATCATTAAATAAAATTGCCTCTTAATAAAAAAAATGTATTTTACACTACTTGCTCATCTCAGAGTCAAATGGCTTAATAATACCTCAAAAGAGGAATTGATTCTCTGAGTTGATTCTTCGTTGCATTTTCTTATTTCATGAACTGTCGTAACCATGTTGTTCATTGTTGCATCAATGCTTTTCACTGAAGTGCCAACTTCTTGAATCGACGAATCCACTCCATTTATGGCTGAATCAACATTTTCAACTGAGGTTTCCATTTGTTGAATAGTAGTATTTACTCTTTGGACTGAATTATCTAACTCTGCCACTGTTTTTCTCATTCCTTTGAAGGAGGTGTTTATCTTAAAAAAAAATTAGAACTAATTGAAATAAAGTAGATTCCTAAAGACTCTAGTATAAAAGGGTGTATTTCAAACATAGAATATATGTTCACATAAAAGGGTAAATATTAATTATAATGTTGTTCAGTAAATATTGTTGGAACGGTCTGAAATCAGTTCATGCCAAGTTATTAGAAATATTCAACAATTTAGAACTAAAGAACATTCGCTGCGAAGAAAATGCAGCTTTTTTCATCAAAATTGTCAAGTGATTACGCATCTATTTATGAGTTTTGTAAAGTTTTAGTTGTTTTTTTCCTTCATTATCTTGATACAATAAGGAAGAAACTGTAAACATTGCAAAATCGTTCAATTATTGATAAATCGTGTGAGCAAAAAAGTAGATAAATATTATTTCATTGAACATTGAAATTTTGATGACGGCTAAGGCAATCATCATTAGAATTTTCGGGATATGGGACTTTTTCTTGCTATTATACACTGTTGTCTTTGCTCATAACTATTTTTAATATTTTGACAGACTTATGATACTCGGTATGAAGGAGTATTTCGATAATTAACACAAGGCAGTTTAACACCATGCTCATTGACCAAAAGGTAATATAATAGCTTTTTATTATATATTCGTTGCCGTGCCATATTTCTTTTTTATTTTCATATTGAAATATGGGTGCATTATCTCAAGATTTCATCCAAGATTGAAGATACCATCTGACCTTCACTTTAATGAAATTAATTTATATATGTACGTTGTCTCGTCTTGGTCATATCTTTTATAATCTTTGACATGGTTTCAACATCTAAAGATTTTGTGCAAACATACTTTCGTAGATATAACCTTAAGCTTTGACTAAGAGTTTAAACAATTGTTTCGTTGTTGACTTCATAGAGTAACATCCCCGTTACACATACCAACCAAATGCAAGTCTAGAGCCAGAATGTATTGGTTTTGTCTTCCTTAAACACGCTTACTTTCATAGATGAATTGGAGACCTATGCTTTAGTCCACTGAACATGTATTTCCTATAACACAAGTTAATCAAAATTGATATGTAGAGGTCACCATACTTCTTTGCATAGACACTAAACTCCAAATAGCTTCTTTCCATCTAGTAAATAGAACTCATAAAAGATAGTTTACCTGATCCAGCTGCTCATGTGTTTCCAGTAAGCATGTGAAATATCTCTTGCATAATGGGTCACCCATAGGCCTATTTTTAACCCTCGTTAATGCACCTTGTTTAGTGTTGTCCAGTTGCAGAACTTCTTTTTCCATATCTGCTCAAAGAATATCATAGTCTGTCTTTGTTATTTGTCCTGTTGTGTTGTGACTGAATTTGGCATTTTTATGTTGACGTAATGTACGAATTGCATGATCTTCTTCTTGTGTCAGGTTACAGCAGTTTAACAAAATGAGACCCGCAAAGGAGATATCGAGATTAGATATCTGAAGAGATTTTGCTGCATATTTACAGGGACACTGATTACAAGATGCTGGATTCTCTGAATACAAAAGTTCCAATTGATAATTATTAAGAGGGAGGGATCATTTTTTAGTAGCTTGGTCTGTACAACAAGAATTTTTAAATCTGAGATGAAATATTTTTTGTTTTATTGGCTGACTGTCCAGAAATGATTGCAGGGATACAAACTCACGGTTTTGGTAATCTCTCTGATTTTGGAATATTGGTGTAACTATCACCAAAAACACAGAACCTATCACAAAGTATAATGTTGGCGGTCTTCTGCATCCATCCTGCATTATACGAAAAGTAACATCTACAATTGATATAAGTTATTGCTCAAAAAAAAAAAAAAATTAAAGATCTTTTAAACCACTAGATTTGTTTCAATCAATTTGGTTTTGATAAAGGTAGTTTGGTAATAAGGGGCTGTACTAGTTCTTATGCAAATAATTTGTGACTACCGATAAGCAAAAACAAAAATGTTTTTAAACAAAATATGATAAGTTTAAAAAAAAAATTATTAGTTTCTCTGAATTCACCCAAACTCCACAACCGATTTATATTGTTAGAAAAGTATGTTTCAAACTAAGACTATAGCAAACAAATATTGATATGGATGAAATAGATATGATTTTTGTTTCCATCAAGGAAATAGTTTTAAAAATTAATCCATAAAACTTCCTCATTTCAAATTCATTCTTATATTATAGCGTGTGAACTGAAAGTTATTTTCACTCAAATGGACAAAGGGTTTTCCCATATTGAAATTGGTGTCGTTAGCCTGTCTTTTCGCGAATTTGCTTTATTCCTCGTCATCTAATCTCTATTGGATATTGGTCTCTTTTGTAATTCTACACCTCTTGAATTTGAATATATATCATTTGGTTCACCATTTGAAAGTTTGAAATGATGGCATCTTTATATCATGGTTGTACAGGCGATAAAAGAGGGGCGAAAGATACCAGAGGGACAGTCAAACTCATGGATAAAGTATGAATGGTATTTGGGGTCATATTTGTACTCGGCTTGAAACAGGTGTAGTAGCTCGCTAAAAGCTCGCATACACCTTGTTTCCTAGCCTCGTACAAATACAACTGATATTTAAAGACACTAAACAGTCATTGTCTATGTATATAGGAATAATTATTTGGATTGGTTATTGTGTATGGGCAACCTGAGTGCTCTTTCTGTTGAGCCAAAATGTTAATAAAATCTGTCTAGGTTTTGTTGCTAAAAATCGGACAAATCTTCCTTGTATACAATCAATAAGTAAAGTCACACACAGTCACATTCTGCATAAAGACTAAGAAAAACCTTTATAGTGAAATGTTGATTGTTCTGTATGCATAAAAAAAAATAGTCAGTAAATCTGAAAATGAAACACATGCGTAAAACGGAAGAAATTGCGTAATATCTTGAATATAGGTGTAAGTCATGTGTTACTTTAAAAGGCTGTGGTTTCTGCAAACATTCTTTACGAAATTTAAATCAGTCCACTTCTGAAACATCGTCAAAATAATTATCCTGAAATTTCATCAACTACAAAACGCGATTTTTTTGTAACATTATCAGAATAATTCAGAAGTAACAAAATCAAAAACACATACAACGTAGACTAATCTATGTTATGTGAATATCGAAAAACATCATAAAACATAACAGTTTACACTCTATATTAAATGTTACGGTTTCATCACTTCTTAGAAGTGTTTTATTTTACTAAGAAATATAATTATTTTTTTTTAAATAAAAACAAAAATAAGTATTAAACTAATAGTATTTCCTTGTTGATGATGCATTGTTTAGCAAAAACGTTATTCTAGTATTCATTACGTAAAATGTATCAAACTGCGTGTTTCTTTTCCCATTTTCAGGCCAATATGCTTAAGTCGAAGGCAGTCTAGATCTAATTTCAGAATTCAATAGATGTGAAATTTCACCGAGAAGACAGTCGTCTTTTTTGTACTTATATTGCTTATTGACATTTGTAAAGAAAAGAAAATCCCCGTATTTACAGAATTGACACCATAATTCATTTCTTTATGTTATATACTTTCTTAGATAAGTTTTTTACTTTAAAGTTCAAATTTAAATCCTAAATAGTTCTAATTACAAGGAATTTCCACATTAAAAGAAAATTTTAAATGTTTTAATTGTTGATAAAAACAAACCAAGAACCAACACCAGAGACACGACAATAAAGCAGTTATAAGGTACAATGTATTAAAAATCGAATAAGGAACAAATATGTAGTGAATAAGTAACAATGTATCAGTCGAACGCAAAAACGGGTACCAACGTGCTATAAGGGTAATTTCATAATAAGTAACGAATAAGGAATTTAAAATAAATAACGAATATGTTAAGTTAATATCGAATAAGGAATAAGGAATAAGTAACCAACTTGACGAACCTACTGTAATGCTATTATCTGTATAATGAGTATCATAAGGCGAAAACATACTTAATGTTTAGGAGTTGTCATTTGTTGATTTGGTTCATAAGTGGTTCTTTTTGCTCGTATTTTATATATACTGAGTGCCAATGAAAACGCAACACTTTTGTTTTTCAAAAAAATCTTATAATTTTTATTTTATTTATATTAGAACTTTGTATAGTTGGTTGAAAATGACTTTTAAGACAATTGTCGACAATTTTACGGTTGAGTGATTTTTGGAACAAATGCGAAGTAAGGGTTATTTTGAACGGACATAAACCGAGTTCACCGCTTTTCAACATACCCACCATTTTCACGATTTTGTCATTTAAAGCTTGGCTAATGTCATGAATTTTCCCGCCCTTATTGTTAACAAACTGCAATAAACATCTGAGTAAATGCCAGGACTTTCTGACAACCAGCGACATGCAGTTTGTGGCATGATCCAATGAAGCCTTTCACAGTATACAATTACGAGAAGACTGAAGTTGTAGCCTCTACAATAACCCATACCATCCACAAATTCAACCAAAATGAATCATTTAATGATAAGCCACATCCCGGGATACAAAAAGCAAGAAACGCTCAGCAAGACCGATACATTTGGTCTTTAACATATCCGATATCGACTCTGATGGCTGTTCAAGGTCACGAGAGTTCAATAGTGGTCACGGTAGAACCTTTGGAGCAATTTCAGTAAAGCACCATTTGCGCAGAAATTGTTAAAGAGCACCACAGTCTTTCCTTAGTGACATCTAAACGGCCGTCTGGCGTAAACATCGAATTCTGTAGACCAAAAAACATTCATTATGTACCAAAAAACATCAGTGGTTGTTAAATAGGCATATGGCACGCGCCTTGGCAAAAAGTCCTGCTTTTCGCCGGATCTTGATCCAATCGAGCAAATTTGCATCAAATTTAACATGGTTTAGACGATGAAAACCACCACCAATATCATAAAGTCAGCTTGAGTTTGCTTTGCGGGACAAGTGGAATAAAATTCCTCGGGATCACATTGAACGTCCGGGATGATCAACTCCACGGCACTGTGGAGATTGCACTGCACCACGGGGCTGTAACATTTTGTGTTAGGAGTGTGAGTTGATGATTCGACATTTGATGTTTCGTTTACCTATTGCGCACGAAAGATGACAAGGAAACAGTTTTTGTTTGATATCGATCTATTGTTAAAATTGTTAATTTTCAAGAACAATTTATTTTGAAATATTATCATTTCTAGTATAAATTTTATTTTTGAAAAACCAAGTGTTGCGTTTTCATTGGCACTCAGTATTTTATAGATTAGACCGTTTACTTGTACAAATTCTGACTGTGATGGAGAGTTGTCTCATACCATATCTTCTTATATTATCCTGAGGTATAGCCGGTAGAATTTTCTCTTTTCTATGATATGGACATAATTTGTCCCAAATGTAGTTTACTATACCATAAAGTTTTATTAAAAAAGAACCAGTGCGATTTTTTTTTTTAATTTGAATTCATTATTCTTAAGAAATTAATTACACAATAAAAGTGGTATCAGGCCAAATTCGTGGTAGGACATATAATGTGATTCTTTTAATAAAATTGAACAAACATTTTACTGTAAAATTCAAATGCATTCCTAAGGACTTTCCGATTAGATTTTCGTCTGAGTTCAGTATTTTTGTGATTTTACTTTCTCCTCAGTTTTGTTATGTAGTTCATCTTAAGGTAGATCATAAGTAAATATTTTTTGAGACAGAATTTTCTTATACTTCGCCAAAATGAAGATTTTAATATGCTCTTTTCAAAAATATAATAAAAAGTAGGGGTCACCGCGCTATTTTTCGAGCTATGAGTCGTTGAAAATTGCTTAAATTTGGTTAGATTGTTCATGGAAAATCACATTTGTGTGCATAAAAAAAATCAATGAGATAGAATTTTGAAATAAATTGTGAAAAGATAGGTTTTGTAACATGTTTTAAGAAAATAAAAAGAAACAAGAATGTGTCCATAGTACACGGATGCCCCACTCCCATTATCATTTTCTATGTTCAGTGGACCGTGAAATTGGGATAAAACATATAATTTGGCATTTAAATTAGAAAGATCATAACCTAAGGAACATGTGTACAAAGTTTCAAGTTGATTGGACTTCAACTAAATCAAAAACTACCTTGATACCTTGACCAAAAACTTTAACCTGAAACTTGCACTATCATTTTCTATGTTCAGTGGACCGTGAAATTGGGGTCAAAAGTATAATTTGGCAATTAAATTAGAAAGATCATATAATAGTGTACATGTGTACTAAGTTTGAAGTTGATTGGACTTCAACTTCATCAAAAACTACCTTGACCAAAAACTTTATCCTGAAACTTGCACTATCATTTTCTATGTTCAGTGGACCGTAAAATTGGAGTCAAAAGTCTAATTTGGCAATTAAATTAGAAAGATCATATCATAGTGAACATGTGTACTAAGTTTGAAGTTGATTGGACTTCAAACTTTAACCTGAAACTTGCACTATCATTTTCTATGTTCAGTGGACCGTGAAATTGGGGTCAAAAGTATAATTTGGCAATTAAATTAGAAAGATCATATCAGAGTGTACATGTGTACTAAGTTTGAAGTTGATTGGACTTCAACTTCTTTAAAAACTACCTTGACCAAAACTTTATCCTGAAACTTGCACTATCATTTTCTATGTTCAGTGGACCGTGAATTTGGGGTCAAAAGTATAATTTAGCAATTAAATTAGAAAGATCATATCATAGTGTACATGTGTACTAAGTTTTAAGTTGATTGGACTTCAACTTCATCATAAACTACATTGACCAAAAACTTTAACCTGAACGAACGAACGGATGTACAGACGGAAGGACCGACAGACGGAAGGACGGACGCACAGTCCAGAAAACATAATGCCCCTCTACTATCGTAGGTGGGGCATAAAAATGGTGTCACCGAACTTGTTTTCTTGCTACATGTAAAAAGAAAAAAATTCCCTATCTATCCAGTATAATTTTGTTACTAAAAGAGTTATCTTCCCTAAAATGGCTCATTTTAAAAAAAATGATTCTAAAAGCAAAACAAATGATATTTGTTTAAATATTTTGAATTATACAATAAATTGCCCAGTTTTCTTTTCATTATTAAACAGCATAACGATTAATTTGCTAACCTGTCTCCAAATTTGCAGATTTAGGCAAATAAGTAGACCGATTTTTTACTGTGATTGGTCAATCCAAGATGGCGGTATACCATGAAACTACCTTAAATAAAATAATAGATTGAAAATTTGATGTTTTGTCTACAAGCAAAATATTACTAAAAATAGCTAATTTTTTTTATCATATTCCTGTTATTTGAATTTTGTATAGTTTAGCTTTTAGTTTCTTGTCTATGGCACCTGTGTATCCACTACCAATCCACAAATAATGAAGTTCATCAAATTTCATGCTGATTGGATAATCCATTTTTAAGTCTTCCAACGGTTGGCGTAAAATTTGTATACCATCATAGCTAAGAATATGGAAGGCAAAATTAGCTGAATCTAACACAATGATTTTTGCGAATTCTGTAACTACTACATCAGAAGGAAAGAATGGTCTCGAACTGAAACTTTGACTTATATCACTGTATCTCCATTTTAATTTGCCACACTTATTGAGTGCTACGACTGTCCCAGTGTATTGACTTTTTCTGTCGATCACATGCATTCTGTCCAGATTTGATTTTATTCGCCATGGAAATGTAAACAGAGGTTCCTTTGCGTCTGTATGCTCGAAAATTTTGCATACTTTCCCATCGGATAACATTGAAACTACTAGACGAGAGCTATTATGTGCTAGTTCGAAATTTGCTTTAAATTCTGCAAGTCCTATCCAGATGACTGAATCGTTGTCTTTCTCAATATGAATACATAAAGGTTCCATGGTGAAATGATTCGATAACGGTGATACCTGAATTTTATTGTGCTTGTTTTTCTTCAATTGATTTATAACATTGTCGTGTTTGCATATAAAAAATATATCCCCAACTGAATTAACAGCTATGTCAGCTGGGTTGTATCCTTTTACTTCATCGTAGTACTTTAGTCTGTTGGTAATTAATGTTGGTGTTAGTTTAATTTTACAAATGTCTCCTTTGTAATGACAAATGCATGCTTCATCTTTATTTATTATTTCTATACAGTTTATCGCGGGTAAATTTGTTGTGAATGTTTTAATGAGTTTAATTTCTACTGTGCGACTGCTGTCATCTTTAGGGCAATCCACCATTATAAAATCCGAATCTTCAGAAGACCTCGTTTTTAGACTTTTCTTTCTACTTTTGTCTTCACTTGTATATTGCTCATGTACAAATTTATCGATATCAATAGTTATATGGTATGTCGAATGACTTTCAACAAAGCAATCTTCGCAAATCAGAATTTTGCAAGTCTGACAAAATAATGAATATGTTTTTGTGTTGTGTTTCTTGCAATGCATTTTCCTAATTTCATGTTCTGTACAATTGTTCATAGTGATGCTGTCAAACGACAAAACATTGTGACTTGAATTTGATGCAGAAAAAGAATGAGTATATTTACATTTTTCACATAGAACAACGTTACATTCCAAGCAGCGGTACTTGAGGTTCTTTCTTGTAAAACATACAGCACAAGATAACGACACTTGTATATCAAGTCTATTCATTTTGAAATGTTTGTCACTTCTCTGGTTTCACACAATATAAACACATTTTTGATGGACTCGTCAAAAAACAATTAATATATATATCCAGATTGACTTTCTTTAAGGTATGTTACGATGATAATGAATATAGAACATCGTTTAAAGAGGTTACTCATTTTTCTAGAATGCATTTCCTTGTGACTCACTATATATAAGGCTTACTGCTTACGTTTCCTGATTGATTTACCGGAGGTTCTAAAGTTTTATATTTTTATAATTGAGAATTTCCTTTGTAGTTGAAATAACAAATATAGATTTAGATATTACGAAAGATGATAACTTTATAGAGTGATCGGTTATTTTGGTTTCTCTTTAGCAACTGTTTGAAAATTGAGTGAATTAAAGATGTCATGAAATAGTTTGCAGTTGTACTGGGCTTAGGCACAAGACAAAACTTTAGACCAATGAAGCAAAATGTCAATATCAGAGGAATTGAGGATTGCGAGATAAGGGTAAAAAAATAAAATAAAATAGCTGCATGCCTTATGGTAGAGAGGCGAAACGTTTTTGGCAATTCTTATGTCTTTATCAAAATAGAAGGAATCCATAACTGAATGCATCAATAATAACATTTCAAAATAGTGAATAACTTACTGGGAAAATTCAAAAGTTTTGTTTTAGTTGCACAGCACTGAAAATATCCTCAGAGTTATTAATCTTTTTGTAAAATGCGTACATTTTCTCTATTTTTTTTATATCCTGATTATCAAATAAAATGCAAAGGAAGATTTAGAAGATAAGCCTGACTACATGACTAATGGAAACAAATATATTGTGATGGAATTCCCTTGTAAGCGCATATGACAAAGGGTCAATTGAGCAATTTTTATCGCTTAGCTTCTAATGTCTTGTGTGTTTTTGAACCAAACTATCTATCATTATTTGGCATCTTGTTTCAAAATTGTTTCTGATGATTTCCAGAATTGCGCAAGTTCTAATTATATTTTAACAAGGTTCTACCCACCATTTTTTAAATTAAAATGTCCTGTAACAAGTCAGGAAGATAGCAGTTGTTATCTTATAGTTAGTTTCTGTGTGTGTTACATGTATTTTGGTTTTTTGATGCACTTCAGTGTCTCTGTTGTTTTGTTGTTTTCTTCTTATAGTTGATAGTTTTAGTTTGTAACCCGAATTTGTTTTCTTTCAATCGATTTATGACTTTCGAACAGCGGTTTTCTACTGTTGCCCTTATTTAAATGTGAAATAAAGATATTTTGAATTCTTGCACTTGTCCATTTTACAAAACTGTTCTAAGAGGTTTTAAACAAATATTTTCTCCTCAAATTTCCAAACATATTTTAACCTAGTCTGTTTCCCGGTCGTTATTGAAATTCCTGACAATATTTGTAAATTCCGAAGGCATACTGGATATTTTACGGAGGGGGCCAACCTGGAACAAGAGTTAAAAGATTCCTTTCTTCCGAAACTTGATATTTCTTGAAATTAGTTATCAAAGGTACCAGGCTTATAATTTGATACGCCAGACGCGCGTTGCATCTTCAAAAAAATCATCAGTGACGGTCAGATCAAAATAGTTAGAAAGCCCAAAACAAGTACCAAGTTGAATAGCATTAAGGACCAAAAATTCCAAAATGTTGTGCCAAATACGGCTAAGGTAATCTGTTCCTGCAATAAGAAAATACTTAGTATTTCGAATAATTCATACTTTTACAGTTAATTTATAGAAACACATTATATCACTAAAATCTTCAATATATCGGATCAACAAAGCACTACAACATAATTTAAGAATGATAAAAATTCTACAATTTTTTTTTTCAAAGAACAAATGTACAAAACTATATCTCAATAAAAAATACGTTTATCCAAATTAACAGCTATAGAGTACATGACAAACAGAATAAAACAATTAAAATGACCAAATTATAACATATTTTGAAATAAGCTATCACTACACATACCACTTAAAAAGTTAGAAATGCCATTTTAAAAATCAATTTTACCGTTGATTTCACGTCTTTTTTGGCAGGGTTCGTGTTACTTAGTCTTTTTTTTTCTATGTTGTGTTTTGTGTACTATTGTTTGTCTGTTCGTCCTTTTATAGCCATTTACTTTTATTAAACACCTTGTTACTCTTTTTCTTGCTAGTTTTTTATGCAGTTAATCTGCATTATGCGAGCACCCTAGATTTGTGGTCTACCCAATAAATGCTGAAATACTTGCCATTGTTATTATCTAGCTGGCTACTATGTTATATATAACTAATTGAACACTTTTTTAATACTTTTAATTCTGGATTACAAAAAATATGACTAGAAAAACCTTAAATGATCGTCGAATCACCCAAAACTTTTGAAGTTGCACATAGGAAGTAGTGCTCATTAGGAATTCTTATGTAGTTTATTATCGCCTGTGCTTTTGGCTAAGATGTCAAAAAACAATTGTACGAAATATTTAATCGCCGAAAATCTTTTAAGACAAGTAGTTTAGATTTCCCAAATGGCAAAAGTCGTAGGAATATTGTTTGTCATCAATACGTAGTACAACTACGTCAGTAGTCTATTATATAATAAGTTCAAATGTTCATGCTGTTGGCGGCAATTTCAAATTAGAAGACGAAATTCGTATCTTTTCAATTTGGAGGCAGGGGTTCAAATTAGCGGTGGTCCGAGGTCCGCGACCTTCCACTTTCGACTTGGTTACTAGCCACGCCCGACGGGCCTTCCACTCTGAGACAACTATATCACAGTTATAGTAGTCTCGGTCCCACTTGAAAGAAAATTAAAAATAGCTTTGCAAACCTTTTCGCCAAAGTCTCCAAATAAACGACCTCAAAACTTATTTTAATCATTATTATTCATGACAGCGATGTCAATTTTGTTCAATCGCTAGCTATATACAGAAAATCGCCGACAAAAAATGTGTTAATACGAGTAAAATCGTATCTGACTGACAAAAACAACATTGGAACACAATGACAATGGCTGCCGTGAAAAGACAATTACAATTTCAGATCCGATTCCGGAAGCGGATAAGGGTAATTCCGGGTTTTTGGCGAATCCAGGCAGGTGACAAAATACATCTATTCATGGTAAATGAATATAAACACTAGAATTGAAAACCAAAAGATATATGTAAAAGAAAGAAAAAGCAGAAAATATTTTAAACAGAAAGTCAAAATTACTTTTGACAAATTTTAATGTCAAAATCCAATACAATGTGACAGCTGGGAACAGTATATCTAACAATATATATGTTCCTGGTCACAGTATAAATTTTCTTTATCAGTGATAAATGTTGATAATGCATGTAAGATGCTTTTAAACTGTAAACATATTACTGCAATTTTGAAGGGGTTATTTTTTTTTCTCAATTTTGAAGGGTCAGTTAAAGAAGCTGGAAGATTTTTACTTTATTTTCACAAATAACTACCTGAATGTAGGCAAATCATATGATATATAGGTGGCGTCCTTTGGGCCACTCTACCCCCTCCTGTTTGATAACTTTGAAACGGATGAGATCCCCACCTCTCAACCATTCATACATGGGACTATATATATAACTAATCAAATGAAATATAAGGGGAGTCCATGGGGTGACCCACCCCCTCCTGTTTGGGAACTTACGAAACGGTCGAGATCCCCACCCCTAAACAATATATATTCATGTATGGGTCAATATAACTAATTAAATGAAATATAGGGGGAGTCCCCTACCCCCTCCTGTTAGAGAACTTGGAAAACGGTCGAGATCCCCACCCTAAACCATATATATTCATGTATGGGACAATATAACAAATCAAATGAAATATATGGGAAGTCCCTGGGGTCATCCTATCCCTTCCTGTTTGAGAACTTGAAACCCCTCGAGATCCCCACCCCTAAACCATATATATTCATGTATGGAACAATATAACAAGTCAAATGAAATATAGGGGAAGTCCCTGGGGTCACCCTACCCCTTCCTGTTTGAGAACTTGAAAACCCCTCGAGATCCCCACCCCTAAACCATATATATTCATGTATGGGACAATATAACAAATCATTTACATTTATTATGGGCAGGTCAGTCAGACCTCACCTTTGATCCTTGTAGTAGTGAACATTTGTCTGATTTGTGTTGCATAACTATTGTACTATAGAACACATACTCAGTTTTCTTTACAGGGAAACCAGTCCATTCATACTATAACATGTTCGTACTAAGCCAACACGTACTACTAACAGTCAACTAAAACCAACGTTAACTACCTACTAGAACAACTACAATCATTGCGAACTTGTACCACTGCAGACTCACCATAAAAAATATACATTTATATATTCATTGCTATTGAAACATTGATAACATATAAATTATTTGCCTTAATAATTAATTCATTAGATAAACATAAATGTACAATATATGAATGTTTAATGCCACATCAGAGGCGGATTTAGAGGGTTTTTCAGTGGGCCCACTCCCCCCTTCCATTTTTGAGAAAAAATTTGGTTGATTATATAGGGAATCACTGTAGCATGACTGGAGCAGGTCCCCTGTTAGGCAGGCAGTGGGCCCCCACTTATGAAAATTTCTGGATCCGCCACTGCACATAATTACGTTTGCCTGGTTTTTGGTTAACTGCCTTCAGCGCTTACAGCGCTTTGATTTGTGTAAAGCGTGTGTAGATATCGTCGCTATGCTTTATTGTATCAGAAACCAAAGTTTGAAATCAGATATTGCATTAGCCGACTTCGTTCATTGTTATATTATTTGATGCAGATTGTAGAAAAAAATCATATGTTGTTGGAAACTTAGTTTTACATTGGACCTCATATGAAAAATGTAACAACCACGAACTGAATATTATTTGCAACAGTTTTTTTTCCGAAATGCAGGAAGTTTAAAGCAGAAAAACCCATCACATCTTTCCAAGAAGTAAGTTTAATCCAGGAAATTAGTCAGGTGACTGCAATATTACTCATTATAGATAAAGTTTTAATTGTTATTTCGTTGTAATTGACAACTGCCTACATGTAGACATTTTTACCTTATATTGATGGGTTTTTTTCAACAACAACAACAACCGAAAAAAAAAAGACACACAAACAATGATATTTGAAATGTTGCAAATTCTTGTTAAACGACACTTTGTGTTAATTCGTTGAACATTCTTCCATTCGTTGTTCATCTCATTTTATCTAAAAAGTGGAGCCTAAACTATACATGCTTTACTGAGTACTTGAAATAGTATATAAAAAAACTCATCAAAGATATCAGGTGTGGTTTGTCTGATTTGGCGCTATTAACCACTGGGTCGATGCCACTGCTGATGGAGATTTATTTCCCCGAGGGTATCACAAGCCCAGTAATCAGCACTTTTTGTGCTGACATGAATTGTCATTGATATGGTTATATTTATAAATTTACTGTTTTTTTTAAATACTAAGGCTTTTCTACCTCAGGAATAGATTACCTTAGTTGTATTTGGCAAAACTTTTAGGAATTTTGGTCCTCAATGCTCTTCAACTTCGTACTTTATTTGGCCTTTTTAACTTTTTTGGATTCGAGCGTCACTGATGAGTCTTTTGTAGACGAAACGCGCGTTTGGCGTATATACTAAATTTAGTCCTGGTATTTATGATGAGTTTATTTATTGTATTTACTGAAAACGTCTTTCCATGAATAAATATATATTTTCAGTCATGTTTTTGGCCAAGATTTATAAAGGTTTAAACAATACAAAAATATTATTAGTAAAAAAACTTCTGGGATGATTTTAAAGAATTATTAAGTTATCGTGAAGAGATATAGTCAGATGTAAGTGTTACTGAGTTAAAACAGTATCATGCATGATTTTGATGAGGAATTTGGTCAAAATTCCGGACAAATTTAATGTGTTTATTTTTTGGGATAGGACAATTTTATCTGACTGTATGATGAATCATCTCAGAAATTTCATATCAGTGTGAATTTCAACTCATGTTGTTGGAGTTCATATAACTAAGTTAGACTTACAAATGACTCTCCTCATTTGTCCTTGTAGAAGTGCATTGCTAAATCAAAAACATGTGATTGAAATGTAAAAAAGAAAGGTTTTTCAATAGAATGTTTATGATAACGTTTTTTTAGTTGCTTACACTTTCTTGTTAGACACAAACATAAATTGAATGCCATTCAGTAAATATTTATTTAAATTATCGATAAAGGATGAGGGAAATGAAAATGGTATATGAGTATTGGTGCTTTGTCTATATGCCTTTTTTTGTGCTGCTTTGTTACATATTTGGTTGTTTTATAGTGATTCAAATCATAACACAATGTTGACTGCTGTACCCCTATGTTTTACATTTTTACCTATAATGTCTGTTTGTTTTGTTCACACATCGTTGTCAAAATAATGGAATTTGATGCTACTGTAAAACAATTGGAAGATTTAGCTAACAAAAAACCCAGGTTTAAGCCACCGTTTTCTACATAAGAAAATGTCTGTATCAAGTCAGGAATATGACAGTTGTTATCCATTCGTTTGATGTGTTTGAGCTTTTGATATTGTCATTTGATTAGGGACTTTCCTTTTTGAATTTTCCTCGGAGTTCAGTATTTTTGTGATTTTACTTGATAGTATTACCCAGTGGTAACACCAGCTTGTATCACACTTATATATTAAAATATTTCTACCAAGATGTAACAAAGCGTTCTGTGAATTACATTGTATTTATCAATTGCTTCATATTTCGAATCAGTATTCAAATCAAATTAAATGTCTTTATTCCCAATTAAAGAGTCCCAAACATTATATAAATTAATACACAAAGTTCATATAATATCCACACAAATAACACATGCGATATAATATAACATACAAATTAATCCAATCAATTTTGATATCACTTTCATTTTTGCATATGATCTATTATAATATATATTATATTATATAAGTTCAATTATTTTTAGTTTAAAAGATAATTTGTTGATCAATTGAATACAGTTGCTTTTCATTAAGTCTTTTAGAACATGCAATCTCATCTTGTAAATATGAATTTTAACAAATGTAAACAGCACTTAATATTATCGGTATTTTTAACATTGCCATATACGCCAAAAGAAAGGTCTTGTTTTGTCTTGTACCAAGTCAGGTTATGTTACTTTTAGTTTCAATATCTTTTAAATTTTTATTTCATTAAAGACAAACTAAATACATAATGCATTTTCAAATGTCATATTCCATATTCCATACCTGTTATAGACATTTCCTTATATAAAAAATGATGGATTAAACCTTGTTTTATAGCTAGCTACACCTCTTACTTGTATGACATTCACATTAAATTCCGTTATATCTATAAAAAAAAATATGTGTGAACGAAACAAACAGACATTATATGTAAAAATATCAAAATAGGAGTACAGCAGTTATCATTGTGTTATAATCTTAATCACTATAAAAACAAACAATACGTCGACAAAGAAAAACAAAATGTCATATAGACAAAGCTAATAAGCAAAACTGAAACACAAGAATACAAGAAAAACAACACAATACTGCCACAACAAAACATTAGCGGGGTGCATACGTACCGAAAACGCCAAAAGGATATTACAAAAAGTGAACTATATATAAACAATAAAGGTTAAAATTTTACAAAAACGAATAAAAGAACACTGCAACACGTAATTTATATGATAAAAAACGTCAGTATCTAGAATCTATACTTAAAAACCATCATGTATTATTTGTGAAGTTAATACGGAATGCATATCAACAAGGTTTTGGTAACTTCCGATGAACTTTTTTGTTTTAAAGGTCAAAACGTTATTTGACATAACCCTGGTCATCAAAATTTATTAAAAAATTGTAGAAAAGCAATTGCTCAAATAAAAAATAAAAAGTTTAAGGTAGATTCATGGTATACCGCCATCTTGGATTGTACGATCGCAGTACAAAATCGGTCTAGTTATTTGCCCAAATCTGCAAATCTCGAAACAGATTTGCAATTTAATGTTGAGACTGTTTATTTGTATGAAGAAAACTGAAGAAAACTTGGTGATTCATTGTATTATTCAAAATATTTAAACAAGTATCTTTTTTTTAATTTCTAGAATCATTATTTTCAAATTAACCATTTAATGGGAGATAACTGTTTTAGTGAAACGTATATATTGGACTGATAGGGATTTTTTTTTATTTGTAACTAGAAAACAAGTCCGGTGACACCAATTTTTATTTTTATTTTCTAAAAAAAACATATAATAAAACCTATCTTTTTTTGATTTATTTCAAAATTCTATCTCATTGATTTTTAGCTCACCTGGCCCGAAGGGCCAAGCGAGCTTTTCTCATCACTTGGCGTCCGTCGTCCGTCGTCCGTCGTCGTTAACTTTTACAAAAATCTTCTCCTCTAAAACTACTGGGCCAAATTAATCCAAACTTTGCCACAATCATCTTTGGGGTATCTAGTTTAAAAAATGTGTCTGATGACCCGGCCAACCAACCAAGATGGCCGCCACGGCTAAAAATAGAACATAGGGGTAAAATGTAGTTTTTGGCTTATAACTCAAAAACCAAAGCATTTAGAGCAAATCTGACAGGGGTAAAATTGTTTATCAGGTGAAGATCTATCTGCCTTGAAATTTTCAGATGGATCGGTCAACCCGTTGTTAGGTTGCTGCCCCTGAATTTAAAGGAAATTTTGCCGTTTTTTGTTATCATCTTGAATATTTTTATAGATAGAGATAAACTGTAAGCAGCAATAATGTACAGCAAAGTAAGACCTAAAAATAGTTCAACGTGACCAAAATGGTCAATTGACCACCTAAGGAGTTATTGCCCTTTATAGTCATTTTTTTACAATTTTCATAAAATTTGTAAATTTTTACTAACATTTTCCACTGTAACTACTGGGCCAAGTTCATTATAGATAGAGATAATTGTAAGCAGCAAGAATGTTCAGTAAAGTAAGATCTACAAACACATCACCATCACCAAAACAAAATGAATCCATCTGACTGTGTCCTTTGTTTAATATTCACATAGACCAAGGTGAGCGACACCGGCTCTTTAGCAGGGCCGTAACTAGGGTTCGAATTTAGGGGAGGCAGGGGTTTGTGGGCCGCCAATTGAGGCCCCCAAGAGAGAGGGGGTTGGGGGGCGCAGCCCCCCCCCCTCCCCCGCCGTTTTTTTTTCTCCAAGTAAAATGGCTAAAAATGACCCGTTTTCCTTCGATTTCCTTACTCTAAACAAGAGGCTCTCAAGAGCCTGAATCGCTCACCTTAATTCTTTTGGTTAAATCTCGCATCAATGATTATTTTGGCTTTTCAATTTATTTAAATGTTTTTTGGATCGTCCTATTTTCTTCAAAAGCCCCAAAAAATAATCATTTTCTCCTATGTTCTATTTTAGCCATAGGAGCTATGTTTCTTGACATACAAGGAAATAAAATATAAAATTTATACTAGATACTCTGAAACTCATTTAGCCTAAGTTTGGCTGAAATTGATACAGCAGTTTCAAAGGAGAAGATTTTTTAAAGTAAGTCAACATGATGAACAAATTGTGAAAAAAGTCTTTAAAGGGCAATAACTCCTTAAGTGGTCAATTGACAATTTTGGTCAATTTGACTTAATTGAAGATCTTACTTTGCTGAACATTATTGCTGTTTACAGTTTATTTCTATCTATAATAATATTCAAGATAATAACCAAAAACAGCAAAATTTCCTTAAAATTACCAATTCAGGGGCAGCAACCCAACAACAGGTTGTCTGATTCATCTGAAAATTTCAGGGCAGATAGATCTTGACCTGATAAACAATTTTACCCCCATGTCAGATTTGCTCTAAATGCTTTGGTTTTTGAGTTATAAGCCAAAAACTGCATTTGACCCCTATGTTCTATTTTTAACAATGGCGACCATGTTTGTTGATAGATCACAACTTCGGATACAATTTACAAACTAGATACCCTAAGGAACATTCAGTTAATGTTTGGAAGTATTTGGCCCAGTAGTTTCAGAGGAGAAGATTTTTGTAAAAGATTACTAAGATTTACGAACAATGGTTAAAAATTGACTATAAAGGGCAATAACTCCTAAAGGGGTCAACTGATCATTTCCGTCATGTTGACTTATTTGTAAATCTTACTTTGCTGAACATTATTCCTGTTTACAGTTTATCTCTATCTATAATAATATTCAAGATAATAACCAAAAACAGCAAAATTTCCTTAAAATTACCAATTCAGGGGCAGCAACCCAACAACAGGTTGTCTGATTCATCTGAAAATTTCAGGGCAGATAGATCTTGACCTGATAAACAATTTTACCCCCATGTCAGATTTGCTCTAAATGCTTTGGTTTTTGAGTTATAAGCCAAAAACTGCATTTGACCCCTATGTTCTATTTTTAGCAATGGCGACCATGTTTGTTGATAGATCATAACTTCGGATACAATTTACAAACTAGATACCCTAAGGAACATTCAATTAAAGTTTGGAAGTATTTGGCCCAGTAGTTTCAGAGGAGAAGATTTTTGTAAAAGATTACTAAGATTTACGAAAAATGGTTAAAATTGACTATAAAGGGCAATAACTCCTAAAGGGGTCAACTGACCATTTCTGTCATGTTGACTTATTTGTAAATCTTACTTTGCTGAACATTATTCCTGTTTACAGTTTATCTCTATCTATAATAATATTCAAGATAATAACCAAAAACAGCAAAATTTCCTTAAAATTACCAATTCAGGGGCAGCAACCCAACAACGGGTTGTCTGATTCATCTGAAAATTTCAGGGCAGATAGATCTTGACCTGATAAACAATATTACCCCATGTCAGATTTGCTCTAAATGCTTTGGTTTTTTGAGTTATAAGCCAAAAACTGCATTTGACCCCTATGTTCTATTTTTAGCAATGGCGACCATATTTGTTGATAGATCAAAACTTCGGATACAATTTATAAATTAGATACCCTAAGGAACATTCAGTTAAAGTTTGAAAGTATTTGGCCCAGTAGTTTCAGAGGAGAAGATTCTTGAAATAGTTTACGACGACAGACGACGACAGACGACAGACGACGGACGACGACGGACGCCAAGTGATGGCATAAGCTCACTTGTCCTTTCGGGACAGGTGAGCTAAAAACATCAGTATTGCTAGAACCTGTATACACTTAGTTTAGAAAGTCTCTGCTTCAATGAATGGGAGTGTTTAACTACTATGGCATTGACCATAATATTCTCGTACGATCGGCCGGGAGACGTTAAAAAAATGACACAACAGCTGATTCAGCCGGTAACGAATTTCCAATATCATAAAACATTCACAATACAAAGGGAACTTCCTCTGCTTAATGAGCCCCTAAATAAATGTGAATAGTTAAGTTTTATTCAAAATTGTCGAAAGCAAAGTTTCATATGTGTTCTCGTACGAATACTGAATAACAAACGGACGGCCACACAAAAATAAAATACTGAAACGGGTCACTTTCTGTAAAAAATCCCGAAAATGACAGATATATCATGTATCATGATAACACTGTTAAAACTGTTAACTTGTGTTGTTTATAATATAAATTCAAGTTCTTCGTGTACATATTGTCAATATTTCATTTTATTACTTAAAAAAAAAAAATTGGTGTAGAAAATTCAGGGGAGGCAGTTGCCTCCCCTGCCTCATAGGTAGTTACAGCCCTGTTTAGAGCCTCTAGTTTTTTTTATGCACACAAATGTGTTTTTTCAAGAACAATCTAACCAAATTTAGACAATTTCCAACGACTCATAACTTGGAAAATAGCTCGATGACCAGTGTCGATGACCCATACTTTTTCAATTATATTTTTGAAAAAAGCATAGTAAAATCTTCATTTTGGCAAAGTATAAAAACAAATCTATCTGAAAAAGTATATACTTATGACCTTACCTCTATGTAAATTCGTAAGCCTGTAAAAAACGGAACTGTACAAAATAAACTGACTGGTGCAATTTTACACTTTATCAAGAATACGTCAGTTGAATGTTAGCTTCTGTTCGTATTTTTGTTTTAGTTGTGCCAAAATTCTTCAAGAGTTTAATCAGTTTTAACAAGGACGTATATTATGTTAGTTATATTATACGTCCTTGGATTTAATAATTATTATAATATGTAAACACGATTTATATGACCCAGGTAGACCTCTTCTTAAATTAAATTCAGAATTACCTCCCTTAGGGCACTTGTCACAGGTGGCATTGCGATTAGTTTACAAGGTCCACGTTGTAAAGTTGACAGTAATCCTGGTGTTGTTATTGTCAAAACAAGATCCTGCATGAGAAGTTTAACTCAATTGAAAAGCTCCAGAAAGTTATGAGCTGACGACCTCAACAAAAATATAAAATGGCAGTCGGAAGAACGGGATCCAAACACCCTGTCAAAATCTTTGCAAACATTTTTATTTCATTCATAGGTGCTGGTGTTTTAGGACTACCTTTTGCATTTAAAGAGGTTTGTATAATTTAACCCATAAAAAAATAATGAAGTAATCAAAATCACGGGAAGGTATTACTGTATAATCACCAAATTCATATACATCATCTGCCTGAATCAAATATTATCATGTTTATGACGAAACCTGGAGTCTGTTTCACAAAAAAACTTAGGACTAAGATTGATCGTAAGGGAGTCTGTTTCACAAAAAAACTTAGGACTAAGATTGATCGTAAGTATACTGAATTGTTCCTTACTTACGATCAATCTAATTAGTCGTAAGTTTTTTCGTGAAACCGACTCCAGGTGTTTTCGCCCATACCATGTTTGCTCCAATTCTCTGTGCCCCCTTTCAACTAAGCACCCCACACATTTAAACCTTTTTTAAAGGTTTTGTGAAGTTTTTGATCATGCTTTGTAAAATTAGTTAACTTTATTACTATAAAAGAAAGAAATATGTTTTCTTTTGAATAGTTTGAACATGTTGAAATTAAGTGACATTCTATTAAAAAACATAAACAAGTTTTCTATTGTGAATTATCTTGACGTAATGAATAATGAATTATTATTATTATTTAAAATTAGTAAGAACACTAACAAACTCCTCACAAGTTGTTGAAAATAATCATCTTTCATATTTTTCATTAAAAATCTTCATTGTTTTTTTTATCTGACCAAGCTTATAATATAAGCTACTAGTATTTTACCAAACACTTACATGTACATAACTGACCAATAAGCTTTGTGAATACCAATTACTAGTAATCTTAAATATAAAAACGCAATTAATAATTAATCATCTAATAACAAACAAAAAATATTTCAAAATAAAAAATTATAATATAAAACTTCTCTGCGTCTTTTCAGAATAAAATTATAGGTTATATGGTACATCCTCATAATTTTATAATATATATCTTGATTTGAAAATAGAAATACCATCACCAAAATATGTCACATTAAAAATAATTTGACTTGTTTTTTTGTTTTTACATTAGTATGAAATGAATAATATTATTTTTTTTAATACAGGCAGGAATTTTAGAGGGTATCTTTGTGATGGCTACAATAGGTATAATTAGGTGAGTGTAATTAGGTAATGTTGATTCTACACATTATTCCAATTTCACAGAAGTATGTCATCCACTTTATATTTAAACTAAATAAACGGGCAGAAAAAAAAGTAGAATAACAAAAATACCAAACTCCAAGCTGATTTGATAGCTACATATGTACATGTAAGGCCAAATAAAAAAGTATGTGTGGTTCCAGTTACATCTGAAAAAAAGTTGGGGTAGGTAGGTACATTGTAGGTAGGGATTTTTTTTTATTTTATGTTTTTTTTTTACATTGAGTATATGGGAGCAACATTCTGACTTTAACAGTGCTTAATGAAAAATGACATAAAATCTTTAGGGTAGGCTATTTTTAAGCCGAAAAAGTAGGGACGGTAGGGTTACTGGAACCACACATATATTTTTATTTGGCCTAACTAAAACTCTAACTTGTATGGCAGTCACATAAAATTCAAGAAAAGTTCAGCAGGTATAACATTTTTTATTGTATGTTTGTCAATGAGACTTTAATCAACCAAGGTCTAATTGAGGTGGATACAAGTAGCTATAGATCATTGTAAAGCCTTCAATAATGATCAAAACTCATACCATATTGTCAGCTATAGAAATTCTTGACATGGCCAAATATGAAAAAATCAAATGAAAAAAACAATTGGCTGATCTATTTGTACAGGAATCAAAGACCATCACTGAATTACAGGTTACTGACTTGGGATAGGAACATATAGAATGTGGTGGTTTTAAACATGTTTATGAGGACTCCACCATGCACTTTACTCCTTTAAAATTATGTATGGAAACGATCTCCTGACAACTAGTATTTAATATGATTCATCATGAAAATCATCATTATTATCCTACAATAATGGAAAAGAAGGTGTATTAATATCATGAAATAGAAATTCCTTCATAAGATAAATTCCAAGTGGAAGAAACAGTCTGTAATATTATTTCCTTTTGAAAAATTAATACATTATTTGCTCCTTACAGAATGAAGGTTATAGAACACTTTTAGTGAACTTCTGATACATTTACATGTCCAAAAGACCTACATTAACTTGAGAAAATTAAAACAAAGGAACAGTGCTTTAATTGCTATTTTTCATCACAAAGTTACATAGAGGCCTTAACTATGTAGAGTAAAGCCACTTCCTTGCATGGTTTTATAATTTACCAATCATTCATCCTAATCAACCAGTAAATTAGATAAATATTATGTTGCATCTTTTACCCTAATATATGTGTACTTAATCTTTTTCAGTGTAAAAGCAATGTTGCTGTTAATAGATTGTAAATATAAGTTAATATCAGAATACAGGCTGCCAAGAAATGAGAAAGCTAAGGTAGAAACCAGTCCAAAGAAAGTCCAGGAAACAGATGCCAAAGAGGATGGCTTGCTGTCATTACAGGTGGCCAAACAAGAATTTGTTAACTTAATCACAGAGGAGGAAGTCAATAAGGTGGGTTGCTGTCATTACAGGTGGCCAAACAAGAATTTGTTAACTTAATAAAAGAGGAGGAAGTCAATAAGGTGGGTTGCTGTCATTACAGGTCGCCAAACAAGAATTTGTTAATTTAATCACAGAGGAGGAAGTCAATAAGGTGGGTTGCTGTCATTACAGGTGGCCAAACAAGAATTTGTTAACTTAATCACAGAGGAGGAAGTCAATAAGGTGGGTTGCTGTCATTACAGGTGGCCAAACAAGAATTTATTAACTTAATATGAGAGGAGGAAGTCAATAAGGTGGGTTGCTGTCATTACAGGTGGCCAAACAAGAATTTATTAACTTAATAACAGAGGAGGAAGTCAATAAGGTGGGTTGCTGTCATTACAGGTGGCCAAACAAGAATTTATTAACTTAATAACAGAGGAGGAAGTCAATAAGGTGGGTTGCTGTCATTACAGGTGGCCAAACAAGAATTTATTAACTTAATAACAGAGGAGGAAGTCAATAAGGTGGGTTGCTGTCATTACAGGTGGCCAATCAAAAATTTGTTAACTTAATAACAGAGGAGGAAGTCAATAAGGTGGGTTGTACAACAAGTGTTTAAAATACATGGTTTTCAAGGTGTATGGAAATACTACTGTAAATTCAGAAATTATTGCGTGCATTTATTATAGCGATTTTGTCATTTTGAACTAAAATGCAATTTTCTTTTTTGGGATATTGAGAAAAATACTGATTGATTCATAAGAAAACTTCCACACACGAGTTGAAATTATTGCGATTATAACCCTGTCACATTTTTTCCAAAAATAAAAGCATCGCAATAATTTCTGAATTTGCAGTATTCCCAACTCGTCTAGTTTTCCAAAATCTCACGAAAAGTGAATATTTTCCAATTACTTGTCAAGTATTACTATTAGTTATTTTAGCAGTAGAAACTTTGTGAAGTAGTTGACATTGGACAAGTAGATTTCTGATATTTCTCCCTAACTGTTAGAGATTGCAGCATCCTGTTACACATCTAATTAATATTCATAGCTATTGAATGTACCATGATATCATTTAAAACTCATGGCTGTGTTTTTTGAAAAATCTTACACACCCAGCTTAAATCTTAAATGAAATTTTCAGCATACATTGCAAGCACATATTTTTGGGATTATATACCTTGAGTTAGTTGTTATCAACTAAATATAAAAGGAAATAAGATTTTTCTTTGAACGAATAAAAGTTCATCATGCCATTCACAGTAATAAATAATGTATCGTTCTAGGCTGATTCTTTCTAAAAATACATATTTCTTGTTAAATTTCAGGAAGAAGATCCAGGTCATGACTTGTCATATGGAGATGTAGGTAAGCACTGCTTAGGATTCAGACAGATTAGACCACTTTCAAGTTTGTTGCATTTTTTTCAAAACGTTTTGTTTTATTGAACATCATTCTTGCATTATGGGGCATTATCACTTACTTCAAATGTTGAAGGAGTGGTTGAAAAATGAAATATGATGCTATATTCCACATATTATTAGGCAAATTAAGTTCTTATAATTAATCATCAGCACCACTGTAGTTTTGGAATTGTTAAGTTCTTATTTTTCTAACCTTTGTGCAACTTTCACAAAAACATACCTACATATGCATTTGGAATTTGTTGATTCTTGTTGCATCTTTTTAAAGAAGATATTATGTAGTAGTTAAATGGTTTAATGATTTATCTTGGTATAGTTTAGAAATATTTGATTATTTTGTGTTTTACAGGATTTTATGCTATAGGATACCATGGTCGATTACTGGTTGATTTAGCTATTGTTATTTCACAAACAGGTAGGATTGATGTGGTGTAGAAGTAATTTACTTAGTCTAGGTGATCAGTGGGATGAATTTCTTCATTCAATGTAATATTGTAAACTTCCCAAATTAACAATAAAATATAGTATGATTGTCAATCACGAAATACAAAATAATACAGGAATTAACAATAATTGGTCCCCTTACAGCCTTCAACTATGAGTTAAACCCTTTACTACATAGTCATCTTTAAAAGGACCAGAAATGACAAATGTAAAACAATTCAAACTAAAAAAACTTACAGCCTGAATCATGCACAAATTAATAAATGAAAAACAAATAAGATATATAAATACAAGCAACAATTGACAACCACTTGATCACAGGCTCCTTACTTAGGCCATCAATTTCCTTGATTTTGCCTGCTATAAAAGGTCAATTTTTTGGTTTGTCATGAATTTTTGCAACATATACCTTCTAGTTCTAAAAATTTTACTTTGATGAATGTTACAACCAATGGTTTTTTTGAATCACTTATTTATTAATTTTTTTTATGTTTTAGGATTCTGTTGTGCGTACTTAATATTTATCACAGAGAACTTATCTGACTATATGAGATCTATGAAATTGTGAGTATATAGGTGTTTTGTAGCCATATTTTCTATATCCAACCAATCATTGCCCATATAGAGCTATGGTAAAGCAACCTTAAACCATACCTAACTTAACATCAGCACTTACTCTATCATAAAACAAGCTCTTTTCTGATCCTAAGGCACTGGGTCCCTTAAAGTAAACTGTGGCGGAGGTGGCATTAAGTGTTACATTTGTCAGTCTAAATATCCCAAAATTAATTTCTGTTCTCTAACTTAAGTTTGCCTCTTCCAAATGGGATGAAACTGGTTCTCACTGCTTATGACCAAAAAGCACAGAACAGTTTCGAATTTGAGTAGCATCACTTTTATAGTTCTTTAGTTATGTCCCTTTATAATGTTATATACAAGCAGGGGCATCATCTATGTCCCATGCACACATTCTTTATCTTTTTACTTTACAATTTAGATATGATATTATGAAACACTTGATCATTCAAAGATACTTTTCATAATGTTTTAAGTTCATTTAGTAAGAAGAATCTTGGAAAATATCTTTCTCATGAAAGTTCCAAGCTTGTATCTTAGAAAAGAAAATTTCATTTATATTTATTTTTCCTCCCATAAATAAGATATTTCTAATGTTTTCAAATCACTAGGAGGTGCCACCTTCTAGAAATAAGCACAGAAGGACTAATGCAACAATTGTATGTACATGATGAATATGTCATAATTTCTTTGGACTTTTTGAATCATAAATATAACATGACATAAAATGAGTGTGAAAATGCTGTTTAAACTTTTTTGAATGTCTGTATTTAGATATTTAGTATTACTAATGGACACAAGCTATGCTTATTGATTTGCAGAATACACTGGTTGCTTATATTACTGCCACCAATATGCTTTATGACCTTACTAAGACATCTTGGTAGTCTGGCTATGACAAGGTAAGGCTTCTTAATAAAAACCAGCTGAGTGAGATTACAATCAAAAGATTGACATTTCAGTGAAAGTACTGTATTTTACTGTGATTTTAACACAGATACTTAATTTTTTTCTAACTGGTTTTGCAGCAATTTATTGTTTCAAAACAATCTTAATAGTTTGTATATAGGTATAGGAAGATGTGGTATGAGTGCCAATGAGACAACTCTCCATCCAAGTCACAATTTATAAAAGTAAACAATGATAGGTCAAGGTACATCCTTCAACACGGAGTCTTGGCTCAATCTGAACATCAAGCTATGAAGGGACCCAAAATTAAAAAAAAACAACTGTCTGATCTTTATATAAACAAGAATGTGTCCATAGTACACGGATGCCCCACTCGCACTATCATTTTCTATGTTCAGTGGACGGTGAAATTGGGATCAAAACTTTAATTTGGTATTAAAATTAGAAAGATCATATCATAGGGATCATGTGTACTAAGTTTCAAGTTGATGTTACTTTAACTTCATCAAAAACTACCTTGACCAAAAACTTTAACCTGAACTTCGCACTATCATTTTCTATGTTCAGTGGACCATGAAATTGGGGTCAAAACTATAATTTGGCATTAAAATTAGTAAGATCATATGGTGGGGAACATGTGTACTAAGTTTCAAGTTGATTGGACTTCAACTTCATCAAAAACTACCTTGACCAAAAACTTTAACCTAAAGCGAACGGACGGACGGACGAACGGAGGCACAGACCAGAAAACATAATGCCCCTCTACTATCATAGGTGGGGCATAAAAACGAGAAACGTGAAACCTGTATAAATTACATAAACAAACGACAACTACTATACTTCAGATTCCTGACTTAGTATGTATTTAAATAGCGAAGATTCAAGCTGAAAAAATGCATGATGATTATTTTACTATTTGAAAAAGTCTTAAAAATATATTACGAGAAGATCTGAAACTTACATCATTTACATGTTGTTATTTCAGTTTAATGGCCCAGTGTTCCAATCTTCTTGCCTTTGCTGTTGTATTTTGGTTTGATTTTGAACATTTTGAACATGTTGAGTAAGTATATACTAATAAGCTTTATCAATTCTTTACATTAAATATGCATCTACATTTTTGTTTTGTTCTTTTGCTGAATTTAATTAAATGAATTAATTATACTTTAAAGGAGAAAGAAACAAACATATTATGTTATTCTTTAAAATTGATTACTTATTAAATTACTTATGAACCATCTCCACATGCATAGAATGTCAGAAGGCCTTCAATTTGATACGTGTGATGTGCCATGACATTTTGGGCCCAAATGAGGTGTTGCATTATTTGTTGGAAATGGTGGTGCAATGACCTCTTGGGGAAAAAAACATGTGAAAAACAAACACCTGTTTGGCAATCAACTTTCTAATTATAGGGATATAATATTTGTGATTTTTTTTATGCCCCACCTACGATAGTAGAGGGGCATTATGTTTTCTGGTCTGTGCGTCCGTTCGTTCGTTCCTCCGTCCGTCTGTTCGTTCGTTCGTTCGTTCGTCTGTTCGTTCGTCCGTCTGTCCCGCTTCAGGTTAAAGTTTTTGGTCAAGGTAGTTTTTGATGAAGTTGAAGTCCAATCAACTTGAAACTTAGTACACATGTTCCTTATGATATGATCTTTCTAATTTTAAAGCCAAATTAAACTTTTGACCCCAATTTCACGGTCCACTGAACATAGAAAATGAAAGTGCATGTTTCAGGTTAAAGTTTTTGGTCAAGGTAGTTTTTGATGAAGTTGAAGTCCAATCAACTTGAAACTTAGTACAAATGTTCCCTATGATATTATCTTTCTAATTTTAATGCCTAATTATATTTTTTATCCAATTTCACGGTCCATTGAACATGGAAAATGATAGTGGGAGTGGGGCATCCGTGTACTTTGGACACATTCTTGTTTCTTTTTAAAAAATGCTATTGAAGGTTGTGTTAAAATCACGTTTATTTAGCCTTATCACAGGAAATGAAAAATTACTTTCAAGGTCAGATCAAACAAGTTTTATTGCCAAAATATGTTACTAATTAATAACTTCTGGCATATTCAACCATGGGACAAAACATATATTTACCTATTTTTCATTTGGAGGAATGGAACAAATATAGTTTCAGATCTAACTTTAAACCAAAATATTAGGGTGAAGTACAGGTTGTTAAGTCACGAATCAGTCATTCAGTCAGCTTATTGAGAGGCCTTATTCCTTTGAAAGAAAGTCCTAAATGTGGAAATTGTCAATAAATATGGATAACCAAGAAATTATTTGTTAACCAAATTTACCAAAAATTTAGAATGTCATCAGTAAATTACACAGATTTGATTAACAAATTCGTAATCCAATTAAATGTTACAGAAACTTGATAGTCAAAATGGAAAGTTTAATACACATATTATTTTTGGTTTGTTCTCCTTTAAGTTAATATTGTGATTCATTTGTCATGTTCTATATAATATAGCTTCCCAGAGATTTGCATAATAAATTTTGATGTTGCTTTTGTAACTAATATATTCTAATACATCCACATAGATGGTTATTGGCTGAATGTTAAATCCAGAGATAGATATCATACTAATCTTTACCATTAGATCCTACTAAATTGTGTTTATAGGTAAAAGGACCAGATAGGAATAGTTTATAAAGATCCCATTAATTTTGCTAACAGGGTTGTAAATGTATAATTCTCTATGAATTGATCAAAATAATACCAATTCATCATTGTAGATAAAATTTATCCTGATAGCATACATTCAAAATATTTTGATGTAAAAGTGAAGTTCTTTCAGTCTAGATCATCAAAATTAACAGAATGCAATAACAACTTCTAAAATGCCTAACAACTGTAAGCTTGCATGTAAAGCTTTAGCTTGATTATTGTTGTCCAATGTTTATGTTGTTATTTACATATTGTACCATGTTTTAGGGCAACTCGGTATGTATAAATCATGTGATTTTTCATTTAGTGCTAGAAAAAGAGGGTATATTTTGAAAATTGTTGTGTACTTTTAATAGCTCTCCTTATATTAAGAAAAAAGTTATATAATGAACAATTCTTAAAGCTGTAAAATTAATTGATAATTTCTCCACAAATATCAGCATATACTTCTAAAATAACATTCAGATAGGTTGATAATAGACTATTTTCATATTGTACACTTTTGACTTCTGGGTATATCATTTTTTTGACAGTTAACCTATTTTGTGGTAAGACATGACAAAATCATAAGAAACAAATATTTTTTGCCCAGAGTTGGACCGATTTAAAGTCTGATTTTACTTCTTTAAATTGCTCTTACTTAACTGAGTACCAGAATACCCTACAACAAAAAATGATAACATGTTATAAGAGTATATACCAGGAGTCAAAAGTCAGTTATAAAACTTAATTGATAATATCTGTAGGTGATTAAAACAAAACAGAAATATTTTATTGTATTAACACTGCATGCAAATACTGTCTTTACTAATAACATTCATCAATTTTATTTATATGATGTAACATGTGTGTAATAATCAATCTGAAACAACGTATCCAACTGTTAAATTATGTAACAGACTAATTATAATTGTATAAATTTTGCATAAGTATGGACCAGAAAAAAATCATCTCTTACTTAACATACTATTTTAGTCTCAAACTTATCTTGATTTCACTGCAGTAGTCAATTTTATTTCTGTGACCTTAGTAGATATTTTTGTTGAATAATTATAAGTTATTTTGGTAGTACTTATTGAGTTATTAGCCATTAAATCAATTATATTAGTGCATTCTATATAATTTATTTCTCTGGTTACCAGAATAAGATTTTTGTTTTGTAGCAAATTTGATTTTGTAAATACAGGGTTTGAGAGATTTAGCAGGGACCTACCCGCCAATGGCCCCTAAAATTTGTTATGGGCTACTTAAATTTCTGCTTTTCTTGTAAAGGACTGTACGTGTATAATTATGTGGACTACAAAATTTAAGCTGTGGGCTACCATTCCAAAATTTTAACTTCAATACCTTAAATACTAATAAACAAAAAGTTAGATTTACTTTTATAAGATAGCAACTGAAAGGAAAAACAACATATCTTGCTGTAATTCATCTGTGATTTACTCAATTACACTTTAAATTTCTAGTAAATTTACTTGATCTGAATAAATAAAAAGAATTGAAATCAATTTCTCAGAGGAGACAATATTTTATTCTGAACTTTGTCTTGAAATTTACTTTTCCTTTCAACACTTCTCAGTGCACAGTTTAATATATAATCTTCACTTTTACTTTTATACTTTTATTCACAATTATTATTTAAGTGTGTTACAAGTGTTGTATATGCAGAAATAGTTAGAAAAGCGTAACTGCTGTGTAGAAAAGATTTCAAAAGTTAAAATTCCATTTAAATTGACATGTTAATCAATAGTACTCATCAGTTTCATTACCTTTTTACTTTTTATTTTTAATCATTTACATAGACATTTTTCAGTTTCTGCCTTTGATATTGAAAGGAGGTAATAGAGAAATCTTTTCATTTTTGCATACATGTTGCAAAAGAAAAATATCTTTGTTTCCTTTACGTAATGGAGGTAACTATAGTTATAATATTCCATATTAAATTTTTTTATTATCAGTTGCTCTATAATTTCTCTTTCCAGAATTCATCCAAAGAAGATGTCTATAGTTGGTCTTCCATTTTTTATATGTATTGCTATTTATTGTTATGAAGTAAGTTTAAAGTTTATAATTTAAAGTTTAATTTATCCCAACTCTCTATAGGAGTTGTATTCATATCTCATTCACACTGTCTGTCCGTCCTTCCAACAAATATTTTGTTCACACTTTTCTCAAGTACTACTGAACAAAATGACTTCTTTTAAGTTAGCACCTTGGCAGTGTTAAGTGTGAGAGCTCTCAGAATTTTTTGAACTTACTTATGGTTTTCCAATAATTTGATTCAACAATGGGGTATGCTCAGAACCATAACACATGCATTTTTAACCGGATTTTTGTGACAAAAATGTCGGTTATTGATTTGGGGATGTACGGCGGGCGGGCGGGCTGGCGGGCGGCAATCAAATGTTGTCCGTGCATTAACTCATGAACTGTTCAACCAAAGCTTTTAAAATTTTAATATGTTGTTACTGACAACTAAATGAAGGTCAAGTTCAATAATGGCGATTTTGACTTTTACCGTTCAGGAGTTATGGTTCTTGAAAGATTGAAAAATGGAGTTTCTAGTCGTGTCCGTGCATTTACGCATGAACTGTTCTACCTAAGCTTCCCAAATTTTAATATGTTGTTACTGATGACAAAATGGAGGTCAAGTTCAATAATGGCAATTTTGACTTTTACCGTTCAGGAGTTATGGTTCTTGAAAGATTGAAAAATGGAGTTTCCAGTCGTGTCCGTGCATTTACGCATGAACTGTTCTACCTAAGCTTCCCAAATTTTAATATGTTGTTACTGATGACAAAATGGAGGTCAAGTTCAATAATGACGATTTTGACTTTTACCGTTCAGGAGTTATAATTCTTGAAAGATTGAAAAATGGTGTATCCAGTTGTGTCCGTGCATTTACGCATGAACTGTTCTACCTAAGCTTCCCAAATTTTAATATGTTGTTTCTAATGACAAAATGGAGGTCAAGTTCAATAATGACGATTTTGACTTTTACCGTTCGGGAGTTATGGTTCTTGAAAGATTGAAAAATGGTGTATCCAGTCGTGTCCGTGCATTTTCTCATGAACCATTCAACCAAAGCTTTTGAAATTTTTATATGTTGTTACTGATGGCAAATTAGAGGTCAAGTTCAATAATGACGATTTTGACTTTTACCGTTCAGGAGTTATGGTTCTTGAAAGATTGTGAAATGGCGTTTACATTCACGTTGTTGCATTTACTCATGAACCATTCAATCTAAGCTTTTCAAATTTTAAGATGTTGATACTGATGACAAAATGGAGGTCAAATTTGATATTGACGATTTTCACTTTCACCATTCATCAGTAATGGTTCTTGTGATATTGCCAGGACACAAATAAATATTAATAAATCCGGTTTGCTGTCGTTGTTGTTCTATTATTCTGAAAGGTCATACTGTTATAAATAATCTGTTTTTGTTGTAGGATGGCTTCTTATGTTAGTCATACATTCTAGCTATAGTTTATCATTGAATTAGATTTATACAACTCACATTATGTTCTAGAATATTTGGACTTAAAACAAAGATTAAATTAAATTCAAAGGGAAATAACTCAAAATAAAAAACAAACAAAAAAAAAAACCAAAAAACAGATGCAGCTAGCAGATTTATTTGTGTCGCATAATAAATGAAACCTGTCAACAATTTATTTATCCTAGTTATATTTTAAACAATTTTCTCAATCAGAGATGCAAATTGTTAACATATATTTTTGCAAAGTTGCATCTAATGAGATAAATATTTTCTTTTTTCTATAACCCTTAAGCTTTCAAATTTCAAGTTGTTTTATTACTTTGATTTTTGCTAAACATAATTCAGAATTCTCATTTTGGTAACTTTTATCAATACTTTACATCTTGTTTATTTTCAGGGTGCTGGTATGATATTATCATTAGAATCTTCTTTAGCGAAGGAAGTCAGGAAACAATTTAAAACGTAAGTTTATACTATTAGCTTATGTTCAGATTACATAAAAAAAAACATGTTTTTTATAGGCTTGTTACTGTATAGTAGGCCTTTGGAGGTATTTTTGTGTTTGAACATATTACCCTCAGTAATAAGAATAAAATAGAAATGCATTAAATTTAAAGAAGAAAAAAATATTGAATTTGTCTTTATGTAAAGAAATGAAAATGATAAAAAGAAGGGAAAACTGCCATGTATCAACATGGCTTGAAAGTCAAAAAACGTTTACTTTAAAAAAAAAAATTTTTATCTGTTACCCGGTCACAAATGTTGGAGCAGTAAATTATTTGTAAAGAAAAATGTAGTTAATTATTTTGTTGCAGATATTAACCTTTCACATTGTTTGCAGTACTTTTACCATTAATAATCATTTTTAAGTATTGAGAAATATTTTTTGTCTCTCTTTTTCAGGTATTTTATATTTACAATGTTTATAGTAACATTTTTGTACATATCATTTGGATCAGCTGGCTATTTGGTATGTAGTTTTATTCTTGCTTTAAGAATGTTTGCTTGTCATGTTTTGGAATTTTTGTCAGATTTTCAAAATCCTGTGGTTTTATCCATTTGAATGCCTTAAAAAAATTTGCCCATGAACCCCATTTTTCTTTTAATAAATCTTTTACATGTACGTGTATTATAATAAGCCATTTGTAAAAGTCTTATAAAATCTTATTTATTTTTTAATAGTTTTTGAGAACTTTAACTGGTCAATGATAAAGCTATGAAAAATCAAGAGGGAACATTTTCCTGATGAAATTTCAATGACTAATATCTCGAAAACAAGCACATTGACCCCTATATTTTTTTTTGCTTGTTTGATTCCTCAATTAATCCCCTATCAATATTTACTAGTTTTATAGACAGTTATTTATTTTGAAACTGAGCAGCAAACATCCTTAAAATGTCATTTTTTTTTCAAGGGCTATTTCATTTAAATTGATATTAGAGGGATGGAAAGGACTTCCAATATTCACCCTCTACCAATTTTCTTTCGATTTATTTCCTTCAAACAAATGAATATGCAACCAGAAATTGTCTATTTCCTAAAAGAAAACCCTCCTATCCTCTGACAATCATTTGAGTGGACTTATAAGAACTCTGAAATTAAGAGGGAAGCAAGACCCTCATGGGTAGTCAAGTACATTAAAACCACCCTCATCAATTAGTTGAGAAACCATCAACTTTTGATTCTTTAGAAAAAAGATAAATAGAGATGTTTGGGTATACATCAGTTTGTCAACAACCCATCTATACAACAAAGCGCTTTTGTTGCTGTTCTTCATCTGAAAGATACATTGAGGCTTTCAACTAAAGCAAAAAAACTCTCTCCTCACTGCAAACTTAGAACGCCACTTAGTACAGTTTTGACTGAATTTATTTGCAAACATGAAATAAAGCCACAACTGTGAATTGAAGAACAAACCCATGGAGTAATATCAATAACTGTAATCTTTTCATACAGATTTCAGAATCAGTGTTCTAGCCAGGATTTGAAAAGGGCAGGGTGCTAGTCTGAATATTTTCAAAACATGTTCAGAAAAATTCTATTGAAAGTAAAGTCTGTTAATTATGATAAAAAAAATTAAATGCATTTATATCCAGAGATTTATTTACTTATATTTATTTCAGTCATTTGGTCCACAAACAGATGAAATCATAACATTAAATCTACCAAAAGGTTCGTAGTTGTGATTAGTAGGTCATATTTATAGATTATCGTTGATCATCTCAATGAGATTGATTTTCTCACTTGAGCCAGTACGAATGACCAATGATAATCTGTTAATCGCTGTTTTACCTATGAGGACCTTGTCAATTTCATGTCTTTTTCATTAGCAACTCATTGTGCCTCCTAAGTTTCTAGCGATAATTTTCAATCTCAAGCCAGTAGCATGATATGAAAAATTATCACAAAAAAAGATCAAAGGAAAAATGCACAAAATAGTGATAATAAATATTATAAATTATGATCTTTTTGCATGCATTTTTCACGATTGTGAAATAGTGGACATAAATGTGACAGTGATATTGTTGGCTTTTTTCAAAACTACCTGTACCCTTTTTTATTGGGAAAATATGCGTCGTTTTTATCAAATTGGGAAATTTATAATAAACCATGAATTTGACTGGAACTTCAAGTTCAAGAGGTAAACACTCATTTGAAATAAGACCCCTTATTGTCAGTATTGATACATACATAGACACTCAAATCTGCACATATAGTCATTTTAGGCATGAAATATGTTTAAATTAGTGTTTTTCAGTTTGTATTCAATCACAATTACTACTGAGACTGCACTGTTTGGGGAAAAAGTTATCCTTTTGGGAATAATTTTAAGCCATTTTTTTTTCAAATTGGGATTCTTTTCCAGGGGAAAAAGCCTGTATTCTCCACTAATTTAAGGCAAACAATATCACTGTGTGAGATCAATTTATTCGATTTTGGAAAAGGCTATATACAATTTTAATGCTTACTAGAACACACCCGTGATATCACGGGTCCGTGACTGAATTAAAGTATCTAACTATGCGTATGCCTTATTTTAGTATTAGTATTGTCATCTGATAAAGTCATGCCGATTATAAGATACACAGTTTTTCTCTGCTTTCAAGTCTTTCTGTTTGAACCTGTCGAACTGAAACAATAATATTAATTATTTGGAAAACAAAAGGTCCTGGAATGGATTATTTTTTAATCAACAGCATTGTCCTATATAAGTTATAAATAAAGTTGAATTCTTTGCTTCGCTGTTTTACGTCATGCCCACTAACAAATTGAAAATTGTACCTATACGCCTTATTTTTAGTCCAGATTTTTAGTATTCGTATTGTTATCTTAGAAAGTCTTACTGATTAAAATACTACAATAGGTAACAATTTGACAATTTAGTAGTGTCAACCCTGTGGTTATGACCTGTGTATATAGCATATTAATCCTGAATACAACGTTTGGTGGTGCGCCTGTCAGATGCGGAACGTACAGATAAGGTAATAGGTAACAGGTGAATATACTATTGGTATCGGTAGCGGACTCGACCCGGAACTTCTTAATTATTGTTAATATTAATTACGTGGAAAACAAAAGGGCCTGGAGTGGTGCAATTTTTAATCTACACCTTTGTACTATATTAGTTATATATAAAGTTGAATTCTGTGATTCGTCGTTTTTACGTGATGACGGCTGACAAATTGGACCTCGTAATTTTAGTATTATAGATAAAAGTTCAAAGTGCAATTTCTTGTATTTAAGAAACCTATCCATTCTAAATCCTTGTAACTATAAAAACTTGCAAATGTTTTTGGAATTGATCGTGTTTTCTCATCTGGTCTTATTTGTTTTTGACCTGTCAGTCTTTCTGTCCTAATTTTGTCATCCTATTTCCTCTAAAATCAAACAAAAACATTTCATGAAACTTTGTAAATAATAACATCTGATGTAGATATATGCATGTTGACAGGAAATTATGATTGAGTTTTTTTTTCTAGGAGTTTTACCCCTTTGAACTTAAAATTTTGGCCTAAATTTACTACTACAACTTTTGTCATCAAAATTCCTCTATAAGTACACTACAAAATTTGATGAAAGTTTGAAGTTAATGAGGAAATTATATGTTGATGAGCAAGATTTTTTTTCAAGTTAACTTTAGATAGGAGTCTTGAAACTTAAGAATCTGGTGAGATTTTGTTTGCCCTTATGACAATGTTGGGGCGTGGATTATGCCTGAGTGCTCACAAAGGTTTCTTTAATTTTAAGTGAAAAAAATGACAGAAAGTAATGAAAATGAAATGAATCAATTTAAGCTATGAAATCAGTTTGAATATATTTAGGTGCAGATGTAGGTGTTCAGTAAAAGGGATTTTATGGTTCATTAAATCATAAATCAATATCACAGTGTATTGTGGGTGTTCTAAAAGTGCAGTATATTATTAAAATCTAAGGGAGATTTATATTTTAAAGTGTTTTCAGATAATAAAGTAACTACATGTCAATAACAAAGACATGAAGTTATACATGCATTTTATAGAAGATCTATAGAATTTATCCAATAATTAGTACAGCAGTGCTGAAGTGTACTTTTAATTTCCTTATTTACATATCCTATTCAGTACATAGAAGTTATATACTGTAGACAGAGAGTACATTTAACAATTAAGATATCTTTCTTATTTTCACTGATTTCTTCTCTGATATGAAAAAAATACTGATTTTAATTATAAAATAAAAATTCATTATATTATATTTTTTTTTTCAATGCACAGATTTCAAAAACAGGCATTGACAGAAAATATTTTTTCTAGTACCAAATTTATATTTTTGTAATGTTTACTGTTACTGTTCCAAAATTAAGATAGCAAGACAGGGGTGGGCGTTATAGAGTATGATTGATTCTGCCAGGTTACTGCAATGAACCAGTCAGGACTTCACAAAATAGATTAGGTATTATATAAAATAATATTGCTGTTGTTTCTTTTTCAGGTGATTCATTAGACTTTGCTGTCATTGTTAAATCTTTACTTTGTCTAGCATTATTTTTTACATATCCAGGTTAGTAAGATCATTAACTGACATATTTTTGTGAAAAACATTAGAATAAAACAAAATAGACTTCATTATTTCACGAAGAAAATCATTCATAATACAATTTATACATGGACCCAAAGACTACCTTTTAATGCATTTAATGCATTGAGTGTTGAGACAATGTAAAAAGCACTTCCAAACAGCCAAGGCTCTGTGTTGAAGACTGTACCTTGACCTATAATGGTTTACTTCTATATATTGATGTCAATATAATGGAATTTTATATGACTGTCATACAAGTGAGAGATTAAGCTAGCCTTAAAACCAGGTTTAATCCACCATTTTCCGTATAAGAAAAAGCCTGTACAAAATCAGGAATATGACAGTTGTTATCCATTTGTTTGAAGTGTTTGAGCTTTTGGTTTTGCCATTTAAATACAGACTATCCGTTTTGGATTTTCCTAGGAGTTAGGTTTTTTTGTTATTTTACTTTTTAGAAGAAATTTAATATACAAAAAATTAACTTGAGCTGTTAATGAATCTCGTTTGCCTGCTCAGTCTTCAGTTTTAGTTGAAGACTTTGTGACTATAAATGATAGATATTTTATATGTACTTGAACTTTGTATTAAATTTACACAAATATAACTTTATTTTACATTAATTTTCAGTAATGATGTTCCCTGTGATGAAAATTTTAGAAGGGTATTTAATGTCAAATCCAGAAAAACATATATGGAGAGGCGTAAGTAATGTTTGATATTCAGTATGGTGCAGGTAGTGTTCACTTTCTTCAATATCATTACCACATCTGAACAAATTGCCTGTTTTAGACTTAAATATTTATTATTTTATGGTAGCAAGTCCTCTCAAGTTTATAGATTAATTTGAAGGCACAAACCCTGCCCTTACCTGGGAAAGTGATGTTACAGCAAGAGAACAAACTATAAAATTTAGTTTATTTGTCTGTTTTTCCTAGGTTGAATTCAATTATGATGTCAGTTTTTTTCCGCTATTGTCTTGAATATGCATGAAATAATTTGCTACTGGACAACAAGCAATTCTTTCAGAAAAATGCTTTAATTTGTTTCATCTATCAAAATAACATTAGCAAAAAAGATTCCTCCACTTCATCCAACTAGATAAAGCACATCAATCTTATATAGTTTGATTTTCATTGAAAAGTATACAACTATTAATTGAGAGATATCTTATTGGGTGGAATATCTTATAAACTATAAATTTAGATGAGTGTATGAATAATAATTCTTTTTTTTTTCAGAATGCTTTACGTGTTATTATGGTATTAATCACAGGAATGGTAGTTATGGTTATTCCAAACTTTGCTACCCTCATGGCATTAGTAGGAGCAACCTGTTGTACCATGTTAGCTTTTGTTTTACCAGGACTATTTCATATGACTATCTTTAAAGGGTAAGTCAGGATTAGAATTATTATTGATTGTATTTCAATTTGGGGTATGAACCATAAAATTACCCATAGTCCTTTAAATTGTGAAATGGTGAATTTGGCATATTATATTTAGATATTGTTTTCAATTTCATTCAGAAAATGCATTACAATTATTCTTCAATTACCATCATAAAACAACATGAAAAATACTCACTTTCTTTGTTTTATTTGGATACTGTTTTAAAATGAGTAATTATCAGGCAGTAACCCAGCAACACGAATTGATCAGAATACATGCTTTGTGATTGCTTTTAGTCTTTACCCCTTTGGAGGTGTCAGACCACCAATTCAAAATACCTATCTGTTCAACAAAATTTTGCAATTTTCATAGCTTTCTTAATTATTATTTTACCTTCAGTTTTACGTCATATATAGTAACCAGTATTATCCTGAATTGTACAAGTGTCATCTTTCTACATGCCAATTTTCAAGCCATGTTTAAAGTCTTCTAAGACATATCTGCCTTTTAGAAGACAAGTACCACTAAAAATAACCCCTGGTTTTCTGTAAATCTTAAATTAATTTACTATGGAGATCATTAATCCTCAATTATTAATGCAAACCCATAGACAAGTAAATTTTGGCTCAAAATGGTCTAGATATATTTCTCTTTCACCAAAAGTTTCATTTCTGAAAATTTGTTTGAAAGTTTTAGTAGGTAAAGCACTTTTTAATGTCAGAGTAGGGCTACTTTAACAATAACATACTTTCTAAATTGGAGGCAGTGAATTGGTGCTCACTTGATTATTATTTTCCGGCGTCTATAGTCTTAGACAAATTCATCAAAAATACCAAATATGTGAAATAAAAAAAGTCTTTTAAATACCATAATAGCAAATTCGTTGATGAAATTCGTGATTTTTCTGGTGTGTGGTATATGGTGAAGTTGCACTAGTTTTCATAGTTTGAAAAAAAAAATTGTGTTTTATTTTTTATTGTTACTTCATTGTGTACTATTATATTAAAGCTGGAAGTAAATTAAAATACTCCTTTAATTATATAAACGGTACCAATTTTTCTGCACCAGATGCGCATTTCAACAATCAATGTCTCTTCAGTGATACTCGAGGCCATAAAACAATTTTATTTAGGTTATAAAAACTGTTATTCTTGTATTTCAGATCATTAACTATATACGAGGTCATTATAGACTGGACGTTAATGTTTATTGGAATTGTAGGGTAAGTTTTCTGTTTATAACGAGCAAGTGACCATAAAGTAGAATTCATGAAATAAAGATTCTACTGTAAAGGACTAGGTCCGGTAAGGCCCAAGATTGGCTAAAACTTCAGGTTCATCTGATGAAACATTTTTGACACTCTTTAAACACTTTAAACATTGTTTACTTTAGTAGACTCAATTAGTTTAAGTGAAAGGTTTGGACTGATTTAGTCATTAAAGACGTTCAAATTCAAGCTTAAACATTACAAATCTATCAAAGATGCCATAATATGTCACTTTTCTGATGTTTTTTTGTCAAAAATGAAGTGGCCACATCTGTGTTCATCCTCAATCTTTATATATGTTATGTATTATTATCAAATACAACTTACATTTAGATGTTAAGACAGACCAACCCAAACATCGTCGGACCGCAGGTCATGACCTGTAAAAAACTTGAAGGTCCGCCACCATCCTGTGAACTACAGGACCTCCTGTCCTGTACATTTTTTGCAGCATGCAGTATTAAAATTGGGAAAAATGTGTTGCTATATCAAACACAAAATATGGTTTTCCTCCCGACATCAATGTCGAATGAAAAGCATTTGTCTTTATATTAATTAGGATCGCGGAAATACCCTAGTCATATATATAGATATATATGGACAACACAAATAGTAACCCAATCAGAACACAATAATATAAAAAGCAGCCAATGAAATCACGCTTCCATTGACACGCGGAGAGATTTTCTTGTCAACTATTTTATGCATTCCCTGAAAATCGGCATTTCTAATATGACTTCTTCTTTTTAAAAACATATTATAAGACAATTTTAAGGCTCACTGGCTTGTCCCCTACTGCCTAAACCCTTTCAATTTGAATATTTTTAAAATTTTGTATCTCGATTGTCATGTCCGTTGTGTCAGTTTCCGGCATTTCTTTTTTCCCCGGTTCATTACGCATGCGCCGGAAACACATGTTGTAAACAATAACATGAGTTTCTTCCGTATTTATGATGGGGCCGTGCCTGGTCAAAAACGGAAGGCCGATGATCCAAGTACAGCACACCAAAAAAAAGTTGAGACATGAAAAGCGTACGAGGAAAAGCGTGGTGTCAAGAAATTTTGATTATCCCAAAGACTCTTAAGAGGAATAAATTTAAATAAAGTCTTAAAAAATGAAGTTTTATTCAATGTGATTAAACATGCAAAAGTGTAGTACAGGATAGTAGTTTTGGTTACTTCATTTATCATAGTCAAAGGCACTCAGAATGCAGGATTTTGCATCTTATTTTTCAAAAATATGCTGCTCACCGGTGATAATAAGTAGGTCCTGTAACAGAAATGAAGGTCCTGTAAAAAATATTTGTTACTGGACCTCATGACCTGTTAAAATAATTTATGTTTGGCTGGGTCTGTTAAGAATGAACACAAATGCGGACACTTCCATTTTAGACGGAAACAGTCTAAAAAATAACTCCAAGCTAAAGTTATGAAGATTTTAGTAATTTAGCATGACTTAATCAGAGCTTCAGATAAGCTGCGTATTTGCGTGATCACGCAATATTAATAATTTAAAACCCAATGCAATTACTCATTGCAGGGTTCTAAAACCCAATTCATCCAAAGGAAAACTCAATTATATGCAAAAACCATGAGTTCTTAACGCTTTTATTTGCTCTCATTTGTGTTATTTACCCTTATCTGATTACAGGCGTTGCGTAAATTTATTTTTATAATATTTATAGTTGGAAATGTCCCTTCGTTCTTAAAATAGAGCATTGCACATCAAGTAGCTGAATGGGTTCCTGTTGGGATGTTCTGTTGCTCAAAAGGTACACGTGTTTATGAAACATTTTGATCTTCTTGGCGTTTATCCAATTAGCATTAGTCATGTTGTCATATTTTTTTCGAATTGCTCGGGATTTATCAATTATCATAACATACAAAGAATTAAAACGAAAGTAAATGTCTGGTAAAAATATTAAATAGAATAATTTGTTCATCCTGATAGCTAAAGGAAAGTTATGATGATAACAAGACTCAGCTTATGTTTTTATGAAGCGTCAATCTAACGCACCGGCGTGTTTGCGTACCTTAACAAAAACATTGCTAGAACGATAAATACAGGGTTTCCTCAAGAACAAAATTAGTTCAGGTTGGAAAAAGTTAAAGGCCAAATCAATTATGACATGATATGTAGTTTCAAAGCATCGGATACCAAAAGTTCTAATAAGGGACAACTTAACTAAGATTTGTGTAAATTAAATTAAATAAAAACATTCAAGTATAATAGTAGTTTATAAATTATTTTTTTCATTTTAGTTGATGAGTGAATACACATATCCGTTGTTTTACGTAAATGCAGCTTAATACTTTCTTTGTTTTGGTCTAATTGTTTTGTATGCTTAAGATAGTTGTCTTATTGATTAGTGCAGCATAACATTGTCATTTATTTATTTGATATTGCAGAATTATTTGTAAATTGAAGTTGAATGTGGTCTCCGTCATAGTAGAGCTATCATGTTTTGGGGTATATCTTAAATCTGGGAACTACTTATTATTTTTATTAAAAAGAAGATCTGTCAAATAGGTGAAAGGATTGGGGAAAACTCTCTTACAGCACCTAAATTTCACATATATTACATAAAAATCTAAACACTTAGCCACACCTATCTAAACTAAATTGTAGGGTGATCATATGGGATCTAGAAAGGTAATTAGTTACTTGTCCAACTAGTGACAGCAGCTGCAGTTTATATAAGTCGTGAGAAAATACACATCTCAGTGGCAGATCGTTTAAATTGGACACAAATTAAACTTACAATTGCTCGTCAGTGAATGACCCAAACAAAACAGCTATCACATATGCAAAGAAATAAACATATTTAAGATGGAAAAACATCTGGGGTTGATATAATGTGATTATAACATGCCTAAATATTCAATATTTTGTTGATGGAAAAAACCAATACAATTAAGGAACTTGGTGGTGAAAGACACAATTTGATATTTGCTTGAGGGGTGAATTGGAATTGATAATGCAATTAAAAACTTGATCACTCAATTACATAAACAAATGGTGGTTAAAAACCCCAATTTGTGAATTCTTATCTGGAGCTCTGCATAATGATGCAACTTCCCAATGCATGTGCATTGTATTGTAAAAAACAGCCCATATTTATGAGCAGAAAGTACTCTACCTGTACTTTCCAATAAATAGGTAAAAGTTTACATTTTACTAATTTTGTAAAACTGCTATATTCAGGGGCCTAAAATGACTCTATACTTCTTTTTATATTGTTGGGGGTGGTTAATTTTTACGAATTTAATGCATGAACTTTGGTGGGTATAAAATTTGCATATCAATGAGAATGTAAGCAATTCTCACCAATATCATTTATTTCAACAAACTGTTCACTCTTACAGTCATTTCATATAAAAAAGATGTGGTATGATTGCCAATGATACAACTCCACAAGAGACCAAAATATTTATAAAACAGTCAAAGAATTCTTATAAAAACTATATTGAACAGTGCATTTATTAATATAAAAATAGTCAATAGGTCACAATCTGCATGAAATTGAAATGTTTAAAACTGTAGGTTGAATACTTATAAGAGATTTTGTTATTGAATGATGTCACAAATTGATGAGAAATATTCTAGAATGACCTCCATACAAATTCCATATTTACAGAAAATGACAGTTCTTCAACCATATGGGTCATTGACTCTACACAAATTCCATATTTACAGTAAATGACAGATCTTCAACCATGTGGGTCATTTTATATCTCCCAAAATCTAATATTGTTAATAGTTGTCCTAGACTGTATACATTTTGAGCCTAACTGGGCAATAATCATCCTTAGGGTAGGTGGTTATTGTCCAGTTATCTCCCCTCTTAACCAACATCCCCAGCAACACTAAAAATATAACAAAGGGGTCAAATGCAAGTACATTCTATCACCGTGCAAACTGGTCTAGTAAGTAAAATGTGGCTGTGCAAGAAATATAAAGATACTAAAGATATACCTTATGTCCATTTCTATTGAAATCGTCAGTCAACTTCTTATTTTACTATTTTTTATTTATCTTACTTCTTATTTGAGTTGAGGGCTTTGTTTTAGAGTGATTTAGTTGTTCATCTACAGTAATCACTAGTCTTATCAACACTGAGGTTGTGAGTATGAACCTAGCATGTGGCATCTAGGATTGCCTGTTTTCCTGTCAATGAGCCACCAATAAATATGATCATCAAGCCCAAAGTGCTGGAAGTGGAGTTAAACACCAATTTATTTGAGTTATTGCCCTTGATGATGATTATACTAATGTTTTGCAATTTGGCCTATTTGCCCAAAACGTTAGATAGGTAGATAGAAACTGTAAAAGCAAAAATGTTATTCAGAAAATGATCTACAAATGAGTCAAAATTTCAACAATAATATGCTGACTTATGCAGAGTTATTACCCTTGAATGATGCTTTTTGCAGAAACTATAGTCTAAAGTGAGACAAGTAATATCAAAAACAGGACAATATTTTAATAAAAAAAAGTGTATTTGTCAAAATTGCCAGTTGACTGCTTATAAAAGTTTTTGTCCTTGAATTATATATTTTACCTGTGTTTGTGTTTCATGTTGAAATAGTAAAAATGATAAGAAAATAATGTCTGAAATCATCCATTGACTTCTTTATTAGTATAAATCTATAGCAAAAATACAAGGTGAGCAATACAGGCTCTTTGTAGCCTTAAGTTATTGATGGTCAGAATTCACTTTTCAATGTGTTTGTAGATCTGAGAACTGTATAAAGGAATTTGATAGAAACAAATTAAACAGTATATTGAGAGTATTGCACATGATTTTGTATATACATGATATATATGTGGCTCTAAAACTAAATATACGATTTAATGAATTAGGCTTTTTAAGCACTTTACCATTTTCAAGGGCCACATCTCCTGCACAAAATTGCAGAACAATCATGATCAGTCTTATAACAAACTATGGGATCAATTGATTCAGACATTTAATACTGAAACAGTGCATCAAACATATTTCAAAAATTTGGTGTTCGGCTTCATATCATCATGCTACACAGTGTGATACATTTTCAGATTCATCATTCATCCATTTCCTCTTTTACTAAACACCTGAAGTATGGATAACAATTGGGCATAATAGCTCAGACTTATGATATGCCTAAATATATACCAACTATTTAATCAGCCAGAACTCAATATGGCACCCCACCATACTTAATAATCACAATAACATATGATAGTGTATTCTATGAGTGCACCATAGGGAACTCATTTGATCAAATCAAAGATTGAAGCATTGCAGAAGATAGTGTGGAAAAATTAAGGTTGACAAACTGAAATATGAATAGCAAATAGTCCTCTGTTTAAAAAGCCCTTTAAATTTGACAAATATTTATAGATGACAAACATTTTACATTGAATGCTTTATAAGTAGGTAGCACTATGAATGAACTTTGTTCTAATATTCTTTTGGTGTCTCCTTTTGTTTGGATTGTCATTTTATAAACATCATCTATCCATTTAACTTATGGTAGTTCGGGAAAGGGACTGACACATGACATGATACATATACTCACAACAATTATGTAATTTGACCTTAATTGATAGCTTACATAGTTTAGATTTACATCAGTAACTATTCTATGTAAGTACAAGGCACATAGATGTGTTAACATCGATGATATTTAGATTTCTATCCATTAACCCTAAAAAGTAGGAAAATACATTATTATCAGGTGTTTTTTTGTTGTTTAGAGAAAGTAATATCTTTTATTTAAGTTTGTATTATATTTTCTATTAATTGACCAAGGATGACCTACATTGCACTATTTATTTTCTTAAGCGCTTTAAACTTTAATCTTTTTTATAAAAGCATGAAAAACCACTACCGTAACATTAATGTTTTCGCTGATGTAGTTGACAAGTTTTATACAGGAACAGTTAAAGGACAAAACCTTTGTTATGATAAATAATGTAGGACTAATAACTTTTTTCGCTTTTGTCACTTACATTTAGTCCTGGGTTAATCATTTATAAAAGTTGAAATAAATAATGCACAAAACATGTCAGTTACAACATATAACTGATGAAGTTGTCATAAATCTGTGCATATATTCCTTCACTACTTCCATACATGTGTTACAGAGATACTTTAGTACAAGCCATCTTGATGTTAAGATGGATAAAAATTGTATACCATTTGTTTGTGTTCATTCCCAGTTTTTAGTTGGGTTTGTTGTTTAGTCTAGTTTGTGGACTTGTTTGTCCTTTATTACCAGTTTTTAGTTGGGTTTGTTGTTTAGTCTAGTTTGTGGACTTGTTTGTCCTTTATTACCAGTTTTTAGTTGGGTTTTGTTGTTTAGTCTAGTTTGTGGACTTGTTTGTCCTTTATTCCCAGTTTTTAGTTGGGTTTTGTTGTTTAGTCTAGTTTGTGGACTTGTTTGTCCTTTATTACCAGTTTTTAGTTGGGTTTTGTTGTTTAGTCTAGTTTCTGGACTTGTTTGTCCTTTATTACCAGTTTTTAGTTGGGTTTTGTTGTTTAGTCTAGTTTGTGGACTTGTTTGTCCTTTATTCCCAGTTTTTAGTTGGGTTTTGTTGTTTAGTCTAGTTTGTGGACTTGTTTGTCCTTTATTACCAGTTTTTAGTTGGGTTTTGTTGTTTAGTCTAGTTTGTGGACTTGTTTGTCCTTTATTCCCAGTTTTTAGTTGGGTTTTGTTGTTTAGTCTAGTTTGTGGACTTGTTTGTCCTTTATTACCAGTTTTTAGTTGGGTTTTGTTGTTTAGTCTAGTTTGTGGACTTGTTTGTCCTTTATTCCCAGTTTTTAGTTGGGTTTTGTTGTTTAGTCTAGTTTGTGGACTTGTTTGTCCTTTATTCCCAGTTTTTAGTTGGGTTTTGTTGTTTAGTCTAGTTTGTGGACTTGTTTGTCCTTTATTACCAGTTTTTAGTTGGGTTTTGTTGTTTAGTCTAGTTTGTGGACTTGTTTGTCCTTTATTCCCAGTTTTTAGTTGGGTTTTGTTGTTTAGTCTAGTTTGTGGACTTGTTTGTCCTTTATTCCCAGTTTTTAGTTGGGTTTTGTTGTTTAGTCTAGTTTGTGGACTTGTTTGTCCTTTATTACCAGTTTTTAGTTGGGTTTTGTTGTTTAGTCTAGTTTGTGGACTTGTTTGTCCTTTATTACCAGTTTTTAGTTGGGTTTTGTTGTTTAGTCTAGTTTGTGGACTTGTTTGTCCTTTATTCCCAGTTTTTAGTTGGGTTTTGTTGTTTAGTCTAGTTTGTGGACTTGTTTGTCCTTTATTACCAGTTTTTAGTTGGGTTTTGTTGTTTAGTCTAGTTTCTGGACTTGTTTGTCCTTTATTCCCAGTTTTTAGTTGGGTTTTGTTGTTTAGTCTAGTTTGTGGACTTGTTTGTCCTTTATTCCCAGTTTTTAGTTGGGTTTTGTTGTTTAGTCTAGTTTGTGGACTTGTTTGTCCTTTATTACCAGTTTTTAGTTGGGTTTTGTTGTTTAGTCTAGTTTGTGGACTTGTTTTTTCCTTTATTCATCATTTCTTTTTTGTCACGACATTGTCAGTTTATTTTTTTACTTATAAATTTGAATGTCCCTGTTGTATTATCTGCCTCTTTTATAAGGTGTTTATAAAGTGAACATCTGTTGAGATTCATACATACTATACATCTGTAAAGTTGTATATATATATATATATGTTTCTCTAATTCTTCGTCAATTTATCCCTTTCTGCACCCATTATATAAAAAAAAAATAACCAACGTGTGGTTCGTTTGATCTCAGTTCTTCATTGGTTAAAATCCGATTATGATGTTGAATTTTCTTGCATTTCCTAATGTGACGGCATGAAAAAAGGTGACCTTGCCTGATGACGTCACATAGAAAGAACACATCTTTTTGCAGATCAATCGCAAAGAAAGAATAAGTGCGCCTTCATTTTGTTTGAAAATCATTAGAGAAACAGATTCCACCACCAAATCTCATGTAATACGATATTTATCCTCTCTTGACAGTTAAATTTTAAATATTTAAAACGCTCGGCGAGCCTCGTGTTTTAAAATTGAAAATTTAACTGTCTCCAGTGGATAAATATCGTATCACACTCGATGCAGTGGTAGAATCTATATTTCTCTAATACTGACCAGATAAATGTACAGTATATGTGCATCTCAACAAATTTTTATTCTCCCCAGGCATTACAGCTTTCCACACTTATAAAAACTAAACACCACAAATAGTACAGTATTGTTGAAAGTAGTGTTAAACACAAATCAATCAATCTAATTCTTACATGATCAATGTACATTTTAATGCATCTCAACAAGAGTGCAGTTAATTTTCATTTCTAATAATGTAAAACTTAAATAAACTGATCAAATTATTCCATGTTAGTTATACTTGTCTGTGAATAGATTTATTACACATTTGAAGGAATTAATATAGTTGATATGTCATATATTAATCATCATGATCATATTTTATATTTTGTGGTCCAACAACAAGGTCACAATTAAGTAGGGAGATGTTTTATAAACCACACTGTTACTTTATATATGTATGCTCTGATAAATTCTTTTGATGAACTAAAACCATGAAACACCGTTTAAATTATATCTTAGTCTGAGGACCATCAAATATAGTTTATTTTCAAATCAATTATAGATTTGATATTGACTATTTTTATGAAGAGTTTTGCACTCAGTATTTTTATTTTATGAATGTGAACAGTTTAAAGTAGTACATACTATCGTGATTGGTTTTTTTTCTACATTCTTAGTCTTAACAAGTCTTGATAATCTTTTTGATAGGTAAATAAGGGAAAAAGGGGGGGGGGGGGGGGGGGGGGGCAGATGAAAAACTACACAATATTTTAAGTCACAGTTTCAGTGAATTTGTTTCTATTTTGTCTTATTATAGTTTAGGGGCTTCTTTCAAACATTTTCAGTCAAAATGTAAAAATTGGAAATAGTACATGATCAGCAAATTTACAGATCAGATGACTTTCTTTAGAACCTAGACTGAAAATATGTCTCTTGTTAGTTGAGACATAAAACTCTGTGTCTGTCAAATGATACACAATAGCAACTGTAAACTTATTTAGTGTTGACTTCATTTCTTCCATGCAACCCTCTTCAAGTTTTGGGAGAGTTTTTCTGTCAGGAGAATAGCCCTGTTTATGAAGCCCATATAATCTGAAATGTACATGTGTTAAGTACCACATCAAATAGGCAATTGCCATACATCGAGGCAGGGTTTAAGTTATTGCTTAGGAATGGGAAGTTGATAATTGGAAAGCTGAAATTGTTATGTTTGTTTAACATCTAAGTACATCCTCTATGCCTTGACTATTCAAATATTATGCCTTTGTCAGAGTTGAATTGAAAAATAGAATAAAAAGATTTTAGAATTTATTTGTTTGAAGTCTATTGAAAATTATTTTAATGATAGTGTCTTTAGATAAGCACTACTAGTATATTGATGTTGTTATATTTATAAATTAACTGTTTACAAAATTTTGAATTTTTTGAAATACTTAGGCTTTTCTACCTCAGGCATAGATTACCTTAGTTGTATTTGGCAAAACTTTTAGGAATTTTGGTCCTCAATGCTCTTCAACTTCGTACTTTATTTGGCCTTTTTAACTTTTTTGGATTCGAGCGTCACTGATAAGTTTTTTGTAGACGAAATGCACGTCTGGCGTATATATAGAATTTAGTCCTGGTATCTATGATCGAGTTTATTTAGAATAGGAAAAATATCATACAATACTTTAATACATGTATTAAACCTTGATGAAAAGGACATTTAGACTTGTTGAACCAATTAAAAATACTTTGTTTACTTAAAAAGCATGTCAAGGAAAATATGTGAAATATAGATAGAATTACTAAAGTTAAAAGGATGACAAGTTACAGGTAAAACTTGTCAGGTAATTTTATAAATCCTTTCCAATAATCAGAGCAGATATTTTTGCACTTTAAACAACTACCTTTATTAATGGGATTATTTCAAAAACATTGATGCAAATAAATAAAGTTATGAGTAATAAATCTTGATTTAAGACTGATAGAATCAATAGAAATAAATTCACACTCAAAATTTGCAGCAGAAAGTTTTTTAGTACTGTAAATGTTTTTATTAGAATTTGTTGATGTTTGTTGCTAAGATGGGTATATAGTTATCAAAGGTAAAAGGATATATACCTTGGGTCACTTGGTTCATTTATTTGATATGATGGGCTCTCAGTTATGCTTTAGGTCTGTCTTTATGTCAATGATATGTTTTTTAAAAGGGTAATTTTCCCAGTTATTAAATGGAACATCTTCACCTCCTTGATACAACTGGCCAGCTGATTAAATTTCAATTAGACCTGAAAATCATGCAACTTTCAAATTTATTTGTCGGTGCTGCCATACATTTTTCTTGACCACAATGACTATATACGGATAAATCCTTCACCTGTAGATATGAGTGTTTGGAACAAATTGCATAATTTTTTCTTTATTTTTGTCACATAATTTTCAAATCACAAATGTTTAAAAAAAGTACCTAAGTCGACTGCTGTTTCATTTTTATAAGTGAAGAAAACCAGGTCTTTGCTCTTCTCGTTATCATATATACATTTGACATTAGGTTTGGACTTTTGAATGCCATGCTCTTTATAGGATTAAGTACTCTTACAATTACTCTTCGTGAGATTTGTAGTTGACCAGTTTAAAGTCAAAATGCCTGCTGCTCTGATCCAAAATTCTTTTTCCAGTGAAAGTTAATTTTTCCCACACCCTCATCCCCATCAATTATCTATGGAGCTATTTGATGAAGTTTTAGTTGTTTTTTTTGTCATCTACAATGTGCATGGAATATTATAAATAACAGTGATCTTTCTAGTAATCATAATTTGAAGGACTTTTTTCCTTCATGTTTTCTTCAAAATGTTATTTTTATGTTCTTTGCTGAAACAGTTATTTGTTTTTATCCTGATTAAGATAACATAACAATGTTGTCTGTTGTATCCCTATTTTTGATGTTTCTACCTATTATGTCTGTTTGTTTTCTTGCACATTAATGAAATTTATGTGACAATCACACAAGTGAGTGGTTTAGCTAGCTAAAAAAACAAGTTAAATCCACCATTTTCTAAAAAAAGGAAATGCCTTACCAAGTCAGGAATATGACAGTTGTTTCCCATTCTTTAGAATTGTTTGAGCTTATAATTTGGCCATTTTATAAGGACTTTCGTTTTGATTTCCCTGGGAGTTTGATATATAATTTTTTTGTCAAGCCTGTGACTTTTGTCGCAGAAAGCTCGACATAGGGATAGTGATCTGGCGGCGGCTTTAGCTAACTTCTTCAAAGCTTTATATTTTAGAAGGTAGAAGACCTGGATGCTTTGTATCTAGATGCCTCATGTTACGAAGTTTTCGTCAGTCACATGTCCAATGTCCTTGACCTCATTTTTATGGTTCAGTGACTACTTGAAAAAAAAATATCAGATTTTTTGTAATGTTAAATTCTCTCTTATTATAAGTAATAGGATAACTATATTTGGTATGTGCATACCTTGCAAGGTCCTCATGCCCTTCAGACAGTTTTCACTTGACCTCGACCTCATTTCATGGATCAGTGAACAAGGTTAAGTTTTGCTGGTCAAGTCCATATCTCAGATACTATAAGCAATAGGTCTAATATATTCGGTGTATGGAAAGATTGTAAGGTGTACATGTCCAACTGGCAGGTGTCATCTGACCTTGACCTCATTTTCATGGTTCAGTGGTTATAGTTAAGTTTGTGTGTTTGGTCTGTTTTTCATATACTGTATGCAGTAAGTCTACTATATTTGGTGTATGGAATGATTGTAAGGTGTACGTATCTATCTGGCAGGTGTCATCTGACCTTGACCTCATTTTCATGGTTCAGTGGTCCAAAGTTCAAGTTTTTGAGTTTTGGTCTTTTTTTTTAGTACTATATGCAATGTCAACTATATTTGATGTATGGAAATATTTCATGATCTATATGTCAGTCGCACAGATTTTATTTGACCTTGACCTCATTTTCACGGTTCATTGCTCACTGTTTTTTTTTCTTCGTTAATGTTAAGTTTATGTGACAGAACTTTGTAATAAAGCTTTATATTTAGGACAAAATTTCAATGATTAGTAAAGAAGGCAAGACATTTCAGCATGTGCACTCCTGTTAACTTTTTATGTAGTAAAAGTTCATTAAATTTTATATTTTAGGGCCGTTATTGGGACCATAGATGCCTTTAAAAGACTCAGCAATGCACCTTCTGATGAAGTAGTGTTACCAGCAAATTTGACTGAAACAGTTGGACATATTGTATCTAACATTATGAGTAACATAACAACTGTCAAATCAGCATCACCATAATTTATTTTACAAGGATCATAATATACTTTCTGGGAACAGTATAGTGAATAGTAATTGTAATATTAACAATTGTAGTATTATATAGGTTTGTGTGACCAAAGTCTTTCTTTGTGACAGATTCAAAAGTGAGTCTGATGTTTTCAGGTGGAGGTAGCTTCACTTAATAGTTATGTTCATTGGTAATGTTGTATGTTGATATGATTTTAAATTCAGCTAAGTTAAACTTGCTTTTTAGATGGTCATCATGGATTTGTCATATTAGAATTGTGAATTTAATGGGTACAATATTACTTCTGTGAAGTCTGCTTACCCATTATCTCCAGCAGTTCCACTGGCAAAAATATATAAAGCTAGCACTTGTCTTTCATCGAAACATTTTTAATTTGCAAACATTATTGTTTAGTTATATATTTTTTTGGCCTGATAGAAGATTTAAACAACTTTGTGGATTTATTTTGCAATTTATTAGAAGCTGTTTTAAATTTATTTAAGTCACCACTACTAGTTGACAGTGTTGGGCATTATAGCTTACCCATGTTTGCCATTCTGTGATTCTGTATTTTCAAAGTACAACATTTTCACAGGGTTATTATCCATCATGCTTGATGGTATTGAGCTGATTTTTTGTTTGTCAATATTCAATCAGGAGTTGAAGCTGGGACCAACAGAAATGTATTGATGTATTAGTCCAAGGTTTGTAGAATTTAGCACCAGACGGGGACTTTCTTGTTTTCAATAACTATCTACTTTTAAAAGTAACCATTTTAGAGTTCAATTTAGAGGATTGTTTTATTTATCATGAAATATTTTGATATAAAGTATTAAATGATTTTTTTTTAAGTGCAGAAAGTTGAACTTTGAGAGTTTGTCTTGTTTTCATATAAGTCAGCTAATTTTTTTTTGAGGGGGGACAATTTGCACTAAAACAAAGTTTGTATAAATTAGTGATACAGATGCTTGATGCCTTTCTTTTATATTTGTACTACCGGTACGTCAATCATGTTTTATGAAATTTTAGTGTTGTTGATAGTTGTTTGGATGCTGTAAACTTATATATTGTTTTGATGATGCTTTTATGTTTTTTTGGATGGGAAATTTATATTTTGTTTTAGTATAACGTGTATTGCTATATGTCTCGTAGATTATATACATATATTATATATTGTAAAATTACAGTACAGAAGTTGTTATTTAAAAAAAATGTGGTGCAAATTGTTAACTTAGTAATATGGTGATTTGTAGATATTGTTAAATAAACTGCCAAATGATTCTTGTTTATTAGATATTATATTTATTTGTGTGATATATGGTGCATGCATTTGTGAGATATACAGTGCATGCTTTACCCTGATGTTATTATCATGAACCTGATAATGAAATGCTTTATATTTCCAAAGGAGTCACCCTAATTCATATCAAATGTTTTTAATCATTAAATTGGTCCGGTGTAAGTTTTTTGCCATCACTTTTGGTTCTATGATTGTCCACCTTAAATTTTTCAAAAATCTTTATTTTCTGAAATCTGACTTTTATAGGTTGCACCACTTTTATAAATATAGATAATGCAATGTCCAATATGAACTCCTTTTATGACTAAAGCTGTGCCACTTTTACTATGAAGTCTTGTAAATACTTACATCCTGGAATAGAAAATTCATATGCACTACTTTTTATTTTACAAAGGTAAAACAAGTTTTGTTTCAATGAGATTTTCAATGATTTTTACAGTTTATATTTGTTATTTTTTTTATTGCCAAAAAGAATAACTTATTCAAAAAATGATAGTTATGTTTTGTATGAAATATTTATGTTTTCTTTATGTAAAAGTTCTTCTGTTAGGTGTATAAAGTACAAATATATTGTATATATTTTAACATATAAAACTTATGAAAATTAATCTTGCATAAAATGTATGTTTGTGTTTTTGTGCAAAAATGGGGTTGGGGTTCATATTTTGCCTTTGAGAAAGAGCTAAGTGTATGATAAATGAAACAAAGATCTGATTATTTCAAAAAATGTATTTGATAGCAATACTTGTGCCTTTAAAATTTTCTTTTTTCAATTTTATTACTTTATCAGTAATTTCATTTTATTTTTGTCGTAGAATTTTTTTTTTTTACACTAAATTTGCTGGTGTCTCCTAGAATATAAAACTTGCAATGTTGACAATATTTTGTGGCTGATTTAATTAATTTTTTTAAAAGTAAAATTCAAGGTTAATCAAAATATCATATTTAAAAAGAAATTACTGTGTGTCAAGTTAATCCTTAAAAGTGTTTTGTACAAAGTTTTATGAATTTAAATGAATTTGATATGACTGGTGCACATTTACAAACAAATTATTCGGGGAGGTAATTTTATGTAAAAATCAATTTAATGGTATAACTCATTTTGCTTACAGTAAGAATATTATATAATATTGAAAGACATTATAGAAAAGAATTCAAAAGTTATATGTGAATTTTTTAAATTTATAAAAGTTCTGCTTGACAACTGTAGACAAATATATTTTAGATTAGATAATAATGTAGTGATTAGTTTTAGCAATGTACTTAAACAACGAGGGTTACAGAAATATACTGTTTTATCATGTTTTGTCAACAACATATATCATATCAGCAATTGTTTCAAATTCCTTATCATTTATGTAGTATTTTAGAAACACCATATTTTTTTAAACTGACTAAAGAATTTGACCTATATTGCATTTGAGGATTTTGAGAATGAATTGGTTTTTTTTTCACATTACCATTCATATCAGTGACTAACCCATACCAACCACCAATTAAGGTCTCAGTTTGATAAAGATGTTGCCTTGATTGTAAATAACTTTGAAAGACTCTTTTACAATAAAATAATGTCTTCTTGTTTGTTCAAATGCTTTACATTTTTAAAAACTAGTTATTCAATATTAATGTTATGCTACATGATGTTTTTAGGTAGTATAGACCTTAAAAGTCATTTCCCAAATCTCATCTGACTAAAAAATATGAAGACAAATGATAATAGGGTCAATTTAAAATGGGAGGGGGAAAAGTCCAAAATAGCTGACAGATTAAATGTTTTACTTTATCAACTATCAGAATGAACGACAAACAACTGTCATATTCCTGAATTGGAAGCACTTTAAAATAGATGATATATATGATATTTCTCCCTATGTTAAGATTTCGTGATTGTTGACAATGTTGTGTTGCTGTATCATTGACACAAAATCTCTAGCCTTTCATGGCCCAACTTAGTCCATGACCTTTTATATGCAAAGCAAAAGTAGTGATGCAAACACAACCGTATATATATCCACTTCCACCAATTAAATTGGTGTAAAGTGAACATGTGACCAGTGCTGCCTAATCTATATTAGGTTGTTAAGTACTTAATTTGCATGTGACCAGTACTGCCAATGAAAGGAGTTTGAATGTGTTATTTATTTATAATGTTGTATTTAAAAGTGGGTTAGTATCAGTATCAGTATTATGTAATTATTTATTATCATGTACTTAGAGGGTGACTGCCAAAAATATCATCTTTATATTATTTATCATCATATCAGTTTGTGTAGAATTGTGTTATTGTATTTTGTGGCTTGCATAATAAAATCTAAGGGGTATTAATTCCCATTGTTTCCAACACAATTGTATATTTTTTCGATGTACTGAAATTCATATCATTTTACAGTCCTCAGTGATACTGGGAGACTTTTTGACTGTTCAATGTATTAATTTCCCTATGCTTACAAAAGAAGAAATTTGTTATCTGTTTTTAGGCTGTGCAGTCACCTGTTCATGCTTCTTTTCTTGTTTTGTTGTCTTTATTGAGATTTTCTCTGTGACAATTATACTTTGTACTGCAAGCTTGATATTGGTGCAGTCAAATTGAATTGACCATACAAACATTGTGATCTACCATTGTCTACAGTCATTGACAGTAAAGTTTACCTCTGTTTTCATAAAATTTTATTTATAAACTTAAAATTTCATGCATGATGTTATTTCCTTTCTTTAATATCCAGAAATTCATTAAACAGTTGTCACTAGTTAATACGCAACCATCAATCATCAATTCATACACTTGCAGACCTGTTTCAAATCAAGATTGCTGGGAAACATCTCAACAAAAGTTTCTTGAATTTTCATTAAATGGTGTTTTATTTAAATTGCCTAAAATAGGTCAAGCACCATTTAAAAATAATTTTCAACCAACTATTTTGGTATTGTTACATAATATTTTGTATCATTATACAGGTTTCAAGTTTGTTTTTTTTTCTTTCTAGCTCAATGTCACAACTTAAACTGCATTAATGACAAACAAAACTAAATTTATTGATAGCAACACTTCTTTTGATACAGACATATTTTAAGAAATTATTGTGAGGTTTTTGCAAATGCAGTAATTAAATAGTTTGAATTGTATAGTTCAAATAGAGCGTAATATTGTTTTTTTTTATGAAATTTTACAAATATACATGACCAAACTGTACCTACCCTCTTGCTTTCATTCATTTTTTGTTTTGGTTTAAAAGGTGTATAGATCTTATTATATTGAGAAAGCTACTTGTACTACAAAAATTGTGAAAGATATTGAAAAATAAATATATTATTTTTTGTGTTTGTTCATATTTCTTCATTTCACAGAATGGGAATTGTATGATGATGCTAACACTGCTGAGTTGATGCATGAAAAAAGATCCTTTATTTGTACCAGTCATTTCAAAGGCACTATTTACTTTTACACTAAGCACAGCAAAGAAGAAAAAAATCTAAAAAAATTATATGAAATTACACCCTGAAAAATTTTACACATTGATATATTATTTTATTATCTTTATTAGATTTGATTTTTTTGTGTTTTAATGCCACTTTTAAGAACCGCATTTAGGCAACCAGTTTTTATTGATGGAGGAAGCTGGAGTGCCCTGAAGAAAACCAAGAACCTCGATAGGAAAACTGACAATCCTAGTCAATTTAGATTGGAGTCGAGTGCACCCGCAGGTGCAGGGTTCAAACTCACAACCTGAGTGTTGACTGGCTAGTGATTACAGTAGTAACTACTTAGACCACTCGGCCACTTTATCTTTATAACTGACTGTGAAGCTATTGGATGGTCTGTTTAATTTCAATGCTTTTGTTTATCCTGTGTCATAATCATTTGGTATATATGTAGGACTCTAAAGTGCGATGGTCTACGCTAAAATACGATGGTGTCTCACGCTAAAGTGCGATGGTTGTTTGTTCGTTAAGTACGATGGTATATCACGCTAAAGTGCGATGGAAAAAAAAGTTAAGATTAGAGGGATCAAAACATCGAGGTTTAAACATAGTTTTTTCTAGCTTTTAAGTGATTGTTTCTAAATAAAAAAGACTGACCAAAGTAGGTAACAATTGCTAAAAAGGTAATTTATGTGTCGCAAAATATTATATTTTATGTAAAATGAAGCGTATTGAATATTTGGATAATTAGTGTAGATTGCCGTTACACTAATGGGAACACATCCTCTTACAATCGTCCTTTTTGCATTACAGATACAAAATTCGATTTTTGTCGGAATATGTAACATTTATTTGTTTAATTTAAATGAGAGGGGAAAGCGATGTTTGCCGAGCTCAATTTTTTTTGTAGCGACTATACATCCATGTTATATTTTCCTGCAATGTACAAACTAGACATTTGGATGAAAACTTGAAGTTCTTATGAATCAAATATTTGTTAGTTGTCTTCTAGCGTGTTCATTTTTAGTTTGTATAAACGACTGTTAACGTCATAATCCATGTACGTTTCTTACGTCTATACTTTCGCAGAACATCAGACTTTAGCGTATGGAGGAATCGCACTTTAGCGTAGACCATCGCACTTTAGCGTGACCATCATACTTTAGCGTCCCCATCGCACTTTAGAGTCCTACATCGATAAGATGCTATGCCAGTCTCATGTTCTCCCTTTCCAAGGGTCTCTGTGACCATGTGCTCTAAGAAGTTCATATACAATGATCTCCAGTCTGTCTATAGTGAGGTTGTGAGTTTGAATCCTGCTCTTGGCAAAGTGTGTTAGACATAGCTAGACAAAGTATTACCAGTTTTTTGTTCTCTCCAAGTACTTCAGCTTCCTTCAATACAAACTTTCTGCCATGCTATGAAAATGGTGTTGACCATCAAAATTGATTTAACAGTCAACCTTTGTCAACAAAAGAATGAACTGCATAAATCAAGTTGTTAATTTTCTCCCTTGAATTGATTTACATTTGTTCTGGGCCTTTGAAAGCTCAAACTCATAAATCTAAAACAAACTGACAACACCATGGCTAAAAATGAAAAAGACTAACAAACAACAGCACACAAGACATAACATAGAAAACTAAAGAATAAACAACACGAACCCCACCAAAAAACTAGGGGTGATCTCAGGTGCTCCGGAAGGGTAAGCAGATCCTGCTCCACATGTGGCACCCGTCGTGTTGCTTATGTGATAACAAATCCGGTAAATAGTCTAATTCGGTAGGTCACATTCATGAAAGGGAAGGGGATTGTAGTTACGACGTAAGGAACATATCCGATATCATTTGTGAAACGGTTATTCCATAACGGTCGACCAAGTCGTGATGGCGTCCGTAAAATTTACGAAGGGATGATTTTGGAACTCTTGGTTTAATAGCTTCCTTGTGAGCAGCAACCCTCTATCAAGAAAATCATGATAGGAAATGCAAGCACGGGAATATCGTATCAATGGGGAGATATATACCCCGTATGCAGGTGCTGCTGGAATGTTGCTACTTTGAAATGGAAAGTTCACAATTGGAAAGCTGAAATCATATCTTTTGTCGTAAAGTTTTGTTTTCAACCGACCCTCATTGTCAATTTCTAGATGTAAGTCAAGATATGAGGCCGACTTAACTGTATCTGTAGTATCCTTTATCTCTAGCTCGATGGGATAGATGCGTTCCACATAGTCACCAAATTTTGAATTATTTAGTGAAAGAACATCATCTATATAGCGAAAAGTAGAGTTAAAGGATATTGCTAACTTCTTATCTTTCTTCCTAAGAAGTTCCTGCATGAAGTCAGCCTCATAATAATAAAGAAACAAGTCGGCAAGTAGAGGGGCACAGTTTATTCCCATTGGAATGCCGACAGTCTGTTGAAAAACACGTCCTCCGTTGTCAATCAAGAAATCAAGCATCAGTTTCAGAGAATTTTTTGTTCGAATCAGAGTGATCCTTTACAAAGTAGGATTTATCCCTCCCTAAGACAAGATACTTGTATCTACGTTGGCCATTCTTTTCTACGAAGCATAACATATGAATCATTTCAAGATATTGAGCAATATACTTACAGAAAATACACATAACATATGAGTCATTTCGAGATATTGAGCAATATACTTACAGTAAATACACATAACATATGAGTCATTTCGAGATATTGAGCAATACACGTACAGTAAATACTATGCATATGTGAAACATTATTATGAATCATTTCAAGATATTGAGCAATATACTTACAGGAAATACACATAACATATGAATCATTTCAAGATATTGAGCAATATACTTAACGTAAATACACATAACATATGAATCATTTCAGTAAATACACATAACATATAAATAATTTCAGTAAATACACATAATATATGAGTCATTTCGAGATATTGAGCAATAAACTTACAGTAAATACTATTCGTATGTGAAACATTATTGTGAAACGTAACAGGATATTGATCATTAGACTTACAGTAAATACCATTAACATGTGAATTATTCAAGGATATTGAGCAATAAACTTACAGCAAATATCATTAACATGTGAATCATTTCAAGATAATTGAGCAGTAAAAATACAGTAAATACAAATAACATATCAATCATTCAAGTATATTGAGCAATATACTTAAAGCAAATACCATTAACATGTTAAACATTATTGAATATCAGGTGTTGAAATGACAATGGCTTAAATGAAAAGAAATTTGAATTAAAATGTACAGTTGCAAGTACTTGGTTAGTGAATACTTGAATATTAACTCTATAAGAAATAATTCTATGTTACAATTCTACTCTTTCAAGATCTTTCAAGACTTACTTTGAACCAAAACGACTGAATCATGTACGGTTATTAATTGCCCAAAGTTCATGTCAGATAGAATGCACATTTTTGAGTATTTATCCCAGAAATAAAAATCAATGATATTAAAATACAAAACCATGTAAACTTATAAATTTTCTTTCAGATACAACTTGATTCTTTTCGGTTCTGGATGCTTTTAAACATCCGATGGTAATTATATAAAGATCTGAATCTCTGTTTTTAAAAACCAACCTTTAATACCAAATATGAGAGCGCAACTTTATGGAAAGTAGACATACCTTGGTCATGCATTAATCTTCAAATTACACTTGTTTTTTACTGTAAAAAACAGCTGATTTATATTTGAATACTAGCTATTTCCTCACAGAAAGTGGCCCTAAGAGAACAAGGTTAAAGTTCACCCGTGTGAACAATGTTTAACGTATGTAAGCTGTGAATCATTAGCTACATATTATAATATCTAATAGTGGGTTAGCTGGAACTTTTCAATGAAAATTTTCACATTGTATCTATATATTCTGAAATGTACTATGAACTTTATAGGGAAAACACCATATTAAGTTATTTACAAGAGCTTTTTAACTCTCATGCATGATATGTGATCTTAACATAAAGGTCAAACATAAAATGTGTTCCTGACTAAAATTCTGACAGTTAATGTTTTCGGATTTAGAATTGTGTATGTTTGGCGTGATAGTCTTGGAGGGACTGAATTTGTTCTTATTTGAAGCATTGGTGTTTGTAAAAGCATTATCCTTGGAACAATAAGCGCTATTTATATAGAAATAAGAAGATGTGGTATTCAATATAATTCAATTTTTTATTCAAGTCTCATCTCTCAATAATTTATACATTAAATGGAATGATGAGTTATATATTCTTAGTTTGTTGCTATCTCTGTCTGACTGTAAAAGGCAAAATAACCAAAACTGGTCAACATATTCTTGTCAAAATAATATTTACAACTGAGGTATTTATCAATATATTCTGTAATGTTACACAGTGCTTGCATTTCCTATCATGATTTTCTTGATAATCCTACATTATTACACAATATTCTACATTGTAACACAATATTCCACATGGTTACACAATAGTCTACATTGTTACACAATATCCTACATTATTACACAATATTCTACATTGTTACATAATATTCTACATTGTTACACAATATTCTACATTGTTACAAAATATTGTAGATTGTACGCAGAATATGTTTTCCTTATGTTTTATACTCATAATAAATCTGTCCATACAAAAACGTTTCCGTTTAATCGAATAGAAGTTATATTGGTAAAAAAAAAAACGGCATCAAAGTCGAATTAAATATTGTCGGGTTTCGAGTATAATCACTAACTGAAAAAAAATCTGCAAACTCTATTTTGTATGGTATTAATAAACAAAAACCTCAAGTACCAGAACCATATTCAACAATTAGGAGCACCTAAATTTCACATAGTTTTGAAAAGCCAATATGGGTAACATCACAATAACTTTACTATAGCTGTAACACGACTAAGTGATACATTTGCAGAAGCTACAACAGCATAAGCAAAAATATGAAAAGTAAAACTAAACATAGATAAGTATAAGTAGAAGAGTATTCAATGATATTATTTCCACATTTAAACACAACATGTGACTTATCAATAGAAGGTGTTTTAAAATTCACAATAATACTCTTGTGTGGATTAATATTCATTCCATCTATTTAAATGTGTTAACAGATATTGAAATTTTTGTTCATCACTTGCTAGAACAACAACATTTTCAGCTAAAAAAAAATCATTAATAGCAATAACACACTCATGATACGATTTCAAGATTTCAAGAATGAAACTAGATAAATTATTTATAGACTAAATATCATAGGTGATAAAGGACATCCTTGTTTGATAGATGACTGTAAAAATTCATATTGAACATAGTACATTTGTATAAACAGACTTCATGGCAGCACAAAAGATTCCTGCACCACCTAGCAATGGTCATAGCGTAATTTTTTTTATCAATGGTAACATACAGCTCTTTAAAATCAAAATAGACACAAAAGGCTGAAGAACGTGGCATTAAATGAGTAAGTTACCAAACGCAAGGTTAAAGTTCTAAATGTTTAACACATGTTTTACAACATATTAACATCTAGTTATCCACATGAAACAATTGTTAATGATGAGTGAACTGGAACTTTGCAATGAAACTTTTCAAGTTGTATATATGCATTTAAAAATGTTATAACAGGAATTTTAAAGGGAAAACACTATTTTTATAGGTCACCAATATGAATATATATAAACTTTTATGCATGAAATGTGTGCCTGACTAAACTTCTGACATTAAAATTCCAATTTTAAATTTGTATTTTGTTTTTTTTTTCTTGATAGTTTTGAAGGGACCGTAGTCATGCTAATTTGAAGCATTAGTGTTTACAAGCAGCATCATTGAACCACTATGATTAGTGTTGTTTATATAAAAATAAGAAGATGTGGTATGATTGTCAATGAGACAACTCTTCACCAAGCCCAAATCTCGTAGAATAATAGGTGTTCGTACGGGCACCAACAAAGAACAAAGCTCATACCGCTTAGACAGCTGTGAAAAGCACCAAAATGACAAATTTTGAGTCCGAGTACACAGTTATCTTCCTCTGATTTTCGTTGTTCATTGTCTTTGATTTTCGTTGTTTGTTGTCCACGAATAGTCCCTAGTGTGGACAGTGACTGTTACTTGCCAATTTTTTTTTATACCTCTTCCAAATGTATTTCTTCATGTTTTATGTCTCAAATAGCAAGTAGCGGGATGAAATGACACTATAAAAAACATTTGGGTCATGAATTTCAAATTAAAGTAGTGATTTGGCCCAGCTGAAAAAGGTTAAAAGTTAGCACTTCGGAAGCTGTCAAAAGATTTCTAGACCCCCTTGACATAAAATTGTCTATAGTTTGAGTTAAAGCCGATAAAGTTTACTATAACTTTAATATGATTTGTCCCAAAAGTAGTACTACACACTGTAAAAATATTATTGAGAAAGCGCAGGTGAGATTTTCTTTATTTTCATTTATTGCCTAAAAGAAATGCACTACCCAGTGGCGGATCCAGAAATTGGGGGCCCACTGACTGACCTAAGAGGGGGCCCGCTCCAGTCACGCTTCAGTGATTCCCTATATAAACAACCAAATTTTTTCCCCAAAAAGAGGGGCCCGGGCCCCCTACCCCCCCCCCCTAAATCCGCCTCTGCTACCAAATAACTGTGTACTCGGACTATAAAATGGCGTCATAATGGTACTTTTCAAGAAGAATATCTTCTTTAGGTCTGTGTTCCACTATAATACAGACTCTGGTGGTCACATATATAGCGTAATGATTTTGAAATAAAAAGTAAAAAGAAACTGCTAGCTATATATGTCCTTTTTCACACATTGACCTACATCCGGACAAATAGTTTTTTTACGGTTTTTCGCTATTTGTCCGGCCAAAAATATAATGATGAAGATATATATAACATTGTGTTTTGAAGGAGATAAATAAAACATGAGTAGTTTTAAAATATATTGTCTAACATCGTTTTATGAAAAAGAACTAATTCTGATAAAAAAAAAAACTATATACATTTGAAGTTCAGTTTTTTTTTTTATTCTAAAGGAATTTGGTCTGTCCCCAAAAGTAGGATTGTGTTTTCGATAGAATCTTATTTTAGAAAAAAACATATTAGATACAACAGAAAAAAGGGAGGATAACCCAACCCTGGTGTCATTATTTTTCAACTGATTTTTATAGTTCGTTCTTATGTTGTACTGTTATACCACTGTCCCAGGTTAGGGGGAATGTTGGGATCCCGCTAACATGTTTCATCCCGCCACATTATTTATGTATGTGCCTGTCCCAAGTCAGGAGACTGTAATTCAGTGGTTGTCGTTTGTTTTTGTGTTACATATTTGTTTTTCGTTCATTTTTTTTTTTTTTTTATATAATAAAAAGGCCGTTAGTTTTCTCGTTTGAATTGTTTTACATTGTAATTTCGGGCCCTTTTATAGCTGACTATGCAGTATGGGCTTTGTTCATTGTTGAAGGCCGTACAGTGACCTATAGTTGTTAATTTCTGTGTCATTTTGGTCTCTTGCGGAGAGTTGTCTCATTGGCAACCATATCACATCTTCTTTTTTTATATGAGCAACACGAACCCCACCTAAATGTGGGATAGTTTCAATATTGGTTTGGTTTTGTACACTTTGTATTAACTTCTGTAAAAAAATCATGTGTGTTATTATTTTTTTGTTTTAGCAGAGTGTTGGATTATTTTTTATTTTACTGACTGTTCCTGACTGGAAGAGAGAGAAAGAGAGACGAATGGCCTATCATCTTTTAACACAGCATTAGATAGCCATGTGTCTCCCCAAAGAAGAAGTATGTTATTATATAAGTAGCTAGCATTGTTTTCTAGTAAGTCTTTTTCTATCCTCTCCGGAAATAATTGAATTGTTGGCCATTTCCTTTAAATCGATTGACTAGTATTTTTGAAGTCCCCCTAGGCCTAGAGCTAACGATATGACGTAGGCCGCCACAGGCCAGTGAAAATATAAGAACCAAACAGTTAAGGATACCCTTTAGATCTTAGCAATGTATACTGATTAAAGCTTATAAAACATGCATCAGTCACTGAGTGTGCAAAAAAACATTGTACATATGTTAAATTAAATGCTTTTAAATTTTGAAATCATTTAATCGTACTTTAAATAGTTGAAAGAACAAGCATGTAGCACAACACCCCGGATGTTTGTCTCGGGAACATAGCAATGAACTCATTCATCTAGTAACCTTTCTAGACACAGATGGTGGTTTCCCTCTTTATATTTAAAAAATTCGATATACATGCGTGTTATTTGAAATGATTTAGTCTCTTACGAAATGTCTAATAGCAACGCTTATGAAAAATGAAGTTTCGAAATACGCATATGGTTTATCAAATTAAATTGAATATCCAATTTTGTATTAATGATAATGATACATATCATTTATCTTTTTATATCGTAAGTTATTAAAAGGATATTTATTTTGTGGTCAAATTCACTATACTTGCTACTGAATCAGAAGAACGTCATTCAAGGTGATCCTCGTGAACATCTTGTATATTCATAATGTATAACGTGTGCAACATAGTCTTGATTTTAAACGAAGTTAGGAAAGAATAATAAAAATAATGTATAGTAACACTAACGGCACCACTTTTATAAGATCAAATGCTCATATCGACAACTAATAATTGGGAATGGAAATGGGGAATATTTCAAAGAGAAAACAACCCGACCAAAGAACAAATAACAGCTGTAGGACACTAATGGGTCTTCAAATCCCGTACCCGGAGTTGGGCCTTCAGTGTTGGTCCAAGTAAAAATATTCGACAGTCCAAAACCTGATAAAACGTTGAAGATCTAATAAAATTCCAAGGGGTCAAATTAAGTTATGACAAATCCAGACAAAGAACCAGACCTATGCAAAAAGGAGATACATTCTTTTACTAAAAATGGTTTCAAAATTTTATTAAGACCAAATTTAATTTAAAAAATATCCGTATTGACAAACAATATAAAGACTGCCTTACATCTTAAATTAGTTCACCAACAAAGGCACTATTTTAAGAATTTTATCGCATACTTTGTATTAACTTTGTTTAAAATAGTATTTTTGTGAATGCTTGGTTTATGACAAAAATATCCGAAAATCAAATTATTAACCGAGACTGAAGCATCACAAAAGGACGACTTTGTAAAAAACTACTCGATTGTTTATATCAATGTTATGGATAGTAACATAACAAGAACATTATCATATAAAAAGAATAACTTATTGGGAGTACAAATAATCTATTCATTTTGAACTTCTACATTGTATGTACTTTAAAATAATAACGACAAATATTTCGACAATAACTTTACGATGCAAACGGAGGCTATCTTAGTACGGCATATAATGTTAAACATAAACATATATGAGCGGTCTAGTTGTAAAAGAAGCGTGTTGAATCGTAAAATATTATTTATTTCAACAGATTGTTTTTAGAATTTTCTATAATACAGGTTGTACAATACCAAATATCATTAGCTACAATTATTAACAGGTTTGGCATATCAAGTTAAAGACTAGAAACTATATAGGGAGCCTTAATAGAAATAAACGAGGTGTGTTATAACTCCCCACTCCAGTGGCGGATCCAGAAATTTTCATAAGATGGGTCTACTGGCTGCCTAAGAGGGGCCCGCTCTAGTCATGCTTCAGTGATTCACTGTACAATCAACCAAATTTTTCCAAGAAAAGGGGGACCGGACAGCCTTGGGACCCCGGGACCCCCTCTAAATCCGTCTCCGCACTCCGATCACACACTGAAAACTTGGCGGTTTTTATTATAAACTTTGTCAAATTTCCATGTTCCAAACAATCAGTTCACTTGTTCCTTTAAAAAGTTGTAGACTAAATAACTTAATTCAGGTCTAGACTTTTGTGCTGATGCTACGCCATAGTAGCAACCAATTAATTGCTGTTATATTCCAGTTGCCACAATCACGTTCCATTTTTCCCGTAAATGAAATCAATTTTGAATAGTTTAGGCGTTACAAGTGACTGATTAAGATTAATGACTACTGTGTTCCTTGACCTTAAGACATGTCAGAATAAATAACATTTTACTATTAGATGACCCTTTTATATAATTTTCAACCGGTTAAGGACAGAAACCCGAGGTCATGTGCGATCAAGCAACACCAGTTTAACACCCATAAATAAACTAATATCTTTTATACTGTGTGAGAAAGTCATAGCTTTGTAGCTTTGTAAATGCGATGACCCAAAGTTTTCCGTAATAAGACTGATGTGTAATTTAGATTATACCGAATTATATAAAACCGGAGACATTCATCTCACAATTATTGTAAAATTAGAGTATGAAACTAGAAATCTTGAATAAAGGTGTAGAAATTCAGTTCATTTGTATGCAATTCAGTTTAAACGAGGAAATTGTTAATGTCTTGTATTTGCAAAGCTTCATTTAACAACAATGTAAAAAAAATATTTTTAAATCATTGAAATTAATTTGTTGACTGACAAAACGAAGATTCTTTTTTATAACGGAATGTATGAAATATAACATATTTAATATACACAATAGACAATTTAACATGCTCACAACACATGTCATTCAATACATGAAATTATTCGTTAAAGAGTTAAAGAAAGTTTTGAACGGGATCGACAATTAAATAAAAAAAAAAAAAAAATATATTTTTTAGCTCACCTGCCCCACAGGCCCAAGTGAGTTTTTCTCATCACTTGGCGTCCGCCGTCCGTCGTCTGTCGTCTATCGTCCGCCGTCCGTTAACTTTTACAAAAATCTTCTCCTCTGAAACTACAGAGCCAAATTTAACCAAACTTAGCCACAATCATCATTGGTCTAGTTTTAAAAATGTGTCCGGTGACCTGGCCAACCAACCAAGATGGCCGCCATGGCTAAAAATAGAACATAGGGGGAAATGTAGATTTTGGCTTATGTCTCTGAAACCAAAGCATTAAGAGCAATCTGACACTGGGGTAAAATTGATAACCAGATCAAGATCTATCTGCCCTAAAATTTTCAGATGAATCGGACAACGCGTTGTTAGGCTTTTGCCCCTGAATTGGTAATTTTAAGGAAATTTTGCCGTTTTTGGTTATTATTTTGAATATTATTAAAGATAAAGATAAACTGTAAACAGCAATAATGTTCAGCAAAGTCATACAACTACGTTTACATGACCAAAATGGTCAGTTGACCCCTTAAGGAGTTATTGCCCTTTATAGTCAATTTTTAACAATTTTTCGTAAATTTTTGTTGTCTTTTACAAAAATCTTCTCCTGAAACTAGTCTACTAATACAAATTTAACCAAACTTGTCTACAATCAATATTAGGGTATCTTGTTTTAAAATTGTGTCCGATGACCTCGCTTGTGAACCAAGATGGTCGACATGGCTAAAAAATACATAGGATAAACTGTAGATTTTGGCTTATACCTCTGAAACCAAAGCATTTAGAGCAAATCTGACATGGGATAAAATTGTTTACCAGGTCAAGATCTATCTACCCGGAAATTTTTAGACTAATCAGGCAACCCGTTGTTTGGTTGCTGCCCCTGAATTGGTAATTATAAGAAATTGAATATTATTATAGATAAAGATAAACCGTAAACATCAATAATGTAACAGCAAAGTAAGACTTAAAAATAAGTCAACGTGACCAAAATTGTAAATTGACCCCTTAAGGAGTTATTGCCCTTTATAGTCAATTTTTAACAATTTTTCTAAGTTTTGTGAACTTTTACTAAATATTTCCCATTGTGACTACTTGATAAATGTAAGCAGCAAGAATTTTCAGTGAAGTAAGATCTACAAACACATCACCAACACCAAAACACAATTGTGTCATGAATCCATCTGTGTCCTCTGTTTAATATGCACAAATACCAAGGTGAGCGACACCGGCTCTTTAGAGCCTCAAGTATGTTTATAAAGCCCGTAAACTGCATTTGTAGTTATGATATAAAAAATAAGAAGATGTGGTGCGATTGCCAATCAGACAACTCTCCACCAAAAATAATTCGTGAGGACGGTAACATTTATATAGGTCACAGTCCGGTCTTCGACAGTTGTAAAAGGCCTCAAACTAACAAATGTAAAACATATTCAGACGGGAAAACTAACGGACTCATTAATGAACAAAACAGCAAACTAAAAACAAATATTGTATGCAACAATTATCGACAAGCACAAAATTACAGGCTCTTGATTTTGGAAGCATGTTTGTGGCGCTAATCCCTCCCCCTAACCAGAGACACTTGTTTATATGTCTCTGCCCTAACATGGGACAGTGATGTAACAGTACAGCATAAGAACAAACTATAAAAATCAGTCAGAAAGGTTTTTTTTATCCGATCGATTTAAAACAGAAAAAACAACTTTAAAACACAAACCGTTAGGCAGGGTATTTATACACACCTCAAAACATCAAAATACACAAATTACAAGACTCTGAGAGTACTCGCAGTTTTTTTTATGCTAGTTTAAAGTCAATAACAACTTTAAAAATCATGTATCTAAGATTCCAATGCAACAACGTTTGTAACGTTCATTTTGATTGGATAACGTCACTTTTTTACATGGCATCAATTGAATTCAATTGACAATTGATGCTATGGGACGAACGCACAAGCGCAGACGGCATATGACAGATTTTAATTACATGTTTTAACGTTGTTTTCTGTCAGTTTCATTAGAATGGAGATAACAATATTGTATTTTAAGCTCCGACGTCATCAACTGGGGATTTGATGGTCGCAAATACCCGTTTACTGTCTCCGCTAACGCATCGCTAGTAAACTTAATTTGCAACCATCAAATCCCCAATTGATGCCGTCGGAGCTTAAAATACAATACAGTTATCTCCTAACTAGTACTTAAAGATGATGCATGTTAACAAAATGCAATTTATATTGATAAATGAATTTGAACTAAAAAAACTATGAATATAAAAGAGATATGTTAATATGTGACCAGTTAAGAATGTTTGCCTGTAAAAGATATCAGAATTCCATTACTCTAGTAATGCGTAATAGACTTCTGATATTACATATAATTGTCAATAAACTCATCATAGCTACTAGGATTAAATTTTGTATTTACGTCATACGCGCGTTTCGTCTGGCGTCTACAAAAGACTCATCAGTAACGCTCAAATCCAAAAGAGTTAAAAAGGCCAAATAAAGTGCAGAGTTGAAGAGCATTGAGGACCAAAATTCATAAAAGTTTTGCCAAATACATCTAAGGTAATCTAAGCCTACAAAAAGTATTCCAAAAATCAAAAAGCTTTGTAAACAGTCAATTAATAAATATGACACTATGATAAGTCATGTAGACTACTGGGATTTTTACTTGTCTAATATATGCTTATGGCTCTGGTCTGGTGGTGGTTTAAGATCTTAGAATTTAGCTGATCATATTTTTACTTTAATGATTATCAAAATTATTTAGTCAATAATTAAAGTCATTGTACGAATTATTTAGTACTTTACTCGTCATGGGCCCTTTAATTGGAATAAAAATATGTTATCTTACATGTATCTTATCTTATCTTAATGATCCTAAAACCCCTATTTTGAAAGGTTATCAGTTAAACACTATATTAAGATTGAAAGATAACTACATGTGTATGGCTTTGCAGCTATGAAACCTTTTTTGCACATATATATCCATAAAATTAATATATTTTGGCATTACATAATTGCATGCATTTCTCAGATTGTTTATGACGTCTTTACACTTATTCTTTAGATGTGTACTGATTAATATTTTAGTTTAAGAAAAAAATAGAGTTAATTGGAATCGACTTAGAACTAGTTTTCAGTAACCGTGAGTATTCTTTTTTAACACTTAGTGTTATGTATCTTTTTCTTTATGTTAGTGCCAAACTGGAAAATCAACCATTTACAATCTGATTTTATAGTTTGTTATAATGTTGTGCAGTAACACCACTGTCCAAGGTTATGGGATTGTTTAGCGCGAATCTACAAGCATATTTAATTCCGTCACATTATCTATGTGCCTGTCCCCCCCAAGTTAGGAGCCTGTAATTCAGTGGTTGTAGTTGGCTGTTTTCTGTCACATATGTTTTTGTGTTTATTTTTTCTTGTTTAAATTAAGCCGTCTCTTTTCTCGTTTGGATTATTTCACGTTTGTCTTGTCAGGGTGTTTTATAGCTTACTATACGGCTTGTCATTGTTTATTGTTGAAGTGCGCACATTGCTATATATATTTGTCAACATCCTCGTCATTTTGTATTTCATGGAAAATTACTGTCTTTGAATACAAGCAAGTACATATATTCAAATAGGACAAAGGTCAGAACTCAAGATTGTTTTTTAATTACCATATTCAAAAATGTTGCTATATAATGATAAATGTATTTCTCATTGGAACGAAAACCAAAACGTACCTTCTTTCTCGACCTGTTAAAAAGACTGTAGTGTTTGATGCATACGATTGTGTACTCTTGTCTAAGACAGAAATACAAGTCCGTATAAAGACATAAAGGGTTACCAATTAAAAGCAGTGCAATACCCATGACCAATGTATTATTAGTTTTAGCGGCAAATTCGAAAATAATGAAGGAATGAGCGCAAAAAAGAGCTTCATCCATCAACCAATTTAAAAGACAGTTACTGTAAACCAACTCAATTTTGCAATCGATTCGTTTTTGCGACTTTCCCTAGTAAATCAATAACGCGAAATTAAATCTTCGCGAATAAGTCAAACATGGATCTTGACGTAATTAATTACTAGTAAATTAAATGAAATAAAAATGTACAGTACAGTACTAGTAATAGTACTCATGATAAGTAACAGAACCTTTCATAAGACAAGTGAAAGCAAACTTTTCTTAAAACAAACAAGTAGTGATCCAAGCTCTTTAGTTTATTCAAAGAATATATATTCTCCAGTCATTTTACAAATGGAGGAATATACTATGAGGTAACACATCATTTGATTTCACTTAGTTGGTATTGGTGCACATATATTATTTAGATTCGAGTATAATTATTTGTTGAACTGAATATCTGACCATCTTCATGCACACACACTTAAAAATATAAACGAAAATTGCTTAAACGTATGCTTGTTTAGAAATGAAATCATAACATCGCATCCTTCGTAAGCAGACTATTTGTGATCTGCCAAGACTGAGAACCCATGAAACAATCTTTCAAAAGTGATACAAAAACACCAACTCACGCAAAGGCACACGCAAACATTGCTACGATCGGTATATATTGTGCTACCTTAAATAGCATATGAAAAGTAAGACACAAATTGTCAACTAAGATGAAAATATTAAGCAAACTGAAAAACTGGGCGTGCTGGGTGTAGTTGTCTCAATCAAATGCATCGATCGAACCCCTAAGCTAATGTTGAAAGATAATTAATAATATTCATATATTCACCAACATGTTTATCTCAAGCCTGAAGGCTAATATACTTTATGACATAAGTAACATCTTATAACTCTCAAATAAGGATATCAATATACATAAGTATGTATAAGTCATAATACTGTATTATATAGTTTTACCTGTATACCGCAGTCTCGGTCGGTGATTGCTCATGGAAATTCTCAAAATTGACAAATTAAATTATTTTTGCAAGAAGGATATTTACTTTATAAAGAAAACTTTTAAATCTTTCTTCACATTCAGAGATTAGATTGAAGTATAAGTTAAGCATTTATGCACACAGTTTTATACAGTAGTATACTTGACAGTTTTTATTGTTTGTATATTTTAAAGGTGAAATAGATTTACCCAACTCCATACCTGGCTGCTCATCGTAAATAGGAAATCGAAAAGTTGGTCTGTTCATGTTCTTTTTAAATTTTCAAAATTTAAAATTTAAAAACCGGTTTGACACAGATTGATTTATAGTGATAAGCCATGGGGAAGGAACAGGAGGCTGCAAAAGCTGTCGATGAGAAGGAATATGGGTCCAATCTAAAGGCAAGAGAGACATGGAGCAGAAAGTTTGACTTTTTGTTAGCTTGTACTGGATTTTCTGTTGGACTTGGAAATGTTTGGCGTTTTCCTTATCTTTGCTACAAAAATGGAGGCGGTAAGTTCTATTTTTTTTTATTTCAATTTTATTGCATAGTGGGAAAATAAAAACACCACGTTACATTTTATGAATCGCTTTTCTAGACTTATTTTTATCAGGTACATGTTTCAGTAAAAATGATGCAACTTTTACTAATTATTATAATGGAAAAAAATAAAGAATAGAAAATATAAAAAAAAGAAGATGTGATATGATTGCCAACGCGACAACTCTCCACTGAAGACCAAATGGCACAGAAATTAACAGAAAAGTTAAACTAATCAAGCTTTCAAAACAGCTTCGGCAAAGTTACTTCTGTTTCACTATGCAAATTTAAGTATCGTTTATAATAAGATTAAACGAGAGAATATTGCATAGGAAGGAGGAATAAGAAATAAATAAAAATAGTTGCACACATAAAAAGCTTGTTTTAGAAGTTTACAAGCGTTTATTTTTAAAATTCTTATAGAATTTTAAGATTTTCTAACTAATCGGCTTTCAATTGCAAACATAATCAGAAAAAAAATTATAAACTTATAAACAACAAGTCTCAGAAGATTTTATTTATCATATAATGTTACGGTAAACTAATCGGGTATCGGCTGTTAGAACCTATTTTCACACAAAAACAAATCAGTGATTGGAACCGTATGCTTTAAAGTGTGCAAAGACTTATATAGGTTACTATTTACCTGGTGTCATAACTCTTACATTAGTATACGTTTGTGAATATTAATTTGTTAAGGTTTGTAAACACGCTATATTTGGTTTTAAAAAGAACCATAAAGCCAGCCTTGCCATGTGAATTAATATGAAATATCCATGGGGACAGTAGATTATGTATATAACATATTATATATATACATAGATAACAGTAGGCCCTACTGATTTTCTGCAAATTACGTTAAATATAAAAGACAACACAAAGTGTTTACGACAGTGACGATGGCATGATATATAGCTACATGAAAAATCATTTTAAAAACAACCACGAGTGTTTCACAATAGTTTCTTTAGGCCTTGAAGCCACGCAACAGGAGATGTTACACGGTAGCATTAGATTCTTGCATTGTCTTGGCCTTTTCTTTCTTTTTTTTGTACGTTTCTTTGATTAACATTGCCTTTGAATATGTCATTTCAGCATTTTTCCTTTATAGTTTGGTAGTCTTTCGACTTGTTATTTGCATATATTGATTTAGGATTGCTGTTTTTTGTATGACAGTCCACATTTTCCCCCGTCTTCTCTCCCGACCAACCTGCTTACTTGATTCAATGCTTCATTTGTATTGAATATGCATGTACTGTTTGCCACTTGGAGTTAATTAATCAGTTGTAGAAAGGTATAACACCTTATGTTTTTCCAATGGAGATTTACTCGGAATTCAAACGGACATTGGTGTCCTTTGACTATATTCTGCCCTTTGGTAAGGTTGTTGTCTCTTCCTGTTTCCCTTACCAATTATTTGAATGGCGACCGTTCATACTAAACAAAAATATGAGCTGCAGAAATAGATAAGGAAATGTTTTTGGTTTTTAAAAACTTTAAACCTATTTTTGTCAAAGAAGAAAAAAAAAATAAACATAGATGAAACAAACAAGATTATATATTTTTTTCTCTAGAAATATCTATAATGTATGAAAATCACGTAATGGTAAGATTTTCTGTCGTGTCTTCAGCAAATCTGAGTCTATTCATATTTCTTTAAGTAACCGAAAAATAATATTCAGATTAAAAGTTATATAAAGTTACGCAACAACTTTGATTACCATATTGTTTAACTATTATAGACTAACTTGAAATAGACCGTACTTAATTTGTCTAAATCATGAATTCGAAAAATATCAAGTTTGATTGCAACATTATTCTGTATTCATAAGTATCTATCGCCTGTTATTTCTGAATATGCTTGAAATTTGCCAAGGTTATTTTGAGAGCTTTTTGTAAAAATAAACCCCATACCAATTTAATTTTAGATTTTTGACAGTGTTTAAAAAAACAGGTAACACTGCACACAAAAGCAAACGTCGTATATACCTTTATTTTAAATGTTTTATTTTTTTATTTTGCAATTGTTGATTAAAGTTAAGGATTTTTTGAAAGCAAAATAGAGCATTAGATAGACGAGTCTGGGTCGGAAACATGATAATGATGCATAGTATTAGGATAGCTAGTCCATAGCGTGAGAGAAAAACTAGCTGAAACGACCAAATTAACTAGATTTGATGTCTTCATTGTATATATTGTTAACCTATGGTTCAAATTTGCATTGTTCACGTTATTTATACAGTTGTATAAAGGGTGATCATGCGAACTGTGACGCCGGATTTTTAAAGCAAACATTGCTTTATGAGATAAGATAAGATAATCTTTATTTCAGACTCAAAGGGTCCATTTATATACACATGACAAAAAATATTCTGCTTATACAGAATACAACGGTAAAATATTTAGTCTTAAAAAAAGAATAGTATATAACTAGATTTACATCCGAAACACTATACATGTATATGTATAATTTATATGTCACTTCAAAATGTGACATACTATACTATAAATACATTTAAAAGTGTTGTTACTGCATCGATTGAATTATATATCATAAACTTTTTTGAAAAAATCAATAAGTAACTGTAGTTATATCCCAAGATATTTAAATGGACTTAAATTTCATTGAAGTGAAATCTTTTGTAAAATTCACTTGTATCCACCATATCTTTTTATTGTCATAGCATAATTATGAAAACAAGTTCTTCAATGACTTCAATGTGATTATGTGAGTCTTTTCATAGTGCTGGATTCATTATGTAGGTCAAGAACAATTTTCTTTAGTATGAGAAAAACATGCTTTATGAAAAATTTGAATAATCAAATATTATGAGTACCAACGAATTGGTTCAAAAAAAGGTCAGACTAACTTCAGTGATTTGTTTTGCATAGACAAATTATATGGAAAGTACCAAGTCAACTCAACACTCATCCATCTAGATGTGTTATAAATCTATAATGTATAGGAATCATGTTATGCAGTGAATTAAATCTTATTGTTATTGTGACAAAAGTGCATACAAAAGTCATGTTACTTTACATTCATAATCACTCAGCTGACGTTTATGACATAAAGAGAGGTCGATTTCCTCTAAATATACATTTTTGTAGTTTTAACGATGACCAAATCAGAATATTTTTTTCATCTTCTTTAACATTTACAGTATCGCAGCTTAATGTGTGTGTTTTGTTGTTTTCTGAACATGGTACCAAGTTATGAACCCTAAATCTGCAATGTGCTTTGAGTATTTATCAGAGAAAAAAATAACAAGTACACACTTTCCTAAAATAAAAGTTTCATCAAAAGTAAAGCTGGATATATTGTCTTTCGTGCATATACAGAATACAAAGCAATGTGTATCAACCAAAAGCATTTCGACATATTTTTGGGCTCCGTATGTTCCTTACTGAGTAATTTAGTTCACATGATTTTAATAGCTAAGCATAATTATGATGCACTTTTGAAGTTAGAAGGAATTCTAGTCATATATTTACTATTTGCGGTTAATAAGGTACAAGTTTGTTATTCAAAATATGAATGAAGTTGTCTATTCGACAGTTGGGAATTATATAAGGAACATATATCTTACTCAAAGTGAGTAGCAATGAACCCTCTGTGAATCAGCTCGGTCTCAATCGGCAATCCTCGGCTGACTCCGCTACTCTCCTTCTGAGATACGGAATCGGCCGAGTTGTGACGAGAGAGCTCGGTCTTTTACATATTAGAAATACACACCAATTTAAAAACGCAAACATCTACTTTAAGTAAAACGCGGGTTTCATCTCCAAAATGATAATAGATAATCTTTTCCAGGTTAAGAAAAAGCAGCAAAGTTTTTTCTAATTTATTAATATCCTCATATCGTGATATTCCACGCCAGTGATAACAAAGGTGCTGACATTTAGCGCAAACATATTAGTTTGGGTGGGACGATTGTAAAATTCGGACCAAAAATGAGTGTACCACTTTGAAGTTTTCACCAATTCCTAACACGAACCAAGAACCTACATGCACAAATCACCAAATGATGATAATTATCCTGAATACTGTTAGCTTAAAAGCGAAATGAACACAGGCACTTGTCTCAGAAAAAAAATGTCCTATATACCTTAATATAACACAGTGTTATATTAAGGTATACAGGAAATTTTTTTTCTGAGACAAGTGCGTTATATTAAGGTATATAGGACATTTTTTTTCTGAGACAAGTGCCTGTGGAAATGAAGGGAAAGAGTGCATTGATTCATGTCCCTTATAGAATATATGTAAACATGAAGTATACAAAATTAACTAAAAAAATGAACAGCTGTCATTCAACTGAAAGACATAGGGATGCATTATTTCCTGAAGGAAATGTCAAACCTAAGGCTACAAGCATTTTGCACCTATTTTCGAGCAACCAGTATCTATTTTGTGCCCTGTCATAGTTTATATACAATTATATATATGTAAACATGAGTATGCTACACTAATGACTGTATATATCCCAGCAAGTTACAGCCTAATTTTCAGTAGGCAGATAGTATCTTGGGCTTTACAAGATTAATTTTCCGTTTTACAACTTATGTTATGCATAAAAAATAAATTTAAAGTTTACGCTTTTCTTATGTTTCCTTTTACGACAGTCACTGTTGTGGTTTCACATGTAAGGGATAGCATTGTGTTTATGTTGGTGAACGTCTTACTTATATCTGATAGGATATTGGAGGGTAAAACGCACTCTCATGTTCCACCTATGTCTGCAAGACCGCATGCTTTTAAAAAAAATCTATTTGAATTGTGGTTATTTTTACGCAAAACACAAAATCAAAGGTAAATAACATTTATATATGTCAGTTGCACCTTAAAAGTTGCACTGTCTATATATAATTCGCCTTTTGCTCACCATATTAGGTGGTCGCTCATGCATATCGGTACATGTCCTGTATAAATACATTAGGTTTCTGTATTTGTTATAAAAGGAACAATTGCTACATACAATTATATATAAAAATAGGTATCGGTAGCCAACTTTTTATCGGCAAAATAATTTAAATATGGATAAAAGGAGATTCGGTATACGACTTATAAAAACAATACACATCTAGAGGTAAATTTAAAACAACTAACGATTTCGATAATATACATGAACTTGTGTCTGTAACCTCATAAACATAACGATAATGCTTTAAGTGGTGTTCATTGGGAATCTTATGCATCATTTAAATGCAACATCAATAGACAACTTTCGAGTTCGATGCATTTCCGTCAAAAACTCTGGTTTTAGTGAACGTCATTTGTGCGTTTAGGGGCGTCGTCACTTCCATTCCAATGTTGAGCGAGTGGTTGGAAAACTATAAATCTATATTGTACGAATTATACGGCAAATTGAATTCTCAAAATTGACAATCAGCACTGCTGTCATTAAGGAATTATCATTAAGTACCTACAGAACAACCATTATTTCTAGTTTATCCTGCACAATGACGATCACTAAGACGCTTGATGAACGTAAATAGTGCAGGGATACAGGCGAGCCCCTCTATCTGGTAAATGACGTCATAAAGGCGCGTATAATTGACGAGTTTTTTCCGCTGACGGATGAACTCGAAAGTGGTCTATTTAACAAATTAAGTACATATAACTTGGTTTCATTAGATTGGTTTTCCGGCATGGTACTATCTAATATTGTTGTATACAATACTGATTACTGATTTTATTTTTAAATCTGCGTACTTTGTTGAGTTTAAGAGTACGTTTTTCATTGGATCATTGATATTCTTTCACTGACCTAGACAACAAAACTGAGACCAAGCGCCCAACGTCTGCATATGTAAGAATCGTATAATGCAAGTTCTGCATATTGCTATAATTGCAACTGCGCTAGTAAAAAGAGTTTATTTACCAATCTGATCGCGGATTGTTGCCCACCTACCCCTGATTTTCAATTAGATTGCTAATGTTGGTTCAGCAATTTTAATTTCAAACCCGTAGATGATTTAGAAATTGTTGTTGGAATGATATGTTTATAAATACCTCATGAAGTCTATATTCAGAAATCTAAATGTTTATCCCATATCTGACTTCATTGATTGTTTGCCTCCTCAGCGTTTCAAGGTTCCAGATGTAATAATTAAGATTGACTCCTAGATACCTTTACCTTTAACGAAAAATAGGTAAGATCTATACCTAAATAAGGCGTACATAGGCTTATTAAATAAATCAGTAAAGTATATATTTTCGTAAACATGTTTCTCAATAGATAACAAGCATTATAAGTACGAATATATAGTCAGGTACACACTCACCCGGATTCAAGTTAATCAAGTATTTTTAAAACATGAAGGCAAGAGAGACATGGGCAAGAAGGTTTGACTTTTTACTAGCTTGTACAGGATTTTCTGTGGGACTCGGGAATGTTTGGCGTTTTCCTTATCTCTGCTACAAGAATGGAGGCGGTAAGCCACATTTAAATTTTAGAATCAGCTGACATAGCTAAATCTAAATCATACTTTCAAAAATAAGGGAAGTCATCTGTATTATATTTAATGCTGCATCAGACTGAGCACGATTTTCTTTTTTCTTTTAATATTACTTGTTTATTTTCAACTTAAGGAGACACTATTTTACAACAAATAAGAATTAAAATGTGTCCATATATTTATATTGTCGTTAAGATGAAAACCGTACTCACACACTTGCATATTTAAACTGCGGGAGACAAACATATATGGCGTTTCAAACACAACAACGCCGTTGTGTAACCAATAAAGTAACAACAGCATCTTTGTGCATTCTAAAACTTGAGGAACCGATTGTTTGATTTTTGCAGAGAGGGTGACAGCTAAGAGTATTGTATTCGACACGTACATTCACCCGATATTTTCATTTAGCTTTTGGTTAAATGATCTTGTCTCATTACTTGTCCGTAATTGTTTTCACTTTAACTAAAATCTAAATGATATCATACCAAGAATATCTCGGTCATAACGATACAAGCTTCCTAGAAACAGATAAAATTACAATGGATTAAGAGCTTCAAACGCATTCAAGTATCAAATAATGTGATTTGTTAGTCGACCAGACGAGATTCCTATAAAACTGTTCAAGTTCGAAACTGCAAGGTCCTTTCTAGTAAATCAAATTTACATTTAATACTTCTTTGTTATTTTAATGTCTGTATGTAAACTTTCAATATACTCTTAAGTATGTACAAATATTATATGAAATTAAATCTTTATGGTGTAGCTATTTACATAAGAATTGAAGGTATTGTGTTACTTATATATGTACGCTAAATCACACAAAGAAAAAGGAAGATGTAACTTCTAAAACCATATAAGTGTAATAAAACAGTAATCATTAATCTCATTTTCTCTTCTTTCATCAACAACTCCCGACATTGTTTTGCACTTTCATACATGTGTAAAAGCAAAACAAAACTTGTATGCTCTAAGACATTGTATTTATGATAAATTTACAGCTGTGTTTGTTTTAAAGTACACGTACGGTCCAAATACTCATATGGTCTGGAATATATATATTCTTTTGGTCTTTTTGGAAAATGTTGTTTGTGCTGTATTTAGACCCTTCTACAACGACATTTGTTTTACACGCACACGTATAAAAATTGCGGTTTTTATCTAACGCAATCCTATGTTTGAACGTTGTTTTCAATTTAGACTTGTTAATATTTATTTCGTTTGGGCTTGTATTATATTGAAATCCTGATCTGGTATACAAAAAAAAAAAAAAAAAAAAATATTGACACCTTATGTTTGTGGCAGAACATCTTAGCCACAAGTTTATTGTTTTCTGTTTAGTATTAAATGTATATTAAGATCCATTTTGTTACATCTTGTGATAAATTTTATTTGTCAATCGCCAATGGCAGTCAGCAGGGTTAAAGAACATCAGTTGTTCGACCTGTTAGTCAAATGCGTTTTGTTTGAATATACTTTTTTTTCACTTTTTTGGTCTTTTGGAAAATGTTGTTTGTGTTGTATTTAGACCCTTCTACAACGGAGTTTGTTTACATGCACACGTATAAAATTGCGGTTGTTATCCAACGCAATCATAGGTTTGAACGTAGTTTTCAATTTAGACTAGTTTATAAAACGAGTTGTATATACATAATGAACACAGCCATGTATCACCATCATTGCTGGTGATCCGATGGATAAATCTGTTGTAGAGTTGTCACTGGCTCAGACGTACTTATAAATTTGGATAAATCTGTTGTAGAGTTGTCACTGGCTCAGACGTACTTATAAATATTTAAAAGTAGGTCTGAGCAAGTGACAACTCTGAGCCAGTGACAACTCGACAACAAATTTATCCATCGGATCACCAGCAGTAATGGTGATACATGGCTGTGTACATATATATATATTACGGATTACAAATGTGTCGAGGTTTGTGATTGGATAACAACACAGAGATGTCAGTATATATTCAGGAAACTGCCGGGGTATATACGACGTTTTTATCCCCAATTGGAACCTCAAAAACGTCATCATAACACCGGTTACTATGTGACGTAGTCAAAAGCTATCAGACTGTCAGAGGCTCACAGAGGGAAAATAATGACGTGCTTCAGTCAATAATACATTTTTGATACAAAATCACGCATTTTACACTTTTAATACTTAAATTTAATGTTAAAAGTGTTATTATAAATTATTACATACACGATAAAATTATGTTCACAGCAAATTAGAAAATCCTTCACGTATGCCGAACATATCAGGTTGGGTTTTTCAATATATATGTGTTGTCAACAAATACCTGCACTGGAAAATAACATTAAGTCAGGGGTAATCCGTAATAAATGTGTAATTCAGGTCTCAGAAAGGGTATATACTGTGACATTCCCGGCTTAGGGCTTATATCCCCCTCGCCTTCGGCTCAGGGGATATAAACTCTAAGCCGGGAATGTCACAGTATATACCCTGTCTGAGACCTGAATAACATATAATATATATATATATATAGATATGCCATCACACAACGGCCGACCTTATTAAGTCAGCTAGCTTGAATACTAAAGACTTGACAATGTTAGTGTAGTAATGTATGTTTCACCCGACTGCATATAAAGTTCAATCTGTTTAAAACATTTATAAATATACAAGGTCAGAACATTGTTTACATGGTTTATCAAACAAGAAATAGAATTAATGTTTTGACTGTAGATATTAAGTTCATTAAACAACACACGAAAATATATTTAGTATTTGATATGTACTTTACAGATTATAGATTCAAACGAAAAAGAAATAAGACACTTAAAAGATGAATAGAAGAAACTAACAATTTCGCAATGATAACAAAATTAAAGAGTAAAATGTAATTGCAAATATATTTTAGACAACAACGACCAATTAAGACCAATGATTCAAGTGATGCGGAAGAATAAGAAGCATAAGTTTAACGATTAGAAGAATCAAATTCTAATATTTTATCTTGAGTTATACTATTGAAAATGCCTTCAGTAACTTCTACAGTGATGTCAAGATAAGTCCTCTACATTATTTGTAGTGTGTGGACTCCATATATGTAGTAAAAAAATTGATATATAAATAAGAAGGATCAAAGACATTGTAATACATCCAACTCGAACTCTTCCAAATAATCCGTGAAAATCTTATTTTTTTCAAAAAATGTAAAACAGGTGAATATCATAGGTATTTTAGTTGGCTAAGTAGTGGGAAACATGGTAAAGAATGCGTTACTAAGACATTTAGCTGTTTTGCGTATGTCACTGAAGTTCATTTTCTCACAAACATACGCATACCACTCCACAACTCTTCAGAACACTACTATTCATCTGTGTCAAAATTAACATTTAACTGTAGTTAAAAATATACACTTCTTTTATTCATTGATGAGAATAATATGTATATCTATTTGACACATACTATTTTATAGAATAATGTATATGTTATTGAGACCTAAATAATTCCAATATTTGTAAGGGGTTTTATATGAAATTGTGTAAGCAGCATTGGTACAGTGTTTTGGTTGTATAAGGTTGAATTCATGACAATACCTAAGAAACAAAACCAAAAATATCAATTATTATAAGCCCACTAAAAATTGACTGGGACGATGGGATCTTCTGATGGTGTTGTTTTTCAAACAAGTTTTAAACCGAACGGCTATTATTATCCAAAAAGAAACGTGTACTAAACAGATATTTAATATACTGGAAGTGGATTGAGGCAGCATTAGTGTAATCATATGTAAAATCTTATAAATCGATTTATATACAAATACAAGTTAGAAATAAACTGGTTTTTTCAGACTGACTGTGACGTATTTGTACTGAATATGCAGATTGTGTACTAATTGATTGTTTAGTGTAAAACACGGTCAATTTGTTAAAATCGGGCCATAGTTTTCAGTTTCTGCGAGCAGTCTAAAATCGACTATTTTCAGTGCATTTTACTATTTGCTTCAATGTTGTACGAATTCAATTTTTTATCAATCTATTTAATCTCTTTGCCACAAACATAGACATTTGAAAACAGTTATATTACCGACCAAAACTGAATAGGAACTGAAGTCCAGTGGTTGTCGTTGATGTTTTAAATCCCATCAACAAACAGATGGAAGTTTTTAACGACCTTGACTAGCTATACAGCCCTTGCACGACCAATTAAGACCAAATGATTCAAGTGATGCGGAAAAATTAGAAGCATAAGTTTAACAATAAGACGAATCAGATTCTAACATTTTATTTCGTGTTATACTATTGAAAATGCCTTCAGTAACTTCTACCGTGATGTCAAGATAATACCTCTACATTGTTTGTAGTGTCTGGACTCCATATCCGTAGTAAATAAATTGATCTATGAATAGCAAGAATCAAATACATTACAATACATTCAACTCGAACTCTTTAAAATAATCCCTGATACCTGATAATCTTAAAATTTACAAAAAATGTCAATAAGGTAAAAATCGTATTTTGATAAAAAAAAAGTTTTGAGTTGGCTAAGTAGTGGGAATCATCGTAAAGATTTCGTTACTAAGACATTTAGTTGTTTTGCGTATGCCACTGAAGTTCATTTTGTCACAAACTACGCATACCACTGCTCAACTCTTCAGAAAACTCCCATTCATTTTTGTCAATATTAACATTTAACTGGAGTTAAAAATATACACTTCTTTTATTCATTGGTGAGAATAATATGTATATCTATATGAAACATAACATTTTATAAAATAATGTATATGTTATTGAGACCTAAATAATTCAAATATTTGTAAGGGTTTTTTTTATATGAAATTGTGTATGCAGCATTGATACAGTGTGTTGTTTGTATAAGGTTGAATTCATTACAATACCAAAGAAACAAAACCAAAAAAGAACTATTCAATGAGACATCAATTATTATTAGCCCACTAAAAACTGACTAAAAACTGACTGGGATTTTGTTTATATAACTGATGGTGTTGTTTTTCAAACAAGTTTTAAACCGAACGGCCATTATCATCCAAAAAGAAACGCATACTAAACAGAAACTGGATTAAGGCAGCATTAATGTAATCATAGGTAAAATCTTATAAATCGATTTATATGCCATTACAAGTTAGAAATAAACTGTTTTTTTAGACTGACTGTGATGTTGTTGTACTGATTTTTTTAGTGTATAGCACGGTCCATTAGTTAAAATCAGGCCATAGCTTTCAGTATCTGCGAGCAGTCTAAAATCGGCTCTTTTCAGCAGTTTTTACTATTTGCTTAAATGTTGTACGAAATCAATCTATTTAATCTCATTACCACAAAAATAGACATTTGCAAATAGTTTAAACAAACAGATATGTTACCGACCAAAACTGAATAGGAATCTGAAGTGCAGTACGGTACGGCGACCTGAAGTTGATCACTACACCCTTGTCCTTTGGGGGATCGTTGTCCCATTGCCATTTATACCAAATCTCCATATAATGATAAGTATCTGTAACGTACCAAAACGGTAGTAATACGAAACCTTAATAAAACAAACAAACCGCACGAAATGTCAAGAAAAGTTTAAGGTCAACCGTTTAAGTAATATATTCGATACTATCCTTTTAATGTTTGTAATTTTGTGATTTAGATATTTAGCGTGACAAACATTTATATCTGTCATCCATATCTTCTTCAACTTTATCGTCTGCTTGAAATGCAATTTGAGATTTGGTTCTATTAAATTTTATACTTCGTACATATAATCATACGAGTATAGGTGGATTATAACACACGTGACTGCACAATGTGAATAATTTATTTTTTCGATACATAAAATATATGAGTTTTAATTCTTTATAATGATATACATAATGACTTTCCTTGCACTTTAAACTTCTCTTTGATGTGTATTGCGAAAGTTTAGGTAAACATTACTTTTCGACATTTTTTTCAAAGAAATAAACGCATGTTGAACATAGATAAAATATTGGTGAAACCCTTTAAAAAAACACCGAGCCATTCAGATACATTATGGATGGGAAAACAAGATTCTTTTGTCATTACAATTGTGACAAGAAATAGGATGTTTTGCCAAAAGCCAGATTGTTATTTGAAGGCTCTAATCCATGACAAACGAAACAGTCTACATATCTTTATTTTACTCGTTTAGGCTAACGAACCATGCTTCTTTTCAATAAAGAAGACTTTTGTAAAATATTTTTTTTAGATAAATCTTAAGTGATCTGACCCCCACTTAAACACTCGAGAATATTTAGAGGCGGTAATTCATAAGCACTACAAACAGATATACAAATGTTAAGTAGTATACAAGATGGTCAGGAACTCTATTTATTCACAAATAAGTCCTCGTGAGAAAAGACCAGGTGGTCAATGAGATGAAATTTCATTTTCTTTTGTGAAGATAAACATTGAAAGTCAAATAATATGAATTTCTAACCTTATATTTACTGAAATTTGACATAATAGATAGTTTAAATGTTATCTATTCGAGTGAATGCGTATTCCCACCAGTCATGGTATAATAAGTAGGATGACTTGATTTGTGCAAAAATTTACATAGATACAAGTTGGAGTACAGACTCATGACTTGAATCACAATAAGTTTATATTGAAATTCACCTGCCTGAAATTAGAATGGAAAATGTGAGGGAAATAATCGTTTCCATATGTATATGCACCATTGACTTATTTTTGAGAAAATCGACATATCTATCAATCTCTAGCATAAATTCTGCATCAACAGAGGAGGGCATTTAAGGATATCCATAAAACCCAAGGTTATACTTGTTGTTACTCAAATGGTATATTTTGTTGTTTTAACTGCTTAATGTTTGAAAAAAAGCGTTTTAGCAGTGTGCACCATGTAAGATTATATGAACACCTTTACCAAAAAATCTAGCAGAATTTTTAAGTCCAATGTAACGAGAGTTATTGTTTATAATGTAATGAAATAAGTTTTTTTTCATTCCCGTATTTGTGTTTGATTTTGAAGATATACTATTTGAACCATACCTGTATACTACTTGTATATGTTCTTGCAAATTATTTTCTGTCCGAGCTCGTTACTTTTGAAAACATGTAAGCGCAAGAAGACCATCTAAATATGCAATCACTTTAACTAAAGATATTTGAAATGCCAGTTCCTGTCTTATAGTATATGATTACATCTTCCAGATTAACAAAGCAGTAAATTAGTAGAGACAGGAAGATCATAATTGGACCCTTAAAATATGACATTTGTGATATCCCAACGACAACCAATGTTGACATTATAAAATATTCAAAACGATTCAAAGCACGATTTTAAAACTGTGTTTATAGGCTAAACGTATGATAATATTCAAACTTCTTTTACTAGTTTTGCATTTAAAGGCATATTCTATTTTTTGGAAAACACTGACAAGAACCTTGTACTTAACTGATTTTTAAGGGGAAATGCATATGGTATGGAGACATAAAGTTATGTGGTTCCAATCATGAGGAAAATGTATAAAGCAACTAGATTTTTTTTTAACTATAATCAGTTATCATCATAGAATTAATCTCAATTGTAGTGGAAATTCACTGATGGAATGAGCAAAATTTCTTTTCTTTTTGATTTGTATTGGTCAGTTGTTTTTACTCATTTTTGACAATTTAGAATTTGCGGAACAATATCGACACTTTGTATACCTTACTTATCCTTTTGGTAGCCAGAAATCAAATATAGAGCGACAATACAAGATCCAGTCAGATACGCACAAACAACACACTGTTCAAACTGAAAGCTAAAGCTCATGCAGTCAATTCTAATGTTCCCCAAATTTGATAAAGAGTGCTCGTTAAAATCTAGCATATTTTGCTCATGATGAGACGTTAATTTGCATGTTAACTTCGCTGGTGGGTAACGTTATTAAATTCAGTAAAGGAAGAAAGATAAATCAAAGATTTAGTTGTGAAACGGAATTTAAAACGAAATACTTAGTAATGCCGTATTTTAATTTACTGAACTATTTCAAACCCCAGATATAACAGAACTTGTGCACATTGAAAGTGTTTGAATAAATGTGCATTGATAAAGCATTGACTTCTTTTCACAGATCATAAATTGTACGTATATATTATTCATGAACTGTTTCAACTCAATATGTGACATAACTTTAAATGTAAATTACCTTTGAATTGACTAGACAAATAACTCCGTGTGGGAATACATTTGGAGATTAAATAAGACTGAAAATATAATTAAGAATATATAGAGGATTATGATTGTGTCATGAAATGTCTGCATGGTAGTGTAGGCGTAAGGTTTTTGAATATTTGATGAAAACAAGATAGCTTAAATGTATACGAATCAAGAAAACATTTCACAGATTATGTAAAGATAATATTTTCTATCAATGTAAAAGACAATTATGATTATGTTTCTTATCTATTTATATGATACGTCTTCCATAGTTTAACACTTGGAAGCAGGTACTCCATGCTCAATCTCATACTGCAAACGATTTTGTATTATGACATATACCCATATCTACTTTGAAATATATGATGATGATATGAATTTTAATTTCAGGTGCTTTCCTTATTCCATACCTAATATGTGTAGTCGTCGGCGGTATACCTTTATTCTACCTAGAGGTCGCTGTTGGGCAGTTTATGGGTATCGCTGGACTTAATGCATGGAAAATATGCCCGTTACTTCAAGGTATTTATTTTGCTAAAACGATAAATTACAATTCAATTTTGCCAATGCACAATTACAAATGAAAAATGAAGAATATATGTCTCTATGTTTATTAGTTTCTGAATGATTTTCAATTTCATGATATAAATATATTAATACAAGTCTCTTTTATTGCAAACATGATTTAATAAATTAATCAATTTTATAAATGCATTGCATAAGGAAATACATTAAGCACTATGGTAAATAATTAATAAGGGCACTATATTCAAAATGATGAGAAATACAATCTTTTATATATACATCAAAAGTAACAAAAAATTATATTTACAAAGTCAAAATTTACAATATTTCACTTCATTGTTCAGTTCAAATAGAGAAGATGGGATGCTGCGTCAGAGTAATCTACCACGTTGATGAGTCCATGTTGGTAACTGTCTTTCAGTAGTTAGAGTCTGGCGGGCTCCTCCTGATGCATACTGGATAATGTTGCATTCTGTCAGTGCCTGTGTCTTCTTCAGTACTTAATGATCTCGTAGATGTTGGGGTGGGCAAGTTTGAGTCTCTTCTTAAGTTTGTTGTACCATCCTTTTGGGTGAATTGTGGTGCGGGGTCCTTCTGTGTAAAAGTGGTTCCATAGAAAGCGTTAGTTTTCAACCCAAAATTCTGTCACGTAATCTGTAAATAAAGTTGTAGCGGGTATGTTTTCAGCTTCTCCAATGTCTTCTAAAGTGTTTAACCAAACATCGTCAACAAGGTGGATTGGAACAAGAGGTAGTACTGTGGCTCGTCCTATCAGTTGAGTAATGTCTTTATTTTCTTCATGATAGGACTGTAGTCTATATTTCTGTGCCTTTCGCCAAATACACTGGGTTGAGTGGAAGAAGCAGTCTTTCACGGTTACCCCTGGCCACACTGTCTGTGCTGCGTTGTTGGTTTCTGTCTCGTAGTCAATAAATAGTGTTTCTGGTTGAGGTTGTAACTGGTGTTGTTAAGCAATGTCTCGTATGTGGCTGAAGAAGCGTGAATAGATGACCTGGTCTTTTCCTGGTAGTAGGGTATACACTAGTGGGAACATAGAACCATCTATCATTTATGATAGTTGGACATGAGTAGAATGTGCCGTCGCAGGAGATTTGAATGTTGGACAATTTCATATTTTTAGTACAATAACTTATGAGGACTGCCCACAAAAGGGTCAGAATATATTAAAAAGCTTTGGTAAATTGTAAAAAATGATTACAAATTTAGCAATTATGATAATTAATTGAAAGATATTTTATTGTTTTTTTAAAGAAAATGCTAGTTTGGATGCAGATTTCTGTTCAAATTGTGCATTTATATTTTAGTTGTTAAAATTAATTGGATATTTTTTATATTAGATTTCAGAATATTTATTGAATTAAAATTCAAAATTTGAAAAAAATTAAGTTGAATAAATTAAAAGATATTCAAATGAGATTTATTCTAATAGTTTCATTATTTGACTTTTTACTTTTTTCAGAAGGTACCAATAATTAAAACTATTGGTTGATAAATATTGGAATACTAATTCTTTTTTAGTACACATTTTTTCCTATTTTTTTTTTTAAATAAAATAAATTATCATGCCAAATATATATACAATATAGAAAAGTTTTGCACATTTTCCTTGATTTAATAGCATAATATACTATTCTTTTTTAATTTTAAAAGTAAAATAAAAGGTAAAAAACATGACTATAATTCAGAAATAAACTATAATTGTTAAAATAACAATTCCCTCTATGTTTACATATACATGCAATTAAAAGTGGGCAACCCCTTGACTTTATAATTTCGGTAATTTATTTTTTTATTTTATAGTTCTTAGAAATGATAATCCTTTATATAAACATGATTACTATAATGATAAAAGAATAACGATCTTTGACAGTTGTTATTAATCCCAAAATCCCGCCTACAGTGTAAAAAATAGCATATGAAGATTGAAATTTTCAGGATGAAAATAGCATGGGGACGATGTCGAAAAGGTATATGATTCATCAAATGTCTTATAACTTTTAATTGAAAAGAGATACGCAAGTTCGGTTTGTTTTAAAATCATATTTATAGGTTATAGTTTGGATTTGGCTATTTTTATTGTAATTTCTAAAAGTGAAAAGTTGAAAAATATCTTTCTCATTGCAACCGGAACCCACATGTACAGCTCAAATAAATTTTACTGTTCCTATAAAATTGACTACTCCTTTTTTTCTATGTGCAATATTTTATTATAAACAGGTTTAACTGTGCTAAGTAATGGTCTTCAGGTGGCATTAGCATATGACTTCGTGAAAATATGTACACTAGGTTTTATAATTAGAACTACAAAAGTAGGCCCCACCATGCACCTGTTAGTATAATAGTCCCAGCTTCTATAGCTATATTATAATAGTGGACATCAACATCATTCAATACAGTGAGGATAAACACTTTTTTAAAATATTGTCTTATATCGAAAACAAATTGGAAAAGGTGTTGTCAGGTTCTTTAAGATGATCTTTTGTCCTATTGTAAAAATAAGAGTAAACGGAATAAATTTGATTAAATCTGTATAAATATTTCAATTGATGTATGAAAATTCATGATATCGCAAATTTCGTTTATTATTTTGTGTTCGTATCGACCACCAAAGTAACCAACAATGTTGTAGTTGTATTGTTTCAGCAATAAAGTTTATCAACAGATTGTATGTATTCATATGAGCACCAATTACGACCCTAGATAAAAGACATGTTATTTTTGTTATGAATCACAGTTGCATCTGTAATGGAATTAATTTCGAATTACCGAGGATTTTCTTATTCAATGCATAGCCTACATTAGCTGTACTTAGCACAACCTTTTAGAATTTTTTTGGTCCTCAATGCTCTTCAACTTTGTACTTACTTGGCTTTATAGCTATTTTGATCTGAGCGTCACTGATGAGTCTTATGTAGACGAAACGCGCGTCTGGCATATTAAAATACAAGCCTGGTACCTTCGATAACTATTTACACCACTGGGTCGATGCCACTGCTGGTGGACGTTTTATCCTCGTGGGTATCACCAGCCCAGTAGTCATCACTTCGGTGTTGACATGGATATCATTTATATGGTAATTCTTATAAATTTCCTTTTTACAAAAGTATGAATTTTTCGAAATACTAAGGATTTTCTTATTCCAGGCATAGACTATCTTAGCCGTATTTGACACAACTTTTGGGAATTTTGGGTTCTCAATGCTCTACAACTTTGTACTTTTTTGACTTTATAATAATTTTGATCTGAGCATCACTGATGAGTCTTATGTAGACGAAACGCGCGTCTGGCATATAAAGATATAAGCCTGGTACCTTCGATAACTATTTACACCACTAAGTCGATGCCACTGCTGGTGGACGTTTTATCCACGTGGGTATCACCAGCTCAGTAGTCATCACTTCGGTGTTGACATGGATATCATTTATATAGTATTTTTTTTTATAAATTTCGCTTTACACAAGTATGTACATTTCGAAATACTAAAGTTTTCTTGTCCCAGGCATAGACTATCTTAGCCGTATTTGACACAACTTTTTGGAATTTTGGGTCTTCAATGCTCTACAATTTTGTCCTTTTTTTAACTTTATAATCATTTTGATCTGAGCGTCACTGTGAGTTTTATGTAGACGAAACGCGCGTCTGGCATATTAAAATATAAGCCTGGTACCTTCGATAACTATTTACAACACTGGGTCTATGCCACTGCTAGTGGACGTTTCGTCCCCGTGGGTATCACCAGCCCAGTAGTCATCACTTCGGTGTTGACATGGATATCATTTATTTGGTAATTTTATTTATAAATTTCGCTTTACACAAGTATGTATATTTCGAAATACTAAGGTTTTCTTGTCCCAGGCATAGACTATCTTAGCCGTATTTGACACAACTTTTTGGAATTTTGGATCTTCAATGCTTTACAAGTTTGTCCTTTTTTAACTTTATAATCATTTTGATCTGAGCGTCACTGATGAGTTTTATGTAGACGAAACGCGCGTCTGGCATATTAAAATATAAGCCTGGTACCTTCGATAACTATTTACAACACTGGGTCTATGCCACTGTTAGTGGACGTTTCGTCCCCGTGGGTATCACCAGCTCAGTAGTCATCACTTTAGTGTTGACATGGATATCATTTATATAGTAATTGTTTTTTTTATAAATTTTGCTTTACACAAGTATGAATATTTCGAAATACTAAGGATTTTCTTGTCTTAGGCATAGACTATCTTAGCCGTATTTGACACAACTTTTTGGAATTTTGGGTCTTCAATGCTCTACAAGTTTGTCCTTTTTTAACTTTATAATCATTTTGATCTGAGCGTCTTTTGCAACAGTTTACAAAAGTTGATCCCACTATGAACTTTTCAAGCAAAGGTTGTCATATTATAACCTGTGATTGTTTTTTTTTCCAGGTATTGGTATATCTACGACAATCATTGTATTCTTCCTCAACTGCTACTATAATGTCATACTGGCATGGGCGTTTTATTACTTCTTCAGTTCCTTCACAACAGGGGACCTTCCATGGGCCAAATGTGGCCATGAATGGAACAAATACTGTGTTGACTTCGTCAATGTAAGAAATATCGACTGTAATAATACAGAAAAGTTCGGAAACCTCACGTATTGCTCCAATCAAACTTTGAAACTGGATCCAACTACAGAATTTTGGGAGTAAGAACCATTTATACATATTATTTTTGACATATTTATATTTATAAATCTGTATACTAAACCACGACATCAAAGATTTTTTTATCTTCATGTTCAATAAAAAAAACAGTGTACATTGAAGAAATTGTACTGGCAAAAAGTGCATCAAATGGCCATGGTAATGAAGAATAATAGAATTCCTAGTTATCGAATTGATCCTCGGTATGGGCCTTTTGTCGACACGTGTTTAAGAATGCGTAGTCTACACGTGACATTTTGGAGAACAGGGAACACGACATTGAGACAATTTTAATATAAAGATAAATACAAAATGATATGGGGTATTCATACATAAGACACACTCAACTACTGCAAAACAATCTTAAAGCCTAACAGGAACAGCTCTAGGATTGTTTTAAACGAGCACGTTTTCCTTATGTTACTTCAGCCATTATGACCAGTTTTCTACCTATATACATGTATAAGAATGTACGCTATTACACATTTTCATTCGTCTCGTCCTTATCCAAATTTATTAGCCCAGCGTCGAAACAGAATCGAGTCTTAAGTAGTATTGATAGGGTGAATGTATTCGCCATGATAGCTTTATCACTAATCAGGATTTGTATCTTAATCACATATTTTTGATATTAATCACGAAGACTACAATGATTATATTTCTGGCCTTAAAACACGGTACTAGTTTGGTTACTGTTATAAAACATTAGGAATAACTCTTCGTAAAACCTGTACATAAATATTCAGTCCTCTGTCTTCATGGCTACGATGCTTAATGGTTATTGATACAACTGAGATTTAAACAAAACATATGGTTCATTCTCATATAAAAAGTAAATTATAAAAATATTGAACTCCGAGGAAAATTCCAAACGGAAAGTCCCTAATCAAATGACAAAATCAAAAGCTCAAACATATAAAACGAATGGACAACAACTGTCATATTCCTGACTTGGTACGCATAATTTCTTAAGCATAGAAAATGGTGGATTGAAACTGGTTAGCTATACCTCTCACTTGTATGACAGTCGCATCAAATTTCATATACACGTTTTGTCTCTTTCAGAAACAAAGCTTTAGGCATATCAGAAGGAATACATGACATGGGAGTTGTGAAATGGGACATTTGTCTTTGTTTATTATTTGCTTGGATCGTTGTTTATCTTTGTATCTGTAAAGGAATCAAATCCTCAGGAAAGGTAAATCTTATTGAAATTATCGTAATGTTCAAATTAAGAATTTAAACAATATGGCTAATTCACTCAGGGTTAGTTAATACCATGGCCATTATCAAAAAGTCTTTTAATCTTTACTTGAGGTATGACAGCTTAATGAGTGTATTTTGAGTTTCGAATACAAAAAAATCGGAATTATATCATGATATATTTTTAAATGCATAACCAAATTATAGATGTAAATCCCTAAAAATGACTAAACTTCAGGTTTTTTTTTATAGCTTTAACAGTTATATTTAGTATTTATCTAAGACGGACATCCTGAATCACAATTAAACTTCTGGACATGAGTTAAGTTATATGCTGTCCGCTACATGTACTTCAGACAAAATGTCACATAATATATTTCTTTGCATATAAGAAATTAAACATCACTTTGTACAAGCTTTAGTAACCATGTTTCCAAAATATTCCATAAAAACACCAAATAAAACAATATAATGGTGCGTCAAAAAGCTAAGTTATTTGTTTATGACTCAGATTTTTTTTACTGCAATGAAATGTAGAATTAATTTCCTTCAACTGTCATATTCAAGGGAATATTTTTTTCGAACCTTTTGTGTATACAACTGGATGTGACGTTCTATGATTTGGTGGTATTACAATTTTATGATGCCTTTCAGATACACATCATATCATATTCGAAGAAATAATTCGTACCAAAATTTGAAATACTGATAAAAATGTCTTCAACAACAACCATTTTGACTTTATCTTATTATATAGAGACTTTGATATCAAGTTTCAATATGTTTTAAAACTTTCAGATTTTTACCCTACAAAACATATTCAAAAGAAACTCGATGCTACTGATTTCAAACATATAAGAAAATCAGATTCAATCTATTTATTTTCAAAAACAATAAATTTTATGCTGCGTTTTCTCTGGAATGTCTGTTGTTAAATAGATAAACGAAAAAAATAAACAATAGAGTATCGATTCACCAGAATTTTTTTTCATACATTGAAATCTATAGAAGAATACGAAAAAATCACAAATTATCTGAATTTGTCCAAGTATAAAATGGACAAGACTTAAACAGAAAGGGGAACGAATTCACTTAGCAATTCAAACCTAAAATCTTTAACAAACTGACAATGTCATGGTAAAATACGAAAAACGACCAGAAGACAAACAATAGTTTATATAAAACACAAAATAGAAACCTAAAGAATGAGCAAAAAGGACCCAAACAAAAACTGGAGTTGATTACTGGGATAGGAGAGGGTACGCAGATCCTCCTCTACACTACCCAATCAGTTGATCAGTCAGCCACAATCTTAAACGGTCTGTATTTTTGAGTTTACGATAAAATTGAGAATGGAAATGTGGAATGTGTCAAAGAGACAACAACCCGATCATAGAGCAGAAACAACAGCCGAAGGCCACCAATGGGACTTCATTTATCATTTTTTTAGTATCAAAATATCTCCAAATCTCTGATGTGATGTATTGTTTACTGTAGGTAATGTACGTGACTGCCACTTCACCGTATATCTTTATGACAATATTGCTGATCAGAAACTCCTTATTGGATGGGGCTGGAGAAGGTGTACGATTTTACGTGACGCCAGTTTGGGAGAAAATGGCAAATATGGAGGTAAAATTTATTCAGAGAGTTAGAGGTGGCCTATTAGCAATCATCATTGAAAAAGTAAAATGTTTTATTAATTAATTATGTACTATAAAAAGCAACAGCTCTCGATCGCGGGCTACTCTTGTAAGAAATCTGCCATGTTAAGTTTCAATAACATAATTATCATTGCCTAACTATTTAATTATTAAAAATATGTATCCCTCTGATGAACAAAATAAATATTGCGAAATGATAACAATAATAAAGAAAAAAATAATAAAATGGTCAAAAAAGAAAACCACTCAATGCAATGGAATGTACCTTAACTCGAAATATTTGTCCAACACTTTAGTTTTTAGCTCTTCGTATTTTGGTGTTTCACCATTTTTAAAAAGATTTTGTGACTTATTTGTTAATTGTTGTAGCTGTGTAAACACTTCAGCATAATGTAATTATTTTATGCACAGGCAATATTGTTAAAAAAAAAGATAGTAATAGATTTCCAAAGTAGCAGTACTAGTATTGAAATCATCTCATAATTGTGCTTCTAACATTCGCAAATTGAATAAAATATAATATTAGCTTAAAACATTTTGTATTTTTAAGCGTCATTATTGTGCATTATAAGTGATTTCAGGGTACTTTTTTTCAAGCTTACGTTGTTTCTTGACAAAACGAGTTTACAAAAAAACTAAAATTGAATTCATCATAGATACTAGGATTGAAATTTTGTATTCTATTTCAAAATATTTTTTTTTTAATTATTTATTTGCAAATTAGGCGTTTATGAATTACACGTTCTCAATATCTGATGGAGAGTTGTCTAATTCGCATACAAGCCACATATTCTTGTTATTAAAAATTATCTAAGAAAAAATAATCGGAAATAATTTTAGGTATGGGTTGATGCTGGAACCCAAATATGTTTTTCGTATTCAATATCACTCGGAGCATTGACTGCTCTGGGAAGATATACTCAGTTCAAAGATAATTCCTACAGGCAAGGGATGTTTTGAAGTTGGACGCTTTGAGTATTGTTTTAATGCTAATTAAGCAATGTTATAATCATAACAAATATTTTCACCATGGCAACTGATGTTTAATAGCCCCATGATGCTTTTGATTTCAAAATATATATTCCTTAAGGTGTTTGAACATGATTTTAAAGAATACATTATTTTTCTTTTATTCATTGTCTCTTTCTTTTCTGTTTTTATGTAAAATCCCTAAAAAAAACTTTCTAGTTGTTATGGAAAATTCCTGGAAAAATTTAGTACTTCTATCTAATCACTAAAATTACCTGTGATTATACACAATCCCTAAAATTACCTGTGATTATACACAATCCCTGAAATTGTCAGGGATAATATATTATCACTAATTCTACAACTTCACTGTAACATATTTAAATTAAGACTATTACACATTCTCATCATTGTCAATTTTATCCAAATAAATCAGCTAAAAGCATAAAAAGAATCTGCAAACGAATTGAATCCTAATAGCATTGACAGAGTGTATTCGCCATGAATACATCATCACTTTTTGGGATCTGTTGCGGAATGACATATTTTCTGGAGTAACTAGTTTATATTGCTAAATAACTTGACAGACTACATTTATCATGTTTCTGGCTAATGAAAGGAAATCTGTACATATATATTCAACCCTCTGTCTTCAAGACCTCAATGCTTACACTGAAACAAATCTATTGATAGTCTAAGCAATTTGACCTTTTTGGTTTTTTTGTGAAGGCAGTCGAGAATTTGAATCTAGGAAACATGCCCCATTGTCTTATTTTGTGTGGCAAGGATGCAATGTGAGTGTGTTTATATCATAATGTGAACGAATGGTATTGCAACGTGAATGTGTAACATCACAATATGTATTTGTAGTATTTCAATGCGAATTTGTAGTATAACAATGTTAATTTGTATCATAACAATGTGAATTGGTAATATTACAATTGGAAGGCGCTATTTTACAATGTGAATGAATTATATTACATTGTGAATTTTTAGTATTTTAGTGTTACTTAACAATTGATAATATTATAAGAATGTGTAAGATTACAATGTGAATTTGTGATATTACAATATATATACTACAGCTGTGCTATTTGAGCAGTCAAATTGCATTGACTGTATATTCATATGTTATATACAATCTCTGACCGCATATCGCCTGCTTGTGACGTTGGCAATGCGTTTCCGTAGAGTTTTATTTATGACGTCAATATAACATACAGGTTCGCGGAATATTTACGTCGTCTGCTCCAAATTAAAAAATGATGGTTTTTACTCCAAATACTACATTTTGAACAGTTATAAGAGTTGCAGTATATAAAGAATAACCATACATTGTCTTGAAATATAAATGATTACTTTGATATTGCGAGACAATGTATGGTTATTCTATATGTTAATGTGTAGTGTTATAATTTTAATGTGTAGTGTTGCAATTCAAATGTGTAATATTACTATGACAACATTTGTAGTACTACAATGTGAATTTGTAGTATTACAATGTGAATATGTAGTATTACAATGTGAATTTGTAGTATGACAATGTGAATTTGTAGTATTACAATGTGAATTTGTAGTATAATAATGTGAATTTGTAATATGACAATGTGAATTTGTAGTATTACAATGTAAATTTATAGTATTAAAATGTGAATTTGTAGTAAACAATGTGATTTTGTAATCCTATAATGTGACTGACATGAAGCAACGTGGTTATGACACAACATATCTGAGTGGCTTCAGCCTATAAGATATGAGACAGTTACATCGGATTTACATTTAGAAGTTAATAATTATTTTATCCTTTATTTAGTTCTAAACAGAACAATAAGTGTTGAATAAACCGGAATAGTGCCATTATCTCAAATTTCCCAGATGCAGTAACACTTTCAAAAGATGCATAATGAGAAAGTCATGCAAATATATCATAAAACATATTTTGATTTAATTGGTTTGAAAAAAAAATCTGAAATTATTTTAGGTATGGGTTGATGCTGGAACACAAATATTTTTCTCATATTCTATATCTATTGGAGCACTCACGGCCCTGGGAAGTTATAATAAGTTTAAAGATAACTCGTACAGGTAATAATATTTTATCAGAGGTAATGGTCGTTATGGTTGAGCCCATTTACTGTTTTACTGTTATCTTACTAACATTTTAGATAGATACTAAATTTTTTATATGAAAACGCTTTATAAAAATACGCAAGCGTATATAACATTGTCATGTGAAACATCATATTTTATTAATATGATGAAGAAGCATGATTTGAATATCTAGTCAACAATTCGAGGATGTTTTCTGGCATTTGATTCAATGACCTATATATTTGGTAGAAATTAAGTTTGTAAATCTCTTCAACTAACGAGTTTCGGTTCTCCCCTTGGTATCTTTCCGCCTTTCATGACACACATTTTGTAGGAGTTTTTTTTAAGTAAATGATAAATATGTATGTTTTCCTAACTCTTTAATGATATAGGTTTGGATAGATGCTGGGACACAAATATTTTTCTCGTATTCTATAGCTGTTGGAGCTCTAACATGCCTCGGAAGTTATAATAAGTTCAATGCTAATTCGCACAGGTAAACTAGATGATTGATAAACACAGAATCATTGATATTCAAGATTAGACCATAGCTTTTCAGAAAAATAATAGATACATATATATATTTGTATCTAGCATGCTATTGTTTTCCAATGGCAGGTTGAATTTTCCTTCTCTTCATCCCTCATGTTCCACCTTTTAGAATCTTCCTTTTGTATAAATTGTTCATAGTTTTCGCCCTTCATATGGCATGTTCCTTGCCCTATGTATGCATGATTTCTTGCCCTGAATTTGCATGAAATAATTAAATCTGAACGTTAAGCATTTAGCATACAATTCATTTGCACTCAGCACGGCACATAACATATTTTATCATATTTCTTACACTTATTGTTTATTGGCTGATTCGGAATGTATTTTCAAATATGAATCAAATTCAGACTCGTAAAGTAATTTATGTATACGTATAGAATGAGTATAAGCTAAGCTACATACTAACGCCACAGTACTCAAATTGCATCCATTTAGAAAAAAAAAATAGCAGCGGAAATCTTACAAGTTTTCTAAGAGACTGAACATTTTGTATTTTGATGATTTGACATTATTCATGTCTTTCAACATAGCTAGAATATATTTAGATATGCAAAACGGTTCACATTTTTATTCAGTTGAAGTATTCACTGGGAAAAGTAAAATCTTCCAAAATGTCGCCATGCGACGTCCACAAAAGTCTCCTGTTAAAAATGGGCAATTAAAATATGTTACAGGCAACCCATGCATTTCTTTAAAAATGAATGGAAAGCATAAATAGAGTCAAAATGATCTAAATATTTGGAGAAATAAAATAAAACATCGGATATTAGACTAATACGGATATGAAGTTATGCATGGATGTTATTTGGGTACTCGGTACTCCTGAGAATGGAAAGTTAAAAAATCTGTAAGAAAAGGTGCAATTTGGATTCCCTCACGTTTTATTTGGTAGGTTTGCTTACAAAATTCGTTTAGATTTGCATAAAAACTGACCAATCTTATACATTTTGCTTAAGTAGTTAAGTTAAATTAAATTGTCTTTGATCTTTCGTGGATAATTGTCCTATTTCTACTACATATATACCACATTTTGAATTGTTCATTTTGAAACTCCGCCTACTAATATGACATTGTCTTCAAGTATCAGTTATGTACAAGCTAGTAAATTTGGCAAGCATTTAGCCTACGTAAGTTGAATGTTCTATTGTTAGGTTAGCTCTGTAATTGGGATAAGACAGAAATACATGTACACATATAGTAGTTATTTATTAGCAATGTAGACATGACGTATTTAAATCCATCTTTATTGATTAATTTGTTAGTCATTGTTTTCAAATAAAATTAAGAATATTTCATGAAGATTATCTGTATGCGACTTTCAACCATTCAATAATGAAACTTAATTCAAATTAAAAATGTGTAACTGATCACTATTAAAGACAAAATAAAAATTTACAGGAACGCGAAACATAACATTCAAGAATTTTATTCTATTTACCTTATTTTCAATAATTTTGATAATTTATTGTTACAGAGATGCCATTCTATTTGCCTGTACGAACAGTGGAACCAGTATTTTTGCAGGTTTTATCATCTTTACAATTCTTGGCAACATGGCGTATGAACAAGGTGTTACTGTGGACAAGGTAGCAGAATCTGGTAGGAAATTCTAAGAATTTATGATTATCCAGTGATGCTTTAAAAAAAAAAACCACTCAATTAACCTAGAAAAAACCTTAAGCAAGAGGTATATGTATTACTTTTAAAACGTCTTCTTGTATAGAATATTCACGCTACTTGCAGGGTCAACTTTAAAAAAAAAATACGTACTTAAAATCAAATTATGATTACACTTACATTTAAATAAAAGTAAAAAGAGAGTAAGTTTATATTAACAGTGTACAAATGATCTTGCAAGAAATAAATAAATCTATATTAGTCTTTGATAAAATAATCTCATTGATAAAATATAAGTTTGACTATTATGACTGTCTTCTGTTTAAAAAAAAATTGATAATGGTTTATCATCATCTGGAATGGTGTCTAGAGGTTTCTATAACGCGAGCGATGACGAACAAATTGGGAATTAAACTCTCCCTCATACGTATTTTGGCCAACATGAGTAACTGTTAAATGAAGTCAATATATTTAAATGTTTCAGCCTTTACAATCAGCTATTTACATTTAATTGTATATTTTTAAAAGTATTTGGCAAAGTTTTGTCATGTTTTAAGAATTATTTATAATAAGTACTGGGGTTGGTTTAGATTTTTGGTTATTTTTAATGCCCCATTTAAGGGCATTATGTTTTCTGGTCTGTGCGTCCGTTCGTTCGTCCGTCTGTTCGTTCGTCCGTCTGTTTGTTCGTCCGTCTGTCCCGCTTCAGGTTAAAGTTTTTGGTCGAGGTAGTTTTTAATGAAGTTAAAGTCCAAAGAACTTGAAACTTTGTACACATGTTCCCTATAATATGATCTTTCTAATTTTAATGCCAAATTAGAGATTTTCCCCCATTTTCACGGTCCACTGAACATGGAAAATGATTGTGCTGATGGGGCATCCTTGTACTAGGGACACATTCTTGTTATGACTGCTTTAACTGTTATGTTTAATATTTTTGGTGTGTTTTGCTTTAATCTTAGTGTTTAAGATAACTAATGGAACTTGCTAGTAACCTCCGATTTTTGACTTTGAAAATCATTGTAAAGTGGAACGCGTAGTACAGAAAAGACAAAAATTGTCTTTATAAACTACAGAATATAGGACTACTAAATCAATTTAGCACTGCTGACTGTTATATTCTTGTAGTAACATGAATTGAACTTTACAATTGTCAATATAATGGAATTTTATACGGCTGACATACAAATGAGAGGTTTAGCTAGCTATAAAACCAGTCTAAATCAACTATGTTCTACGTAAGAAAATGCCTGTACCAAGTCAGGAAAATGACAGTTGTTGTCAATTAGTTTGATGTGTTTGAGCATATGATTTTGCCATTTGATTTGGGATTTTTTAAATTATCCTCGGAGTTCAGTTTTTTTGTGATTTTACTTTTTACAGGACCTGGACTTGCATTCATAGCATACCCAAAAGCCGTGACAAAATTACCTGGAGCGCCAATTTGGTCATGTATCTTTTTTCTCATGGTAATACTGTTGGGACTTGATAGCCAGGTAAACATTGTCTAAATTTAATTTATTTTATAATAAATTTCTTCTGTAATGTTCAGATACATATATTTTAAATTTAAAAAAAAATCTTTATCAATGTTGACTTTTTAACTATGACATTGTCCATTTTGCACTAACAATTGAGACAAGTGTTATCGTTTATGACCATAATTGAATCAAGATGAATCAAGAGGGTTAGTTATATTTGCCTCTATCATACGAGAATTGACCCGAAACCTGGATGAAATAGTACCACAGAAACACAACAAATAGAAGAAAAAAAAACATCCGTAAGCGCGAGTTTCTTTTTTGGGCATACATTATAGACCCAAATGAATGTTTCCAATTACATCTCGTAGGGAGAAAAGAAATATAATTGATGTAACAATTGAGCGAGGCATAACAGTTATAGTTCGGCATTAATTGAAGTTTAACCAGTATATACAAAATGAAGATACATATATATGAATATATTAATATATTTAATTATTAGTTTGTTGGTGTGGAAGGTGTCGTCACTGCTGTTGTGGACCAATGGCCAGGCTATCTAAGGAAAGGATATAGAAGAGAGGTTTTCATTGGTTGTATTTGTATACTAAACTTCTTCGTTGGAATTCCCATGGTGATGAATGTATGTACATTTTCATTGTTATAAACCTCTCCTTCCACTGACAATAACAAAAACTTTTTCAAATTCTCTAATGTTATATATAGTTAATCTCAATATTCCGAAAAATAAATCATCCATATTGAGTTCAATTTATTAAGAACCGTTTTGGGCTTTATTGTTGATTCCTCGTTCACTACAGACCCCAAAATTAATATGAAAAAAAAGTTTGTAGAATTTTGGAATTTGTTTTGCTAAATTTCAATCGATATGTAATTGTTTTTGGTAACACGATGGAACATTGAGCAGTTATCAATTATTTGAGCAAAATATTTCTAAGAATCATTATGATTTTTGTTCTACATTTATAATCAAAGTCAGCCACAAAAGTAATCCTTTGTTTTTACTCTTTTCAGGGCGGAATGTATGTGTTCCAATTGTTTGATTATTATTCAGGAAGTCGAATCATTCTTTTTGTTGGCGCCTTTGAGTGCATTGCAATTGCATGGATATATGGTAAATAATTTCTTTGTTGTATCAGAATTGGTAACGTATTCAAATTTAATTCACATTTTATATATATATATATGTATTTATATAAATTAAAATTTTCACTTGAGATCATTCAGAAATGTTTAAGAAATTTATTTACTTCCTGTCTCAGACTTTCTGTCTTGTACTATCATCTCATGAAAGTTAAATTTCATAACTTAACTATACAAATGCTTAAATATCATTTTAAATCAGGGAAAATTGGTAAATAATCCAGTAATAAAAACCTTGAGTGAATCTTCCGAATACATTTGGCGTCGTTTGTTTAATTGGTCAGGACCGATGTTAAAATCACAATGACCATTACAGAGATTGATTCAAGAGGGACGAAAGATACCAGAGGGAGAATCCAACTCATAGATAGAAAATAAACTGACAACGCAATGGCTAAAAATAAAAAGACATCCAGACAAATAATAGTACAGAAGACACAACATAGAAAACTAAAGACTAAGCAACACGAACCCCACTAAAATCTTGGGGTGATCTCATGTGCTCCGGAAGGGTAAGCAGATCCTGCTCCACATGTGGCACCCGTCGTGTTGCTTATGTTATTACAAATCCGGTAAATAGTCTAATTCAAAATATATATTGATGACGTGTATTTTATTGAACCATTATTCATCATTATACATATAAATTTGGAATCTAATTTGAATTTTCATTGTATTTCAGGAATTCAACGTTTCTATGATAACATTCAAATGATGTTAGGCTTTAAAATTAATCCATATATGATGATCTGTTGGACCGTTATGGCACCAGCTTTCTGTATGGTAATAAAATAACCGTTTTTAAACAATAAGCATCCACTGCTTAAGTTAAGACTTAAAAAAAAGTGGATGATTCTATATTTTTGAATGAACCGGATGAAATTATAATTAATAATACTACAGTGAAACCTGACTAAAACGAATCCTGTATAAACCGAAAACCTGTATAAACCAAACATGTTCGTAAGCACCTGTGCGTTGTGAACCTGATAGAACCGAACATCGACCAAAACCGAACAAAATCTTAAGTACCGAAGAGGTTCGGTTCAAACAGGTTTCACTGTATTACCAAAGATTTGCGTCATGTACATTTGTATCAGAAAAGATTTTGTAACCTGCAAAATTTTAAACAAGATTTTCTATACTATCTGTGGAACAGCCATTTGATCCAAAAACATTTTGTTATCAAATTTGTATTTAAATTGACACTCTTTCGTAGTAACCGGAATGACTGAAACTCAAATTTGTTTTCTAAGATCCAAGCACGTTCATCCAAATAAACAATTTGAATTTGAAATTAAAACCTTTATATGTTATCAAGATAAATCACTGGCATTTCTCGAGTACGTGAAAGTGGATGTCATCTTATTGAAGGCAAAACTTCCAACATTTGCTGATGAACAATATTATATTACCCCGATGAGAATTGAAAAATAAATTATTTTCCACTTTTTCTGAAATGTCACGAAAACCAATCGGATTTAAAGTCTTTTTCATGACACCACTCTTTACCATGATTATACTTTGTTGAAACTCACAGCGAACAGGGGCGATCAGTTCTAGTGTTGGAGGGAGCTTTAACTAGAGCTAAAAACTGTCGACTAGTTTAACTTTCAAATAAGATTGGATAAACATGTCCAATGATTTTGTGGTTTCTTAAGAAAATGTAAGGACTTTGTTTTCGTAACTGTAGTCTTCACAGACAATTTTTTTTTTCTTTATTTTTTTTTATGTAAATAAGGCCGTTAGTTTTCTCGTTTGAATTGTTTTACATTGTCATATCGGGGCCTTTTATAGCTGACTATGCGGTATGGGATTTGCTCATCGTTAAAGGCAGTAAGGTGACCTATAGTTGTTAATGTCTGTGTCATTTTGGTCTCTTGTGGACAGTTGTCTCATTGGTAGTCATACGACATCTTCTTTTTTATAAGTCTACACAATATTTATAATTTCATTTACGTTACCGAGTTAACTGCACGTTTCGGCAATCGATGTCTCTCCATGAATGTTCGAGGCCAAAATATCTGAAAAACCAGAACCGTATACAAACGTTGTAGAGCCGCTAAAAACAAACGGGTAAATTCAATCATATGAGTTATATCTTAAGTTCATGCTTTACACTGTTTCGAATGCAATAGGAAAAAAAACTCGACAATTCTCAAAATATCCCTTTTTAATATTTATTTGAATAAAGAGTTATACCGTTTTTTGTTTAAATGTTTTTTATTTACAAAATCGCTTTTTTTATATTTTAGGCTATTTTTATTATGAGCACAATTAATTACTCAGAATTGACTTATGGTAGACCATCAGGGGACTACATTTATCCACAGTGGGCTATTGTAATCGGATGGAGTATGGCTGCTTTTGCCGCTGTCTTCATTCCTGGTATGGTACCGTTCCAGATATGGAGATATGGTCTGAAACCAAGTGTAAGTTACTATCCTTATGGCTAACATATCAATAAAATATTGCAATTTCAAATTTAATCCCCTTTTATCTATTAAATTGAAAAGGGGGGAGGCGAATTTCCTTTTGTTTTTGGAAACCTCGAAAATGTATTAATAGAAGATCGATAAATAAATTTCATAACAAAATTTTTATAAAAGTATAATAACACAACGTTAAAATATCTAGAAGAGGCTGTGGATATTAAATTTTTCACATAATTGTCAAGTGTCATAACAGTCAATGTCTCAAAAGATTAAAATTGTAATAATTCAATGAATTCTCTAAATGCTGAATCCAATCTTCATCTGTTGAAAAGAGTTATGGATAAATGAGCGAATATACCACATATGACCGTTATGCATTGCTTCCTGTCGTTAAGCAAAGAATAACTATTAAAATATATGTGATGTAATCAAGAAGTCAAGACGACAAATTGTTTTAAATCTCACAATGAAAAAATTTGCTTTAGACTTGAATTTTAGTTTACTATAGTACCTTTTATCTAATTTTTTAAAAATACTATAAATTGTAGAAATATTTGAATTAGCTCTTGCTGCAATACAGCTTTTTAATGTGTTCATTCGGCGTAAAGCAAACACCGATCAATCAATCGATCAAAATGGATAAGGGGTCTCCTGCTGAATCTTCATCTAAATTGTATCCTCTTGTACAAATTTTATTGGAAATTAAGAATTTAAAACTGTATGCTTGGTTGATGTAACTGGTGGTCAATAGATAAATTCTTACATTAAACACCTCCATCTAGAATAACATAACATAGTCCTTGTAAACAAATTCTCTGTTTCCCAGTTCTGTTTTACTTTTTTCGTTTTCTTCTTTTTTTTTTAATATTAATAGAAAACGTTTTTTGTTTGTTTATGGAAAAAAAGGATGAAATGTTAATTTAATTAGCGTTCATATTGTTTTATAGGAATATTACCTCTTACTAAAGCCTCAGGGATTAAAGGAGCATCAACTTAGACCACAGGACCGCGGAGAAATTAATTTAGACAATTTCAGAGATAGTTCATTAAGATATCGAGCTAATGATGTACCAATACATTACCTTGAAGCACAACCAAATCTTTATGAAAAGAGGGATGCTGGTCGAGAAAATCCAAGTTTTATTGGAGAACGATTGTGATCTAAAACATACCATAATGCTCAAATACCTAAATTTGTGAATATTGATTTTTATTTCTTATTCCATGTCATATTATAAATGATGACTGTATCAAATCTTGTATATATATCTAATAAGATACAATACGCACAGTAAATATTGGGGATACACATTTTCAACGTATAGTATATGCGATAGGGAAATTATTGAAAAGATTTATGAAACATAAAAAAACATATTTTGATTTTCTTTTCATCAATTTCAGATCAGTCTTTTTAAAATAATAAGATGTACCTATGTTATAATTTTTATATTTTACTTATAGTTGAATGAACTGCTTTGTGGTATGTGATTCCTGCTCAGTTCCTGACATTTTTGGTAAATGCTTAAATGGAAAATAGCATTCATTGCGTGTGCTTTTGAAAGGCGGGGTCGATCTTCTCCTCTTCTGACACCGGCGTAAAAGACAAAGAGACATCACTTTGTTTCCCTCACATACATTTTTTAGCCAAAGCAAATTTTAAATTAGAAATGAAAATAAAAGTGGCCACTTACTCTTTCATGGAATATTAAGCAACAGTCTATAGAAAAACGTTTATTAGCTTTGCACTAGTTTTCCTCCATACCTGTCAGGCTACTTCTACATTACTGCTACCTGTCCAACAAAGTCTAGCAGACAAAACATATGGTTAGATATCAATTGAACATTTAAAATTTCAAAAAAATGTAAAGAACTAAAAATAAGTAGTTTATCTGAAAATATTATAACAAAAGATTTATAATATTCTCTTTTTTAATTAGATTATAACTACACAAATATACACAGCTTTTGAATGTCAATCTACTTTTACCTAAATAAGAATTTGAAAAATACTTTTGTTAAATCATTTCAGAATAAGCTTTTTTTTTTTATCTCTCTTTCATTAAAACATGTTCACTCGTAAGTTCATTTTAAGTCACAAGGATGCCATACTTATCAAACATTGATAAACTGTATATGTATGTGCAATATGTAAGTTATTAACATTTTATATCTATATATGGGTTTTAAAAATAGCTTGACTTAATGTGGCAATGTTTATTCCAAGCTGAACTTTTCAGGTATATCAATTTTTAACGAATTTCCACAATGATGATATATTATACATGTATTGTTTATTCACAATCGAAATATTATACATGTATTGTTTATTCAAAATCGAAATATTATACATGTGTTGAGTTTCCATTATGGAAATATCTTACATGTGTTGTCTACTTTATATCTAGTTTGTATTGTATCTTACACATAGATTTTTTTAACAATGTATCTTTATTATATAAAATATATAGTGTTCATTTCTTATATCTTCTTTTTGAAAGAAATTCTTCTTTATATGTAACATACAGGTAGATTTTCAGATAAAGCACTTATCAATGCATGCCAGTCTGAAAAGGTAATTTTGGTCTTAACGTCATCTGACAATCAGAACAATCAATTATTCAATCATGTCCTATCTAGCGGCAGTCTATTTCCAGATTGATCCACTGATGTTAATTCAGTACTAATCAAACAATTCGCATAAATCAGGTCAATACAATTGAGTAGCATTTCAGACAAGTCAGTATGATCCTGATGAGTTCATGTAACTCGCATCAATCAGGTCAATACAATTGAGTAGCATTTCAGACAAGTCAGTATGATCCTGATGAGTTCACGTAACTCGCATCAATCAGGTCAATACAATTGAGTAGCATTTCAGACAAGTCAGTATGATCAGTTCACGTTATTCACAATAACTTAGTAGTCTAAACAGATGCTGAATTCAAGAGAATACTGTGAACAGTACTGATCTTAATGCAGTGGATAAGTCTTAAAATTAACAGAAAGACTGTAAATAACTTAATAATCTATAATTCCAGAGGAAAATTTCATGGACTGAATTTTCGGCTCTCTCTCGACCCCATTTGCAAGTATGGTATTGAGAAACGATACCAGTCCGTCAGAAAGGAATGATAAATGACTGGCCTGTGTTAAAAGAGAGCAATATCTCTTCCACGTAAAAGACATCCTTGAAGATTTCAAAAAAGGGCAGGTTAATGCCGCTACAAGGCAGAACTCGCACCCGATAAGTAAAAAGGGATTGATATAAGTTGTATTAACTTGTTTTCCAATCCACTATAAATAAATACGTTTACTAAACTAAATTACTAGTAATATATTGTTCAGTCAATTTAGGTCTGTTTAAATCCAAATTTTTTAACCATGTATTCGAAATATATTTCTCCCAAGTGATACGAAATTCCTGAGATTGTATTTCCTATCATGATTTCCTAGATAATGGTTGCTGCTCATAAGGCAGCTATTAAACCAAGAGTTCCAAGTGGTGAGGTGGAAATCATCCCTTCGTAATTTTACGGACACTTTTACTGGTCGGTTGACTCTTATGGAATATCCATTTCACAGATGATGATGTATATGTTTCTAATGTCGTTACTACATTCCCGTCCCCTTTTCCTGAATGTGACCAACGGAATAAGACTTGTAACCCGGATTTGTTTTTTCTCTATCAATTTATGAATTTCGAACAGCGGTATACTACTGTTGCCTTTATTTGTTACCGGGTTTGGACTAACATAAGCATCAAGACGAGTACAACATGTAGTACAGGATCTTCTTACCCTTCAGGAGCACCTAAGATAACCCTTAATTTTGGTTGTGGTTTGCGGTTTTTTTTTTCTATGTTGTGTTTTGTAAATGTGTTCTATTGTTTTTTCTGTTGGCCATTTTCCTTTTAAGTCATTACGTTGTCAGTTTATTTTCGACTTATGTGTTTGAATGTTCCTCTGGTATTAATTTTGTCGCCTCTATTTTACCAATGAAGTCGATCTGAAATATTTTGAAAGTAAAATTTAAAACTTCAGTTTTAGTTATTTCCTGAAATAACGATACCTTCAAATACAAATTTCAAACTAACAAGTTGAAATAAGATAACTTTAAATATTGAAAAAAAAAAACATTTAACAAACTGTGTTAAACATTTGAAACCCTTCTGACAGTGCCTTTTTAACAAAAAAATTATTCAGTAAAGTTTATATATCAGATAAAAAAAGTGTTTACACATGGTCGACAGTCACACTAAAAGAGCACATGATTTCAGGATCGCCATCAGAGTTTGTATACAGTGACGTCACCATGACCACTGTTTCGCCAAGAGGAAACTGACTCACACGTTTTATCCATCCAGGATCAACATCAAGATCATTAGAAAATATATCCGTTGGTAACTCAACTTTAACTTCGATAGCTCCATCTTTAACTTGAACCAAAACATCTTCAGGGCACGAAAACTTTGGACGATTTTCTGAAATCATTCAACAAAACAAATGTAAATGCATTCAAAATCGTTCTACGTAAATTCAAAAAAAAATATGGATTTTTTTTTAATGTTGTCAACGGTTAACCGGTTTACCGTCGGAAGGACCGAATATCGAATACCAAAAACGCTTACCGGTTAACCGGACTTTTTTCAATTTTAATAGATTTGATGTGAATGTATATTGAAATCATCAAATAATTTTGTTCTATTTCAAAATTATCGTCGTAGTAATTAATTTGACAGATCAATTGTCCAGTGCATTGATTGCTATTGTTAATCAAAAAAACAAAAAGTTAATTAGAACTTTGACGTGTCTATCAGCTCGGGGCAATCTTATAGCATAATTAGTATACATATTTTTAAACAATAACCTTAAATCAGAAATCCGATTAAATTTTACGATTTCCTTCATTATTTTATTTTAGATCTAGGGTGCATTTCTTTCTAACACAAAGGATGGAAACGGCTAAACGCGCACATGTTTTAATCATTTGTTTTTAACATACGTTTGCAAAGTTTACATAAACTTTGACAAACTACGCACTTGCTAAAAATGCGTCTACAGTTTGTCGTTCATCGTTTGTTCACCCCGATTAAACGATGCATTTGTTTCTACCTTTGTAAAAAAATCTGTTTACCTACAAGAGGGACAGTCAAACTCATAAATCTAAAACAAACTGACAACGCCATGGCTAAAAATGAAAAAGACAAACAGAAAAACAATAGTAAACATGACATAACATAGAAAACTAAAGAATAAACAACACGAACCCAAGGTTACAACATGTGCATGCATTATTGAAAGTTTAAACAGGGTCAGTAAACACTGATTAAACGATGTATTTGTATCTACTTTTGTAGCGTTTAGAAAACAACAACAAACGCCACACAACGTTTACAAAATTTTGGTAAGAAAGAAATACACTCTAAATAAAACACAAACTCAAAAATTGTGAAATTCAAATTAACTTGAATGTAATTAATGTATACTTGAAGGAAAGAGTAATCATTTCAAATTGAAACACTTCACATTATTTTCTGAGACATCAAGAGAAAAAGAAAGAATCATCGGTTTTAGACATTTTCAATTCGACGAATCGAAATCAAGAAGTTTTTTTTTAATTTTTCAATCTGAAGTTATTAAAACGCCATAGAAGATAGGTTGGTATTGAATTATTAAAAGTCAAACTTCGCCAGGAATCCTCACAGTTAAGCCGTATAATACCATAGGACAAACTTCAATTCATCGTATTTTAAAAACGTACATGTGTAGGATATTATAGATAAAGGGTATAAACATCAACTTAAACTACCGGTTAACCGGTTAATCGGTCGAACGATTATCCGAGTAACCGGTTAGGCAAAACTGTACGATTTGACAACACTAATTTTTTTTAAAGAAATATGCGACCTTTTTAGAATTTGAAAAAAAAGTTATTGTTTGATGGCAACTGAAATTCAGCCAACATTGGGGACGAAGAGGTTAACATATCATCTAGCTGTCTATTAATCTCCCTTTTCAACTTGCTTGTTATCTTTTTTATTTTTCAAATTTCAAATATTTTATTACACTACTGGCTGTGAACAATGTCCCTTAGCGCTTCAACAATGACGCTTAGGTTCCTCCCTTTGTTATAATTTGCTAATAAAACCAGGGGATTTCATTAACAAAACAGATCATACATTTATTTTCTTTGTTAGGTGCATTTTACAAAGTATTCATACGAGCACACTTGCCGGTTATATGCTTTTATAGTACGGTGACCAGACCCAATATTTTTTAGATTTTATCGTCAAACATACTATATGGCTATATTATATATCATTGGATTCGGAAAAATGAGTACTATTGAAATATTGATGTCGTCAAAAAGAAATGTGGTAACAGTTTTGCATAAAATGAGGTCAAAAATCAAATTCTGTTTTTATTTTTTTCTTCCATACTTTCAAAATTTGAAGAAATATATAACAATTTAGGTTAAATTCTAGATACAGACATTTTCTTATATCAATTATCAATGAATCATCTCGAAAATGTTAAAAAAAAATGAATAAGAAATCGATTTTTTCTGGAAATTGGCGTTTTTCAAATACTTGTTCTATTACACAAGATCAACACATATTCTGTTAAAATTACAATAGTTACCTTGCCGGCTGACATTCAACCTCATTAATAAATGATAAATATCATTTTTACCTGCATCCTACTGTCATGAAGGCATATTTTGCATAAGATCATTCATAAAATTCATCAAAACTAAAAAGCACTCAATACTTCGAAAATAGTTACAATTTAACATTCCAATCAAAGAGATCCACACAACATAATTATATCTTCTGGTTAATTGTCAAGGAACATGATTTGAAATTTTCTACATAATTCTGACTCTTTACATGATCAAAGCCCCGGACATGTAAGGTTTTGTAGTGAACAAACACATGATTCTTTCACATGCAGATTTTCCTTTCAATGAAGACACAAGATCCTGCAAGAATTCTGCTGAAATATGCCTTTTAAAATACACGGGGTGTAATGCATCATTTTACTCTCGCCAACCGTATTCTAAAGGTGACCGGATAGGGGTTTAGCAATGTGTAATGCGGTCCAAATTTTTAGTTTGAAACGAAGTACATAAAACATACTGTTTCAGTGCCGTCTCGCAGGAAGGTAACCTGACTAAACTTACATCTTTACTGGTGGCAAACTTGAATAATTATTATGATGGAGTAGTTTTAAAGAGATAGTTCTGATCATAAACCTTTGAAATTATCTTTCACACAGAACAATTACAATTGTATAAGAGGTCCGTATGATTGTTTTTCCACTCTTTCACATTTCCCTAAACTCCGTGTCAAAGTTTAAGACATTGGGTATGGCCTTCTCTTGAGTGCTGAACAAGCTACGACAGCAATGAACAGTGTTGGTATAAATAACTTTGACAATTTCGGAATTAACAAACGTTCCGACTATGTAAAGCTCACATCAGGTGGAATCTTATGGGATTTGTCAAAGTTTTCCAGTCAGGAATACTTCTCGGCTCTATAATCTGATACACTTTGATGGAAGCTGCATGTAGTCTCTGTGCGGCGTTCACTTTCGGCAGACTTTATAGAGTTGTTTGTGTCGTAGCGGTCAAAAACATGTGTTACTATGTGCGCCATAGAAATATATTGGGACATATTTTTTTTAATAGTTAGCTGCAAGGTCGCCGTATGTTTTACCTTTTTTAGCATTAATAAATTGAACCAATGCCATACCAGCTCTTATGTAAGTTGTGAGTGATAGTATAAAGGAAGGTAGGGAAAGTGCACAAGAGACTTAAGATTCGAATTGCTTCACAAAATCCGACTTGCATGATTTTCTCATGGTGCCGTCATTTTGAAAAGGAGATAATGGAATGGGTGCGACAACACATGTTCTATGATAACATCATCTCTACATTTTGCCGAAATCAGTGCATGTCTAATCACAAATTATGGATTTATGCGACCTGAAAGTATTTCCCCCGATTTATATTTAAGGTTTGTGTTCGACTTTGATATTGGACTATAAAAACTTCTTGTGATCTTAAAGAAGAGCACTAGTGGTAAAATGTTTAGACATGTTCAAGCCTTCCTCAACAACTGTGAGCAAAGAACCTCGAATATGTCCTGAAGCATGCATTCAAGAAGAGATATTGATAAGACATTGAGGGTGGGATTCCACACCAAAGGGACCAGTCATGGATCATTCAGATGGTTCACAATGGCAATAACATGTTCTTCATCTCTTTTCATTGCTGTTGGCTTTGTTTCTTCTTGTGATATTACATAATTTGCAGCAATTCCATCCCTTTTCAGCATTACACGACCAAAGGATTCTATGAAATGTCTAGTAAGGGTCCATCTAACAAACGCAGACTTTTGATTTGTTATGCTTACAGTGCCACCTAATCCACTTGAGGCTTTTAGAACGGTCTTTTCTGTTGCCATGTCATATTACTGTTAATATGTCCAGGAATCTGTCTAAAAAGCAAAGTAACCATCTATAAAAGGTGATCGAATGTTCTAAGAAAATTGAAGCATATCGAGTTTCCACCTTCGTGCGATACTATTGGTTACAAAAATATAATGTTACATTTGAGATGATGATCTCAAGGAAGAGACCAATTTCCCTCTCGTTCTGCTCTAACATTTGACAGCTAAATGTCTACTGCTTCAAGGAACATATCCCAGTATGTAAATGTAAGTAATACATCACATCCCAATTGCGTATATGTATCTATAAGAGGCTGTATATGAGCTTCGAATAGCTCCGTCATATGAGCGTTATGAATTTTGTCTGGCTTGAATTGCTGAAATAGTGCTTCTGAGACAAATGAATTTTATATTATTGATTAATAAAGGTACAAATGTATGAAATATTATATAAATGTTAATTATTATACATTTTGCTTTAAAAAAAAGTTATGAAAATAAATTGGAACGTACTCTATTAAAAGCAAAGTATGCGTAGTGTTAAACTTTTACAAAAACTCTTTAATAACGAATTAATTTTGCTAAACTTTATTTGAAATCGTTAAAATAACATGAATAAGGTGTAACAACAATGTACATAATAACAGAAATCATATCACGGATGTTATTTTACAATGTTGACCTCAAAAAATTTTCTTAGTCGATTTTTCGTTCAAGTAAACTAACGTACTTCAAAGCCCATTTTACGAAAATTGCACCGTACAATTTTTTTGACGACAAGTCAAAATGTTAAGTTTAATCTTTGAACTACCAATACTGTGATTTATAGCCGTATGGTCCGAATGACAATTAAACTCCTTAAATAAGCGACTTTTCCTTACTCGGTCACCGTACTATTATGATCAACTTTAACAGTCAATTTTAATTTTTTAATTAATCTATATCCCTGCAATACAAAAGTTCATCTGAAGCATGAGGTTTATCATATACTGTATAAAGATAATTTAACGTTATTTGTTGTTTATACCACACTCATCTCCAATCTATTTGATATAATGGTTGTATAAACTATACTAACTTATACAAGAATGACCATCAGGTGCCAGAACAAGTCCTTGAGTCAGACATCCACATCTATAGGATCCCCAAGTGTTCTCACAATGTTCATCACATGGTTTGCCATCTCCGTAGCATTCGTTTATATCTGAAAATTAAATAACACTCTTGAGGTTTGTAATATTTTCCCATTCATATATATTTATCAATAAGTTCCTATTGGGAAAGTGAGGTGTTTATGAGGAAAGTGTGAATCTATAGTTGTGAATACTTTTTTCTTTTAAAAATGCACAAACCTTAAAAACAATAATTTTTGTATTGTGTATAAAAGAGGGACGAAAGATACCAGAGGGACAGTCAAACACATAAATCGAAAATAAAATGGACAAACAGATAAACAACAGTACACACGACACAACATAAAAAAACAAAGAACAAATACGAACCCCACCAAAAACTAGGGGCGATCTCAGCTGCTCCGGAAGGGTAAGTAGATCCTGCTCCACATGTGGCACCCGTCGTGTTGCTTATGTGATAACAAATCCGGTAAATAGTCTAATTCCGTAGGTCACATTCATGAAAGGGGAGGGGGGTGGTAGTTAAGACGTAAGGAACATATCCGATATAATTTGTGAAACGGTTATTCCATAATGGTCAACCAACTCGTGATGGCGTCCGTAAAATTTACGAAGTGATGATTTCAACTTCACCATTAGGAACTCTTGGTTTAATAGTTTCTTGTTAGCAGCAACCCTCTATCAAGAAAATCATGATAGGAAATACAAGCACGGGAATATCGTATCAATTGGGAGATATATACACCGTATGCAGGTGCTGCTGTAATGTTGCTACTTAGAAATGGAAAGTTCACAATTAGAAAGCTGAAATCATCTCTTTTGTCGTAAAGTTTTGTTTTTAACCGACCCTCATTGTCAATTTCTAGATGTAAATCAAGATATGAGGCCGACTTAACTGTATCTGTTGTATCCTTTATCTGTAGTTCGATTGGATAGATGCGTTCAATATAGTCACCAAATTGAATCATTTAGTGAAAAAAACATCATCTATATAGTGGAAAGTAGAGTTAAAGGATATTGCTAAATTCTTATTTTTCTTCCTAAGAGGTTCCTGTATGAAGTCAGCCTCATAATAATAAAGAAACAAGTCGGCAAGAAGAGGGGCACAATTTGTTCCCATTGGAATGCCGACAGTCTGTTGAAAAACACGTCCTCCGAACGTAACAAATATGTTGTCAATTAAGAAATCAAGCATCTTGATAATGTCAGTTTCAGAGAATTTTTTGTTTGAATCAGAGTGATTCTTTACAAAGTAAGATTTATCCCTCCCTAAGACAAGATACTTGTATCTACGTTGGCCATTCTTTTTTATGAAACAAAGCAATACCAACTCTTTCAATTTGTCTTTTATTTTTGAATGTGGAATACTTGCGTAAAGTGAAGAAAAGTCAAATGTTTTAATACTATTACAAGATGAAAGAGAGTTAGATTATATGTACTCTAAGAGATCTTTGGAATTTATAAGTATACACATCTGATTCACGCCACCTCTAGAATAGGCAGTTTCACAATAACTTTGAAGCCCGTATTTGATTGCTGATAAAATAAATGTTAATAATTTAAATAGAGGTTTCGTGGAGCACTTGGAAGACCCAGCAATATACCGTTGTTTGTAAGGACACTTATGTAGTTTAGGTATCCAATACAGTGATGGAAGATCCAGTTCTTCTATAAACTTAACCACATTAATGCTGTGGATATTTGTTTCCAACGAAATAACATAACAATCATATAAAAGAAAATGAAAGTGTCATTGTATTAAGTGTCTACAGGATTATGGCTTGATGATATAGATACGATATATTTTGGCTGTGGTAGAACTATCGAAAACTCGCAAATTGTTGGTTTCAGAGACCACAAGGAAAACCAAATTCTTTAGGTGAATATGTATGCTAAATAGAATAAATTCTGCTGCATTTGTAATTTTGTTACAAGTAGAAAATTTGGTTATATCAATATATTGGTAGCTCATCTTACATATTACTTAGATATTCTAATTAACCAGTAAATCGTAAATCTGCAAAGGAAATATTTAAAGTGCACACTTAATTGTGAGTGATGTAACCATGCCTTAAAGTAAGCAATTAAAGGCATGGAAAAGATAATTAGAAACATTTGGAAAGAGAAATTATACAGCTTTATTTGAGCTGATGAATGAACAATTTTGTTTTATTTCAGACTGCAAAAGACGAAAACACCTGGAGTACTAGTTCTTCACTTGGGTGAATCAATCAATTTACAGGAATAATTTCATCGGATATGTAGCAGATTAACAAGCCCTTATTCTTATCATTCCAAAGTTTGATTTCTCTTTACTGATAGTATTTGATTATCACGTTCATGTGATTTTTAAAGAGTTAACTCACTTAGGTTGTCTGTACTCTCTTAACTGCATTGAAAAAATGTAAAGTTATAAACCCTACGGTTTATATAATCTGTTCATTCTATTTCGACTCTTTAAATTTCAAGAGTATATTCTAAATTGAGGAGAATTATTTGGCCTTCCAAATACTGTTTCGATCCCTAATCATAGGTTTGCACGTTGTTTTCAATTTATACTTATTTCGTTTGGGCTTGAATTATATTTTCACTCCGGTTTATAAAATCCGTTCATCATATTTCGACTCTTTAAAACTTTAAAATGTTTGTGGTTTACCACCTTTGCCGCAAGTTTAATGTTTTCTGTTTGGTATTAAATTAATATAAAGATCCATTTGTTAAATCTTGTAATAAATTTATTTGACAATCGTCAATGGCAGTCAACAGGGTTTAAGAACATCAGTTGTCCGACCTTTTAGTCAAATGCGTTTTTATTTTTTTTCACATTTTTGGTCTTTTGGAAAATGTCGTTTTTGCTATTTAGACCCCTCTACAACGAAATTTGTTTTACACAAATTTGGGGTTTTTATCCAACGCAATCATAGGCTTGAATGCTGTTTTCAAATTAGACTTGTTTCGTTTGGGCTTGTGTTAAATTTTCCCTCCGATCTATATAATCTGTTCATCCTATTTCGACTCTTTAAAATTCAAGAGTCTATCTAAAATTGAGGGTAAATTATATGGCCTTCCAAATACTGTTTAGATCCCTAACATCACTGAAGAGACATTAATTGTAAAACAAAATAGCACCTCATGTTGGTAGTTTACCATCTTTGCCGCAAGTTTACTGTTTTCTGTTTGGTATTAAATTAATATAAAGATCTATTTGTTAAATCTTGTGATAAATTTATTTGGCAATCGTCAATGGCAGTCAGAGGGTTTATCCAACGTAATCATAGGTTTGAACTTTGTTTTCAATTTAGACTTGTATACATATATATAAATATTGTCAATCTAATAATTTTATAGCCACCTACCGACACAATATTTCCTATCTGTATACAGCTCAAAACCTTTTCTACAAGAACAACTATAAGACCCAATTGAATTTTCACAAAGATCTGCACAGAAATGATTCTGATATTTACATTCATCTAAATCTGAAATATTAAAATTAATAAACATAATATTTAGACACATATACATTTAGAAAAATTCAATGTACATAATAATCTCAAGGTATCAACGAATATGAATGAGTGTTTACAAATGTAAAAGAAACAGATATCAGTTGAATTTAAACCAGACAGGACATAATGAATTAGTGTGCTTTTACTGAAATCATTACAAGATAATACCACGTTTGTTATGGATCGAAAGAAGATGTGGATATACGTGAATGATACAGAAAGAGCACCACATTGTTTATACTGAGATCACCGCAAGATCTCAAAATTATTAATCAGTAGTAATATCAGTACGTTAGTCCATCGTCTGATTCTGAAAGATGTTGATTTTTATCCCAAGTATGCAAGAAGCAGTGATTTAAACAATAGTTAAATGGAAGCTTGTAAACAAATCCATTAAGTGAAAATAAAAGATTCCTTAACTTGTTAGCTTTATAAACAATATTATCATATGGTTGTTGCTAGTTATCTTTTTACATAAGGAGATATTTTAAGTATCATACTGCAAGGAGCCATCTTTACACGTTAAAATAAGATTTGAAAATTTAACTTTTTTAAGTTTTCACTATCGTTAAAATGCCATTTACAAATTTAAATTATACTGTCAATGATGGTCCACAACACTTTATATTGAGTGTCACATGAAAATGATACATCGCTGACTTTCCATTTGTCAAGCAGTTCTATAGATTCCAATCGCATTTATTATAATGTGGGTTAGTAAACTCTACGGAAAAGACAACTATCTTTCCTGATTTGTTAAATTTGTACTTAAAGTCATAAGAAACGAGTGATCGGTGAAAAATAATGTTCTTCCAATTCTTGAACCAATGCATACAAGCATCATTAACTTAGTCTTCTGTGCACGAATTTATCATTTTTTTTGTGTGTAAATGTCGTATAATCGTCAATTTTTTTTTCAATTGGTCAGTTTTGTTGTGAAAATATGGCAGGTAATTAAAGTTCGTGTTTTGAAGCCGAAGTTTAACGATTGTCACCTGTTTGTCAACAATCGACAAAAAATCAACAAAAAAAGCATGGAAATTGAGCACGTGTTTAACATGTAAATTCAGATAATAGTTTATTTTAAGGACATCCATGCGTATTGTGATCACCGGATTTTTACGAGATGGTTCACCCTGAGGTCACTTTGCATACGGAAAATATGTCGGGGGAATTGCTTCCTTCCAGAAGGAATTAAGATAAAGTAAACTTCTTTTAGATATGAATAAATTAAAGAATTTTCTTCAGAAAAAAGTATATATACATAAGTTTTATAATGAAAACTATCCATTGAGTTATAAAAAAAACATATGCATTATTTTTTTTGATTTGAGATTTCTTATGACTTTAATAATACTTTCTTCTTACTTTTACTTGTGGATATGTGTTTCATGTATGTATTTTTCCAGGAAATAATAACTATTTTATTCGTATGATAAACTAAACATTCAACATGCTTTAAATCGATTAAGAATAGAAGAATACTAATTCTAGTACATTTTCAGATAAATCAAACCTGTGCAATTTTTCTTGTTTTTATGTAGGTTATATCCTCGTCGACAGCTACAATAAGCATAACCTTCCATGTTCTGACACTGCTGCTCACATCCAAAATTGTCTTCTTCTTCACACTCATTCTTGTCTTTAAACAGATATCATAACGTATAAGACTTTTGTTGTTTTCTTAATTCCAATTATTACACTCTAAATTTATAAATACTCCCAAAGTTGAATTTGCCGAGTTAAGCTCTGCATTTGAGCACTTTTTGATGTTATGAATTTAAATATTTTCCAAATGAAAAATGCGACAAATGTTCCAATTTTGTGTTGAAAATTTTAAGTAAGTTCATTCCACAAATTATCTTTGATTGAAAACAATTTACATCAGTTATATTCAGCATTGTTTAGGTTCTTTGATGTTTGACATTCGACTATGTGAGTTGTCAATTGAGTGTGGACATAAGCGGACACGTCATTTATAATGATCCGTTAATAAAAGAAGATATGATATGAAACCTTTTTTTGTCCCTTTAAATTCGATAATACAAACATAGAAATGAGCCAAGACCTTATACGACCACGTTTGTCTACAAGAAGTGAATGTTTCTTTGATGAGTTTTTATGCAAAGATATAAATGTGAGTATCTTTTTTTCGGTTAGTTCTTGGTTCATATTCAATTTTGTCATAAGTAATGATCTTTGACGTGATTGTGACATCACAACTAACAGTCTCTGTACTTGAGTGTCCAGATTGTGGCATTATATAATAACTGATATGATACCTCTCGTAAAATATAGTTTACCTTTACAAGGAATTGCCATGCTGATATTTCCAACGTAACCGTCTATACAGTCACAACCAGCCATTGAGGGCGTTCCTTTATCTGATGTCGTTGACCATATTGGACATCGAATACATGTATCTTTTTCTGCATCATGGTAAGAACCAACTGGACAGGCTGCAATACATCAAACCTGACAGTGTTTATATACATCTAATATTTATTATTTCACATTAACTTACCTATTTCTTTTATCATTTGATAAATTCTGCCATAAAAAAAAAAAACCTATTATATTTTTCAAATTTCGTAAAGGTTTATCATATTAATCACTCCTTTCGGGATATCTTATAATATTCTCTGTTTTAATGACCAATTCGTAAATTCTGATGTCTAAAAAGTGTTGTTTTAGTAAATATGAATGCCTGAATTGTATTCGTGTTGTGTTTTTGAATTGTTCCCGATGTGTTATGGTTGTTTTCGGTTCTCAGCATACATTAAAATATGTAGCACTAGCTTTGTAACAATTTGTGTTTTAATATTGTTTACAAATAAAGAAAAAAAAATAACCTTCACAATTTGTATCACTGGTCTGTATATATCCAGGTGGACAGGAACAATTGTAAGAACTCTCATAATTATTACATATTTGTTGACAATCATTTGTTATTGGCGATAAACATTCATTGAAATCTGTAAAAAAAAATTAAAAAAATGAAATGAATATAATTAAAAGGTTCTTATTTAAGTTAACCTATCAAAATCAAAATAGCATAATATACATGTATTTCCAAACTAAAATCTAATGTACTATATAAGAACGTTATACTAAAAATAAAGCAGTTAAGGATGAATGGTTTTCATATGAAGGTTTGAATTATCATGTTTAATTGGTACTAGTACAGTAAAGGCAACTCTCTATCAATGTATGTCACACCAGGGCCATTTTAAGTCTTATCTTTAATTCATGTTTCATATCATGTGTGTAGTTTAAAGTTCCTTCTATTTAATGGCTTATTTCTAAACAAATCACCAAATTATGAAACCAACATAACACATATTTTGACAGATTTTGACAAATTTACAGTATTATACAAAACATGCATATATTATATGATATAAAAAGAACATTCCTAAGCAAATTCGAAATAAGTTGCATGTAAATATAAATATTGTCATTCAGCTACAAATTCAAGAAAAACGTTTTGACAAATATATCGATTCTCAAAGTAAATTTTAGAAAGGGCTAATTACGTAAAACTAAACACTCTAGTTTATCAGCCAACGGATGAAAAATAACGTAGTGAGCCTACATTCATCGCAGCGACATATTAAAGCCACATTAATTGAAATCTACAAAAATAAAACAAATGAAATAGCATTAACGGTAAATTGAACTGCATCAGACGATTATCGTCTTTTCAGTGAAGCCAGTCAACACTGAAGTTGTGAGTTCGAACCCTGTTCGTACGGGTGCACTCGACTCCAACCTTGATTGACTAGGACTGCAAGTTTTCCTATCGAAGGTTGGTTGTTTTCATCGGGCACGCCGGCTTCCTCTACCAATAAAAACTGGCCGCCACGAAATAGCACAAAAGCGGTGCTTAAAAGTGGCGTTAAAACACAAAAAATCAAATGAAATCTTTTCAGTGATGCTCGAGTGACAAACTATTCGGAAGTCCAAAACTAAATACAAACGTCGAAGAACTGATTAAACCCCAGACAGACTAGAAGCAAGGTAAAGTAAAGTTAACCCGAATTACAATGGAGTCAATTACGGAAAAAGGTAATGAGTTTTAATTTGTTGGTGCATTTCCAATAACTTCTTAAAATGGGATTTATAATATAAGGTAAATATACCATGAAAATTGATAAAAGCTATCAAAACATGCTCTTCCCAAAAGGTTTGTATATATAGCGATTCAGATTTTCCTACATCTGTGTAATAATACTAGCGGTTTCAATGAGATCTTCTCTCTTTTCTAATTCATGTTCAAAGTTTTTGTTTATTTCATTGATTTTTCTTCACTCAGTTAATTTATGAGATTTGGACTTCGGTTAACCTCAATCGCTTTAATGTATTTACCTTACCCATATTTCAAAAATTAGATTCAAAGTCGGATATTTCGGTTGGAGACTCTTAATTCAAAACCGTTTTATAAGCCATACAGTTCATACAGTTAAAAAAACCAAAAAACTGATGACTTACCAGTAGTCTGTCTTGTAAGATGAGTCATAAATGTTTACCTTTTATGAAACAATGTTCCAACAGTAACTGCATGTTTAGTGTATATTTCCGTGTTGTAGCAACATTTGAGGGTTAAATTGTCATTTCTTGATTTCTTTGAGAGATTTGGGCTGCTTACAAGGACTTCTACTATAGGTTATATGGTTTGCTACTGACCCCTACGTATAAACAGAGGGTAAGTAAAGTATCTAGGGGCTGAGGCGGTAGACCGAGTCCCCAATGGATTTTACTAACCCTCTATGGATTCGTAGGGTGTCAGTATCGCACACAGGACATTTTCTGCTGCGTTTAGTAAAATAAGAAACAATAAATACAACAACATCAATAGATGGCGTCACCATTAACAGAACGTCATGAATTCCTATAAAATCTACCAACCCCTACCACGTGACAGCGTTTAACCAATCACAACGTGATAATTTACCTGCGGTGCGATAAAATCACATGGTTTTTCATTGAAAGGCCGATGTCATATATTCGTATTTCACTTCATTGTGATTGTTTGTTTTTTTACTATTGAACAGCGGTATACTACTGTTGCCTTTATTTATCGCTTTAACATATCTGTGTCACAGATGAGCTCAGATGTGTTCCATTTGTTGTAGACATATAAATGATTAAGTCATAATTTTCTCCTTTATCATATTAAGGATAATATCCAATTTATTTTTTATGTTAAGTGAAATACGACGGATGGCACAAGTAAACCAGGAACTGCTTAGATATTAAGCAACATCTGAGTTCAACCCTAGATTTGTTTTGATTTTTCTTTTTTAAACTTGAGTTATCTGTTTAGTGTTTTGTTTTAAAAAAAATAGCATCCTTTCTTTGACGAACGGTTTTGATTGCCTCTTTAAATCTATACTAATAATTTGTTATTATTCATATCACAAAAGTAAAATCACAATAATACTGAATCCGAGGAAAATTCGAAACGGAAAGTCCCTTATCAAATGTCAAAATCAAAATATCAAACACATCAAACGAATGGACAACTACTGTAATATTCCTGACTTGGTAGCCACAGTATTAGATATCAACGAAAATGCAAGTTTTCCTCTATACACGCAATTTGGTACCCACGAAATAAAAGAATCGACAGTATTCAACATACCTTCACATCCTCTACCATCTGCTGCAAGGACATATCCCGTCATCTCACACTTACAATCATACGATCCATGTGTATTGATACAAATATCATCACAGAAATTGACACCTTCCTGACATTCATTTATATCTGTAATTTAAGCTTTGATTTTTAGATAAAGAACATAGCTGATGTACAGTTCCAAAAATAACCATACATAGTTATAAGAAGATATGGTATGAGTGCCATTTAGACAGCTCTCCATATAAATCACAATTTGTAAAAGTAAATATTGTTCTTTATAGTACGATTGCCAAATTTTTTTACTGTAGTATCAGTCATTTGTAGAGAATGCATTTTTAAATAATTGTATGTTACAGTGGCATTTTATTTTACTTCTTTTCAAAATCTTAAACATAAAATCGTACTGTTAAATTCTCAAAGAATCGAAGAATTACATGTTTTAAAAGTATTTTGACGTAAGATTACTATTTCAAGAAAAAATAACTCACCAGAACAAGATACACCATCCCATGAGAGCTTTAAACCAGGGCTAGTACATTCACATTTAAAAGATCCTTCAAGATTTATACATTGACCTTCACATTTCATTCCTTCTTCCATTTCACATTCGTTAATATCTAAATGGTAATGAACATTTATCGTTATAAACGTATTATTCAAAATATGCTTTTGTCTAGATATCGCTTTTTAATGGGTTCCCTTGCTTAGTCTTTCTATGTAGTTTGTTCAAATGTTTGTCTTATCGTCGTATTTCCCTTTATGCAATAATGTCAGCAGTTTATATCTATTTGTGAATTATGAATGGCCAATTGGTACCTTCTGACTTATAAAACCTTCTACTTGGGTTTTTTTATAAACTTTGTTTCCATTTTCTCATATTAACAGAGCTTCTTTACTGTGTCCAGGACACCACAGTGCAAACTTTTCTCTTGTAACTTTAAACTTTTATTATCCTTATACAAAACAGAATATACTGATTTTCTTATTTTATACTCTGTTTCCATTTTCGCACATTAAAAGAGCTACTACTGTGTCCAGGACACCACAGTGTAAACTTTCCTCTTGTCTCTTTAAACTTTTTTAAATCTTATATCAAACGTAATATCCTGAAAAATTATATGAATATAATATAATTATACGAATACTAAAATTCTTAATTCCGATTTAACATATGAAGATATAATCTTACCGGTACAACTTGTATTGTCAGAGACAAAATCATATCCTTCATAACAACTACACTGGACACCCCCAACAGTATTAATGCAGCGATGTGAACAATTATAGCCTTCAGAACATTCGTCTATATCTACAATTACAAAAGAAAGATATGCAATCACCATTGTTAAAGAAAGTTTCACGATCATTCAATAATCATATGTTCTTATGCCGTGTCATTGTCTTTTATGTCATCGGCTTGCATGTCAGCACACCTAGTTTGATGACGAATTCCTTATGATTGATGGTTATAATCATATTTACTCTATCGGCAAATTTCGTAGTAAAAGATATATAGATTTATCAACAACTACAAAAAAGGACAACACTCTAATTAGTGATGAAATGTACATTACTAATTATTGGCTACCAAATTAACTGATATGTGTAGCTAATACTATCCTTCAGATTAATTTTGACTTGTGTTTGTGTTAGTGTGGTGTATTTATAAACTTTTATTGAATATTTTTGACACAAAAAACACAGATATATTATATTTGTAATAGCTACAGCCATATTCTTCTTTCCGCGATTGCGGAATCGTCAAATGAGAATCACTCTATTTTTATTTGCCATTGACAACATAACGAGTGCCACATCAAGAAGATGATCTGTTATCAGTCCACAGGACTGAAATCAACCCCCGGTTTATCGTTGGTTCGTGTGGCTCAGTGTTTAATGATAGTATTTTCACTATGTTGTTTGTGATGTGATTAATTGGGGTATTTTGTTGCTGCTATGTTGTCGGTTTATCTTCGATTCATGATATTTGATTGGCCTTTTTATAACTTCTGTTTTTTGTTTCGTATGAGTAACAAAAAATGAAGAATTCGCATTGTTCATGCCAGTATAAGAAGTACTGAGCTACTGAACTAGTGAAGCCCTCTGGAATCTATATGTCCACCATCATGATATTGACCCAGTGGAAGAATTACCATTCAACTGTACCAGTTTTACGTCATCAGATGGGTATTTAAACAATTGTATCTCTTCAGTGTATCTCTAGGTCAACATAAATACAAATGTCAAAGATCTGGATACAGGCGTAAAAGAGCAGGTATAACTGTAATCTTGCGAAGGCATCTTTATTAAGAAATGCTATATTTCGTTTCGTAGTTTTATTCCAGAAAATGTCATTACTTACCTGGAGATAAATGCTATTTCTGAAGTGGTAGACAAAAATTTAAACAGCACCTATATCATTGCACCAAATGCAAAAGTTATAGATAACTTTTGAAACTATTAACTAAAAATACCAGTAGTTTCGTCTTAGATATTATTTGCTTTGGAAATCAGTAAACTATTGATGCATAAATTTACTTACCATCACATGTGTAACTATCGTTAGCCATCCTGTATCCCACATCACAAAGGCACTCGTAGTAACCATCGAAATTTCGACATAATCCACCACATATAGTCCCATTTTCTGCACATTCGTTAGTGTCTTGAAATAATAGTACAAATATTTTAAACTTATCATACCAGGGTTTTAATATGTTCATGGAAACAGATACAATCATGTTTTGCAAATTAACTAATATGATTTAGAAAAAGGATTAATCTGTTAACATTTTGTAAAGTTTAATATGAATATTTATTAAAAGTAATCTTTCATATTTGACAACACGATCCACAATATTGAATATATATGTTTGTCACAATATATAAAATGAAGAAAGGAAGTTAATGTATTTCGATGACGTTTACACATTACTCAATTGACAAGTTAGCTCGCGCACACAAAATACATGAAATCGTGCGGAACATATGTCACCATTATACGGTTGACCGATACAATATATATCGACTCTTTGTCAACATTCTATCTCAGCATAGATCTATACATACTAGAAAAATCGTCGGACTTGTAATTTTACCGATTATGACCGTTTTCAAATTGTGACAGTATGATTGAGCGGATTCGCAAGACGAATTTGAGGAATAATGTGCCTATTTTGTCTTTAGGTTAAATTGTTATCCCAAAATTACTATGACCAACTTTATCACCGTGTTAGCTATGTATTATTTACTGGATCGTAATATCCTAGTCACCTGAACCATAATTTTAAAGTTGTGTATTAGGGAATGATCGAGTATCGAATACAAAATCATTCACCAGTTTATTGGACATTTTTTTTTTAATTTAAATAGTTTTGATATAAATGTACATTAAAGTCATAAAAAAAGACAAAATTAATATTTTAACATGGTCACTTTTTCTAAACGAATCATCGGATATAAAGTCCGCATTCTGAACAGATGTAGCTGCGAATTCATATATTATACACATGCTCTGATTATATATAATTACCTATACAAGCGGAGACATTGTGCACCGAATATCCGTCCGGACAAAGGCAGTGGGCACTACCGGCAGTATTTTCACATACATATTCACATACTAATTCGCCAGTAGCACATTCATCTATGTCTGAAAGATGTTATAATGTATGTTTGTGTCAAAATATATAATCAAATTTCCCATTATTAACGTTTCGATCTATTTTTGACTTTATCTAGTCTTTTGTTATATATCTTTCAATGGCTTTTTTCACAGTTAAAACTGCATCAAAAACGCATGACACGTATTTGTTTCTAAATCTTGTGCAATGGATGAGCTCATAGATAATTTTCTATCACCATCTAAGAACGTGATATTCAAATCTCAGTTCTTTTAACAAATACAAAATTGCATATACAAAATATTTACAAAGATAAAGTTTTGTAAAATTATAACAATACAGAATTGCTGAATACTTGACATTTTTTTAATGTAAAATATAGCTTAGTATCCCTCGTGTTTGCATACCTAATAGTTTAACTAAAACTTTTCCGGAATCCACTCCGTTATCGATTAGATTCTTATATGTTTAACTTACCTTCACAGAGAACAATATCAAGTGGGCTTCCAACAAATCCTTCGTTACATACACAATCAGAGTATGAACTAGAATTGAAATCCTTTGCATGAGAATTTGGATGACAGGGTACACACAGTTTCTTTTCGTCAATCATATATTCTGTTGGCTTGCATGCTGAATACATTAAAACAAAAGGTACAACCTCTACATTTGACTCAACCATGATGCAACTAGGAAGTTCAAACATTTTTAATGAAAATATTATAATATATATACAAAAACTGAATTCTGGTAGACAATTTAACGGAAATTTGTAATTGTTTATTGTTTAATTTGATGTAATGTTAACTTGACTTACAGTAGCATTCGTATTTTATTCGATTTCACTTCCGATAACGACACGTCTATGATATTTGTACAATAACTTAACATAAAGATTCACATTTCAATCGATACGAGTACATCTTTCATATCTGTTTAAGAGCATTTCTGCACATTTACATAACATATGCCAGAGACGTCCCTAATGTAAAAATTAAACATCGTGACGTCTTTGTCTTTTTGTGCCGGTCATCGATTGTACAATAATTCCTTATATTGTTCCATCCTCAATCTTTTATATAAGTAACCCGATCTTATGTCCCGTTATGAATTTGTTTTCGATTTTATCTAGCTTAGATATCAAAAACTAAACATTGCATATTATGATGTTCGAACGTTCAACTCGTATTAACGCACCCTGAAGACATTAACTTTTGAAAACCAACAATTGTAAAACGTATGTAAAACGTTATTTTGCCATTGGAGTAGGGACTTTCTTTTTCGAATTTTCCTCGGATTATGTATTTTTGTTATTTTACTTTTTAGAAATAAAAACTGCAAAGGAGTAAGTTCATGACGACTCAAAATTGGCTTCAGTGTTTTTTAATCAGGTCAAAATACTACAAATGTCACATAAAAACAATGTTATATACCTATTAATACGAAATAGCTTCTTTTTGGCTCATCACAATTAAAATGACGAAGAAATCACCCCCAGGTATGCATTATTTGTGTTGAAGTGTTAGCTTTGTTCAAATTTTCAATAATCATTAACAGTTTTTATCATTATTGAAGTCTAAGGATTTGATATATCATTGGCAACTTTTATTTGCAGAAAATTTTGAATCCTAGGTTGGGACCAACGATTTCCTAAAGCTCTTAGTTTTAAAAAATGCACGAAATGACCGTTTTTCACAATATTTCCAAAATGACCTGACTTTGAAGCCTATCTAACGAAGATATATGTTAATCGAACAAAATCATGGCAATTTTGAAATTTTATGAAAAAGGCTATGTTTTCTAAATCAGTAAATACCTGTCCAAGCCAGGAATAAGACTGGTCTGTCTATTCGTTTGATGTGTTTGGGCTTTTGATTTTGCCATTTGATTAGTGACTTCTCGTTTTAAATTTTACTCGGAGTTCAGTATTTTTTGTGATTTTACTTTATTCTCTTAAGATGAACCTGGTCATTTCTTCATTTTGTCACAAGCTAAAATAATCATATACTACATCGTATTTTATGATGTCTTTATTGTGATTCAAACAGAATGCAAATGTTCATAAAAAAAGCTTGGTTAACACCAAAGGAACGTTAGCGTAAGGCTCTGAATGAGGAGCGTGTGGTTGATAATTACAATAGACAATTTTTGTTTTATTAAGTTTGTCTTTACCTTATATCTAATCTACTCAATATTTCTAATATTTATAATTTTTCCTTTTTTATTTTTTTGTTTTATTTAGACCCAATTTAATTCATTAATGTTTTGTTCATATTTCGTATTCAACACACAGTTTACAAGAATATAATTAAAAATAGTGTTTGAATTGTTACAATGTTTAAAAAAACTAAAGCCATTGAGTAACTCTCATTCCCTGTGTCTCTATTGATAACTGATAATATTAGACAGAACTTAACATTAACACGAAGAGAAGTAACAGAATCAAATAAGATAAGGTTTGAATATAGACCAATAGCTGATCAATTGTAAACAGGAACAAACTAACACTTTTATAAAAAAAAAAGATATATTTAAAGAAAAATTACTTTACTTTACCAATAGAAATAAATTGGTAGAAATAAATTATAATGTATATACTAGTACCTTCATTGGTTCCATCACAGCTCAGACAGCATTTAACAGAAAATATGTATTGCACATCGCAATGAACGTGTCAAAAGTCATTTATTATATGCTTACTTGTACAATTCCGCCCATTGCTGTGAATAATGTAACCATACTTTTCACAAAAACAGTGGTATGATCCCTGGGAGTTAATGCAAATATCCTCACACCCATCAGTGTGTATCTCGCACTCATTTATATCTACAAAACAATACTTATTATAAAAGGCAACAGTAGTATACCGCTGTTCAATATTCATAAATGGACTATAAGCAATACAATATCCGGGTCACAAACTAAAACCGAGGGCAATACAATAACTGAAAGAGAAAAACAGTAGAATAAAAGAAACAGTGAACTGCTACCAAAACAAATGCCAACAATAAGTCGGTAAAAGAGGGGTGAAAGATACCAGAGGGACAGTCAAACTCATTAATCAATGAATGCAAAATTTTGAAATAACAGTTATCTCTCTTAGGTAGGTAAAACTATTTATAAAATAAGAATACAATCGACAAGTAAAATAAAGTTAATAGATCCCAAATATCTGATATAAATAAAAGATGTCGAAATAAGGAAAAGCTATATTACCCACCACGAAGTTTGGAGTTGATACGATTTCCTTATTTTATTTAGATATAGATTTGTGTATTCTAATCTATTTTCGAGATATGAACGTCGAAAAAATATTTATGGATTTGTTTGTTTTTGTAATATGCAAGTTCCTGAGGAAAACGTCTTAAGTACACATACCTCTTATATCTACTTCTTTCTCGTTTAAATGGAATATCTAGGTCACAATGACCATACTTTACTGACTCATGTTTCTTTTAAAAAATATGAATGGTTAGACTCAGCTCTCAAGACTGTTACTTTTAAACAATTAATTCTTTTTTATCAATGAGATTTGAACCCCGGTAAACTACTTTTGCAATTATTTATATGGTTTTATAATACCATACCAACGCATGTTCCATTGTCATCCTGAAGTCCGGGATGGTTACACACACAGTAGAATGACCCTATGGTATTCACACACTCATCTTCACATCCGCCATTATTATCTTTACATTCATTTGTATCTGGGAATCAAAGAAATAGTCTTTGATAAATAATATCGTATAATTAAAAAGTAGAATGTTAAATTTGATGTATGCCTTTTTGTGCTTCTTTGTTACATTTGTTTGTCTTTATAGTGACTAAGATGGTATCACACTTTGGACTGCTGTGCCCCTTTTTTGATATATTTACCTCTTGTGTCTGTTTGTTTTGTTCATGCATCGTTGTCAATATAATGGAATTTGATACGACTGTCATACAAGTGAGTGGTTTAGCTAGCATTAAAACCAGTTTCAATCCACCATTTTCTACATAAGAAATTACCTGTACCATTCCAGGAATATGACAGTTGTTATTCATTCGTTTGATGTGATTGAGCTTTTGATTTTGCCATTTGATTAGTGACTTTCCTTTTTGAATTTTCCTCATAGTTCAATATTTTACTTTCTATGTAATGAATAACAGAGAGCATTTATTTACTATTATTTGTTAGAACGACATTTGCGTTAGTGTATAAATACAGCCTAGTTAGCATAAGGTAATATGGGAATACAACGTATAAACAAAAAATGGCAGATTAGTTTTATGCTTTGAATTGTTCTTTATAAGAAATATTATAAAACTATTATGGACCAAGGCTTTTTTATATTTACGTGCAATGTAGACTTTCAAAATATTTCGTAAGAACTATATATAAACGGGAAAAGCCTTATCACATTACTAGCAGGAAAACATTATGTAAGATTTTTAAATAAAATAAGAGAATAAAACTACTTTCAGAAGATAGATTGACAAAATGTTATCCAAATACACAAAAAATTTCAGAATTGATGGTATGCCTTTGTCAGACAGTTTTACACCTTTAAAGTTTTGAATATTTTAACAACTTGTCGATAGCGTTCTAGGCAATTTAGTTTGTCATTTGTTAATTGTTTAAGACCTCAATATAAATAAGTTTGTTATTTTTTTGTTATTGGGTTGGTGTTTCATATATACGTATGTTCAAAGATTTACAATTGCTCATCAGAAGATGTTTGTCAAAGTATATTTATTATAGTTATACTTTAAAAGTTAATCAGTGATATGGCCTTGAAGAAGGCAACAGTTGTCAGTATGTAAACAGGATCACAGAAGATCACCCCCTGTTTTTGTGTTCGATTGTTCAGTATTGAGTTTTATATGTTGCAGCAATTCAACTGAAAAATCTGTTTCCTTAGTTTTAGGACAATAACATAAATTCTGTATTCTTATTTTCATAGATAAAACAACTATTCATCAGAGGTCAAATGAGGACAATAAAAGCAATTTTAGGTCTCTGTTCGGCCTTTACATTAAGAAAACCCATACCCTATAGTCAATAAAAAAGGTCCTGATATATAAAAAAAAAGTAATATATTACAAACAAGGAAACTAAGGGATCAAATTATACAGTACAATTAACAAAAAACGATTATGACAGACATTGAATCAACAAATCTCATAAACATGTTTAACCCCATCGCATTTTTGCGCCTGTCCCAAGTCAGGAGCCTCTGGCCTTTGTTAGTCTTGTATTATTTTAATGTTAGTTTCTTGTGTACAATTTGGAAATTAGTATGGCGTTCATTATCACTGAACTAGTATACATTTGTTTATGGGCTAGCTGAAGGACGCCTCTAGGTGCGGGAATTTCTCGCTACATTGAAGACCTGTTGGTGACCTTCTGTTGTTGTTTTTTCTATGGTCGGGTTGTCTCTGACACATTCTCCATTTCCATTCTCAATTTTAACCTTACAGAAAGTCCTGTTCCAAGTCATGAATATGGTAGTTGTGTTTCTCTTGTTCTGTTGATTTGTGGTGAGAGATTTTCTCCGTTTTTATGAACTTCTCCTTTTGAATTTAGCTTGGACTTTAGTATTGTTGTTATACTCTTTTGTAGGATCCAGGCGTGTTAAAACGTGATAATGCAGAGTATGTGTTATGAGTAGATATTTCTTTTTGGAGATCTACTAGTCCAAGACATTAAAGGAAGGTTGATATTATTTCTTTTCAAACATTCCACATTGATTTTTTGTAAATGTTTGGCTTTTTATCTTAATTGTAACAAATGTCCGTTTAAACTCAATGACAAGAGATTATGAAACCTTTCGTATTAACTAAACAAGAAATATCCATTCTGCGGTTTGGTAACGTGATCTAACATAATTTAACTTCCTCAAATTAATATCAAAGAATTGATAACCTGCTGGTGTATGTCGACTTTATTAATTAGAACCCTTTAAGATTCAATCTAGGTATTTATTCTTGAATTATTAAAGAAGAGTGTCACATTGCACAAAACAATCACTTCCGTAAACGTCGGCTTACTGATCTTATGTAATATGACAGGGGTCACGAGAGACATAAATACAAAGAATATGTGTCTGTAAAGAAATAATTAGCATTGCAAAATCTTTAATTAGAGGATGTTGCTTACCAATGCATTGTTTGCTGGGTTTGTGAAACCTTTACCCCATATTACAATCACAATAAAAAGTTACTTACCAATGCATTGTTTGCTGGGTTTGTGAAACCTATAGCCCATATTACATTCACAATAAAAAGTTACTTACAAATGCATTGTTTGCTGGGTTTGTGAAACCTATAGCCCATATTACATTCACAATAGAAAGTTACTTACCAATGCATTGTTTGGTGGGTTTGAGAAACCTATATACCATATTACATTCACAATAAAAAGTTACTTACCAATGCATTGTTTGCTGGGTTTGTGAAACCTAAACGCCCATAATAAATTCACAATAAAAAGTTACTTACCAATGCATTGTTTGCTGGGTTTGTGAAACCTATAGCCCATATTACATTCACAATAAAAAGTTACTTACCAATGCATTGTTTGCTGGGTTTGTGAAACCTATAGCCCATATTACATTTACAATAAAAAGTTACTTACCAATACATTGTTTGCTGAGTTTGTGAAACCTATAGCCCATATTACATTCACAATAAAAAGTTACTTACCAATGCATTGTTTGCTGGGTTTGTGAAACCTATAGCCCATATTACATACACAATAAAAAGTTACTTACCAATGCATTGTTTGCTGGGTTTGTGAAACCTATAGCCCATATTACATTCACAATAAAAAGTTACTTACCAATGCATTGTTTGCTGGGTTTGTGAAACATATAGCCCATATTACATTCACAATATAAAGTTACTTACCAATACATTGTTTACTGGGTTTGTGAAACCTATAGCCCATATTACATTCACAAAAAAAAGTTACTTACCAGTACATTGTTTGCATGGTTTGTGAAACATATAGCCCGTATTACATTCACAAAAAAAGTTACTTACCAGTACATTGTTTGATGGGTTTGTGAAACCTATAGCCCTTATTACATTCACAATAAAAAAGTTACTTACCAATAAAATTGAGAATGGAAATGGGGAATGTGTCAAAGAGACAACAACCCGACCAAATAAAAAACAACAGCAGAGGGTCACCAACAGGTCTTCAATGTAGCGAGAAATTCCCGCACCCGGAGGCGTCCTTCAGCTGGCCCCTAAACAAATATATACTAGTTCAGTGATAATGAACGCCATACTAATTTCCAAATTGTACACAAGAAACTAAAATTAAAATAATACAAGACTAACAAAGGCCAGAGGCTCCTGACTTGGGACAGGCGCAAAAATGCGGCGGGGTTAAACATGTTTGTGAGATCTCAACCCTCCCCTATACCTTTAACCAATGTAGTAAAGTAAACGCATAACAATACGCACATTAAAATTCAGTTCAAGAGAAATCCGAGTCTGATGTCAGAAGATGTAACCAAAGAAAATAAACAAAATGACAATAATACATAAATAACAACAGACTACTAGCAGTTAACTGACATGCCAGCTCCAGACTTCAATTAAACTGACTGAAAGATTATGATTTCATCATATGAACATCAGGCACAATCCTTCCCGTTAGGGGTTTAGTATCATACCATCATAACATATATGAGAAGAACATAACCCGTGTCATGCCAACAACTGTTTTTTAAAAATAATGTGTTTAGTTCCGATGCATTGCTTGCTGGGTTTGTGAAACCTATAGCCCATATTGCATTCACAATAAAAAGTTACTTACCAATGCATTGTTTGCTGGGTTTGTGAAACCTATAGCCCATATTGCATTCACAATAAAAAGTTACTTACCAATGCATTGTTTGCTGAGTTTGTGAAACCTATAGCCCATATCGCATTCACAATATAAAGTTACTTACCAATACATTGTTTACTGGGTTTGTGAAACCTATAGCCCATATTAGATTCACACTAAAAAGTTACTTACCAATGCATTGACTGCTAGGTTTGTGAAACCTATAGCCCATATTACATTCACAATAAAAAGTTACTTACCAATGCATTGTTTGCTCGGTTTGTGAAACCTATAGCCCATATTACATTCACAATAAAAAGTTACTTACCAATACATTGTTTGCTTGGTTTGTGAAACCTATAGCCCATATTACATTTACAATAAAAAGTTACTTACCAATACATTGTTTGCTGGGTTTGTGAAACCTATAGCCCATATTACATTCACAATAAAAAGTTACTTACCAATGCATTGTTTGCTGGGTTTGTGAAACCTATAGCCCATGTTACAATCACAATAAAAAGTAACTTACCAATACATTGTTTGCTGGGTTTGTGAAACCTATAGCCTATATTACATTCACAATAAAATGAACCAGGAATGTTAACACAGTGACCATTATGACAGATTTTCTTTCCATAGCGTTGACATTCATCTCTATCTGTAATAAAAAAATATATCAATTCATTCGTTTTTTAAATGATTAAAACATACGCTTACTCCCAGTTTTTGGTGGTGTTCGTGTTGCTTTGTCTTTAGTTTTCTAATTTTTTTTGTGTACAATAGCTTGTCTATTAGTTTTGTTTTCTTTTTTAGCCATGCCGTCGTCAGTTTTTTTTCGACTAATGAGTTTGAAGGCCATTTGGTATTTTTCAACTTTTTTTAAATTACTGTATGGGAACTCTGCAGATTGATACTTTAATAAGATAAAGATTATTTAAGTACTTCATTTTAGATACCTTATTCGTTATATAGATCCAATGCTTCTATGTAGTCATACTTTTCTTGCCTTCAAATGTTTGCATTTCGAGATCACTAATGAAACAAAATTCAGAAAAGTGTTTCGGAAGCAAAAATTTATAACTATTTTGTTTTTTTCTTCATTTAATAGCACTAGGTTGATATCATTGTTTATGGACTGTTAAGGGTTTTGTTCCATAGCAGATAGTGAAATGATAATAGTTTCAATGAAAAAGCAGGCCTTATGTCATCTTCTTATTTTGGTAAGGTATTGCATGCGAGAATTTCTTGGAACCAGTAGTATTTTTTATACCAGGTTCCCTGTTCTTAAGTAGCTTATAGCTGATGCTGCAGAAAGAGAAAAAAACCTTTTTGTTAATGAGATATACTACTTGCTGGAACAAATTATCATGTACTCTTTCAAGTTCAAACATGTCCGAATTTTAACTTTTTGAGTAGTTTGCACGAAGGTAAAGCAGAAGAATAAGTTACATGTTAGTCTTTTTTAGAAAATTCTTTGTCAAAATATTTTCACTTTCACAAAATAGGTGGTTTTTCTGATCTAAATTTCAAAACATGTGACAGACTTCCGAGTTCAAAAAAGCCAATTTTACTCCGATAACATGTGACAGTGAAGTGCACTTCCCATTCTTAATGAAAAAAGAATGTAAATTCATAGTTATGAGGAAGAATAAACTTATGATGATCTAATTTTAAATAGTATAAATTGTATTTTAAATCCAGACTAAAGTATCGTTCCAAAGTTAGAATGACTAACAAAGAAACGCCTGAATTCTCCGGGAAGAGTCCACTTGGAGATAATATGAAATTGATCATATCAGCTGGGTGTCTGTCTATACATCAAGTCTTATTATGTAACAAGGAAAATAGGAACAATGCATTGGGATTTTTATGAAGGAAATTGGTTAATAAATAGTTGAAACAAAGATTGTAAAATTCTATTTTGATTGTGTTCAGTCGCGTGTCTCTTCCTTTATGACAAACTAGTAGGAGGTGTTACATTTATATATAATTTCTCTAAAGTTATTATATAATCAGATATAAACCAGAAGACAAAAATATTCAAATGTCCTTGAAGATGACGTAAGCTAAATAGCTTAACGCTTAAGATTGCACGGCAGTATTCGCGTTCCAGAATTTAGGTACCCAAGTCAATGTATCTGAACAGTGTGATTGGACAAAAAATATAGTATCAACTGAACACACTCTCCCAAACTGAGGGCTGAATCAGGTGTAGAAAAATATGAAATATTTTACAAACAGATGAAAATGAATTTTTGAGAATTTTTTTTAAATTGTGTATTCACTGCATGATAAAAGACCTAAAAGCACTAGTGGCCTTCGGTTTTTAAAAATTGCAAAAAAAGTAAACGGTCATGATACACATTCAAATTCATTTCTGAATAGTAAAATGAAAGTTCTTCAGTAAGCTGTGAATGTAGATTTTTTTTGGCAGTGTTAGAAAGTGGTAAAATTCTAAAAAGGGTATCATTATCCCTTATGGGCCAGGAAATATTACCGTGCCACTGTAAACATTAGTCTTTTCGGTTATCGTTACTGATTGATCAACATTAAAATGAGTATTCGGGACATAGCTCTGATAAAGGCATACAGTAGTATTTTTTATATTAGAAATGAAACTTAGAATAAAGTTTTAAACTACTAGTATATTCGAAAAGTCGTATATCTTATATATGTGTGTGAGTGTGGTTTAGAATCGTTGTGCAACGTATCTATTAAGGGCATACGGTACAGTTACAGGGGAGGTAATGACGTTGCTAACGTAAAATTTTATTTTCGCGTCGTCAAACTCAGATATATCGGAAAAGATGAATTTTTCGACTGATTTTTATCATTCAAACTGATTTAATTTGAAAACGAGTGCATGGACCCAATTTTTTAAAACGACATTTTGTTTCATTTTGCAGGGAGATTATGTGGACCAAATTTTATAAACTGTAAATAGGGCATTTGTTTTTATTTTGATAAATATACAGCCAAAAATTACGTTTTTTTTTCTCAATTCATGACCATTTCATAAATATGAGTTATTTCTGAATACAAAATGCATAAATTTTTAGAATACTTATAAAATACAGAAATTACAAATTATTTAACAAAAAACAATTTGTGTTTATCTTTTAAAACAAAAAAGTTATGTCTTTCTTTCGAAAGGGAAAATACGGCCACAAATCCGAATTTTGAGCAAATATACAAAATTTCGACCTCATTTAACTCAAAAAGTAGAACATGAAGGTATATATTTTAATACATATTTGATTTAATCAGGCAAAAAATAGCCTGTATGGAAATTTTCATCAAAACTGTATCGTATGCCCTTAATTTTTAAGAACATGATAGCGTTATTTGGCGTGAAAAAAAGTTAAATAAAAAGTTGCAAAAACTAAGCAAATTTAACTCTATAATATTTCAAGAAATACAAAGGTCCAGCATCTTGGTGTTTCTTTTTTCTTTTAACCTTCCTCGTATTTCAGCCTCAATATTCCTAAAAAATCATTCTTTGATTTTTGTGAAATATATATAATTATTGATACGGAAGGTTATTTAAAAATTATAAGCAAAAAGGAAGAACAGAAAAATGATGATGTACGGATATCCATCTATTTTGTGCATTTTTCAAACAGGAATTGTGGGCGACAAAATCAATGCTGATAGTACTTATGGTACTTGTAAGTTGCTTTGAAGTCTCCCATTACTTACTCTTAGATTTATTTATATATCATGCTTATTATCATCTTCAAACTTTTATGATTAACGAAAGTTACGCCATTTGAAGTGCCCTTAAATGTAAGTTCTACTTTATTTCTTGAAAAGGTCACAAGAAAAAGATGTGGTATGAGTTCAAATGAGACAACTCTCCATCAAAGAGACACAATATATAAAAGTTAACAATTATAGGTCAAAGTACGGCCTTTAACACAGATCTGACCAAGAACTAATACAAACGCACAATAAAAGAAAAAAGGAGCATTCACTATTACAATATAATAGAAACAACTGTTTAACAATTTAAAGATACTGATGTTAAGTGAAATTAAAATAGTAGATAGTTGAAAACAAATTAATGTGACTTTAGTAAAAAATATATCAATTATACTGAATTCAGAAAATTTGATAGCCATAGCGATCTTTTATTTCTTTAGTGCAATAAGGGACAACATCAAAAGATCAATGTAAGATAAAAAACTTAATTCAAATAGTTTGGGGGTGGGGGGGTTGAACTGCTGCAAGATTTGGTTATCCGACATTGATTTTTACATATATCCATATGGGTCAATCAATTTTTCCCAAATTAAGTTAAGAGGGGGGGTAGGGGGGTCAGTGAAAAAACTATGTGAATTAAGTTTTTTATCCTTCATTGAACTTTTGATGTCGTCCCTAAAAGAGATGATACATATTACATAAAGCCTAGTTAAATTGTCAGCTTAAATTATAAAATTACAAATTACTTTATAAAATAATGTGTAATTTGGTACATCTTATGAAACGTTTATAGGCATACTTTTAAGAATTGTAAGTCCGATTTGTAAATACAAGAATAGTGTATGTTTTTTTTAATAAATTGTAACCAATGAATTTTCTACTGTTTTATTTTTCATCCGACCTATCTTAATTCGTCGAATCAAAAAAAAATAACAATTTCAGTGAGTAAAAATGTTTTTGCGTCTTGAAGTTAACTAAAATATATTTGTTTCAGACGAAAAGATGTCACAATATCTATCGTCATTCAATACTCCTGGTTTTGATTTTTATAACAGTACTATCTTCGTTTTTCATATGAAATTAAAAAAAAAAGGATAAAAAATGTTCACTTTGCATACATGCAGAACATGCGTGTTCGTAATATATATGTGATTAAGGCATCACGAGCACTCATAGAGATTATAGACGGGATGACAAGTTTTGCACCAAAAATGTTCTATAGTTATATTTGATAGTTGTTTTTTTGCAGGTGGGTTCATTCATTTCCTGCATTGGTGAGTAATAGTACTAATAAATGGAAACAAATGATATATTTAAGGATGTAGCTTATTTGTTCAATTAGTTTATACTTATTATCCATTTTAATTGATAATTAGCCTTTTCCTCCCAACCGTGGGAAAATATTTTTTTGTCTTTGATATTTTTTTACATTTGATGTTGACTCCATGGGAAAAAAATTATTGGAAATTTTTTTAACAAGGATAATATTTTGGGGTTACGTGCCGGAAAACAAAAACTTAATGGCGGTGGATTCTACGTCCACTCATTGTATTCAAAAGGTTTTGAAAATAAAATACCAGTTTAAAAAAATTAGACGACCAAAAATGAACAGTGAAACATAATACCGTACAGACGACGATATTGTACAAAATCAAAACACTTGAAAATAAAATAGAGGCAATAAAGAACCTGAGTCTCTTACTTTGATCTAAGTGAATCTTCAACAATAGCTACTTTACAATATTTAAGACTTTAATATAAAGCACGACTTCATTGTTGATTTTGTATAGCTGATATTTTTCTACAAAACACAATGAATAAAAAAAAAAACAAAACAACATCCGAAGACACTTACTCCTTTAAAGTAAACTTAAAATTTGGCAATGTATCGTCTCTAACTGATCTTTAACAGATCGTTTCGCTGTTTCCCGTTTCTCTCTATTTCCTATCTTCTATATTTTTTCTCTATCTTTTGTACAAATAACGGTATGAAGAAATTGTCATTGGAGGGCAATAACTCCTACTACGAGTTAACTGACAATTAACGTTAAGTTTGCCCTTTTTATAAATCTTTTCCTCATTTTTATTTTTCAATTAAGTTTATCTGTACCTTGTATAATTTTCAAGATAATGAAAAAAACAGTAAAAATCGTCATTTTTAGTAATAACTAATATATGAAGTCGTTTGACGATTTCAGCTATGCTGACTTATTCATAGATCTGGTTTTGCTGATAATGTTTGCTCAATTTATTCTAATCCCTAACAGTTTTTCAAGATATGCAAAAACTGGTAAAAGTTGTTATTTAAGAACCAAAACTACAATATGAAGTGGTTTGATGATTTCAGTCTTGCAGAATAATTAGTGCATGTCGTCCTTACTGCAACTTTTTTCAATTAAGGTTTCTCTCTATCTATTATAATTTTCAGGAAAATTACCAGAAATTTAAAAAGGAAAACATTGGTACAAGTCATCAGTCAATGGTTATAAATCCTTAAAGAAATTGACATTGCTGATCATTTTTACGATGCCAATGTTCTCTTTTATTCTATTACAATTATAAAGTAGGATAGCTAGAAGCAATTTCAAAAAATGATGTTAAAAAACTTCTATGAATACTTTAAAACAATTTACTAACTACTTGTATGGAAACTTGAGCAATAATGTCCATCAATTTCTATGAATACCAGAGCATTATGTCTATCATCTTTAAGAATCATGTCTAACTAATTTAATGGAAACCTGAGCAATTACGTCAATCAATTTCTTTAAATACCTGAGCAATTGTGTCGATCAGCGGACACAAGGTATCCTTTCTGTTTACATCTGCATCTGTACGATGATCTGGTGTTAATACAAACGTCTTCACAACCGCCATTATCTACTTCACACTCATTCAAATCTACAAAAAAAATATTTATATGATATTGTCCTATCTTTGCTGCTAATAGAAAAAAAAAGAGAAAAAAAAGTTCTTGCAATTAATACCTCCCATTAAAATTCAGTGCTGAATTGGGGAATGTGTCCGACCAAAGGCAAAAACAAAACCAAAGGCCACCAATAGGTGTTCAACAGAGCGAAAAAAATCCGCACCCCAAGACTGAAAATTATGACAATGAAGTTGAAGAGCAGTAAAATCATAAAGTTAGAAAAATTAAGCCAAATACAACAAAGGCAATCTGTGTCTCGTGTTTCGAATAATTTAACATTTTTAACAGTCAATTTACAAAAAATAAACATATCAATGACATTTCATTTCAACATAAAGTGCTGACTTCTAATGGACTGGTGATAACATCGAGGACAACACATCCACAAGCGGTGACATTTATCCAGTGGTTATAAGAACTCGATAAAGATAAGTCTTATAATTTGATTTTAAAAAACTTTGAACAACAAAATTATTTTATATCAATGTGTTGTTTGTAATATCTTTCATTTTTGTTGGTGTGCTTTGTACGTGCTACTTTTGTATTTTTTAGTACATATGACGTAGTTTTGTACTTATAACATCCCACCATATATGTTATTGTTCTATTATAATGTCTTTATGTTCTATTATTATATTGAAAATACTTTGAACGACAAAATCATTTTATATTTCTTCCTGTGTGACGTAACATTCAGTTACATCAAACACGCAACTCTCTACTCGAGTTGATGTGAACCTCAACGTGCAGTCATTTGGATTGATTTTAAATACATATATAAGTAGCAATGCATGTGGTGATAAATTTTATATTTCCATTTTTATGCTTCTTTTGTTCACTCATCGGTATGAATATAATGGAATTTGATGCGACTGTCATACAAGTGAAAGGTTTAGCGCTATAAAATCAGGTTCAATCCACCATTTTCTACATTTGAGAATGCCTGTACCAAGTCAGAAATATGACAGTTGTTGTCCATTCGTTTGATGTGTTTTCTCATCTAATTTTGCCATTTGATCAGGGACTTTTCGTTTTGAATTTTACTCGGAGTTCACTTTTTTTTTTTTTTGTTATTTTACTTTTTGATAAGCTTAGACGCGCATTTCGTCCTTACGAGTTCATTATTCATAACGTTATAAAGAAGCTACAAAAACATTAACGCGTACTGATGTATAAATGATGAGAAAAACACATTAATTCATATTTATCGGTAGACCCTTTGATATGTCTTTGATATATTAAAGTATATATAAATACATAGTCATAAAGCGTTTATCAAAATAATTAAATATATAAGTTCAGTAAGGAAAATCCAACTATTCTAACCCATATATACTTATTTGGTAGTGTGCAGTGTTCCTTGAAACGTAATCGTCCCTTGGAATTTCCAGTTGTTAATCTTATTTTACATCATCTGGTATTCGAGATGTACAGAGGTATTTAAATAAAATGTATTAACAGTGCATAAAAGTGTTTGCAAGAACATGCGTAGCTTATCTTAGATTAGTCACCAAAGGTCGAATAGTAACGGAAATTGAAGGATGTTTTTTTCACTAAGAATTTAAATATGGGTTGCATTTTTCTAAACATAGATTTCTGAATAAAGTTTACCACAAAGCACTCATACTTTTTAGGCCTGGTATCTATGATGAGTTTATTTAAAGATAATTTATCATTGTTGAAATTGCTGACTGCGCGAGGCCCTTATGCGTGGTCAAGGTCTTTAAACGCTCCCTTAAAAGTAGCACTACAATTGAAAATAATTTTCAGCTCATTTATGTATGTCAGTAGAAAAGAAATCATTTAAACCATTAATCTAACTGCAACTGTATAATGAAATAATTCATTTGAATTAAACGATTCCAAAAAGTAGCTCGGAAGATCGATATTGAAATCATTCGACTTATTAAAATATATCTTGATTAACATAAGTTATTATAAGTAGAGGAAATTGAATGTTCACTAATGGCTGAAACACACAAAGTGCTTAAATCATATTTATGAACCATGTAACTGTGTTGCACGTGTGCATTTATATAGGGTTTCAAATTAAAAATACTTTGTATACCTTATTAAGTCAAAATCGGTAAATTATTCACGCGCTAAAATAACCCGCTATACCCTATCATGTCGGCACCACTGCGTGCGACTATCAGTCACTACAGTCCTTGTGGTCTAATTGAAATATTCTACAAAATGTTGATGCAGTGAAATAGAAACTTTATAAGCGAAAAATCGATAAGACTTTTTTTCATTTACATCTCCCATCTTTGCATTGTCTTACAGTTTCTCAAGATACAAATTAATACTATAACATTCAAAATGGTTAAAATTTGAGTATCAAACGACATACTGGTGACAAGAAAAAAATCAAAGAACTTAAAACTAAAATAACAATTTCCTTGTAGTTAACTATATGATTGAAGTAGATAAGCTATTTTCAACTAGGAAGGAGTTGCTTTCTATATGAATTCCCGGGCTCTTTCATCGGTTTAACAGAGAATATAACCATGTGGTCGGTATTTCCTTCCACTCATGAATAGAAATTATTTATACATTGGACCTTGTTTTAACAAACACGATTCTAGTACAAAAAATGCTTAAAAATCAATTTATCAGCAGTATTTTACCCCAAAAAATAGATACAATCGATAAATACGACCAAGTCCATTGTATCCGATTGTTTTTGTCACGAACACAGATGGATGTACGTAGTACATCAGGATCTATTTCATCTTTCATGGCACCAGAGTTGATCCACGAACCTTGTTTAAGGAAGGACCACATATCTTTGTATTAAAAAAAAACACTCCGACTTCAATTGTGAGAAAATCTCGGAAACAGCGTGACATCATCAAACTTTATATTTGTTTTATGTGTTTTATTGATCGCTTTATGAACTTCTCATTTCCCTTTATATTTTTTTTTTTGTTTGTAATGCAATACTGGCATTTCTTGTAACAGGAACTGCTACCTTTTTTCCAAGTTGGTGTAGTCTTCAAGAGTAAAAAATACGGAACACCACTGGTACCCTATGGAAAACGCATTACGAATAATTGCGCTCTTGTAACCTAAAACAGGCTTCACAAGGCCATGTGTTTCTGTGAATAGTTAATGAGGCCAATACACTACATACATTGCATGTTGGATGTGTACTGATTGATTTTTGAGTCTTAGATGCATGATTTTTTATTAGTTTTCAGTGGCTTTGAAGTAACGGTAGGTACATGCAAGTACTCTCAGATATGTACTTGGTGTCTTTTTTGTTGTTGGGATGTATAAATACCCTGCAACGTCCGGTCTGTGATTTTTTTTTAGTCTTTTTGCTTTGTATTGATCTGGTTTGTATAATTTGTTGGACTGTAAAGTCCCTATCCCAGGTTAGGAGATAGTGGTAGTCGTTTATTTCTGTTTATTAAAAAAACAAACAAACAAAAAGTTTCTTATATATGTTTTTCGTTAATTGGTTTTTATAGGTTTTTTTTGTGTTGAACCATTGTCCAAAGGAGGGTTGGTACCTTCAAACTTGTTTAACCTGCAATACTCTGTATGTGTCTGTACCAAGTCAGGGGTTTGTAACTCAGTGGTTGTCATTTGTTGTTTTATGTCATATTTGTTTTGTATATAAATCAAGCCGATAGTTTCTTTGTTTGAATAGTTTAACATTTGTCATTCGGGGCCATTTAAAGCTTCATGTGGGGTATGGGTTTTACGCATTGTTGATGTTGTTAATTTCAAGGCAATAAAGGGTAGAGTTGCCTCGTGGTAATCATACCAAATCTTCTTATTTTCATATTCAATCTGGTGCTCAAAAAGGGTATATGTTTTAGATTTGTAATATACTATATAGAATATCCCCTCTTACATCAGTTTAAAGTTTGGCTAATGTTTGTATCGGTTCTATCTCTTAGAACTACAAATAAACAATACACTGACAAGATATTGGTTGTGTTATATCTTTACTTTAACCTGCAGCTTAAGTTCAATGATATAATCAGGTAAGAGCTTAATTTTCCTAGTAAAAGATGATTTATGTGTAGTCATAGCTAGCTTTTATTTTCTATGTTACAACACCATTTAGAAACAATGTACATACAGCTTACTAAACTATAATCCTGGTACCTTTGATAACTATCTACTAGTATTTATCTAATAATTGGCAGGTTGTTAAGGGCATACGATACAGTTACAGGGGAGGTTATGACGTTGCTAATGTAAATTGTTATTTTCGCGACGTCAAACGGTGACTTATCGGGAAAAGATGCAGTTTTCGGCTGATTTTTATCACTCAAACTGATTTAACTTGAAAATGAGTTCATGAACCCCTCTTTTTTAAAATGACATTTGGTTCAATTACGTCAGAAGATTGTGGTACCAATTTTCATGAAAACGTGGATAGTACAATTTTCTTTAAATTTGATTTATATAAGCAAAAAATGACGTTTTTTCCTTCTTTCATGATCATTTGATAAGTTTGAGTTATTTGTAAAAATAAATGTACAAATTTATGCAATATTTATATAACACATAAATTACAAATAATTTAACAAAAAACGGATCGTGTTTATATTTCAAAACAAAAAGGTTTGCATTTCTATCGAACGAAAAAATACGTCCACAAATCCGTATTTTGAGGAAATATCTGAAATTTGAACCTCAATTTACTCAAAAAGTAGCTCATGAAGGTATATTTTTTTTATTACATATTTGATTTTATCAGGTAAAAAATAGCCTAGATGCAAATTGTCATGAAAATTTGAATACAGGATCAAAACTGTATCGTATGCCGTTAAATGAAGCATCTGTCTTGGAATATCGATATTATACTACTTACAAAGAAGTTATTTTATCAAGTTGGTATTAGCGTAGTAAAAGACATCTCTTCGAATGTTTTACAGAAGGCATATGTGTTCCGTTTACCATTACAGATCACCAAAAAATTCTTCGAAGCAACAGTTCAGATTAGATTACCTAGGTTGAATTTTGAGAAATCTTTCGAAATTTCGGTCCGTCAATGGTCTTCAACTTCGGATTATATTTGGCCTTTTTTAATTTTTTTTCATATCATCGTCATTGATGAGTCTTTTGTAGACGAAAAGCGCGTTTTGCGGGTTTTTTTTTTTGCTCCCGGTATCTTTGATGAGTTTATCCTTTTCAACCTGCGATGACAACGGCGAAAACAGGTTAAATTATCGCTCGAATCGTATGTCATGCGTCATCCCTCTCATCCGTCAGAAATACCATGGCGTAGAAAACTTTTTTTAGCTTTCAGAAAAGGGAATGATTTTATATTTGGTCTGCAGCTTGATAATATTGTGTTGAAGCGTTTAACCAGTTTTTAATCTGCCGAACAGTTACTTCCTGTAAGCCGATAGTTTAAGATTTCAAACATTCATACACAGTGACCTGGTATTGGCATAATGTTTAACAATATATCGCTAGATATCATATTATTATTTGTCATGGATATGTAGATCAACGAAGTGCATCAGGAAATATTTCTTATTTTAGGGCACCAGAGGTGATCCACGAATCTCAGTAAGGAAGGGAAACATCTTCATGTGTAAAACAAAGCCCACTCTGACTACAACACAAAGCTCAAAAACTGCATAACATCATCAAACTATTAAGTCAAGTTAGAGCTTTAATTTCAAGTAAAAATTGACATTTGTTTCTTTTTTCTTAATAAACTTTCATTTTGTATGTATCGGAATCAAATGAGCCATTGTAGATGTAGCTTATATATCTTACAGTTGGTACTATGTTCAAGAAATCGTGTTTCTGTAAGCATCCTTAGTTTACCGAAAAAATTCAAAGTTGTGTAAACAGGAAATTTATAAAAATGGCTGGTGATACCCCCGGGGACGAAACGTCCACAAGCAGTGGCCTCGACCCAGTGGTGTAAATTGTTATCAAAGGTACCAGGATTATAATTTAGTACGCCAGACGCGCGTTTAGTCTACATAAGACTCATCAATGACGCTCATATCAAAATATTTATAAAGCCAAACAAGTATAAAGTTGAAGAGCATTGATGATCCGAAATTCCAAAATGTTGTGCCAAATACGGCTAAGGTAATCTATGCCTGGGATAAGAAAATCCTTAGTTTTCCGAAAAAATCAAAGTTTTGTAATTATAAAGATATAAGATTGGTATTACTTTAGTTAAAACATATCTTTGAATGTTTAACAGACGGCATTTCTGTATGGTTTACATTTACGGCGATATGTATTACAGATAACTTTATAGATTTGTTTGTAGGAACACTTCTATTCAAGAATTGATGACCTTAGCTTTTTAAAAAAACTTTCTTTTGGAATATTGGTATCGGTTCTGTCTCTTTGAACTTTAAATGCAATAAATCTTCACTTTGACATGCAACTTAAAACCGACGTTCTACTCGACTGAGCTTTCGTTTCCTAGTATAGCATTACATTTTCTTTTTTTCTTAGTTAACCTTTATTGTCTATGTATCAGTACCATAAGACCCATTGTATATTTTGATCAACATATACAATGGATCTTATGGTTCTGATACATAGACAATAAAAGTTTAGATTTCCACTAATTAGATTAAGAATCCATATTGAATCTTGGAAAATCCCTGGCATCATTCAATAATGCTGTGTTCGCATACTCATATAAATATTTGGCTGTATGAATAGAGCCAATATTTGGCGATATAAGTGTAGGGAGTGAAAATATTTGAAAATCTGTTTTGTGTTAAGCGTTTTGTTCTTTCTAACAAGAAACTAGTGATAATTATACGTATAACTATATAATTGCAAGTTCTCATTTTTTTTTTTGGTAGAATTATCAGTTTTCATGCATTCCGCTTTTGCATGATTTACAAAGTTTAGATAGCAAGTCATTTCCTTTAAAAGCTAGCTAGTTTGCCATATATACTGATAAGATAAACTTGACTAAAGTTCTATTTAAAAACTTTGTGTCATTAAATCAAAATAGTTTGTGGATGTATACACATTTTATAAATAAATGTACAATTGTCCTTGGGAATTTGGAAATTCCAAATGGTCTTTCCGTGTTAGTTGTTTACCTTTACACGGTCTGTTTTCACCTGGCAGGTATCCGGGTATACCTGTACAGTTACACAGATATGATCCTTCTGTATTTATACATTGTCCTGGACAGTTATGTATGCCAGCCAAACATTCATCATCATCTAAAAAAGATAAACAAAAAGAATAATTAAACATAATAACACAATTTATGATAATAATTACTGATGCATTGTGTTTCAAAAAAACGTGACTGCAAAATTTCTTTTCTTAATCTACTTGGTGATAAAAATAAGGAAATTTTCGGATATAAAACATTTAGAGGAACTAAATTGTAATAAAACAGTTTGATTAAAAATAGGTGAAGGCTGTTCCTTTAATTTAAATCATATCAAATTCAAGGTGATCCAGATATTTTATCGTTTAAACTGTTGTCCAAAATGTGTTTGTGTTGAGCTCTCAACTTCCTCAATCTCTTGATATTTATTAGAATGAAATTCAAAACAGTGTGGCTGTGGCCATTGATTGACACATTAAATTCATCCATTGACTGGGACAATTTACGTGAACGTTTGTCTGTAACGACCACTGTTCACGACACACCTACGATAGACCTTTTAACTGTGGGGTTACCAAAGGTTTCTTAACGCCTTTAATTATAAAATAATTCGAAAAATTAATCAGGATATATAAATCAAAACATCGTGTTATTTCTGATTAATTTTTCGAATTACTTTATTAAGGTGTTGAGAACCTTTGGTGACCCCATAGTTTAAGTGTCTTTAAAAAGTACATAGTGAGCAGTGGTCGTTACATACAAACGTTCACCTAAATTGAATTTAATGTGTCAAACAATGGCCACAGCCACACTGTTTTGAATTTCATTCTAATTTCTTTTTGTCCTTTTACTATAGTTATAAGATAAAGCGAATACCTCTAATAGAACAAAAAACAGGAAAACAATTTTCAACAAAAACGTTTATGATAATAAAGAGGAACAAGTACAAGAACCCAAAAGCAATAAACAACGGAAAAAGGCAAAATAAAACTACAAAGGTAAATTCAGAAATCCTAAAATGCTCCTTAACATATTATGTTCATTGGTTGATGTAATTGAAGCATCATGGGTAATTCAACATCTCTTTTTTGACATTGAACACTGATTTTAGCATTATATTTGTTATGGAAAAACTTAAATTATTCATAGAATAAGATTCCAACTACCATATCAAATAAACTCATGATAGATACCAGGTTTAATTTTAATACGCCACACGCGCGTTTTGTCTTCAAACGACTCATCAGTGACGCTAGAAACGGTGTACTCCTGGTTTGCCCACTTTTAATTCTACCAATTATTTATTAGTTCAATTCAATGTTTTATCAAAGTCTCATCTCTCAACAAGTACAATCAATAGAAAAGAAAAAAAAACAAAACAAAACAAAAGGTTTAATGAGCATACAATTGTATAGTCTTTTCCGACTTAGGTATATAGTTTGTCAGTGTTTTTCTATATATCAAAAGAAAATCAAAATAAAATATTTTTTAATAGTTTCACCTCTCTACTTGTACGATACAAACATGAATACAATTATCCATATAAAACATTCTTCTTTTGAATTCAAATATCATAGCAGATTTCGGCAGAATAAAAGCTAAACAATTTTCATTGTTAAATAAGAATATATTTTTTTCATTATCAATTAAGTCTAAAAAAAAAAACACTATTAAAAGAATCTGCTCTAGTAAAAACCTCTGGTCTTGCATGTGAATATAAATGGCATTTGAGTAATACATGTTTTTCATCTTCAATGAGTTTCTGTTGCATACATGAATCATTAATACAAAATCTACTTTCACATAAAACACATTCATATCTCCCTGTTTCAATTCTAATTGACGCCACACCACATCGTAATTCATTAAGTACAAGTTCTCTTTTACTGGCAACATACTTTTTATGATATATGAACCAATTTTTAAAATCTATTGCATAAGGAAATAAATAAAGCACTATAGTAAAATACTTTTAAAATATGGGGCACTATATGTACAATGATGAGAAATAAAATATTTTATATATACATAAAAAGTCACAAAACATTATTTCAGTTAATTATTTATTACATTCTGTAAATGCCTTGGTCTTCCTCGGTAATTCGATGATCTCTATGATTTCATAGATGTGGGGTGGGCATGTTTGATTCTCTTCATAAATTTGTTGTGCCATCCTTCCAGGTGATTTGTGGTGTGGGGTCCTTCTATGTTGTAGTGGTTCCATTTTATTGTTATTCTTTTTAAGGAAAATGCTGGTTTGGATGCAGATTACTGTTCAAAATGTGTCATATTTCAAGCTTGAACAGTTGCATTTAAATTCAATTTGTAAAAATTAACTGGATATTTTTTATATTAAATTTCAGAACAGTGAACTTATTAAAATTCAAAAAAAAAAAATTAGGTAAAAAAATTAAAAAGAAATCTAACTGACATTTATTCTGATCTTTAGTTTTAGTATTTTACATTTCACTTTTTTTCAGAATGTATCAATAATAAAAAAAAATAATAAACATTTTTTTGTACACATTTTTTCTTATTTCTTTATTTTCTGTTAGTCAAATTTTTAATACATTTTCCTGCCAAAACATATATAAAATATAGAATATTTTAGCACATTTTCCTTGATTTAATAGCAGAATATAATATCTTTTTTAAAATTTTACAGGTAAAATAAAAGGTAAAAACTATGGACTATAATTAAGAAATAAACTATAATTGTTATAACAACAATGCCACCTATGTTTACATATGTATTTAATTAAAAGTAGGCAAACCAGGATCACACAATTCTCACCGTTAGAAACAATGAATGAAGTTTAAAAAAAGTCAAATAAAGTACTAAGTGTGAGAGCAAATAAGGATCCAAATTACGAATGATTTTGTCAAATACAGATAAGTTTATCCTAAGGTATATATACAAAAAACACTAAAAATTTCGAAAAATCTAAGTTTCATAAACAGTTATTCTACAACTATGACCATATCAATAATAATTCTTGCCAACACAAAAGTGCTGACTACTGGGCTGGTAATACCCTAAGGTTTAATATTTTTGTAGAAAAGAGCTTCGTAAGCCTATGGAAGCAGTCTGGTATTTGTATTGTAAAATGTATACCTATGTTTATATTCAGTGAGTACTATACCAAACAAATATATACAGTATAGTCGATAACCTAATATAAACTAAATATACTCAGCAGTTGTATCAAAAGCACAAGTAAATACTCACAGATAAAAAAACTGATCATTTCAAGTTTAAAAAGATGAGTTAACAAAATAATAAATCCAGTTAATATATCACAAGGAACGACAAAATGAAATAATAAGATTTTCCAACTAAACATCGATATGCAAGATATGCAAAGGTTGAGGTTTCTATGGACGTTGAACTGGTATAGTATCACAACATTTTGAGTGTGAACAAAGTCAGGCTATCTATACCATTTGTTGTTAGTTGTTGTTTGTCTCTGTTTGTGTGTCTTTGTTCAGAGATGTCTGTTTTTTGTGTAAATTATGTGTTGTCTCTTAATTTATCTTTTGTTATTCTGATTGATTGATTAATTGCGTGTTGGATGCTTTGCGCCACAGTAGTTGTGATTAAACTAACGAACACAGCAAAGGTAAACATTATTCCAGATACAACTCAAATAAAAATTAAACGAAACTTAAAACTACGGCATATTTGTAAGGAATAGATGTTGTATGCTTGCATATAATATTGTGCGTTATGTAACGTTTGCCATATAGGTATCAAAGGTACCAGAATTATAATTTAACACGCCAGACGCCCGTTTCGTATACATAAGACTCATCATTGACGCACAGATCAAGATAGTTATTCAGCCAAACAAGTAAAAAGTTGAAGAGCATTGAGGACCAAAAATTTCCAAAAAATGTGCCAAATACGGCTAAGGTAATATATGCCTGGGAGAATATCCTTAGTGTTTCAAAAATTCATACTTTGTTCAGCAGGAAATTTATAAAATGACCACATAATTAATACACATGTCAACACCGAAGTGCTGACAACTGGGATTGTGATACCCAGTTAGTATTTACATCATAACCCAAATGTGTTCCTTATATTGATTTCTTTTGAATATCTTAAGAAGAGTAACTGTAAAGGGTGTGTCAATATTTTTTTACCACGATGTAAAAAAAATCAGAATTTGCTTTATGTGAATTTTATTGTTTAAAATACTATATCAACAAAATTATACCTGTTTACTATCTGCCAATACAAAACTTCGACAGACAGAAATTATCTTGTTAAATGAACAGTTCATGCAACAAGATATCAAATATGAAATATCCACGTGAAATAAGCTTTATCTCGTAAAATACTTATTAAATTGCAATCATTGGTGTATATGCATATCATAGGATAGGAATTAATTGCTATATATCTATTATTATTATTATTCATATTTCAAGATATAGTGTAAACTACTTTTTTCAAATGAATAAAATTTACGATTTTTTCAAAAGTATAATCGTTTGAAAGAAGTACATGAACAATGCCAAAAAAAGTGTTGATTGATTAGGTATGCAGAGCTAATAATTATTTGGTCCTGAGAGGTTTTCATACAAAATGTAAACATATGACGAAATCAAATGATTCATCTTTCAGTCAATAAGAGTCCAACAGAAAAAGTGTGGGTAGTTTTTTCATTATTATTACTGGCATCTATCAAATAACATATACTAAGTCAGTTTTAGTTTAGCTATCATTTTCCATATTAATAATAATATCCGCAATTCTTCCTCGATATCTAAAACTGGGTAACGTTCACAAGTTTGTATTTGACCTATACACTTTTTACAATCAATGAGAGACTATGCCAAAGCTTTTGACCCAAAATCATCTTATTTTATTGGCATGTAACTTTACCAAGACAAGGTATTTCTTGAAGAAAGACCCGTTTTATTAGTGGGGTATATCGTCAGTGTATATCCATACATTCAGCATAGGTTTGTCAAAATGACGACCTTTTTTGATATATTCTAGTACCCATATTCATCTTCAGTTTCAAGAGTCTGTATTTATACAGTGCTTGAGTCTGACTACAGTGGCGGATCCAGAAATTGTCATAAGTGGGGGACCACTGACTGACCTAAGAGGGGGCCCGCTCCAGTCACGCTTCAGTGATTCCCTATATAAGCAACCAATTCTTTTCCCAAAAGAGGGGGGCGGCCCCCCTGCCCCCCCCCCTAAATCCGACTCTGGACTATAAATAAAAGATTTAGGGTATTATTGAGACAGGAACTAACAACAAAAATCACAAAAAAACATCATGAGGGCAACATACAATACAGTCTGTAACAGTCAACAGGTGTCTATACAAAATATAACGGTCTAATTCGACCCATTTTAAAAGAAGTGACGAATATAATCAAACGTCTGCCATTTGAACAAACGTTCTGGTTATAATTTTGGGTTATAAATTTAAACTCCACTTTCCACAATAAAGATTATTTTCTATACTTATATACTTAAGAACTTGTTGACTATGTAGAATGCATCTATCCAATTGAACTTGAGATAAATGAGAAAACAGATTCAATTTAGTTTGCCTCATATCTTGACTTCCATCTAGAATATTGATAATGAGGGTCGGTTGATATTCTTCTTTTCTGTTGTGAATTGTCTCATTAGAGATCATAGCTATCACAATACATTATTGTATCGCCAATATAAAGTTAGTTTATGAAAACAATCAAAACATTGAACTTAAACATTGCATAGAAATCAGTTTTTTAAATGTAATAAAAGAGGGACAAAAACTACCAGAGGACATTCTATAACTCATAAATAGAAACTAAATTGACAATGTCGTTGGCGTACTTAATTATAATCCTGGTACCTTTGATAACTATCATGGCTAGAAAAGAAAAAAAGTCAAACAAACAAACAATAGTTCACAAGAGACAACATAGAAAACTAAAGACTAAGCAACACGAACTCCACCAAAACCTTGGGGTGATCTCGAGTGCTCCGGAAGAGTAAGCAGATCCTTTTCCACATTTGGCACCCGGTAATTAGTCTTATTCGGTAGTCATATTCGTGGAAACGGAACGGGATTAAGAAACATATCCGATATCATATGTGAAACGGGTATTCCATCACCATTTGGAATCATTGGTTTAATAGCTTCCTTGTGAGCAGCAACCCTCTATTGACTGATAATATTTGAAATAATTCAAGTATTTTTTGTAAAAATTAACGATGACCTTCTCCCAGTCATCGTGTTTAACACACGGCTTTTTATTTTCTGTTAATATATTTCATATGTAGTTCGTTTATATGACTTATAACTTTGACACGTATGTATGTGTAGAATGTTACTTCTCCATGTATGCATTCCGTTCATTCAGTGATACATAGTAATCCGAGAATCTTATCTTTAGGTGACGCATGATTCAAATCTTTTATCACGCTTAGAATGGTGAAATTATGTTTCCTTGATCACGGCTTCCATCCACAAGTAAATATCAACAATTTTGTTTTTTCTCAATTTACTGATCGTAGTGGCTAGATCATATTTATAGTGTGCCGTATGCTCATTCAATTAGGTTCGTCCATGTTCAGACGTTCAGACGTTTAGATAGTATCGGATTTGTTATTTGTAGTTACCTATAATGGGATACACTAATTCTATGAATTTTAAAATATTTTGGACAGTACGCGTCAACCACCAAGGGCAGATTCAGGATTTTTGAAATTGGGCGTAGTTCCATAAAAACTGATAATATACTGCCGAGCAAATCGAGACGAAACACATTTTGAACTATTATAAATCTAAAATTTTTATATAGATCGTGAAAAAACAGCATAATTATATTCGTATGTTTGGTGGTATTTTTGTCAATCAAAGTAAGTGCACAAAAACCCAACAAACATCACAAGATAGTTCAGATAGGCTGACTAGGTACGGCCAGGTATTCATTCGTTCAAATATTCCTCAATGCCATAGTTTCAATATCTTAAAACTCTGGCATTATAATTCTAACAATACTTATATAATGTCAACTGGAAAAGACCACGAACACCAACATACTAGTATATTTAAGGGTTAAAACAAAATGTGTGCTGTCCAATAAAATAGATAAAAGAACAATGAGATTGTATAATGTAATGATTTCGAGTCCGTGAAAAGAGTTGAAAACTTTAAATCAACTTTAACAACATATGTGTTTCTTTTAAATGTATTTTCGAAAACAGATATTCTTATACAATGACACATTTCGAATTTCAATTGGTGGATAAAAAGTTTCATTATATGTCCACCTTCAGTTCCATATCGGTTCAGACTTTGGCTCCATATTTCAAATACAAAATGAGCGTATTTTAAAAGTGTGAACAAAAGGATTTTTGAAATAAAATAAAATATGACAAATGAAACTTAACCACCCCAAAAGGTCATATTTAAATAACGCTGAAACAAATAATCCAACCTGTACATTTATTACAAGCATCATACATAACAATATAACAATGAAAGCAATTGAAGCAAAGTTTAAAATAGGTGTAAATATGAATTGTTCATGGACTAGCATCGAATTCAAACTTAGTTTGGGAATACTGCTATTCTTACAAACATATGTAGTGAAAATAAACATTACTCATACTAGCATAAAAGCACTACAGTAAAGCACAATAGAAAAATATTACAGGCAAAAGTTTTTTTTTATCTACGCGTTATTAGGCCAAATAAAAATATATGTGTGGTTCCAGTAACCCTACCGTCCCTTCTTTTTTGGCTTAAAAATAGCCTACCCTAAAGATTTTATTGTCATTTTTCCTTAAGCACTGTTAAAGTCAGAATGTTGCTCCCATAGACTCAATGTAAAAAAAAACATAAAATAAAAAAAAAAATCCCTACCTACCTACCCACCCTAACTTTTTTCAGATGTAACTGGAACCACACATACTTTTTTATTTGGCCTTATGCAACAAAAACTGATTTTTTTTTATATATTTTCTTTTAACAATAACATTTCTGTACACATGGTACACTTAAACACATCTGATATAAATATTTTTTCTCCATCGCACAAAAAAAGAAAGTGTGGAAATAATACTGACGATGACTTTATGAATACAATCATGGTATATTTTATCAGGTTTACGAATTATATTTTGATTTAGCAAAACTATAATTTAAACATATGGGACGTAATATGCCAACACTATCGGTCAAACGATTATTTCTGATCATGCATAATATAATAAATGTGTTTTCAACGTACATAGAACAAGGGTCACCCAACATGTCCAATGCCCACTAAATCTATTTTCAAAATATAATACTTTTGATAAATAGCACATCAACTTATTCCATGGGTTTTTGCATGTCTCTCTAAATCTTTCGTCCAAGGAAAGGACAAACCACAAATAGTACATGTATATGGCTTCACATCCGGGTGCTTTGATGTTCTGTGGTAGCGTAGATCGTCCCCTCGAACAAAACACTGATGACAGACGTCACACTTGAACGGTTTTTCTCCTGTGTGGTACCTCACGTGTCGATCGCGATTTGGGCGTGACGTAAAATCTTTCCCACAAAAATGACATATGTACTTCCGATGTACCATACTGCTGTGCAGATCATATGGCTCAAAGTCAGAAAAACTCAGAAAGCAAATACTGCATGAAAAATGAGTTTGTGCGTGAAAGTTCTTGTCCCCTTTAATGTTTTCATAGTATTCATCCGTTTTTGGACTTGACGAGTTTTCTCCTGTGTCGAGTAATGGGACACCAGCACTGTCGCTTGACCTTTCGTCTTTAAAGTCGATTGACTCGGGTTGAATATTACAGTCACCTTCTGCTTTCGATTCTTGGCGGGCTTTTGATCTTTTGCTAAGTCTTGAGTTACTGAATATTGGAACTGGAGTATACCTTATGCCGCTCGGTGAACCAGATCTAGATATATTCTCGTGCATTTCCATATTTTCTAATTCGTCGCAGGATTCGTCGTTATCAGACATCTCGAACAATTCAGATTTCGGTATTTTATCAAATTCGTTTTGCTTGTCTGTTTTGGAAAAATCATCGGTTGTATTCCTTACTTCAGCATCGTTATCAAAAACACTTCCTTCATGAGCAAGGACTATATGCTCCGTTAGGTGTTCTTCGGTTGCAAATCCATGTTGGCATTCTGCACACCAATAGTCGTTGTTCTCGGTACTCTGTTTTGGTTGAAATGACTGTTCCATTAATTCAACGTCATTTTTTGTTTCCGGCTTTGGAAATTCTGTTTTGACCAGTTCCAATGTTGTAGCTGCAACTGTTGCGTCTATTGGTTGATCAGGTGCTTCAGGTAATATGCCTTGTGAGGAGTATGAACTCATAAAAGATGGGAAAATCGGTTGTTGAGCCATCAAACGGGACGCAATAACATTCGGTAGCATGCTTGGTGGAGGTGTTTCGTTTCCACAATTGTATGTAGGATGACTTCGTTTATGTTCCGTCAGTGAGGCATCGTTTTGAAACTGTTTCATACAAACAAAGCACGTGAACTGTTTTGATTGGTCATGACTATGTTCATGTCGCATGAAAAGATCATAACTTGAAAGCTTTAAATTACAAAAACAACATCGATAGCTGATGAAGTTCGGATCAGACCGGTGTTTTCTTAAATGTGTTGTGTATCGGAAAGGATCTCCAAATTTAAGGTCACATGGTTCACAGCAATAATCCTTCTTTATCTCGTGTATTAACTGATGTTTGTTATAGGTCAATAAGTTTGACCCAGTAAATTTGCATAATGAACACTGAAACATTTTAAGTTCTGGGTGATTCTTTTTGTGATCTTGAAATTTGACAGAGTTATCAAATGCTTCCCCGCATGTCTGACAAATGTGAATTATTTTAGAGTGGTGTTCTTTTCGTATATGATTCTTCACAGTTTTGCGATCCATATATCCCTTTCTACAGACATTACAGCGGAACGGTTTATCAAAGCTATGGCGTATAAGATGACGTTTTATATCGTCCTTACGGGTGAAACTTTCAGAGCATAACTTGCAAGTATAAGGTCGAAATCCAGTGTGGAGTCGCATATGGCGCTTCATATTATTTCTACAGGTGAAAGTATTAAAGCAAACTCTACAGGTGTATACGCTATGGACATCCGTGTTATGTTGCTCGAACGCTTGTCCGTCTGAGAGTATAGTACCACAGCGTTTGCACTGTATATCTCGAACTTGTCGTATCGGCACCTTTGACAAATCTTCGTCAGTATTGCAGTTTTTACCCAACTTACATTCAATCATCGAGTTTTCGTCGCGCGAAGAATGTTTCTTTGGTGATTTCATGTCGATAAAGCTAGCTTGTACGTCAGTTGGTGACATTTTAACAGGACTTTGTCCTGGCATTTCCGAAATCACGTCTCCATTCTCATGAAACGATATAATGTGTGGATTACTGAGATTATCGTTAGCTCCATTTACAACATCATCATTCATTGCATTATCTTCATAATCCATTGTATCGCTTCCACTTGAGGATTCATTTAAAATTCCTTTATCGTTTTCTTCTTGAAAACTGGTTTCGTCCTGTTCCAGACTAGTAATTGTCTTCGGAATTTGTGGTAAGACGGTTTGGCTGTTGTGTTCCACGTGGCTCTCGTCATATCCATTAGAAGTCGCATCGTTATTATTGTCTACAATCCCACCATTCGTTTCATTTTGAAGTTTTATATCAGTTTTGTATTTTTGAAGCTGCTTTTGCCAAATATCATTTGGATCTTTCTGAACATTGAACTGACCTATTGGATACCTCTTTGCTTCAGTGTTTGTCTTCCAAACATGATCATTCGGTGATTGTTGTGATTGCTCAGTATGTTTCCGTGGAGTTGGTGATTTATTGCCAAGTTTTTGGAAGAAGTTATGTACCTTGACTACTATTTGCTGGGATTCATTACCGGTTGAGATACAAATAATGCCGTCTATTTCTAGTTGCGTGTCGTATGAAACGGTCTCCTTACACAACGTGACAATATTTTGCTTTAATAGTCTTGTAACTAGATCTCTCTCGTTGTTTAGCATTTTCCTGTTCTTAGCATGACATCAACCTGAAATACAATATGAAAAGAGTTAGTATCATGTATTTCTAAAGACTCAGTACTTATGTTTTTTTATTATCATCTTCCGGTAAGAACTTATATTCAAATGGTAGTTTTAAAAGAACATGATGGAAATATACTATGATTAAAAATGAGAAAAATGTCTACCAAAGACCAATGGTCATTGGTGAAAGGAACAAATGGTCACAGCAAGGCATAAGCAGTAAAACAAACGGCTCGGAATAAAAAATAACATCAACTTTTCAAACAAGAAAACCTATGCCTTATTTAATTTAATCTAAATATGGCAGGTGGCAAATTACAACGACAACATGTGAAACACAGGCTCCTTGGTTTAATGCCAATTATTTTATTTGCATAATCCAAAAAAAAAATGGAAATAGATTTACATTTACACGTAGTCCGTGCATGATTGTATATAAACTTATTTAAAAATGGTTTACTTTTATAAATTGTGACTTGGATGAAGAGTTCTCATTGGTACTCATACCACTTCTTCCTATATCTATTATTTTAACAAAGTTGATTAATGAGTATTCAAGGTAAAACGTGTATTCTTTTTAATTTTCGATCCGGTAAATAGATTTTTGGCACCACCAACACTCGTCAGAATAAAAACATGTGCTATTTTAAATTCAGCGTTTAATTATAAGCGTTTGAAATATCTTTTAAAGACATCTGCCTCCTTTTTTTCCAATAAATTAAAGGACTATTTATCGTTCTCTGAAACTATTCGGCCCCGGATGGCTTGCACGTCTAGCCGCCCCCTACCCCATCCCTCTTATATTGATGTGGATTGGATACAATATTATATTCCTTTATTAGAATAGGAAATAGCGTCAGTGATCTCAAAGTCTATTTCAAAAGTCAAGTTCCGCGTATACTATTATATTGGTATTATTGTGGCGACACTAAAATGCTCTACATTATAATATTTCTTTTGTGCCATGCTTCAATTTAAAAAAAAACATCGAATATACTTATACGATAGAGGCGAGAGATACCGAAGGAATATTCAAACATACATATTGAAACCAAACTGACACAATGTCATTGGAAAAAAAAACCAAAAAAACGACGAAAAGACAAAAGTCAACACACAAAGCACAACAGTGAAAACTATAAAGACTGAGCTATGGGCTATCCCGGGGGTGGTCGCAGGTGCTCCAGAACATCGCTATAGTAAATAGACCATCAGTTGTTTCAAATTTGTCATTATAGAATTAACGCCGTCAAATATATATTTATATATAAAAAAAAAAGAAAAGTAAATTAAAAAAAAAATGCTACAAAATATAAGGCTTTTTATATGCGTGTAAAAATTATGGATTCCGCAAATTAAATTCCTTGGTAACCATAACAAAATAATTATTCATGACATTCTATCGAGGGGCGCTAAGATATGATGTGTGTTTCTTAAATTCAAAATGTAGCTTTTGAGCTAGACAACAATCAATCAATCAATCAATCAATCAATCAATCAATCAATTGATTGATTGATTGATCATTCTATTTGTATGGGGTCATGTAGCAATTACACTAGAGAAGAAATAAGTATTTATATAACATTGTATAATAACCATAAAGTATTAACTACAAGGTAATATATCTCTATCTAAATTATTCAAAAAAAGAACCATTAAGACTTTTAATAGTTTTATTTTAATCAGTCAGTGTAGGGTACTATATCCTAGTTTGGAACGGTACCTACCTTAAGATAGTATATATAATCACATTGTCCAGTGCAAGTGTTTAAATTGCATTTTTAGGTTATATTGATCAAAATAAAGAAGGAATTGAGAAACAAGCCGGTTTGGATAACATTCCGCAGTAAATATATACAAAGTGTAGGAGGAACTTATATGGTTAAAATTCGGAAAGTACGTCTTCACACAAATGATTACATCGTGTTTATTTATATTTACTTCTTGTTTAATTCAGTGTGCAAACGTAGAACTATGTCTTTCCTGATCGGCCATTCACACAACGGCCACTCACATAACGGCCACTCACTTGACAATCGTCGGCTGTTTTCACATCAAAAATCGAAGGAATCAGACTCCGAGAGAAGTCATTTTATTTAATACCTAAATATTTCACTACTTTTGTTTATCATATAGTTAACAATGACATTAAAATATTCATATTATAAATCAAACCAGAAAGAAAACTAGAATTTTAAATGTCAGTGGTAGTTTTATGTCATATCTTTGAGGTTTTTTATATTTGTAGAGTACATAGTCGATGGCAGACCTTTTGTGGTTTTTATAACATCTATTTATAAAATTCTTTAAGACTTGGGATAATCTAGGTATTGCCATAGTGTAAACACATCATTTTTTTTGTTGAACGCTATATGTCTTTTGATTGATTGTGTCGTTTGGGTTGCTGTCATATAGACAGCATCTCCGCTATATGTCATTTATATAAACACCCAATCACTATCAACAGATGAAAGCATATTGGAAGACCAAATTACTTTTATAAAGGCACTGTGGTGTTTCGGGTAGAGTTCTTCTTACTTTTCCCTTCATTTTATTTAATTTAAAAAAAAAATTTAAGTTTATACTCATAAACAAAAAGTAGACAGATATTAAACACATGCAAGCTTACATAGTCTTAATAATTTCATCTCTATTTGGAATAAAAAAAAATATATGTTTGATAAATGTCAATGAGACAGAAACCAAGCAACACAATCAAAATTAATTTAGAAATCAGCTAGACTCTTCAGCAATAGACGGTTTTCAGTACAATGTCTAGTTCTACCTATTAAGAGAAAGGTATTGAATAAATTCAACAGAGTCAAGCAAGGATCAGATTTGCTTCCAAGCGTTCTATCTACCTTGTAAGGCATAGACGAATTGCGAAAATGCGTTTGCAATACTGTGTCAGACTTTGTTCCTTGTTCTTCGCCCGATATATGGCGTTAAAACTTCGTGTATCAATCACACAATCAACTTATCTATTTTCCTATCATTACACTTGGTAATATAACTATTTGTTTTAATGCAATAAATGAATAATAGTTGATGAATGTTTGAAAACGTAGCCATTCTAAAGCTTTCATTGTATAGAGAAAGTGAATTGTTGAGGCCAATTCGTATAAACAAGTAAAGAATTAAAAAAAAGTATTTACCTTAATCGTATTGTGCAGATATCCATGCAATTAAATTATGTGCGGATGACGTACTTTAAATATATTAAATAGGGGAGGAACCAAACCGGATCAATTCAAAATATTTCCTGTTTCGGAAGCATTGAAACATCTTGTATATGCACTTTGGATAACGTCGAAGTATTAATGACACGGATAAACATCCACTCGTGTAAAGTCTGCCCATTAATTAAACATTGTTCGTAGTCCAAAACTGAGGGAAACTATTTCATTTTAACCTAAATAAGTGTGCAGGGTTGGATACAGAAAAGTTTAACTAGGGAAAACAAAACTCTTTTATTTTATTATGTATTTAACTGGGATCGGACAATAACAAAATGCAAACCACATAATTGTTTTTAATTGGGCACAAAATTCTTCCCCCTGTTAATTCATGTATATACTAGTATGTATATAATAAATGATAATGACCATGATGACCTTCGCCCCAAAAAATCACACCATTTCTATTTTACAGCGAATACCTGCTTGCAAAATATCAGTTTATTTGAACATAGTAATATGAGAAGGTGTGCTATTGTTACCAATGAGTCAGTTATCTATCTATGCCTACAAAAAATAGATGACCATGTAAACAACGACTGCCCTCGCACGGTTGGAGTTTTTTAAGAAATTGCCAAGTTGATGCATACTGACCATCACCAGATCCATATCATGCGTATGTACCTTTCTCTTAGACAAGAACATGTCATACACCTCTACAAAGATTGAATGACACACATTTTCATTATTACATATATGTTTTGGATATTTAAAACGTCGGGAAAACCAAATTGAAATATTTCCGGATTCCTTACGTGAATACGATTCAACTAGCATTTTAGTGTATAGTTTATAAATACGAACAATTGGGGTCACTTAGGATGAATATTTTATTCGTTTAACCTGTGTTTATATATTGCGGTAAAAGAAATGAGGCGTCTTAAATCCCTAACTTAGAAATAATGTATTAGCTGTTATAACATAAGTGTGCAGGTTACAAGATAACTACTATTGTTTCGATAGCTATAAGAGTAGGAATGTACATTACATCACCATAATTTGTCATAAATCAATTAAAAATATACTAAGTATCAAAAACTGCAAATTACAAAATCTTTCATTTGAAAAAAGAAAAATTCAAATGCTAATAGAGATCTAAAAAAAAAACTATATAAGGAAGATAACTCTTATCATTTTTTTTTAGAACATGGATGTGATTGACCAAACAGAATATTAATGTTGATATAAAAACAATCAAAAAGGCATTACTGTAAGGTCTTTGACCCTTTCATCTTTTCAAACGACTATATTTTTCAATGATTATTATAGGTAGTCAGATGCTGGGTTGATTTTCTATCCACAACAAATTAAGTCTTCTCAAAGTTGTGACAAAACAAGTGTCCTGTGCTGTATCATACGTTTCATGAGTATTTAAAGTTTTATATCCAATTTCGATGGATCTTGGGGGGGGGGGGGGTTGGGGGGTTGGGGGGGTTGGCCTAGATAGTCAATCGCCTTTCTCACACGTTTCAGACCACTACAGTCCAATTGAAAAGCTTATTTACGGTAGATAAGTCGTTGAATGTAATTAAAAAACTATTGAGATAGAAGACATGTTTTATGATCTTTCATTTTTTTAAATTGTCTTATATACGAATTTTCTGTCAAAAAGATGTTGAATGCCACACAAATATTTGAAGTATTATTCTTGACACCCCAATATTTGGACAAATCGATTCGTTGTTTGAAATTTATGATTTTTATTGTAATTTTTTAAAAGTAGATACTAACTCATTGTTAGTGTATAGATCTCTACTTCCATACAATTTTTTATTCTTATATAAATACATGTAAAGGTAATTTGTTCTCTTTATTTTTAACAAAACAAATAAGTAGTGTAATAATTTCTGGTATTTGCTACACATTTGTATAAATCTGTTATATTATATGCATAACCTTGAATTGAAAAAAAAATGAATTGAGTGCAGAGTTTACTAATAAAAATATATAAGTTTTCGTGGTAACAATAGAAAATTGAAAATCTGGACGCATTTTGATCATAATTATTCATAAAAAGTTTTATGCAATTAATGGAGGTGGTACGTTTCTTTCGTCATTAGGTATATATCAATATAGATTTAATACCCATAGCTATGGGTATTACATCTATGGTCTAACCTACAGCATTGTAAGAGTAATATAATTCTTATATTCCAATTATTTATAGAATTAACAAAAGTACGAATAGATGAATAAAAATCGAAACAAAAATTAACTTCAATAACAGTAACCCAACAATACAAACAGCCAAATGACGTCTGCTACATTTATTTCCAATAAAATAACTTATCTTTGGTTCGATTTTTACGTATTCACCTCGTCTGCTTATTGATATCATAGATGTAATGGGTATTAAATCTATGGTAAGACAATACAAGATGAAGTTCTTTTTCGGGGGTTGCAGCACATTTTGTATTAAAAACCATACCAGAGATACTACATCATATAAAATTACCATTAGGAGTCGATGTACCATCACGTCCGTGCTTTTAGCTTATTTTGTATTTTCACTTATTATTCGAGAAAAGTCTATTTATAGATTTTTTTAAAAAAGCGATGGATATATAATTAGATTTATTTATAGTATGATTTTTTTTTCTCCATTCAAATACCATTTGATAAAAGTGTTGTTTTTTTTTTCTATTGTACTAGAATTGTTTAAAGTAATTATATATATTATAATAGATTTTGGCGATCCTTGGGTTTTTGTTGTTTTTTTGAAGTTGCTTCAAAATTATCTACGCCCATACTGAGCTCAGATTTGGGAAAATCAATTACAGCAGTTCGAACTAGGACTTTTGAACTGTCACAGATAAGCATAAGTTAAATCTGCCTGAAAAATGAATCACATGTGTTGATCCTTCTAAAACAGCTACTTGTTCTCAATCATGGTAAGCAAAAATGTAGGTTAATCTATTCCGTAGTTTCCACTTTACACAAAAAATAAGAAAATTTTCAGCTACAATCAGAAAAAACTTGGCATGTTTTCCATCCAGATTCCATCAAGTCCTGTATGTAACTTGATACCTCAGGTGAAGTGGTTTGTAGTTTGTGTTCCCTGTATATCTGAGGATGCTAATGAGGCACGAAGAAACTTTGCAAGATACAAGGGTCACGTGACTTGTTTCTATTTCCAGATCCAAAGAAAGAATTCTCCGAAGGTACACAAAGGATATCAATAAGAAACGCATATGCGTTATGTGTCTGGGTTTAAAATGTATTTTTCATTAAATATATTTCATGTAATGATTTATAACTAAATTAATCAATTTCTATATTCGTATTTTATGAAGAAAAAAAAGAAAAAAAAGAAAATTATAATATACAAAATGGGAAAATGACTTTAATATGAGATCAGTCAAAAGAGATTTAAACTCGACAAATATACCATTGATATTATTATTTCCAAATCTAACGATGAGTGCATTTATCTACATCTATAACTGTAAAATGATTTCGTATTTAAATAAATAAATAAAATAAAAATCTGTAAATGTATTCAAACCTAACACTTTTTGTTATGACTGAATTCGAATCTAAATACGTGACATAAATTTACAAATTTATAAAAAATAATGTTCCAAGGAATTATATAATTTCAAATAATATTTACATAGAGGCATAGGAAACCTGATTACATGTGTATATTTATAAATATTTAAATCTGAATGTAATATCGAAAGTATGCTTCATGATGAGAAACCCAATTGTTCCTCTCTTCGGATAAGTTTTTGGTTATTTGATCCGACTGGAATGCTTGTAACAAATGAATGCGTGTACACACATAAGTTTTGTTTATAAGTTAATTAACTACAATAACTAAATTTAAAAACTCACCTGAACAGTAAATTAACTTTTTCATCCAAATATCCAAATCCTACTTCGTGTAGTGTAGTTTCCAAAGAATTTGGCATGAAACGTTGCCTTGGAATAAGTGGAGATCGCGTGTGCAGCCGACCAGCTGTGAAACTTTTCCCAGCCCGGATGAATGTCTTTTTATGGACTTCATGCGGAACTTGGCGGAAGATACCGAGCCGGAACATTATAATGATTACCGCCTATATAATCCTTCTTAGTTTTGTGTAGATTAAATGAGTAATCTTTTGGAATGGTAATGGAGCTACATATTATATATTGTGTACTAACTGATCTTTGTTATTTCCTTTCCAAAATTTAATCTGAAGTGGTCAATTACCTTTTTAATTAAAAAAATAATTATGAAAATAATACTTTATAAAATTGGGTGCGTCCGGAGCACTGTTTTAACGTTACCTTCCTAAAACTGTCGTTAATGAGTTGACAGTAATCCAAGCATCAATCCAAGAAAAGGGCAATGTTATATTAAATCTTAATACCGGTCTTAATCAGAGATATGATTTTTTTTATTATTATTTTCGTGCAGCCAATTTACACTAGGATATTTTTTTTTTCTTTTCATATTCAAACTGAAATAAACATATAAATTGGTTATCTGAAAATTTCTACTGAAAGCTGGACAATCATCTTTTTTAGAAATTAACTTGAACATTTGCACGTGTGTATGGTCGATGGGGGCACATTGCAGATCAGGTGATGAACGAAAACAATTTATTATGATAGCACTTGCATATGTGTATACATGTACATGTACGTATTTATATCTGCATTTTCACTGAACTATCTTATCTTGATTTCGTCATATTTTTTTATTGTGGGATTTTCAGTATAAAAAGATATAACACATATATTGCGTACCTCAGAGTTGAGTACCGGGTGGTATCAATAAAACTTGAAATCATCAAATTTGACCCCCCCCCCCCCACTCCCCCCCCCCCCCCCCCCCATTTAGCAAATTTGAAAAGAACGCATTGATATATTAATGGTGTCACACGGTGGATGTTTTCTATGACAGATTTAATTTGACAATAAGAGAATGTGTCGTTAAAGTTTATCCAAGGTATCCGGATTTATAAATATTTACGGATACATCTGAATTATTTCATTTTCTATTTTCTATAACATTTAACTTTTTTATCCGGTTAAAGACTTAAACATGATGTCAATTAGAAGAGATTAAAAGATTTTTTCCCTAAAAAACAACCTTTTACATACGCATGAACACTGGTATTATAAATGGAAATTAAACTTATGATGAAAGATGTGCATGTAATTTCAAAATCGAAATACGTGTAACTGAATCACTAAATCCCATGCATTTCAGATTTTTAATTGCGTTTTACTTTTGTTAATAATAAGTGTTACCTTGAATCTAAAATGAGTGTGTTCTCTTATTTTGATTTACCTATTCGCATATCTTAATTCCTTTCAGTATGTAAAAAAAATAAACAAATAAGATTTGGTATGATCTCTCCGCAAGAGACCAAATGACACCGAAAATAACAGTTACAGGTCACCGTACGACCTTCAACAATGAACATAGCCCATACCGCATAGGCAGCTATAAAAGGCATCGAAATCACAAAAGTAAACAATTCCAACGAGAAAACTAACGGTCTAACTATATCTGGGACCATAGAAGTATTATATTGACCCTATATCACATCCATGCTTGGACCAATAGATAAATTAGTCTCATTAGATTTTAACACAAAGAGGTAAGAAAAGGCCGTTAGTTTTCTCGTTTGAATTGTTTTACATTGTCTTATCGGGGCATTTTATAGCTCACTATGCGATATGGGCTTTGCTCATTGTTGAAGGCCGTACGGTGACCTATAGTTGTTAATGTTTGTGTTATTTTGGTCTTTTGTGGATAGTTATCTCATTGGCAATCATACCACATCTTCTTTTTTATAAACCCGTTCTAAATTGATGTTTTATTAAAAAAAGAACTGCTTCAATGTTATTTAAATTGGCTCTTTATTTACCCCTACCCCTTTCTGATATGTCGAACTATAAGGTTTTCATTCGTTAGATCCTCAAATGGAGACCATCTTCCTCTGCAACATACCATAAAAAAGGGGGGACAATTTGATTAGCTTGAAATTCTTTTTAAATGCCGCTATATTTTCAGGTTATGGAGAGTCATGACACAAACGATCTTTATTTTTAAAGTTGTCATATAGAAAGAATTATAAAAGTAACACACACCAATACAGCGATCCCCAACTTTTAGATAGCCATCTCGACAGACACACAAACGGGATCCAATTTTATTGTAGCAGATATGATCACATCGACCATTATTCGATAGACACTCGTTTACATCTGAAATATTGAAATGTACTTATTAATATACTGTAAAATATTGAGTAAAGAAGGATAACTCTAAATCTTTCATGGACTTGGTTTGGTATCTGTATTTTTCATTAGGATCATTTATTTTGTCTTTCAAATATCCTTCTTAGGCTTATGGTTGAAGTACATGTGACTCTTTAATCCTGTCAATTCAAGTGGATTTAATATGTAATATCGTTAATAAAATTGAGAATGGAAATGGGGAATGTGCCAAAGAGACACTGACCATAGAGCAGACAACAGCAGAAGGTCACCAACAGGTCTTCAATGTTCGTGTCACTGTGTCCTTTTATGTTATGATGTTACACTAACTGTTACAAATAAGGGCGAATGTTGGTAACTTTTAGAACGTTTAAACCTGCATGTGTTTGCACATGTCTGTTATAAATCAGGAATCTGATGATCAGTAGTTGTGGTTTATTGATGTGGTTCATAATTTTCCCTCGTTTGTTTTGACCGTTTTATTTCCCGATTGGATGAGTTTACACATGTCATTTTTTGGGCCCTTTATATACCTTGCTGTGTGAGACAAGACTCCGTGTTGAAGACCGTACGCTACCCTATAATGGTTTACTTTTACAAATTGTGATTTGGATGAGAGGGTTGTCTCATTGGCACTCATACCACATCTTCTTATATCTATTTATTTTTTCATGGAACTAACAATTAGTAGTATATATTTTTTTATAATGATTGGTTTTAAAAGAGTATAGTTCAACAGCTAGTACAGATCAGTATATACTATTGGCATTGGTTCTCATAGATATAAAATGCGTCCAGAGGGGAATACTATTCTTTATTTATTACCTACTGATATAGAAAAAAAGATCTGGTATGATTGCCAATGAGACAACTCTCCACTAGAGACCAAATGACACAGAACTTAACAACTAAAGGTACTGAGTCTGGGAAATGAACAAGGATTCGTCAAAAAAAAAAAAAAAAAAAAAAATAGAATATGTACTTTATGTAATGAGGGAAACGGTTTACCTGTAAAAATGCTGATATTTTTGCTCTACAATCAAAGTTAATACCCTATTTTTTTGAACTTATGTAAGCATTTACAATTTAACTGGTCAATTTTGATGAAGAAAATGATGAAATTGACTAATACCAAGTGATTTTTGTATTTGAGATATGTATGTCCTGTCTTGCTATGTATGATCTTATGTTTGTAATTATATTGTCGTCGTGTACACCTGTATGTGTCCGAGGTTATGAATAAAATCCTAAAATTTTAAAATTTTGTCTGTAATGTATAAACGTATCTCCTAAGTGAACAGAGCGAGGTATTGAGATCATATAATCGTCCTCGTTGTCGTCGTAAACATTTTTAGATTGTTGTTACATTTTTTTACATCGATAACTTTGTCAAAACTTTATGAATTTGACGGAATTTGACAGTAGCTTCTTCGTGATTAAGATACAGTTATCTTTTGTCAGTATTTCTGTTTCCGTATTTCACTGATAAAACAACCTTAGTTTTTTTTGCATTTAAAATTACACTCCCGCACTAAAAGAATTTATTGCAGACAAGACAAAGTATTTCGCCGAACCCAAAACGAGGTTAGTCATGTAAATATGTTTAGTGTTATTCCTTTTACTGTGTAGATTTCAATGTGGTCTATATACGGACGGGGATGGCATGTTTGTAAGTAAGATATACATTCTCAAGCCGCAAAATTTTGAGAATATGGTCGGGATGGACAAAGTCGGACACCTATATATAGCTTCATAGTATAGTGATGTAGGGCGGGTGTGAAGACGATGGAAAAGTAGGAAATTAATCAACTCGTGTAACAATTTTCAACCCAGTTCTTGAATGGAAGATTGCACATATGTTGAAGTTGTGCAACTGCCGTTATGGAATTGTTTCGGGATTTTTTCTGTTTACTAGACTTTGGAAGTTGGTCATTAATTTCCATAGAATTGGGGATATGTATACTGTCGCTAAATACCGGTTTTATAGATTCCATAGTTATAAAGTGTTGTTTCGAATAATGTGCTTGTCTGCAATAAGATTATTAAAAAAAATAAATAATCTGAAAACATTCAATGTTTGCCTAGAATTATTAAATCTTCGAAAGTGGAACTTCTCTCCTTTTGTTATTGATCTCTCCAATACCTCCTTATTGTTATATATAACGTATGCATTTGTAGATCGTCACCATACGTAATTTTACAAAAAACGGTTTCTAATAAGGGAGTCAGGCTTTTGGACAAAAGATATGAAATAGCAAGCCGAACATTTTCCCCTTTGATTCGTTTTCATCATTAGTTTCAGTATGTTTTATTTTTATTTTAAGATGCCACAGTGTTGAAGTGTGCTGCTGGGTCTTGAATTTGAATTTTGACAGTTAAAAATGGAGTCTAATTTTAGACAATAAAATAAAAATAAGAAATCTGGTTGTATGTGAAATCGCGGTTTGTATGTGAATTTATTTATATTTTTCTATAGTATCTTGTATGCAATATACTGTAAACATATTTTTTTTTTATTTCGCTCAAAGGGTCAATGTATTTTCCCTAAATGCTGAACCGACTTAATTGGATTTTGCAGTTTATTCGGACAGACAAAGATTCTAATGGCAGAATGTTATATATAATAGTTTGAATTGTAATAAAAAAAAAACAATACAAATATATCTAAAAAAAAAACACTTTAAGAATAAACTCGTGCTTTTTTAGTTTTACATCTTATGTATATACCTTGACAAGAATAGCTGTCGGAAGCCAATCGGTATCCTCTGTTACAACCGCATGCGTATTGATTGCTGTATCCTGGTATACACACTTGACCACACCTACTATCACGGCAAGGATAGTAAACTTTTATTGCTACAAACAAAAACAAATATTTTTTGAATATCAAGTCATTTTATTTTGGAACCGTTGGTAATTTGAAAGCACAAGGTATGATAAAGGGTGTGTTGGTCCCCTTCCCAAATAAGTATATATATAGATCATTGATAGCCGTTGTAAAGAAACAAGACAAACCCATGATTTTTTTTGTGTTCCCATGAAAGGAAGGTTGCCTAGCCTCGAACTTCTGGAAAAAAGGGGGACCAGAAATACCTTGTCCTTTTGTCTTGCTTCGTTTTAAGTACAAACACTTGTGTTGGGTTTTTTTCAAGAGAAAAGGAAGCACGATTTAAAAATTGCAATATTGTATTTATTTCTGAACTGGAGCTTTCATGACAAACTTGTTATTCGGTGTCATCTTTTTTAAAATCCTCGACGGTATAATATTCCCAATTAGCAGTGACTCGGGGTCGGTCCAATTTAAATGATATATCGCCTGTTTGAACACTGTCAACAAGTGTACTTAAAATAATGCATTCATGGGCAAAATTTGACTTGGGCGGATTTTGGATCTACTATTAAATTTTCATTGTTTTTGTGCCCGTACTAGTTTTACATTGTTTCGCAACAACAAAAAAAACACTTTCAAATCTCAATGCATTTTTCACGACACCTCGTGATCTGTTACAGCTGGATATAGCCGAATGTCAGTTAAAAGTTACCTTTTTTGCATTTAGGTCTAGTGGGCGCAAACCACCTGTAGTTTCTGCAGAACATGAATCTATTTTCCTCAGTAACAAGTGAGTACCCATCATCACATGTATAACTAGCGATAGATGACCACGACTTTCGAGCCTCATTGTACCTGTATTTTGTTTTGGAAGAAGCATGTTCTACTTCAGGGGGAGCTATAAATCGATAGCGTGAACATGTTTGATCGCTTCCCCTCAGTGCATCGTCAAAATCCAACGTTTTTTCTTTTGGTGCAGTGTAGTTACGTAAAACCTGTCTGCCTAAAGAACTACTCCTAACTGTTGAACCTAAAAGTGAAAAACTTAAAATATGTGATTGAGCGAATTAGAAATCTTCACGTTACATTAGTATCTATCCATTTATCGGCAATCAATATATACATTCAGATATTCTTCGCTGCCTGCATGTACTGTTATTTTACAATGGTCAAAGATTCGATGAACATAATAGGTAAAACAATTATTCGAATAAAACGATACACTAGAATGTGAATTCAAAGAATCAGTCCATTTTCTGTTGATTTCACAAGGCTAAGTTCTAACATATAGGAAACCTTCAATGTATCCATCTGATGAGTTAAGACTTTGACAACTGATTTTTATAGTTTGCTTTTATGTTGTACTGTTACACCACAGTCACAGGTTAGGGGAGGGTGGAGCGCTCACAAACATGTTTAACCTCGCCACATTCTTTTGGTGCCTGTCCAAAGCCAGGAGCCTGTAATTCAGTGCATGGTTGTTGTTGGTTCATTTTTGTCATATTTGTTTTTCGTAAACTGTTTTTTTTTTTATATAGGTTAGTTGTTAGTTTTCTCTTTTGAATTGTTTCGTATTTCCAATGTCCGGGCCTTTTATAGCCGACCATACAGTATTGGTTTTTTTCTCATTGTCGAAGGACGTACGGTTGCCTATAATTGCTGACATCCATTTCATTTGAATTTTGGTTGATAGTTGTCTCATTAACAATAATACCACATCTTCTTATTTTTAAAATGTAAATATATTTAAGTGGACTGCTAACAAATATGTAACCGTACATAATTATTTGTAGGTATATAGATGTTGTTACAGAGCCCGAAAATCTGGAAACGATCCGGGTAAACTTGCATGTTGATTCTTTAAAACAAACTTAACACTGTAATTAGATCTTTGAATATGCTTTTTATAAGTATCAATATTGATTTTAATACCAGTAAATTAAAATCAATCTAATATTATTTTAAAATACATATGGACATTCATAGCTCTACAAATCTGTCGATACCTTACCTTGTCATTGCACAAGGTCATGTTTATTTCTGACTGTTAATGATGTCTTTACACTAAATCCAATGGATGTTGGATGTGAAATGATTGATACTTTAGTCTAATATGCATGCTGTTTTTTTCTTAAATTGAAATTGGTTCTGAACTAGCTGTCAGTAACTGCGAGTACCTTCAGATATGTACTTAGGGTCTTGTTCTGTGGATGTATAAGTATCCGTCAACGTCCACTCAGTCTTTTTGATTAATATAGTTCTATATGTGTATCCTTATGATGAGTTTCAAAGTCTTTTTCAACTTATTTTTACAGTTTGTTCTTACGTTGCACTGTTAAACCACTGTCTAATGTTAGGGGAGTGTTTGACGCCATCAAACTAGTATAACACCTCCGCATTATATATGTACCTGTCCCAAGTCAGCGGTTGTCGTTTATTACTGTGTAACATATTTGTTTTTGTTCATTTTTTTGTACATAAATTATGCCGTTAGTCTTTCTCGTTGGATACCAATTTTCGATGATTTCAGGAGTACAGGAGAGCCACGAATATAAATGTTCAACAAGTTACAAGTTTTCTAAAGGAATGTGTGCAGACTTTACTAAAACCACGAAATCAAATATCTACGAATATGCAAGTTTTCCTATAACCGCAAAACTAAATGATTCCACAAATAACAACTTAGCATTGCAATTTTTTTCGTTAAATCATCGCGACAGGTATTTCTGTGATTAATATAAATTATATCTCATTTATACCGGTATTGTGAGCATTACAAGATTGTAGATCAATGTTCTCTGGTATTGTTCGTGATATTGCTACATATCTAATTTCGAACTACAGCCGTTGATATAAGGGTTGTAAGACAGCCTGTTTTTGTTTGTTTACCTTTGGTGTAGAGCTTTGTGTACAAATAAACATCGACATACCTACACAAAGGGGGGAATAACCGCTCCATCTGTTTCCAAGACAAAATAGAGTAGATTCTCCACCCATCAGATAGAAACGACGCTTACATGAGAATCTGGCAATGGAATTATTCCTCTCCATCTTGACAAAGCCTCTCGATGGAGGGTGTAAATCTGGACAGTCATAAGCTACAGCAGATAAAAGAGAATCTCTGAAAAACGAGTGTCTTGCATATTGAATGCATATATTCTTATATAACTGGTTTTAAAAGTGCATAATCGTATACAGGATCAACATAAATTAAACGATTTGTAAATGAAGTCAATAACATGATATGTATATGAAGTCAATAATATGATATGTATATGAAGTCAATAATATGATATGTATATGAAGTCAATAATATGATATGTATATGAAGTCAATAATATGATATGTATATGAAGTCAATAATATGATATGTATATGAAGTCAATAATATGATATGTATATGAAGTCAGTAATATGATATGTATATGAAGTCAGTAATATGATATGTATATGAAGTCAATGATATGATATGTATATGAAGTCAATAATATGATATGTATCAGCACACTCAAGTCTTATATTGTACAAAACAACCATTTTGAACCACCTTCCACATCTGTTTGATGGGGGCGGATAGCGTTGATAGGATGCAGTCTTTCTATTCTTCCATATGTCTATTCCAATGAACTTCCTTTACTTTTTCTAATTTGCTCCAAACTTTTGTTTCTTTTTCTGGATTATCGAGAAACTCTGTTTGTCAACAATCTCCTTGAACTTACTACTTATATCCTGTTCGATCAAAAATAATAGGCAGAAGATACCAAAGGAAAAATCAAAACTCATAAAAAAAAAAAAAATAGGCTCTACGTTCTCATCACAACTTCTCTAACGTGGTTTGGAAGAAATTTATTCCTAGCTCTGACAATATCCCTTTCATGTACTTTGCGTCATGCTTCTAGAGTTCTCCATTTCTAAGATTTACTATAATCATAATTTTAAACTTCATTTTCAGACAATATGTCGATGGTATCTTAGTATCATTTATTGGACCATTGAATATGTTTTGGGAGAGTATACACCATTTCTTTGTGTAGATTTGAAACTTAGTGATTACATTGTTCGACCATACTTTATATCAGTGTTAGTAGATACAATGTTTATGTTTAATGATGTCCCTTTGGTTTTGGATCGTTGGCCAAGTCAGCACTTGTCTGTAGAGTGTGATTGGGACTACTTTTAATACACATACAAAAAATTATACACTGTATGATCACCCCAGTTTTTGGTGGGGTTCGTGTTGCTTAGTCTTTATTTATCTATGTTGTGTCTTGTGTACTAGTACTGTATTTGTCTGTTTGTCCTTGTCTTTTTCTTTTTAGCCATGGCGTTGTCAGTTTATTTTGGATCTATGAGTTTGGATGTCCCTCTGGTATCTTTCGCCCCTCGTTTGTAAGGCATATAATTCTTTGGGATAAAGTTTTGGTTGGTCAATTTACGTTTTTGTATCACTTTTCAAAGGAATCAATACTCGTCCTCCATCACCAGAAAAGTATAATTTACCTAAACATTTAGGAGGGTCTTCAGTCCACTTCTGTTCTGAAGATATACAAGCGCCATAGCGTTCACCGTACATATAGAATCCATCATCACACACATATTCTACTAAGAGGTTGTCACCAAAAATAGTAAAGTTTCCATTTATAGGGGCTGGTGGAGTTTCACAACCAGTACTTGGAGTATCTGAATAAAACAATAATAGGGAATTTATGAATGCGAAATATTGCTAAATAAATAAAATGCTTAATTCGTTCATCTGAAATTGAAAAATCACAATGGCGATATGTTATACCTAAATCACATATATATTTTTACTCATTACGTCAAATGTGAAATCACGCTCTTCAAAACTAGATTTATACTTTCTTTTATATTTAATCTTTCACATTCATCTTTACTTTCTTTCGTTTTGTATAACGGTCTGTTAAATTGAAATATGATTTTTTGGGGGACCGATTTTTAGCCATTTTCCAGCATGAATTGATGAAAAAGTGTCCGTATTTCGATTTGACCATCGAACGGATGGTTTGACCATCGAACGGTTTGTTTAGTTCCAAATGTGAATGGGAAAAAGCTGTATTAAAGGAATCAGTTATGGTGCTGAATGTTTGATATTGTAGGTTATTGTAGTGAATTGTTAGATGTGGAGTTTTTTACTAGCTGTGGTGGAAGGTAAAATGTTGATCTACATCTACTGCTATAAGGTTGTTCGTGTTTTGTACATCATTGTTGCTCGATTGATATTTCTGAGAGATTCAAGTGACTTCCATTTCCATCATGGAAGTGACACTATTGGTGTTATGGTACCTGTCGGTGACGTAACGTGCTGGCCTTCTTTGTACTCTTTCAATATTTTTTTGTTTGTTTTGTTTTTGGGAGAACAAGCTGAAGAGCAGTATTCTAGGTTTGATCGTACGAAAGATTTATAAGCCAAACTTTTTGTTTCTTCCAACTTTATTTTTTTAGTTTCTTCTGATGTTGTTGATATGGGTATCCCATGACATATTTTTGGATATATATATATATATATATATATATATATATATAAGGTGATAAAAAGATATCTTGCTGTGTTGCCGGATTATAAAATGCAGCCTTTTAGTACATAGGCATGTTTGTATTGTGACTGTGATCTTGTCGAAAAGAAACTAAAAATAAGGGATCACATTTAATTCAAATTCCTAAATTTGGCAAATTACCTGAAAAATCCTAAAATAGTCATGGCTTTCTACAAATATCAGGAAAGGACAGGTAAAACGAAAACGGACATGTGGCCTTTGAAGATGTGTGCTTTTACTCTGCACATATAGTTATCATGTTATTGAAAGAAAATCGACCAACAAGTTCTTAATATGAAGTATTTTTAGCTAAATATAGGATGACCTCTTCTTCTTTCCATATGCAATATGTTCTCAAAGGGTATTTTAGCTATAGAAATTATACATATTTTACATTCAAGATTTCTTTGTCGTATGTTTGTATCCCCATATCGCGTTTGTTATATATGTTCTCCAAAAATATTTTTATATCAAACAGTGCATGCAATATGAAACATGTTTATCATACTGACCTTCAGCTGACTTAATTATCCTAAAAACTTGAAACAGTAATAAAAGTATGTATGGGAACACCATCTTCATTAGGTTTGTATGTTAATTCAACATGGTTTCCGTAAAAGTTCAAGTGGTGTTCATATTCTTAAATGGTAGTATCAAGAGGTTTTATAATAATATGTATCTTTTCATATTAACAGTTTAAAATGGGATTGGTATATATCACATAGAATAGATATAATCATTACTATTTCCAAAAGCATGGATACGTGCAGACTCTTCGTAAGTGAGTACGGCTTTTGTTATGTTACTTGTAAACAAGTGATAATTGACAAGCTATTGTACATATTGTCGTGATAGTAATGTTGATATCATATACAAAAAAAATAACTGTATATACTTAAATAGCTTAGACTTGCGGCTGGTGTCCAGTTAAATTCCCATTAGCGGTGGAACGGAGGAAGGTGTGAGTTGAGCGTTACTACACTTAAGTTGTGACAAAGTCATATATTTGCATGTACTTTTTTAAAGCCATGGAAACAACTATAAAACTGTATACTTCAATCTCTAAAAATGAAAAGTTGCCAATAACACCCAAAAGCAAACTAATTAAAATGTAGTTCTCCGTTTTCGTTATACTTCATGCGTAGGAAGCAAAGATAAATCAGAGAACCATATTTTGATTAGATTAACCCATAAAGAACAATGAACATCTCCTTTGTAGTTTCAAAAATTTGAAAATAAAAAAAACACAGTGTCAAGAATTTGAAAAGGAAAAAAAACACTATCTCCTATTAACATGATGGATTAGAGAAAGTATGAAAAATGAAATATCTATAGCTTGATAGAAAAAATAAATAGAGATATTGTATCTATTGAATAACATTAACGGTACCAATTTTCCTGCACCAGATGCGCATTTCGACCAAACATGTCTCTTCAGTGATGCTCGTGGCCAAAATATTTGAAATCCAAAGCTTATATACAAGATGAAATAATATAATCCAAAAGGTTAAAAAAGTATAGCCAAATCCGTGAAAGGAATCAGAGCTTTGCATGAGGGAGATACATTCCTTAATTTATAATGATTTTTACATTTTGTAACAGCAAATTTTAATAACACAAAAAAATATCCGTATTTTCATGCCAGAACCGAAGTACTGGCTACTGGGCTGGTGATACCCTCGGGGACTAACAGTCCACCAGCAGAGGCATCGACCCAGTGGTAGTATAAACATTAACGGTACCAATTTTCCTGCACCAGATGCGCATTTCGACAATACATGTCTCTTCAGTGATGCTCGTGGCCAAAATATTTGAAATCCAAAGCTTATATAAAAGATGAAGAGCTATAATCCAAAAGGTTAAAAAAGTATAGCCAAATCCGTGAAGGAATCAGAGCTTTACATGAGGGAGTTACATTCCTTAATTTATAGTAATTTTTACATTTTGTAACAGCAAATTTTAATAACACAAAAAAATCCATATTTTCATGCCAGTACCGAAGTACTGGCTACTGGGCTGGTGATACCCTCGGGGACTAACAGTCCACCAGCAGAGGCATCGACCCAGTGGTAGTAATAACATTAACGGTACCAATTTTCCTGCACCAGATGCGCATTTCGACAATACATGTCTCTTCAGTGATGCTCGTGGCCAAAATATTTGAAATCCAAAGCTTATATAAAAGATGAAGAGCTGTAATCCAAAAGGTCCAAAAAGTATAGCCAACTCCGTGAAAGGAATCAGAGCTTTGCATTGAGGGAGATACATTCCTTAATTTATAATAATTTTTACATTTTGTAACAGCAAATTTTAATAACATTGATTCTTCTTATTGAAAATTGATGAAAAAGGAAAGGCATGCTTTAAGCAGAGGCATATGCATTATATGTCTTTGATTAAAGTATATGTATCTGATTAAAAGGCTGATTGGAAATAACTTTTCGACAAAATAGATATTAATTTCAGCTTTCTCATTATGAACTTTCCATTTTTATGCGCAATAATTTAGCAGCACCCGCATATAAGGGAGCTACCATTTGATTTTTATAGGGGGGGCTAGGAGGAAAAATTTTGTCCTGCATTTTTTTTTTAGCTGTAATCTCTGTCAATCATGACGGTGCACGTTCCCGGCACAAACTAGTGACGTTGACCGTGTCACAGATCATGTCAGATAACGAGGACTGCACTGTATTGGAAAAGGAAAAAAAAAAGAAATAAATATCGTTGACCGCAATAGAAATTTGGCGACATAAACTTGTTTTTGGGAAACATTTTTTTCTTGAAATCGTGGTGCGGCTTTCTACCGGAATATTCTGACCAGATACGGTCTCACATTTAATTTATTGACTTCCTGTGTAAACAAAAATTTAGATGGTAATCCGAGAGTTTGCTTCTGTGTTTACAAACAGATTTAACCTTAATTTAAAGATACGCAACTATTTATTGCGATAAGAACACCAAAGGTAAATTAAAGCTTATCATAAATACACGATTAAATTAAAATATCATTGTACCAAGCAGTCCACCAGCCACTACCCAAAAGACGCATGGGACTGGTAGGCATAAAGGCTAAACTGATATTTGGAATAACACTTTGAGTTTAGTAAGTATCTAAATGTATTGTTAATTTATGTACAGTCGATAAAATGGAAAGAAGAAAGAAGTCTAATATAACATAGTTTCGTGCTATTTAAAGTTTATACCATAATATTTTTTACTAATGATCACTAATAGCAGAGAAGAAAAATTATGAGGTATAGAAAGGCTATTTTATTTTTTTGCGTTGACACCTCTGTGGTTGTAGACTTTTTATTTACATTTATCATGTTCATGATAAAAATTTAAAACTTACAAATAAACAGAAGCCTCTTCAAAGCAAGAGATTACAAAATGTAGCACTATGAGCAAAATTCTGATATTTAGCAGTCAAATGCAATAATACATTGAATACAATACAACTCTATTTCAATAACAACAGATAACAACAGCAGTTTCTGAAGAGAATATTTCTAAAAAAAAATACATTAACTTAAGTGCCCCTTTTGAATAAATACTGCAAGACATGTTGATGTGTTTTCAGCATTTTTAGGAATGCGATATCTGTAATATGAACATGATGCATTTGTTAATTTATGTTGAAATAAAACTTAAAGGAGTTATTTTCGTTTTACTATAGGAAACATTCCAATATCCATGATATCTGGGTGAATTATTCTACCAAATAAATTTCCCTGTTAAAACATCTTTGAACAAAACATACATGTAAATTCTGCTTAAAGTAGGACATAACAATATATATACATAATACTCAATACATAAATATTCATTTGGTATTATTTTAATGTTGCATTTATTTGCATAATTTGACAACCCTGCATACCAAGGTATCCACTTCAGGGACTCTAACGAAATGATTCACACAGGCGTTGGTTCACCACATGAGTTTAATATATATACATGATACCAGAGACATATATAATACAAGAGATTGGCAACTCGGCGAAATCCCGTAATATCACACGGCCACATTTAAACCTCGCGAGATCTCTTTGGGTAATAGAGTCTTTATCAAAGTATTAAAAGTACTCGAAGTAAGGGTGAATGTTTAAGCATAAATTAACTGTTTCAGTGTTAAATTTAACATAATTAATTAAATAATTTGAGTTCATGCATAAATATTTATTTCAATGTCATTTTAATTTTGATTTGTATTATTTGTATTATTGAAAAGGAAACATAATTTGATATTGAATTAAAAAAAAAAACGATATTAAATAGTTGACACTTAATAAATTGTATCAGAGTTCATTTTATTTGATAGTTTCATAATGGGTTTCTATTTAATATACACCTGTGTCGGAGACATAATTTCACAGTGTGACATGTATATTAGGCTTGAATTATTCGATGGTCAGGTAAATCACGGGAGCGTCTAAACACCACCTAGGCCGCCTTGGTGCACTAAGCTCATGAAACTGCACTAAGCCCATGATGGGATGGTGCTATGAATGAAAAAAACATACCATCGGACGTAGTTTTTCATGAAGATAATGTATCTGAATTTTTTAGTCATTAAAAATTGTAGTTAAGTCGTAATTTGATTTTTTCTGTCATCAAAGGTGTTGACCGGCGGCACGTGCCAGTAATTAACCAGGTAATAAAATCACTGATCCATGAAGAAATAAAGAAACATAACAATTACACGGCTTATATATAATTACACCATTTTGTTTGTCGTGTTATTGGGTGTATTTTGTTTTTGTAGGATTTAAAACAAAACTTTGTATTTCTTTCTTTTTTGTGTGTATTTTTTAATATGTTATTTTGACTTTATGATACTTTTATTTGTTTTTAATCAATACTTCGTTGTCATTCGAAAGTGCACAATAAACGACTATTATCATAAATTCATTTATTAATATTTCATTTTGATAACTATCAACAGATAAGAAACATATAGTTTATAAAAAGATGTAAGTACTAAGTACTAACGATGCACAATTGATGCATATATTTGTTTTAATATTAAAGTTATGACAGTGCACATACCAAAGAGAAAATATCAAATTACTAAATAGCATTTAATTTTTATGTATAGCATTTAATTGTTATGTGTTAAATCTATATTTATTCATCACCAAGGAGTTTATGCTTATTTAATTATGATATGATGTTTAACTATAATACATACATATACAGAAATTACGTAGAGCATTTTATGACAATATCTCTTTAAAAGATTCAGATTCAATATATTATTAAAGTCTCTCCACTTGTAATATAATCATTATAATATAAACATGAAATAAAACAGCAATTTTATAAATTAAAATACAAGTGCCATCCTATAAAGAATTATGAGAGACTATAGAAATTAAACTAAATTATTACTATATAATTATCATGTCTCTAACCCATTTCCGTTCTGTAAAACCATGTAACTACTTAACCTAAATTATTTAAGTTCTATAAGAACATAACTATTAATCCAGCATATAAAACAAAAATTCTTCTACTATTTAATTTTGATTTAAACTTTTTGGCTAAATCTGAAAAATAAAGTTGACTAAACGGTATGCGTTTTCTCATCGTTTAAGGTTGTATTGCGCGACCTTTATTTGCTTTTTTCCTCGCCGTTCCACTATGATCTCTGAACAGTGGTAGATATTTGTCTCATTGGCAATCATACACTAACTATCTATTTATATGAAATATAAATTTAATAATAATAATTACCTCTTGCAGAATTTCAAGCGGTCTGTCATACTTGTTGAAAATAGGTTGCATTGAACCCCAAGGACGCCACATTTCAACTCTTATATTTGAAATAAGTCTGAATTTTAATTTTTGTCTATTTGTGCAAAAATTGAAACAGTAAATGGGGAAGAATAAAAAGAAAGAAATAGACAACAATATACTCCGCTTTGAGTAAAAGCCAATTTCTATTGTTTTTACTATTATTTCCGCAAATCTTTTATTTCCCAAAGCGTAAACAAACACTTTTTCCAAATATTTTTAAGAAAAGATCAACAGCCCTAGGCCTTTTATCATTACTAATCAAGAACAAAGAAAATAATTTACTAGTTAAAAAATAATCCATCAGAATTGATTGGATCAATTAACAAGGTGCTCAGACATTACACAAGTAGAGCGCATGTCACGTTAAAAATGTTAATAACTTTTAAATCTCTTTATATCATCGAACCAACTTTTAACATATTTTTTTTTAATATAATGATTTATCTTAATTAATGATATTTGTGCATATTTAACCTTTGCTTCATATCCTTAGTGCAGTATTTATAAATTCGTCAAGCTTCATTGGATTCAATCAACAATGTGACAACTGGACACATTACACAAAATCGGCGCGTGCCATATAAAACGTTAATAACTCTTTTATTTCTGAATATTTTTACACCAAAATTTAAGGCATAATGTATTTTATGGAGTGGAGTGTTGGAGTGGAGTATTGGAGTGGAGTGTTGGAGTGAGATTTTGGAGTGAGATTTTGGAGTGAAATTTTTGGAGTGAGATTTTGGAGTATATAGTATATTATTAGTAGAATTTCAGGGGGTTAAATGTTTTGTTTAATTTTGAACAAGTATTCATTAAAAATAGATAAAGAAAAATTACAGTGCTAAATATTGATTAAAATTTTGATCACAGATAATCATGAATAATTATTTGGTCATGTTCATTTAAAAATATGAAATATGCTCCTCTCATTAACTCACCTTGTGGGAGTGTCATTTGTCTTGTGGTGACAAAGTGCACATTGAATTGCACAGAATTTCGAAGTCCTAATGGGCAAAAATCTGGGAAAACTCATTGAACCAGAATATCATAATAATGCTCATATCTTTGTGCAAAGAATAAAATTCGTAATAACTAGTATCTCAATTGTTTGTAAAACAATTGAAAGGTCTTTCCTGTAAAAGTGATGTTTTCGTAATGTTCTTTGTACGACCTTTCGTTTGATATACGACAATAAAAATAAAATTTAGAATGGAAATGGGGAATGTGTCAAAGAGACAACAACCCGACCAAATAAAAAACAACAGCAGAGGGTCACCAACAGGTCTTCAATGTAGCGAGAAATTCCCGCACCCGGAGGCGTCCTTCAGCTGGCCCCTAAACAAATATATACTAGTCCAGTGATAATGAACGCCATACTAATTTCCAAATTGTACACAAGAAACTAAAATTAAAATAATACAAGACTAACAAAGGCCAGAGGCTCCTGACTTGGGACAGGCACAAAAATGCGGCGGGGTTAAACATGTTTGTGAGATCTCAACCCTCCCCTATACCTCTAACCAATGTAGAAAAGTAAACGCATAACAATACGCACATTAAAATTCAGTTCAAGAGAAGTCTAAGTCTGATGTCAGAAGATGTAACCAAAGAAAATAAACAAAATGACAATAATACATAAATAACAACAGACTACTAGCAGTTAACTGACATGCCAGCTCCAGACTTCAATTAAACTGACTGAAAGATTATGATTTCATCATATGAACATCAGGCACAATCCTTCCCGTTAGGGGTTTAGTATCATATCATCATAACATATGAGAAGAACATAACCCGTGTCATGCCAACAACTGTTTTTAGAATAAATGTGTTTAGTTCCGATGCAAAGACCTTATCAGTGACTCAATATTAACGCCAAAATATGCAATCTTTAATGACTTGACAACAGTATCGTAATTATATCCCTTCTTAATAAGTCTATTTAAAGGTTTTGTAAGTTTCTGAGGTGAATACTGACACCTTTGTGCTTTATAAAGAATATTTCCATAAAAAATTGGATGTGAAATACCTGAACGTATTAGAAGTCTGCATTTCTCTCGTTAAAATCTAAAACATTGTTACATACACGAGCGAATCGTACAAGTTAAGATATATAAACACCGTAAGATGGTGACAAGGGAAGGTCACCATCTAAAAACGGATAATTAACGATAGGAAATGAAAAATCATCCCTTTTATCATAAATTTTAGTATTCAGCTTTCCTTCTGAAACTTTTCACTTTTAAAACTTAATGACCTCATCTGCCTACATTTTTGAGATCGGAAGTATGATATATGTAAAACAGGGTAGATGAGCTTTCATTTGATATGCGACAACGCCATGTTCTTTTTTCCTATATAGATTTTCAACAATATCTTTTATAGATTTGACAACAAGGTTCATTTATTTTCAACTTTTATTAAATGCCGTTCCTTCAACCAACATACGTAATGAATCTCAAGACTTATACATTTATGTGTAACAATATTTTCTCAATGTAAATTCAGGAAATAACACTGTAATTGCAGTTCATCTTTTATTATTGTGTTCTATTGATACCGAAATGATAGCTAGGTAATACCAATTAATAACTTATTTTTTCATAAATCCAAATTTCATCTAAATTAAATTCAGAAAATGAAAATACTTTCATCATTGTTGAAAACATTTAAACATTCTTTTTTATTCAAACAGAAGCTCAAGTCAATTAATTTGTAAATCATTTAAAAAACTAAAAACAACAGTGCAAAAACAATAAATATGATACTTTTAAACATGATAATGTGAAGATTTTTTGTTCATTTTACAAAATAATATAATATAATAAAGAATGGAAATGGGGACTAAACCTAATACACGAGCATGTAAAATTCTACTAATGAAGATGCTGCCAAATTCTTAAGAGATTGGGAAATCACAATGCTAAATAATTATATAACTCTTAGTTATGCATCAGTAGATCAGGAGAATTTGAAATTTATTGTTTATAAAGGACTGTTGATATGAGGTCGTTCACATTATTATTCGAAACATTATTATTCGAATACTTCACTGCATGCATTTTTTTATTTCTATTTCAATATAGTTTGTTTTTAAATTATTCACTACAAAATTTTTCGTCAAATTTCACTCCAAAATCTCACTCCAAAAATTTCACTCCAAAATCTCACTCCAAAATCTCACTCCAAAAGTTCACTCCAACACTCCACTCTATACAATACATTATGCCAAAATTTAAATATATGCTCTTTATTCAAATCTGTATCGTACTGAATTACCTTGGTGCTTATTTGACTGGTCCATCATGGGCTTAGTGCACTTCCTGGAGCTTAGTGCACCAAGGCGGCCTAGGTGGTGTTTAGACGTACCGGTAAGTCACAACCTGTTTAAAAGAGTTTTAATTGACATCTGGTACACAAGAAGTTGTTACACCACAGGTGTCCACAATCTTTCCAAAAATACAAAATATGAAATTAATTAATGAGTAAAAAAAAAACTTAATTTGTTTGTTTATTTACCGTTAATCATGATCAACTTTGTCTTATATTCATAATTTTTATAGATCATTAAAAAATTATTACTTTTTGTGTTCATTATTAATTTGGCATGTATTGAGTTGTTTTTTTGGGATTGTCGGTAAATTGTTTTCTAAGTGTTTTTTTCGAAATTTACATTATGAGCTTGCATTGAGTTTTTTTTTTTATGATTGTCGGTTAATTTATGGTTTCTCCTTTTCACGGATTGTGTATTTAGGACTTACATTTAATGATCATTTAATAGAAAATGGCAATATAAGTCTCACTTTTCACCTCGAATGTAAAGAGATTAAACCATAGTTTAAGTGTAAGGAACTGCTAAATATACGATAAAAACTCGCAGCAGCAGGTATTGCTGCCTTTTCATGTAACAATTTTTGTAAGAATAAACATTCTACTATGCTATACTTCTGTTAACATGGCAAGTTGACTTCAAAGCATACACCAGTTTAAATGCCATATTGATATCTAAATGTTTTGAAATGTACATGTTTCCCTTCTTTTTAATATACTTTTTGACTAGTTAAAATCTCCTTTTAGTTTTGAAACAGACATGCACATGTGTAAATAGTTTAACAACTACTTGACTTGATTTGTTAGTTAATACCTTTTTCTTTTACTTTATACAAACTAAACGAAAATGTGTCTACCTTTATTGTTGATCAGGCTGATTTAATTGATGGTTGCCTAACGTCCAGTGGCAAATATTTCATATTTTTTACATATTGATGTGCGAGTGTATGACATTTCTTTTCTGTACAGTATATGCAATATAATATTTAACTCTCCACAAGAAACCAAATTACACAGACATTAACAACTTTAGGTAACCATAAGGCTCTTAGCAATGAGAAAAATTCATGCTGCACTGTCAACTATACAAGGTCTATTTATGAAAAAGGTTTAACAATTCAATCAAAAAAACTAATGGCCTGATTTATGTACAAAATAATAACAAAAAATCCAAATATTGTATACAGCAACAAACCACAAGTGAATAACAGGCTCTTTACTTTGGAAAGGCAAAAACATAATAAAGGCATGATGCTCTTTACTTTGGAAAGTCACAAACATAATAAAGGCATGATAATAGATTTCACAAGCCGTACAATTTTTTGTTCCTATTTGTTTTTTTTTTGTTATGTTTTTTTCCCAATCAACCAAATAACATCTGTAAAAAAAAACACGACATACATCCCAGTATTCTGAAATGAAAAGGACCAGTCAGACCGGTGATCAGAACAATATATCTGGACTATCACTGCATATGATTCCATCCTTTTTCAATAATTAAACCAAGATATAAGAAAACAAAAATCATTCCAGGTATAAATAATATTTTTATTATCAAACATTCATTTATAATGTTACTGTCAATGATAACTGAGAGTTTTATTTGAAGCCTATTATACAACATCTATTTGTCTTACTTTTAAACGTTACTTCCTACATGTATGTCATATAACATTCTGCAGGTTTTTATTATGCTAAATCTATTTTAAATTTCTTTTGTCATGTATAGACCTTTCAAGCTTGCTATTAGGTACAAATATTTGATATGTTTATCACTTGTTAAACGTCATACAGTGAACATACAATGTAAGTTGCTGACATAAACTTTATTTAGTCTCTGCTTCTATATATTTTGTAGATCTCATGAGGGTATTGAAGGGGTTTACAATGAGGTTCTGGAAGCAGGGGCGGATCCACCCATTTTAAAAAGGGGGTTCCCCACTCATGATAAAGGGGGTTACAACCACATGTACCCATTCAAATGCATTGGTCGTCCAAGAAAAGGGGGGTTCCAACCCCTGGAACACCCCCCCCCCTGGATCCGCTAATGGGAAGGTGTTTACAAAAGGTGAACGAAAAGAAAGCCACAAATTTGGTAGGACAAAATGTCACAAATAATCTGTTGACAATTGTTTGTATATATAAGCATATGACAAGAGAAATATCTTGAAATATTTACTTTTTAATACATATATTCATATTAAAGTTTAAGAAATGTGTCATTATATTTGAAAAATGAAGATTTATTTAATTTTATTCATGCAAAAGAAAGATTTCTTGGCAACATGAAGCCATTTAAGTGCCAAACCAGTTTGACATTTTGTTTTTTTAACAATTATTTGATCATCTTTGATATGTTTTTGATAATTTTATTTGGACTAGGGTTTTTGGTATCAATATGAAAATATTAGTCACCTTTGCTAACATTTGGAAGTAATATAAGATTATTAAATTGCATATTTATTCGTTAATTTCTAAGTTTTATGAAAAAAAAAATGGTAGTTCATAGCTGGATTTGGGTATCAATGCGGAAAAAAAATCCCCTTTGATGGTATTTTATGAAAACACTATTTGACCAAACTATACGAAAATAGTCTCATTTTAACGGGATAACAATCGGGAGTAGTAAATCACTACAAAAATGTATATACATTTTTAAATTTCTACGTTTTACGAAAAAAAAATGGAGGACCAGACCGGTTCTACAGCAATAAAGAGGGGAAACTGAATGGACCGACTTTAAATTAGTCTGCATTTGATTATTATCATCATCTCAGCACATTATAGTATAAACAAATTGGTAGAATTAGTAAAATGTATCTTTTGAATATACTTACATGCTTTAGCTGTGAAAACAATGGACATAAACGATAAAAAAAAATCTTTAAGCGTATCGTCTCGCTTTACAACAATGGCGGAATTTGCTCATCTTCGTCCCAGGTCACATCATCATCCCAAGCACTTACGGTAGCCAAGTGATTTCATTGGCCGTTATATAGACTCTACTAGAGTTGCCAATCTCTTGTATTATATGTCTCTGATGATACACACAGTGATTGTACATGTATATGTGTTTACATTAAGTTTTACTTTTTAGCATCTCAGAAAAATATGCTTATATATTTTTAAAATGAACAACTACATGTAATTCTCAATTCAATGAATTAGTATTCATGTTATTTGACTACTTGAGTGTATATACATGTATATCACATGATAAATGATTTGTAGGTATTAAGTTTAGACGCTGCATTAACCATTTAAATAATGAGAAAAACAATAAACAACAGTACATATTGCATATACATGTACATGTACATTTAACTGTATGTAGAAGACTACAAGTGTTTACATTACATATACTGCGTTATTGCTTGTCTGTTAACATGGTTAATATGATATAACATCATTCATTGTTTTGATTTTTATTAACTTAATTAGACATTTCAAAACATTGATCTAATCACGAAAAATTTACTTTTCAGGAGATTGAAGTTTGGATGTACATTTCTAAACTTAGCAATACAGTTTATAATGGTTAAAGGTCGACCAGTTGATGTTGGAATGGTCATAGGATCAATTTAGACATTATTGAAGACAATGGTTTTAGAATCAATGGATTTATCAGACCCGGCACAGAAGAGTGCCACCAGAAAACTTTTGATTGCTGGACTGATATGTGTTTTCTTGGCTGTGGTGTCAATAGCTATTGTTCTTGCTGTTGTAATTCAACAAAATGGTATGATTAAAGTTTATTAATACATTATAAATATATAAATCTTTAACCAAAAATATAATAAACTATTCATTACTCCATAGATAATTTTGTGTATGTTTACATTAAAAATCACATGTCTGTGAATATGGTTATGGTAGCTAAGCAGTGAATTGCAAATAAGTTAAAAACTTACCAAAAGTATTTAGTATTTGCAAGTTTTTAAAGAAATTCACAATAACTAACACACCCCTTCAGAATCGTTTGCTCTTGAAGGTTTTTAACAACTGAATATTGGATCTAGTAGCATTTTTGTACCAGTGTCTTTTCAAAGTAAATGTGTTTATCTTGTACAGATATAAATATTATGTTTGTTATGTATAATTGCTTTAAAAATCCATAAGAATACACTAAACATGTACATGTATGCATATGTTTATATACAAGTACATGTATCAATATTTTTTTCAATTTTTCAGAGGAGGAAAGAATTCCTCATGGTTCCTTCGATAATCAGCACCACACAACTGTAGGACCTAAATCTGAGGAGACTGATCTATCATCATCAGTGCTAATGGGACTATTGTCATCAGAAGAAATCAGTCTTGAAACAGTTATTTATAGTACAATCATTCCTATAGCAACACGTGATAAACATGTAGATATTACATCTTCAACATTGGTTATGAGTTCACAACCTTTTACAGAAATTAGGGACAGTGATTCAGCATATTTTACAAATGACAGAATTATGTTATCCAATGAACACCCTAAAATCCAGCTGACATATTCATCTCTTTATAATTTACCAGTTTTCTCAACAGAATTGGTATATTTCACTTCTTATTCTCAAACAGAAAATAATTACATTAATTCTGATGAAATGACAAATATTAAAACTGAAATACAAACAAGTAAACAAATAGGGAGCATTCCAGTTACAGATAATAAATCTGAACCATTTTCTACCTCCGTGACTGAAGAGTTCAAATCAGAAGACATTTCTTTTGATTTAAAGTCATCTGTGACATCAGTTACTGATACTTTGATATCAAAGGTAAAACAATCAAAGCTATATGAATCAACCTTGAAGTTCAGTGATGTTATTCCAGTCACTTTAAATTCTGATCTACAACAACCTGTGATTACAAAGACTTCTATTGAGGAGCTACCAGTTTGGTCTACCCAATCAAATACATTAAATTTAGAATCTACAAAACTTATACTACATATAAACAGCACATCTGGTTTATCAACAAATCAAATGAACATTTTGCCATCTTCTTCATCTTTTATCTTGATTCAACCTGAAAGTGTAGTTTTAACAAACAGTACTACAGTACAATCAGCTGTAACAGAAACTTACATGTCAACTTCTAAAAGTAGTGCAGCATTAAGTTATGGAAATAGTAGATGGAGAGTTACAGCATCAACATTAGTTCCATATATTGAAACTTTACTAACTGTAGCGCAATCAGAATTTATATCCAGTGATTTAGAACCCTTAAAGACAACTGCTTATAATGAACTAATGCCAACAAGTACCAAAGACCAGACACCTAATGAGAATTTTGACTCAACAGAAAGGTACAGTTTATCATCACAAGTAACAGTATCATCGACACTTTTACCAGGTAAGGCTGTTGTTAATGTATAAAATTTTCCTGACAAAGTTTCTCATTGGTATTAGATGCCTTACTTCATTCACCATGATAGAAATATGTATACTGGTAGATTAGATATAAACTCTTCTCTCTAGGCATTTCGGCTTCCTCCACCAATAAAAACTGACTGCCACAAAAGAGCTCAAAAGTGTTGAAAGTGGTGTTAAATACCAATCAATCAATCAAATTAAACTGTTACAATTGAATTAAATAGTTTTAACTTGATAGTATCATATGAAATACATTATTTATTTTTATACAACCGCAAACAAATTTTGCGGTCGTATATTGGTATGACGTTGGCATCGTCTTCATCGTCTGAAGACACATTGGTTTTCGCACTATAACTTTAGTTTAAGTAAATAGAAATGTATGAAATTTCAATACAAGGTTTATGACCACAAAAGGAAGGTTGGGATTGATTTTGGGAGTTTTGGTCCCAACAGTTTAGGAATTAGGGGTCAAAAAAGGGCCCAAATAAGCATTTTTCTTGGTTTTCGCATAATAAATTTTGCGGTCGTATATTGGTATGACGTTGGCATCGTCTTCATCGTCTGAAGACACATTGGTTTTCGCACTATAACTTTAGTTTAAGTAAATAGAAATCTATGAAATTTAAACACAAGGTTTATGACCGTAAAAGGAAGGTTGGGATTTATTTTGGGAGTTTTGGTCCCAACAGTTTAGGAATTAGGGGCCCAAAGGGTCCAAAATTAAACTTTGTTTGATTTCATCAAAAATGGTAATTTTTGAAATCTCAAGAAGAGATTTTATATGAATTTATAGGGTTAAATATACTTACCATGAGTTACTATTATAAATATAGAATACGTTCCGCGTTTTAGTATGTTCCCAATCGCAAAAACATCGAGGAGACCGAGATCTTTAAACATCCGGTATGTTATGAAATCTACTCACTCGATTCAAGGTAAGATCAGTTTTATTTGGCGTTTAATTGGAAAACCAATATACACCAAAAAGAAATTTATTTGGGGTGGCGGTGGTTCCTGGTAAGTATATTTAACCCTATAAATTCATATAAAATCTCTTCTTGAGATTTCAAAAATTACCATTTTATATGAATTTGGTTAAATATACTTACCATGAGTTACTATTATAAATATAGAATACTCACTGATTAACAAGCAGTTCTTTGCAGGTGGAGGATAAATTTCTTGGATATGAATAAAAAACATTCCTCAGAAAACACCAAAAAACAGTTTCTTTTTAAAATACTGTCATACATTAAAAACTTCCACCAAAAAACAAACAACTATTTACAGGATACTACTAGTCATCATCCTGAAAAATTATATAATAAACATTATGTGAAACTTTGTATACATGCTCTATATACATTTGTCCCTAAATAAAATTGTATCAATAACATATCAATTTTATAAATAAAAATTATGTGAAACTATTTTTGTCTTTATATACAATAATTTCTTTAAAAACAAATCTATTGTAATACTTTGTCAGAATCTATATCTCGTAAATAGAATCTTACAAAAGTTGATTCAGATGACCAATCTGCCGCATCTAAAATCGATTTTGTAGAAGCTCCCTTATATAGAGCCCAACTCGGAGCAATTGCTCTTGTGGAATGACCTTTAACTTTTAATTTGTCATTTGAGTAAGCAGACCTGATTGTTTGGACAATCCAACTAGAAATTGTCACTGCTGTTACTGGTTTATGAGGTTCTTTCATTGCTAAAAATAATTTGACTTTGTCAGTTGCATCTAACTTCTGTCTTATTTCCTTGGTTTTATCCAAATAAATAGTAATTGACCTTTTTGGATCTAAAAACTCTCTTTCTTTGAAATGAGGTACATTAATTTTGGCCCCAAAATGACTTTGTCTATCTTGTTTTGACAGACCATGTCTAATGAAAGTTATACCTTTGTCCTGAACCCTCATAGACTCTTTATCAATTCTAAGACTTTGTAAGTCACTGCATCTTCTAAAAGTTGTTATAGCAATAAGAAACACTGTTTTAAATGTAACAAACTTTAAAGATGCATCAGATAAAGGTTCGAAAGGTTCATTCTCTAAGGCGTTAAGAACCATCTCTAAATCCCATTCAGGCAATAAATTAACCTTGGGAGGTCTAGAATGAAAAACTCCTTTTATCAGCCTTGAAATATAAGGATGTTGACCAATCTGATAATTATCAATTGGTGGTAACACTGCTGATAACATAGAGCGATACCCAGATATTGTTCTGTATTGTAGACCTAATTCAAACAGATAAGCCAGAAAATCAGCAACCTGATTTAAAGTAGCTGTATAGGGATCAATTTGTTTCCCACTACACCAGCTATTGTACTTTTCGAATTTTGTAATATAGTCTTTTCGAGTACCCTTTCGCCAAGATGCATTGAGCAAGTTTCTAGCCGATTCAGAAAATCCTTCTGCTTTGAAGTTTCTGTCGAGAGGAGCCATGCAGCTAAATTCAACATTTGAGGATTTGGATGGCAAATTTGGGTTTTGGGTTGTGTCAATAACTTTTCCCATTGTGGAAGTCTGATAGGAGGAGCTATCAATAACTGTAGAATTTCCGGATACCAGTGTCCCCGTGGCCACTGAGGTGCTATTAAGATAATCTGACAGTGGAACTGCCTCATATATCTTAATATCTTCGGAATCAGACAAATTGGAGGAAACACATAAGCAAACATGTTCTCCCATGGAATTGTTAATGCATCCAAAGCTAGTGCATTGGGATGAGGAATCCAAGTACAGAAAACCTCTGTTTGTCTGTTCTCCCAGGACGCAAATAGATCTATCACTGGGGAACCCCAAAGATGAAAAATTTGATTGACAATTGTCTTGTTCAATGTCCATTCTGTTTGGCGTATTTTTACTCGACTTAATTGATCTGCCAACACATTTTTCTTGCCCATTATATGTGCTGCCTTCAAAACTATCTTGTTCTGAATGGCCATCTGCCACAACTCCCAAGTTAAAAGACAAAGACTGGTTGATTTTGTCCCTCCCTGGCGATTTATATATTGGACAACACTTGTATTGTCGCTTCTGATGAGAACACACTTGTTCGTTAACAGACTTATGAAATGTTTCATTGTCAAGTAAACTGCTTTCATTTCTAAGCAATTTATATGCCACTCTTTCTGTTGTGGACTCCATTCCCCTTGGAATATTTGATTCCCAACATAACCCCCAAAACCGCTTTTGGAAGCATCTGTTGTGACTGTTACAGTGGATATTGGAGATACTAAAGATCGGCCTTTCAGCGTGTTCACTGAATTTGTCCACCATAATAGATGAAATTTTAGATGTTGAGTAAATGGAATTTCCAATGTCATATCTTTGCAAATTGGATTCCAAAAACTTAAAAGATGTAATTGTATTGGTCTCATGTGTAGACGTGCATTTGGAATCAACTCTATACATGATGCCATCACACCCAGAATGCGAAGAAAATCGAAAGCTATTGTCTTCCCATTCTGCATGTTCTGAATTAACATTTGTAACTTTTGAATTCTCTCTAATGTAGGAACTACTATTCCCTTTTGTAGATGAAAAACTCCCCCTAGGTAAGTCACTGATTGACTTGGAATTAAACTTGATTTCTCTCTGTTTATTATGAAACCTAGTGAAACTATCAGATTGAGACATTTCTCTCGATCTTTTAATAATTGAATTTTGTCCTGATTGATTATCATCCAATCGTCTAAATATACCACCATTCTCACATTTTGAGCTCTGAGATATGCTGCCACCACTGATACAATTTTTGTGAAAATTCGTGGTGCACAAGTTGGACCAAAACACATTGCTTTCCATTGATAACATTGGTTTTGAACACAGAACCTCATGTACTGTCTGTGACCTTGAAAAATTGGGACGTGAAAATATGCATCCGATAGATCGAGAGATATGGCCCAATCGTTCGGTTTCACTAAATTTATTACTTTTGGCATAGTGTCCATTTTGAAATGGATTTTCTTGAGATAACTGTTTAGAGGTTTTAGATTTGTCACCATTCTTAACTTCCCGTTTTTCTTTGGGACTAGAAATAAGGTGCTGTAAAAACCTGTTACATAATGTGGAAAATGCACCTTTTCTATGGCGTCTTTTTCCAATAAAGCATTTATTTCTTGCATAAAAATACCTAAATGGTCTTTTTGTACAAAAGTCTGTTTTATCCCTGTCCAAAGAGGTTTTTGAAAAAATTCTAGTTTGTATCCCTCTTTTACAATTGAGAGAACCCACTGATCTGATGTTATTTTCTCCCAATTTTGAAGAAATTTTTGTAATCGACCTCCTACAGGTATCTCTGGACACATTAAAAAACTTACTTCTGAGTCAGCTATCTCTTCCCTTGGGGTTCCGAAAAGAACCCCATGAGGACTGTGTAGCACTCTTGCCAGACTTGAAACCAGACTTGAAGCCGGTCTTGTTTGCATCTTGTCCACTCTGTCTAGGTGCTGCTGCTGACTTCTCTTTCTGAAAATTCTGTGCAGGTTTCCTATAGTTTGGAAATGTACTAGTTGCATTAGAATTTGATTTCACATTAAAATTATTTTTCTTAATGTTTTGCCCACCTGATGAACTAGATCTGGAAACCTTAATGTTTCCCTTCTCACGAGCATTGTTTTCAAGTTTTCTCTTTCTGTTGAACTCTGGTAACAGATCAGAAAGTTGCTCTTTTTGCTCTTTGCGTTTTTCTAACGCGATTTCTAAACCTTTACCAAATACCCCATCATTTGTTAGTGGCAAATATTGGCATTTATTGCTCATGTCTTTCAGGCCTGTTAACCCTGAATCTTGAGCTGAAGCTTGCCTACGGACCAAATGTAAAAAGGCACCTGTACGGCCTGCTTGGTCAAGTGTTTTAGTTGACATGGCAAAAACATCTTTTACAGTTTGACAAACTTCATCTTTCTCGAAGTCATCACTCTCAAGAGTTTGTACAAGTGAACCTAAAGCTTGCTGCATGTATAAAACAGAAATAATGTTCATTCTTGCACTGAGTTGCCCTTGAAAACCCAATTTCTCTATCTGTCTTAGAGGTTGTGTATGCAGTTGCCTGTGATTGTCCCAAGATTTAACTGCTTTTTCACCATGTGTCTGTCGTAACATGGGTTCAAGTAAGTCATCTAATTTTGGAACTTGCAAAAATTCAACTGAACTATCATGAATAGGGAAAACACTCTTGTATTCCTCTTTATAAGCAGAAATTCTTTCTGGGTTTTTTGAACGCCAAGAACTTTCTAAAATGTCTACCTGTGTCTGGTCTAATACTAAACCAAGACTAGATTTTTCTTTAGCAATATCTTCCTTAAATATTTTCGCTAAAAAGTTAACATTCTTATTGACTGCCTGCCCTTGTTCAGACTCAATATTGTCATTCAATGAAAAACCTTCATTTGAGTTTACTACATGTTTTATAAATCGTTCACATTTACGATTATTTACAATGTCATTTTGAAGAATACAATCATCATCGGGTTGTCTAACTGGACTACCTCCAGACCCACTATCATATTCTGATCTCATATCTAAATCATGCCTTTCAGTTTGTTGTACATGTATGGATATTTCTGATCTATTATCAAAATCTTGGTTTCTAGAAACTCTTGGCGACCCCAGATTTTGGTCCAAGTTTGGTTCTAGTGAAATAAATGGTCTATTCTCCCCAGATGGAAGATTACCAATATTTCGTTCTAGTGAATTTAATGGTCTATTCTCCCCAGGCGGAAGATTACCAATATTCACACAATCAGATCTGAGCAATTGTTCCCTATTCTGATTGTTTGTTGCTAACAAACCAAAAAGTTTGTCTAATTTGCAATTAAAGTTCTCCTCCATACTTTGGAGTTTCTTGTCATATTCGGACTGCAATTTTTCCGATTTTGACACTCTTTTCTTTTTACCTGTTGTTTTCACGGACTCTTTTCTTGTCCTTACCGACATTGGTGAAACAGGCTCCATAGTAATACTATCCTGCGTGTCTTCGTACAATGAAGACCCGTCCATATCGTTGAAAAACGATGTAATTATAAACTTTGAAGAGTTATACTAATATATATTAAATTACGATGAGAACATCCGTTCAATTGAACGCAAAAAATAAAACTGATCTTACCTTGAATCGAGTGAGTAGATTTCATAACATACCGGATGTTTAAAGATCTCGGTCTCCTCGATGTTTTTGCGATTGGGAACATACTAAAACGCGGAACGTATTCTATATTTATAATAGTAACTCATGGTAAGTATATTTAACCAAATTCATATAAAATTGAATAATTGGGGTTCTTTGATATGCCGAATCTAACTGTGTATGTAGATTCTTAATTTTTGGTCCCATTTTCAAATTGGTCTACATTAAGATCCAAAGGGTCCAAAATTAAACTTAGTTTGATTTTAACAAAAATTGAATTCTTGGGGTTCTTTGATATGCTGAATCTAAACATGTACTTAGATTTTTGATTATGGGCCCAGTTTTCAAGTTGGTTCAAATCAGGGTCGAAAATTAGACTTTGTTTGATTTCAACAAAAATTGAATAATTGGGGTTCTTTGATATGCTGAATCTAAACATGTATTAAGATTTTTGCTTATGGGGCCAGTTTTCAAGTTGGTCCAAATTGTGGTCCAAAATTAAACTTTATTTGATATCAACAAAAATTGAATCCTTGGGGTTCTTTGATATGCTGAATCTAAACATGTATTTAGATTTTTGATTATAGGCCCAGTTTCTAAGTTGGTCCAAATCGAGGTCCAAAATTAAGATGTGTTTGATTTCAACAAAAATTGAATAATTGGGGTTCTTTGATATGCTGAATCTAAACATGTATTAAGATTTTTGCTTATGGGGCCAGTTTTCAAGTTGGTCCAAATCGTGGTCTAAAATTAAACTTTATTTGATATCAACAAAAAAATTGAATCCTTGGGGTTCTTTGATATGCTGAATCTAAACATGTATTTAGATTTTTGATTATAGGCCCAGTTTCTAAGTTGGTCCAAATCGAGGTCCAAAATTAAAATGTGTTTGATTTCAACAAAAATTGAATATATGGGGTTTTTGATAAATGCTGAATCTAACCATGTATTTAGATATTTGATATTTGGGCCTGGTTATCAAATTGGTCCACATTGAGGTCAAAAGGGTCCAAAATTGAACTTTATTTGATTTCATCAAAAATTGAATTCTTGGGGTTCTTTGATATGCTGAATCTAACCATGTATCAAGATTTTGGATATTGGACCATAATAGTTAAATGTCCAATTTAAAATTTTTAAAGTTTTTAAGTTTAGGTTCTTAGACCACATTCATTCTGTGTCAGAAACCTATGTTGTGTCAACTATTTAATCACAATCCAAATTCAGAGCTGTATCAAGCTTGAATGTTGTGTCCATACTTGCCCCAACTGTTCAGGGTTTCGAACTCTGCGGTTGTATAAAGCTGCACCCTGTGGAGCATCTGGTTTATGTTTACATTGTTATTAGAAAGAATCTAATGAATTGGTATAATAATACAATAACCATATAATGCAACATTTCATTTCTTATTTTCAGAATGTAGTATACATGAGTTTAGGTGTAGAAGTGGTCAGTGTGTGAGAATGTCCAGTAGATGTGACAGATTTATACAATGTGAAGATATGTCAGATGAGTTCAATTGTTCAAGTAAGTAAAATTGAATGTGTATAATTACGTTCTAAAAATAGATCTTGTTTACAGGTATCCAATATCCTAATTACACTGACTTCATTAAATTTCTAATAAAAGATAATAGTTTTTATTCTTTGAATAAGTTGAGATTGCCTCTAACAAAAGGGAAACATAAAAATATTTCAGCATTCAAACTGAAAAACTGGCTGCGTTGCCAGGTAATTATCCAAACAATAACCCAAAAAATATGGAATCCTGCATCATAGTTTAAAAATGGATGTTTGAAAGGCTAAGCTAACGCAGTATTTTACCGTAAATCAGTATTATTAAGTTCAATTTTGATTTTGATAAATAATAAAACGAATTGAGCAGAGATTGTGAAAAGTAAACTTATGGTCAGATTATATGTTTTTGTACTTCATATGAATTAGTACTAGATGCAATGTATGCATGCTTGATCAATGGAATTTGTGAAGTCACAATGCATTCTTAATCATATGAAAACCCATGAGATGAGGATATATTCAGTCAATGCAAGAGAAACTGGTGAGGTTGTAATGGCACATATTGTAGAGTAAATAGATATAAAAAGATGTGCTAGCCTACATGTATGTGTGCCAATGAGACAACTCTCCATTATGGTTTAACATTGGCGAATCCAGGGGGGTTCCGCGGTTGGAACCCCCCCCTTTTTTTGGCCGCTCAATGCATTTGAATGGGGACATATACCTGGACCCCCCCCTCTTTGTCCTTTGTTGGGAACTTCCTCTTTTTGAAATGGCTGGATCCGCCCCTGTTTAATGACCAGTCAAGCAACCTTTAGTTCCTTTGGTGAATTGATATAAGAAGATGTGCTATGAGTCCCAAATAAGACAACTCTCCGTTCAATTGTATATATTTATAAATTATTCTTATTTATTTGTGTTTTCAGATTGTATAGGTTTTGTGTGTGGTAATGGGTTGTGTACATGGGCTTGGATTGGTTGTAACAAAAGAGTGGACTGTATGGATCTCTCTGATGAAATAGGATGTGGTATGCTTAGCTTTCAGTGAAAATGTAAAAAAATTACCTGGTATCATTACTTTCAATTGATTTTGTGCTGTCAAGGTGTCTGAAGATGAACTATAAGCAATAAACTCACTTTGAAATTTCACATTGGCAATCAGTGAATTTTTATAGAGTCTAAAAAAGAGAGCCAGAAAGAATTAATCAATTAAGGGACATCAGGATTTGGCCTTTATTTTTGTAGAGAACTCACGATTTACACTATAACGAGACTTGAAAATTAATGATTAATAATATTTTGTAAATCAGGATTAATCATTAATTTTTTCTGAGGTATTGGTATGACACCTTCTTCTCCCTCAAAACCATGAATACCAAAACTTGATAGGATGCATGAAAGTTGCAGTATCAAGAATTAAGTTTTTCTCTACTCAATAATGTCTTATAAATGAATTTCTTCTTGTACATTAATAAATGAGCAAATTGTGGTACAATGAATTTTAAAGTAAACATCCTCTGTCAAGTGTATTATCACTATTACTTTATTTTTATCAATCTTATGCCATGTTTTTCCATTGACAGATCATGGAGCAGATTACATACGATGTGATAACGGTCTGAGTATTCCATCACATAAATGGTGTGACGATGTAGACGACTGCTTTGACAACAGTGATGAAACCAATTGCAGTAAGTCTATATCATATGTTGTAAAGCTTAGTAAAGAGTCCATTATCACTGATGTAGTATACATTTTTGTTGAGGAGCCAGCTAAAGCCCTTCTCTGGGTGCAGAATTGTCTTGCTGTGTTAAAGACCCATTGGTGGTTTTCAGCTGTTTACAGCTCTTTGGTCAGATTATTGTCTCTTTGACACATTCCACATTTCCATTCTCAATTTTTACAATATATCAGACTGAACCAGCTCTTTATCAGTAATTTAAAAAGTTGATATACTTCCTTTATTCTGTTGGATATGTTCAGAGCTTGTCCATACTCAGAGTGGTTTAAACCTTGATATATTATACACTTCTTATTACAGTTGTGTCTTGAGGCAGCTGTTTAATTGATATACCTGGTAATTCCACATTCTTTTATAATCAATTGTACATCTGTTCCCTGTTTAAGAGGTCCAAACATTAAAGTTAACCATATGGTCAGAAGAACATATGGTTAACTGACTTACCTCTTCTTTTTGGGGTCTAGACAGACCAGTTCATGTGCAGTGTCATTGATGCTTACCTAAAATTGTCTTAATTATTCCATAAAAAATTGGTTCTTACAAAACTGAGTAACATTTAGGGGTACATAAAATATATGTTTTACTACAGAGAAAAGTGTAATAATTTACAGTATTAAAAAAAAATCCTTTGATAGAAGATATATGTGTGACTAGAAAGTTGTTCAAAACATTCATACAGTAAAAAGCAAACAAGGAATTGTGAATTTTGTATGTTTGCTGAATATGTTTCTAACCCTGACTAAGTTATACCAACCCAGGAAACAATTTTGTATATGGAAACATAAATCAGATGATGTATTGTATTTCAGCATGCTCATTTGGTGAAACCCCTTGTAAAGAAGGCCAGTGTATACGAAATGAATGGATTTGTGATGGACATGTAGATTGTTTACAGGGCACAGATGAAGCCAACTGCAGTATGTATAGTCTACTTAACATAGAAAACAATTAGTAAGCAGAATTTTCCCCTATCCATATTTTTGAACCCTGCAACACATTGTAGCTGAACTGAGTCTTGGCAACCAGACGAGTTAGAGGCATTGCCAACAGTAAGGTTTCAGTCAAACAGTTTGATGCATCAATAATTTTGTCTCATCTTTATGGAAGTTACTGAAATTTGGACAGAAAATTTCCGGATACCAGTGTCCCCGTGGCCACTGAGGTGCTATTAAGATAATCTGACAGTGGAACTGCCTCATATATCTTAATATCTTCGGAATCAGACAAATTGGAGGAAACACATAAGCAAACATGTTCTCCCATGGAATTGTTAATGCATCCAAAGCTAGTGCATTGGGATGAGGAATCCAAGTACAGAAAACCTCTGTTTGTCTGTTCTCCCAGGACGCAAATAGATCTATCACTGGGGAACCCCAAAGATGAAAAATTTGATTGACAATTGTCTTGTTCAATGTCCATTCTGTTTGGCGTATTTTTACTCGACTTAATTGATCTGCCAACACATTTTTCTTGCCCATTATATGTGCTGCCTTCAAAACTATCTTGTTCTGAATGGCCATCTGCCACAACTCCCAAGTTAAAAGACAAAGACTGGTTGATTTTGTCCCTCCTTGGCGATTTATATATTGGACAACACTTGTATTGTCGCTTCTGATGAGAACACACTTGTTCGTTAACAGACTTATGAAATGTTTCATTGTCAAGTAAACTGCTTTCATTTCTAAGCAATTTATATGCCACTCTTTCTGTTGTGGACTCCATTCCCCTTGGAATATTTGATTCCCAACATAACCCCCAAAACCGCTTTTGGAAGCATCTGTTGTGACTGTTACAGTGGATATTGGAGATACTAAAGATCGGCCTTTCAGCGTGTTCACTGAATTTGTCCACCATAATAGATGAAATTTTAGATGTTGAGTAAATGGAATTTCCAATGTCATATCTTTGCAAATTGGATTCCAAAAACTTAAAAGATGTAATTGTATTGGTCTCATGTGTAGACGTGCATTTGGAATCAACTCTATACATGATGCCATCACACCCAGAATGCGAAGAAAATCGAAAGCTATTGTCTTCCCATTCTGCATGTTCTGAATTAACATTTGTAACTTTTGAATTCTCTCTAATGTAGGAACTACTATTCCCTTTTGTAGATGAAAAACTCCCCCTAGGTAAGTCACTGATTGACTTGGAATTAAACTTGATTTCTCTCTGTTTATTATGAAACCTAGTGAAACTATCAGATTGAGACATTTCTCTCGATCTTTTAATAATTGAATTTTGTCCTGATTGATTATCATCCAATCGTCTAAATATACCACCATTCTCACATTTTGAGCTCTGAGATATGCTGCCACCACTGATACAATTTTTGTGAAAATTCGTGGTGCACAAGTTGGACCAAAACACATTGCTTTCCATTGATAACATTGGTTTTGAACACAGAACCTCATGTACTGTCTGTGACCTTGAAAAATTGGGACGTGAAAATATGCATCCGATAGATCGAGAGATATGGCCCAATCGTTCGGTTTCACTAAATTTATTACTTTTGGCATAGTGTCCATTTTGAAATGGATTTTCTTGAGATAACTGTTTAGAGGTTTTAGATTTGTCACCATTCTTAACTTCCCGTTTTTCTTTGGGACTAGAAATAAGGTGCTGTAAAAACCTGTTACATAATGTGGAAAATGCACCTTTTCTATGGCGTCTTTTTCCAATAAAGCATTTATTTCTTGCATAAAAATACCTAAATGGTCTTTTTGTACAAAAGTCTGTTTTATCCCTGTCCAAAGAGGTTTTTGAAAAAATTCTAGTTTGTATCCCTCTTTTACAATTGAGAGAACCCACTGATCTGATGTTATTTTCTCCCAATTTTGAAGAAATTTTTGTAATCGACCTCCTACAGGTATCTCTGGACACATTAAAAAACTTACTTCTGAGTCAGCTATCTCTTCCCTTGGGGTTCCGAAAAGAACCCCATGAGGACTGTGTAGCACTCTTGCCAGACTTGAAACCAGACTTGAAGCCGGTCTTGTTTGCATCTTGTCCACTCTGTCTAGGTGCTGCTGCTGACTTCTCTTTCTGAAAATTCTGTGCAGGTTTCCTATAGTTTGGAAATGTACTAGTTGCATTAGAATTTGATTTCACATTAAAATTATTTTTCTTAATGTTTTGCCCACCTGATGAACTAGATCTGGAAACCTTAATGTTTCCCTTCTCACGAGCATTGTTTTCAAGTTTTCTCTTTCTGTTGAACTCTGGTAACAGATCAGAAAGTTGCTCTTTTTGCTCTTTGCGTTTTTCTAACGCGATTTCTAAACCTTTACCAAATACCCCATCATTTGTTAGTGGCAAATATTGGCATTTATTGCTCATGTCTTTCAGGCCTGTTAACCCTGAATCTTGAGCTGAAGCTTGCCTACGGACCAAATGTAAAAAGGCACCTGTACGGCCTGCTTGGTCAAGTGTTTTAGTTGACATGGCAAAAACATCTTTTACAGTTTGACAAACTTCATCTTTCTCGAAGTCATCACTCTCAAGAGTTTGTACAAGTGAACCTAAAGCTTGCTGCATGTATAAAACAGAAATAATGTTCATTCTTGCACTGAGTTGCCCTTGAAAACCCAATTTCTCTATCTGTCTTAGAGGTTGTGTATGCAGTTGCCTGTGATTGTCCCAAGATTTAACTGCTTTTTCACCATGTGTCTGTCGTAACATGGGTTCAAGTAAGTCATCTAATTTTGGAACTTGCAAAAATTCAACTGAACTATCATGAATAGGGAAAACACTCTTGTATTCCTCTTTATAAGCAGAAATTCTTTCTGGGTTTTTTGAACGCCAAGAACTTTCTAAAATGTCTACCTGTGTCTGGTCTAATACTAAACCAAGACTAGATTTTTCTTTAGCAATATCTTCCTTAAATATTTTCGCTAAAAAGTTAACATTCTTATTGACTGCCTGCCCTTGTTCAGACTCAATATTGTCATTCAATGAAAAACCTTCATTTGAGTTTACTACATGTTTTATAAATCGTTCACATTTACGATTATTTACAATGTCATTTTGAAGAATACAATCATCATCGGGTTGTCTAACTGGACTACCTCCAGACCCACTATCATATTCTGATCTCATATCTAAATCATGCCTTTCAGTTTGTTGTACATGTATGGATATTTCTGATCTATTATCAAAATCTTGGTTTCTAGAAACTCTTGGCGACCCCAGATTTTGGTCCAAGTTTGGTTCTAGTGAAATAAATGGTCTATTCTCCCCAGATGGAAGATTACCAATATTTCGTTCTAGTGAATTTAATGGTCTATTCTCCCCAGGCGGAAGATTACCAATATTCACACAATCAGATCTGAGCAATTGTTCCCTATTCTGATTGTTTGTTGCTAACAAACCAAAAAGTTTGTCTAATTTGCAATTAAAGTTCTCCTCCATACTTTGGAGTTTCTTGTCATATTCGGACTGCAATTTTTCCGATTTTGACACTCTTTTCTTTTTACCTGTTGTTTTCACGGACTCTTTTCTTGTCCTTACCGACATTGGTGAAACAGGCTCCATAGTAATACTATCCTGCGTGTCTTCGTACAATGAAGACCCGTCCATATCGTTGAAAAACGATGTAATTATAAACTTTGAAGAGTTATACTAATATATATTAAATTACGATGAGAACATCCGTTCAATTGAACGCAAAAAATAAAACTGATCTTACCTTGAATCGAGTGAGTAGATTTCATAACATACCGGATGTTTAAAGATCTCGGTCTCCTCGATGTTTTTGCGATTGGGAACATACTAAAACGCGGAACGTATTCTATATTTATAATAGTAACTCATGGTAAGTATATTTAACCAAATTCATATAAAATTGAATAATTGGGGTTCTTTGATATGCCGAATCTAACTGTGTATGTAGATTCTTAATTTTTGGTCCCATTTTCAAATTGGTCTACATTAAGATCCAAAGGGTCCAAAATTAAACTTAGTTTGATTTTAACAAAAATTGAATTCTTGGGGTTCTTTGATATGCTGAATCTAAACATGTACTTAGATTTTTGATTATGGGCCCAGTTTTCAAGTTGGTTCAAATCAGGGTCGAAAATTAGACTTTGTTTGATTTCAACAAAAATTGAATAATTGGGGTTCTTTGATATGCTGAATCTAAACATGTATTAAGATTTTTGCTTATGGGGCCAGTTTTCAAGTTGGTCCAAATTGTGGTCCAAAATTAAACTTTATTTGATATCAACAAAAATTGAATCCTTGGGGTTCTTTGATATGCTGAATCTAAACATGTATTTAGATTTTTGATTATAGGCCCAGTTTCTAAGTTGGTCCAAATCGAGGTCCAAAATTAAGATGTGTTTGATTTCAACAAAAATTGAATAATTGGGGTTCTTTGATATGCTGAATCTAAACATGTATTAAGATTTTTGCTTATGGGGCCAGTTTTCAAGTTGGTCCAAATCGTGGTCTAAAATTAAACTTTATTTGATATCAACAAAAAAATTGAATCCTTGGGGTTCTTTGATATGCTGAATCTAAACATGTATTTAGATTTTTGATTATAGGCCCAGTTTCTAAGTTGGTCCAAATCGAGGTCCAAAATTAAAATGTGTTTGATTTCAACAAAAATTGAATATATGGGGTTTTTGATAAATGCTGAATCTAACCATGTATTTAGATATTTGATATTTGGGCCTGGTTATCAAATTGGTCCACATTGAGGTCAAAAGGGTCCAAAATTGAACTTTATTTGATTTCATCAAAAATTGAATTCTTGGGGTTCTTTGATATGCTGAATCTAACCATGTATCAAGATTTTGGATATTGGACCATAATAGTTAAATGTCCAATTTAAAATTTTTAAAGTTTTTAAGTTTAGGTTCTTAGACCACATTCATTCTGTGTCAGAAACCTATGTTGTGTCAACTATTTAATCACAATCCAAATTCAGAGCTGTATCAAGCTTGAATGTTGTGTCCATACTTGCCCCAACTGTTCAGGGTTTCGAACTCTGCGGTTGTATAAAGCTGCACCCTGTGGAGCATCTGGTTTATGTTTACATTGTTATTAGAAAGAATCTAATGAATTGGTATAATAATACAATAACCATATAATGCAACATTTCATTTCTTATTTTCAGAATGTAGTATACATGAGTTTAGGTGTAGAAGTGGTCAGTGTGTGAGAATGTCCAGTAGATGTGACAGATTTATACAATGTGAAGATATGTCAGATGAGTTCAATTGTTCAAGTAAGTAAAATTGAATGTGTATAATTACGTTCTAAAAATAGATCTTGTTTACAGGTATCCAATATCCTAATTACACTGACTTCATTAAATTTCTAATAAAAGATAATAGTTTTTATTCTTTGAATAAGTTGAGATTGCCTCTAACAAAAGGGAAACATAAAAATATTTCAGCATTCAAACTGAAAAACTGGCTGCGTTGCCAGGTAATTATCCAAACAATAACCCAAAAAATATGGAATCCTGCATCATAGTTTAAAAATGGATGTTTGAAAGGCTAAGCTAACGCAGTATTTTACCGTAAATCAGTATTATTAAGTTCAATTTTGATTTTGATAAATAATAAAACGAATTGAGCAGAGATTGTGAAAAGTAAACTTATGGTCAGATTATATGTTTTTGTACTTCATATGAATTAGTACTAGATGCAATGTATGCATGCTTGATCAATGGAATTTGTGAAGTCACAATGCATTCTTAATCATATGAAAACCCATGAGATGAGGATATATTCAGTCAATGCAAGAGAAACTGGTGAGGTTGTAATGGCACATATTGTAGAGTAAATAGATATAAAAAGATGTGCTAGCCTACATGTATGTGTGCCAATGAGACAACTCTCCATTATGGTTTAACATTGGCGAATCCAGGGGGGTTCCGCGGTTGGAACCCCCCCCTTTTTTTGGCCGCTCAATGCATTTGAATGGGGACATATACCTGGACCCCCCCCTCTTTGTCCTTTGTTGGGAACTTCCTCTTTTTGAAATGGCTGGATCCGCCCCTGTTTAATGACCAGTCAAGCAACCTTTAGTTCCTTTGGTGAATTGATATAAGAAGATGTGCTATGAGTCCCAAATAAGACAACTCTCCGTTCAATTGTATATATTTATAAATTATTCTTATTTATTTGTGTTTTCAGATTGTATAGGTTTTGTGTGTGGTAATGGGTTGTGTACATGGGCTTGGATTGGTTGTAACAAAAGAGTGGACTGTATGGATCTCTCTGATGAAATAGGATGTGGTATGCTTAGCTTTCAGTGAAAATGTAAAAAAATTACCTGGTATCATTACTTTCAATTGATTTTGTGCTGTCAAGGTGTCTGAAGATGAACTATAAGCAATAAACTCACTTTGAAATTTCACATTGGCAATCAGTGAATTTTTATAGAGTCTAAAAAAGAGAGCCAGAAAGAATTAATCAATTAAGGGACATCAGGATTTGGCCTTTATTTTTGTAGAGAACTCACGATTTACACTATAACGAGACTTGAAAATTAATGATTAATAATATTTTGTAAATCAGGATTAATCATTAATTTTTTCTGAGGTATTGGTATGACACCTTCTTCTCCCTCAAAACCATGAATACCAAAACTTGATAGGATGCATGAAAGTTGCAGTATCAAGAATTAAGTTTTTCTCTACTCAATAATGTCTTATAAATGAATTTCTTCTTGTACATTAATAAATGAGCAAATTGTGGTACAATGAATTTTAAAGTAAACATCCTCTGTCAAGTGTATTATCACTATTACTTTATTTTTATCAATCTTATGCCATGTTTTTCCATTGACAGATCATGGAGCAGATTACATACGATGTGATAACGGTCTGAGTATTCCATCACATAAATGGTGTGACGATGTAGACGACTGCTTTGACAACAGTGATGAAACCAATTGCAGTAAGTCTATATCATATGTTGTAAAGCTTAGTAAAGAGTCCATTATCACTGATGTAGTATACATTTTTGTTGAGGAGCCAGCTAAAGCCCTTCTCTGGGTGCAGAATTGTCTTGCTGTGTTAAAGACCCATTGGTGGTTTTCAGCTGTTTACAGCTCTTTGGTCAGATTATTGTCTCTTTGACACATTCCACATTTCCATTCTCAATTTTTACAATATATCAGACTGAACCAGCTCTTTATCAGTAATTTAAAAAGTTGATATACTTCCTTTATTCTGTTGGATATGTTCAGAGCTTGTCCATACTCAGAGTGGTTTAAACCTTGATATATTATACACTTCTTATTACAGTTGTGTCTTGAGGCAGCTGTTTAATTGATATACCTGGTAATTCCACATTCTTTTATAATCAATTGTACATCTGTTCCCTGTTTAAGAGGTCCAAACATTAAAGTTAACCATATGGTCAGAAGAACATATGGTTAACTGACTTACCTCTTCTTTTTGGGGTCTAGACAGACCAGTTCATGTGCAGTGTCATTGATGCTTACCTAAAATTGTCTTAATTATTCCATAAAAAATTGGTTCTTACAAAACTGAGTAACATTTAGGGGTACATAAAATATATGTTTTACTACAGAGAAAAGTGTAATAATTTACAGTATTAAAAAAAAATCCTTTGATAGAAGATATATGTGTGACTAGAAAGTTGTTCAAAACATTCATACAGTAAAAAGCAAACAAGGAATTGTGAATTTTGTATGTTTGCTGAATATGTTTCTAACCCTGACTAAGTTATACCAACCCAGGAAACAATTTTGTATATGGAAACATAAATCAGATGATGTATTGTATTTCAGCATGCTCATTTGGTGAAACCCCTTGTAAAGAAGGCCAGTGTATACGAAATGAATGGATTTGTGATGGACATGTAGATTGTTTACAGGGCACAGATGAAGCCAACTGCAGTATGTATAGTCTACTTAACATAGAAAACAATTAGTAAGCAGAATTTTCCCCTATCCATATTTTTGAACCCTGCAACACATTGTAGCTGAACTGAGTCTTGGCAACCAGACGAGTTAGAGGCATTGCCAACAGTAAGGTTTCAGTCAAACAGTTTGATGCATCAATAATTTTGTCTCATCTTTATGGAAGTTACTGAAATTTGGACAGAAACTTTTTATGCCCCACCTACGATAGTAGAGGGGCATTATGTTTTCTGGTCTGTGGCTCCGTTCGTCTGTGCGTCCGTCTGTGCGTCCGTCCGTTCAGGTTAAAGTTTTTGGTCAAGGTAGTTTTTGATGAAGCTGAAGTCCAATCAACTTGAAACTTAGTACACTTGTTGCTTATGATATGATCTTTCTAATTTTAAAGCCAAATTAGACTTTTGACCCCAATTTCACGGTCCACTGAACATAGAAAATGAAAGTGGGAGTTTCAGGTTAAAGTTTTTGGTCAAGGTAGTTTTCGATGAAGCTGGAGTCCAATCAACTTGAAACTTAGTACACTTGTTGCTTATGATATGATCTTTTTAATTTTAAAGCCAAATTAGTCTTTTGACCCCAATTTCACGGTCCACTGAACATAATAAATGAAAGTGGGAGTTTCAGGTTAAAGTTTTTGGTCAAGGTAGTTTTTGATGAAGTTGAAGTCCAATCAACTTGAAACTTAGTACACATGTTCCATATGATATGATCTTTATAATTTTAATGCCAAATTAGATTTTTTACCCAATTTCACGGTCCATTGAACATGAAAAATGTTAGTGCGAGTGGGGCATCCGTGTACTTTGGACACATTCTTGTTTATGAAATATTTGAACACAATAAACCTGGGAAGAAATGTGCTTTTGCTTTAAGTTCCATGTGAGAGATCTAACAAATATATTTAGATAAAGCTCTGGTTTTCAATCACTCCAGTACACCTCTGGAGCTTCTGGAATTTTCTATTTGTTTATGCTCTGATGTTCCAATTGATGAATAAGAGTCTATAAAAATTTAGAAAAAAGTTTTAGTTTTATGTATGCACAAGTTACTTGTCTCATTAAAGAGTTATTTTAAATTTAGGTAATTGTAGCCCAGACCAGTTTGTATGTAGCGATTATAGCTGTATAAATATAACACAAGTTTGTGATGGTGTGCAGCAATGTTATCAAAATGAAGATGAAATGTCTTGTTGTAAGTTTAAATAGTTTTGAATAAAAGTATTAATTTTCATTGGGTAATATTTTTGTGGACTTATGATTTATAAAAACCATAACTTTAATATTCAACAAAATGCAAATTTTCATGTTTTTTTTTACATAGATATAAGAAGATGTAGTATGAGTGCCAATGAGACAACTCTCCTAGTCACAATTTGTAAAAGTAAACCATTATAGGTCAAAGTACGGTCTTCAACCCAAAACTTTGGCTCACATCGAACAGCAATCTATAAAGGGCCTTAAAAAAATGACAAATGTAAAACCATTCAAACAGTGGAACAAAAGTTCTAATCTATGTAAAAAATAGAAAAACAAGAAACACTTATGAACCACATCAACAACCGACAACCACTGAACATCAGATGCATGACTTGTTTACAAAATTGAAAGCACAGAAATCTGAAATCAACTAACATATTTTATTTTAATATGATTTAAAGTCTCCATGTCTTTTTCAAATAACTTAAGGTGGTACCCAACACCTTCACCTAATTTAATTTGGTTCATTTAATTTTCATAAAATTTTGACAAAGTACTTACTTTGACCCTTTGACAAAAATATAAAAATTTCAAAAAATTTGAACCAACCATTTTATCAGAAAAAATACACTGGTTTTATATATAGAAGTTTGACAGACACTAATTTTGATCATTGAGAAGCTTAATATTCCCTTAACAACACAACGTAATTAAAACGTTCAGCTGATTTTACAGAGTTATCTCCCTGTAGTGTTAGGTACCACCTTAAATCTAACAGTTGAATACACAGGTATTTCAGTTTTCTAATAAAACACTGTTCATAACTCATTTTATTTGCTCTCTCTGTGCTTAAAAAATGTGACATTAAAACACCAACAATCAATCAATCAATTTGCTCTCTGTAGATAATCTTGACAATGACACAGCCATGACAGTTCAGTACAAGGGAGATAACTACAGTGTTTGTAACACTCACTGGAACTCTGGTATCAGTGACTATATTTGTCAGTTGCTAGGCTACAGGTAAGCTATAACAACAGCAAAGTTATTTACATTGAAGTAGGATAATACCCACCAGAATCCTGGCATAAGAGACAAATTGTTTTCAAATTTAAGTAGATTTATGGTAGAATATATAAATAGCCCCATGTTTGAAGGGCAACACTTTGTCACTTATCAGATACAACTTTTCATCTAATGAAATTGTAATAAAATTGAGAATGGAAATGGAGAATGCGTCAAAGAGGCAACAACTGGACCAAAAGTAGAAAACAGCTGAAATCCACCAATGGGTCTTCAACATAGCGAGAAAATCATGTACCCAGAGGCGTGCTTCAGCTGGCCTCTAATCAAAATTGTGAACTAGTTCAGTGATAAAGAATGTCATACTAAACACCAAAATATATAATATATAAGACTTTTTGTCCCCATATTTAATTCACAAAAGCCATATTATTCACACCACAAACAAGTCTGATTCTATAAAGTAACAATTTATAAAAACAACTCCAAATCATTAGATTAGTCAGTTTCTACATATAACATACCCATATATTTATACCTCTAAAGTTTCTTTTTTTTTCAAGTATAAAGTTATTTTATTAAATGTTTCATATCAATTTTCCTCAACAGAAATTCTACAAAAACAAGATACATTGAATTACGTGAAAGTGGGAATGGGAATGGCAATGGCAATGATTTTATAGAACTTGGTCACCAAATAACAGATTATAAAAAGATATTACAGTACATGAACATACAGTAAGTTTGATTTACAAGTGGGAGAAATTCTTTATTTTCAGTGTTATGGATTTTATTTTAAAATGAGGTTATCACTCCTAACACCAACCAAGCATCTGTAGGTAAAAAAATAGTTTTAGAACAAGTTTATTGAAAGTAATTACAAATGTAGAATCATTTTTATTATAAGACAAAATTTGTTCTTACTTCATTATTGATTTTTTGTTGAATCACCTTGTCACTTATTAAAATTTTTTGTATACCAGAGTTTTTTGTCGAGCCTGCAACTTTTGTTGCAGAAAGCTCGACATAGGGATAGTGATCCGGCGGCGGCGGCTACGGCGGCGGCGGCGGCGGCGGCGGTGTTAGCTCACATCTTAAAAGCTATATATTTTAGAAGGTGGAAGACCTGGATGCTTCATATTTTGTATATAGATGCCTCATGTTACGAAGTTTCCGTCCGTCACATGTCCATTGTCCTTGACCTCATTTTCATGGTTCAGTGACCACTTGAAAAAAAAGTTCAGATTTTTTGTAATGTTAAATTCTCTCTTACTGTAAGTAATAGGATAACTATATTTAGTATGTGCGTACCTTGGAAGGTTGTCATGCCCGTCAGACAGTTTTCACTTGACCTCGACCTCATTTCATGGATCAGTGAACAAGGTTAAGTTTTGGTGGTCAAGTCCATATCTCAGATACTATGAGCAATAGGTCTAGTATATTCGGTGTATGGAAGGACTGTAAGGTGTACATGTCCAACTGGCAGGTGTCATCTGACCTTGACCTCATTTTCATGGTTCAGTGGTTATAGTTAAGTTTTTGTGTTTTGGTCTGTTTTTCTCATATTTTATGCAATAGGTTTACTATATTTGTTGTATGGAAGGATTGTAAGGTGTACATGTCTAGCGGGCAGATGTCATCTGACCTTGACCTCATTTTCATGGTTCAGTGGTTATAGTTAAGTTTTTGTGTTTAGCTCTGTTTTTCTCATACTTTATGCAATAGGTTTACTATATTTGTTGTATTGAATGATTGTATGGTGTACATGTCTAGCGGGCAGATGTCATCTGACCTTGACCTCATTTTCATGGTTCAGTGGTCAAAGTTAAGTTTTTGAGTTTTGGTCTTTTTATCTAATACTATGTGTCATTGGTCAACTATATTTGGTGTATGGAAATATTTTATGATCTATATGTCAGTCGTGCAGGTTTTATTTGACCTTGACCTGGTTTTCACGGTTCATTGCTCAGTGTTAAGTTTTTGTGCTTTGGTCTATTTTCTTAAACTATAAGCAATAGGTCAACTATATTTGTTGTATGGAAGCATTGTTAGATGTACATGTCTGCCTGGCATATATATGGTTCAACTGACCTTGACCTCATTTTCATGGTTCATGTTAAGTTTATGTGACGGTCGTAATAAAGCTTTATATTTAGGAGTATCAACATAATATCAATGATTAGTAAAGAAGGCGAGACATTTCAGTGTGTGCACTCTTGTTACAAAGTGTATATAATTTTTTATTTGTCAAAATTGATTCATACTTTATTGTAAAGAGTGATTTTGACAACTTGCATTTATTATAAAATTAAGAAATACAACATGTATGTGTTCTTCCTTTTAAAGACTTTGACACCAACTTTATTTATGAAATGACTATAGCATTCTAGATTTTATTTTTACACCAACTTTTATTTATGAGATAACAATAGCATTCTAGATTTTATTTTTGGGCAGATCCTCTTGTTCTTCCAATCTGACTGTCTCCATTGCATGCATGCCACGAGGTAAATTGTCTTTACTTTCTTCTTTTACATAACAATCTTTCTATCTAATTCTCAGTAGTAACTTCATATCTAACATACACACAGGGTAAGTTATATCTAAACAGAGCTACAGTATTTTACATGTAACTTGTTGAGTAGGTAAAGAAATAATATATGATTCTTTTGGTTTCCAAACAACTTTACTGGGTTTTTTTTGCTGATATTTTAAATTAAAAATACAGTCCCTCTAATTCTCAAATTAAATCAGTTTAGAATTATTTACAAAATGAATTTTCCAAGCTTCCAGTTAGAAATTCTGATTACTTTTTCTATGCACTATATTTCAAGTTACAATTAACAGAAAAATTTAAAAAGAATACAAAAATAATGTAAATACCAAATACATTCAAAAAGATTACCTTCAAATGAAATTATTAACTTTCAAATATATTCCATGTTTCACATTTTTCATGTACGGGCCTTTAATAGCCGACTATACAGTATGGTGTTTCTCATTGTTGAGGACCTTACAGTGACCTATAATTGCTTACTACCACTTCATTTTAACTCTGCTTGATAGTTGTCTCATTGGACCACATCTGCTCATTTTATATTAATAAGACTAGTACTGGATACTTTTTGTTTGAAAGTTGAGAAGAAATGTTTGTCAAATTTGACCTACCTACACATTTTCAAGTGGAAACATACATATTTTTGTTTGTTGTTGATAAGTGATTTGAAAGTTGAAACCCTAATTCCTATCAATATATCAAAGTCAGTACAACATCAAAAGTACATTAAACTAACCTTCTTAGCTTGGGACCTAACATGCACATGAATTACCCATCCCTCAAATGATCAATAGACTTACATCTCAGACTATCATATCCATCCTTTTCCATTACAGCTAGGTTTAAACTGTGAAATTAACTTGAGTCACTTTCATTGAATTATTACATATAGATCAAACTAACCTATATATTTTTATCTTGATGCTGGCCTACAGGTTTTCATCGATGTTCACTGTACAACTGTACATAATGAAAATATTTAAATCATTCTAAACCCTGAAGTTCCCAGATATGAACATTGATGTTGAAAACTAAAAGTAGTCATAAGAACAACTAATTAAACAAGATCAACTCGACATAATTTTACCTTTATGCTTTTCTTCTAATTAGATATGCTTTTGCCAGTTCAAAATGAATCTCAAACTAAAAGCACTCAAACAATAACAGGGAAACTATTAATTCATTTTACAATAACTTTAGAAACATGAAAGCATTAAATATATCTAGGTCTGGTTGATTCTATTTTTGATATGAGACACCTCTACATTTATTTGTAGAGGCATGCAATGAAAAAAGTATAGGATTTTAACTAATGCATAAGCACACACAAAAATTAACACTAGGCTTTTAACAAAGCTAGGGTAAATTGATTATTGAAAGGAAAGCATCTCTGATATAGTTTAAGCAGCTACAGTACTTTTGTGTCATGAATTTATACCACACAATGGTTTCTTTTTTATTACTTTTGATGTAGAAAGAAAAAGATTTACTTTTATATTGTATTTGGTGTATAGCAATTAAAACCCTTGAACAATTTATGCAAACAGGATTTTCTTCATTAGAACAATGTTGAGAGAAAATAAAACAAAAAACACAAATAACAGCACAATATGATATAAAGACACATACAATTATATACTCAGAACTAATCATAAGTGTAATATCTGTCCATGGTGAAGGCATCTAACTACTAACATGTATTTCTATCTTTTGTATATAGTCCTTTGATTTGTTTCTTATTTCCTATCAAATATTTTACAAATCTACGGTGTGAATATGTTTTGTTATGCAAAGTTATTTATTTCATTAATTTAGTGTTAGTTTATATAGTGAAAGGTTCTATTGTTGAGTTATAATGTGCAGAAGTTGTATTTGTGACAGGTAAACAGTGTGAATAAAATAATTCCAGTAATTACATTTGCTATTGGAAACTTTAAGGAGTTTGAAATCACATTACAACTATATAAACAGATTGAATGGACAAAGAATGTTTAGTTCAATATTTAACTTATCCTTGCATTGTTTTTTGATTGCGGCAATGACAAATTCTTTTATGTGTACAACCATATATTCTTGTCAAGAAAATCATTTTTAGAATTTGAAAATTACATGATATGCACAATCTATCTGTTCTAAAAATTGTGCAGTTTAGTTATGAACATATAATATATATAGGTAAATCAAGTATTGCCGTTCAGATAGATATAATATAATGTTTAACTTTAAATTTACATTGCAAAATGAAAGCAATCTTTATCCTCTTGTGCTCTCAAGCTATATTGTTTGTTACTAGCTTACCTTTTCTGGATGAGGTAGGAAACATTAGGAAATTATTGAGAATAAGCTCTTTTTTTTTCTTTTTTTTAGCCTTATAATTATTTTATTCACATGTCACTGATGAATCTTTTTTTAGACAAAATGAAAGTCTGGTGTACAAAGTTATAAGACTGTTATTCTTGACAAGTTTCTTTACATTTTCATGTATTTTAATGTATACTTTGTTTCAGAATGCGGAGAACAAAGCCCTAACCTAATGCTTCCATTTATTTCTGGTGGAGATATAGCCACCTTGGGTCAGTGGCCATGGATTGTGTCCCTGTCATACCTTGGAAGACCTTTTTGTAGTGGAACATTGATATCAGAGGACTGGGTAGTAACAGCAGGCCATTGTGTTGCTATGTTAGTATCAGTAATAAATAACTATGTTTTTTGTTGAATTACAATAATAGCCGAAATTACATTATTATAATGTTTTCTCAAACAAGTTTCTGTTATTTGAAAAAGGAAAGTTTACATTATTTTTCTTTAAGTTTATTTTGATACATATACATTAAAAGGCAGTGTTAATAATCATTGACATGCTGTAAACATTTGCTATTTTTCAGAGGACACATCTGGCTAAGATTTTTTCATTGATATTTTCACGGGCGTAGCTAGGTATTCAGTCAACTGTAGGCACCAATTGGCAGGAGGTCTGGGGGCCACTTAAGGCCCCCAGCAGGTCTAGGGCAGAGCCCTGGTAGGGTGTTCAGAGGGGCAAAGCCCCACCCTCGAGGGAAAATGGTTTTAACGTTTTAGCTGCAAAATTTTATGTACAAAAATATTAAATTTACTGGTTATTTAATCATGATAATTATAATATACATGATGAAAAGTTCGAAGAGTTATGAATAATGTACCAAAACATCTGACTGGTGAATTAAATAATGCAGTACAATCCGTAATATAAAAAAAATACAATATGCATTGCCCAGCGTAGATCAGCGTATCCCTTTAACTAAGCATTACACCCTGTTTGGTATTATCATATCTATTCTGTTCTGATTGATATATACGTTTAACTTAATTAATAGTACATCATTGACGATTCTTCATTAAAAAATAGGCACGTAAACACTGATACTACTATATAATAGAACTATCCTTTTGGCTAGACATCAACCATCAATCTTTTGAATCATAAACCTTCACCCTAGCCACACAAACACATACAGACATAGTCGATGTAAAACAAAATTCAAGAAATTCGTATTTCTTTATATCCTCTACTGTAAATAAAAATCCCTACCTGCTTAGGCATTTTGAATAATTGTGGCCATTACATTTGAGAGTACTCAAAATTAGTGGAAGCTAGTTGACTGATTGATTTTTTGACATCCAGTGTCAAATATTTATGCAAGTTGAGGACTGTTGAAAAAGAAATTACAATAAAGACAACTTGTAGCTAGTTCCTGTAATAGGTATTGTTCAGGACGAAGGTCTGGAAATTTAAAAATGCCATGCATTGGAAAATGAGGGATTATTGTATAGAAGCAGAAATTTTGCTATGAACTATGAACTCCTCAAAGAGTTGCATTCTCTCTACAACTATAGACGTAACTGTGTATTTATACATCCTGCACAGCCAAACTGACGACCAACATTGTCAAGTCGGGTGAAGACAAAGTGGAAAGCTAGTTGAAAACTAACAACAACTAATTAAAAAACGCATGTCTATAAGTTGAGGTTCATTCAAGTTTTTGTTGATAGAAGTGAAATGATCTGAACCAAAGTTATAGTTTATAGTTTCTATATAAGGTAAAATCGTAAAAACATTCACTTCTATCAAATATTCCATTCACTAAGGATGAGAGACTAGTGTATACATGACATTCGATAATTAGAGAGTTTTGACAATTTCCCCGTCTTTCATCTACAGATAACGTTGTTTGTTATTTTTTTTAACAAAAAAAAAATATTTGTGAAACAATTATGTGTAGGCACGTGCCTAAAGTGCCTAACGGCAGCTACGCCCCTGATTTTTTTATAAAGATTTCTAAAATATTTAACCATTTATCTTTTATTGATTAACTTTTGTACATATTTTTTTAATTTCAGACCAGGATCTCATAACTACACAGAAAACCCTCATTACATTGAAGTTCTGTTAGGATCAGTCAAACGTATTAGAGGTCAAGGAACCAGCAGACATGCAGACAAGGTCATTCATCATCCAAGGTTAACATGGACAGGGATTGGTCCAATATACAATGATGTTGCAATGATCCATCTGGAGAAGTCTATAACTTATAATGACTTTATCTTACCTGCCTGTTTACCTAAGCCAGATTTTTCTTCACTTAGTAACTGTTGTATAGCTGGCTGGGGATATATTAGTTCTAATCAAGGTATGTTAGTTGTATATGTTTACAGTATTTGGGTTTTAATGCCCCACCTACGATAGTAGAGGGGCATTATGTTTTCAGGTCTGTGGCTCCGTTCGTCCGTCCGTCTGTCTGTGGTTCCGTTCGTCCGTCCAGGTTAAAGTTTTTGGTCAAGGTAGTTTTTGATGAAGCTGAAGTCCAATCAACTTGAAACTTAGTACACTTGTTGCTTATGAGATGATCTTTCTAATTTTTAAGCCAAATTAGACTTTTGACCCCAATTTCACAGTCCACTGAACATAGAAAATGAAAGTGGGAGTTTCAGGTCAAAGTTTTTGGTCAAGGTAGTTTTTAATGAAGCTGAAGTCCAATCAACTTGAAACTTAGTACACTTGTTGCTTATTATATGATCTTTCTAATTTTAATGCCAAATTAGATAATTACCCAATTTCACGGTCCATGGAACATGGAAAAGGATAGTGCGAGTGGGGCATCCGTGTACTTTGGACACATTCTTGTTTAGCACTGTATTGCAACTAGTAAAATATTAAAGATAGCGTAGAACAATAAAAATTTTAAAGGCCGACCACGTACGTTACACGCGGTTGAGACCCGCGGTGGCCCGCTATAGCCCGCTATAGGTCGACCACGTACGTTACCCGTGGTCGAGACCAAGTACAATTAGGAATTTGAGCCTAAGATACACAGTCATTGATAGCCTACAGAAATAAAGTTGATTTTTGATTTTTTAAACAACAGTCCACAATAAAAAGTACACATAGAAAAAAAAATTACATCAGGGGTGATCATTATTGCTCATAAAAATTAAGCAGCTCCTATACAACTATTGTATTTATTAGTTTTTCATATTTAATAACTGAAATTCTCACTTGCATTGACTATCAGTTGTTGATGATTTTTTATAAGCTCATGAACTTAACCTTTGTGAATAATGAGTGATCGTTTGTTTGTTTTGTCTATGAAGCTATAACAGTACAAGACCTCAGAGAAGCTAAGTTACATGTATTGTCTGAAGAGCAATGTAGAACAAATACTGTACCACTGGAACAGGAAGTAAATACCAACATAACATACTGTGCTGGATACAAGTTTGGGGTCATCTCAGGATGTCAGGTAAATACATGATTGACTAGGGAAGATCTCACAATAGTAAAGCATGATGCAAACAGAGGAGAATTAGCACAAATATGATAACAAAATAAAGAATAGATATAATGTTTGCAGGAGGGTTAATTGTGAAAAAAGATTAAATTATTCTAAGCTTTCATCATACAGACCATAAGATTTTTAGTAGACGGTTTTGAGACAAAGAGGTAGGAAATTTCGAACTTAGTAAACCATATTTTTTTTTACTTCATTGTCACCTAGCATTATTAAATTCAAGCATAGATTACACATGCTGTGGAGAAAATAAGATATAAAATTGAGAATGGAAATAAGGAATATGTCATAGAGACAACAACCCAACAAAAGAGCAGAATTTACATGTACATAAAAATAAGGTACACATTTTCTTTGTAAAGGTTTACATTTCATGCATAGGAGTTCAAGAACATACAAAATAAAGAAAAACTGTAATAATGTAATGCTATTGACAAGTGAGACCAAATTGATAATACATGATCATTTTACCTTTATAGGGAGATAGTGGTAGTCCTATAATGTGTGAGGATCACACGGGTAAATGGACATTAGCTGGAGTGATGAGTAGTGGTGCTGCCATGTGTGGGACGTTTACCAATACTGCCAATAGATTTACCAAATTATCAACAATGATGGAGTGGATAGATCATGTCATTAATGTTTGAAAGCAATTTATTCACTGTAAGATACAGTTCATTTATATGAAGGTCAAATGCATTGAGACTTGATTGTTTTATTTTAGATATGTTAATGATCTTTTTCAATAGAGTTAAAAAAAATAATATTAAAGCAATTACTTGGATGACATTGGACTTGAATAATATAGGAACTATGCAAATACAATAATCAATTCGGAATTTTGCCTCAGTCTGTCTTGATGTAGATCATAAAAAAGAAATCCATAATGCCATACACAGAGCATTTAGAATAACCAAAGACTGACATTTGTTTCATATTCTATTTTTAAGTCTTTATTACATAATGAACATTATTTACACTTAATCACTATTACATCACAATTATAACAAACCACATGTATTGTACTTTAAATAATAAAAACTCTGTATCGACAGAATAAAACCTTTACATTGAGGTACCCTAGATGTTGTTGTCTTTTCATATTTAAAGTCATATGAAACCTCAAATTAAAAAAAAATGTGCATATGTTTTTTGTAACAAAATGGATAGTTTTCATTATCAAACTTATGTACATATAATAAACTATTATCTGATTATATATGTTATACACATGCTCAATACCATGCTTTTTTGTTGATTGTTTACTATAAGGTGACTATCGGTAAACTACGGCTTCAAAACTCTATAATTATGAGCGGCCATATTTCATCTCATAACAGACAAATAGAAAAAAAATTAAAGATTATACGATATGTTTGCATAAAAAATGATAAATTAGTGCACAAAAGACTAAGTTTATGATATATAAGTATAGGGGGAGGGTTGAGATCTCATAAACATGTTTAACCTTGTTGCAATTTTGCGTCTGTCCCAAGTCAGGAGCCTCTGACCTTTGTTAGTCTTGTATGATTTTTAATTTTAGTTTCTTGTGTATAATTTGGAGTTTAGTATGACATCTATTATCACTGAACTAGTATACATATTTTTTAAGGGGCCAAATGAAGGACGCCTCCAAGTGCGGGAGTCTCTCGCTACATTGAAGATCCATTGGTGGCCTTCGGCTGTTGTCTGCTCTATGGTCGGGTTGTTGTTGCTTTGACACATTCCCATTTCCTTTCTTAATTTTATTGGTTCAAGAATTGGATAAAAATTTTTGTTCACCAGTCACTTGTTTCATATGACTTTAATATTAGATTTTAAAAATGTTGAATTTTGAATAACTAGACAATTATTGTGTACTGTTGATTTTTTGGGATGTAAAATTGTCTATATTATTGCAGACATTGCATAGCAAAAACAAAACCTTCATTTTAAATGTTTAAAGCATTGTTTGTTTGAAGCATTTCTTGAAATTGCAAAATGATCTCTCATTTTATTCCTGAAATTGGTAAGAGACATTTTCCTTCAAAATTTGGTTCTAATGGGAAAAAAGAAGATCAATTAAAATTCAGTTATTTTTAAGATATGTTTTTATAAAAAGCTTTATTATTTTAAATAAATATCATGTGTCCTGTGTCAGATCATATTTTTACCTTTTAAAATCTTTAAAATATTTAGTAAAAAAAGTTGGGGGAAATCCAGTATTACCAATCCAGTATTACCATGACTATTAATTGAGACCAATTGGGAAATCTTTAATAGTTAAGCTTCAATTGGGGGATGCTTTGGGCAAATGAGGTAAATAAAATCTATGATGCAGAAAAGATAAAACATAGATAAAAACTGGTTTAGAATAGACATCACTGAAACAAGTCAGACAAGTGCTCAAAAAAGGTTAATATAAAAAAGAAGATGTGGTATTATTGCCAATGAGACAACTATCCACAAAAGACCAAAATGACACAGACATTAACAACTATAGGTCACCGTACGGCCTTCAACAATGAGCAAAGCCCATACCGCATAGTCAGCTATAAAAGGCCCCGATAAGACAATGTAAAACAATTCAAACGAGAAAACTAACGGCCTTATTTATGTAAAAAAAGAACGAAAAACAATTGTGTAACACATAAACAAACGGCAACCACTGAATTACAGGCTCCTGACTTGGGACAGGCACATACATAAATAATGTGGCGGGGTTAAACATGTTAGCGGGATCCCAACCCTCCCCCTAACCTGGAACCTTTCAATAGCGACTGAAATGAAGATTTTAAACAAGTCAAATAGTCATAAACAGCATTGATTTATCTTTGTATTCTATGTATAAATATTCCCACCATTTTCTGTTATTTAAAAACTTTCAGAAGTAATTTTTTTATCAAATACATAATAAGGAGTTGTGGTATGAATACCAATGAGACAACTATCCACCATATTCAAATGAAGTGGATGTACATAATTATAGGCCACCATACAGCTTTCAACAATGAAAAAAAACCTACCGTATACTGGAAGTTCTCTATAAAGGTCCAGACATGAAAAAACGGAAAGATTTCAAACAAGAAAAGTAACAGCATAATTCATAATAAAACAATTGCCCAAAAGTAAATAGCTGACATGAACCAACAACAGCCAATGAACAACAGGCTCGATACTTGGGATATGCACATAAGGAAGAGATGAGTCAATACTCTGAAAAGCAAATCTTATTCAGAGACACTCTGTGAGAGTACATAAAGGAGACCCAAATTCCTGATAGTTAGCTATAGTAGCATCTTCAGGATCTGCTTACCCTTCCGGAGCACCTGAGATCACCCCTAGTTTTGGTGGGGTTCGTGTTGTTTATTCTTTAGTTTTCTATGTTGTGTCATGTGTACTATTTGTTCTTTTCATTTTTAGCCATGGCGTTGTCAGTTTATTTTCGATTTATGAGTTATGGGTATCACCAGCCCAGTAGTCAGCACTTCGGTGTTGACATGAATATCAATTATATGGTCATTTTTATAAATTTTCTGTTTACAAAACTGAATTTTTCGAAAAACTAAGGATTTTCTTACCCCAGGAGTAGATTACCTTAGTCGTATTTGGCACAACTTTTTGGAATTTTGGGTCTTCAATGCTCTTTAACTTTGTATTTGTTTGGCTTTTTAACTATTTTGATCTGAGCGTCACTGATGAGTCTTATGTAGACGAAACGCGCGTCTGGCGTATAAAATTATAATCCTGGTACTATTGATAACTATTGACTGTCCCTCTGGTATCTCGTCCTCCTTCATCCATGACAGAACTCGGGGGCGGATCCAGCCATTTTAAAAGGGGGGGTTCCAGCTATATGCTCCGTTCAAATGCATTGATCGACCAAAAAAGGGGGGTTCCAACCCCAGGACCCCCCCCCCCCCCCTGCCCACTGGATCCGCCAATGGAACTTATGCCAACAATGTCATCATCAAAAGAGATTCCTGGTCATCTAGAAAAACTCTTGGTCTCTGGGAGCCAAATAAAAACTGTCGTCTATCTCTGGATGTCTAGGAAGGATCTTGCACTTATATGGTGTCTAGACGTCTGTTTCAGGATCAGTATGATATTCACAGGGACATTTCTGATCTAAATTATCTCCTCAAATGATCTCTGCTATCCTTCAGATTTCATAGCTTGTTGTGGTTTGTTCAAGCCTGATACGATGAGGTACAAGTTTTTTACAGAGTCAAGAAGACTTTGTCGTTTGCCAACTCTTATGTATATCAATATGTTCTAGGAACTGTGAAATGTACGAATCTTCCATTGGTTAGTCTGCTCCAGTTAGTTATAATAAATGATTTTTCAGATTTACTAGGAACTAAACCTGTTGGCAGCCTTATACTATTTAGTCTTTTTGTACGAGGTCATATAATTGGACCAGTAATCTGTGCAATGTTCCGGAGACACTTTCTAACTGCTGTGTCTTTTTTGAAGGACAGCGAAAAGAAGTTATTGAAATGAAGTCCATGCTCTAAGTCTTGTATGTTTTTAATAAAAGTTCATTTATATGTTTTGGAGTTTGGTGTGATGTCCATTTTCATTGAACTAGTACACATTTTGAAGAGGTTAGCTGAAGACCACTTCCGGGTGCGAGATTTTCGTTCTCTGACCAAGGTATCTCAAAAGAATCTGTTGCAAAATATTTTAGTTCTAAAGGGTGTGTTGGAATAGTTAAAGCATCCTTTCCATTTAGATTTAATTCCAGGCTTTTCTTGGGGAAATCGAGACTGTTTTAGATCTTTCTATTTTAAATGAGTATTTTGGTCTAAAATGTCTCTCCATTCAGGGATTTGGACGAAATATCTAAGCTTAACGGGTGCATATATTCACAAATGCTGATTTCACCCAAGTTTCGCATTTTTCTTGATACTGCTTTTGGAAGTCAAAGTGTACAGCTTTGAGTCTATGCCTTTATGTCTTTCTACCGTTTCCCTAGTGTTCGCCAGGATTTTGTAGACGGTGGTGCCGTCCCTACCTTCTCTTGCAGTGCCTATGCATTCTTACCTAGACGGTTCTCTACTCAATCTTCATTTTCTTTCTCTTATAGAGACACACTTAGTTTTGGCTATGTATTTACTCATTAGGCTATATTTGTTTTAATTTCATGGAAGAAATCAGAGGTAATTCACAGATTTTCTTCGTCCTTAGAGAACATTTTCCGAACAAACATGGGATAAGTTCTTTCTCCATAGGAGACAGTTATTAAGGTTCATCAGTTAGTCGGTGCTCTGATGGTACATTCGACTGTCAATTTCTTCATTTTCTTCAGCTCATTGGTTACATGATATCCATCATGGACGTCATTCAACTAGGTCGGCTTCACATTCGTCCAATTCAATGGTATATGTCGGAGCTTATGGCATCCATCTTCTCAGCTGAGGAAGCCACCTATTTCAATTCTTCCTCGGTTGTTACCTTATGTGCAGTGATGGCTTCCGGCGGAAGTCTTTTGACCTTCAAGACACCATCATTATTTTTCTGTTCACAGAATCAAGCTTAATGGGTTATTGAGGTGGGGAGGGTAGAACACATCAAGGTCTAAGGCTGGGTAATCAATTTGAGGAACACATCAATCTCTGAGAGATGAAGGCTGTGTTACTTCATTGTTGGGCTGGGATTCAAGGGCATTCACTGATGGTTGCCTCAGATAACTCAATAGCGTAGCTCACCTTCAAATCAAGATGAACTCATTCCAATTCTCTGTATCTTCTGAGCAAGGAGCAAGTAAATTGTTTTTCTGTGTCACAGTCTCGAGACAATAATATCAGATAGACATTTCCCAGGTACTGTTAGTACTATTTCTAAATTTTCAAATCTTTCATTCTGGTCAACCCAATTTGTAGTCTGAACCTATCAAATGGATGTATTGTAAATTTGCTCTAAATCTGAAAATACGCGAAATTTTATAATCGCTGGTCAGTGAATATAGAAGATACATGATTTACAAAAAGGATATACTTCAATTACTTCAAGGATCGAATTTTTATTCCGAAATACTAGCTTTTGAAAACGAGGTTTAGATATGACTCCTATGGCTATAATGATACCTTTACGATGTTTAAGATTGAAAAGGTATACATTTTCTACATTTTGCCAATCTTGTTAAAATTTAGTGAAGTTGTAAAACGTCTCAAAAATCTTAATCTGTATTTCAATCAAATTGCCTTACAAAATTCCTTTCTTTATTTTTGCTTTCTACAAATATTGGTTTTGAAGTTAAAACAAATTTGATAAAAAGTATTAATCTACTTGATTGTCGAATTAAACATTTCGAAATTTCGTATAAAAAACGTGCTACTTAATCGAAATACATACGTGTTTGTTCTAGCTGACAAAACTCACAACAATGTATTTGAAGTTAGGGTATAAGCTTTATATAGAGAAGGTAAATTCCTGTCCTATTATCCCTATTACTTTTTATTGAATATTTACAAAAGGCAGGCGAAAGATACATGAAAGACATTCAAACTCGTAAGTCTAAAATAAATCCACAACACCTTGGCTAAAATAGGAAAAGACAAACGGACACACATTAGTGCATAAAACACACGAACCCCATCAAAACTAGTGGTGATCGCAGGTGCACAAGAAGGGTAAGCAGATCCTGCTCCACATGTGTCACCCGTCGTATTGCTCATGTAAGTACGAACCTTGTGATACCTTCTGAAAAAAGGGGAGAGGAATGTAGGTAAGGCAATAGGAACATATCAGTTATCACCTGTGAAACGGATATTTCATAACAATCAACCATCTCGTGATGGCATCCGTTAAACTTGCGAAGGAATGTTTTCAACTTCACCACGTATAACTCTTGGTTTAATACATTCTTTGAAGGCTGCAACAATCTATTAGGAAATCATGATACGAAATACTAGCCCTTGAATGTCGCATAAACTGTGAGATATATACTCAGTGTGTAGGCGCTGCTGGAATATTGCCTCATAGAAATGGAAAGATCACAATTGGGAACCTGCAACTATCTCTTTGTCGTAAAGTTTTGTTCTCAATCTACCCTCGTTGTCCATTCATAATGTAAGGCAAGATATGAGGCAGATATTATTGTATCTGGTGTATATAGTTATCAAAGGTACCAGGATTATAAATTAGTACGCCAGACGCGCGTTTCGTCTACATTAGACTCATCAGTGACGCTCATATTTATAAAGCCAAACAAGTACAAAGTTGAAGAGCATTGATGATCTAAAATTCCAAAACGTTGTGCCGAATACAGCTAAGTATCCTTTATTTCAAATCAAGTTAGATGGGATAGTTCAACATAGACACCAATGTATTTAATTATTAAGTGAGAGAACATCATCTATATAGCGGAATACAAAGTAAAATAATACTGCTGACTTCTTTTTTTACTTCTTAAGAAGTTCTTGGATGAACTCAGTCTTATATGAATAAAGAAACTAGTCGGCTAGAGGGATTTGATCAGGACAGTATGTATATTAGGTATCCGATACAGGTATAGAAGATCCAGTTCTTCGTCATTGGTTGAAATTACAAAGGAACATAGAACATACCTTTGCGTATCCAGGATTTATTTTTTAGTAAGCTTAAGTGACGTGTGATATATAAAGGCAACATCAGTATACCGCTGTTCAAAAGTCATAAATCGATTGAGAGAAAACAAATCCGGATGAAAACTAAAACCGAGGGAAACACAAGTGAAAAACAACGGTAGAACAGAAACACTGAAAAGCAACAAAAACAAACGCGAATTCAATATACATAGAAACGAATACTAGTATATAATTACATATTCCTTGAGTTTAAATTGAATTGTCAATACCTAAATTATTTATCAAACAGTTTATCTAATGTGATTTACACACACACACGATGTTTTTTTTTTTTTTTTTTGGGGGGGGGGGGGGGGGGGGGGCGCTTTAACTGCAGGGGAAACATATTTGTGATGAAGTTGGGACAATTATTTTGCAACATTTGGTCTTTAAAGATTAATGTAGCATTGGTATTATTAGACCTATGCAGTTTCTTACTGAATGGCGTAATACTCGTCTGAATCCATTAGTATGTTGAAGTTGTGTATCCAAGTGATATTATCTGTTTCTTGAGAATTACATTTTCCAGAATAGGACTGTGCCACGACGTGTCTCGGTATTTTGTACATCAAACATTCATGTATGTATTATGTTGTATCTGTTATGTTTTCGGTTGGAATAAAATTAACGGTACTAATTTGTGTCGAGCCTGCAACTTTTGTTGCAGAAAGCTCGACATAGGGATAGTGATCCGGCGGCGGCGGCGGCGTTAGCTAACTTCTTAAAAGCTTTATATTTTAGAAGGTGGAAGACCTGGATGCTTCATACTTTGTATATAGATACCTCATGGTACGAAGTTTCCGTCAGTCACATGTCCAATGTCCTTGACCTCATTTTCATTGTTCAGTAAACACTTTAAAAAAGTTCAGATTTTTTGTAATGTTGAATTCTCTCTTATTATAAGTAATAGGATAACTATATTTGATATGTGCGTACCTTGCAAGGTCCTCATGTCTGTCAGACAGTTTTCACTTGCCCTCGACCTCATTTCATGGATCAGTGAACAAGGTTAAGTTTTGGTGGTCAAGTCCATATCTCAGATACTATAAGCAATAGGGCTAGTATATTCGGTGTATGGAAGGACTGTAAGGTGTACATGTCCAACTGGCAGGTGTCATCTGACCTTGACCTCATTTTCATGGTTCAGTGGTTATAGTTGAATTTTTGTGTTTTGGTCTGTTTTTCTCATACTATATGCAATAGGTCTACTATATTTGTTGTATGGAATGATTGTTAGGTGTACATGTCTAGCGGTCAGATGTCATGTGACCTTGACCTCATTTTCATGGTTCAGTGGTTATAGTTAAATTTTTGTGTTTTGGTCTGTTTTTTCATACTATATGCTATAGGTCTACTATATTTGTTGTATGGAATGATTGTAAGGTGTACAGTTTTGGTCTATTTTTCTTAAACTATAAGTAGTAGGTCAACTATATATGTTGTATAGAAGCATTGTTAGCTGTACATGTCTGCCTGGCATGGTTCATCTGACTTTGACCTCATTTTCATGGTTCATTGGTCTTTGTTTAGTTATCTTGGTTAATGTTAAGTTTATGAGACGGTTGTAATAAAGCTTTATACTTAGGACTATCAACATAATATCAATGATTAGTATAGAAGGCGAGACATTTCAGCGTGTGCACTCTTGTCTTGCACCAGATGCGCATTTCGACAATACATGTCTCTTCAGTGATGCTCGTGGCCAAAATATTTAAAATCCAAAGCTTATTGTAGTCCAAAAAATTCTAAAATTGCATGTTTTTCCATAACATCATTGTCATGAAAATTGTTTGAACGAGTATTGTGTAAATAATTGTATAAGTTCGAGATTGCATGTTAGTTGCGTAAGCGCGTCACTGTTAGTGATATCATGTGGTGTCTGTCATTGATGGACTATGTTCGTTGTAGTTCTACGGTTTACATGTTGTGGTGACTATTATATTATTTATTTGTGCGTTTCTCTGTGATGAATGTTCTTGTGTGTGTTTGTGTTGCATTTCTGTCTCGTAGTGTTGTCATTTTAGCAATATTTTTCAAACATTGTCGTCAAGCAGTAGGTTTGGATAGCCTATAAACCAGGTTCAGCCTACCATTATATTCTTAAAATGTCCTGTACCAAGTCAGGAATATGGCAGTTGTTATCAAATAATTCTTTTCTATGTATATTGGCGTTTGTTTTTGTTGCACTTTGGTGTTCCTGTTGTTTTCCTTTTAATGTTGATGTGTTTCTCTCGGTTTTAGTTTGAAACCTGGATTTGCTTTCTCTCAATCGATTTATAAATTTTGAACACCGGTATGCTAATGTTGCCTTTATTTAATTAATTGATGAGGGGGGGCAAGGGGGGTCCCAATAACAGCATAACAGCAAATTGATTTGGCTTATAACAGATAACAAGGAATTAAAATGGACAAAAACAGATAACAGTAAATGAAATATTAAAATAAGTCAGGTCCTGGACTGATTGAAAGATTATGTCTCCATCATATGAAAATCAAGCACAATCCCTTCCGTTGCTGAATTTTTTCATTAATTGTAACTCATAACAAAACAGAAACATGCCAGCAATAAGTGGTGCACAGTTATTCCCCATTGGAATTCTGATAGCTTGACAATATACGTAAACTCCATAGCAGACAAAAATTATATCTGGTAAAAATTTAAGGGCAGTTATGGTATCAAAGCAGGTCCAATTGACATATAGTTCTTTTGTTTGTTATTACTGAAAAATGACCTGAAAGAGTTTGAATATATATATTTGCATTCTGATTTTTTTTTAAATGCACATGCAATGCATGAGGTGTGGGATTTTTTTTTTTCTTTTAATAAGACTACGAGACACAGTGGTATATAGGGTAGAAAAATCAAAAGCACAAATTATAAGCATGCAATTTATCAAGTACTTCAAAATAATTTGGACACTCCAATTATTCCACTATTTTCAAAGGCTTTATTTGAACATCTTATTATCAGGTTTTTGAGTGTACCAAGTGTACTAGTAAGTAGAATACATAGTTTAGTAGTGGAACGATGGCTTAAAGACGAAATACATCTTTGTTTGTAATGAGTTATGTGCAGCTTCGGAACCCAGTACATGGTTTGAACTTTCATTGTACAATGTATTTGGTTCTGCTTTGAAAAGAATCACAAATCTGAGTTTGTGTACTTTATTATATAAAATGTTAACTGGTAGTAAGGACCTCCATGTAGTTCTTAATTGAGATCCTCATCAGATATCCCTGGCCATATACTTTCCTTTTTGTCATATTAAGAAATGCTCGAATGTACGTACGGGAAACAAGGAACATTATCCCCATACAAAAAAAAAAAAATCTAAATACATAGATAAAGCAAGATGTGGTATGAGTGCCAATCAGACAAATCTCCATCCAAGTAACAATTTATAAAAGTAAACCAGTGTAGGTAAAAAAACAGCCTTTAACGTTCAACATGGAGCCTTGGCTCACACCGAACAGCAAGCTACATGTTCATAAAAAATGGATTTTATTACAAAGGATAATCATAAGATATACTGTAATTGTCCTGGATTTCACTGATATTAATATGTTTATGTGTTGATCTGTGATGGGTATATATTAATGAAATCCTTCGCCGAATACGGGACCACCAATATTACTAGTGGTAGACCCCAATGTTCAATAATCTTCAATTTCTACCGAATATGGGCTGTCAAAAAAAATAACATTCCAATTTTCAATAACAGTTAACAGCAAATATATTATCACAATAACAGATAACAATCAAAGCACTGTAAGCGCTGTAGGCAGTTAACCAAAAACCAAGGCAAACGTAATTATGAAAACTGTGTCAATGTTGCTTCAATTGTTTTTTAAATGAATATAAATGAACAAAAATTAAAAATTCATATATTGTACATTTATTACTATTTAATGAATTAATTATTAAGGCAAATGGTTTATATTTTATCAGGGTTTTCAAAAGCAACGCAATATCAATGTATATGTTTTATCGTGAGTCTGCAGTGGTACAAGTTCGCAATGATTGCAGTTGTTCTAGTTGGTAGTTTACGTTGGTATTAGTTGACTGCTAGTAGTACAAGTTGACTTAGTACGAGCTTGTAATAGTATGAATGGACTTGCTACCCTGGAAAGAAAACTGATTTTGTGTTCTACAGTACAAAGTATTATACACAAATCAGACAAATGTTTATTACTACAGGGATCAAAGGGGAGGTCTGACCGACATGCCCATAGTAAATGTAAATGACCCCTACCTTCACGCCAAGTCCATTATGTCTAAAATTGGAATAATATGACAGGTGATTATAAAACAGTTGGTCAAACATTCTTTGGCTTGAAAGATTTAAGTTTTCTTTAAAATGAGCCATAAATGAAAAATTTTAAAGGATCAGAAATTATTCAAAATATAATTAAGTTAATTCTTTGAACCTACTAATTTTTTTGCATCAATAAATTATTTTATAATAAACAAGACATAATTATAACAGGATGCTGTGACGAAGTCTCCCAAACAAATCTCCCATAATTATTCATTCCCATGGTCACCTGACATTGGGCAAAGTCTAGTACACATTGGTTAGGTCTAGTAAAGTGATATGCATATGTGACGCCTATGAGATTGACCTTGTATGTCATTCAAATCTTTTTGAAAAGACGCACAATAAATATGGTTTAGGAGTTAGTCTCAATCGTTTACAAGTTCTCAAACACACACAGGAGGGGGTTGGGTGATCCCAAGGACTACCCCTATATCTCATTTGATTTTTTATATAGTACAATACATGAGTATATATGGTTTAGGAGTGGAGATACCGACCGTTTTCAAATTCTCAAACAGGAGTGGGTGGGATGACCCCAAGGACTCCCCTATATTTAATTTGATTTGTTATATTGAACAATACATTAATATGTATATGGTTTAGGTTGGGGAACTCATCCGTTTCCGAGTTAGCAAAGCGGGGGGGGGGGGGGGGGGTAGGGTGATCCCAGGGACTCCCCCTATATTTCATTTGAATAGTTATATTGTCCTATACATGAATATATATGGTTCAGGGGTGGGGATCTCGACCGTTTGCAAGTTCTCAAAAGGGAGGGGTAGGGTGACCACAGGGACTCCCCCTATATTTCATATGATTTGTTATATAGTCCCATACATGAGTATATATGGTTTAGAGGTGGGGATCTCGACCGTTTCCAAGTCCTCAAACAGGAGGGTGTACAGTGACTCCAGGTGATCACCCTATACTTCACTTGATTTGTTATATTGTCCCAAACATTAATATATATGGTTTAGGGGTAGAGATCTCTACCGTTTTCAAATTCTCACACAGGAGGGGATTGGTGACCCCAGGGACCTCCCCTATATTTCATTTGATTTGTTATATTGTCCCATACATGGATAAATATGGTTAAGGGGTGGGGATCTCGACAGTTTCCAAGTTCTCAAACATGGGGAATACATAAATATATATGGTTTAGAAATAAAGGCAACAGTAGTATACCGCTGTTCAAAACTCATAAATCCATGGACAAAAAACAAAATCGAGGTAACAAACTAAAACCGAGGGAAACGCATTAAATATAAGAGGAGAACAACGACATAACACTAAAATGTAACACACATAGACAAAATCCCACGAGAATAACAAATATAACATATATATATAACATCAAAACCAAATAGGGGGAGGGTTGCGGGCTTGCACCCCCCTTAAATTTGCAAAGCATGGGTTGTTCTCAGCTTAATAAAGAATATTCCGAGAATTTTACCTCAATTTTTTTTTTAGCCTTGCTCTGCTCAGCGAAAATTTAAGTTTGCGCCCCTCCTAACCTAAAATCCTGGATCTGCCCCCTCATATGGTTTAGGGGTGGGGAGCTCGACCGTTTCCAAGTTATCAAACAGGAGGGGGTAGAGTGGTCCAAAGAATGCCACCTATATATATAATCATATGATTTACTTACATTAAGGTATATATATAATATAGTTGCATTATTAGTGAAAATAAAGAATGAAACTTTTAGCTACTTTAATTGACCCTTCAAAATTGAGAAGTAACAAATAACCCCTCGAAATTGCAGTAAACTTTACACTTTAAAAGCATCTCACATGCATTATCATCATTTATCATTTATAAAGAAAATTCAGACTGTGACCATGAACATGTATATTGTTAGATATACTGTTCCCAGCTGTCACGTTGTATTGGATTTTTAAATTAAAATTTGTCAAAAAGTAATTTTGAGTTTCTGAATAAAATATTTTTCTGCTTTTTCTTTCTTTTACATATATCTTTCGGTTTACAATACTAGTGTTTATATTCATTTACCATGCATAGATGTATTTTTTCACCTGCCCCTTGGATTTATTTTGTAAATGATCGCCAAACCCGGAATTACCCTTATCCGCTTCCGTAATCGGATCGAATTTTGTAAAATTTTGTCTTCACGGCCGCCATTGTTATGTGTTTACAATGTTGTTTTTGTCAATCAGATACGATTTTACTCGAATTTATACAATATTTGTCGGCGATTTTCTGTATAAAGCTAGCGGTTGAACAAAATGAACATCGCCGTCATGAATAATAATGATAAAAATAAGTTTTTAGCTCGTTTAATTGGAGACTTTGGTGAACATGATGAAAAGGTTTGCAAAGTAATTTCTTATTTTCTTTCAAATGTAAGGTGACTACGTCGGGCCGTAGCTAGAAACCAACTATCCTAGTCGAAATTCCGCTTGCAAAAGTGGAAGGTCGCGGACCTCGGACCACCGCTAATTTGCACACCTGCCTCCAAATTGAAAAGCTACGAAAATTTCTTTTTCTAATTTGAAATTGCCGCCAACAGCATGAACAGTTGAACTTATTATATAATAGACTACTGACGTAGTTGTACTACGTATTGATGACAAACAATATTCCTACGACTTTTGTCATTTGGGAAATCTAAACTTCTTGTCTTAAGAGATTTTCGGCGATTAAATATTTCATACTATTGTTCTTTGACATCTTAGCTAAAAGCACAAGTCATAATGAACTACACAAGGATTCTTAATAAGCACTACTTCCTATGTGTAACTTTAAAACTTTTGGATAAATCGACGATCATTTAAGGTTGTTCTGGTCATTTTTTTTGTAATCCAGAATAAAAAGTATTAAAAAAGTGTTCAATTAGTTATAAATAACATAGTAGCAAGCTAGATAATAACAATGGCAAGTATTTCAGGATTTATTGGGTAGAACACAAATCTAGGGTGCTCGCATAATGCAGCTTAACTGCATAAAAAACCTAATAGTCCAATAACAGCTAACAATGAATAAGACAATAACAGCTAACAGCAAATATATTTTCAGAATAACAGATAACAAAGAATTAAATTGCCCCATAACAGCATAACAGTTAAACCCCTTGCCCCCCCCCCCCCCCCCTCATTGATGTCTAAGCAGGCAACTTTTTAGAGGTTTATCTCTGTGGGGTTACGAATTCCATGCTCTTTATCAAATATTAAGTCAGTATTTATTCAAACAGAAATTTCATAAAATGACCTTTTGATATACATGTGTGTAACGGCTTTGTCGTAGTCGTTATATTTTCCTTTCCTCATCCATATAACACACCTATTATGACTAAAAATTGAACTACAAACACGTGTTGCTGGATTTCATAGACGATTTTAGGTCTAAACCTCTTGATTGCACTGTGCAAGATCCTCACTCATAAATAATCCATGTTGGCCGAGTTATGAATGTTGGACTTAACATATTAAAAAAACACTTCTATGTGAAATGTGTCGTGTGTGTTAACAGAGGGTCGAAATACCGTCGTAAATAGTAAAATTTAAAATACTAACGGATTCAGTCGAGTATTATGCAGAAAATGAAAAAAAAAAAAAAACGTGAAAAATCATAGATTTGTGTTATGTTCCTTTGTTATTTCAACAATTGAGGAAGAACTGGATTTCCCTCACTGTCCTGGATACCAAAATTATAAATGTCCCTTCAATCAACACTTCTATGTGAAATGTGTTGTGTGTGTTAACAGAGGGTCGACATACCGTCGTTAATAGTAAACTGGAAACACAAATTGAAAATACTAACGGATTCAATCGAGTATTATGCAGAAAATGACAAAAAACGTGAAAAATCATAGATATGTGTTAAGTTCCTTAGTAATTTCAACAATTGAGGAAGAACTGGATTTCCTTCACTGTCCTGGATACCAAAATTATAAATGTCCCTTCAATCAACACTCCTATGTGAAATGTGTTGTGTGTTTAACAGTGGGTCGTAATATTACCGTCGTTAATAGTAAACTGGAAACACAAATTGAAAATACTAACTGATTCAGTCGAGTATTATGCAGAAAATGACAAAAAAAAGTAAACAATCATAGATATGTGTTAAGTTCCTTTGTAATTTCAACAATTGAGGAAGAACTGGATTTTCTTCACTGTCCTGTATACCCAAATTATAAATGTCCCTTCAATCAATCTCACATTGCATTGTATGCAAGGTATGCCAAATTATCCACGAAATTTCTCACCAATTTAGCAACTTATTCATAAGCAATCAAAACTGTGCTACTCTTGTATCTGTGTGCATTAGATGCAAACTATAAAGAGAACCTTAAGATCTGTCACGCTACATCAAGGCCGTAGCTAGGCATCTTATTTTCGTGAGGCAAAAGAATTGAGCCGAGCGAAGCGAGGCGAAATTTTTTTTTGGAGGGTATGAAATGAATGGTGCAAAATCCTGCATTCTAGGCATTTTTAGAGAGTTTGATAATGTTTTGAATTTGGACACTTTTTATATAATTTTTTTATATTTCAAGACTTTTACTAACACCAAATTTTTAGCAACTTTGTTTAAATTTATATGTAAGATAATCATCCAAATGTCACTGATTTGAGTCTGCTGTCAGAACATAGAACAAACATGGATTCAGTAGAGTTTGCCAAATTTTTCTATTGCCGGTTCAGTCAAATCGTTTCAGAATCATAATTTGGTCTGCTGATATCCTTATCGCGATGAACATGGAGCATGACAAGACCGCACAATCTCTCGCCACTCATGCATGCTCTTTTCCAAGTTTTCAGTCGTTTCAGGGCATTCTGTGTTTCTTAAGGTAGCACATTATCATCAACAAAACATCGTTAGCAGCATCGGTAGTAACAGTTTTGTTTGAAAAAGGGAATTAAGCTTTCCTGTAAGCACCATCATACAGTCGCAGTTACAAAATATTAAACTCGCTTTTATGCTGACAAAGAGTAGACAAACTAGGAATAGAATGAGATAATTAAGATACAGGTATATGATTCTATCTATAGAGTAAGTATATCTGATATGGGTACAGGGGAAATTGGAATGGAGTTTTTGACGTTTACATGTAGGTCTGTAATTTCCAATTATTTCTGGAAATAGTTGGTGGTATTTTAGTTCCAGAATCTATAAATTTAGGGGTTAGGGGTGTCCGATACCGAAACCCCGAATATAAAGAAACGAATTCCGTAGTCCCGAATAAGTAAAGACGAAATCATGTTTTAAAGGTTCTACCATTCCTCAATAATATTAAATTGGAATACGGGATATTCTTTTAATTTTTAAGGTTAAAGAAACATGGATAAAAACTAATCCATGCATGTTTCATATTATTTATATTTTATTTATCTGTAAAGAGAAAGATTAAAGTTCGTGAAATGAATACGCAGACAGGACTGCCCCCTTGCGATGCCCAGTATACTTGATTTGTCAAAAGTTGGTGAAACGGAGAAATAAATACGACTGCCCCTTTCCGAAGACCAGTACTTGATTTGTCAGTCTACTTATCGTTTTTGGATTGTACTAATGAAGTTATATGCAATACTCAGACTCTGTTCACAAAAATAGTTTACTAGAATTATTCCTTCTTTACCTTCAGTGTCGCTTTTCCTTTTTCTGCAAGAGCCTGTTTTTAACTAGAAATCCATAATGATTATCGTTACTAGGTTAATGCAGAGACATATAATACATTGTATTATATGTGTCTGGTTAATGTAATTGAGAAACATCACCCGTTGAGATGCTGAGTTATATCCAGGAAGAATAGTTTAAAAGGAATGATGACAAGTTATAGAAATCAAGGTTGAGACAGAACAACAAATGACTATCATATTTACATATATGTATAAAAAAAAATAATCAGTGTCGAAATTTAAGTGAGGCATTTGCCTCACTTGCCTCAAGGGTAGCTACGGCCTTGTACATAAAATCTAAGGCTCAGTCACCAAGCAATGTATAAAAACATTCGCTTTCTCTATCTTTTACAAATGCCAGTTTTCCTAATTCTAAATTTAAATATAGATTGAGAGAATTAGTTCAACTTTGTTTCATTAAAAAAGCAGACAACGTAAATTAAAAAAAAAAATTATGGACTTTCCGATTTGATTTTCCTCTGAGTTCAGTATTTTTGTGATTTTACTTTTTTCAAAGATCTTGTTTTAAGAAGAGCTAACGCTTTGTTAAAAAAAATCAAACACTCTAGTTCACTGAAACGGACATTATCATGCTACTTAATTACTGTATTTACTCAATATTCATGTTTAGGTGGACGATTTTTTTTCTACAGGCAATCAAGATTTCTGTGCTCATCTTCTTTTCGATTTGTCGACTTTTTGTTTCTTTATTTTTAGATGTAGACTTCAAACAGATCATCCCTAGTTTTTGGTGGGGTTCGTGTTGCTTAGTCTTTATTTTTCTATGTTGTGTCTTGTGTACTATTATTTGTCTGTTTGTCTTTTTTTTCATTTTTATCCATGGCGTTGTCAGTTTATTTTCGATCTATGAGTTTAAACGTCTCTCAGGCATATTTCGTCACTCTTTCACACAGAAGCTTTTCAGACAGATTAAAAATAAGTTGGCATTATCCTTTAACTTCACATATCGATATATAGAGTGTGTCCTCTCACTAGATAAAAGTTTGATGAAGATAATTTGAAGCTTTGTGAATAAGTTCCACGAATGTCTCCAAAGAACCTTGAAATAAAGGATACCACAGTTACAGAAAAGCGCGTCAGACACATGAAATTTTTAACGTGTTGTTTTCATATTTTATATAGTTAAAGCTGTTTTATATGTTGACTAACATCAAGATATATACTATGAAGGTCGGGTTGAGTACTTATATTTACGACAACAGAGATCATTACGGTTTTTCGATTGTAAAAAAGCGCGTAGGACACATGAAATTTTTAACGTGTTGTTTTCATATTTTATATAGTTAAAGCTGTTTTATATGTTGACTAACATCAAGATATATACTATGAAGGTCGGGTTGAGTACTTAAATTTACGACAACAGAGATCATTGCAGTTTTTCGATTGTAACTTTCCTTTTAGCTCACCTGACCCGAAGGGCCAAGTGAGCTTTTCTCATCACTTGGCGTCCTGCGTCGTCCGTCGTCGTTAACTTTTACAAAAGTCTTCTCCTCTGAAACTGCTGGGCCAAATTTAACCAAACATGGCCAAAATCATTATTAGGGTATTTAGTTTAAAATTGGTGTCCGGTGACCCGGCCAACCAACCAAGATGGCCGCCATGGCTAAAAATAGAACATAGGGGTAAAATGCAGTTTTTGGCTTATAACTCAAAAACCAAAGCATTTAGAGCAAATCTGACATGGGGGGGGGGGGGGGGGGGCAAAATTGTTAATCAGGTCAAGAGCTATCTGCCCTAAAATTTTGAGATGAATCGGACAACCCGTTGATAGGTTGCTGCCCCTGAATTGGTAATTTTAAGGAAATTTTGCTGTTTTTGGTTATTATCTTGAATATTATCATAGATAGAGATAAACTGTAAACAGCAAAAATGTTCAGTAAAGTAAGATCTACAAATAAGTCAACAGGACCAAAATGGTCTGTTGACCACTTTAGGAGTTATTGCCCTTTATAGTCAATTTTTAACCATTTTTCGTAAATCAGTCATCTTTTACAAAAATCTTCGTCTCTGAAACTACTCGGCCAAATTAATCCAAACTTGGCCACAATCATCATTGGGGTATCTAGTTTAAAAATTGTGTCCGGTGACCCGGCCAACCAACCAAGATGGCCGCCATGGCTAAAAATAAAACATAGGGGTAAAATGCAGTTTCTGGCTTATCACTCAAAAACCAAAGCATTTAGAGCAAATCTGACATCGGGTAAAATTGTTTATCAGGTCAAGATCTATCTGCCCTGAAATTTTGAGATGAATTGGACAACCCGTTGATAGGTTGCTGCCCCTGAATTTGTAATTTTAAGGAAATGTTGCTGTTTTTGGTTATTATCTTGAATATTATTATAGATAGAGATAAACTGTAAACATCAATAATGTTAAGCAAAGTAAGATTTACAAATAAGTCAACATGACGGAAATTGTCAATTGACCCCTAAGGAGTTATTGTCCTTTATAGTCAATTTGTAACAATTTTCATAAAATTTGTAAATTTTAACTAACATTTTCCACTGAAACTACTGGGCCAAGTTCATTATAAAACAAATATAGACCACCTTAATTTTACTGATAAATCAAGTTTAGAAAAATTATATTTGTCTTTCTGTAAATATATTCTCGGAACAAGAAAATCTTCATCAAACATAGCTGTGAGAACAGAGCTAGGGAGATACCCACTAGAGATGCATATAAAAACTCAAAGTATACTTTACTTATCAAGATTACTAAATTCTGAAATTAATCCATTATTATACGAATCCTTTTTACTTTCTAAAAGTTTAGATAATTCAGTTTGCTATACCTAGTTTACATATGTTAAAAATATTTTGAAAGAGGTAAACATGGACGTATCCATTCTTCAGGGAAACAAAAGAAAAAATTACTCAAAGTTGTTAAAAAAAAACTTAAAACATCAATTCTTAAATTTTTACACAAATATATTTGAACAAAAATTTGAAAAATAGATATAAAAAGTAAATTGTATTTATATAAAAGTTTAAAGCAAAATTTAGAAATGGAAAACTACTTAAACTGTAAATCTTTTGAAAAGAGAAGTAACATAACAAAAATAAGAATTAGCGATCATAATTTAATGATAGAAAAAGGAAGACATTTAAAAATACCTAGAGAAAAAAGACTATGCACATCCTGTAATACAATGGAGGATGAAGCCCATTTTATTTTATACTGCAAAAAAATTGCTAAACTAAGAGATAACTTTATAGGAAATGTAATTAAACATATGCCAGATATTATGTCCTGGCAAGAAAATGAAAAAATTAAATATCTTCTTTGTCCATCAACCTTAAAAGAAGTAGAAAGCTTAGAGTCCTATTTTAAACAGGCATTAGAACTGAGGACAGGGGACTCTTGATTTATTTATAAAATATATTTATATATCATATAGATAGATTGTTTTGCTTTTTTGCTTTTTTTTTTGTTTTCATGGTTTTGTTTGTTAAATGTATTTTGTGTATGTTTATATTATTTGTCACAAACTTATTGTTCAAGGTTTATATGACAATAAATATTTGAATTGAATTGAATTGAATTATAGATAGAGAAATTGTAAGCAGCAAGAATGTTCAGTAAAGTAAGATGTACAAACACATCACCATCACCAAAACACAATTTTGTCATGAATCCGTCTGCTTCCTTTGTTTAATATTCACATAGACCAAGGTGAGCGACACAGGCTCTTTAGAGCCTCTAGTTATGACATAACGTTCCAGCAGCGCCTTCGTATTGATGCGTAACACGACCGCCGATGATCGTTTAAATGCAATAGACAAGAAGACGAATGTCACTAGTGGAGCCCTCTGCAACACCTGACATCACCCCCGTTTTTTATTATTATTATTACGGTTCGTGTTATTCAGTCTTTGGTTTTCTGTGTAGTGTGTTCTGGAATTTCGTATGTCTTTTCAATGGGATTTTTTTTCGTGGAATTGTCTGGGTTTTTTTAAGCGAGGAATATGGCAGTTGTTAACTTATAGTTGTTAACAACTGCCATAGTCATCCCATATATCTCCCAATCGATACGATATTCTCGTGCTAGCATATACTATCATGATTTTCTTGATAGAGGGTTGCTGCTCACAAGGAAGCTATTAAACCAAGAGTTCCAAATGGTGAAGTTGAAATCATAACTTCGGACACGGAAAGGGCTTGAATTATTCGAGTTAAATATATCCAACCTACATTGTATTTTATAGTGACGTCATTCTTGGAATGACACACTGCAGAAGCAGGGATATCCTTCACTGGTTATTTAAATCATTCCCAGAGATCGTGCACTAATTACAAATTGGTATTTGCTAAATCTAAACATAATATTGTTTGCTGTAGATGATTCAAACATCAACATGCAATACTTTAATTTGTAGGTCAGCAACTTTCAAAGTAAACAAAGATCGTGGGGTTACATGAGATAGGGGAGAGAAACGATTTTATTGATTTTTTTCTGTAAAAATTCTGTTTTGAGAATCTTCCTCCAATTCAGGAGCACCTCAACTGATGAGTAATTATCCACTAAAATAAAAGTTAATGTATTTAAACACTTAAAATGTGACATTTCATTGGATTAGTAGTCTTCCATTAAAACTAAATTTTTGTGTACCAACATAATCATTGTAATGGTAAAAAAAAAATAAAAAATACAAAAAAAATAAAAATGTTGCATTTTGTAGTTTCAACCTATTTATTCATGAAATTTACAAATATTTCAAATTTAGGATTTGGAAACAAGCTTCACACAGTTAACATCAATCATATTGATTTTTATTAGTACCTGTTTCCCTGTGATGAGAGTTGTAACTGGGAACTTTATCAATGAAAATTTAAAACTGAATAGATTATTCAGTCCACACTTTCTTAAGAAAAAAATAAAAAATCCAAGAGTACTGTCACAAAAAATGGAAAATGGCCCTAGCCTGCAGTTCAGTGGTAAACAATCAAGATTTCAAAAAATATTGTAGTTGTTGTGAAATGACTAGATAATTAACTATCAACTTTAATCAAATGTTTAGATTTAGAAGATGCAGATCTCTTCCATTGGTCCAAATTGAATCCTAAACTAAGGAAATGAAATTACATAAACAACAATTGATTTCAATATTGTCAACCTTTCTGCATGTTCTAGCTGTTCTCTTTTATCATTCTTTATATGAAGACTATCAAAAGATACCCCCCCCCCCCTTTTCCAAAAAAAAAAATAATTAAATAGAAACAAGGGCCGTCTTTCCCCTCAGAGCTATTCAGCTCTTTGATTTTTAAACCTGATTTGTTTTCTCTCCATCGAATTTTGAACAGCGGTATACTACTGTTGCCTTTATTTTTCCTCGATTCAGGATTTGTTATTGTCCGCTTGGTATCCTCTGCTCCTTCTGTAGTTATAAATCTCACAAAATTTAGCCATGAATTTAACTTGATGAGAGAAGTTAGTATAAAGATTAGTGTTCAAAAGGGGTTTAATACGCCTCCATCATTGCAGGTGTGTCCCTGTCATAAGTGGCATTTATCTGGCTGTTTATAACCCCAGTTACACCGACTGAAATGTAGACGCCATGCACTCTCAAAATTAAAAACAAATGTTCATTAAATAAACAATGTACCAATGAAATGTGTCCCCATGATTTTACTCTTACACACAGTTTACGTTTAATTTGTCTTTTTTATAAAATAAAAAAGAAAAAGAAGATGTGGTATGGTTGCCAATGAGACAAACTATATATAAGAGACCAAATTACACCGACATTAACAACTGTAGGTCATGGTACGCTATTCAACTTCAACAATGAACAAAGCCAGCTATAGTCAGCTATAAAAGGCCCCGACATGATAAATGCAAAACAATTCAAACGAGAAAACTGTCCTTTTTTGTAACAATTTGTCAAATTGGTCTATGGATATTGTGCTATATTGATTTATTATTTCGATGTTTGAACAGGCATCGAAATATGATTTGAAAATATATCGCAATTATTTTTTATGCAATCCATGAGATCGCCCTGTTTTATCATAGGTAGACGATATATTGATGTAAATTATTTACAAATGAAAAATAACTAAAATAATGATGTCGTTAGTATATTTTTCCTTTTTTTTTTTTATGTTGGATGATTTATTGCTTAGCTTTGATATTTTATTTCGAGATTACATGCCTTAACATTGAAATAAAATGAGCAGAGGTCATATCACTGTACGTATAATTTTATCTAAAAAAATCATAAAAAGATTTTGTTTTCCCTATTCGGGTAATTTATTAAAAATCATGTAAGATATGAACCCCAATTTTTAACATGTTTAGTTTTTTTTTTTTTTTTTTTTTTTTATCTATTATGTATGTTTGTTTTATTCACACATTGTTGTCAATAATGAATCAAATTGTGTGCGACTATCATACAAGTGAGAGGTTTAGCTAGCTTTACGGCCAGATTAAAAAAAACCAATTCATAAATAAATGTCTGTATTTAGTCAGAAATACAGCAGTTGTTAGAGCTTTTGATTTTGCCATTTGATAAGGGACTTTTTGTTTGGAGTTTTCCTTGTTTGAGTTCGGTATTTTTGGTATTACTTTGTAGTTGTTTTAAAAACTTAACAAGAGACATGTTTTCAGTAGATTGTGATTTTAAAAAAAAATGTGTGTAAAGAGAATTCACCTTAAATACTTAGTTTGCGTCTTTAATCGTGTAAAAAATTTCAAACAGACAATCGGTATTTCTCTGGGAACCTAATGTGCTTTTGTCGATATGTTTCTTATTTAAATGGTGAAGGCTTAAATCAATATAGGAGGTTTTCATGAAAAATGGAAAGAAGCTAGCATGTCCTTAACTTCATATAATGATATATAGATGCTGTCCTCACATTAGATATTTTTCAAAGTTTGGCGAAAATGTTCAAATAATTCAAAGTTTGGCTAAAATGTTCAACGAATGTAACCAATCGAACTTGAAATAGAGGATACCACAGATAAAGTGTGCTTCATGTAGTTTGACTTGTATCTAGAAATTGACATTGAGGGTTGGTTGAGAACCAAAATGTACGAAAAAAGAGATGATTCTAGCTTTCCAATAGTGAACTTTATTTTTCTATGTAGCAACATTCCAGGCGATATTCCGGATATTGCGTTTCCTTTTATTATTTCATTGATGGATGGCTTCTTCTTATAATGACGCAGTTGACACTAGGGTTAATATATAAAGATAAAGTCCCTTCAAAATATCTACGGACGTCATCATCAGACGTTTGCCTATCAAGGAACGTATGTTTAATAGATGTTCGCGGTTATTTTCTAATTATCGAAGCAACAACCTTTTCCTTTCTTTTTTTAATGTCTAAACTTCTTGATTGCATCTGTGCAAGTCCCGACTCATAAAAAATACAGGTTGGCTGAGTTGACAATGTTGGTCAGGATATAATAAACAACCCATCAATGTGAAATAGTGTATGGTATTCGCAGAATCATTTTAATTACATTGTATCTCCTAAAAGGATCCTTGCTATTCTTCTGATTTCTGTTGGCTACTCTTTGAGAACAATGATACTATCAAACCCGGTAGTAACAAGTTCTTTGGTTTGAACCTAATTCTTTTCTAGGGAAAATAAGTACAAGGGACCTTGAGATTCGTGAATATTCAATGGGTAAGTGTGTTCCAGTTTATGAATATGCTTTTTGTGAACTAGGTACTAAATCTGTTGACGGTAGTAATTATTCAATTTTATATCATAGATGACCTTTTATCATCGTTTTTACCTTATCAGATTTTTTTCTATGGTCGGGTTGTTGTCTCTTTGGCACATTCCCCATTTCCATTCTCAATTTTATTTTTTGTGGATTGAATCAGTCAATTATATGATTTACCTTTGTTTCACTTTCAATGTTGACATTACTTTCCTTTAAAATAACTTTACACGTACAATTCACGTGTTATCCATCTCAAGCTAAGGGGTTAAATTGAAGTTCACATGAATGAGGCCGTATTATTCACTTTCAAGTGAATAATTCATAATCAATGTGTTTTAGCTTATTTTGACAAAATTGAACCATACAAGCTGCTAAAAGCGACTTATTATTTCACTATTTTCTTTTCATTAATGAGTGTCAATTAGCAAAATAAATCATATATAAGATTTTTTTATATATCTCGTAGCTAGTATGAATGAATCTTATTGCATTAGCAACAACATTGCTTTAGCATAATATACATATATGACAAATATGACAGAATACAGAGAACAATTAAATAAATTAAATAATGTAGAGATAACTTATAATAATATGAGTAATATATTAACTGGTAATTTGCAATCTTAGTTTCCATGCAGCTTTAAGATAATTACATAGATTTTTAGTTAAGCTTATTGACCCAGCTTGTAACAGAAAAATTAGCTTTCGTGTATTTGGCCATGAACAATAATACTTTGGCAAAAAATTACATGTAAGTGTTCTATATGCAGGACAAATCAACACAAAATGATATTCATCTTCAATATTATTCATTTTACAACATCTAAAAATACGATTGTCTCTAGGAATATTGTCATAGCGACCTGTTTCTAAATATAATTTCAAGCTTCCACTACGTAGTTTTGTAAATATATTGGTATTAAAATCATATTGTAAATAATTCTTCAAACAAAAATCTAGTTTCAAACATTTATAGATATACAGTTTTTCACAAGCATTTATATTATCATACCAGCTTTGATAATATTCATCGTTGATACGTGATTTAATAAGGTCAAATGACACATTTATGTGATCCTGGTTAATTCATATATAATTCAAACCTAAACTAAACAAAAGGTCTCTTACATTTGATGCCCAATTTGTTTTGCCATTAGTAACATCAATACATAAAACTTTATATACATCATACACAATATTTGGTTGGTCCTTAATTAAATGCAACCAATATTTAAAAATTCTATATTTTCTTGAAATACACATCGGAAAGTGTCCGAGTTCACCACATAAAAACAAAATTGGTACAGTTTTACCCAAGTTGAGTATATATCGACAAAAACGATTATGAACATATTCTACTTCGTTGGCCCGATGAAATCCCTACACCTCGGACGCATAGTTCAGAACGGATCCAACCATACTATTGAATAAAAAACACTGTTGACTTGGACCAATAAATACTCTTTCCATCGAGTTGATTAAAGATGATAGAGCTCTAGCTCCTTGTTGTGCCATTCTTTTTTGAGTTTGAACAAATTTACCATTGAAATGTAGCAGCATATGGTCGGTTATGGCCTTCCAACCACTTCGAAATACGTCGGACAGTTTTAGTGCCCCTTTAAGTCGTTAGTATGTTTTCTCTTTTTTTAAAGGCAGATGTATATATGGTTCGCTTTTATCTTTTATTTTGAGATTGTATTCATTAATTGTATTAGCAATGAAAATAATTGTGGCTACTGCATTTATATACAATCTAACACGTATATGTCTGTTCAAAACTGTCTTATTTATCATCAAGACATCAATTCGTTATTTTGTGCAATCGGGTAAGATTTTAAATTGGAAGACATTGAAGGACAAAACAAGCAATCATGATAAGTTATTTTTTTAAGGAAAAAAAAAATTGTTATAAAATATTATTATTTTCTTCTTCCGGGCGCTAATTTTCTTCCGGGCGCTTTTTAGTAGGACCGTGGAAGACATTTACTTACTGCCACTTAACCAGTTACATGTTATATTGTTACGGCCAGAAATTACCTTTAAATTGTAGCCAACAAAAGACACAAATCAATAATAAAATTTAACAATATTTATTATACAAAAGTTTACAAGAAGTATTACACAAATATTACTGTCAACTTAACTGTCAAAATATGAGTCCAATCTTTTATCTTTATCTGTATCCGGAAATCTTTCGGAATCCAATCTGAATATTACGTTCACTACTACGGTCGCAATCTAGTATGATGTTGTTTGCAGAATAAAAATGTCAATCCAAATGCTATGAATATTAATGTCTATCGATGTCTAAGTCCAAATCCAAGAGTGAGTGTTTAACTTTAGTGTCTGCATATATATAATTGTCAAGGAAAATTCTAGAACAATCTATACTGGAACATCCTAGAAAGTTACAATGGAAGTTTCTAGTAAAATGTAGAAGTTTATATAACGCATCTTTTATTAGGATCATTCTGGAAAGTTCCAATCATTCTGTAATTGTTCCAGTGATTTCTAAACTGCACAGTTCTAAGATTATTCTGTAAACAACTATCAGGCCATACAACACAAATTAGGCCAACATAAATAAATGCAATAATTACAATATCATAACAATATTATATGTATTCAGTAGATTGTGAATAAACTCATCGTATATACCATCGTATATAAAATTTTATACTTGCTCCAGACGCGTGTTTCGTCTACGAAAGACTCACCAGTGACGCTCTAGTAAGAAAACAAATTAAACGGCTAAATAAAGTACGAAGTTGAAGAGCATTGAGGACAAAAATTCCTAAATGTTTTGGCCAAAAACAGCTAAGGTAATCTTTTCCCGAGGTAAGAAAAGCCTTAGTTTGTCGAAAATTAACTAAATAGTTTTTTTAAACAGTTTAATTTATAACTATGACCATATCAATGATAATTCATGTCAACACATAAGTGCAAAGTTAACGAATGCATCCGGTCAAACTTGAAACAAATGATACCACAGATACCGGTAAGTGTCCTTCGTATATTTTGTCTAAGAAATTGACAATGAGGGTTGAGAACTAAACTTTACGACAAAAGAGATGATTAAAGTTCTCCAATTGTGAACTTTTCATTTCTATTTATAGTGGCAACATTCCAGCAACGCCTGCATATTAAGCATATATCAGCCAATTCATAAGATATTCCCTATGTTGTGTTTCTTTTTATGATGTCATTGATAAAGGGCTGCTGCATGCAAAGAAGAAGTTGACACAAGGGTTCCTGGTGGTAAAGTTGGTGTCATCCCTTCAAAATATCTACGGATGTCATCATAATATGTTTGCCTATTAAATAATTTCTATATCACATGCAGATGACCACATCTGTGTTCCAATTGTCGTACCCACAAAAGGCTGTTGCTTAAAAAGAAGCAGTTGACCAAAGGCAAAGGGATCTTATGGTGAAATTGGAGTCGTCCCTGCAAAATATCTACGGATGTCATCATGATATGTTTGTCTATTAATGAATGTCTGTATCACAGATTACCGCGTATATGTTCCAATTGTCGTCACCACAATTACGTCCTGTTTTCTTCAATTGAAACATCACTGCATAAGACGTGTGCCACAATGGAGAGCAGTTAGTATTTGATTTTCTTTCAGCGACACCTGAAATCAATCACGGCTTTTATTATGGTTCGTTTGATCAGTCCTCGGTTTTCTGTGTTGTATTTTGTCGGTCTTTCCTTCGTGTTTCTTCTGATATACTATCGACCCCTTGGTATCCTCTGTCCCTCTTAAAAGCTATAAATCTCACTGTTGAAGAAACCAATTAGGTTATTTTACAACGTTGGTGCATGAATGCGCTTAGTCGATTTGAACTTTGGCACTGACCACCTCCTCTCCTTGATGGTGAAGTCTCCTTTTTTTTTCCGAAAAGAAATATTGGTTGTAGTTTTGTGTGTTTCCTCTACTTATAGTAGAATCTTAATCCTATATTTTACACACTCGGCCGCTATCTAAAATGTTAAATGTGTAAGTGTTCGAATGACTGGATTTAATGTTTATTTTTCCTTTTAAATAACTATAACTAATCCTCTTCGTGTCGTTAGAGTATCAGGATGATACCAGGTCTCTCTATTGTTGTCTGTCCTTTGCAATCCTTTCCATTGAACCCAGGTCTTTCCTATGCTTTTTAAATTCACTGTCAATTGTTGTTTTGGTCTTTCTCTTGTTCGTCTACCTTCTGATGTTTTTGGTGATGTTATTCTTGTCTTTGCTTTTAAAGTGTGTCCTAGCCATGCATCTGAATCTCACCTGTTTTGGTGGTCATCAGATCTTTTTGTCCTATCTTTGCTGGCCAATATAACTTACAAATTTTCCTAATACATTTGGTGTGAAATTCAAAGAGTCTGAGCTCTCTGGTTGTCTTTTGTGGTTATTCTCCAGCATTCAGCACCATACCACAATATAAAAAGCACGTTACTCTGGTAAATGTTTATTTATGTTTTTCTTGTCTCACTTATTCAATTTGTCTTTTAGGACTTTATTTATTGGCAAATTTACCAAGATCAGTTGCGGATCTGAGTGGGAAGTCATGAGAGAGTGTTACGCACTCATGATGAAATTCTTTTCTTTTTACCATAAAATCATCCAAATTTCTGTTCACTTAGGACCTGAGATTATAATAGATGTCTCAGCTTGGACATACTACAGGCCAGAGTCCCTATTAACAGCGAAATGACAAGCAATGAATTAAGAGGCTTTCAGTGAAAAATATCTCGGTAATTTTTTTTTTAAATGCATTAGGCAGCTCTGTTTTATAAATAAACGATTAATTGATGTAAATTATCAATAAATGATGATGATAAGTAATTTAAATTAAACAATTGTGCCGCTCTAAGTGTATTTTCTCTTATTTAAGTCAAGTTATTTGTTCGTGGTTCGCTTTGTTCTTTTCAACTTTGAGTATACCTATGGTGAAATTTAATTGAGGCCACTGCATTTGAATTACAATCTTGGACGTATACTTTTAGTGATAACTACCTTATTAAATTGATGATAAAAAACTTTTGTTATTTTTTTCAATGGTAGGAATTTTAAATGGGAAGAATTTTACAAATTAGCACTTATCAGGAAATATGTCTAAATATGACATGCAGTCAGTAGACTCACTGTGATTTTAAATGGAAATTTGTGTTTAAAAAATATCATATTCACCTTTAAATACTCAATTTCGTCTTTAATAATGTAATTGATTCACATTGTGTTATCAAATTGTAACACATTCCTTTCATAAAAAGATTGTTCCTCATTGGTTGAATTGTCATTGAAATTATTTGTTTGTGACGTCAGATATGCTAATGAGATATGGGAGAGAAACATGGAGGACTTGTGATGATAGGGATTTATTTATGTTTTGTCAATGAAATATGCCCAAGAGACGGAGTGGGGGAGAGATCCCTCTTCCAGAAGGTTGGGAAGAATGCCGTGATTTTGACGGCAAAGTTTTCTTTATAGACCATAATACACATCAAACTAGCTGGATTGACCCGCGAGACAGGTAAGCAGTTTAAGTTTTCGAAGTTTTTATTTATTATGAACACTTCCTAGACTGCAAAACGACCAAACGATAGCTAGCATACTAGATTTTATCCGTAGTAGGTGTACGGTGACATGCATAATACGACGAGAACAGCTGAAATTCTGTAGTTTGTTGGCATGTGTTTCGATAGTTCATGTTTTCAGGGGAAGTAACTCTGTAGAAACTAGAATTTAAAATATTTTCTCAGGTCACTTCTGCATTTTAGGTTTGTGAATTATTGCCCAGTTATCACACCTTAATGATGCCAGTATATCTATTTAGTATGTTATACTTCCAGGAATGAACTGCTTGTCAGATCTTACAATTATTCATTTTTCTGTGGTTCAAATATATACATGAGGGCCGTAAAGGGGGTACATGTACCTTTATGATGAATACATAATTTCATGCTTGCATCACAGCTGAAGATTGACCAATCAGATAATTAGATTGTGTTTATCTATTTGAATATTGGAGTATAAATCCTTGTCAAATGATCATGATGTTAAGGTAGTTTTTGGTGCATGACGAAAAAATGTAAACTTTCTTTATGACGATAAAAAAAAATATCGACTGATTTTGACGATTCAGGTTATTTTTTTTCCAAAAATAACTTTAATGATAATTATTTGAGACCTCTAATGAAACATGATAAGATCGTTGACGAATCACAGTGAAATTTAATCAATTTGCCAGTAAAGTTCCTACCCTCATACATGCACATACATACCAATGTTGGGTATAACCATTAATTAAAGAATGTAGTGGATTATACATCAGTGTTCTCCCCAGGCCGATATGACGCTGCGCTGCCGCAGCGCCTTCATAATATTTTCGTTAATCCCGCAGCGTCTTAATTGGCCGCTGTCCCTTACTACTTGATCCTGCAGAGTGTTAATTTTCACATTTTCATTATAAATGTTGGTTAAAATTGTCAAGTTGCTGATCACCGCTGAGAGGTCGGTCAGTGTTACGCAATATCTGATAATATAATTTTACCTGAGCCACGTTTATCTCAGCCTTATCGGACTATGTAATCATGTAATAGCGTAAATGATCATCAAGAAAATAGATATTTTCAGAAGAAAATTAAAAAAATTAAAAACTTCAGTGCAGAAATTGAAGAAATATTCTGTATTCTGAAGAAATAGATCGCAAATACATTGTGTTTAGCATCGTGTGTGATTACTTGACCATTTATATAACAAATTTTTTCATTGGTCGAGAAGAAGAATCTATTTAAACACGACCAATGAACGTGTTCAATACACGTGATAGATTTGAATACACATTGCTAAAGATATTTACGATGAAAATTATGAATGAGAGTATTTGTAGTTGAAAAAATTAAAATAAACTTTGATTAAAGATAACGAGAAGTGATTTATTTTAATTGAAAGTGAAAAATGTTGCTTGCAAGGTAAATTCGTTTCAAACTGTCATATTTTTAGAAATAAAATGATCATTGAACATCGATCGTGAGTCCGTACGTGCGTCGGGAACATTTTATGTGACAATCAACATGGGTACGGAATCGCCGCGGCTTCTGTATAATGTCACTAGTAAATAATTGCAATGGTCTTAACTTTTAACGAAGTTTGGTTTATATCTACCTGCCAAAGATAGTTTTTAACAATAATGCACACGGAAGCGTAAATAAATGTCAAACTACTTAAAATATTTTTGTTTTAAAAAGTTGTATACCAACTATCTTAACCATATTCGATTTTATTAATTCTGAATGAACATGTTCTCTGCAAATAACAAAGGGTGAATTCTAAGCAAAAGACATGATGGAAGTAGAAGGTTTTTTTTCAGATCAATGACTTCTTATGAAAAGGGGAATACACCTCCCTCTACACTCAGCTGTCAGTATAAGCAGATGTTATAATTGCTTCTCCTAATCCCAACTGAGCTAAAGTTTTAGCAAGTGATAACAGCAAGCACCATGTTTCTGGTTTCAGTGACAAGTGGCTGACTGAGTTTTCATGGCTTTGAAATGTTAAGGGGGTATAAGCAAAAGTTATTATGAGAGGGGGTTTTCAACCCTGAAGAGGATTAAGACAACGTTGAGGAACAGACTGTCAAACAAAATTACACTATCTTGAAACAATATCCCTAGAAGAAGCAGAGAGTACAGAGATGAATATTTATATTTTGACATCTTTAATTGACTGAATATAAATAACTTTGTGTTTAAAATCAATTTATTTCATATATAGTATATTCTTGTATAAATTCATTAATACTCTGCATTATTAAACACACAACACAAAGCAATATAAACACACAACACAAAGCAATATTGCATGTTATGATTTATGACTGATTGATTCAGATCACAAAAATTCACTATAAAAAAGGAGTTACACGCTCTTGAATTTTGCGCCTACAAAAAATTCTGGGGAGAACACTGTACATTAATTCATATGCAGGCCACCATACATTGTAGATGTATGCATTTGACAATCGAAGTGGAAATAAGATGTATTTGAAATCAGGAGAACATTTAGCAAACATAACCTGATCGCTTCTAGACTCATGGTCCTCTAGATCTGAGAATCTCCAAAAGACTTGTATTTTGAACCTCTGTGGTTGACAAAATAAGCAAGATACACATGTTAGAGGATTTCAAAAGGAGGTTTTTGTCACATTTTTTATAATCCTTTCTTAGGTGAGATGCAGATGAAAATATGCAATTATAACATTGGAATTGTAGGTCTTCAGTGTGTGGTTGTCAATTTATTTGGGTGATTAGCTCCTTTTGAAAACACTGCAGACTTAAATTTTGACATTATTTAACACCTTGACTCATATTGATATTTCATGGTCAAATGTCCAAACTGTGACCATGCAGTTATCCATTCCTTTTGCTTAATTGAAGTTCATATAACTTTGTATGCATAATGTATATGGTTAACTTTTAATGGGATGTACAAATGTAAATTGTACAAATGTAACCATTGACCAAATCAATTTCAAGGACTGATAGTTAGAGATCAAAGGTTATGGTCGATTGTGAATCTGTACAAATGTACATTTTTGTACACAAGTTGAATATATTTAATAGAAGGACATTTCCTCCAGAATAACTACTGTAACTGTTAAAGTCAGGTATTGAATTTTTGTACATGTACATAGTAATGTAATTATTAGCCCCTTTAGTCTACCCCAGATGTCATTGGTTCTATTCTCTGCAATTTTTAGAAGGAATCTCATGCTCTGTAGTGTCATTTGGAACTACAACTTAAAAAGACACATTTATTAAAAGAAATTTAAAGATTACATATTATATATAAACATATATATATGTAGGTGGTGTTTGAAAATTGAAATTACAAGTTGTCATAATGGTTTATGTCAAGACTTTGTGGTTTGGGAAATGTGGTGCTTCCGGATCCCTTCATCTAGTAGATTAGTAAAAGCTCTCCATTAGCTGCACCAAGAAAGGCCTCTTTTTGTTAAAATTTTAAAACTACTATCTATACTATTAAACGAGAAGACCTCATTTTGTGTGTCGCTTCTCTTCCTTCCAAGATTAATTAATCACCATGCATGCCTCTGTGTTATATAGGTAACATGCATAGTCGCATTTGTCATCCATTCTTATGATTATTCAGATTGAGTTATTTTTGGAGAAAAACGACAAAAAAGGAGTCCAGATATTGATTCCGTCATCAGACTGACTTTTAGTCATAGATTAGACTTCCGGTTTATCACAACCAATCATATTATAGATAACAAAAATCAAAAAATAAATAAGCCAATCAGAGCATTCTCATATCATGGTGTTTAGATCGCAAGAACCACAACTATTATACATGTACCTCCTTAGAGAGTACAATTATTTTACGCGTTTTATCTACATGTAAACTACGATTATGCTACTTTAATATATAGATCCTCTCTGTATTTTGTCTACTGTTTTCTTTTAAATGTTTACTATTTAAGGGGTCATACCAGTTGCATATATATTAAAATAAGTAGTACATGTGGAAACAAGAAAGTGTCCATAGTATACAGATGCCACCTCGGCACTATATTTACTAAGGCCAAAAAAAAAAATAGGTGTGTTTCCGGTCGCCCGACCGACCCTAATTTTTTGGCGCCGACCCTAACTTTTTTTTCCCGGAAAAAAAAAAAAAAAAAAAAATCCGGATTTTTTTCGTTTTTTTCCGGAAACGGTTTTTGTTTAGTATAGCCTTTGAATGGCATCTTTTAAACGTTTGATTTCAAATAAAATTTTAATACAGTAAGCATTTGTGTGATACAGATTGAAGTCAAACAACGGCATGGTTTGGAAATTTTATAAGCTGGAAGTCCTGGCCAAGTCTTCTGCAACTTTTGAACATGGACTATTCATATCTTGTATACTTTATACAATGAACTGATGAAAATAACCTGAAAGAATAACAAACTGATTATAAAAATACACAAAAAACAACCGAAGCAGGCCAGTAAAAAAAAAAAAAAAAAAAAAAAAAAAAAAAAAAAAAAAAAAAATACCTACCTACCGACCCTAATTTTTTGGGGCATGCAACAGGAAACACACCTATTTTTTTTTTTTGGCCTAAGTTTCGAGTTAAGATCGGACTTCATCTTCATCAAAAACTACCTCGACCAAAATATTTAACCTGAAGCGGGACAGACGGACGGACATCACGAACGAACGAACGCACGGATGTACAGATTAGAAATCATAATGCACATAAATTGGGCATAAAAATTTATTGTTGAAAGTGATTTCATGTTTTTAAGACCGGGATTTCGGGATCAGGACCCCTCCAACAACCCCTCAAATTAGCCTTAGTCGGTCTTACTCATTTATACAAGATTCATATCCTGCCATTGGCATGTTAATAAGGCTCTCAAAAGAAAAAGCACTGATGGATCCGATTGTCCTAGAAGCATATTTTATTAGACTAATAATGGTCTATATATAAGTAGTTACATTTATTTCATGTTTGAAGCGGTGCAAGTTTTTAATTTAATTTGACTTTTACCAAAAGATGCATTGTAGCAAAGAAGAAGAAGAATTGTGGTCTGAGGCCAGAAACACGAAAATAGTTGAATTTAACAGAAAGGAAACAAATATCGAACAGTTTCAACTTTGGAAAAAGGGAGAGGGCTTTTGATACCTTTTCTGAAATTCTCCATGATACATAATTATCTTTTACAAACATCATCCTACAACAGTTAACAAGCTGTATATGCCCGCGATTTCGCGGGTGTGTTCTAGTATATAATTAAACATACACAATGTAAGGGTCCTTACTTGGACATGAATGTCTCTCATACAATAGAAGGCATCTCGTGCTCAAGTTTAGAATAAGATATTCATCAAGGCTATATTGAGGGATCAGTAGATGGTTTGTTATCAATTAAAGCTAAATTTATGTCCATAGCCAAGATACCCCCATTTTCCAGTGTACATGGCAGTCCTATTCCCAGACCTTCATCTCGTTATAAGGCCACCATCACGGTACCTACATGTACCTATTATATATATTGATATTTTTTCTTGTCCTGAGCATGCATAAAATATTTGCAACTGGACATTAAGCAGACATTAACCAATCAAGGCCATATAGAAGATATAAGTAAGTTCCAGGAGGAAGGAGACTTTTTTGAAAGGTTTAAAGCGACAATACTAAAAATCTTTATTTAAACTTTTTGCCGAATCTATTTGGCAATTTACTTGTTTGCAGAATTTTGTATGATGTAACAATTTTGTTAAATGTATCTTCCTGTCTAGATCTTTGGCAGACAAGTTATTGTATTGATTTTGAAGGCTAATACTGAAGGTTATCAATATGGGTCTTAACCTAGTACAATGACCACAGTTCAAACCCAAAGCCATTAAAACTACATGCAAAAAATTGTATTTGTTGCCACAGTGTACATTGTATCTTAATTTAAGGCTGGAATTGCTTTTTTCATCTCTTGATGTCTATCTCTGCTTCATAAATTCTTATAGTCACCATCATGTTTTAATAAAATTCATTTTCTTTAGTAGTGATTGAATTTCAATATACATGTTCATTTTGTAATTAAACATGTTAAATGTAACATTAAAATTCTTGCAATCTGATTATAGAAATATCCTGTGATTAAATAAATGTCCCTTTTAATACTAACATAGTTTGATATAACCCTATACTTATGTTGTGTTTATTTCATTCATAACTGTATTATAAATAGCCTTTGGGTATAAACGTGGAATGTAAGGCATGTTGTCTACAGGTAAACAAACAGTAAATGGTCATTGTAAACTTGGTCAGTAACATTAACCATATGTACATTCTTCTTATCCTTTGTCCACTTTCACATACCTTTAATTAAAATAAAAATAAGTAAGACATTAAAGAACTAAGGTCACTTACACTACATGTACAAACGAAAAAATGTTATATATGAAAATATTAATTACACACCGTTTAAATGGATTAGATTTTTTCATACTGTCCTGTGTATAATAAAATGTCAGCGTTTTTCATTTTATTAATATTTATGAATAAAAGTTGGATGCATACACATTTAACACACCACATGTGGTATTAAATTGATACATGTACAACTGAAGTGTTTTCTTTAGAATTTTGACTGAAAGGATGGTGATGATAAATTTTGAAGGATGGTGTTTATCATGTATATATAGAGTAATTAGGAATTAAAGTGTCAAAGTTGAATTATAAGCATAGGATTAGGGAAAGAAAAAAATGATCTCAAACTAATTCAATTCAACTTATAAAAAGTCTGTCAATGTTTTTGGAAATAAAATCTTGCGGTTGATGTCTAAACTGTCCTGACCATAATCAGGGTTCTCGCTAAGGCGAGTCCAAGAGTCCTGGACTCATCAAAATCTGTCTGGACTCACCATTTTCAAAACTGGTGAGTCCACAGATGCATCAAGATTGTAATATTTTGTATAAACTGAACACAGTTCAACAAAGATATCATTTTTATAGCAAAAGTTTAAGAAGTAATCTGAATTTAATGTCATTTCATTGCTCTGTTAGGCCATGGAGGATAAAATATTACATTATATTGCAATAAAATATATTCTTCATGCTGTTGGACTCACCATGGCCAAAAATGACGAGTCCCTGGACTAGCCTTCAAAAATCCTTAGCGAGAACCCTGCATAATGACTGTTTCAATAAAAAAAGTGCTGGTCATGGGAAAATTCCAATTTGAAAATAATGAAGGGGTTAATGTGCTACATTTTGTGTATCTACTCTATTAAAAAAATATTTTGTGAAATATTTTCATGTCCCACCTAGGGACATTATGCTTTTTGTCTGTCTGTCCGTCCACTAGTCTATCCTATTCAGGTTAGAGTTTTTGGTATTGAGGTAATTTTTGATGCATTTGAAGTCTAATCAACTTGAAACTTAGTACAAATGTTCCCTGTGATATGATCTTTTTGATTTTAATGCCAATATAAGAGTTTTGACCCCATTTTCACAATCCACTGAGCATAGAAAATGAAAGTGCCTGCTTCAGGTTTCAAGTTTTTGGTTGTTTTCAATAAAGTTGTTACTGAGAAACCTACATAATGTCAATCAACAGTTTACTTAAGCTTAAACAAAGACAGTTTAACTTTAAAACCATCATGTCTATTGATAGATGTTTCAATATTAAAAGACATCCAATATTATAAGACATTATAAAAATTGTGCAGGAACATTAAAATTAATTATTTTCTTTATAGATTCATAAAGCCACAGACATTTGCTGATTGTATTGGTGATGAGCTACCTTATGGTTGGGAGGGGTGCCATGATCCAGAAATAGGAGTATATTACATTGATCATATAAATCGTAAGTTGGTTAGACGATGTTCCTCTAAAACTAACAGGTAGCTATATAGGCAAGATACTAATTGCTGCTAATTATATGAAACATGCCTGTATAGAGCTGATCTTGTTAAAAGATGGTTCCTGTGTTCTAAGCCTTGCTTACAAGGATCTGAAAACACTGTTTGACTTTCTATTCTGGTAATGATTTCATTAGCCAATGAAGTTTTAGCTTTCAAATTTTTGAAGGTGTATATTTCTAGGAAAAAAACAGAAGATCCTGAAAGAATTTTAAAACAAAGGGTACCCCAAAAACGTAACATTTTCAGATCCTTGTAAGTAATGCTTGGACACAGCCAGGATCTGATAAACATCATTGACATATATCATGTATATAGAGAAGATTATAAAAAAAAATTCATGAATTTACAATATAATGGTTGTGTAATTTTTGTTATGAATTTGCAATATAATGGTTGTGTATGTGTATTATTTAATTTATTCATTAAAAAGACTTTTATTGCAGATTTGTCACATTTTAATCTCTTTTCTGGAGAACCACCGTCTCAATGAAAATTCAGAATGCAACATAAAGTCAATTCAAAGAGTCTACCAGTGTTGTACAAAACAAAAACTTTAAAAAATGATGCGATTTTATAATCAATATTATAAATAAGCATTATACTAACAGATTCAGAATTGCATCTGGGCAAGGCATATCACTGTGTCAACAGTTGAGTAAAAAAAGAGTCATATTTTGAGGAGCCATGTATAATCTTAAGGGCCTATGCTTCCAGACGTAATTTTATTTGCCCTTGGTTTATAGCACGGGGGGGTAACTTCGATATTTTTTTGGTAGGGGTGTGCCATTTTTGCCTCAAAAAACGTACCCATATTAATATAACATTCACTGAAATTCAGTACCTATAGTTATATAAATATTTAAGAAAGAATGACCTATACTTATATACAATATTTAAAAGTTGAAACATTATTGAAGATCGAATCCAAGGCCGTAACTACCCTTGAGGCAAGTGAGGCAATTGCCTCACTAAAATTTCGACACTGATTTTTTTTTTTATACATATATACAAATAAAATAGTCTTTTGTTGTTCTGTCTCAACCTTAATTTCTATAACTTGTCATCATTCCTTTAAACTATTCTTCCTGGATATAACTCAGCATCTCAACGGGTGATGTTTCTCAATTACATTAACCTAGTAACGATAATCATCATGGATCTCTGGTTAAAAACAGGCTCTTGCAGAAAAAGGAAAAGCGACACTGAAGGTAAAGAAGGAATAATTCTAGTAAACTAATTTGTTTGTGAACGTAGTCTGCGTATTGCATATAACTTCATTAGAACAATCCAAAAACGATAAGTAGACTGACAAATCAAGTAGTGGGCATCGCAAGGGGGCAGTCCTGTCTGTGTATTCATTTTTCCGTTTCATCAACTTTAATCTTTCTCTTTACAGATAAATAAAATATAAATAATATGAAACATGCATGGATTAGTTTTTCATGATCCATGTTTCTTTAACCTTAAAAATTGAAAGAACATCCCATATTCCAATTTGACATTATTGAGGAATGGTATAGAACCTTTATCACAGGATTTTGTCTTTACTTATTCGGGACTACGGAATTTCATTTCTTTATATTCGGGGTTTCGGAATCAGACACCCCCAACCCGTAACCCCTAAATTTATAGATTCTGGAACTAAAATACCACCGACTATTTCCAGAAATAATTTGAAATTACGGACCTACATCTCCATTTTAATTCCCCTGTACCCATATCGTATATACTTACTCTATAGATAGATCATATACATGTATCTTATCTCATTCTATCCCTAGTTTGTTTACTCTTTGTCAGCATACAAGCGAGTTTAATATTTTGTAACTGAGACTGTATGATGATGCTAGCCTTTATAGGAAAGCTTAATTCCCTTTTGCAAACAAAACTGTTACTACCGATGCTGCTACCGAATTGCGGATGGAGAAGGAATTGGAAGAAGACATTGATCATTGTGTTGATGATAATGTGCTACCTTTAGAAACACAGACTGCCCTGAAACGACTGAAATCTAGGAAAAGAGCATACATGAGTGGCGAGAGGTTGTGCGGTCTTGCCATGCTCCATGTTCATCGCGATAAGGATATCAGCAGACCAAAGTTATGATTCTAAAACAATTTGACTGAACCCACCATAGAAATAATTGGCAAACTCTACTGAATCGATGTTTGTTCTATGTTCTGGCGGCAGATTTAAATTGATATTTGGATGATTATCTTACATACAAATTCAAATAAAGTTGTTAAAAATTTGGTATTAGTAAAAGTCTTTAAATATGAACAATTTATATAAAAACTGTCCAAATTCAAAACATTATCAAACTCTCTAAAAATGCCTAGAACGCAGGATTTTGCACCATTCATTTCATACCCTCCAAAAAAAATTTAACGCCTCGCTTCGCTCGGCTCAATTATTTTGCCTCACTAAAATAAGATGCCTAGTTACGGCCTTGGAATCAGGAGACAAATTTCCGGAGTTCATTTGGGAACTTATTTGTGGTCTTTCAAATGAATTGTTTTAATTTAATATAATAATTGACCATTAATAATGATTCTCAATTGCATATTTATATATAATATGTAGATTATACCCCAAATCAATATACAGTTATTAAACGTAAATGCATTTTAATATAGGATGTCATCAAAAAGGAGGGTCATTCTTATATAAAATCTCGCAAAATTATGACCCATATTTTTGGCACATACCCGTATACCCAATAATAGGAAGTTACCCCCCCCGTGGTTTATAGTAAGGCTCTTGTTGGATACATCTTCTGTAAATATGCATAAATTATGCATTAAAACAAACACATATATGAAAGCAAGAAATATTTGCAGAGCACATAAACATGAAGATGATCTCATGTTGAAACATTCTTACATTCTTAACCGGTGGCAATTTCAGGCATTAGCTCTTGACAAACATGACCTCTATTTTGAAATTTGGTAGTGTCCTTAAGTTAATTCAAAGGAATTTAGACAGTATCATTTTAATATTAATCATGCTTTAATTTGTAACATGGTAAAGCTCAATATGAATTTTCATTCATTTTGAGGATTAATCTATTCAGTGATTGAAATAAAACCACCACTAAATATTGTTTAAATAGACAATACAATATCATAAATATTATAATAAATCCACAAAAAAAATGTACTTTAGAACTTTCTAAAATAAACAAAATTGTACTTTCCTTCAAATATTTAAAAGTCTATTGACCGATATTTGTGTCTCTATTGAAGGTTTAATTGATGATAATGATTAACAGTAGCTATATTCAATAAAACCATTTAATTGTAGTTTTATTGAGTTGATTGTTCAGTGTTGACTGTGAAGTGATATAGAGTTATGGCATATTTTCTCTGTGTGTGCTGCACTACAGATTATTTTTATTGGCTGTTTATATACAACTAATGATGTATACATTCCTTTCTCTTTGTCCTTGACAAGTATAAACATTCCTATGAATGAATGAAGAATTTGGATGTTACAGAAGTTAAATTGTTGCCAGGCAAAGTTAAGGATTGGTTCAATGTTCTAGACATTTACTAAAGAAAACCATGATAATTCATGGATCAATGATCCTAATTATAGGGGTTCTCTTTATTACATGTATCTAAAATTGTTCAGTTCAGGGTTAGGGTGTGTTTCAGATATTATTTGAATTTGAGGTGAAAGGTTAATTATAATAGTAGAGAATATTAATTATTTTTATGAATCAATGTGACCAGGGACCCTTGAAGTAATTGAAAGCTGAAATAGTGATTGCACATTTTTTTTATAAATACACAGTTCAACGACTTCGTTATGTTTTGAGTTGTGCAAAATAAAATTTATGTCAGCTAAGACATGGAAAAATAGGACATACATATATATTTCAATGTATGTTTTATAGTAAAACCTGACTTAACCTAACCTTGCACAAATAAAAAGCCTGTGTAAACAATTTAAGAGTACATTGTCGATACCATAAACGAATAAGCAAATAAATTGTAGGTATGTTTTGGAAAAAATCTCAATCCCTTTTCTCCTTTAAATTTTTGAAACAAGAAATTATTTTTTTTTTCTTATTTAATATTTGTCCAGATATTAAATGTGCCTAGTTTTGTTAGGTTTGTGGTTACATTAATCTATATATGTTTTAGTATTTAAGATGCATATTAAGTGATTGTAACAACTTTAGATGTACACTACAACATGTGCTTGATATTGACAAGTTTGTGTAGGTGGGTGTAAAACAATGATATATTTGGCAGGTCATTGTCATGTATTTATCGACAATTTGAAGAATTGTATCTACCTCATCAAACTTATCTTATATTTCATGTGGAAGTATTTGGAAAGAAAATGTTTATCTCAATAAAAAGCTTCTTAACAAGAAAATTAAAAGCCTTCATATATGTTATAATTATGATAAATATTAAAGGTTGTTTCAAAGGTAAATTAAAATAGTTTTAATAGATACTCTTGGCCTGTGTTTCACAAAAAATCTTATGACTAAGATTAATCATGTAAATCATATATGCATAATAAATTCTCGTATACTGGAAGTTTAAGGCTTACTTTGTTTGTAAGGCAGGTTTGCGCGCCATTATTATGTAGACCTGAATTACTTTAATTGAAAATAAAATCAATCAAAAAGTCTTAATCCTGCTTATTACTTACATTGCCAATTGTATAATGGTCTAGAACTCTTAGATATATTATAAATTTGGTGACAAAAATAATGAATTTTCAGAAGTGAACCAGTTAGAAGATCCCAGACAAGAATGGAGAAGTCAACAAGAACATATGCTGAAGGAATACCTTACTACTGCACAAGATGATCTTCAGGTATATATAGGAGTATAGGCTCTGAGCCAGGAGTTATGTCACATAGAAGTATAGGCACATAGCCAGAAGTTATATCATAAGTTACACTGGGGGTTACTCTGCTGGAAAGCTAACAATTATAACCTGCAGGTAAAAGTTGAATTTAGAATTTTCTAAATGTGAATGCCACTTTCCAAAGCACTTAATATAGCGGCTGCATTTATAACCCAAATAATTCACTCACCTGAATGGAAATGGGGAATGTGTCAAAGAGACAACAAACTGACTAAAGAATAAAAAGCAACAGCCACCAATGGGTCTTAAACACAGCGAGAAAATCCTGTAACTGGAGGTGAATGCATACCCAATGAAAATTCTCATTCATTCATTCAAAATTAACCCAGTATCTACTAATCTAAAAAAAAATGAGCTGTATGCTTATTGCTCACCTCTTCTACAGGGCACCAATTTAAATCCAATATTCTCGAAGACTTTTTAGCATGTTAGGGATTCATGAGAGACCAATTACTGGGAGGAAATGAATTATTAGGGTTTGGGCATTTAAGGTTAATTTGGAAGATATAATTTAGTTGAGTCATTACATGAAAAGGATTCTTATAAGTTTGTGAATGTATATCAGTGATCATAATATCACAGGAGTTAATCAAATCGTACATTGGAAAAAATAAGGTTTTTATTACTAATAGAGTATTCTGTGTTGGTGCATACTGTCACTTTCTGTATGATATCACGTCAGTTTCTAGCCATTGTCACTTTGATATATACATGCTATTGCTATTGCTAGTAAGTGACACACTGTTTCAGCCACAGTGGTCACTTTACTACCAAATTTGTAAACTTAAAAAGGGACACACCGTCGAATATATTAAAATTGAGGATTTTAAGGAAATGTGCTTGGTTTTAAGATTGTTTTTCCTTCAACATGAGTTTTTTTTTTATCAAATGATATCTCTTTGTTCTGTGTTTCCTTGAATATTCTATCAATTGGCTTTTAATGTTTGGTGAATTATTAAAACAACATGATCTTTTTTTACTAACAGTTTATGATTGTAAAAAATCTTAATATTTTTAGTGCAGGAAATTTAATATATCAGTAATTATGCATTTTTCACATTCTCAGAACACTTAAGAGTAAGACTGAGATTTAAAACTTTGTACTTTAATTAAAATATTATCCTTGTTAAAATATAACCACAAGTAACTCTATCCTTTAAATTTTACAGTATGATTTAATTAAGTACTTATCAAAGAATACATTATTATCATTTCATACTTAACAACATATCTTGCATTCCATAAAAAAACCACAAAGATATCTATTTAGAGGATATTTATTGAAATGAATTGTTTAGTTTTTTTGCAACAGTGATTTTCGTGATGATACTTTTTGTTAGAATTATTTCGATTGTACTTGGACCTGTTCTTGATGTTTGAAGGTGCCATAATTCTTCATAGGTTAATGGCTGTACATAGTACAGTGCACCTTGTTACGAAATTCTTGTGATATCATAATGTCATATTTCTATTTCTATAAAATATTTGTGGTCAACTAATCTCTAGATGGGATTTTAAAAAGATAATACAAATGTAGATCAACTTTGTGCATCCTTTCTTAAAAAACGTGTAGAATATTAAAAGGAGACTATGGTTTTAAAATTTGTATGTTTATCATTAAAATCAAAATAATTATCAAAATATCTTTGAAAGAAGAGAAAAAAATTGTTTAATATTTGTGCACAATGATACCTTTGAAAAAAAAGCTGTCTACAAATAGTAATCAGAACTTCATACAATGTAATAACTTTCAAGAAATAATATTTTTCAGGCCAAAAAAGAAATTTACTCTGTGAAAGAAGAGAGGTTAATTCTAGCTCAGGATGAATATCAACACCTGACAGATACTCTAACAGGATGGAAATCATCCAGGACTAGTCGTAAGTTAATTAAATAAGTCATCAAGGAAAAGACCTCTTACCATCTAGGACTAGTCAGGATTTTATAACGTAAGAAGTCATCTGGGACGGTGAGGTTTAGTTGTTAGTTTCTGTCATTTGGTCTCTTGTGAAGAGTTGTCTCATTGGCAATCATACCACATCTTCTTTTTATGTTTAACTGGAATTGAAAATAAAAATTGTCTAAGACTAGTCTTAAGTTTATTATATAATTGGTTTTTAAATAAATAGTAACCTGGAACTAGTACTGAGGTTTGCAGATTCTCTTACAAGATGGACATCATCTAAGTCTAGTTTGAAAGTTGATTACATAATTTACCATCTAGGAAAGTAATAAGTCTATAAGATAACAACTCATCTAGGACTAAAAGCTGTCAATATTCAAGTGACTTTATTGTAATCCGATAAGAGTCAGGGTTGTCTGTAGTAGCTATAGCTAGTTTGAGATTATCAGTATCTTGGCAAAACAAGTGAATTATTTAAGAGTCATACATCTATCAGTGTAGACAACTGCAAAAGATGTCTTTACTGTGACATCTTGTATCAGTGACCTCTTATTGCAGTGTATTATAAATTTGAACTAAATGTTTTTAAAGGGACAATCTTTATTTCTAACATTTATTTACAATTAAATAGTTATTTATTACAGCTCTTCAGGATTACTTATAATACCTAGGAATTCTTAAGTTTGATTTGTGTTTTAAATTCCATACATGTCACAGAAAACCCCAGCAATAACTTATGACAATATTATGACATGAAAAGCTCCTACTAATTATATTTTAAATATCTTAGTGTCAGGTTATGTCAGTTATTATGTTTTCATCATTACATGTAAAATTTGATTTGTTAGGTATATATATATCTGAAACGTATCTTATGTATGTAGGTTCACTGAAAATATAGGGAATGTTGACACAGGTTTTACTGTAAGAAAATGTCATTCCAGAACTGCTGTAAATGTAAAAATATTTGTTTTCATGTCATAATTTATGTTTTCTGTATGATAGATTTAATGTCACTATTTTTTTTAGTATTGCATGTTTTTTGCAAAAAATGGGTTGTGGTCCAAATTTAGTGAATTAAATGTACTTGATAACCCTATCTCATATGTTATAGTTTTTGTTGGTTTTAAAATAGCCCATTGGTTTTGTAAACAGTCTTTTTAAATGTATATACAGGCGGGGTAAACAATACATAATTATTTCCTCATTATTGCTCCGAAGTATATCACATGTTAAACATGTTAAAGTTGTACGAAAGAAAAAATTTTGCAAAAACATTTTTGATTTCTTACATATGACCCTGCAACTAGAGAAATATTAAAAGAATCCATGTGAGATTTAATTATTATCATTGAAATGATGAGAAAGTAAAACCAAGTAGATTTATGAATTTAACATTGTTTAAATGGCAAAAACAATACTGTGTGCTTAAAAACATACTGGCCGTACAGTGACCTGTAGTTGTTTACATATACTTCTGACCTTGTCCTTTGGTCTGATTGATAGAGTCGAGTTGGCAATCAGTTTACATCTTTGTGACCTTGTCCTTTGGTCAGATGGATAGATATTAAAAAAAAAAGGAAGACATGGTATGATTGCCGATGAGCCAACTCTCCACGAGAGACCAAATGACACAGAAATTAACAACCAAAGGTCACCATACAGCTTTCAACAATAAGCAAAGCCCATAACACATCGTCAGCTTTAAAAGGCCTCAAAATGACAAATGTAAAACAATTCAAACGAGAAAACTACCAGCTTAATTTATGTACAATAAAATGAATGAAAAACATATAAGTAACACATCAACAAATGACAACCACTGATTACAGGCTCCTGACTTGGGACAGGCACATAGATACAAGTTTGGTCACTAAGTTTAGCTGAAACTATTCAATGGAAGCTATAATAAGGAAATATGCTTATGTAAATGTTTCATTTGTGGAAGGCTGGCCCTTAGAGGGAAAATAGAAGTCTTTTTCTCTGAGTGTTACTTTTATATGAATATAAACTTTTTTTAATCGAAAATCAGGTTAATTATTGAGGATAGTATGCGTAAAAATGTTAAAATGCTTGTAACAAAATTGGACAAAATTGAGGTCATTATCAATTGATTTTCATTTTTGTCATCAGGAGTTGTGGCCATTTATTGCTTTAACAATGACACTAGTACGTAAATGTAAGATAAACCTTGCTGTTATTTGTCATTGATTGGTTACAGTACGGTACAATATGCAATAATTTGAATGTTTAATTTGCTACAAAAATTCAATAATTAAGTCATCAGTGTTTTATTCTATTATATGTTGAACAGAATTTATCTACACAGCATTTAAAAAATACATATTCTAGAACAACTGTATTAAATGAGATTTTATATGTTTCAGTTGCTTCTAACTCAAGTGTAGGTAGTAAATATGACCCAGATCTTCTCAAAGCTGATGTCCATCATGCCAAGAAACGTGTGGCCAGACTCCGACGAGAGCTGGACCAGATCAAAGCTGAGATGACATATAAAGAACAAGGACTGGAAACACTGTCCAAGTAAGTTAATTAGATATAAAAATAAAGAGGAATAGTGGATGGAAATTAAAATACAACCTGCATCCTTGGTTTTTGGTCATCAAAAGGTTTTCATGCTGAACAAAAATAAAATACATGAAAGAGAAATGAATGATTGTAAAGAGTTCAAAAAAAGTACCCCAAAAAACATTTTGAAATGTTTGTGAAAGCTTTTAACCTGAGAATTGCATCAGGTTTCACTAAAATGGATGGAAGAAAGTAAATTCACAAAAGTATTGAATTCCGAGGAAAAATTCAAAACAGAAAGTTGAGTTTCTGATTATGAATCATACATAGTATAAAACTGTTGATTTGTTACATTTTCAGAGTTGATCAGAAATTATCTGGAGAGAATGGCAACTACAATATCATACAAGCTGCAGCTATTGTTGGCGAAATTAGAGAGATGCAGGCATCGCTTACAGAGGGAGAACATGAAAAACAGAATCTTATGCAGGTACAATATCTTCTGAAAGGTTTATTATGATTTATCAAAATATCAAATGATAATTGTTTTAAAGTATAAATTTAACAAATGTAATTCAAATGAATGTATTAATTAAGTTCAAAACTGAAACAGATTGAAATTGGCAATAATTCAGACTAACAAACATTTAATGGTTGAATATTTATTTTAATTTCAGTCACTTGCCAAATTGAAAGAAGAATTTCTGGGTCATAAGAATGGCGGATCTTCTCCAGATGTATCTACATTGTCCATACCACATATGTCTAACACCGCTTCACAGACTGACCTCCGAGGAGAGGTAATAATACTAGCAAAAAATCAGTTCTGAAATTCAACTGACAAATACAATAGCGAGCATGAACTACAAGCCACAAAATATGCATTCTCCTCTGCGTAGAATATGTACAAATAAAAAAGAAATGTATCCACATTGTTCAGAGTTTGAATATAATTAATCGTTTACAGAATAAAGTGTGTTTAAACTTTTAGCTAAATTGTTTGTCAACTCTTGCAGTCTTTGAACTAGAATATTTTTTAATTGCAAAATGATTCTTTACATTGATTGATTGTTGTTTAATGCCACTTTCAACACTATTCTACTGTTTTGTGACAGTATATTTGTATTGGTTGAGGAAGCTGGATTGCCTTGAAAGAACCAAACCTTCTGAAGGAAAACTGACAGTCTAAATTTGAAGTCAAGAGCACCTACCCTTTGTAGAATTTTAGCTAACAGCCTCATTGTTGATATGCTAGTGATACAGAAGATTGCCTTCTTATACCACTGGGCCACTGAGGCCCTTGTTTCTTTATATGTTATATGTGTGTTTATTGTATTGTGTTGTTGATATACTTAAATCCTGTTCAACTTATGTTTCAGGTTGGGCTGCGAAGTGGTACTTACATTGCTGAGATTGCTAGAACGCGACTGAAGTATGATGAGGCTAAAACCAAACTGTCTGATCTGAAACATAAACTGGCCAATGTGGAAGAACAGATGATCCCTGGACAGAATGAAATGGACAAGGATAGGTATGTTAGGGGGAATAAAAATATACGGTAGAGAGGATTTTTAGTCTTATTTGGGATTGAAAATTGATAAAGAGGCATTGGTAAGAAGGTGAAATGACTCTAGACAGAAATTGTAAAACTAGATATGTGGGGGGGGGGGGGGGGGGGGGGGAGGGGGGGGGGAGAGAATAGGAGAGAGTAAAATATAAAGCATTAGGAAATCTATATTTGAGTCCAAGTAAGTGATAAAATGAGAATACTTAACAAAACTGGGAATGAAAAAACTTTACACAAAACTGATAAGATGAGAAAACTTTACACAAACTTATAATAAAAGAACCTCTTCAAAATAGTGATAAAATGAGAATACCTCAAGCAACACTGATAAAATGACAATACTTCATGCAACACTGATAAAAGGAGAGAACTTAACACAAAACTGATAAAAAATGACTTTTGTTGTAAAAGCACTCATTGTGAGCATTGATTTACATGTATTTATTTAGGAAACAATCTGAATAAAGTACAAAGTTTAATCTGACTGTATGTTGTTTCAGATTAATGTTAATCAGTGAGAAGGAACAATTATTACGTGAACTAAGGAGTATTGATATGAAGGGACGTAGCAGCAATGACATTAACTGTGTCCAGAAGAAGATTCAACAGTTAGAGTGGGATATAAACCATGCTGCAGAAATATCTAACAAACAAATTGCTGACAGGTAATTACTCAAGATTATAACTGTTTATTTGTTTGAAGAATTTAAATGTATTTAGAAGTAAACAAAAAGGTAAAAGTCAGGAGTATTATGTTAAAATTGATTTTTTGAACGGAGGTCATGTAGATGAAGAAAGTTTTGTAAAGAAAAGTAATGTGTTTAAAAACATCTTCACATGATTAGGAGCATTGAAGTATATAATAATTGGATCTATTGATTGTTGTTTGCTGATAGTCCAGTGGCTAATATTTCATGCATGTTCATGATAGCATTATTGGATAGGATACTTCATTTACCAGATAGAGGGAATCGCTTGTATCACTGCACTATTAGCATTCATCAAGCATCTTAGTGATCGTCATTGTGCAGTAATTTAATTTGCTGAATAATTCGTGCAATATAGCATTATAATTTTTCCACCAATTGCTCAACAAAGGAACGGAAGTGACGACGCTTCTAAACGCACAAATGATGTTCACTAAAACCAAAGTTTTTGGCGGATTTGCATCGAACTGGAAAGTTGTCTATTGTTTTAAGTGTTGAACTACATATTGATCTTTGAACCTAGTGTATAGTTGACCTTTGACATATGAACTTGTAGTCATTAATACAATTCTATAGACCAAACATTGTTTAAGCTAATATTTTATATTAAAATGCATTTTCAGACTACAGTTACAAGTAGAGAGAACAAGTCTAGTAAAAGACTTGTCAGATACAACAGTCCTGGCAACTACTCTTGAAACACAGCTACGCAGGTATCAGAAACCGTTTTAAATCTAATGATTATGTAAACTGTTACACAAGAATTGTAATTTTCAACATTTGTTCTTAAACTAGTTAGAAAATAATTTGCTTAAAAAGAGAAATAAAGACCTTTTTTTTTCGAATGTAAGGTTATATTTTTTTCATAGACAGCTGGGTCACCATGAGAAATGATTATGTAAGCAGAAGTTTTGGTCTTGATTGGAACATAGTATTTATATAGCATGAAGTTATAAACTGGAGAACCATCCATGACTTATTTGTAGTATCTTTAAAAGTCACAATCTTTTTATATTGAATGTTTTTATAACATGTATAATTTCTGTTTCAGTTTGTATTCATCTGTCAGTACATTATCTGTTTCCTCGGGATCCAGTCTGGGATCTATGGGATCATTATCTTCACTTAGTCGTAGTTCATTGAATTCAAATAGTATGATAGACATTTATGGACAACAACAGCATACTTCAGATCTACCTGACCTTCACAGAAGGGTAGAAAAACTTCTTCAAGGTCATAGCATTTCACCCATACAGGAAGTTCATATTTCTGACACTACAGCAGCAGCTACGAACAATTACCTTCAGAGTGTTATGGCCAGTAATTTATCATCGTCAATGAAATCGTTATCATCCCGCTCATCATTATCGTCAGTTTCACCGCCCATCTCACCGTATGATATTGGACCTCCACCCTCATATGAACAACATATGACTGGTGCAGATCGTCAACGTAAGATACCTACATACTCTGTAAATACAAACATTGGTGTTATTGCAGAGGCACCTAGTGGCCTGCAATTAAATATTATGGCTGAACAATCAAAATTAACTGGGGATCCTGCATTGTTACAAGTGAATCCCACCGCAGAATTTTCTCCACCAGTACAAGTAGCAACAGGACAATCACTCCAGGGTGAACCTGGATATCAAAGTGTTGCCAATAATAATGTGAGGCGTTCACAATACCCTGATAATTTAGACTTGGGATCTATTCCACCGTTGAGTCCTATAAGTGAGACTAGTTCTGGTGTGTGTAATAATTTATCCGGTGGGAATACGAGGAGTGTATCTGCAGCAGTCAGTGACGAATCTGTAGCAGGAGATAGTGGGGTGTTTGAGGCTTCAGTAAATATTACAAAAAGGTAAATTTATTATTTTAATGTGGTATGTTATACTGAGCAGTAATTTAGAAAATCCTGTTATCTCTTTTTATGTGTGATATTAATTTATTGAGTTAACTGAATAATGAAAGAAAAGAACATTGTATGCATGATTATTTGAACATGGGAGTTTATTTAAAGAACTGTAGCATTTTGGGATGAGCTTAACCCAAATTTAAAGAATTTTATTTGTGGATGCAGACGTACAACTTATGATCAGAACTAAGTCAGGGAGATTTGTTAGGCCAATTTAAGGTTTAGCCACTTACCAGTAGTTTGCAAATCTTACAGACCTGTGACATTAAAGAAAAATGACAAAAAATCATACAACTCCAATAAAGTTAACACACTTAATATTCATAAAAAGCATTTAAAAAAAACATTAATTAGGACTGTTCCAAAAATAAATGTAGGGGGGGGGGGGAGGCACTTTTTATTTGACCTCACCATGCATACATTTGAAATTGGATATTTCATTTAAATGTTCAAGCAATCTTTCTTAAATAAATACATGAAATAACCACCACCCATCAAATATTAATAAAAATGCCTTCCTTCCCCCCATACAATTAATTGTGGAAAAGCCCTTAGTAACTCACATGGATCTACAATACAAATATAAAAGTTTTGTCTCGAATCATTTTCCAAACATCTAATATTGCAGTACATTTGTTTTTCCTGCTTGAAAATATTTTGCCTTTGTCTTTGTAGAGATGATTTGGATGAAGTCTTGGAGATGAATTTAGAAAGTGCTCAAATTCAAATCAAACTCAAGTAAGTAAATATAGCAAAACATTACATTCAATATATATATGAATAGAATTAAAGAAAAACGGAACTATGCCTCTTTCAATTTATAATTATAATAAAAAGAAGATGTGGTATGATTGCCAATGAGACAACTCTCCATAAGAGACCAAAATTACACAGAAATGTTAACATTTCAGTAATAAGTAATAAATAATAATAGTATAAATGAACTACTTTTCAATTGCATTATACATGTTGTACTTTATAGATAGCTATAAAACCCTTATTAAAAGGTAATTGCTGTTTAATTGTAAAAGTTTTTTGAATCATTGCTTTTAGATTGATTTCATTCTAACCTAAATTTTATAACGATAATTAAAAAAATGCATTTGGATTACACATTTATCTTGACATTGTAGATATGAAGGTGTGGACAGTCAGTTATTAATAGGTATTGAACAAGGAAGAAATTTATCAGCATTAGCTTTCCCATCTGGAGGCAAAGTGTAAGTAGTATTGCATGTGTTGATGTTTGAGTTAATAAATGGTCTGTAACATTTGTGATGGGGATAAGTATCTAATAACTATGTACAGGACTGATAACCATGTTTGTTTGATGGACTAAATTGTTCATTTTCAAAAAAATAAGGAGATATGGAGTGGTGGCCAGTGAGACAACTATCCACCAAAGTTCAAATGAAGTTGGCAACTGTACAGCCTCCAATAACAAGAAAACCCGATGTTGTTTAGTTGGCTACAAAAGGCCGTGATGAAAATGTGACCCAGTACAATTGAGAAAACTAAGGGCATTATTTATGCTATGAAAATTTGTGAGGTTATCCAATCAAAATGAATGTTACAAACGATGTTGCATTCAAATTGTTGTATCCATACTGCTTATTAGCAGAAAGATTAATGTTTATAAACTTTTATTTTCTTTCTAACAGATATATTAAGGCAGCTTTATTACCTCATTTGAAGAATGCATCTGTGTGGGAAACGAAACCTCTGGCAGATTTGAAGGGTCCCAAATTTTCGGAGACTTTTCATTTGACAATACCAGAGCATAAAGTACGAGACAAGACACTTCAAGTCAATGTGTGGAGTAAACATGATATTTTCGGTGATGAGTGTTTGGTGAGTATATTTTTCATCAATTTGTCAAATGAGTTTAAGTAACCAAAGCTCATTCACTATTATTTATAAACATAAAAAGAAATTTCAATCTGTTACATCAGACAAATCTTAAACAGAGAAAACTAGGACAGGGAGGTTTTTATGAGGGGACAAAAGTACATTAAATGTTATACAGAAGTTCATTTCAGGATGGTTTTTAACCTCAAAAGTCATAACCCATTTAAAAGTTTTCCAAATATTCCCTGAATTTTACTTTGACCAATGAATCTGAGATAAACAAGTTAAGAGAAATGACCTTAGAAAAGTATGGATGCTCAAAAAAGTAATTAGATTAAAATATTTCTATAAATTATGTAAGAAGTTGCGAATTTTAATTTAGCATATAAGACATGAAGGGAAGGCACTTTTAGTGAAGACTTGCGGCAGCAGCCGTTTGAATTGACATGTTTAACAGCCATAGTCTAAAATATTGAATTTAAGAAGACTATCTATTAAATAATTACTGTTTTTACAGGGTTGTGTTCAAGTTAGTCTTGCAGACTTTGATCCCAAGATGGTTTCTATGAGATGGTATAATGTGTTGAGCTTTAAATTCATGCAAGCAGACAATGTAGGAAGCAAGCCAAAAACATCACAGCCATCTTCAACTTCATCTGGGTCATCTTCTGCACCCTCATCATTAACACAGGTATGAACAACAAATAAACTTAACATACAAGTAAAAACGACATTAGAACAAACTACAAAAATCATTAATAAAGGTGAACATTATTGTTAATAAGGGGAATTGTCTGCCCCTGTCATGGCGGCAACCACGAAATTTACTAGCTAAAGAAAAAACTTGTGAAACAAGTGAAAAGTTGTTAAACTTTGTGAAAGTGTAAACTGTCTTACTGTATATTTATTTATTTTCTAGGATACCTATATTCAGGGATTGAGAAAAAAATGAATATTTCCTAAATATCTGATTTTGACCACGATGCATACAAGCCTATATAAAATGTGTAATTTGTTAAACATTTAAATTCATGGTTTAAGTGAATCAAGAAAATCTACGATTATATTGGTATCCATGAAAAATATTGAACTCACAGTAATATCTGAAATAATTTATTAAAATATATATCAAAATTAAACTATAAGGGAAAATTTCATTTTCAATGTTTAAAGCAATATACCAGGACTTGCGGTCATAAATTGCTCAAAGAGTCAGAAATCGCACAATCAATTGTTTTGGGCACAAATTTTGTACTCTGAGCACATAGTAAAGTTTTATGATGGAAAGGCCAGATATTTGATATTTGATACATTGTTTTTTTTTTTTTTTTTCAACAGAAGGAAGGAGGTGATAGGGTAGTACAGTTATTGGAAGCTTCCTCGGCTCGGCTTGGATCAGAGAGTTCCAAAACTAAAAGGTAATTATAAGGGCATTTTTATTTAAGAACAAAATCTTATTTTGTTGTTTTATTTAGGTGTACAAACTATGACCAAAGCACATTTCGTTAAAAGGGCATCAGCACTTCATATACTTTAAATTTGTGACAGTCCAGGCTTTTACAAGAAGATGAATTAACAAGAATGAAACTTTCAATTTATAAGATTTATAATTTATTTACTTTTGTTGTATGCTTTCATCTTGTATGAAAACAACACCCTTCGAATGAAAGCAACTGAAAAATTAACATAATTGCATTTTGTACAAGTGACTTCTTGCTCTGCAAATTATTGATATTTTATTTGGTATTCTATTAAATATTTTAGAAACATGTAAGTATCTTTTATTGATAAACAAACCTCGTTTATAATATTTCTATCTCTTCATTAGCCACCACAAAGGGAAGCATCCAATTGTTGCTGTACTGAAAGAAGAAAGTAGTGATGAATCAACTATAATATCTTCTCAGACATCAACACTCACCAGAAATCAAGGTAGGTTTATCACATTTAAGTAAAAAAAAAAGGACTTGTCCGATCATTTATTTTAGATTGATCTGATCCAACTTGAAAAAATGAATGTCTAGGTCATAGACCTTATTGTTTGAGCAGAGATTTTGAGAAAGTTGAAATATTAAAGTTTTACAACAGTCAGTTTTGCAAAATTGCACTCAACATTTTTTCTTGTGACAACCTTTTACAGGAATGCAGTTATGGCCAGTAATGGTAGACCGATGGTTCTATGAAAAATATCAAGTGAAAATTTTGCAACAACCAGTTAAACACAGTTAATCAAACTTTGTACAACATTTATATCTCTATTTAACAAAATGTTTAAATCAAAATGTATGAACATTATAGGTGCAGATGAAATGCAGCGCCACAATGACACTGAAGGAAGTCGATTTACTATAGGAGACGATGAAGATGAGGATGAAATGGACGAGGAAGATGAAGCAGTAAGTTTTAATATTTGTATCTAGTTACATACTAGTATCTGTTTACATAAAAAGTAACTGTCCAATAAGTTAAGCCTGAGTGCCTTCAGCCCTTCACATCTATTCAAAGGCTACTGTGTAGTTAATCTAACAAAATGTCTATAAATGTGTTGTTGCCGATTTCATTATTATGTAAAAATGTCTTATTTATGTTCATTCAATCATTTTATACTCGAACGTAAAAAAATCAGTCATCTAAGATTTGTCTTTGACAATTGAAAAAATACAATGTAGTCAATGAAATTTATTTTGAGAGAAATTTTGGTGTTTTTGTTAACACTTTAACATCTTTTTTGCATTTACTTTTAGATTGGCTAAATGTTTCAGCACTGATAAATTTTGAAGAATGAATAATTTAAATTTTTAGGATTACAATGAGAAAATTCAGGAGATCCTGGAAGAGTTTGATCATGCTGTCGACATTGCTTGCAATGACGATTTTATTGAACAAGATGATTCTGCTGAACGCTGTGACAAAGAGACTAACACAGAAGCAAGGTACTCTGATCGTCCACCAATCAAACGTAGAACACAAGACAGTATACGTAGTAGTACAATACGGAGATCACAGACCTTCTCTCCAGCCTGCAGACCAGGCTCTAATTATATATGCAAGGTAGGTATAATAGATAAAATGAAAAGAGTAGAATTCTGATGTAAGTACAGAAGTTCTCTTTATATGGATCTTTTCATAATACAAACCCTCAGAAAAGTTTTATCAATGATTTATAAAAATGGTTCCTTTAATGAAAACTTTATTCAGTCCAGAAAGTTAAATCTTGTATAAGGTTGACCTAAATACAGTTATACTAATGAGGATTTACTCAATGCTGACAAGTAAATGCAATTTTATTTTGGTAAATTGATTACAGGATTTCACAACCGTTTATATTTGATTTATTGTAGCTTAACAGAAGTGACAGTGATGGGTCAATGCCTAATTTCAAAAAGGGATCCTTTCATCGGCATTCTATGGAGCGCAGAAGTTTGAGATGGAAGAAAGTATGTTTAAGCAATAAGCAACAAAAAATAAGTGTTTGTTTCAAAACATTTTCACAAAATGTTTTGGCACACTACTTTTAGCTGTAAGAAATATCATTATAATTGCAATTGAAAAATCATAGGGAGGAGTCATTTCTAAATGCTGATATTGGTGTTCTTTAAATCTGAAATTATCTATGTGTAAACTGGTTTGGCACTCAAAACTGGACCATGTTATAAAAAAAAATCAAATATAATCAAATGTATTTTTAAATGATAATCTTGAGAAAAATAGGTTAGAGGAGTAATGTTATTAAATTAAAAGTTCTTAAAAAGACAATATTTTTTTTAGCCACCCAGTGTTGTGGAGAAGGGAAGAAAGGTGCCACCTCGTACATCATTGGATTTAGAACTTGATCTTCAGGCTTCTCAGACAAAACTCACACATCTTCATGATGAAATAAACAGACTTAAACAACTTAAGACGTTATTGGAAGATGCAAAATCAAAAGGTCAGTAGTGAAAAAAGGGTTCAATAAGATGTATGGTATACTGTTGGTCAAATGTTTCCAAGTTGTTTTTATGCCCCATTTATGGGCATTATGTTTCCTGGTCTGTTCGTCAGTCTGTTTGTGCGTTCGTTCGTTTGTTCGTTCATTCGTTCGTTTGTTCGTTTGTTTGTTTGTTTGTTCGTTCATTCATTGTTTGTTCGTTCGTCCGTCCATCTGTCCTGCTTCAGGTTAAAGTTTTTGGTCGAGGTAGTTTTTGATGAAGTTGAAGTCCAATCAACTTGAAACTTAGTACACATGTTCTCTATGATATAATCTTTCTAATTTTAATGCCAATTGGGGCATCCGTGTACTGGGGACACATTCTTGTTAGAAATATAAATTATTTCAGCTTCAATACTTTAAAAAATGATACTAGGCCAAAACAAAATGGTTAATTAATATCAATGTTAGAAAATAAAGCACAAAGCAAAAGTTACAATAAATATTTCCTGCTTTTGACTGCTTAAAATGTAAATCTTGTTATTTACATGCATGTAAACTGCTGACAAAAGTGTCGACTTTAATGTGATATATTTCTTATTTCCAGGACAGTCAGAGTTACCACCATGGTTAGCTGATGATGAACATTTTCATAAACTTCTGTCGGATGCTGATAAACTGGTATGTATTAAACTTTGTGATGTATATACATACAAAGTTTAACCTTTGAAGTTTCTTTAAAGAAATTCAAATTGGATTGAAATTTGTAATAGTAGAGGAGAATCTATTTAGCCACCCTATTTCATTCTTATGGAGAAAAAGTAATTATACCATTGACATGTGGTTTTGTGTTCATGAATTTTATTTTCAAGCAGTGGTAAATTTTTACATGCTTTTTATGCTGGACATATTTATGCCAAAAAATATTAACTAATAATAGACTATTGGTGTTTATAATGTGAAAGATGTGTTTTAGAAGTAGAAATGTTCTTCATATGTAAAACTTTCTACACATCAATATGTAAGTCCAAATAAAAATGCTTATATTATTAAATGCAAAGAAGATAAGAACCAAGAAATGTAGCCATATGGATCAAAATAACTGATTCACAATAGATATTATGATGGAAACTTGACATCTAGGTTAAAAAGATGTTTTGATTGAAAATGTCTTCTAAGCTGTTGAGCTTGTTTAGAAATCCTTGTTCAAAATTAAGTTGGTCTTTATATTGCAGACATTAAAAATGATTAAGACAACACAAGAAAGACATGTAAGAGTTCCTGGCATGATTTTAATATTTTGATATTTTTGTACGTGTCTCACACACAATATATGTATAAGATTGCATGGTCAAGATTTTACTCTTTGTGTATATGATCATGTGTTGTGTAAATATGTAGGATTCTAAAGTGCGATGGTACTCTAAAGTGCGATGGTCACGCTAAAGTGCGATGGTCTACGCTAAAGTACGATGGTGTCTCACGCTAAAGTGCGATGGTTGTTTGTTCGCTAAAGTACGATGGTATATCACGCTAAAGTGCGATTGACCAAAAGTGTAAGATTCGAGGGATTAAAACATCGAGGTTAAAAAAATAGTCTTTTCACAAAAGATAATTGGTGTAGATTGTCGTTCACACTCTATCACTAATGAAAACACCTCATCATACAGTCGTCATTGTTAATTACAAATACAAAATTAGATTATTGTCGGAATATGTAACATTTTTTTAAGCTTTATATAATCTAAACGAGAGAGAGAGAGAGAGGCGATGTTCTCTGGCTTTTCTTCTTTTTCATAGTGACCACACAAACATGTTATATTTTCCTTCAATATACAAACTAATGTTTTAGCCGACTAAATCAAATCATAATTTACGCATGAAAACAATTACTTTTATTTTACCGACGTTACTTTTCAATAAAATCGACAATATTTTAACGGGAACTGCAAAGTAAACTGCAACATAAACAATGATTCAAATGTATCTGTTTGCTTCCAACAAAAGCAGGATACATCATATCCATGCGAATCCTATTTTGTATCTACATGTATATACTAGTAGTAAAATGGTCGACTGCATGATAAAAAGTAAAATCACAAAAATACTGAACTTAGAGGAAAATCAATTCGGAAAGTGCATAATCACATTACAAAATCAAATAACAAAACGCATCAAAAACGAATGGATAAGTTTTTACAGCTACAGAAAAAAACACAGTTTGCCTCAGCCGACAAAGCACGGTCAGGTTTAAATCAATTCAGTCATTGACATTTGGTTTCAAAGGTGTTAATGAAATATTTGTAATTTATCTTCCGGCGTGTTCAACTTTTAGTTTGTATAAACGACTGTTAACGACATAATCAAACTACGTTTTTACGTCTATATTTTCCCGGACCATCGCGCTTTAGCGTATGGAAGCAACATACTTTAGCGTAGACCATCGCACTTTAGCGTGACCATCGTACTTTAGCGTCACCATCACACTTTAGAGTCCTACAAATATATTTTAATACTTATATAAAAACAAATAAAAAGAACTTATACATGTTATAACACTGCATAAATATTATGTTATGATAGGAATGATTTAAATGTTCTTTATTTACGAATGAATGTTAGCATGAGCATGCTAGTCTTTAATTTGTACTTTAAAATTGGAAACAGATACACAAATTTATAAATAGATCTAAATTTCATTTTGAAACAACTTGATATCACCATTTATGCAGTATATTATGTACACCAGTTGTGTCCACTAAAACATGTTGTAACAGCCCTCACGTAAAAAATATATATAAATACAATCATATGCATAATAACATTTTTTTATGTATGGTATATCCAATATACACAGGGAAATAACCATATAACAAAGGAACAGTACTTTTATTGTTGTAATTCATCTTAATAGTTTCTGAATGGTTTTAACCCCCTTAAAATGGGGAGGTTTAATATTTCTTGCTCTTGTCTTGATTTAATGAAAAGTTTAGCAATATATCACTGTGTTATTTTGTGCACCTATTCTTTACTTTGATCAATTGAAAGATTTTTGGTTTTTCAATTGGTAAACATCCAAAGAGTGTGGAGTGTTTTAGCATTTTTCTCCTACAGGTGTGATTTCCATTTCAAAGAAAGTTTTATTCAGATTCTGTCTTGTTAGTGTTAAGCCTATACCACCTTTAGAGGTAAATTTAGAATGTCTGTTACATTTCCACTTGATGTCCATCCCTAGAGTCTTACTGTGTCCCTTGTATGGAACTAGTTAGAATACTGAGATTCTGTTTCTTAAAGATTTTAACCATCACTTGCCATAATTTGATTTAGTTGAGTGTCTTTTGATTGCTTTATAGGGACATTATTTGGAGAAAAAATATATACTTCAAAGTTTAGAACATTAATAATTTTCTTCCAACAATAGGTATATTATTTTTATGGAATAGATATTCCATTGTAGTTGCAAAAATTGTCTCTATTATAGTCAGTTTAAGGACCTGGATGTGTTTGATATAAATGAAATGTGTTGTACTTCCATTTTTTTGGGCATGCATTGTATTCATTTCTTAAGAAAAGATTGCACACATATTTCAATTTATATTCTCACTAAATTTCTGTACATAATTATTAAACTGAGTACATTAATTTTACCTTGTAAATGTCCATGACAAGAAATATTAATAAATTGAGCAAAATGGAAGATGGAATAATAGAGAAGAAATGTTTCTTTAAGTATAATATACATAGTTCTGTCAGTTTATATCGCTAAAAACTAAAGTTGTAAACCTATATGAACTATAAATAAATATAATGGTCCTGAGAAAACTTTTTTAGACTGCTTAAAAGAAAAGAAAACTAGCTCAAATGAATCTAGTTCAATACAAGTTTTATAAGATATGTAAACCAGTGGAGCCATCTTACTTACAAGTTGATACATACAATGTATACCAATGTGTTTTGTATTTATTGAAGGTTCAAAAGGAGAAGAGAACATTAACAAAACAAGACAGAAGAGCTCAACATTTGATGAAGAAAGTGACAAAGGAAGTACAAATGTTAAAGAGGAATAGTCCGAACTCAAATGCTTTAAACTTCAGGTATGATTCATGTTGTCAAATATTGGTAGTAAATAAATAAGAATAGCTCATTTTGTCTCTTGAAAATTCCTGACTTCTGGAGTGAATGTTGTTTATAAGTGACAATTGTTTTAAGTATAATCATTTTTCAGAATATAGAAGTTTGCTTGTGTGTTATATGAAGGATGATATCAATAATACCTTTCTTTACCACCTATTAAATGAGGAACTGTTGTTGTTAGCAAAAGGATGATGGATATATAGATTCCACAACTGCAACAAGTGTGTTACGATATTTCTCCACTCAAGACCCTTAAATTTTAATACAGTTGAACCTCGTTGTGTCGAACTCGGATGAGTCGAAGTAATTTCTCGGTCCCGGTAAAATTCCTGTTTGTTCAATGCATAATTACCTCTGATGAGTCGAACTCGGTTGATTCGAATACTCGGTTAAGTCGAGTAAATTTTATAGTCCCGTTGAAGTAAAATTATAAGAAGTAATAAATTCATGATAATTTAATGTAAAGCAGACGACCTCATCAGAGACCGTTCAGAACTTGTTTCGTGCCGAGAGTGATTTCATAATTTATAGCGACTGACCTTTGTAAATATTTGTGTAGACTATTGATTTTATGTGTGCATGATTTGTATCTGCACTTGTGTTTTTAACCGGATTTTTGTGTCAAAAATGTCGGTTATTGATTTGGGGATGTACGCGGGCGGGCGGCCGGGCGGCAACCAAATGTTGTAAGTGCATTTACTAATGAAGCGTTCAACCAAACCTTTTAAAATTTTAATATGTTGTTACTGACAACAAAATGGAGGTCAAGTTCAATAATGACGATTTTGACTTTTACCGTTCAGGAGTTACGGTTCTTGAAAGTTTAAAAAATGTTGTGTCCGTGCATTTACTCATGCACCGTTCAACCAAACCTTTTAAAATTTTAATATGTTGTTACTGACAACATAGCGGAGGTCAAGTTCAATAATGACGATTTTGACTTTTACCGTTCAGGAGTTACGGTTCTTGAAAGTTTAAAAAATGTCGTGTCCGTGCATTTACTCATGAACCAGTCAACCAAACCTTTTAAAATTTTAATATGTTGTTACTGACAACAAAATGGAGGTCAAGTTCAATAATGACGATTTTGACTTTTACCGTTCAGGAGTTACGGTTCTTGAAAGTTTAAAAAATGTTGTGTCCGTGCATTTACTCATGCACCGTTCAACCAAACTTTTTAAAATTTTAATATGTTGTTACTGACAACAAAATTCATTCATTTTTTTAGATATTTTCAAAATCCTAGGTAGGTGGACTTAGTAATTTTTTCTTACTTTATGCATTAAGGGCACACAGTTTGTCCTGCTAGAGAGTCATTTTTTATCTAGTTTATATGTTGTTATTGTTGACAACATGAAAGTCAAGTTTGATATTGATAATCATAAATTTTACCTATTAGGAGTTTTGGTCCTTGTAATATTGATAAATGCCAAAACACAAATAAATGTTAAAGAATCCGGTTTACTGTCATTTTGACAACTCTTGTTAATTATTACGAAGGACCAAAAATGGAGATTGAATACACAATTATAAAGTGTCATATAGAATAAAAAGGCACACTGTTCATTGTATCTAATTTACACAAATCTCATACCGTATTTCATGCATTCAAAATTTATGATGACACACCTGACCTCGGATGAGTCGAATACTTTGGTCCGGTCCCTTCGACTTCGACACGAGGTTCGACTGTATTTAAAGCGTGAGCCTTGCCAAGCCTTTTGAATAATTTAAATTTAACTGTTGAGAGTGGAGAAATATCGTAACACATGAGTTACAGTGGTGGAATCTGTTTCTCAAATTCCTTTTCAAAGATTTGAAGAAAGTTGTGTACTTTATATGTGACGTCATCAGGCATGGTCACCTTTTTTCATGACGTCACAATAGAAAAATTCAGAAGAAAACAAGAAAATTTAACGTCACAATAAAATTTTCGACCAAACATTTTCGACAACAGATTTTTTACTAGTGAGGAGAAACATTTTTCTCACATTGATTAAGAAATGTGGAAAAAGTGCACAAATTAGAGAAAAACTTGTTAAACAAGTCTATAGCTAGTTGATACAAATTCTCAGGTCACCTAAAAAACGAACATATTGAAATTTTATGAACTAAGTTCACACAACTCCCTTAGCTGTACTACATAAAAACGATTGTTATTTTTTTTATGAAAAACAATGAGCGAGATTTGAAAAAAGTTTTTTTTTATCAAGCTTGATGTTTATTTTGTTACATATATTATAGAGAGAAGATGGCCTTTTTCACCACACCTAACATGACTGTGCCTGTAATACCAAACGAGAGTACTGACAGTGCTGATGACCCAACCATAGAGGAATTTCTCAACGATGATGATAGAAAAGGGGAGGAAGTGTAAAAGGAATCATCAAAATGTTTTTATACTGAAGAGTTAATGTATGCTTACACAGTGTCTCAAACACACAGATGATTCAGCAAAGCATTTGGGATGTTGTCAGTGACTAATTACACAATTGATTATAACAGTTGTCAAGCTTCTTTGTGGAGCTGATAGTTTGTCGAGTTTCTTTGTGAAGCTGATAGTGTGTCATTCCACGTTTTGTAGAATTCCGAGTTGTTATTCCAATTGACAGTTGGTTGTTTTGGTTGTGAACTTGAAAGGGAGAGAGAGATACAAGGTTGTTGTAAACATTATGTGGTTACTAGATTAAGCATTATATTGAATATTGATATGTAATTTTTTCGAGCAATAATGAGGAATGTGATATCAAGTTTCTTGAAAGATATTTATTTCAAATCAGTTTAATAAGTTGATTAGATTTTTGTGATTTATACAAATTAACTACCAAATGTAGTTGAGTAAAAATAAAACATATGTACACTCTTTCAAACCGACATACCCTCAGAGAATAGTTTGCAAGTAGTTTAATATTAGTAAATTATTATGGCATTAATAGAAAATATTTATCAGGTATCTTCAGGCTCATTTCACATTGTAATGAATTAAATCAACATTTGATTAAGTACATACAATGATCTGACTCCAAATAAATAAACAATGTATATTATAATCCTAGATTAGGGACATATATTTCATAAATAAATTGATCCTTAAAACAGTTACGCTTTACTTGTACAGGGTATATCTGGCTCACAAAAAAATCTTACAACAAAAATTATTGAAGGTATACTAAATTGTTGAAGTCATATATTATTAATTTAAGTTGTAAGATTTTTTCCAAAATTATTCTGCACAAGATCTTAGTTTTGTAGTAAAAACATTGATATTATGTACCAGTATTTACATTTTTTTAAATGTCAGTTTAATGACATATTTGTGCCAAATTTTGAAGAAAAAAAATGTTTAACTGTACAGTAGACTAGTATGAGAACTGAGCTTCTGCTAGTATCATTTTAGTTTATTACAGAAAAGTTAGCAGGTGTGAAAGCTTGTTGTAGGAGTCAGTTTGCCTTTTCAAGCTTGTATTAAAATCAATCAATAGATGTCAGACTTTCATACGTCTTTGAGGGGATATGAATGGAACATTTCTCACAATGAATTCATCTTGCTAAAACATCGAATTTTTTCAGTCACACTTAAGAACCCTGATAAGTCCCTTTCATATACGAATTAAAATATCTATATCTTGACAAGGCTACGCATAAATAACTGGTATCATTTTGCCCTGTTTTACTTTATCTTAAGGTAACAAAATTGGTTATATAAAAGGGGTTTTGTATATAGAATCATTCATTTTCTTTCTGATGTAAATCAGATGCCTTTTGAAATTTGGTCTTTTAAAGATCGCTTCCTTTTTATACACTCCCTTTATATTTGTACATATGATTTGTGTTAGTTTAATCAAAAAAGTTTTTTAGATATTTTATATGTGATATTTTGTTCTGCTGGTCAGTCAAATTTTTTTACTCTTTCCATGATTATTATTTTTTCCTTAATCATGAATATATGGGGTGCTAAAATATTGATGTCATCGGTACACTGGCAAAATTTGTAAAAAATGAGATTTTATAGTTTCAATATTCTATATTTTAAAAACAATTTTTGATTAAATATTTACATCATCAATAAATTGATATAATGTAATGAATGTGTAGGTTTTGTTCAGCTGCTTCTGAAAGTAGCATGTATATGACCATGATATAGTTGATTTAGAAAAACACAACTTTTGTCACTGTGTTGAATGCCTCAATGAATTTTCTTACTTAAAAATATGTGTAAAGAATTACTTGCTATAAACATATGTGAAAAAAAGTTACTTTGGTATATAATGCTGTGTATTGTAAGCAGCTTTGTCATGAAGCTTTTGCAACCATTGCCTTTAAATCAAGGCCAATTTGTAAATATTGAGCAAGCTTTTTATGAAGCTTAAAGCTTTGTTCTGGTTTTCCTAATTGTAAATATTGAGCAAGCTTTTTTATGAAGCTAGATGTTCTGGTTATCCTAATTATATATAACTCTCTGTAAATAATTATGCTAGTTTTGTTATGAAGCTAGATGCTATTAGCATTATTGTTTAATTGTTAAAACATGCATTGAAAATGTTATAAAGTTGGCACTAGAATTGTAAAGATTATAAACAAATCGAACTTGGAACTGAAAAGTTTATCAGGATTTTCAAGAAAATTTTGTTTGATTATTTATACTTTTGATGAAAAGTATTATAATTTAGATTGTTATGTACAAAATGGTTATAGTTATTATTTTTTTGGTCAATTAAAAATGTTGATATTTGAATATGATACAATATATTTTCCCAGTTTGACTTCTGTGTACACCATGTGTTAAATTTGTTATTCACGCTATCAATATTTTGTGGTTTTACAAGGGAAGGGGAGACTTGTGATTATTTATTGTTGGAATAGCTTAAGTCTGTCAAACATTTGTAAATATAGTTATTAACATACTTGATGTTTAGTTTACGGCAAAATTAGGTTATATTTGTCTGTAGCGTATTATGCAAACATTGTAAGTAGAAATATTTTTATATCATTCAGAATGTGATGGAATATTATATGCAATGTACTATGTACAATATATAAAGTAACATTTATCATTTATACATAACATTAATTTTTGTCAAACTTCATATTTATTCGTTGTTTATTTGTTCATTTTATATATTCTATGTATACCATATATTCATTTACTTTAATAAATACCATGATGATCAAAGTTGAACTGATTTAGAAAAAAGTGTCTTTGAAAAGTTGGTTGACCTGACAAAATATGGCATATCTATTGAGATATATTCAGAAAAAATCTGTGTGGTCATCATTATTTGTTGAATACCAATTTTCTAGGGTTTCATGGGTACAGGTGAACCACAAATTCAAATGACCAACTAATAAAAAAATCTACACTTTGTATGCAGTGATTGGTTAAAGTCTTATATCCATGAAAACACAAGTTTTCCTCAATCCATGAAAGTTGGTACCCACGAAAATAAATGAATCTGCAGTAGTTAAAAGTTAAATAAAATTATATGAAGTATCTTTATTTCGCTGACTATATCTTGAGGCATTTATACCATATTAAAAGCTGAGGGAAGACCTAGAATGTTTGTAATGACTTAAATGTGAAGACATATTTTCCAACAATTTGTATAAACTAATTGTATATTTCCTACTACTTCCCAAGGAAATTTGAAGTTTTATAAAAGTTATGATTTAAATGTAATACTTGCATTATCTGTTAAAACTTTCATTTGGTCGATTGTGGTGTAAATGGCTTAATATTCAGTTCATCTTTAGTTTTCATGTGCTCACTTATTCAATAAATGGCATTGCATCCTGTTCTTTTTAGCTTTGACAGTCTCCAGTTTTATAAATGGCTTAATATCCTGTTCATTTTTAATTTTCATGTGGTTTATTATGAAACAAATGGCCAAGTTTTTATATACTTTATATTTCCTTAAATGATTTAATACTTATTGATAATTTGATAATATAAAAAACAATGATGCTCTGAATAAAACAACTGGGACTAGATATTGTTGCCATAGTTACAAACAATTGTTCTGAAGTTTCATTATAATTCTGAACAAGCATTGTGTTTGCTTTTTTAACAGAAAATGATTGTTTACAACTTTTTTTGTATCCCTTTTTGAGACAGACAAGGAATTTTAAAAGTTCCTCATCAATTTCTATGTTGTGCACATGTTCTCTACAGTTTAACCAAGGGAGATAAATCAGTTCAACAGAAATATCATGGTAGTTGTTGAGTAACATTACTGTTGTTTTGTTGTTAGTTGTGTGCCAGAATGTGATATTATTAGTAATGAGGTTTATGGATTCAGTTGTCCAAAGCAAGTTTTGTTAATTAACCCTTGAAAAAAGTTCTTAATTAAATCTTTTTAAATGATTTAAAGTTTTATATAAATTATAATTTTTTTAAAAACTGGAATGTATTTTTTTAAACAATTTATAAGAAACTTTTAATATTTGAAAATTAAGTAAAAAAGTATTTGTTAATACATTAGAACATTAGAAAGGGAAACAAACCTAAGGGAAATAACTCTGTATAAGATACTCAGGACAACAGTTTGTCATCAAATGTCATATTTATATTTTGCATAAATAAAGCAAAATATTTTTACATTACTTGTCTGTTTAATTTTTTTGCCAAATACAAGAAAAATAAAGTTAGAAAACGGAAACCAATTTTGGGACGTAGGGACTTACAGACAGTCAAGAGTAATACTTAATGCCCCTCCACTATGGTTGGGACATAAAAAGTATTAAAATTATTTTGTAGCTCTGGTCCACTACTACATCACTGTCCCAAATTGTGGTGGAATGAGATGGCTATATGCCAACAAATCTGCCTATCCAAAGCTAGGAGACGTCTTTTTCATAATGATGCTTACCTTCTGAAATTTAAACTGCCTTGGTGGTCTGGTGGTAGCATTTCACCTGTATGTGGATGGTCTTGGGTTTGATACCAATCTTGGGTCAAACCAAAAATATGAAAACTGTTGATATCAAATTAATGTGTCTGGGTAGGGTGACATGTCTTCCTGGCTACATGAACTATATGATAATAAGATATGGTATGATTGATGATGAGACAACTGTCCACCTAAGTCCTAATAAGGTATATGTAAACAACTGCAAGTAAAGTGTACTCTACAGCCTTCTACAATGAGCAGAACCCATAATGAAATGTTCTCTACAGCCTTCTACAATGAGCAAAACCCATAATGAAATGTTCACTACAGAAGCCACAGACACGATAAAAAGGCAATTGAAATGGAAAAAAACATAGACCCGATTTAAAAAATAATAAACAAAAAAATATGAGAGACATGAACCAACGTCAACCAATGAATAACAGGCGTCTGACTAAGTAAAGGCACATAAAGAAGGTGCAGAATTAAATATGTTTGTGAGTGTTGAACCCTCCCACTCACCTAGAACAGTGGTCTCAAAATCTGCTGTTAATGGATACTCATCAGATCTGAACAAAACACTTTTAAATGTTCTGTGATATACATGGTAGTATTTGCCACTGGATGTTAAAAGCTAATTACTTGTCATCATTATCTGGTTTCAAAACTTAAATGACTTATTATACAATAAATTACTGTATTGTTTATTAGTTTAATTAAAAATTAACATACACAGTGAGAGAGGAATTTTACATATTTAAAAAAATCCTTAACAACAATGGCCCTAACTAGCTATAGGCTACTGACTATTAGTAAGATTGCTCAACAGATTTCCTAAAGCTCGCTTGGTATTGGGCTGGGATTGTCAGGGATGGGATGTATGTAGGTTTGTGACACATCTTCATTAATCCTGTTAAGAGCCAGTCTGCCAGAAAACCATGCAAGTATATATTTTCCCTTTTCCTTTATATATAAGATTTCAAAAATATAAAAAAAAATCAAAAGTTCCGACCTGCCATTTGGACAATGTTTTTGATTTTGCATGGTTTTCTGGCAGACTGGCTCCTAAGAAGTGTACACAGATTCCAATGTACCCTAGAAGCTATCAAGGGGGCTCTGAATAATTGAGGGATCTTTGAATATATACATACATACAGTGGCAGACAAAGGTAAATTTACAAAAATAAACAAGCATTGAAGAGCCATTTGGAAAAAAATTTGCTGTTTTAATGTATAACAAGGTTAAAGTCTGAAATGGACAGCTGGTTGCAATATTTTTAAACAAAAATTATGCTGAAAAAAGACATCAAGCATCAACGTCTGGAAAAAATATGAAAACTCTCTTCAAACAATTCCCTTATAGCAGCACCAATTCTCCGCTATCTTTTACTAAAGACTCAGTGAAGCGTTGTTTCAGGCCAGTATCTTTAACATGTATCACTTGCAAACTATTAGAACATGTCATTTGCTCGAACCTAATGCAGCATTTTGAAGATCATAATATCCTAAATAGCCGACAACATGCATTTAGAAGAAGACACAGCTGTGAAACACAACTTATTAATGTAATACATGACTGGGCAACTGCCATTGACAACAGGAAACAAATAGATATATTCATTTTGGATTTTGAAAAAGTATTCGACACTGTACCACACGAGCTATTAAAAAGTAAACTGCATAAATATGGCGTGCCAAAAAACATCTTAAATTGGATTGGAGCCTTCCTATCTACGAGATCTCAGTTTGTGGTAGTGAATGGGGTGAAGTCGAAAACATCAACAGTCCTATCAGGGATACCACAAGGGACAGTTCTTGGTCCCATCCTGTTTCTTGTCCATATCAATGACAAGCAGAAGATGTAACAGAAATAAGGCTATTCGCAGATGACTGTGTATGCTATAGAGAAATAAAAAATGAAGTTGACTGTAAAGAACTTCAGAAAGATGTAAATACCCTTGGTAACTGGGCGACACATTGGGGTATGAGGTTCCAACCAGTTAAATGCGACATGATGACATTGATTTAGAAAGAAGAAAATAACACCATTTAAATACACATTAAAAGATACGGAACTCCAATTCTTAACAGCTATCAAATATCTAGGAGTTAACATCACAAATGACCTACATTGGGGAAAGCACGTAGATGAGATATGCAACAAATCTTATAGGACATTAGGTTTATTTAAAAAGAAACTTATCAGCATGTCCACTGGAAGTTAAACTCCAGGCATATAAAGTACTGATACAACATGTCCTAGAATTTGCAAGCACTGTCTGGGACCAACATAAATATATCTTCAAAACCAACTGGAAAATGTACAAAAAAGAGCGGCTAGGTTCATAACATCAAATTACGAACCGGGAAGTATGACTTCAATTTTAGACCAACTACAATTACCATCATTAAAAGACCGCCGAACACAAAACAGACTGATCCTTTTCTGTAAAAGTATACACACAAGCAAACTTACCGTCTGACCAACTGAAAAAACCCATCAAGAACAACAAAGAACATGCATAGTCAACATTTCCTCTGACTTCAATCGAAAACCGACACATTAAAATACACACACTTTCATACCAAATACGATTAAAGATTGGAACCTACTACCACCGGATATTTTCACCAAAATTCAGACAGTAGAAGAACCAGCTAAAACCTTTAGGGATATTGTAAGGGGGACCCACTTAAGTAAATTACTTGAAGCACGCGCTGTGTATTAGTATCTCTTGGCTGTTTCACCATATTATCAAGATCAAGATCAAATGCATTGGATTAAGAAACAAAGGGTATTTATCATAGTAGAAGAAGAATCTACTTCAACCAATGAAGCACGTATCTAGGTTACAAATATGGCAGTCTCAATATGAAGTAAAAAATATAAGTCAACATGTCCTACTTTTGGTGAAGGGCATACATGCTATAGATCCACATTATATGGCTGCAGGTTATTCAGTTTTTGAGGACTGAATTTTTAATTTAAAACAAACATTGATGCATCAAAAGGTGGAAACTTGATTGTCTATGTCAATGAAGAATCTGAAATAAAAAAAACCCATCACCATACATTGATAACAAACAATACATTTTCTTTAATTTTCAGCTTTTATTATGCACCTCATGATTCTATGGCAACATGCAAATATCACAGATGATTAAGTAAATTAGGATGATATCATATGGGGTCATACAAGTTTATAACAAAATACTGATATTCCATAGAAATAAGAAATACTGTGGATTCATTTATTTTTCGTCTGTACCAATTTTTGTGGATTGAGGAAAACTTGCAATTTCGTGGATATTTAGTTTCGTGGTTTCCCAAAAGTCTACATATAATCTTACATCAAATTTGTAATTTGTTGAACATTTTTAATTCCGTGGTTTTCTTGTACCTGTTCCAGACCATATGAGTATTTGGACCATACGCGTATGGTCATGACCATATGCGTATACTCATATGGTCCAACCATACGCGTATGATCCGACTGTACGCGTATGGTGCGACCATATGAGTATATACTCGTTTGGTTATTAACGGGTCGGACCATATGAGTATTTGGACCATATAGGTATTTTTTTTCAATAAAATGCATTAGAATTTTTTATAAAAAAAAACAATAATGGCTACATGAAAATTCAAACGCTACATAAACATTTAAAAATATTAATGCCAAAGTTAGTTTTCATCGCTAATTGTATTCTTGCATGTATGCGTAGGGTGACATTTACTTCCACACGGTACAATAGCTTTTCTTGGGTCCTGTGTCGTTCCGATGTGTCTACTCAGCGGTGTTTTAAGAAGCTCTAGATTTCCAATACCGTAACATGACCAAAGCACATCATATCCCCAGATAACTTAAATAAACTAGGGTCCTTGCCGGTGACGTCATTCATTTTTTAAAAACAAAAACATGTATAAGTAACAAAATTCTAAACTGCTAATGCTAATTATATTAGGTTTCAAAAGAAAGCAAACTATTACAGTCTTTATCCGGCATGTCGACTTTTACGTCAGTTTATAACAGTTGACTTCATTTGTAACAGATGTTTTTAGAAGTTATCTTCCCAGGTCTACATTTTGTCATCATTCATAATAACATATCGGTAATGACCATAGGTATAAAATTTGTCACCTATTGTTTTGACTAGTGATGAAATTTACTGTGTTAAACTGCCTATTTTATTTAGTTAATCTTGTTATTATTAACTTTTAATAGATCTATAATACATGTAATAAAAAAACCTTTGGTAGTGTTTATTTTAAATGACGTGAGGAGGGTTTATATGAAGAGTTAAGTATTACAAGTAATTACCCTGACCATACGCGTACGGTCGGACCATATGAGTATATACCCATACGGTCATGGTCATACGTGTATGGTCCAAATACTCATATGGTCCGGAACATACCCACAAAATCCACGAAAATTGGTATCCAACTAATAATAAAGAATTCACAGTAAATAACATATCAAACTACATTAATTTCTATGCCTTCCATATTTTCTACAGTGATTATAAGTATACTTAAAAGAAATAAGGAAAAAACAAACAAATTGCTAAAAACTAAGAGAATATTGTTCAAAGGCTGTATGAAGTCTAGGCAGTGATTAAAGTTAGTACATGTACCAGTAGCTATCCAAAGGAGAGCCCTTGTACATGGTTCTAAAAACTAGCGAAATGAAATTGAAAAAAACAACAACAACAAAAAAAAAGTATAAAATGCAACAAAAATTTTCAAAATAGCAAATAACAATGTAAAATCACTTACAACAGTCCCTCTTAGTAAACAACAAAATTCAATGAAGCAGCAGCACAAGCTGACATTCATACAGATATTTCTAAAAAAAAATCTAAAAATTCTGTAAAAATATCTAATTTTTAAATAGCTTCTACGCTTTGAAAATAGTTTCAATAACAATGAATAGTTGCCCAATTTCTTTTATAGGTTCTGTAAGTTCACAAACTGACATACAAAAACGTTTTTGATTGACTTTACCGATAAAAATGAGAATTATATTGCATCACTGCAACTATGTTATATTGACTTAAAGTTAATACAGAGACTTGGAGACATTACAATTTTGTGGCATTGTACATTCATAATTGAAACAGGTTCTTACTTTTGCCACAACTATCATCCTAAAATATTGGTCCATTCAATTTTCCAGATCATTTTTAGATGTCTTTTCTGGAAGAAAAATCTGAAATCTACTCACAAAGAAAACTCCAAAATAAATTGAAATTAAGGCCTTTGTGATTGACAGCTGTTATTGTTCTTTTTTCTAAATTTAATTTATTTAAATCGAAAATTAAAGGAAAAACTTAACCAAAATTATATGAAAATGAAAAACCAACTATAATATGTGATGTGCACTTAAGATCATGATGCATCAAATGATAAGCAAAGCTTACCAAAAAACTGAAGAGTTCTAAAATAAATACATTAAATCTAAATTGAAATGAAAAGCTCCACCAAAACCATAAGAAAATGAAAAACGAATTTTATTGTGCACTTAACATGATGCATCATATTTACTAACAAGAGTGCACACGCTGAAATGGCTCGCCTTCTATACTAATCATTGATATTATGTTGATAGTCCTAAGTATAAAGCTAAGCTTTAATACAACTGTCACATAAACTTAACATTAACCAAGATAACTAAACAAAGACCAATGAACCTTGAAAATGAGGTCAAGGTCAGATGAACCATGCCAGGCAGACATGTACAGCTAACAATGCTTCTATACAACATATATAGTTGACCTATTACTTATAGTTTAAGAAAAATAGACCAAAACACAGAAACTTAACACTGTGCAATGAACCGTGAAAATGAGGTCACGGTCAAATAAAACCTGCGCGACTGACATAAAGATCATAAAATATTTCCATACACCAAATATAGATGACCTACGGCATATAGTATTAGATAAAAAGACCAAAACTCAAAAACTTAACTTTGACCACTGAACCATGAAAATGAGGTCAAGGTCACATGACATCTGCCCGCTAGATAGGTACACCTTACAATCATTCCAGACAACAAATATAGTAGACCTATTGCATATAGTATGAGAAAAACAGACCAAAACACAAAAATTTAACTATAACCACTGAACCATGAAAATGAGGTCAAGGTCAGATGACACCTGCCAGTTGGACATGTACACCTTACAGTCCTTCCATACACCGAATATACTAGCCCTATTGCTTGTAGTATCTGAGATATGGACTTGACCACCAAAACTTAACCTTGTTCACTGATCCATGAAATGAGGTCGAGGTCAAGTGAAAACTGTCTGACAGACATGAGGACCTTTCAAGGTACGCACATATCAAATATAGTTATCCTATTACTTATAATAAGAGAGAATTCAACATTACAAAAAATCTTAACTTTTTTTTCAAGTGGTCACTGAACCATGAAAATGAGGTCAAGGACATTGGACATGTGACTGATGGAAACTTCGTAACATGAGGTATCTATATACAAAGTATGAAGCATCCAGGTCTTCCACCTTCTAAAATATCAAGCTTTTAAGAAGTTAGCTAACACCACCGCCGCCGCCACCGGATCACTATCCCTATGTCGAGCTTTCTGCAACAAAAGTTGCAGGCTCGACAAAAACTATGGATTTCTAAAAAAAAGAGAGACAATCCAATTATAAATATTTAAAGAAAAATTCAGATGATTTGAGATTTTGTCTAAAGACTAAGATATATTGTCTGCAAAATTTAATAGCGATAGACACATTTTTGTACCCATATCTGCTTTAACATATATTGCATGTAAAAACTGTTGAAGTTTCTAAAATATAATTTTCACAATTATTACACAATTTTAATACAATACAAACATGAATTTATAGCACCATATCTGATAACATACATTTTCTTCAAAATATAACCATACAGTTATTGATAGATTAATACACAATAGTTTTGAAGACATAAAAATTCTAAAAAACTGTTTGCTTTGATCTCTTTGAATATAAAAAGTATAAGATGATATAAAAGTTGTGACCAAAAAACAATATAAAGAATGTACTTGTGGAGGGTATAGTATAAATTTTCTCCAAATACATCTTTTTGAGCAAGAGTTTTACTGCACATTATTACTAGCAGGTGCCTATTGCACTGTAAATACTATGTTTGATTTCACCATCATAAAATTATGACAACATTTAAAGGCATATAAAACAGACGAGATCCTATGTTGAATTTTTGAATTTTTCTGGAAATTTTGAGATAAGATCAATACTTTTAACTTTTAAAATATAAAAAGAAAATAACATGAATACCTTCATAGCTTTCTTTTGAATATCAAGTTTTATTTTGGCATGTATGAAGTCAAAAGTATATAAAATTTCACATAACAATACTTTTGAAAAAAATCACAACTTACATTGGAAAAAAGAAGATAATTCTATTTGTTGGTTAACTATTCTTTTGTGTTTAGAGTTACTAGTCCATCATGTCTGCTAAAAAAAAGCTTAAAAAAAATCCTAGAGTTCAAATCTCATTCTTTGTTAAATCATGATTAACTTGCTCTGCTACTGTATTACATGCTCTTATTTGGAAAAATTGGTGAAATTTTAATGCACTTATTTTAACATCTCATATTATATAAATGCATAACTTTCGAAAGTAAAGGCACATTTCTCAATTACTTGTTTACGAAACTATTATTTACCAATATAAAGGCGACTAGATATACACTAATATACAAAATCTGTTATTTCACACTATTATTGCTTATGGTTTCCATTCTTAACTGAAATTCCATGATGGCTTATATTGGTTATTTTTTCAGTGATATTAAGTAAGTTGCTTATAAATTTTTATAAAAAGTTTTGTTAAAAAAAAGTGACCTGTTTCTCTAATAATTTCGGCATAGAGAAAAATCATTTCTAAATTTAAGCATTTCATTGCTTTAAAAAAAAATATTTTAAATTAACTGCCAACATAACCATGAAAACAATTGAAATAAAAATATTTTCAGGATTTTCTTTTGCATTAATGAATTGGAGATAAAAGTGTCAATAACCATCAAATCTATTGCTAGTTCAAAATATTTCTTAAACTTTTTTTTATATTCAATGTTAATTATTACACAACATTTATTATTTATGGATTTATGGTATCACAGACATTTTGGTCCAACTAAATTTTCACTATATCATTGGTCCCACAATGAACATATTTCTGTTCTCTGGATTTATAAATAACTCCCTAGTTTTGTTTCCTCAAACATAGCGGTGACTTTATGGCTAAGCAGAAACAACAATCAGCTGAGAATTTGTATAAAAGCTGCAGGAAAAATTCCAGTTTGTCCATTTAATTCTCCCCACTGCCAGTCTTCAGCTCCGTCTACTCTGGTCCCTAGTCTGATCTGGTCTCCAGTCTATAAAACAAAATATCATTTCTTAAGCTGTATGTGAATATCTCCTTAAAAAGGTCAATGAGCAGTCAAGTAACTGTTAGCTATAAACTTATATATGTTTTTAACAAAAGAAGGTTGACCTGATCATTTTTTTATGATAAGCCTTAATCCCATAAAATATCTTCATTGTGACCTAAATTTCAGTCCTTGTCAAATTGATGTGTCTTATTATAATAGGAAATCTTCAAGTGATTACATTAACAAGTGGTGAACTTTGTAACAGCAATAAATAATTCTGTTTGTTCAATTTCAAGTAATGTTTTTTCTTTGAAAAATTTGTTCCAAGTTACTTCAGATAAATAAAAACTACTTCATTGAATAATACTTGGAAGTGTAAAAATTTCAACAGGGAACATATTTTCATTATCAATTTTATTAAATGTTTAAACCACTGGCCATTTTCAGTTTCTCTTTTTTTCCTTGTAATCTACATGGTAGACAATTCACCTTTCTAAATGATTGTTGAAAGAGTTATTCATGAAGTTGTTGAAATGTCTAAATATGGTTAAATCACTACAATATAATAAAAAAATAAAGAAAAAACCAAACCTTGAAAGATAATTCCTTGTCGTTTTCTCCATCAAAATCATAAATTGCTTCTCCAAATGTTTCTTTTTCTACTTTTCCAACTTCTTCATGTTTCATTGGTGAACCTTAATGTATAAAATATGAATAATTAGAATCATCTTTTAATATTCACTGCTGTGATTAAATTAATTTACAGTGGCGTAGCTAGGTCTTTATTACGTGTACGCCCAAACCTTGGTGAGGGGTTCTGATCGTCCCAAGCGGGTCGTATTTACACTTGTATGCCATTACGTAGAATCAAACAGGTTCCCGTAAAGTTTGACATAACAATTCAAAAAATTTGACGTCACAATAAAAAAATGACGTCAAAAGGTTATTCGGAGGCGATCTAAGGTCATTTGGAGACAAAATTCAGCTAAATACCAAAAATGACGCTTAGCATTCACCCCAGGAATTTTAACGAAGTATTGAGAAAGAAATATCATTCCTATCATTAAAAACGTTTTTAAGGTGCAACATGAGAGTTAGTTAAGGGTTTTGCAATAGCTGAATCCGGCAGTTATCAGTTCTTTACAGCATTTTAAAAAATCAAACATTTTCTTTCGATAACCTTTCTTGAGCTGTAATGTTTACTTTTGCCAAAGTTTCATGACAATCAACATTAACAATACAGGTTTAAAAAAAAATCATGTAATAAAAAACACAGACTGTTTGTTAATATCTGTCAATGTAATACTGATTTTTTTTTTGCTTCAGACATTAATCATAAAAAAGCTTTTGCCCAAACTTTGATAAAATTCGATGAAGTTTTGACAAAGAAATTGATGCGTTACAAACTAACCACTCTCTGTATCCACTAGTTAATTGCAAAACGAAATTCATTTTATCTGTAATATTCGGGAAAAGTAAATATATAATTTTATCATTATGCTCTGGATACTCTTTTGATCAAAAAACAGTTTCTGTCCAACTATCGTATAATTTCACGAAGATTTGACAAAGTTATTGATACTAGTATTTGAATTTTTTAACCGCAAACTGAACCTTATTATTTACGTCGCCAACGAAATTTATGATCTCCGTCTTGCTTTTGCAACACAAATGTCACAGACTCGAAAAAAAAAAAGAAAGACATATATTGAGTCTCAGTCTCAGCAGATAATGAATAATAAATTTCTTTCAAGTAAAGGAAAGTGAGTAGACTGATTCGCAGTAGATTCACACATTGACGGAAAATGTACAAATATATTAACTTGATACCATTTGGTTAAAAAATGTAAATTTCGTCACGTTTATTCGCTATTACAAGTCACTTAAAGAAGAATTGCCAGGCTAATGTTCTTTCAACCAGTTCTTTTTATTTTCTTCAGATATAAAATATTTATTTTATCAAAATTCAAGTGTACGCCCGGGCGTTTTGACGTAAACGTAGCTACGCGCCTGATTTATTATAAAAATGCATTTTTTTCTGTGAAGAAGAAAACTTTTAATATTTCTGGCTGTCTTATGGTTATAAAAGTTGTTAGATTACTTCTTTTATTTAGTTTCTGAAAGGTACTTTATACAAATATTTCAATCTTATTTGAACATGGAATTTTACAGATGACTAATTGTGCCTTTAAAAGATACATTATCAAATACATCTAAACAGAATTATTTGCTGATTTCATCATGTACCCTTACCGGTAATTTCAGGACTAGGGTTATCTATTCTTATAACAAAGCTTGCAGGAAATATGCCTTCCCTATCTTTCAATCTTCCTTTCATCCAATTTTCATCTATTTCTGCTATGATCTCTATAATGTCTCCTTCATTAAAACTCAAATCATCTGGACTTTCACCAGGAAAATCTGCAATGGCTTCACACCACAAACATTTATCCTCTAACTGAAATTGAAAAAAAGTCTCTTTTAAAATTTATGGATTATGCACATTTTTCAAAATTTCAAAAGAATCCTGCCTAACAAAGAAATAATTTTAAAACAGCTTGATAAAGGGAGATAACTGTATAAATATGATTTGAAGAGTACAATCGATCACAATGTTATTTAAACATTTGTGTGGAATAGAGTTAATATAAACTCCATATTTTAAACAATAGTTGCAAGTTAGTAAATAGAAACATACCATAATCATTTGAGAGTTATTTAACTTAACTGAGGTCCACTTTAGAGCTTCCATATTGATACTTTTTAAGTTAATTTTGGTAACAGTAATCATTCAAGCACTTTTTTACTGCAAATTTGGTTATTATTGGTTGATGTTTTAATAATGCAACACTATCAGGTTCCCAATAAAGAAAACTTGCATTCAAAATTGCAGCTGTAGATTTATTTTTTGTAATATTTGCAACCATATTATGATAATTTGTAATTTGTTATTTGTTTTAAATATCAAGTCGGGTAAGAGCTCATGTTTACCTTGTTGAATTGTACATATCATGCCTGACTATAAATAAAATTTACTTACTACTTACTTACTTACTTACTTATATTATTTAGATTTTCCAATTTTGCCACAGGTAAAGGATTCGCAAATTATGATAAATGCACACATTAATTTATGAATTCAGTTTTTAATATGCAAGAGTCTATTTTCTTCATTTTGTAATCTGTTTAATTAGTTTAACCTATTGCTTATAAACCATGTGTTCAGCACCTTAAATGTTTTATAGTTTGGCTACCTTTTTTTTTCATGCTGTAATCTGCATTTAGAGCTAACTTCCTAATGCTTGTGGAATAAGACTTTGGTTGGCTTGCTTGCTTTGCTTATATAAATGTAAGCTCGAGCATTGTAATTAAGATTGACATCTGCAAACAATATAGATAGCCATAGTTAAACTTGTATGTATTATATTGAAATTTGATGTTATCCCAATTATAATTGTAAAATACATATAGAAACAAAGCAAGCAAGCTAACCAGTCTTACTCTACATGCATTTAAAAGAAATTAGCTCATAATATTTAAAAAACATTTACAAATGTGTACCTTATTCCAATTGTCTTCATGTTGTCTTATATTAGAATCTTCAGTTTCTTTCACATGAAATGGTTCTTCAGACTGTACCATTTCATTCATCCCATCACTGGCAAGATCTGGCAAATCTTCAATCACTTCCACAAATGTCAGAGGAAATATGCCAACTTTACCACCCAGATCTCCTCTAACCCATTCGCTATCTACTCTCTCTATCAGTCGTATGTAATCTCCTTCCTCAAAACAAAGATCTTCTACTCCTTCTCCATCAAAGTCAAACCTTGCCACACACCGGGGACCAGTTTTGATCGTATCTACTTTCTCTTTAACAGATGTAGCTGGAGATGAATCACTGTCTGATGTCTTACTTCCTAAAGGTGATGGTAGTGGAGTTACCTACAATAAAAATGACATAAGCAACATGGGAAAGTAGAGATATAGCCATTATAGAAGTCATTGAAAAAAAACCCACTAAGAAATGAAAAAAAAATGATTGGGATGTGTATACACTAATGAGACAGCTGCAATCTAATGACGCAATAAAACACTTAATTGTTTACAACAGATGGAAGATGTCAAGTGATGAGATAATTTCATAACAGCCCTTTGAGTGATCAGTTAGAACAATAGACAATTTTGAGATAGATGCATTTTTCCGTCAAAAACTTTTGTTATAGCGAACATCATTCGTGCATTAAGGGGCATGATTACATTTGTTTCCATGTTGAGCAAGTGGTTAAGAGAAATAGGATGCTATGTTGCACAAATTATTCGGCAAATGAAATTCCTATAGTTGATAATTTGCACTACTATCATCAGTACTAAAGGACAACTATTATTTCTAGTGTATCTGGCACAATGACAATCACTAAATCACTTGTTGAAAGTTAATAGTGCAGGGATACATACAATCTCCTCTACCTGGTAAATGACGCCATAAAGGCAAGTATAATTGACAACTTTCCCAGTTCCCAGTGAAGGACATAAAAAGAATGAGGTCTTTCACAATAAAATTTTAAGTCTAACATACATATACATACCTCTCCATCAAAAGGTCCAAGTATGTGTATAAAACTTTGAGGAAACATTCCTTTAGCTTCACCAACCTGACCATACAGCCATGACTCGTCTACTCTTTTGTGTAATATCACTATATCATCAGCCTACAGAGAAATGATTTTCATACTTACAATCAAGATCAAATAATTTTGAAAATACAAATGTATATAATATCTCTCTTTTCTCTTTGCAGTATTCTTTATAAAATAAATGTAGTAATTTAGATAACATTTACATACAGTTTCAAATTAAAATCAATAAAAACTTTCGTTAAGATCAATACTGTGAAATTTCCAGAAACAAATGTTTTCAGACTGGATTAAAAAATATGACTGAACTCTGTTTCTGGATCTAAAATCAGATTCTGGTCAAAGTTAATAAAAAATAAATTGTACTAACCTTAAAAGACAAATCATCTGGGCCAGCTCCATCGTAATCATGTATAGCCTGACCATGTGGTACACATAACATATAGTGGTATAGAGGATGACCTGGTCCTGGTCTACTGGGTAGATCTGGTCCTGGCTCTGTAACAAAAATGCACTGAATCCTTTAATTGTGTTAGTAAAATGCAGATATAATTATTGATTGAATGGTATTTAATGCCACTTCAGCACTGATGTGCTATTTTGTGGAGATTAGTTTTTATAGGTGTAATGCAATTATACTGTTTTATTTTTTGTTGTAATCAAAATTACAAAAAGTGAAGGTAATTTTATCATTCTGCTTTGCAAAGGTTAGCATTGAGTCAAGAAACCAGTATTAATGACTAGCCTTGCTATTAAAGATGATTTTTTTGTTCATATGATACTTTTTGTTATTTTTAGAAATATGTCCATTAGTATTCACTTTATATCGTACAGTACATTATATCTTTATATATAAACCAATGGAAATAATACTTTCTATTTGGTGTGTCCTTATTCTGAATCTCTTTTCTGGATTTCCACTGACTGAGACACTCAATTATTTGAAGCAAAGGAATAAAAATACTTGAAGGTGTGAGGAGCTATATTAATAAAAGAGATTTAAAATAAAATAACTGAATCCATCTAAATTGAAAGAAAAAAAAAATATGCAAATTAAGTAAACAAATTAACAAAATATTAAGTCTCCTAAGAATCATAAAAATATCTACCCTCTATTGGAGTAGGAATTTTCTTGTCTTTCTCTATTGTTGAGCTTCTGAAAAAAAGAAAGATGTTTTAAAGTAACTTTTATAAAAAAAATAAAGAAACCATCAATTTTAGATTGAAATGCAATGTATCTTTATTATATATAATTCTTTCTTACAAAAATCTTAGTGAGTGAGATTAAACAATTTTTTTATGTAATCACTGTTGACAGAGCTACATTATTCTCAACATGAATTTTTTAAAGAACACCAAATAGATATACTCCTGAGTTGCTGACTGGTGTCTTGTTTTTAATGAAAATCTTGTTCAAGTAGCAGTTAATATTACTTCAAAACTGAAAATTATTTTCTTACCCACTGCCAGTTTCAGGGGACTTAACTGGTCCATGTGATGGCCTTAGTGGACCAGCTTTTGGTCTTATTGGTTTGTCTTTTGATTCCTCAAGGTTTTCTGCAACACAAAGCACATTTTGTGATTAGTAGACATTAATATCCTATGTAAATTGTTCCTAAAAAATTCCTCAAAACAAGTAAGAAAGAAAACTGCCTTTTAGATTCACATATAAAATTTTAAACTTGTGGTTTTGAAAATAGAAATGTTTCACAAGATAAGCTTGGTTGATATATTTAGACAAATATTTATTCCTGATATCAAAATATAAAATTTATAACTTTTACGAAGAAAATGAAATAATTAAAATAAATGTCAACCATTTATGTGTACATAGAAGAGATGGAATATACAATATAGTCTTGTCAATTCTAGTATACAGGAAAACTTTCTTGTATTTCTAAATTTCATTTTTTTAAAAACTCAATTCCTCCTACTTTGGATTTCAATATACAAACTTTAATTGCTCATATAAAATCAAAATTCAGTTCAACTTCATTGCTCAACTTACCTTCATCTGAATGAATATTGCGTGAATGGAACATGGATTTCGGTCTTGCTGCAGGAGAAGGTCTTGGTGGTGGAACTGAAAAAAACAAAAAAATCAAACATCAATTCAAAACACCATAACAAGTTCTTATATCATTGTACATATGTTAAAACAATATTTAAGTAATACAATATCTACCATTAAAAAGATATGGTATAAAGATCTATTTTAAAGAAAGTTACCAATTGAGACTTTTGTTTTCCAGCAACTCTTGGAGAAGTTGATGGTTTGTATACACATTTTAAAGACCATATTAACGTCTTCTTCTCATTGGTTAATAAATTAGTTTTATCTCTTTTTCATCATCTTGTAAAAATAAAGACTTGCCTTTCTCTTGCCTGGTTGATTCAGCATCAGCATCTGGAGCCTCTTGTTGTGGATGTTTGCTGGCATTACATTGTGGTTTGGGGGGTTGTGGCACTGCTGGTGGAGGAGGCTTAGACGGACTGGCCACATTAGGAGATGGTTTATTAGGACTCAGAAAACTTGGCGGTGGTGGTTTTGACGGGATCGTTGTTTGCATTTTAGAAGATGATGTTATCACCATTGTCATAGGTCTAGCTCTAGCCATTGGTTTAGGTCTATGTTGAACTGTTTCTGTCTCTGTATTCCTATGGATTTCTAAGTCATCTTTAGATTTTGGAGTCGATGGAGTAAATCTTTTAGATGGGACTGGAGGTGGAGGTTTTTCTGATGGAACAGATGAAATAATTGATGGTTTTATTTCTGATTTGTTTTTTGCTGGCTTTAATACAACAGCATACTCAGGGATTTCTTTTTCCAAATTTTCATTGGAGGATTCCTCAACCATTTTCGGTACAGTTTCTTCAGAAGGCTGTTTAGGTACATTTGCTCTAATTATTGTTGGTTTTCTTGTTTTCTTTATTTCAACTTTATCTGAAACTACCGAGTCTTTAAAATTGTCTAGCTCAGTCTGGTCTTTACTTGCAGTCTGATTATCGTCTTCTGTGTGAACGTTAGCTTGTGGTTTAAGTTTAGGTTTAGGTAAAACTGATGGTTTGGGTTTAGCAGCTATTGGAGGTTTCTTTTTCTCATCAGCTTCTGCAACATGATGTGGTTCAGTATCCATATTCTTTTTATTTTTCTGGTTAATATGATCATCTTTTTTGTTTTCTTTCTCTTCTTCTTTATTTTCAGGTGGTTTTTCAGAATTTCTAAATTGAAGAGGGGGAAAACTATCTTTTTGATGGGAGGATGAGACAGATATCCCATTTTGACTAGAATCGTTGTCTTGAGATTTCTCAATACTTTTGTTCATTTTTGCTGGACGAATTATAGTTGGTCTCCTTGGTTTGTCAGAGATGGAAGACTGGGAGACATTTTCGGACTCATTTTCACCTGACCAAGTATATGATCGCTGAGGTTTTGCTGGAGATTCTGTAACCAGATCTGATTCACCATTGTCGGGAGATGGTGTAGGTGGTAATGGACGAGTAGAAACAGACGGTATTTTACGAGGTTTCAGTGGTGGTGATGATTCTTGAGCAGGAACACTGGATCTAGGTTTAGCCAATGGAGATTCAGGGGATGACTTCTGTGGGCGTGGTTTTGGTGAGGGTGATGCAGGTGCCCTGAGAATGGTTGGATTTTTATTTTCTTGCTGTGGAGGAACATCTTTTCTTGTAGGCACTGGTGGTGGTGGTCTGTGGTGTGGCAAAGATTCTGCAAATACACATGTAAAGAAGTATGTAATCTATTAAATCACTTTACTGATGTATCAAATATCATCTTTAAAGAGGTTTCTCTTATTGTAACCTACTATAGGGTCTTTCATGTGGAGATCTTTTTTCAATACAGGGAATCTCCTGTCAATATCTGAAGAGTTGACACATCTCACTAAGTCTAGTCTATGTTTGAATAGTGTGAGATTAGTATTTGGAATTAACTGGAAAATTATAACCGACTAATTAGAATAACCAGATAGAATGCACTGATTTGATTTTTGAATACAATTATGTTCAGTTTTATGTAAATAAATGAGGAATTTAGATACACGCTTACTGTAATCTTATGTAATACTTGTTCATGTCATATTATTACCCTGACATAGAGATAAATAAATACAGATTACTGTAAATCAAAGTGTGGATATATACAAATGGGTAAGTTCTGGTTATCTCAAGCCATTACTTACATAAACATAGAGGTGTCGAAATGTTTCTATAAAAATTAACATTAAATAGATTTTTTTTTAAACTTTGACCAATCATAGATTATTGAAAATTACAGTTGACTGAACATATTTTCAATTATTAATAGATTTTTCAATTAAAAGCTATAACTCGTACATCACTATGTGATATTATACTCAAAGTATAAGTATTTCACTAACTTCAATAAATTCTTGAGATACTGACCTGGTTTTGATGGTCTTGGAGGAAGGGAACCCTTTACAGGGACAAGTGATGTAGGTGGTACCATTTTAAGAGCTGGTTTAGGCGACTCTTTTTTGTAGTCTGGTTTTGATGATGGCGTTTTGATAGCAGATGTATCTCTGAAACCTACTTCACTCATTGGTCTTGCTGAGACAATAGTTATTTCTAACTTCCTGGTTTAAATATAAAATCAATTCATTCAAACACTCTTCAATAAATTTCTGGATAATTTTGAAAAAGGCTTCCATTTTTTTACATAAATAAGGCCGTTAGTTTTCTCGTTTGAATTGTTTTATATTGTCTTATCGGGGCCTTTTATAGCTGACTATGCGGTATGGGCTTTGCTCATTGTTGAAGGCCATATGGTGACCTATAGTTGTTAATGTCTATGTCATTTTGGTCTTTTGTGGATAGTTGTCTCATTGGCAATCATACCACATCTTCTTTTTTATATCGTCAGTTTTTTTTAAAAATATATTTATAATATCACATTATGTTGTGACAAAAAGAAATTCTTATTGTTGAACCCAGTACAGTAAACTATAGCAGCCTAAAATCCTCTTCGTTTGGACTAGAGTGAATAGTTGTCTCATAAAAAATCATACCACATCTCCTTATTTTATATAATTTTAAAATGACTCCCAACACAGGCTTTTTGCATCTCTCTGTTTTGGCTTGAGTAAAGTATTGAGAAATTTTACAAACTTCTAACAAAAACATCTTACAACAAACAATCACAAAAGAATATTACTCATATGAATTCATTTGATTACCTTTTAGGAGCACCGTCAACTTCACTACCAACAGAAGAAGGTCTAGCAGATTTGTTTCCAGGATGTCTTAATTCCACATTCTCTGTTTCTTCTTTCTTTTCATGTGAATCTAAAAACAGTTTTTACATGAACATTTTATTTGCTTAATAAACCATTTGAACTCATGGCTTTCAAATAGCTCCATGTTCATGAAATCCTTCCCCTTGCATTATTTTCTGGATAGTTTTATTTTTTCATTTCTCAATATCTCAGTTGTGACAACACATAACAAAATCTTCATGTCTGCAACAAAAAGTTATTTTTCTCCCAAAGGATCAGAGTGAGGTAAATTTTTAAATGGAATTGCTTGAATTATAATCATGATAATCTAAATGATATACGTATGAATAATTTAGATTTATTTTTGAAAAATTTCTGCAACTTTTTTTAATGCTCATGCTAAATGCATTGGAATCAATTTTGCTAATCCGGTCATTGGTATTATTACCTGATATTGCCTAACAAGTGTTAATGTTACCTTTTCTAAATGATGGTGGTCTGTTAGGTGGTTTAGGTGGCGGTCTTCCTCCCCCAGTAGGGGGAACAGGTCTCCTTGGTACCACATCATTGTCATTGTCTTAAAAGAAAAAAACATACAATCACATAGAAGATCAGTTTACATCTCTGTTCATTTAAATCCTGTGTAATGATTTCTTTCTGCTATTCAAACAAACATATAAATAGTTCCACTTATAATTTATAACAATTCATCATATTCCAACATACAGCGTTACAAATACAATTGAAGTGAATAATACACATGGCATTCATTGCATACTGGATATTATGAGATACAGTACATTAACAAAGATACTACGTGTTAGTTCATGGATTTACCGATTCATAGCGAATTGCCGCAAATCACGCTTACATAGAATACAGAGCAAATTCATCACATGCGAGGAACTACAAGATGCAACAGAAAAATGGATAATAAGTGATCAGAGGATTTCATTTGATAAAGAAATCAAGACTTTGAAGTCGCAATCGAACACACCCAATACCTTAAATCGACAATTACGACTATATATAGATGAGAAAGAAATCATTCGTTGCCGCGGGAGAATTCATAATGCTCCAATTAGTGAAAATTCAAGATTTCCGTGTTTATTACCAAATAATTATCATTTTACTGAATTGCTTATATCGGAAGTTCATAAGAATTTAAAACATTCAGGAGTATTAGCCACAGTCACCGAGATTCGCCAAAATTATTGGATACCTAAAATACGTCAACAAGTGAAAAAAGTTCTTCGTAAATACGTTACTTGCCGTAAAGTAACCGGAAAACTGTACAGTGCGCCAGATCCTCCACCTCTACCAAAGACAAGATTAATGGAAGCACCACCGTTTACCGTCACAGGTGTTGATTTTACTGGAGCGTTATATGTTAAAGACAATAACGGACAAGGAAGCAAAGTATTCATATGCTTATTTACATGTGCGTCAACGCGCGCAGTGCATTTAGAGGTCGTCACAGATCTTAAAGAAAGGTCTTTTTTACAAGCGTTCAGAAGATTTACGAGCCGCAAGTCTTTGCAGAGAGTGATGATATCTGACAATGCGTCAACATACATGGCCGCATCCGAGACTTTAGAGAGACTAACCAAATCTGAAACCTTAAATGATGCGTTATCCGTCTGTGGGACGAGTTGGAAATTCATAATAAAACGAGCTCCCTGGTATGGTGGTTGGTGGGAGCGCTTAATAGGACTAACAAAAATGTGCTTATGAAAAGTTCTTGGAAGATCGTACATTACATTGGAGGATTTACAAACAATAGTCACCGAAATTGAAGCCGTGTTGAACGATCGGCCTTTAACGTATGTGTCCACCGACATCGAGGATCAGGAACCTTTGACACCATCGCACCTACTTTTTGGGAGAAGGATTACAACTACACCGTATCCACGACAAGACATCGACGAAAATACAAGTTTCACAGACAGAAGCGACATTTCTAAACGTGCTGAACTACAAAATTTCGTAATTGACCAATTTTGGTCGCGATGGAAATCAGAATATCTAACGTCGCTACGTGAATACCACACCCGAACAGGAGATAACGACCAGACAATTCAAGTGGGAGATGTTGTTCAAATCCATGAAAACAAGTATCCAAGAAACAAATGGACAATCGGAGTCGTTGATTCTTTAATAACTGGAAACGATGGACTTACAAGAGCAGCCGAAGTGAGAACAAAATCCGGATGCTTTTCTCGACCGATTGTCAAATTATATCCCTTAGAGATATGTGACAATATTCACCCAAAGGAAACACGTGAAACTCAACAACCAGGAACCAGTAACATACAAAGACGATTACCGTTTCGTGAAGCCGCCGTGTGTGCCAGAAGAAAAATCCACGAATGGACTGAGAGATAAACTTTAATTGTGTTCAGCAGGCCTCGACAATAACGCTTGTCCGATTGTCCGGTACCAGAGGGAAAAAAGGTCGGACAAGTAAAAGCTGTATCAAGCTTGTCCGTCGGGACAAGTACAATTATTCTGCAGAAAATACATTTATTCCAACTTTGATGAGCAAAGTAATTATAAACAAGAAACAAGAAAATAAATATTAATTTGACATGTTTCTGTATTCTGTTTATTCAAATGCAAAACCTTTTTCTTCAACATGTTTACTTGCAATTGATAATTTTTAACTGGTTCTTTGTCAGGTACTTTTTAAAGGGTAAAAGGTATACTATTCTCGGAATCCAGTCTTACTGATCCGAATCAATGATGCGCTTTGTAGTTTGTAGATAAGGAAACTTTACAGGACAGTCCGTTACCTTAACAGGTTTAACTCCAAGTTTAATAGACAGTTTGGCAATGTAGGAGACATATTTAGTAGACATGATTGAAAGACAGTTTGGCAAGGCAGGAGACATTATGGGACCAAGACAAATCAGTACCTCATTTGCTACCTTATTCTGTTCCTTCTAATAAATACCATAACCATATATTTGATCATAAGTTAGTAGAAAAAAACAATACTTGAAATATGGTGACCTATAGTTGTAAATTTCTGTGTCATTTGGTCCCTTGCAGAGAGTTGTCTCATTGGCAATCAGACCTTATCTTCTTCTTTTTATTGATTGCATTTGAATAAACTTTTTTCAACTTAAAAAAAACAGGATACAAATCCAATGAGTGTACAGGCCTATCAGATGGTGCCTCATGTGCAGAGTCTGATGAGACTAGCATTGATGAAAACTAGAACCAAAGTCCTGTGACATGACTAGATTCAGTTGTACTTGACTCATACTTTTGAAAAGTATTTCAAAAGAAATACATCAAATTCTGTTCTATTGTCTAAATTCGTTTTGTTCCTTAAATCAACTAAAGATGTAAAAAGGTTATTTTTGATAAAAAAAAAAATTGGACAAGTAACCATTTCATTCGGACAAGTAAGTTTTGGTATGTACTTGTCCTATTGGACAAGTTGAAAAAAAAAGTTATTGTAGAGGCCTGTTCAGTCAAGGTTAAGGAATTTTATTATTTTATTTGAGATGGACATTAATTTTAAATTTATTTATCTATATTGTGAATTTACATTTTTTAATTTTCGTTACATATTGCACTTTTGTCAGCCCCCAGAATGTCGGAAAATACGCGAAGTACAAACATTACGTTATGGTAACGTTATTACCATACCGCTTTACTCTGTGACGTTATATTATATGCATTAGCTATCACGACGATTAAACGTATAGAAAAACACAACGCATGATTCATTAAGATTCTTCAACAGGCCCTTCATCCTTTCACATTTATATTTGGCATAGCATTGGTTCAAGTTTTTCTCATACTGCGTATTATGTTTCTAAACTACAATATGTAAATCTATTGGAGGTGTATTGATTGCTATATTGGAAAACAAAGTTTATTTACTGAACATTGGCCCTGAACCAGCTTTCAGTAACTGTGAGTAAACTTAGATAAGTTCTTTGTGTCTTTGTCTTTTTGTTACTTATTTTTGTGCTTAGTACTAATCTGATGAGTCAAGCCTTTTAGGACTGTTTTAACAGTTTGTTCTTGATTTTTTACACCTGTGTCTCAAGGTAAGAGACTCACTGGTCGTTGGTTGCAGTCTACAAATTGTTATTTGTTTGTGATTTGTTCACAGGTACAATGCATGTCCCTGTATCAAACTGTTAGGTTTTTTTTAAGTAAGAATGCTTGTTAAACATTTGTTAAAGTGTACTATATGGAATGGGTTTAGATCATTGTTGAAGGCAATAAGTAAGCTGTAATTTTATTAAAGATTCTCAAAATCATTGTTTAATATTTTTGTAATAAATAAAGATGTTCTTTAAATATTTTGTCTAATATTTTTTATAAAAATATCTTGTCTTCCTCTTCTATCTTATAATTCAAGTGATTCACATTGACCTCACTCATTTTACCTAGATTTTTAAAGAGTTACATATTGTAAAACAGTTTCATATTTCCATTACTATGGCATTAAATGTGTCATGTGTTTGATGCATATATTTAAACCCTAAAAATAATATTTAAATAAGAAGTAAAAAAAAATCTTAAGTAGGCAATAGGATCTCTTAAATTTTCTTTTAATAATACATATACATTTGTATTTTGAAGTGCAGTCTTAAGTTTACAGACACTTCAATGAAACATTGATGAATATATCTCTGTGTAAATGGTGTACAAAATTTCCTTTTTTATATATGAAAAGGCAAAAGATATCAAAGGAATATTTAAGTTCATAACTTGAATCATAAGTCATTCCTTGACAAAATAAATAATCCAAAAACAACTGAAATATAAACAACAGTACTAATTTAAACACAACATTACAGAAAACAAGACTGAATAAAATGAACCCCACCAAAAACTTAGGTTGATTTCAGGTGCTCCATGCAGGTCCAGAGGAATATTTAAACCCCCCTTTTCTGGGAAAAATTTGGTTGATAATATAGAGAAATACTGAAGCATGACTGGAGCTGGTATTCTCTAAGGAGCCAGTGGGCCCCCACTTGTGTAAATTTCTGGATCCGCCACTGAGGTCAGAAGATCCAGTTTCACATGTGGCACCTGTACTGATCTATACTGTTTTCATGAGACATGACATTTTAAGTACAAAACGTGGTGATATATCTTGCTCTAATATTAGGTTGGCCAAATTTGAGGACAAAATAAGCATGGCTTATCCCTCAATAAAACATAAACGTTAGTCATTCATTTTTTAAACTCTATCAATTTGTCTATGTAATGATGTAGTGAATGGGGAAATTGTACTTGCAAAGTTGCGTATTATCAAGGATTTGTATAGTAAGACAAATCCTTGGTATTATGGGGACAAAGTCCCCAATAAAAGTAAAAAAATCAATATAAAAAAAAAAAAAAAATCTAGGAAAATTTTCCTGAAATTTTCATTGTACTAATGAACTCAAAATCGTTCAATTTTATTGATGTCATGTTTTGAATTCCCGCATCTGCGCAGAAATCTACAATGTACTTCCTTTTTCCGGTCTCGTTTGTAAATGTTGTGTGAAACTTTGAGTAAAATATATATTTATCAGTCTAGTATAAAATAGGAAGGAATGCAATACTAATTTCATTTTTTAATAATTCCTTGATATGGAAAAACGTTACCTGATGATAGCGTTTCTTTGTTTACATTGCATATTGCATATGACGTCATAACTTAAATAACGTCACAAGTAAAATCCCTAACAACAGAACCAAAATCGGAAACGTTACGGTATTTCCATTTCTTTTTTTTAACAAATCTGTAAGTTACAAAAAATATAATTCATACAGACTTCGTCCCCATTTACAGGTAATGCCTGCCTCATATTATTATTAAAGCCACTAAAAGTAAAGCCAAAGGATAGAAAAGTCAAGAAGTAATAAATTGATTAATGACTTTGACATCCAACAACAATGATACCTTTTTCAGAATCGAGCGTATTCTGGGCACGTATTATCGTTGGTCTTTTAGGGGGTGGTGGCCTGGACACTTCTGCCATCCTGTCATTTGTAAACAAAATGAAAATCAGAAAAACCAAGAAACGTTCCGCATAACATATGGGAGTTAACTCAAAATGATGTTTCGTGTATCTATTATTGGTAGTTCTGCATTTTCTATATGAAGATTAACCTTTTTAATGTATATATTCTTGGTATAACGTCTTTTCTGTATCCTAACATTATATTTGACTGTAATTTCTGATTACAAAAGCCAAATTGTGTTTTAAACACAATAGCAGACGATTTTCCAACTGAAACAGGAAGTAGAACTAGAGTCTGACCGGAAGTGCATAAATTATACTTCGCATTCTCTGCTTTTGCAGAATGGTAAGGTCGAAAATTAACAAAATATATCTTACACTGTCATAAAAGTTGTGTTTTAACAACTAACAATATTGTTTATACCCTCACTGACATTCAAAATTGCTGAATATATTCTCATGAGCTGTGAAAAATATATGCTAACTGAACTGTCTTGACCTGTTCTGTTGACCAAATCAGTTACTTTGCATTCCATAATATATTTTATTATTACTTTTAAAACTTGCAAGTACTCACCTCAAAGTCCACTGAACGTATACGTTTATCTTCATTTTAACAGAAACAATATCTAATATGAGGCAGGCATAATAACCTGCTAATGGGGACAAAGTCTGTATGTATTATTTTTTTTAATTCAAACATGTTAATTGAAGAAACGGAAATACTGTAACGTTCCCGATTTTGGTTCTGTTGTTAGGGATTTAGCTGTGACGTTCTTTAAGTTATGACGTCATATTCAATGTAAACAAAAGAAATGCTTTCATCAGGTAACGTTTTTTTCATATCAAACAATTGTTAAAAATGAATTTGTATTGAGTTCCAATCTTATATTTTATGTTCCCGATTTTTTTTTTTTTTTTTTTTTCATTGATTTTTCAGAGATATAACTCTATATATAGGGTTATTACAGAAAATAACTTGCGTGTGTTAGGTATCAGGTCCGTTCGCGCGCCACTTTCGCACCCTACACGTTCGCACCCAAGGTCCGTTCGCACTCTACACGTTCGCGCCCAATTTTAATTCAAATTCCAGTTGAATAATTGGAAATTATGATTGTTGTTTTAAATTGCTTTGGTGTAAATAGTGAATGTATTTATAGCTTGGTATGAGTAAAACATTGAAGATTTTGAATGAAAAACACAAAAGATAATTGTTTTTGACAGCTTGGTCACTTTGATCTGAAACAATTAAACAATAAAATAAAGCAATACACTATTATAACCAAAACATGATCAAATTTATTCAACACACAAAAAAAAACGTAGTCAGAATCTCACTTAGTTGTTTTGAAACAAGTCAATTAAACAAAGTTATAGGAATACAGTAATTCCCGAAACATGATTGAGAGTTATTCAACACAAGATAAAACGTTGACAGAATCCCACTTTATTTATAGAAAGGATTATATTTTTTTTTAACAATACACTATCCAAAACATGATTAAAATTTATTCAACACAAAAATAAAATGCGGTCTCACTTTATTTTAAGACAATGACAAGAAGAATACTCTTGCCAAAATTTGCATGATTACAAAAAAAGCAATTAAAATTGGGCGCAAACATGTAGGGTGCGAACAGACTTTGGGTGAGAACATGAAGGGTGCGAAAGTGAAAGGGGGCGAACATGAGTGGGCACGAACGGACCCGGGTTCTGTGTGTTATTACAGATTTTCTTCCTAAAAGTTTCTAAATCTGTAATAACATATGTTTGTTATTTGTAAAATTATTCCATTTATAGTGGGCTCTAGGGAACTCTTGAGACTTGGCGCAGAAACTAAATGCATAGCCTTGATAACTAATTTCTTAAGTTCAATTAATACATTTTTGATTAACCATTGTTAACCTTGGTAAATCAATGAGACGAGGCTATTAAGGGATAATTTTAGCTGTAATAACAAGGCTTGGGAATTACTGAGAAACTTGCGCAGAACCTCATTACATGCTCTGGTCATTATTTCTTACAATAAATTAAAATACATTGTACATTTGTACTATAAAGCATGATCTACATGTATGTCTGAGCAAATCCTTTGAAGTGATATAGAGAAGCTGTGATAACACCCTTTAGTTATTTCAGGCATATTTTTTCCGTGAAAACATATAGGTGTATTATGCAAAATGGCAAACTATGAACTGTTATATCTTTCAATAGTTAAGTATACATATAGACAAAAGTTTTTACAAATTTTAACAGAACTAATGATGTATATTGTCCCTTTGAAACATGTAACATACGTATGTTATCACAGTTCTTTGATTTTTTAGTCTGCAATAACAAATGTATGTTATTTTCCTGTAATAACCCTATAGAGTTATATCCCCGACTGTATATCAGAGTTATTATGAACCTTAATAAGAAAATTAAATACCCTGTAGTCTTCAGGCTTATAACCACAGGTTAGGAATCCAGTTTCGTTTTCCCTGATTTACTTTCACCCTGATACCTTTTCGCCCTGAGTCCATTCTATCCTGATATAATTTTTTTTCTTATTGTTGTCTAGTTGCCTAATGTAAAAATGTATTTGAACAAAATATGTTAAAAGTTTGTTGAAAATTCGCCGAATATTTGTATTGCTGCAACCATACCCAGGTTTAGCACCCCCTGCTTTTAGGTCTGTATAAATGAACTCTTCAGTCCAACAGATCAAATTAAAAAAATATCCCAAAGTTGATCTCCAGGCCAGTACTTATAAAAGTTTATGATGGACTTTGGATCCCATATCTAACAGTTTATATCGATAGTTTTATGTTTTTATTGATGCAACTATTGGAGAGGGGCGTAAAGAGGGTGTATCTGCATGGAAGAACGCGAAATAAAATTGCCATTTCACGATGACCAAACAATTAAAAATTTCTTGCACATTGATCTTTTACTGATTTCACTAAACACAGTGAATAACGAACCTTTTTGACGGCTGCATGTTAAATAAAAATAGCAAAACATGTTGCAGGAAAATAACCATTTACATTTGTACCACCCTCATTGGAATACCTAAAATTCCTTAAGCACACTCCAATGAAATATTATGTCTGAGATGAAGAGCTTTTAAGTTTTAATTATCTGATTTCAATAAACCAAAACATAAAAATTATTAAAATAATTACATGAAATACACATTTCTACTAAATAATTATGTATTCATCTGAAACCAACATTAGATTTTTTTGTCAAGGGTTGTGGAGTCTGGCAACAACCAACCTGAACCTGCCATGCACTGAATTGTTACTGAATATTTAAGTTCACAGTATACAAACTTATTTATATAAGTTATAGCTATATATAGATATATAGAAATACATGTACATGTAAATTTGTATATATATATGTCAAGGTGATGGGTTTCAAATATTTTAAAAAACAATTTCTAGCTAAAAGATTATTAACAACATGAACAACATCATTTTACTCTCATGAAAATTTTCTTATGGTAAACAAAATTTAAAAAAAAAAGAAAATAGCAACAAATTATAGGTTTAATATTTGCTCATGAATCTGACATGAGCTTGTGTTGTTCATACAGTTTACAAAATATTGATTTTAATTATTTTTTAATTATTGACTTTTGAATTGACAAATATAAAATTTGCATTAAAGAAAGTGGCCAAAAGTTAGATTATTACAGCATGACCTGATTTTGATTTAAAGCATTTTATGCTGTTCATACTGTTGTTTAATGCATTTTTTTTTTATATTTTAATCCTTAGACTAGTTATTTTTTTTATTACTTTCCACTCCAGAAGTTGGAGCTGTGAATGTTTTCATCTGTTTTTCTCAGAAAAGTGTTCAACATAATCATGAGAAAGACTTCTTATTTGGTCAGCAGCTTAAAAGTGCTTAGTTATAATGTGTGTTTTTGTCATTTACATTGTACTACATTGCACTAGTAGCAGTTTGTCATGTTTGTTGATACTTTGAATTTTCAATATGTTGAATGTCCATCTGATGAGTTAAGCCTTTTTGAACTGAATTTTATAGTTCGTTCTTATGTTGTACTGTTATACCACTGTCCCAGGTTAGGGGGAGGGTTGGGATCCCGCTTACATGTTTAACCCCGCCACATTATTTATGTATGTGTCTGTCCCAAGTCAGGAGCCTGTAGTTCAGTGATGGTCATTTGTTTATGTGTTACATATTTGTTTTTCGTTCATTTTTTAATATAAATAAGGCCATCAGTTTTCTCCTTTGAATTGTTTTACATTGTCATATCGGGGCCTTGTACAAAGCTGATTATGCGGTATGGGCTTTGCTCATTGTTGAAGACATACAGTGACCTATAGTTGTTAATGTCTGTGTCAATTTGATCTCTTGTGGACAGTTGTCTCATTGGCAATCATACCACATCTTCTTTTTTATATTAGCATTTCATCACACAATTCTCCAATATCAATTACCAGAATGACTTCATTTTTGGCAATTAGCTCAGCACTGCTTAGTTGTAATGTGTATGTAGCTTTTCAGATCTGAATATCTTCTACCTCCTGTTTTCAGTTACTTTAAATTAAGGAGGGTGTGCTTTGGATGAAAATGCATGCAATTCTTGCCTTAACTGGAAAATAACAATATTTCACTGCAACCAATGTACTAAGTCCTATGGCGTATGACATCCATTGCTAATATAGCCTAAAGTGATATAGAATGTATAGCTACATGTATTTATCACCACTACAATACAATGTACTTTTAAATTTTTGATTGTTTCAATTAATTTAGACTTTTAAAGCTTTCTCAAAATATTGTCAGAGCTACATGTATGTAGTTTATATAATTTATTAAATTTGACAAGAATAATATAATGGTGATGAAAAAAACCCCTCTTTAATTCTGCAATGTGACATGGTGAGCTCAATATCATTATCTAAACAAAGTTTTCTTTTCCTCACGTGCACAGATCTATTAAAGGAGCACTAGCTAGCTACAATGTACGAGAGATATAAAAAAAATCTAAAATATGATTTTTTTGTTCAATCATTAATGAAAGTGAAATAGTGAAATAATACTTGGCTTTTAGCAGCCAGTATGGTTCAATTTTGTCTAAATACGTTTAGACACATTCATGATAAATTATTCATGTGAAAGTGAATAATTCAACCTCATTAGGTCTTTCCACTTTTAATGATGTTGTACAGTAATGGAGGTTTCAAAACTCACCCTGTGTGACCGAACACTTATTCTTATAGGAGTTATCTCCCCTCGTCCCTTAGTGAGCTTTTGACATAATGTGAGCTTTTCTCATCACTTGGCGTCCGGCGTCCGGCGTCGGTCGTCCGTCGTCGTCGTTAACTTTTACAAAAATCTTCTCCTCTGAAACTACTGGGCCAAATTAAACCAAACTTGGCCACAATCATCATTGGGGTATCTAGTTTAAAAAATGTGTCCGGTGACCCGGCCAACCATCCAAGATGGCCGCCATGGCTAAAAATAGAACATAGGGGTAAAATGCAGTTTTTGGCTTATAACTCAAAAACCAAAGCATTTAGAGCAAATCTGACATGGGGTAGAATTGTTAAACAGGTGAAGATCTATCTGCCCTGAAATTTTCAGATGAATCGGATAACCCGTTGTTGGGTTGCTGCCCCTGAATTAGTAATTTTAAGGAAATTTTGCTGTTTTTGGTTATTATCTTGAATATTATTATAGATAGAGATAAACAGTAAATAGCAATAATGTTCAGCAAAGTAAGATTTACAAATAAGTCAACATGACTGAAATGGTCAGTTGACCCCTTTAGGAGTTATTGCCCTTTTTAGTCAATTTTTAACCATTTTTCGTAAATCTTAGTAATATTTTACAAAAATCTTCTCCTCTGAAACTACTGGGCCAAATTAATCCAAACTTGGCCACAATCATATTTTGGGTTAGTAGTTTGAAAAATGTGTCCGGTGACCCGGCCATCAAACCAAGATGGCCGCCATGGCTAAAAATAGAACATGGGGTAAAATGCAGTTTTTGGCTTATAACTCAAAACCCAAAGCATTTAGAGCAAATCTGACATGGGGGTAAAATTGTTTATCAGTTCAAGATCTATCTGCCCTGAAATTTTCAGATGAATCGGACAACCCGTTGTTGGGTTGCTGCCCCTGAATTAGTAATTTTAAGGAAATTTTGCTCTTTTTGGTTATTATCTTGAATATTATTATAGATAGAGATAAACTATAAACAGCAATAATGTTCAGCAAAGTAAGATTTACAAATAAGTCAACATGACTGAAATGGTCAGTTGACCCCTTTAGGAGTTATTGCCCTTTATAGTCAATTTTTAACCATTTTTCGTAAATCTTACTAATCTTTTACAAAAATCTTCTCCTCTGAAACTACTTGGCCAAATTAATCCAAACTTGGCCACAATCATCTTTTGGGTTAGTAGTTTGAAAAATGTGTCCGGTGACCCGGCCATCCAACCAAGATGGCCGCCATGGCTAAAAATAGAACATGGGGTAAAATGCAGTTTTTGGCTTATAACTCAAAACCCAAAACATTTAGAGCAAATCTGACATGGGGTAAAATTGTTTATCAGGTCAACATTTATCTGCTCTGAAATTTTTAGATGAATGGGACAACCCGTTGTTGGGTTGCTGACCCTGAATTGTTAGTGTTAAGGAAATTTTGCTGTTTTTGGTCATTATCTTGAATATTATTATTGATAGAGATAAACTGTAAACAACAATAATGTTCAGCAAAGTAAGATTTACAAATAAGTCAACATGACCGAAATGGTCAATTAACCCCCTTAGGAGTTATTGTTCTTTATAGTCAATTTTTAACAATTTTCATAAAATTTGTAAATTTTTACTAACATTTTCCACTGAAACTAATGGGCCAAGTTCATTATAGATAGAGATAATTTTAAGCAGCAAGAATGTTCAGTAAAGTAAGATGTACAAACACATCACCATCACCAAAACACAATTTTGTCATGAATCCATCTGCTTCCTTTAATATTCACATAGACCAAGGTGAGCGACACAGGCTCTTGAGAGCCTCTAGTTTCTTGTTATCGCTATATCTCTAAAACCGTAAAAGATTTTAGCAAACTGTTTTCACCAAATTGTTCGTCTACTCTTGAGAATGATTTGGTTTGATTTGACTTGAGTGATCGGAAGACATCTTATGGGAGTTATTTCCCTTTGAAAATTTAAGATAGACGATTTGTTGGATAAATTCATACGTTTTAAGTCGTAGAGGCCTACAGTCTTTTGATATGAAGTCCTTGGTCCATTTGAAGGAAATTGAGGTCAAGGTCAAAGGTCAAGGTCATGTTTTAAATTTTGAATTTTGCTTGTTATCGTTATTCCACAGAAACTGTGACAGTAAATGATATGATGTGTTTGCCAAATAACTGTTTACAATTAGGCGCAACTTCAACCTATTTCAGTCAAAGTGTTTTGGTTAACCCTTATAGGAGTTTTCTCCCCTTATGTATTTCAAATCAGTATTTCTCCACAACCATACAAGTGATTGACCTCCGGTCTTCCGTTTTGAGTTCACTGACCTATGACCTTGAAATTGAGATCAAGGTCGAAGGTCAAGGTCATGTTATAAATTTTGAATTTTGCTTGTTATCGTTGTTCAAAAGAAACTGTTACAGTTAATGGTATGATTTGTTTGCCAAATTACTGTTTACAAAAAGGCGCAACTTCAACCTATTTCAGTCGAAGTGTTTTGGTTAACCCTTATAGGAGTTTTCTTCCCTTATGTATTTCAAATCAGTATTTCTCCACAACCATACAAATGATTGACCTGGGATCTTTTGATTTGAGATCACTGACCTATGACCTTGAAATTGAGGTCAAGGTCAAAGGTCAATTTGACGTTCTAGATTTTGACCTTTGCTAAAAATGATTTTCTGTTCATAATAAAACAATTAAGTCTTCTGCATAGTGCATATACCTATTAATCTTATTTTTTTATATCAATTTGAAGAACCAAATTACATCAACAAGGAGTGACATTTTCTAACATCGATTTTTAAATTTCATTCTTATTATCGAGGTGGAAAGACCTTCAATTGTTCTCTGAAGAATTGATTTTTAATTGAATCTGTATTCATTCGGACTTTAATTAAACCCCTTTGGTAGATATAGATAACGTATGAATAGTGCATGTTCATTATTTAAAGGAAAAGAATGTCAAGTGAATCAAAAGGAATTGCACAAGTTCACTATCTATTTATACATGTATCTATATTTATGTTAAAGTTTATATTGCTTATATGATCATCAGAGGTTGTCGGAGGTCAACTCCATACATGTAGTTCATTAGATGGGGTCTACACTAAAATACACTGGAAACAAGGATACATGCATGCCCTGTAAATTGTTTTTTTAGACTTTTTATGATTTGGATAAATGTTTTACATTGTTATAAGTCAAATATTAGAATTTGAGTCAAATCGGTGAACATGAATTTTGACAGCTGCTGCCCCTTTAAAAATTTAAGATGCACAAGTCATTGCAAGTACAGCATGTACAAAAAATGTATGTCTGACTGAAAATATAACATCTTAGGTACATTTTTATTTTTTGTTTCTGATTTCAGGGGTAAAGATTGCATAAACAATTTGAAATGAGTTGGTCACCTGACACAAGACTCCGCCCACAGCAGAGATTAGATTCAAAATGGATGAAAACAGACCTACAGGTATTAAATGAATAAAATAGAGAATGGAAATGGGGAATATGTCAAAGAGACAACAACAGGACCAAAGAGCAGACAACAGCCGAAGGCCACCAATTTGGTCTTTAGCACAGCGAAATCCTGCACCCAGAGGTGGTCCTCAGCTGGCCCCTAAACAAAATTGTGTACTAGTTCAGTGAAAATGGACGTCACACTAAACAAAAACATATAAATGGACTAAATATAAAAAAACATACAATATTAACAAAGACCAAAATGTGTTTTTTAAGAGAGAGAATTTCAAGTCTAAATGTGTCAGGATTGAAAGAACCTTAGCCTACCAATATGTGGGACATATACTGATAGACTACATACATATACAGTTTACTGAGAAGGGGAATGAGTATGTACTATTCAGAAACACTACGGGGTGTGGGTTTTGCTTATTTTAAAATGCTTAAAGGTGACCTATAGTTGTTGTTAATAAATTTCAATTTCATTTGGTCTCTTGTGGAGAGTTGTTTCATTGCGAATCATACCACATCTTCTTATTTTTATACACCACATTTATAAGACTAATTAGAGTTTCCTTTAAAGAAATATTTATACCCACTTAAACTTTAATTCGAAATATTCCATGCCAAGATTTATGTCTTGCGTTGTCAAACTAGACTAAGGCCTGCTGCTTCATTAACAAAATATTATCTTTTGATAAGGTAAGTTTTAGGAAATGCTAGTCCATATGATATCCACCATTTAGCTTAGATGATATAAGTAGTTAACAGGGTGGTTGGCAATTGATCATGTGTATTATGAAAGGTAGATACAATGATCATGAGGATCATAAAAGTCTTCCTGTTGTTTCTCATCCATATTAAAAAAAATAACTGAAAGGTCTAAATACTCTTATAGTCCAGTCCTTTAAAATCCACAGGCCTATACATTTTGTATGACTGTACCTACTATACTTTTCTAGGAATATCATTGGTTAATAGCAAACAGTTGGAGACCTTGTATATATTTAACATTTGGTCAGTGGTGTGTTTTTTTTCTTTACAAATTACAAAAAAAAAAACAGGGCATAGAAGAACAAATCTGACATTTACTTTTCACCAAGACAACAAATGAAAATTTGATAAACAATTGAAAATAAATACAGAATACACATTAAAAACTAATATATTGTTATTGCTGGCATTTATTATTGTGTAGACTAATGCAAGTAGCTATAGGTAATTTAAAGACTTGATCACTTTAATAGGTCACTATTCTAAATACAATGTATATCTATATGAGGTCAGTAAATTCCATATTGGGTGAGAGCAAATTACGTCAATAGCAAACTGTGTAACCAGAGGGTGTATATACATATATATACACATATGTGTATATATATCTCTGGTGTAACTAATAACGGTAATATGGTTAGACAATGGTTGGACCATATGAGTACATGCCAATGGTTATGACCATTTGTGTATGGTTCAAATACTCATATGGTCTGGAACATATACATTATCATATTTAAGAATTGAATGCTTCTTTTTGTAACTTCATTGGGGTGTAAAAGCGTTGTCCGAAGTACATTTTGTATGAAGCACGGAAGCGCTTTATTCTAAAAATGTGCGCATGGTCAACGCTTTTACAACCTTATGAAGTTACAAAAAGAAGCATTCATTACTTATAATTACATTTTTTAGCTAGGATCATGAAAACATGAATTTTATCATTTTTTTATTTAATTCACCTATGCACTTTATTGTGGGACCTCGTGTCATCATGAATGAAAAGTTTTATTGAGTAATGCAATTGCTTAAGGAATAACACGGGATGTGCAGTTAGCCAAAGTTTCAAAGATATTATGATTGAAAAGTAAAATTTTGCTGTGCTTGAACACTTATAGTGTCAGTACAATTTTTCCAATCAACTTAAACAAAGATAGTTATCAAGAGATTTGGGGTAGACTTATATTGATGTAACTTTACACAGTTGTGAGGAAATGCCTTATGGATATAATCCTAGTCCTTCATGTTAAAGAGGAGATAATCAAAACTTATTTTACCGTGCAATATATGATTAAAGTTGTTATCTCAAACGTTCTGAAGGGCTAGATGGATATAAATGAAACTTTTTTACAGTTTTGTTGAAATGTCCCTCAAAATGTGCAGAAAAAGATAATCTTGGTCCTTCTCTTGAATCTTGAACTTTTCCAATTTACGTACAGTTACTTTGATATTGCAACATGTGGTAACAGTTTATGTTACATTCTAGTCCTCCTAAATGACTAGATGATATTGATGATACTTTATGCATGTGTAAAACATTACCTGAGGTTGTCAAATAAGGAATATATTCCTTGTCCAATATGTAGGAATTGTGCAATAAAGTTTTTTGGATGTTAAGGCAGTGATGTAAAGCAACACCAATCATTCAACAGGATTAATGGGAATTTATTGAAATTGTTTGGCAGGGAGTATGGAAAGTATCCTCTTATGAGTTGACTCACATTGTTGGAGTCACTGGATTAGACTTACTTGGTCATTAACTTTGGTAAGATCAATTCATAGTTCTTGGTACATTTAGTGCTTAACTTTCTTGGGTATAAGCTGTGAGGCAGAATTTCAATTAGGAAATAATGATATTTCCACATGCATTGTAATAATAAATTAGAAAATATTTCTGACGTGGTACATTGTTGTGTACAACTCTTGTTTTCTACAATAATGTATGGTAAACTCATTTGTGATGTAAAACAAAGACATAAAATAAGTAGGTTTGATGTCATAACAGAGATAAGTTGTTTCACAGCGATACTGAAAACATATTGTTGTTATTGTATACAATAGAAACATAACTATTATTGGAACTTTTTCAACAGGTAAAAAGGTTATAAGAAACAGTTTGACCTAGTTGTAGCTAATTATAGCACATTGCTAGATGATCTGGTACAGTTGAGGGTTTAACTTTGTAACAGTCTGACTTACTTGAAAACAGAAAAAAAGAGGGGGGGGGGGCTTTCATGGAAGTTGAATAAATATTTCATAAACATATACTTAGTTAATGGCCTTTTTTAGGGAAAATTCTGTACAAACTATCACAATTCAATGCAATTTACAAAAAATGAATCAGAAGGACTAGAGTCTCTAGTTTTCAATATAGTAAATATGTTTATAAAAATAAGAAGATGAGGTATGATTGCCAATGAATCAACTATCAACCAAAGTTCAAAGGAAGTGGATTAAAGCGAATATAGGCATCTAACACTAAGTTTGAATCCTGCATTAGACAGGTGCACTCAACAGTCTCAACTCCAATCCTAATTGAATAGGATAACTCCAATCCTAATTGACTAGGATTCTCAGTTTTCCTACTGAAGATTGTGGTTTAATCTGGGTATTCCCTCTTCCTCCACCAATAAAAACTGGCAGCCACGTAAAAGTACAATAGTGTTGAAAAAGGTGTTAAACACCAATCAATCTTTCAACTACTCAACTAGATCTGTGTTTAAACCTCTGTTGAATTAATAAGATTACTTGAGTAATAATAAGTACTGTAGAAATTGTGCAACTTTTAAGATGAAAGAAAGCCTTTGTAATTATTTATATAATAATAAAACTAATGCTTAATAAAACACATGGCCTTGTATTAAAAGCTAATTGTGGACAGATTTATTCAAAAACAGAATATTGGGATTGTAAGAAATAGGTTACTGTGACTTTAGTTTTATGTCAGCAAAACTGGGAATAGGTTGTCCTTCTTGAACTTTTAAAAGGAAAAAGTATAAAAGATGTTTCTTTGTTGGAAAATTCTGCACCAATTTACATGTATACATGTGAATAGTACAAACAAACTTATATTAAGGTTTGACATCAAAGAATGACAGCATCTTATTTACATTTTGATGATTTGTTTGAAAGTGAGACATAAAACAATAGTAAGGATGTTATTACAAATCTAATTAGCTATACAGACACTTGGTTATTGGCAGAACTGTCAAAGTTGATTATACTATACTATAGGAAGGATACACTTACTTTGTTTTTCACTTGAAGAAGGTAAATGATTCATTTCTTATATAATACCTTTTTGGATTTTGAAAAAAGTGAAGAAAGATTTAAATGTAAAAAAAACGAAAAATTTCTCAGTTGTTAAAAAAATATGTTTTCATAGGATTATCATAGCAGCATAGACATGATATATTGTTGAAAAATTACAATCTGCTAAGTAGCAACTGTTTTCTGAGTGTCTGTGATAATGTAAAAGTTTGAAGTTTTATTCAACAAGAGAGTATTGATTTAAGAATTAGAAAGCTGTCAATTCATGTTTATCTTTTCAATATTATTAAATTTTTAAAATGGGAACTTGCCAACACCAGCACATGAGGCTTTTGTTCAATAGCTAGGTACTTGAACTTCATTGTATATAATTATAGCAAAGAATACAAGAACCTCATCAGTAACTAGCCAATAGATCAAGCAGAATCAAAACAACACATTGACAATAACATGAAATAGTGATAAAACAGTAGGTTTACATTTGCTGGTTCTTGATTCAATCAAATGTTTAAAGCAGGTACTCTGTTGATATTAATTAATTGGCAGTATGTGTAATAAGCTTCCATTCAAGGTGGTATGAAAAACAGCAGGTCAGTTATCATTTAATTAAGAAACAGAAAAACAGCTAATTGATTAACATATTTCAGGAGTTATTCCCCTTTATAAAGTGCTGAAATATGTTTTGGATTTATAGCAGTATAGATCTTTGATTTGCTGTTAAATAAATACACGACCTGAAGTCTGTGTGTTTGATTGAATCTTATAAAATAAGAAAATAATAATTGCAGATCTACATTTAAGACAACTGATTTCATTTACAAGAAATGTAAAACTCCTAGGATAAAAATCTTACTGTCTTTGATTGAAATATAGTACAATTTATATACTAGCTTCATGTATCATGAAACTGCACAATTTTCTTTAACCTAATTACTATAATAAATATGTAAAGAATTCTACTTAAATGAAGTATTTTAGTAAGAATAATTGATTAATTTTAATGATTAATGTGAAAATATACAAACACACATTTATACTAAATGAAGATGAAGAATAATGGAAAAGATGTTTTTCATACAATATTTAAATTATCAAGTTGTTACTTTGATAGGGGTGGGGTGGGCTGAATCTGCTGCTCACTATCTTATTGAGCATACATTTTACAGAATTAGTGGTACTCATAATCTGGGATGTCTGTGGAATGTTATATATATATATATAGATAGATAGTTGCAGAAATAAGGACAGATGACATGTATGAGAACTTTTGATATTAAAGAAGTACATAATGATTTCAACTTTGAACATAGTTTGTTAGAATTCCTAGACTAAATTATGTTTTATTTATTACAGGAGATCTTTGGGAGGGATGGTCTAAGTCAGCTGTGGAATGAACTGGTGAGGGATGGGGAAGTTGTTGTGAACAGTAATGACGGACTTATGAACGGTAGTGGTGTCCTGTCTCGTAAAGGTATGTTGTACACAGATACTCTAACCATATCTAACTCAACTAGTATCAGGTAAATAATTCTTATAGAAATATACAAACTTTAGAGTTGGTGTCCATTTTGGAAATTAGCCTGAACATTTTATCATCAAACGATACCACTAGGAACCTCCAATAAGACTATATACTATATGCACCTCACTGTAAATTTTATATGTAACATTGTTCTGATGACGCCTTTCTATAGGTGAAACCTGATGACCAAGTAAACAGATACTTTGCAGTAAAAACTTGAGTGTTGTTGTCTTTATTATCGACAGTAGCTACAATGTACTTGAGTACAATTGCCAGGTTAACTGAACCATTATTATTTAGTGTTTTTAGCTCACCTGGCCTAAAAGGCCAAGTGAGCTTTTCTCATCACTTGGCATCTCTCGTCCGTCGTCGTTAACTTTTACAAAAATCTTCTCTGAAACTACTGGGCCACATTTAACCAAACTTGGCCACAATCACCATTGGGGTATCTAGTTTAAAAAATGTGTCCGGTGACCCAGCCAACCAACCAAGATGGCACCCATGGCTAAAAATAGAACATAGGGGTAAAATGTAGATTTTTGATTATAACTCTGAAACCGAAGCATTTAGAGCAAATCTGACATGAAGTTAAATTGTTTATCAAGTCAAGATCTATCTGCCCTGAAATTTTCAGACGAATCAGACAACCCGTTGTTGGGTTGCTGCCCTGGAATTGACAATTTTAAGGAAATTATACCGTTTTTGGGCTATTATCTTGAATATTATTATAGATAGAGATAAACTGTTAACAGCAATAATGTTCAGCAAAGTAAAATTTACAAATAAGCCAAATGGTCAGTTAACCCCTTTAGGAGTTATTATAAAAAAGAAGATGTGGTATGATTGCCAATGAGACAACTATCCACAAAAGACCAAAATAACACAGACATTAACAACTATAGGTCACCGTATGGCCTTCAACAATGAGCAAAGCCCATACCGCATAGTATTGTCCTTTATAGTCAATTTTTAACCATTTTTCGTAAATCTTAGTAATCTATTACAAAAATCTTTTCCTCTAAAACTACTGGGCCAAATTAATCCAAACTTGGCCACAATCATCTTTGGTGTATCTAGTTTAAAAAATGTGTGGCCTGACCCGGCCATCAAACCAAAATGGCCGCCATGGCTAAAAATAGAACATAGGGGTGAAATGTAGATTTTGACTTATATCTCTGAAACCAAAGCATTTAGAGCAAATCTGACTGGGGTAATATTGTTCATAAAGTGAAAATCTATCTGTCCTGAAATTTTCAAATGAATCGAACAACCGGTTGTTGGGTTGCTGCACCGAAATAAGTAATTTGAAGGAAATTTTGCAGATTTTGGTTATCTTGAATATTATTATAGAAAGAGATAAACTGTAAACAGCATTAATGTTCAGCAAAATATGATCTACAAATAAGTCAACATGACCAAAATTATCAGTTGACCCCTTAAGGGGTAATTGCCTTTATAGTCAATTTTGACCAATTTTTCGTAAATTTTTGTAATTTTTTACAAAAATCTTCTCCTGTGAAACTACTGGGCCAAATTTAACCAAACTCATTATCGGGGTATATAAATTAAAAAAAATGTGTGGCGTGACCCTGCCAACCAACCAAGATGGCCGCCATGGCTAAAAATAGAACATAGGGGTGAAATGTAGATTTTGGCTTATATCTCTGAAACCAAAGCATTTAGAGCAAATCTGACATGAGGTTAAATTGTTTATCAGGTCAAGATCTATCTACCCTGAAATTTTCAGACAAATCGGACAACCTGTTGCTGGGTTGCTGCCCCTGAATTAGTAATTTTAAGAAAAATTGGCAGATTTTGGTTATTATCTTTAATATTATTATAGATAGAGATAAACTATAAACAGCAATAATGTTCAGCAAAATAAGATCTACAAATAAGTCAACATGACCAAAATTGTCAATTGACCCCTTAAGGAGTTATTGCCCTTTATAGTCAATTGTTAACAATTTTCATAATTTTTTGTTAATTTTTGTAAATTTTTAGGAAATATTTTCCACTGTAATTACTGGGCCAAGTTCATTATAGATAGAGATAATTGTAGCAACAAGAATGTTCAGTAAAGAAAGATCTACAAACACATTACCATCACCAAAACACCATTTTGTCATGAATTTATCTGTGTCCATTGTTAATATGCACATAGACCAAGGTGAGCGACACAGGCTCTTGAGAGCCTCTAGTTTGTAAATTTTAACAAAATAGTTTTTGTAACTAATGTGCCAAGTTCATTATAGATAGAAGTAATTGAAAGTAGCAAGAATGTTCAGTAAAGTAAGATCTACAAACACATCACCATCACCAAAACACAATTTTGTCATTAATCCATCTGTGTTCTTTGTTTAATATGCACATAGTCCAAGGTGAGCGACACAGGCTCTTAAGAGCCTGTAGTTACTGGATTTTCTTAACTTTTGCCATATTCATGACAGTGTTGTATACCCAGTTAAAGGATTGAGTTGGGTTAACTTTAATCATATATGCAATATTACTAGCAGACTTAATATCAAATGGGCAGCCTTTGTCATATTGGGAAAAATATGAAAAACACGGCACATATTCTTTACAGATGTTCATGTGCATTTTTCAGTGGATCATGTCAGGTCTTATGTACTTTTTGTTTGTTTTATATCAGACTAATTGTATTGAATACCCATCACAAGCATCTGTGGTAGGTCATGAAAGCCTGAATTGGCAGCTGGATTGACAGTTTATAACATGATATGTGTATACTAGTAGAGTAAGCATATCAAGGATGTATCTTTATAGTGTAGAACATGTACTCTGATTCTTAATGATGCAGTCTCCTTGATCCTGTCAATGTTATTTACAATTTTTGAGTTGTTAGAGAGATTACATGTGGTAATAATTACATAATATGTGAGATGTAAATCCTAATTTCTGCCATAGATCAGACGTGATGATGATCTACATGAAGGAGTTCTGCTGACTGTTATATTATCAGTTGTAGCAACAGGAGCCAAGTAATTTCATTGCAGCTTATAATTAATATGGTTACTATACAGTTGTCACAGTTTGATGCTGATGAGGTTTATTTTTAGAACTGTGCATTGTTACTGGTACGAAAATAGTAGACGAATATTATTAGAATATGGGTTATGCCTATGTTTGACTTGGGAAAGAATAAGAATATGCACCATTGAATGATATCACACTACACATGAGATATACATGTGTCATTCTTTGGACATCTTTGCTCAATGACATGTAAATAAAAAAATACCAAAAGCAATCAAATAAGATGAGGAATGATTGCCAATAAGAAAAATCTCAACCAAAGACATAAAGATGTATAGATATTAACAACTATATGTGTGGCCTTCAACAATGAGCAAAACCCATGTACATATAGAAGCAAATAAATGACAAATTGATAGACTCTGGACGGCACTAAGCCTACCACCATAATGATTCAGGAAGGTTTTTTAACATCTCTTTTTAGGTAGACATATTTTGATTTATTTGGTTTACAAAGCATATCATAATAAAGTAATGGTCAGTCTTAAATTTTTAGTTCGATGATCCAAAACTAATAGATTTTTTTTATGAAATAAATTTTTAATGAAAAAATAACTTAATTTCTGTCTGAAATAAAACAATTTTTTTTGCCCTCTCGTTGAAGTATAAATGGAAAGTCTAAACAAAAATTGTTTTCCTTACCTTGCAAACTCAAGAAAAACAAAATCAGAAAAAACAAAATTTTGTTACAATAATATTTCATAACTGCATAAAATAACAACTTCTAAAATGAGAATTTGAGCAGTACATTTATAAGTACATTTTAAAGTCAGAAAATCCATAAATAAAATGACCCCATGCAATTTTATTTCATCTTAAAGTGTTGCTTGTTAACTGAATGGGTTTTAGCAGGGAGTAAACTTTTGACATAATAGTAAATTTATTAATAGCAATCTTTTTTATCTTCAATATCTTGTTTGATGTAGCAAACTTTGGTAATCATAGGGTGTATGTTATTACCTGTTTTTTGTTTTACTAGATAATAACACTCTATGATTGTTTTCTTAAAATAAACATCCTAGGAGGGAGGCTGTTGAATGTTATCTTTCATTCATTGATAGTATGAATTGGTTTAATCAGGATGAACTGTACTTATGGCCAAAATGAGCATATCCATTGTTCTAATTAGTTAAAATTAAATTTATGCATGCATAAAACTATTATATTAACACATTTGAAAACATTTTACAAAAATGTTTTATTGCTTTTTCTAATTCTCTCAAATCAGATCTGTTTTCCCTCTGTTAATTCTATTTCAGTCTTGTTGATCAATAAACTTTTGAAATATATAGGTTGTAAATTGCAATTATTCCTCTGTTTTATTCATTGTCCTCCACCCCATCCTGCCAACTTCTATTTCAATTTAATATCAAACCATGCTGTCTGGCAATGAATGCTCCCTTGCATTGGTCACAAATATATATAGTATTATCCCGTAATCTCTTTTAAGGACAGTTTAGGTGGCAGGGTGGTCTTGAATACTGCATTTACAGTGATCACTGAGGTTGTGAGTTTGAATCACACTTGTGGCATGTTAGTCTTGACTCCAATTATACTTTTCCAGTTTTTGGTCATGGTTCCTTCGAACACTTTGACTTCCTTCAACAATAAAAAATGATTCTACAATATAATGGAGGGTACTCAAAATGACTTTAACGGTTGAATCAACCAATCCGTACCACATGTTTTGTACATATACTGGGTATCCTAATCAAAGTTACCTAAAAAAGTGTTATTCATAGTTTTTTGGAACAAACAATAAACAGAAGCACAAATATGCACTGAAACCTTTATAGTTCTTTTAGATATAAAGATTTGATTTTTTTAATAGCAATTAAATGTCTGCGTTTATTTTGAAACACTCTCAACTTGTTAACTGTTATTTCAAGGTAACAGTTATGTTATCATAAAGGAAGATTTAAGTCACAACATTAGTAATGGCTGTTGCTTCAAACTATGATGGTTTTTGTCTCTTTTCCATTCTATCTTCAATTCCTATACTATGTTGTTGAGGTTCAATTAGCTTCAAGATAAACAGTAACAATTAATAGCAGTTCTGTTTCTTTGCTTTTCTTTTTTTTCAAGAGCATGCAGGGATTTTGCATCATCAACAGAATATTCCTTCTTTTTCATTTAAAGCAAATGCACACATTAAAAGTCTAGATCTGCTTTTTATGAAAGATAACTTTTTAATGTTACTGAAAAGAAATATTGTTCTGTTTAATTTAATCACACATCTGTCTACAAATTGCACCTGACATAGATTACATTGATTAGATGAAATAAAAAACTAATCTGTTAGTAACCTCCTTTCTCTCCTCCTGGTCTGTGATCTTCTTTGTAATGATATCATCAATCTGTGAACAAATGTATATAAATTAATCCTGACAGTAGTTACATAAATAAGACAAGGTGAAGTTAACTAAATTTTTGTTTTTAGCACCCCTCCTTACTTTACCCCTCCCCAAGACATCACATCCTCACTTATCATGCTATGCTCTAAACTACCTGTCACTGATTACATTGAACACAGGTTTCAATATTCCTTCTTGCAATGTACCTTCATACTTTGATCCCCTCCCCTGGACAGACATTTCTTTCTGACTTTCATGTCAGTATTTCATCTTAATGTGCTCTATAAATCATACCTGTGCCCTTCTGTACTTTGCTCCCTCTCCCTGACAGGTATTCTTCCTCAACTTTCTGTGATAAAATTCTGTCAGGTTGTGCTCAATGAATTGTACCTGTCAGTGATTACTTTGATAAGAGGATGTGCCGGTTACAACATTCCCTTTTGTAAGTGCCCCTCCATACTTTGTCCCCACCCCCTTTAGAAATCTATCCTTGACTTCCTTTTATAGCATTCACCATATTGTGTTCTATGAAGTGTACCTTGTTATGTTAACATTGATAAGGCTAAGAGGATGTGCAGTTCCATCATTCCCCTTTGTAAGTGCCCCTCCACACTTTGTCCCCCACCCCCAGTCCCCCACCTCTATCTTTGACTTCCTTTGATAAAACTTCATCATATAGTGCTCTATAAATTGTCCCTGGCAGTGATTACTTTGATAAGCTGATGTACATTGTACAGGTTACAACATCAGAGGTTACAACAATCTCTTTTTTTAAGTGCCCTCCACACTTTGTCCCCCACCCCCATTCAGAAATCTATCCTTGACTTCCTTTGATAATACTACATCATGAAGTACTCTATAAATTTTACCTGGCAGTGATTACTTTGATAAGCTGATGTACAGGTTACAACATCAGAGGTTACAACAATCTCTTTTTGTAAGTGCCCCTCCACACTTTGTCCCCCACCCCCATACAGAAATCTATCATTGACTTCCTTTGATAATACTTCATCAAATAGTGCTCTATAAATTGTACCTGGCAGTGATTACATTGATAAGCTGATGTGCAGGTTACAACATTTTCTCCTGTAGTAAATAATATAGGTAACACTAGTTTTTATTACCTTGTGATTAAGGGATGAACAACTTAGCTGTGATACAGGTAAAATGTTTTCTTTCATTTTTATGGCGATAATTAAATATAACAGATAGAATGAAAAATAAATATTTTGTAGGTTAATTGCCAGTTACTGCATTTATTTTGATAATATAAAAATTTACCAATATTATTACCAGACAAAAAACTATTTTTATAGTCATGTTTTTATCTTGAATAATTCTAGGTATAAAGATGAAAACTGTCTTTACTCATACACAGATAGAATCTTTTTGTTTACAATTCTTGCTAAATAGTTATGGGTAGGTGTGTTATAGTTTAACCTGTCTATGCATTCTTCTGTCATGCTTCGATATATCTGCTATTCTTCATTCTAGCTGTCCATTTGTATGTCTCTAGTCCTGTATATACCAAAGTTTGTAATGAACCATAGTAATCAACATGATTGATCCTGGTGTAAAATGTATAGTGACATAGTCTTTATCTGAAATCTTCAAAGCGAAAATATTAACATATAACTGCAGTATGCTCCTTTCTGCTCTTTGGTCAAGTTGATGTCTCTTTGTCACATTCCCCTTTAGCATTCTCAATTTGATTGTATCACATTAATGTATCAAAATATAAAAAAAAGATGTGGTATGATTGCCACTGAGATATTACTCTCAACTAGAGACAAAATGACACAAAAATTGAGAGCTATAGGTCACTGAAAGGCCTTCAACAATGAGCAAAGCCTATACCAAATAGTCAGGCTTTAAAGGGATTTTTATTCCTCTCTTAAGGTTTTAGGCAGTTCACTTCTTTGAATTTTGCATAAATATTCTTGCAACATTAGGTATAGCAGCACATACTTTGAAGAAGTACTAGTTAAAAAGGGAAACAAAGGCTATATGTATATTAAAAGTTTGCTATACTGGTGGATGTGGATGTGAATTAATACATCCCGTACAGTCAAACTGACATATAAAGTGACCCTTTTCTATACCCCAGTCACCCTTAGGGCTTATACTGCTACTTGGAGCAAATCGCATAGTGTCTTTTTAAATAATCATTAAACATACGCCACCAAAACAAACTGTTGCTTGCTTTTTGTATTTTTTATTTCCTGACAACTTTTCTCTGTCAACAATAAAGAATTGCCCTTAATACTGGCAGATACATGTACAATAAAAACAAATTGCCCTTTTTATTAAGTTGGGCATCCCAATCAGAGGAATACAGAAACAGGTTACAGCCTGATACCTTCAGAATTTGTGTACAGAATCCAAACAGAAGATAAGAATATCTTTAAAATTGAATTTGTGTTGTTTGAGGTTGCCATCACCTTTTTATACGACCGCAAAAATTGAAAATTTTTATACGACCGCAAAAATTGAAAATTTTTTAGTCGTATATTGGTATGACGTTGTCGTCGGCGTCGTCGTCGTCGTCGTCGTCGTCCGAATACTTTTAGTTTTCGCACTCTAACTTTAGTAAAAGTGAATAGAAATCTATGAAATTTTAACACAAGGTTTAGGACCACAAAAGGAAGGCTGGGATTGATTTTGGGAGTTTTGGTCCCTACATTTTAGGAATTAGGGGCCAAAAAGGGCCCAAATAAACATTTTCTTGGTTTTCGCACTATAACTTTAGTATAAGTTAATAGAAATCTATGAAATTTTTACACAAGGTTTATGAACACAAAAGGAAGGTTGGGATTGATTTTGGGAGTTTTAGTTCAAACAGTTTAGGAATTAGGGGCCAAAAAAGGGCCCAAATAAGCATTATTCTTGATTTTCGCACAATAACTTTAGTATAAGTTAATAGAAATCAATGAAATTTTGACACAAGGTGTATGACCACAAAAGGAAGGTTGGGATTGATTTTGGGAGTTGAGGTCTGAATAGTTTAGGAATTAGGGGTCAAAAAGGGGCCCAAGTAAGCATTATTCTTGGTTTTCGCACCATAACTTTAGTATAAGTAAATAGAAATCTATGAAATATAAACACAAGGTTCATGACCACTAAAGGAAGGTGGGGTTTGATTTTGGGAGTTTTGGTCCCAACAGTTTAGGAATAAGGGGCTCAAAGGGTCCAAAATTGAGCTTTGTTTGATTTCATCAAAAATTGAATAATTGAGGTTCTTTGATATGCCGAATCTAACTGTGTATGTAGATTCTTAATTTTTGGTCCCGTTTTCAAATTGGTCTACATTAAGGTCTAAAGGGTCCAAAATTAAACTTAGCTTGATTTTAACAAAAATTGAATCCTTGGGGTTCTTTGATATGCTGAATCTAAAAATGTACTTAGATTTTTGATTATTGGCCCAGTTTTCAAGTTGGTCCAAATCGGGGTCCAAAATTAAACTTTGTTTGATCTCATCAAAAATTGAATAATTGGGGTTCTTTGATATGCCAAATCTAACTGTGTATGTAGATTCTTAATTTTTAGTCCCATTTTCAAATTGATCTACATTAAAGTCCAAAGGGTCCAAAATTAAACTAAGTTTGATTTTAACAAAAATTGAATTCTTGGGCTTTTTTGATATGCTGAATCTAAACATGTACTTAGATTTTTGATTATTGGCCCAGTTTTCAAGTTGGTTCAAATCAGGATCCAAAATTGTTATATTAAGTATTGAGCAATAGCAAGAAATCTTCAATTGCACAGTATTGTGCAATAGCAAGAAATTTTCAATTGCTCAGTATTGCACAATAGCAAGAAATCTTCAATTGCACAGTATTGTGCAATAGCAAATATTTTCAATTGCACAGTATTGCTCAATAGCAAGAAATATCTAATTGCACAATATTGTGCAATAGCAAGAAATTTTCAATTGATTGGAGTTATCTTTCTTTGTCCAGAATAGTAGTTGAATCAACTTAAGGGCATACGATACAGTTTTGATCTCGTATTTACAGTTCGATGAAAATTTCCATATAGGCTATTTTTTGCCTGATTAAATCAAATATGTAATAAAAAATATACCTTCATATGCTACTTTTTGAGTAAAATGAGGTCGAAATTTTGTATATTTGCTTAAAATTCGGATTGGTGGCCGTATTTTTCCTTTCGAAAGAAAGTCATAACTTTTTTGTTTTAAAAGATAAACACAAATTGGTTTTTGTTAAATAATTTGTAATTTCTGTATTTTATAAGTATCCTAAAAAAATATCCATTTTCTATTCAGAAATAACTCATATTTATCAGAAGGTCATGAATTGAGATAAAAACGTCATTTTTTGCTGTATATTTATCAAAATTAAAAAAAATGCACTATTTACAGTTTTATAATATTTGGTCCACATAATCTCCCTGCAAAATGAAACAAAATGCCGTTTTAAAAAATAGGTGTCCATGCACTCGTTTTCAAATTAAATCAGTTTGAATGATGAAAATCAGTCGAAAAATGCATCTTTTCCCGATATGTCACAGTTTGACGTCGCGAAAATAACATTTTACGTTAGCAACGTCATTACCTCCCCTGTAACTGTATCGTATGCCCTTAAATCATTGTTTTATACAATATACAATGTATATTCACTTTTACTACCGACTGATAAATTAAAACAATCTTTACCATTCAGTGATAACAAGCACCTTTTGTTAAATTTTAATATTTTATGATGTATTTAAATGAGTAGTTATTGTTGCAAACTCCATTAGAAATTTGAATTGAGATCAGTTTTGGAAAAAGGGAAAGGGGGATGTGAAAAAAAAATGGGGGGGGGGGGGGGGTTAAATTTTTCTCATTTCAGATTTCATAAATAAAAAAAAAAAAAAAATTCTTCAAACATTTTTTTGAGAGGATTAATATTCAACAGCATAGTGAATTGCTCAAAGGCAAAAAAATATTTTAAGTTCATTAGAGTAAGACCACATTCATTCTGTGTCCGAAACCTATGCTGTGTCAACTATTTAATCACAATCCAAATTTAGAGCTGAATCCAGCTTGAATGTTGTGTCCATACTTGCCCCAACCGTTCAGGGTTCAACCTCTGCGATCGTATAAAGCTGCGCCCTGTGGAGCATCTGGTTTCAAGTGAAATTAGGCAAAGAATGTAATTAATCTTAAGATGATTGTAAAACAGTAAATGGATCTACCAAATGTTATGTGTTAGATCATTGCTCAATTCATCAAATATTACCAGTATCATTCTAAGTTTATAAACCATTAAACATCTGGTTCAACAGTATTGAATAATGTTTATTGATAGTATAAATGTTTTGCTGTAGTGACTAATTAATATGACTCAATAACTGACCTATGTTATAGTCTGTAACTGTGTCATATTACTCAAGAATTATAAGAGTTGATGTCAATGGATGATCCAGGACTTTCAGAAATGGGAGCTCATTGAAAAATAAATGGGTGGGTCATTGAAGATAAGGTAGTGGGGTGGATGTGACAACTTGTCCTTAAAGTTAAATAACTGAAAAAATGTATTAAAAATATAAAAAAAGAGGGACAGGCACCACTCCAACCCTGGCACCCTGGTTCGGCCCCTGTCTAATTATTAAAGAAGGAAATTTTGTCCAATATACAATTTACAAAGCACTGTTTGAGTTATGTTTACTGTAAGATGATCCAAATTCTAGTTAAAATCATTTATCGTCTCAACTTTTTGGAACAAACAGGGGCCTTTTATAGCTATAATGCGGTATGGGTTTTGCTCATTGTTTTAGGCCGTATGATGACCTATAGTTGTTAATTTCTGTGACATTTGGTCTCATGTTGAGAGTTGTCTCAATGGCAATCATACTATATATCTTCTTTTTTTATAAACAAATGAAGAAAGTTCATTCACATCTATAATTACAATGTAATATAATAACATAAACTGTTTTGATTTAAAACTAATGTGTTTATTCAGGTTGTTACTCCATAAATATAGATCTCTTTCAATTTTCTTATCTGTTCCAAAGCACAAAAAAAATCATGTTGAGGATCAGCCCTTGGCAAGAACATCACAAATTCAATAGGAAAATAAGTTTTATATCCCTTTTTTCTGCCATAGAATTAAATATACATTTTGATATGTTGGTGTAGCTGTTATTTGTTTGAAGGAAGAAATTAAAACAATTGGCATCATTCTCACTTTTTTAATTGTAAACAACAATGTTTTACCTTTATCTGAATGTTAGAAGTACAAACTTCAAAGTTACAAAGTGTTGGTAATTATTATTTACAAGTTTCCTGAAAGTGTTAAAACAAGAACCTAAAATCAGCATAAACAGTTAATATTAGAAGTCTTGTTTTGTATTTTAAGCAGATAGATTTTTTGATTCAAGTAAAATAGTGATAAATTTACGGAAACTTTATTTTTAAACTTGATATTTACTTAAATTGCAGAATGAGAATATACATTATCTCGATGTGTAAATTTTTGCATTCAGGTCCCTCAATTTCATACTGATGTATCAAATTATTTTTACCTTTGTGGTTGCTTAATATTACAGTACAAATTAATACTAATAGGTGACTGTGACCTAATTTTGCTGCATGAAGTACTTATTAAAGTACTGATCAGTCGTAACATTGATTTAATCGCTGATTAAATTCCAAATCATATTATTGTAACTCACAAATTGAGCTAACAGGTTCTTCTTATAATTGAAAGTATAGTACTTTGATTGATTACAACATTAATTGCCTAAATTACTGCCTTCACCTGGATTTTCTGAAAAAATTAAATTATAGGATTAGAATTGGCATAGGTTGTCTCAAAATACATGTAGAATGAGAGTTCTGTCAGAACTTTTTATACTCTATATATCTTCTACAGAGTGGGGATATACTAGATTACCTTTGTCCATAATTGCATTCATCTGTAACACACTTTTCTCAGCAACTACTTATCAAAGCTTCTTCATATATTTTGGTACCAAGCTTGATATTTGTTAGCACTACCATTTGAAACATATTCTTATTGGTTAGCTATAACGTTCACCAAATTTTCAGGTCTGTCACTTATCCTCTTCCTATATACCGGTAGATATAGATACAAGAAGATGTGGTATGCGTGCCTATGAGACTTACTCTCCATCCAAGTCACAATTTATAAAAGTAAACCATTATAGGTCTTACATGCATTAGATGCATGTACATATATATGAAAATTTTGTCATATTTTTCTCAGCAGCTTCAGTATATGATACAAAACTTCATTTTAACATTGAAAGATCAGTCACATTCATGCATCTAATTTATGATTGTAGAATACATGATGTGCTTTACATTGATGCATAAGTAAAAAAAAAGATTGTCCTTTTTTCTCATTAACTACAAATCATAGCCTGTGATAACAAGTTTAACGTTGATAAGCTTCACCATGTGCTTATCTAATGTCTGCTTCCTTGTTTGGCATATTGTTTTCTTTCACCAAAAGCAGGGTAAAAACTAATGAGCAATTATTATAACTAACAATACATCTTGTCAATCAGAGTACTTGAAATCTTTACCCCCTGGTGGTCTTTGAGGGAAATATGCTGGTTTTCACTATCATTTCTATTGCAAAATACTGAAATTGTGCCCGTTCTTTGCAAATTTTGGTGGTCAAATCATTAGGACCACAACTTTTTGAGAACTCTGCCTTATCTTTGTCATATGAGTTTCAGATATATATTAAAAAAAACCAAGTAAAAAATGCATAAAAAATCAAAGTACATGAATACTTAGATGGCAGTAACAGCAAGTATTGGAATAACTCCCAAATCATAATTTAATGGTTTTTACAAAATATAGATTTATGATTAATTTTCCATTCATTCTATGAAAAACATATTATGATAAAATTGTACTTTAATCAAATTTATCTCAAGAAACACTGAGAGATTACTTCATTTAATAGTAAGGACTTAATTTTTTTAGCATTCATGGTGTATTTTAGTACGAGCAGATGCTTTTTACTTCATTGGCAGCTAAAAAACCCCAAAACTATAAAGATAGAAATGATTGAACATGGCTGATATATCCATAAGAAGAAACAACCATACAATTACCAATGTATGATCAAATACTTGGAAAGGGTCTTTGAGGTTATAAAATGGGTTGTGTGCACTGATGGATGTCATGAATAAAGGGTCATTTTCAGGATGATTGGAAGAAATTGTAAGATTGCTCCAAACATTTGATTATAATGCTACTGTAAAAATTCCTTAAAAGACAGCATGTTTCGTAGAATTTGTCTCACTTGTAATGAAAGTCAAGGAATGAAGGCCATTAATCTTCCTTGTTTGAATTGTTTTAATGACCTTGACTGGCTATATAGCCCTCACGCAGTCGCATGTTTGAAGTGTTTTAATGACCTTGACTGGCTATATAGCCCTCACGCAGTCGCATGTTTGAATTGTTTTAATGACCTTGACTGGCTATACAGCCCTCACGCAGTCACATGTTTGAAGTGTTTTAATGACCTTGACTGGCTATACAGTCCTCAGGCAGTCGCATGTTTGAATTGTTTTAATGACCTTGACTGGCTATACAGCCCTCAAGCAGTAGTATGTTTGAATTGTTTTAATGACCTTGACTGCCTATACAGCCCTCACGCAGTCGCATGTTTGAATTGTTTTAATGACCTTGACTGGCTATACAGCCCTTAAGCAGTCGCATGTTTGAATTGATTTAATGACCTTGACTGGCTATACAGTCCTTAAGCAGTCGCATGTTTGAATTGATTTAATGACCTTGACTGGCTATACAGCCCTCACGCAATCGCATGTTTGAATTGTTTTAATGACCTTGACTGACTAAACAGCCCTCACGCAGTCGCATGTTTCAATTGATTTAATGACCTTGACTGGCTATACAGCCCTCACGCAGTCGCATGTTTGAATTGATTTAATGACCTTGACTAGCTATACAGCCCTCACACAGTCGCATGTTTGAATTGTGTTAATGACCATGACTGGCTATACAGCCCTCACGCAGTCGCATGTTTGAATTGATTTAATGACCTTGACTGGCTTTACAGCCCTCACGCAGTTGCATGTTTGAAGTGTTTTAATGACCTTGACTGGCTATACAGCCCTCACACAGTCACATGTTTGAAGTGTTTTAATGACCTTGACTGGCTGTACAGCCCTCACACAGTCGCATGTTTGAATTGTTTTAATGACCTTGACTGGCTATACAGCCCTCACGCAGTCGCATGTTTGAAGTGTTTTAATGACCTTGACTGGCTATACAGCCCTCACGCAGTCACATGTTTGAAGTGTTTTAATGACCTTGACTGGCTATACAACCCTCACGCAGTTGCATGTTTGAAGTGTTTTAATGACCTTGACTGGCTATACAGCCCTCACACAGTCGCATGTTTGAAGTGTTTTAATGACCTTGACTGGCTATACAGCCCTCACGCAGTCGCATGTTTGAAGTGTTTTAATGACCTTGACTGGCTATACAGCCCTCACACAGTCACATGTTTGAAGTGTTTTAATGACCTTGACTGGCTATACAGCCCTCAAGCAGTCACATGTTTGAATTGTTTTAATGACCTTGACTAGCTATACAGCCCTCACACAGTCGCATGTTTGATATTGTTTTAATGACCTTGACTGGCTATACAGCCCTCACACAGTCGCATGTTTGAATTGTTTTAATGACCTTGACTGGCTATACAGCCCTCACACAGTCGCATGTTTGAATTGATTTAATGACCTTGACTGGCTATACAGCCCTCACACAGTCGCATGTTTGAATTGATTTAATGACCTTGACTGGCTATACAGCCCTCACACAGTCGCAAGTTTGAATTGTTTTAATGACCTTGACTGGCTATACAGCCCTCACGCAGTCGCATGTTGTACATTTTGTCATCTCAGGGCCTTTTATAGATGACTGCCCAAAGTTTGGTTTTTTTGTGTCTGAAATGTCATGACAGTTTTAGATGCAACTTCATCATGCAAGTCTTATGTGTGCTGTTGACTGTGTCTGGATTATCATCAATAACTTGTTAAAGTTTGTTATTATGTTACAAAGGCAAGGGATATTTCTGTTTTAAAACAGTTCATATTTTTGTGTTTTTCTCTTGTGAAACATGTTGTTCCATATCTTTTGATGCCAACTGATCTGATGAATTCTTTCTCTCTCTATCTTTTCAATGAAAACAATGATTTTATAGGTTATACATTAAGGATGAACCTGTAGTTATTTTTATGTAAAACTGTCCATGTACAAGTTTATTGACAAAATGAGAACTTTTACCCTTATTCCCTGTTATGGGAGTGACTCTCTTGTACATAAAAGAATCCTTGCAGTAAATAAGTTGGTAACTTGGGGACCTGATACAAGTATGATCTTCTGCAGATACTCATTATTTGTCTTCCAAAGGAAGGTTTTTTGTCTTTCCCTTGATTTCAGAACCCTAAATGATTTAACTGATTTATTCTTATCCTTTACATGCATTAAATATTTGCCTTTTGACTGTCAACAATCAATCCCTCAATATTGAAAGTTTGTTTGATCAGGTTCTACAGTCTACTTCTACAATAAAAAAATCCTCCCAAAATGAATTAATCATTGTTAATAACATATGGCATATTATACAAACCATAAAACTATATGTTACCCTTCTATTTATACTTTCTAAGTTAATTGAATCCTACTCCCAGATTATTAAGTTTGTATGTCTATGTCTATTCATCTGATTCATTACATGCTTTTTTTCTTGAAATGCATGTGTTTTCGTTTGATGGATTGATCCTTAAAAGTAAATGAAGCTCAGTTAGATTTTTTATTTCTGCAATGCTAAGTGCATGTGTACTCTATCATCAGTTCATTTTCATGTTGGAAACATAAATTAATTTCTGGGTTTTAAGTTTCCATAGCATGCTTTTCCTACAAACAGGTTTATAATACCTGTCAGTTATAAAATCGTCATGATTTCAGATTCTGTCCAAGGTCATGGTCACAATAACAAAAGTTTTTAGGTACAGAACATCCAAATGATAGTATGCTAAACTGTCATTGTCCTGGATCATGGTCATAGGGTTGCACATCTTGTTAAATTTTTTGACACAATAAAATATATTTATTCATTAACCTTGTATAAAAGTTACCGGTAATAGAAAAGGGCCATTGTGAAAGAATGAACCTATTCAGTTTGAAGGTTAGAGGTTGTAATGTCAATTTGAATAAGCTTTGCTTCAATTGTTTTTTCTTTGTTTAAATTTAATTGAGCCAAGAAAATGTTGCAAAACGTGCCAAAACAATTGAACTTTTGTCAAGTTTTTGTGCAGTAGGTTATCAGTACTGTACTTGCACTCATGATTTCAAAAGTGAGAACAGTAATAGTTCTAGAATTAGAAAAAAACACATGCTCATGACTTAAGTCATAATGACAGTAACAGTTCAGGAAAATTTAGAAAAGACACAGTTATGTACAGCAAATGTTCTTTGTAATTAGGAAAATGAAGGCATCATGGCTATTGTAATGAAATATAGTCATTGATAATGATGATGGATGGGTCAGTTCAGCATTTATTTAGCCATATGTTTAAACAATCATGTTGAATTACAATGGTACTGAAGTTTATAGGGTCAGCCAGAAGTCAGACCACTCAGACAACAGATCTGTATGACCATTAGTGTTTACTGTATTGTGAAGACTTTGGCCCAGAGTTTTCTTGACATTAACACTCATAATGAGATGATAATATAAACTATGATGAGATGTTTAACATCTCACAACAAAGCAATATGAGAGTCTGATATCAAGCAACTGTAGTTAAAATGTAGCAGTTTACTTATTAATTTCATGGTTGTTAAATGTATGTTAGCATTATATATAGACTTTACCACTTCAGCAAGTGTGTTAGGACATATCTCCACTGAGACAATTAGATTGTATTATTTAAAGCATGAGTCTTGCAGAGCTTTTTAGATAATTAGAATTTAACTGTTGCGAGTGGTGGAATCTGTTTCTTTAATGACTTTTATCCTTCCCTTTCAAAGATTTGCAGAAAGTTGTGTTCTTCATATGTGATGTCATCAGACATGGTCACCTTTTTTGATGACATCACAATAGGAAATTTAGAAGAATCCATGAAAATTTATAGTCATAATTAAATTTCAACCAATCATTTGCCCAGAACAATTATTTCATTATTGAGGAAAAACCTTTTTTCTTAAATCGATCATATGTGAAAATAACACAAAAGTTAGGGAAATAAACACTTGCACACATTACCTATTATGCTTTTACCTATAATGGTTGTGAACATGATTGCATAGCAATTTTAAAATGTATAAAGCAATTATGTTGCTAAATCTAAATAGAATTATAGCAATAGGTTAATAATTTTTTGATGGTTATAAAATGTGCATCAGCAAAAGGTTTACACACATTACCTGTAATTGTTGTGAACCTAAAATTACAAAGCAATATAAAAACAGTATAAAGCAATAAAACTGAATTATAGCAATAGTTTTAATGGTTGTAAAATGTCTTTCACACAATATTTATGATACTTTAATAATTTTATAACTGACTGATTTGAAATACTTTTCTACTGTAATTCTATGTAAAACCAAAATCTTATCAAGCTATTTCTCAGAGGGGAAAAAGATAACACAAGCTGAAAACAAACTGACAATGCCATGGCAAAAAAAATGAAAAACAACAGTATGTAAAACTTAACTTAAAAAACTAAAGACAGAGCAAGACAAACCCCACCATGAATAGGGGGACTAACGATTATTTGGGATTGTTGACTTTTCCAATAACAAATTTCAATTGTATCAGTTCTTTGAAAATGGCTTGACAGAACTCAACTAAACTTGTACAAACTTTTCAACAGGACATTAAGATGTGCACTTACTATTTAATTTTTTATTTGAGAGTCTTGGTGTTTTCATTCCAAAATATGGCTGCAGACATTATTATGGTTTTTGCAGGTGTCACACATACATATCCTTTGTAAGGCTTTCAAATTTTATATCACCAGGATAGACATAATTACAGTGTTCTCATTGTCAAAGCACAAACTTTTCCATACATTTGAAAAATATTAAATTTTGGAATCTTCAGTAGAAGTTTGCTCCTAGTGCATGTTGTTAACTATCAAACATAGTATTAGTTAGTCTAATGCCACATCAACAATGTTCTATATCATTACAGTAATGTCTTATATTATCATAAAGACATGAAACTCATTAGTAATGAAGTGATGTACCAAAGTCAGAACAGTATCTAGTGTTAATTATTACACTTTTAGTATTATCTCATATTTATTACTGTTCTAAAAATAATAATTGTTATTACTGTTCCAAATATAATAATTGTTATGCTTATTTGAGGGGAGGCATGTTGCCTAAGAGAAATATCCCTTTATGCTGGAAATAGATAACAGGACACAACCATATGAGAAAGTCCCATTTATAGCTCTGACTTAACAAACACACAAAAAAAAAAGCTTTCAAAATTGAGATAGAGCTTACTTTCACTGTCATTAGAAGTACACATGTCAGATTGGTAAGACAAACATGAAATAAGATATGAATAAATGTAGGAATGAGGTATATATGTAGGACTCAAAACTATGGTGGGTTCCAAATCTATGGATGTCATGCCATTCCAAATCTATGGCAGATTTTTTAAAACCCTAATCTATGACAAGTTTTGTAATGTCCAAATCTATGGCAGATTTTGTGCAAATGTAGAACAAAATAGTACATATACAATAAATTACTTGTTTTAATAAGTGGAAATGTACAACAACCGAAGCATGTCTATAAACTTTTGTGAAATAAAAATAACATAATGGACAACCAAATCGTGATGTCAACCATAAAAAAGTGTAGAAGTGAACCATAATATAGAAATCAGGATTAAAATTACCTTCCCCGGAAAATAAGCTTTATTTTCTTAATCTGTGCATGGTACCTGTTTAATTCATTTATTAAAACAACTGAAAAAAACGGGAGTCCATGAACAAACAAGAAAGCATTATTTTGTAAGAGAAAAATTATACAGTTTGAATTTTAAAATAATATTTATTTGAGCGTTAATCAATCTTTTCTAACTGTTGACGATTTAAGTCAAGGTGGTATCCTGTCAATTGATTTTCTCACTAGACATACTTTGCCAGTTGTAGAATCTAAAATATTTACAATAACTCCATTCCAAAAATATCCACTACTAAAAACAGCTGTGCCTGTCTTCATCGCGGGACTCTGAAGGTACATCACATAACTAATTTGAGACTATATAAACATATGGTTTTCAAAGTTATTCAAACAAAGCATGTCACTAAAATGCTCTGCATCTAGACAAGATGAAGACCAGAGATAGCCAAATTCCATAATAGACAAAAACCTCAGCAATGACAACCATTAACTACCCTGTTGATCATTTTGGAAAAAACTTTGCTGTTGTTCTTTTGGTGAAAACGCGCTGGATACATTTCTGAAATGTTATCATTTAGTTTTTTTTCAATTTTCTACTTTCAGGTACAACAGGCCTATATTACTGTGGTATGAAAGTGTTATCATGTAGTTGTTGTGATGGACACTGCGGACCAAACAATGGCTGTAACTGCCCATCATGTCAAAAACTTGATAAAGAAGAGGAAGAAATTAAAAAAGAAGAGGCCAAAAGACCTAAGTTTTCCTCCTCTCAGATAATAGACTCCTGGACATGGGGACCACAACCAGGTAAGAACATCTATTGACTCCAACATAGATTTTGAAATAACCCAGCAAGTATGGAACAGAATTAACACTACAAAATTTAATCAGCCATTTGAGTCTATCAGATAATGCAATATTTTTTGGTTTTTTTACTTATTATGATATAAGAGCTAACTGTATAAAATGTTCTTTACTTATGATAATTCAATTTAGTTGCATGTGATACACATTTCCTAAGATGTGTATTTCTTTTAACCATTACAGGATCTAGGAATGTTGAAAAATAAACTTGCCAGATGAATACTATTACAACATTATCGGAAATAGAATGTTTTGAAATTTTCTATGAAATAAGAGAAAATCCTTGCAGTGCTCATGTATATTTAGTTTGAACAAAAAATGTTATTTATTTTCTCATCTGAAAAACACTGGGGTCAGTTTTACAAGAAAATTATGACTTAGATTGATCATAAGAATACTGAATTGTTCAGGACTTACGACCAATCTTAATTGTAATTTTTTTTGTGAAACTGACTCCTGGTGTATAATACAAAACATTCCTATGTAGGGCAAACCCACCTCAAAGGGAGGCTTAATGATACTCAGCAATAAAAGCTTTTGAAAAATAACCGTAAATGTTTTGTAGATTCTGGTCAATTGAAGGAATGTCTAGACTCATTACTACATGAACATTTGAAGTTATGCACAGAAGCAGCATGTTCGTCTTTGTCAGTAACTCGCCTACAACAGCGATTGGCTGTATTGGAACGTTACTTTGTTGCCTTGGGACGTCAGACACCAATAGAAGGAAGAACACCATCAAAGAAAAGTCAGGCAAATCAAACTAACCTAAGTAAACAAAAAAGGTAATTTTACTCAAGTTTTTATCTACATTATAACTCTGAATTCAGATAAAAAGCAATATTTCAAAGCCATTTTGACAACAAGTGAGCACCCTAGCTGCGACAAAGTACCTAGAGTAAAGTTAGTGCATACATCAATGAGTATAAAGAAAAAGTTATGTAAAGTCAGTAAAAATTCTAAACAAATGAGAGAGGTACACAATCTGACAATGCATTTATTTTAGAAGAATGTTTGTGGACATATTATTTTAAAAATGAATAAAAAAAATGGTATATGTCATTAAATATTTTCCTGGTAATTATTTATTGCAGTTCCTCAAAACCAGTGGAGAAGGCTACTATTGGCTTGGCTAGAGTTGGTTCTAGAGCTGCCCTTAGCTTTGCCTTTGCCTTTCTCCGTCGAGCTTGGAGATCTGGAGAAGATTCTGATTTGTGTAGTGAGCTGCTGCAGGAATCATTGGAAGCTTTACAATCCCTCCCAGAGGCCACACTGTTTGAAGAAGGATCTGTATCTGGAGTCTGGATAGAAGTCGTAGAGAGAGCTACCAAATTCTTACACTCAGTTGTTGGAGGGTAGGCTAGAAACTTTCTTATATTGATAAAATCATTATATGGACAACTTAAGATTTTGTCAGCACATTTTCTGTTGATTGAGAAGTATATGATACATCAAAGCAAAGCATGTTTGTTCTTTCCACTGTGATTCTTATGGTTGCATTTGCTTTTAGTCCTGAGAAAAAAGCCAAAATTTGAAATAATGTTGGCATTCCAGCAATATTGTGAAATTTTGTCATTATATATTTGACTGTACACTTTATATTTCAAAATAATGTATTTTGTTTGATAATGATATTTATACATGACAGTATTGGGTAATAGATTGACCCTTACATTATTAGTTAATCATAATTGTAAGAATTAGGATGATCAATTCATAGATATTGTTTATTTTACAGAGACTTAAATGGAAGTGCTAGTTCCAAAGGATCTAGTAAAATTCCAGTTCAAGACCAACAAATAGCATTATCTTTACTGTTAGAACTTTCTATACAACGAGGATCTCTAAGTTCTGTCCTGGGCTCAGTTCTTCTACTCCTGAACTTGTGGAACAATAGTCATCATGAGTTTGATAACCGTGTTAGTTGTAGTCTGAACTGTGCTCCACTTATACCAATACTCAAACGCTATGAGAAGATCCATAGTGCTAAAACAAGAACAACAGAAGTACACAAGTGGTGTGAGGTATGTCAAATTAAGATTGAACGTGATTGAAATTGCTCTACATATTGAGTCAAATTGAGTTCTACTGAAAAAATGAATAATCTGCCAATCCATATAATTTTGTAGATCTTTATTACACAAATTGAATTTATCATTAAAATCTGAAATTTTGCCCTGTTCAGTCTGCACCAAAAACTATTTCACCTACTAGTCTTAAGACCAACATTCTGACATTATTCTTATTGGGCCAAACAAAGTTTTGCAAAAACTTACTAGTCTGAATGAAATTTTACTGGTCTGGGGCATCAGACTAGTGGCTAACTGTGCAGACTGCCTGTTATGTATAGTTCATCTTAAAAACAATGTTAAAGTTGTCATAAAAGTATATTGAGTTTAGTTTATAAATAGAATGTATCCAGATATTTCAATGAATTTCTATAATTATTTTTCTCAGAATGAAGTATATGGAATCAGTCCCACAGAATGTTTCTTGCGTTACCTCACATATCCAGAAGATTACAACGTCCCTGTAGACTTACGGCAGTGTGCTGTTGTCATTATGTCACACTTAGATAGACTTTGCCAACCTTATTTACCACCAAGTCATTCACAGAAGGTTAGTTTTTACGTTTACAGTTTTATTTGAGTATTTTTATAAGAAATTTGAAAACTATTAAATATGGTTTTGATATACAAAATTACCAAACATTCTCAAAATAATTGTAGGGCTTGGACCAAATAACTTATTTTCTATTATTAAAGATAAATCTTTTTGGTTACGAAAGAAAATTTTCCAGCTATTAACCATAAAATATAGATTTAATTAAAGAAAAATTTGAACTAGAAGCACATGCTATATGATTTCAATATTTTCAACAAAGCTGTTCACAGACTTTCTGTTTGCTAGATTTTGAAATGTTTACATTGATATTGTTTTAGATTTTACAGCAATGTTTTTGAAATATTCTTTTTTCAGTCCACCAGAAGCAGTTTGAGCCAGGAAGTCATTGGCTGGGGATGGTTGTCATGGTTAGGTGGAAGCAGTGGTCAGGGGCCACATATACTAGAATTTTTCAATGATGTAGGGGGTGTATCTGAAGTTGCCTGTGCAGAAAGATGCATGCTGGTTCTTGCTAAGAATGGAAAAGTTTTCATGATGTATTATTCAGCAGATACAGCAGTATGTATATATTCTTCTAGTCATACCATTGGCTACTTGATGCAATGATACTTTGTTGTAAACTTTTAGAAAAATATTCTCCTTCGAAAATAACGGGTAAAATGTACCAAATATTACTTGCATGTTGAAAAAATAGAACGTAAGGAAATATTCATTTTTTGACTGATATCTTTTAAATTCAAACCAGTTAGAGAAAAAATGACAAAGGTCAAACTATGTTTATGGTTTATGTAAGGTCACCAGTGTCTGATAGACAAATTTATTTCCTCAACAATTTTTCGTCATTGACTAAGAACATCTCTTTTGATTATTTGTTATCTGTAAACCTATTATATTTCAGTCTCTACAGTTAGTAACAGGGTTTGGTGACAGACAGGTTGTAAAGATAGCCACCCACCCTGATGGTAGACATTACTTAGCCTTAACTAGTGACGGAGAGGTGTTCTCCTGGGGGAATGGTGATGGAGGAAGACTAGGACATGGAGATTCAATGTATGATTACCAAAACAAGTGTTGATATCAATGATATTATATAAATGTTTTTACTTTCAATGCAGTAGATAGAGAAAGGTTTATTAAGATGTTAACTGCAATATTTTGATCATGATAAGCTTGGTTCTTTTATTAAATCTTAAGTTATTTATGGAATTTTTTGGATATAAACATTGAAGTGAAGGTTAAGATGCAAAATGTATTTCAATATATCATTGGTAGCACTCATACAAATGAAATTGAATAACAATGTACTTTCAAAAGGCAAAAAATAGGATATTCAAGAAAAAACAATAGGGAATGGTTGTGACCAAAGTGTTTGAATGCTGTAAGATTTAGTGAAAGAGAGTGTAAATCAAAAGGGACTGAAGAAACCAGCCAGACTGGTAAGTTAGTTGCAATATTAATTTTGCTCTATAATCTAATTTTTTGAACTGGAACTTTACAAATTTTCTTAATATTCTAAATTTCCAGAACCAGAGAGGAACCAACTCTGATCACTGCACTATCAGGGAAACAAGTTTCATATATTTCCTGCGGAAGTACCTACAGTTCTGCCATTACAGGGAGTGGAGAATTGTATACATGGGGGCGGGGCAACTATGGAAGATTGGGTCATGGAGCCAGTGATGATGTTAGTGAACCAACCATTGTCAAAGCTTTGAAAGGACATAGAATTGTAGACATTGCTTGTGGCAGTGGAGATGCTCATTCGATAGCAGTGTCTGACACAGGTCAGTTGTAAAATGTAGATGAATGTGGAAGTTTACTCATTTTAATAAAAAAAAAAGATATGCTTGTCTTTAGCTTTTGCATTTTTACTCATACATTCAGTAGAGATTTCATCAGAATTTTGATAGAAAAGGTAAAGATAATGGGATAAATATTTATGAAACGATTTAAAATAGCTGATAAGAAAGATTATTCAATTTGATATTTTATGTATTTTGATTCATGAAAAATACATATATTTATTAAAAAAAAATTCCCTCAGCAAATTTGAATTAAATTTGAGTGAATTATAATGAGGGTGTCTAGTTTATGAATTATTTTATGACATTGTGGACTTTTAGTAAAAAACAGTTTTACAATACAGTTACTAAAATTAGGTCAATACTAAGTATTTGCAAATTGAGACTCTTGAACCTTTTAGTTTATTATAAATTACAGGTGCTGTATACACTTGGGGAGATGGAGACTATGGTAAGCTGGGCCGTGGTGGTAGTGACGGGTCTAAATCGCCAAAAATTGTAGAGAAATTAATTGGACAAGAAATCAATAAGGTCTACTGTGGAGCTCAGTTTAGTTTGGCTCAAACAAAATCTGGAGCTATATTTTCATGGTAAGTTTTTCTCATTGAATTCACAACATATACTGTCCTAAGATGTTTTCCCGGAAAAAAAAACCCAAATAGATTGATATAATAAAAAACATTTATACTCATAGCTTGAAGCAAAAGTCCAAGATGTTATTGATAAGAACAAATACTTTAAAGAAGTGTAGAATGTTTTGCAGTTGATGGTTAGACATTGAAGACCCATTGGTGGAATTTGGCTGTTGTCTACTCTATAGTTGGGTTGTTGTCTCTTTGACACATTCCCTATTTCTATTCTCAATTTTATACTATACTTGTCTAATATCACTGTAAAATGATGATCTCGTTCATACATATGTGAAGTTTTAACTTTAATAAAATTCTAACAAAAAAAAAAATTTTGTGGTAGAAATACAGAGAAGTGCCCATGTGTAACTTAGAAACAGTATTTATCTGTTACAAGATTTTCTTGGTTGTAATGATCATGTGTTCATGTGCAATATGGAAGCTTACACAACATTTTTACATTTTAGGGGAAAGGGAGACAACTTTAGATTAGGACATGGATCAGAGGAACATGTTAGACATCCAAAACAAATAGAATCTCTAACAGGAAAGAAAGTGATTAACATCGCTATAGGATCTATGCATTGTGTGGCTATCACAGAGGATGGTGAACTTTATGGCTGGGGTAGGAATGAACATGGACAGTTAGGAGATACATCATCAAATTGTAGGTCTGTACCTACTGTTCTGTCTGGACTGGATGGGAAAAATATCATTGGAGCTTCTTGTGGACCAAATCAGGTATGGTGCATTTTGTTATTTTCAATTAATTGCAGATTTTTAATTTATTTAATTTGTTTTATGTGGTTTTGATAGATGCTTTTGTGCTTTTTTGTAAAATTGTTTGTTTTAAGATTGTAACAGTGATGACTGCTGTACCCATATTTTGACTATTTTATTTAATATGTCTGTTTTGTTCATGCATCATTGCGAATATAACGGAATTTGCTGAGACTGTCGTAAAAGTGAGAGGTTTAGCGCAAAACAAAGAAATCTAAAAATCTGTGAAAATACAATTCTTCCTCAATCCCCGAAAATTGATTTCCATTGAAATAAATATATCCACTGTATATAAATTTGATATTTAATTTAGTTAATCATTTTTGAACAGACATTTGCTTGGTCCTCTGGTGGACAATGTATGATCAGTGGTAGGATACCATTTGTTGTTGACATCTGTAAGTCAGCATTTGAACAGCTGGATGAATTATTGACTGATGTTTGTGAAGGAATGGATGGTCGATCTGACTGGCCACCACCTCAAGATAAAGAATGTATAGCTGTAGCTGGTCTAAATCTACTCAATTTACAGGTAAGTTTACACCTGTCCATAGGTATGATAGTAACTAACAAAGCTACAAGAGAATCAAAAGGAAAGGGATGGTAGTAGAGCTGGCTGCCTTCCACATCAAGATTGAGAATGGAAAATTATATTGCATTAATTAAGCTTATAGTAAAGTTAGCTTTGATTCAGAATAATGTGTCTGGGTAAGGTGACATGTCTTCTTGCAAACTGTTACCTGGTGAACCAGCTCATTAAAAATCCAGCTCAGCATATTGGTCTAGTACAAATGCATTATAAATGTCTAATTGGTTAGATATGTAGGAAAATTATAACTCCTGTTTAAATTACAGATATTTTTAATATGAAAATGAAAAAATGCATTGGAAATTCAATAATTTATGTTATATTCACCACCTTCAGCTCCACGCTGCCATATCACAAACCGAGTTCTTAGATTCTCTTGGATTAGGAATAGGTAGTCCTTTAGTAACCAGTCTTAAACAGAGAGTTGTCTCCCTTGCAAGCAATCAGGGAGTCATCAGTACAGTCCAGTCAGCTGCCCAGAATGCACTGCAGAGTGGATGGTCCATCCTTTTACCAACAGCAGAAGAAAGAGCAAGGGCTTTGTCATCACTACTGTCGGCAGGAGGTAAAATATTTTTTTTTATAGCAACACAAAATTGCTCTCTTTAAAAGATAATGATATCTGTTCATTTCATATGCATAGTTGTTGACACAGAAAGCATGACATGCTTGAAAGTTTCAGCCATCTATTATTATGCTTCCGTTTATGATGGAAGGAAGGTATGTGGTTCTCTTAAGGCAATTGGGCTTCCACCACCAATAAAAACTGGCTGCTATGAGATACCCAAGACTGCTTGAATTAGTTTTTTCCTGTAATCATTCTTTTAATGATGATTGTCATGACTTCTATAATTCTAGACTAATGAAAAAGCATAAGAGTGATTTGGAAATTACTGTTGTCAGACTGACATCTATGACTAAGGGAAAAAAACATGACTACATGACAAAACTATGGTTATAAGATGACTTTTGGGAACTTTTTACTACATTATCAATACAGCTACGTAAAGGGAAAATATGTGTGTATGATCTGTACTGTAATAGTGTAATTTGTGTATTTTCAGTACATCGTGACTGTACAGCTATGAGTCCAGGACAGAGATTTATGACAGATTTATTAGTTGGTAGTTTGATGTCCGATGGGGGATTAGAATCAGCTTTATACGCAGCCATTAGGAAAGAAGCTCAAGGACTGGAAGACAAAAAGGTATAAAGAATGACATATACACTTTTTTAATTTCAAAGTTGGAATTTGAGTTCAAAAGGAACTTTAAATCTGGAAAAAGAATTTCGTAATTAGTACCAAACAGCTAATCTTTTACAGTTTGGAGAGCCATATATGCATTGGAGTCCAAAGTTTACGACTTATAAAGTCCCCACACATGCAAGGTGTTCCAATCTTACAGAAAAATGACTGTGAGCCTCTACAGTAATACTATATGTATTTAATCAGTTTGTAATGTGTTGCCTACCACTCTTGTTAAGTGCTACAAACTATAATCACCATTTTCTACATGGTTTCTTCTCATATCATTTCAGGACAGAGAAAAAGATTGTGTTAAGGATAAAGATAAGGAGAGTGATAAGAAAGCTGAGACAACTAAAGCAGATCTGTTAGAGCCAAACCCTGAGAGAGACAGTGATGAAGGAGGCTCTACTATTCCATTGTTACAACTCATACAACAGCTGTTAAGGTTTGGTTATAACAATATACTTGTTAATGATAAATCTTTTTTCTCCTTTTAAATAGGGACAAACTTGTGGGATAGAAATTTTTGCAAATAATGTAACAGAGGTATAGTAGCTATGAAGCTTTTGTATAAAAACATTTCTCTTTTCTGACTTTTTTGCCCTACTGCTTTACAGTGGACTGGCTTGAAATGTTTCAGGTTGCTATTGTCTAAGTAATCCCTGGAAAATAAGTTAGTTTGAATTCTTTTTGCAATTTTTATGATCTCACTGATAGCTAAAAATTACCAAAATGTAGAGTGGGCCAAAAGTAAGTAGTGTCTGGTAGGATGCTTTGCAAAGCATGATTTGTGATAATTTTACAGCATATCTATTTGAGTGTATATAAAGCAAAATGAAAAAATTTCAGGAATTCGTCAACCCATACCTCCTCTAGATTATACAATATCTCAGGTGAGAACATTCTGAAGGTTGATGAGATGGATCTGACAGAGACCAGTCCTTCACTAGATCTTCTCCTACAGGTCCAAAGACTTATTGTTTCACACATCTATCCACATGATGATTCTGCTGCTTCAGAGAAAGGTAGGTTTAATTTTTCATATGAATAATTACAAAATGTAAAATGCTTAGGCCTCTTTTGTGCATGTTTCCTCCATATTTCTTTTCCAAAGTACAGGTTGGAGTTACAAGAGGGTGGTAAAGGGTTAATTTCTTGCAATGTGTTTTGCCATTTTTATTTCACGTGCCACTGTGAAAAATGTTCTTTATTCACTGTTTCGTGAATTCGGTAAAAATATTGATGTGCAATAATTTTTCAATTGTTCGTTCATCGTATTGTTCCATGTAGATACCCCTTTTACACCCCTCTTACAATAGTGTTGAAATTTAAACACCTGTTAATCAATTAATCTTTACTAAAGGCTGTTCTGTAAGTTGAATATGAATAAAGGTGGATGTCGTCTTATGTCAATGAGGACAAGTCAGGATTTATTTAAAACCTCAAACTGCCATAGAATAGTGTTTTCTAAATTCTATACAATTCTTATATTTATATGGAAAATGGCTTAGAAATTCCATGTTGGATATCTAAAGATAATGCAGAATTTATTATTTTCAGAACTTGAGTTACAGGGAGCAGGTGTTTTATTAAGGAAGTATGTTACATTGCTGTGTAACCATGTATCCGACATCCTTCCCATAGCCGCCAGCCTAGCCACTACCGGTACAAAACATTTCTCTATTGTGTCAAAGATCATACAGAAAGATGTGACGGGTAAATACATTACAAGGGTTATAAGTTTTAAATGCATTCGAAGTTTCTTTAAAATCTAAAATTTCGGCTTATTACTTGTATTTTGTCAGAAAAAGGTAGCTTGAAAGGCAAAACTGAGGAATAAAAGGGGCAGTGATGATTTCCTTTAATTTCCTTGGAAAAATGCATAAATATGATATGAATGTTTAGAAAAGGTTTTTGTGTTAAACTTTTTAATGATATAAAGGAAATATAGATATAAATTTTGAATATAATTTGATGTAAAATATATGTTTTACTTTTGCATAAGATTGCTTGTCTTCAGGACCTAGTTAAAAGAAAAATATAGTTTAATCCATAAGACTTGAGTGATGTATGATATCTTAGTGTCTGTAGTCGCTATATACTTACAACAGTAATTTATCCTAAATTCACTTGGAATGATAAATAATATATAATATTATAATTTATTAAAGGAATTTTACTACCAGAGATGTCTACCTGTTTAGTATTATTACAATTGAGAAATCCAGCAGTGATCCAGTTCTCTCAGGTGGTACCAGTCATGGAACAGTTACTAGACATTATAGATAAATTTAATAAACTCGCACCAGGACTTAACAAGGATGATAAAGAAGATTTAGCTTGGCCTGGAGTCTTTAGTAAGTAATATTGCTATTCTACAAAATTTTCCTTTGATCTTACTGACTGATAATTTACTTTCTCAGCTGTCGAGTGGTATGAAAAATTATTTGATAGAAACTAAGGTAGTATGTGCAACTTGTCAATGAAATTAACAACGTCATCATAGGTAGAATAGCGATAAACAGATTGTCATTGGTCATCTCAACTTGATTGCTTTTTTCTTTTTTGCAGTTCCGGCTCAAGCGACAAAATCAATCTCGTCGAGATGATCAACGATAATCTATAACTTCATTCTATTTTTAACTGAAATAAGAAAGAGTCACTGTTCAGTTGAAAAATATTTCCAGGGATTTATTTTCACTAAATTCTGAATTTAGATAAAATTGCAACAATATCTCCAAATGTGTAGTTAGAAAATATTGAATCAGGTACTAAGTTAAAGTGAAAATAGAACATAGGTTCGATACTGGAAATGATGAAATTTAAATCCAGCGAAAATAAAACCGTTTCCAGTATGCCAACAGCAAGGCATAAATTTTCTCTACAGTTGATCACAGAAAACTTTCATTGTAAGTTGAAAATTAGGTAGTATGGGATAAACATCAATGAGACAGCAACACAATGAGAACAAATATTTTTAACTGGATTTTTGTGACAAAAATGTCGGTTATTGATTTAGGGATGTACGGCGGTCGGGCAGTCGGGCGGGCGGCAACCAAATGTTGTCCTTGCATTTACTCATAAACCGTTCAACCAAAGCTTTTTAAATTTTAATATGTTGTTACTGACAACAAAATGAAGGTCAAGTTCAATATTGACGATTTTGACTTTTACCGTTCAGGAGTTACGGTTCTTGAAAGTTTGAAAAATGACGTTTCAAGTCATGTCTGTGCATTTAGGCATGACTTGTTCAACCAAAGCTATCCAAATTTTAATATGTTGTTACTGATGACAAAATGGAGGTCAAGTTCAATAATGACGATTTTAACTTTTACCGTTCAGGAGTAATGGTTCTTGAATGATTGAAAAATGGCTTTTCCAGTCTTGTCCATGCTTTTACTTGTGAACTATTCCACCAAAGCTTTTCAAATTTTAATATGTTGTTACTGATGACAAAATGGAGGTCAAGTTCAATAATGTTGATTTTGACTTTTACCGTTCAGGAGTTATGGTTCTTGAAAGATCGAAAAATGGCGTTTCCATTCATGTTGTTGCATTTACTCATGTACAATTCAACTCAAGCTTTACAAATTTTAATATGTTGGTACTGATGACAAAATGAAGGTCAAATTTGATATTAACGATTTTCACTTTCACCGTTCACCAGTTATGATTTTTGTGATATTGCCAGGACACAAATAAATGTTAATAAATCCGGTTTGCTGTCGTTGTGACAACCTCTTGTTTTAAATTATTTTGGAATTGATGTACAAATATAGATAGTTTACACAAGGGATATTGTCATTTTCATTTTGCTATCTTGTTTTTTAAGCAGTGGTAAATATATGAAAAGTTATATTAGAATTAAACAAAAATTGGAATAAGATAAAGAGTTCTAATAAATGTATCTAAATGTTTTCTATAGGTTATTCATTAGAGAAGTACAGTCGTAAAACATCTGAAGATGTCCTGACTATCCGCAAATCTGATTTAGAAAATCATAACAAAGATGGAGGGTTGTGGGTGGTCATCCATGGAAAAGTCTATGATGTTCAGGAATTTAAAACTACAGCTAAATGTGGCAAAAGTATTCTGGAAGAGTATGCTGGTAAGTTTTGTACAGTTTTGCATGTGTTATGTATGTATAGTTTGGATACCATAATGAAATATCAGGTTTTTAAGATATATTTATTGTTTAAATGCGCACCTGGTACATAAATTGATAAAGTTGATTTAGTTTTATGTAAATTTTGAGTATACTTTTTATGACAATAACAACACATTGAATATTTCTACATATATAGAACTTTGTCAACACTAAATATTTAACTGTTTACATTCAAACTAGCTACAGTGATTGGCAAGGAATAAAACTTTATAGAATAACTTTATTCCCTATGCACCTTCTGTTTTTCTCAAATTTAGATCAATATGCTTTATAAGATTGTTTTTTTGTTATCTAAGACTTTTTATCGCACCGCTGGTAAAATATCATGTTGTGATTGGTTTAAATCTGTCACGTGGTGACCCCCTATGAGACCGTAGGGGGTTAGTAAATTTCATAGGGGGTTCATGACGTGTTAATGGTGACGTCATCTATTAATGTTTTTGTGTTTCATTGTTTATTTTTCAACAAAACGCAGCAGAATAAGTCCAACGTGCGATAAATTTGTTATACGGTTAACTACTGACCCCCTACGGATCCATAGAGGGTGAATAAAATACATAGGGGATTGATCCGTAAGGGGTCAGTAGCGAACCATATAACTTATAATAGTTGTCAATGCTAATCAGTCCTAAAGTTTTACTTAGGAATAGATTAAGATTACTTTATGACATACGCCTTTTCAAGATTTATTTCCAAACTTTTTTTTTTGTAAATTTGACAGGAAGAAAAGGGGAGGGAAGACATTTTTGTGTTAACAAATCTTCAATTCATTTTAATACAAACCCTTATTTCTCTTTATAAAAGCTGATAACTTTACTTTACAGGAAGAGATGCTACTATGGCTTTTGAGAACTACTATCATTCATCTGAGGCCAGAGAGATGATGCAGTCATATTATGTTGGACAGTATCTAGATGTAAGTTAATCTCAACTGCTTAGTGTTTCTTGTAATTAACAATTTTCATAATAGTATTATATTCTTAAACTAAAAAAGCTATAAACAACTTTCATCCAAAATTATTTAGATAATTACAATAGATTTGAATATTTGAAGAAACCGTCTTTGGCATTGAAGTAATTATCTATTGTACTATTACTAATACTGTGGATTCAGTATTATTCTTGGAGCACTAATTTTACTGTACTAGGAGTACACATAATTAAGAGTATTTCAACAAAATATAAATTTCCATGGGGATTTTATGCAAATTGTTATAACCATGGAAATAAAGTTTGACGGATAATACTTGAAATTATATTTTGTTAATCCTCAAAAGTGCTCATGAAAAAAAGATAAATCCACTGCATAAAAATAATAATTTAATCAATTGAAATATGATTTAATTTCTTTTTAACAGCCTGAGAAAGATACTGTACAATCATCAGACAGAAACACAGCATCATCTCCACTAATGGATGTGGAACGTACCCTAGGCATGTTGTTAGGCTTACATGCCTCCTATCAGGCTAGGAGCACCCCGCTCTCACAGGAGGAACATGAGCATGACCATTGGCTTAAGGCAGAATTCTTTGCTGGAGGGCTTAAGGTTTTGCAGCCTAATAATCAGTTTGAAGAGGAGAAAGGAGAAACAAGGAGTTGTGCAACTACACCAGGTCAAAACTTTTCCCTCTAGAATTACTAGCACAATAAGACATAAGCATATCATAGCTATTTAACTTTGTAAATATTAGTTTGTACCAAGGTTTATATTTTTTCATGTACGCTGCTTAGTACAATCTTTAAGAAGGATACAAAGTAAATTATGCTACAAATTTATAACTTGCAATTAGTTAATAATTAAATGTGAAAAATGGTAGATCTGACTTTTCATAATTATGGGATATCACATTTATAATAGAATAATCATTAAAATGGTGGATATAGGAATAAAGTTTGAAAGTTAGCAATAGATTCAACCAGAGACTTGTCCAAAACTGAAAATTCACAACAACAGAAGTTAAAGACAGAAATGGACAACCTAATATTGAAGCCTAAAGCCAGTTATAGTGACTTGAGTTTTACTTGATTTTTGAAATTGAAAAAAAATGCAAAATTATTTAACCAGTAAAACATATATATATATTGATAAATGAATCGTCATATAATTTATCTTTCTTGATAATTAGCTCACAGTAAACTTAAGGATGTAGTCGTATTCATTTCAAACTAACATGTACGTTTGCTCATTTGAAAGACTCTTCAACAGAAAAAAAATCAATTTGAGTTCATGCTATTTTGAAATTCTGTCAATGAATACCATTAGAAGATTTGATATATATTTATGAATAGGTACTACTCCTACATCAGAACATCGCCAATTACCACCATCAGAAGATAAGGAATCGTTTGATCCTCTGAGTACACAGACTGACATAACCCAGCCATTCCTACAGTCATTGGTGGAGGGCAGAGTTACAGATCATAATGTTAAAACATTCCTAGCTATCATGGACAAATATTGTAAACACCATAATTTACTCAATATACATTTTAGTCATGAACATCCTATAGAAGAAGTTGGAAGGTAAGCTTCTCTAAATGTGGAAAGGCCAAAATAAATATTTATGTTTCTTCTAACATATTAATTTCAATATATATACAAAAAAATGTATCAATTTCTTAATCTTAAACTCCTTGAAAACTGTTTACAGAATTCCACCAAACTTTCATTAATTTTTGTCGAGCCTGCAACTTTTGTTGCAGAAAGCTCGACATAGGAATAGTGATCCGGCGGCTAAGGCTACTACGGCGGCTACGGCGTTAGCTCACTTCTTAAAAGCTTTATATTTTAGAAGGTGGAAGACCTGGATGCTTCATACTTTATATATAGATGCTTCATGTTACGAAGTTTCTGTCAGTCACATGTCCAATGTCCTTGACCTCATTTTCATGGTTCAGTGACCACTTGAAAAAAAAGTTCAAATTTTTTGTAATGTTGAATTCTCTCTTATTACATGTAATAGGATAACTATATTTGATATGTGTGTACCTTGCAAGGTCCTCATATCTGTCAGACAGTTTTCACTTGACCTCGACCTCATTTCATGGATCAGTGAAAAAGGTTAAGTTTTGGTGGTCAAGTCCATATCTCAGATACTATAAACAATAGGGCTAGTATATTCGGTGTATGGAAGGACTGTAAGGTGTACATGTCCAACTGGCAGGTGTCATCTGACCTTGACCTCATTTTCATGGTTCAGTGGTTATAGTTAAATTTTTGTGTTTTGGTCTGTTTTTCTCATACTATATGCAATAGGTCTACTATATTTGTTGTATGGAATGATTGTAAGGTGTACATGTCTAGCGGGCAGATGTCATGTGACCTTGACCTCATTTTCATGGTTCAGTGGTCAAAGTTAAGTTTTTGAGTTTTGGTCTTTTTATCTAATACTATATGCCATAGGTCAACTATATTTGGTGTATGGAAATATTTTATGATTTTTATGTCAGTCGCGCAGGTTTTATTTGACCGTGACCTCATTTTCATGGTTCATTGCACAGTGTTAAGTTTTTGTGTTTTGGTCTATTTTTCTTAAACTATAAGTAATGGGTCAACTGTATATGTTGTATAGAAGCATTGTTAGCTGTACATGTCTTCCTGGCATGGTTCATCTGACCTTGACTTCATTTTCAAGGTTCCAGTCTGCACCAAAAACTTTTTCAACTACTAGTCCGAAGACCATTATTCTGACATATTTCTTATTGATCCAAACAAAGTTTTGCAAAAACTCACAAGTCCGAATTAAATTTTACTAGTCTTGGGCATCGGACTAGTGGCAAACCATGCAGACTGAGGTTCATTGGTCTTTGTTTAGTTATCTTGGTTATGTTAAGTTTATGTGACAGTTGTAATAAAGCTTAGCTTTATACTTAGGACTATCAACATAATATCAATGATTAGTATAGAAGGCGAGACATTTCAGCGTGTGCACTCTTGTTTTAACTGAACATAAAGTTAAGAACCTGCTATTTTTATGTTTGATTTGTTTGATTTTGTAGGTTTTCCATACCAAGACATGTACTTTGCTATTTCTGCTTATATTATGTGGAAATGGCAGGCAACACACATCTTCCTTTGAAGACTTAAACAATTTTGTCTGTCTTTGTCGGAATAAAAAAAGGGACTTATGTATTTTGTTTCAGGCTGCAGCAGTGTCAGCAATTTGTTTGTAATTAATATTATGTTGGTTTAAGGAAACCACCTATTTAACCCAGCCACATTATTTATGTATGTGCCTGTCCCAAGTCAGGAGCCTGTAATTCAGTGGTTGTCTTTTGCTTATGTGTTACATATTTGTTTTTCCTTCATTTTTTTATATATAAATAAGGCCGTTAGTTTTCTCGTTTGAATTGTTTTACATTGTTATATCGGGGCCTTTTATAGCTGACTATGTGGTATACGGGTTTAACTCATTGTTGACAGCCATTCGGTGACCTATAGTTGTTAATGTCTATGTCATTTTGGTCTCTTGTGGACAGTTGTCTCATTGGCAATCATACCACATCTTCTTTTTTAGCTCACCTGGCCCACAGGGCCAAGTGAGCTTTTCCCATCACTTGGCGTCCGTCGTCGTCCGTCGTCGTCCGTCGTCGTTAACTTTTACAAAAATCTTCTCCTCTGAAACTACTGGGCCAAATTAAACTTGGCCACAATCATCATTAGGGTATCTAGTTTAAAAAATGTGTCCGGTGACCCGGCCAACCAATCAAGATGGCCGCCATGGCTAAAAATAGAACATAGGGGTAAAGTGCAGTTTTTGGCTTATAACTCAAAAACCAAAGCATTTAGAGCAAATCTGACAGGGGTAAAATTGTTTATCAGGTCAAGATCTATCTGCCCTGAAATTTTCAGATGAATCGGACAACCCGTTGTTGGGGTGCTGCCCCTGAATTGGTAATTTTAAGGAAATTTTGCTGTTTTTGGTTATTATCTTGAATATTATTATAGATAGAGATAAACTGTAAACAGCAATAATGTTCAGCAAAGTAAGATTTACAAATAAGTCAACATGACTGAAATGGTCAGTTGACCCCTTTAGGAGTTATTGCCCTTTATAGTCAATTTTTAACCATTTTTCGTAAATCTTAGTAATCTTTTACAAAAATCTTCTCCTCTGAAACTACTGGGCCAAATTAAACCAAACTTGGCCACAATCATCATTGGGGTATCTAGTTTAAAAAATTTGTGGCGTGACCAGGCCAACCAACCAAGATGGCCGCCACGGCTAAAAATAGAACATAGTGGTAAAATTCAGTTTTTGGCTTATAACTCAAAAACCAAAGCATTTAAAGTAAATCTGACAGAAGTAAAATTGTTTATCAGGTCAAGATCTATCTGCCCTGAAATTTTCAGATGAATCGGACAACCCGTTGTTGGGTTGCTGCTCCTGAATTGGTATTTTTAAGGAAATTTTGCTGTTTTTGGTTATTATCTTGAATATTATTACAGATAGAGATAAACTGTAAAAAGCAATAAATGTCGGCAAAGTAAGATCTACAAATAAGTCAAACATGACCGAAATGGTCAGTTGACCCCTTTAGGAGTTATTGCCCTTTATAGTCAATTTTTAACCATTTTTCGTAAATCTTAGTTATCTTTTACAAAAATCTTCTCCTCTGAAACTACTGGGCAAAGTTCATTATAAATAGAGATAATTGTAAGCAGTAAGAATGTTCAGTAAAGTAAGATGTACAAACACATCACCATCACCAAAACACAATTTTGTCATGAATCCATCTACGTCCTTTGTTTAATATTCACATAGACCAAGGTGAGTGACACAGGCTCTTTAGAGCCTCTAGTTATATGATATGTCAATAATATTTTGTTGTATAAGTGTTGGAGAATATTAAGTCTATGGAACTTATTGGGACCTGTAGCTTAATTCATGGTTCATTAACTGAATATTTTGCATAATTTACATGGTAAAGTAATGCTATTTTATTTTCAACATGTGCATTTTGCTATCAAAATTACATACAGGCAACACATATCTCTGTGTCAACAGTTTATTTTATTTATTGAAGGTTGTTACTAGCAGTATTATTAAAGCATGATGATTTGGGCCATGCAGCCCTGAGTCTAGTGGAGCATGGACAGACAGAGAGAGATAAACATCTACCTAGATCTCTTGTTGAACTTTTCAAAATTGTCAATCAGACCAAAAAAACTCTTGTCAAGGTATGTATTAGATAAGAATTTTCATTTCAGACTTCCAAACACAATGTAAGTTGACCATAATTTTACACTAGAACTTATGTAAGAAAGAAAAATCATATACTGGTACTATATTATATATAATATTATATTCAGCTTTAACAAATGGATATCTGTGGAATAAAAGAAATCCGCATAAGGCAGTTGGATAGCAACTACATATTATAAGCATTTGAAATTCACTTTTTATGACCTTTAATATTTCAAGACAATGAAATCTCATTCCTAGAATGCACAAAAACAAAGATGTGCAAGTTTTGACACTTGGTATGATTTAGAAGGCCAACTATGAATTTTATCCAAATATCCAAATGTACAATGGACAAAAATGACAGGAAAAACAGTTGTAAAGTTTGTTTACAAAAACAAAAAAAAATCCCTCTCTTTTTTCTATGGTTTCTGGCATAAAAAAGAAATCGAAATCAGATTTTTTAATTAATGATTATGATTAACTTTTCATATAGGCTCATCAGGATCAAGGAAAATCTTACAAAGAAGTTTGTGCACCTGTTTTAGAAAGATGTCACTTCCTGTTTAATGAACTTCGACCCGCTGCAGGGAATGAAGTTCATGCAATGAGTCGTTCAAAAATGCTGAGAAGTCATCCACGATGGAAACAAGTTACTATGAAGATGATGGATGAAAGGATTAAATCAAAACGTAAGACAGTCTTAGTTAAAAAAATTCTCTGAAATATTAATAATAAGTGGCATTGCAATCTGTTGCCCAATATTAAAGGTATGGTGGTGCAATATGTAGTAAGTCACAGCCACTTAAGTAAGAATGAGATTCAAATTTGATGGTGTGTATTGGAATATGACCACTCTCTCTGTATACTAGAAAATCTGTGCAACAAGAGATATTCAAAGGTGGCATGACACAATTCAAATCGCTGCCTTTACCTAAAATATCTTCTTATTTCAGCTGCAAACCATTGTCGTGGTGGAATCACTTAATAAAACCTATCCATTATCACATAGTAAAATAAAAGAATGTATATAAATTCAAGTAATTTTGATGAGTTATGATCAATGACATTCAAAATATCAATTACAAGGTCAAACAAATTATCTATTGGTTATTAACTATTAAATATAACGAGCAAACATAAAATCATAAAAAAAGATGTATATTTTTTTATCTTGTGTTATATAGGCCTTTCTCATGTAGAAGAAGAGGAGGAAAAGAAAGAAAGTGATGAGGAATTAGAGGGAGCCACTGGAGTAATTGAAGAGGTCAAGGCTGAACAAATTGTATTAGAGATTAAAGAAGAGGAAGACCATGAAGTATCAAGTACAACAGAGCCAGTAGAGGGGGCTGTTTTTACAGTGGAACCTGTACTGAAAGAGGAATCAGCATCACCAGAGAAAAAATCTGTCCAATCCGATGAAGTTACTTCATCACAAGAAAAATCAGAAATGAAAAAGGTTATTTACTTAATAGTGTTCATTAACTTATAAAAACATAAGCAAGAATTAATCAGAATCCATGCTACCTATAAGTTATAGTTCTAAGAATTAATAATATGCAGTGGTTAAATGGATCTTTAAGAGATCATTGACCTAAATACAGACAAAACTAATTATTGAAAAAAATAATCGAACAAATAGAAGTAGTTTTGTTTATATTTAAAAGGAGAAATGTCAGCCTTTTAGTTTATCAATTGCACACTGTAACTTTCTGTAAAAAAAAAAATATTTTTTTTAATTGTACTTTTAGGTTGATTCCTGGAGGCAAATAGCTAAAACAGTATCAAGTTCTCGTAAGTTTGGGTTGCTGAAGCAGAGAATGACAGGATCTAAGATAGATCAAGGATTGGTGAATGGTATTGTGGAGTTTGTATTACATGAACATCCTATAGATATAGAGAAGCTAAGGAGATCTTTACACCACCAGGTAACTTGGATTTAGAGCTATTCCATTAAAATGTATGTTGGAGGGTAGGAACGGACTTCCAAAATATCCCTACAACCACTGAACCATAATTAGATAATTTTTCAAAATGGTAATTGACGCATACTGAAAAACACCCATGACCAATAATTAAACTTCCCTTCCTGCCCTCACACATACATTTTCATGGAATAACCCTTAGCTTCTGTAACAAAAGATGTTATTGGTCCAATAAAAGTTATTCCTATGTAGGATACTGATGTCTGCCAACTAACTCACAAATTGAAAAAGGCCAACAATCCAAATATCTAAACACAGCATTTATTGTCTTGATAGATTCTGACTTAATTAATTGATATCTTCCAGATACATTCTTCGATAGGAGATATGCTATTTGAATGAGATTTATTTTTGCCATTAGTTTAAAGGAAGTTTAATAAATTCTGTATATAATTTTTAGTCCCTTCTTCTTTGATAATGGTTGAGGCATGCTTTAAAGATTTCGTAATAACGGTAATATGTTTTCACGATCTTAATAGATTATTTATATTTAATTACCAAAATACAGTTAAATTCCATGATACATTTTTTTTAAGGTTGATAGAGCTCAGTTGAGACTGAAAGGAATCCAGAATATGTTAAGTTTAGTCAGCAAAGATTACCTGATTTCCTCTACCAAATACAATATCCTGTCTGGTTGGCTTGGATTGTTGACTGTTGGTACAAGAGCTAGGTAAGTGCATTTCTATTAGGTTAGCATGCCACTTTATATATCATATGAGTGGTCCAACCTCACAGTTGCCTCTAGTTAGTGAGAAATCTTCCTCTATGAATCAGTTGGAGTTTACTATGCCATTTAAATATAAACAAAGAGTACTGTCCAATTCTATAAATACAATAGCTATTGTCCTCCGGAATTCATTTCATGGGCATTTTCAATTTCCCCTAGACAGAACAATCATTCATTGATTAATTTGGCTGTACAAAAAATAAACTTCTAGTGATGCACCAATTTTGCCATTTTGTAAGATGAAAAGATAATAATTTATAGTACAAATTTATAGTAAAAAAGTACATATATGAGAAGTATTAAAATCTATGATTTGAATTGTGTATGAAATCGTGAAGTTTCTCCTGAATAGATATACTGTGGATTCATTTTTATTCGTGGTATACCAATTTTTGTGGATTTCGTGGGTAACAGCGAACCACGAATTTATGAATTCAACAAAGAATAATCCCGAGAAATGTGTATTGAGTCGGATGTTTGAGCGATAAACATTGTAACATAACACGTGTTTTTTTTTATTGAAAGAAGATACAAGTATTTTAATTAAATCTATAATAAATATATCTAATATCAGTGATAATTTACTTTTTAAAATTGATTAAAACTGTTCATGGAAAATAACTGCAAGTTGTTAATTACCGTGTCATAGTTTGGTTTACCAGTGATTAAACATCAATAGGATTAAGTACGGGGATATTGCCCGTAGGTAATATTGATTATGACAGGAACATTTATTTTCACACCTTATACTTATATCACTGTTTATTATATCGTGATTAGGGAAATGAGCTTTCAATCATAAAGTTTTGAATGCCTTATAGAATTCAGACAAGAATTTATAAATTGTAAAACAAACAAATAATTAGTTGTCTCTGTCCATTATTGTAATCGAAGTTATCAATGAACACTTTAGCCTAGAATGACCAAGCGAGCTTTTTCAATGAATTTCTTCTTTTTAGCTCACCTGGCCTAAAAGGCTAAGTGAGCTTTTCTCATCACTTGGCGTCCGGCGTCCATCGTCGTCGTTAACTTTTACAAAAATCTTCTCCTCTGAAACTACTGGGCCAAATTAAACCAAACTTGGCCACAATCATCATTGGGATATCTAGTTTAAAAAGTGTGTCCGGTGACCCGGCCAAACATCCAAGATGGCCGCCTTGGCTAAAAATAGAACATAGGGGTAAAATGCAGTTTTTGGCTTATAACTCAAAAACCAAAGCATTTAGAGCAAATCTGACATGGGGTAGAATTGTTAAACAGGTGAAGATCTATCTGCCCTGAAATTTTCAGATGAATCAAATAACCCGTTGTTGGGTTGCTGCCCCTGAATTAGTAATTTTAAGGAAATTTTGCTGTTTTTGGTTATTATCTTGAATATTATTATAGATAGAGATAAACAGTAAACAGCAATAATGTTCAGCAAAGTAAGATTTACAAATAAGTCAACATGACTGAAATGGTCAGTTGACCCCTTTAGGAGTTATTGCCCTTTATAGTCAATTTTTAACCATTTTTCGTAATCTTAGTAATCTTTTACAAAAATCTTCTCCTCTGAAACTACTTGGCCAAATTAATCCAAACTTGGCAACAATCATCTTTTGGGTTAGTAGTTTGAAAAATGTGTCCGTTGACCCGGCCATCCAACCAAGATGGCCGCCATGGCTAAAAATAGAACATGGGGTAAAATGCAGTTTTTGGCTTATAACTCAAAACCCAAAGCATTAAGAGCAAATCTGACATGGGGGGTAAAATTGTTTATCAGGTCAACATTTATCTGCTCTGAAATTTTCAGATGAATCGGACAACCCGTTGTTGGGTTGCTGACCCTGAATTGTTAGTTTTAAGGAAATTTAGCTGTTTTTGGTCATTATCTTGAATATTATTATTGATAGATATAAACTGTAAACAACAATAATGTTCAGCAAAGTAAGATTTACAAATAAGTCAAGATGACCGAAATGGTCAATTGACCCCCTTAGGAGTTATTGTTCTTTATAGTCAATTTTTAACAATTTTCATAAAATTTGTAATTTTTACTAACATTTTCCACTGAAACTAATGGGCCAAGTTCATTATAGATAGAGATAATTTTAAGCAGCAAGAATGTTCAGTAAAGTAAGATGTACAAACACATCACCATCACCAAAACACAATTTTGTCATGAATCCATCTGCTTCCTTTAATATTCACATAGACCAAGGTGAGCGACACAGGCTCTTTAGAGCCTCTAGTTTGTTTTGTTTTATTATTGATCAAACCAAGGAGGTTAAATGATCTCCTAAATCAAAAAGAAATCTACGAATTACGTATCTATTTTTTGTTGTTGTAATCAGCGATCCACGAATTTACGTATACCACAAAACGTCTTTTTTTCTCTATCCACGAAAATTGATACCCACGAAAATAAATGAATCCACAGTATTTTAATAAATAATTGTTCCTTTTTACCAATATATTTTTTGCTTTGTATAGATGATGTCCACTAACTTATGTCATTCAAACACCTTTTACCTTTTTTACAAAATTCTCCAATTCTGATATTTTGGGTGCTGTTTGTTTTAGTAGCCTCTACTTTATATTACAGTACATTAATTCCCCACTGTCTGGCTAATGTCAGTCTCATACCTCCATGTGACAGAATTCTCCTGGAGATGCAGTTTTCTGACCTCTATAAGTGGGCCATTCAGGAACTGAGAAGTTTTATCATCCAGTCTGACATGATGTTCAAAGAAAGAGGAATTAATCCTACTGTGTCCATCCAAGACTCTCAAAAGGTATTATAACTTAAAAATAAAAGCCCAGTTATCCTATTAATCATGAATCAGACATGTCATTTTGATTTATAGTTAGTCAAATATTATATTTAAAAAGTTTAAAATAAAACAAATTATACTGATAATGAAAGAAATAAAAAAATTTTGAGTCCAAAATAGTTGTTTAATTCTCTTTTGATTCAGTTGTCAGACTATATAAAAATTAAAACAAATAAGAAGTAGGAAAACAAATGGAAATCGGAAATTGAAAAAAAATGTGACAAAAGGAGGTAAATTACAACACAAAGAATATACATCTTACTAATACTATGTATTTTGCTATATTTTTAGGAGAGATTAAGTTTAGGAGCTTTACCCCATTCTAGATTTTTGCTGGCCACAATGGGAATTTTAATGTCAGTACACCAGAGTAACATGGTTAGTTTGTTACTAAACTCTGGAGTTCTAGGATTGACTCAAACATTAATGAGACTTGTAGGTAAGTACAAATATATCCTTACATTTTTACGCCCTACTTATTTAAGTCGGGGGGAATCATATTTTCCAGTCTGGATCTGTCTATCTGTAATTTAACTGCTTGTCTGTATGTCCATTCCATATCAGCTGAATTCTTGTAAATAAAAGGATAATAGGACATACAAAAGCCAGCCAAATTTGATATCGGTATGGTGTCTTTATCATAAATTATATTCTGTAATGAGTCACAAAACTTGTAGAAATGCTTTGTAAGACACATGTTTCTAACTATATCTCATTCTCATACAGAAATAAAATGACTATGTACATGTATTGTCAATATGGTTGTAAAGTCCCTAAAGTAGCTAAACTCAAATCTTATTTTAGGACCAGACCCTGATAAACCTATCCAGGACAACAATGGAACTCTACATGCAATATTAGAGGAGCAGAAACACAAGAAACAGTCCCAGCCAGTACCAATCTCAGGACCAGAGTTAGCAGCTATGATGAAAATAGGAACTAGAGTTGTTAGAGGTGTAGACTGGAAATGGGGAGATCAGGTATGTTTATATAAAAATACAGAGATGTGGTGTAATTGCCAATGAGACTACTAAGCACCAGAGTTCAAATGATATTGAAAAAAAGCAAATATAGGTTATTAAAATGACTATACAGCCATTAGCAATGTGAAAAAACCCATACTGTATTGTCAGCTTTTGACCCAGATTTCATCTCATTAGACTTGGTATTGATTGGGAAATTTGCTATCATGGATGTTCAGAGCTGCTGTTTTGAAAGGGATAGATTGCACACTATTTGTTAAAAATGAGAAGATTGATGTGCAGTAATAAAATAATACAAATTACTAAAGGCTGCAGTTTAAAAAAAAAAATGCCATTTTACAAACTGATGAAACTCCATTAATGTTAAATTTGTGTTAAATTAGTAAAAGAAATTGTGACACTAAAACCTCTGAAAAAAAACTAGTTTTTCTTTGTTGAAATTAAATTCAAGTTTTGTGTATGTGTATTTTTTTTATCCAAAGAACAAGGAGATGAAAAGAAAATCCTCAAATGTTCATTCTTATACCTTTAGATAAATTGATAGTATACAATATACATTATTTATAGGATGGCCCAGCCCCCAGTATGGGACGTGTGATTGGTGAGTTAGGAGAAGATGGGTGGATCCGTATCCAGTGGGACACTGGTAGTACCAACAGCTATAGGATGGGAAAGGAAGGCAAATATGACCTGAAATTAGCTGAACCCCCAGAGATGCCTGATAATGATGAAGAAGATGATGATGATAATGAAACAGGTGAATATTATAATGAATATTGTAAATACTAAAATTATTGTGATTTTTGAAGATTACAGGAAAAGTTTCATACAAATATAAATATTCAATATCAGAATGTGAGTTTTTATTTTTGCCATACTTACCCAGTCACATTATTCATATTACTTAAAACCTCGTAATAATTTCTATCTTTACATTACCCTTTCATATTTGTGAGGAATAAATTGAGATGTTTGTATTCATATTGATGAGTCTGCAACCAAACAATACAATAAACCCTAAAAGACATGATTATTCTATCTCTCTTTGTTTTATTACTTCAAAATCGCAAGAATTTTATAGTGGCAAAGGAAGTCCAAATTCATATTGTCATGATTAATGGAATGGTTTTGAAGTTTAGGTAGTTATAATTATAAATTGTTTAAGATAAAAAATAATGAAATTAGATCCTCTCATTGCATATTATGTTAATGTTTTGTGCAAAGATTGCATAGCTTGTCTAGAAAAAACCTATAAAATTGTATTTCCTTTGATAAAAATATGTCTTCTTTGTAAAAAGACACTCTATATTATAAATATTGTGTTGTTTTGTTTCAGAAAAATCTCGACCAGAAAATAGACATCCTACATCACAGATCAGAAGGTCCACTGTGAATCTACTGAGAACTTTATGTATTTGTTGTGCTATGAATGCTGAATGCATGCAGAGATCAGCTGTAGGAACTCTGTGTGGACTTTTACAGAGAGTAACAGATGCTGGCTGTAATCAGGGACCAAGTAAGTCAAATTTGAGAACTGATGGGCTTTATGAACTGGATGAAAAAACTAAAACAGAAATAAAGCAAGTATTTTCTCTGGTAGTTCTTTGATTCGTATTTGGAAGTCCAGAAACCTGTATGTATCTGAAATAGGATATTTTATAAAAAAGTTTCATTCAGACAAATCATTTGACATTAGTTTGACAATGATGAGTTGTTAAGTGTAACCACTTTTTGGATCCATCATACACTTACTACCTGTTTTCTGATTCTTTCAATTATGAGTGTAAGTATGTAAATCCTGACATATTCTTGTATTTTTGTAATTTATTATTTCTGATGCCTTATGAGAATGCCTTATACGAACAGCATTCACAATAGATAAGATTTGTATGGGAAATTAAGAGGGACACTATTCTGATTCCCAATTTTGAAACATACATTGATTAAATATTTTGTATTACTTTATAGATTCCAATGTACATGTAGCTTTTGAACAACACTTCACCTGGTGCACGCTGGGATTCATTCGCTCCATTGCTACTGGTCCTGTCATTTGTAAATCACTCAGTTCACCAAGATGGATTGATCTTCTTCTGAAAGTGCTTGAAGAGGATAGAGCACAAGTTCACTGCAAAAATATAACAAAACAGGTAGGACATTATACAAATTGCATTATGTTTATAAGAATTTTTGAGAATTTCAATTTTTCAATCATAAACCAGACCAATAGTTACAAGCTTAATGGATATAAGTCTTATTTGTGTAAAAATGAAAGAGGTAGATGAAGGTAGAAATATGGTTTTAGTTTTTTTTCAAAACTAAGGAGACTGACAATTCAAAAGTTAAATTTGATGTTTATGTCTTGTCTCTTCTGGTCTTGGGCACTTTGTATCTGGAGGAGTCGGGCAGCATCAACTTTTTGTTAAAGTTTTTAACAAGGTCAGTTTATTGGGAGCTTACAATGGAAGTCAATGACATTTGATAGGCAGTTGTATTAGCATTAGCAGCTATTATGTTCATAGAGAATAGTTGGCACTACATTTTCAGTCATGGTTCATTGACTACTAATGTTTTGCATAGTTAACATGTTATGGTATTGCAATTTTAATTCCTTAATTTGTGTTATATATCAAAATTAAACAGTTTATTAGGTCTTTCCACTTTTCTGTGGAAAGACCTATTGTTTTTCTTCTGATTATTTTTTTTTTCTTCCGCCTAATATTGTTCTTGCGATAAATATTTGTTTCGCAATATGTCGCTTAGATATTTGGTATATGATATCGAACAGTTTATGCGCTTTTGAAATTTACCCTGCGTAACCGAATACTTTTCTTTGTAGGAGTTATCTCCCCAAACACTGTTTTCCTTGTGTCCACTACTCCTTCGCAACCGTAAAAGATTATGACAAATTTATTTTATAAAATTGCTCGTTATATCCTTCGCATGATTTGTCCTATTTTGACCGAAGCAATATGAACGCTCCATATGAGAGTTATTTCCCCTTATGCATTTGATATAAGTGATATGCATTTCTATCTTGTAAACCATAAGTGATAAAAGGTATCAAACCATTTAACTTTGAAAAAAATAACCGGAAGTGACCTTGTTTAAACCGGAAGTAGCTATTTTGTGTACTTTATTAAATATTCAAGTATATAGAACCAGATATTTTTGGAATCAGTGTCAAGTAAATATTCAAATATTATCGGAAGTAACATTTTTCAAACCGGAAGTAACAAATTATCTCCCTTATTTGAAAAATAAGGTATAGAAACCATATATTTTTGGAATCAGCGTACAATAAGCTATCATTTGACAATTAAAATGACATTTTAAACTTAATTTTACAACTTTCATTTTTTTATTGTTCTTGTAATATCAATTTTGCTTTTGATGTAGATTTTAACTTTGAAATTCCTGGCCTCTGTGCTACCGTCCTGGGATAATACAGATGATTCTGTAAGAGCCAAGATGATTGTACAGAGACTGTTTAATTTGCTTGGGAAAGTGGTGATGACCTGTGTTGCTGATCCTACACTGTTACCTCAAAGTAAGTATAATATTAATAAGATGTGGTATGATTGTCAATGAGACAACTCCATCCAAGTCATTATGTATAAAAAATTAACAATTATAGGTCAAAGTATGGCCTTCAACACAGAGCCTTGGCTCACACTTAACAGCAAGACATATATACAATTTTCTTCTTCTTTTTCAGTCTAACATGCATACCAGTACTGTCATTTTCAGAAATTTTGTTTGAACAATAGACACTTTACCAGATAATTAATCATAGCAGTTTCAGGGAATGATGCATACAAATAGTTCTATCAAATTTTAAAAAATATTGTTTTCTCCCGATTTTCTCAAGAATAAAAAAACATCCCAATTTTTTTTACATTTGCAGTATCTGTATATATATATGGAGAGACCACATAGTATATTTAGTTAACCATCACAAAGTTTTGTTCATCAAAATTATTAATTTGTATGAAACATCTTTGTAATGTAATTACTTAAAAAGAAAAGAGATATAGGATAAACATCTTTGTAATGTAATTACTTAAAAGAAAAGAGATATAGGATAAACATCTTTGTATTGTAATTACTTAGAAAGAAAAGAGATATAGGATAAACATCTTTGTAATGTAATTACTTAAAAGAAAAGAGATATAGGATAAACATCTTTGTAATGTAATTACTTAGAAAGAAAAGAGATATAGGATAAACATCTTTGTAATGTAATTACTTAAAAGAAAAGAGATATAGGATAAACATCTTTGTAATGTAATTACTTAGAAAGAAAAGAGATATAGGATAAACATCTTTGTAATGTAATTACTTAAAAGAAAAGAGATATAGGATAAACATCTTTGTAATGTAATTACTTAAAAGAAAAGAGATATAGGATAAACATCTTTGTATTGTAATTACTTAAAAAGGAAAGAGATATAGGATAAACATCTTTGCTTTTGTGTGTTTTTTGCTGTGGATGTGCTGATTTTGTGTCATTGACGGATACTTAATATCCTTTGATTTTCTAATATCTATGTGACATCAGTCTAACAATAACAATTGAAATAAGGACATTTGAAGATTCCTATATTGTTTGTATTTCAGTTGATTATCCCAGGAAAGGTCACAAACAGAGGGCACCTGTCTCTCTGACTGCCTCCTACACCAGTACCATAGCTGAGGAAATTATAACTCTTATCAGAAAACTACATACACATGATATCTGGAATCTGTATATCAACAGCTTTATCACAGAACATTTGTCCTTGATAACAGACATGGTAATTGATAAACCAAGGTCATCTGAATTCCAGGTAAATACAGGCACGACAGGCTGTTTGTCTTTTTTTACATTCACCTGGTACATTATGTGCAATTGTAAAAAGATTTTATTTAAATACTTTATTGTTATATAAAAATGTAATAGAATTCTATTTGATCAAATTTGTTATTAACACTTTTAAGATATTACAACTCTACTTCAGTTTCAATAAAATGTTGTTTACTTTGAAAAACAAGTTGACAATTTGTCTATAATTGTAGATTCAATATTATTCACATGATACCAATTTTCTTGGATTTTATGGGTATAAGTCAACCACCAATATAAATGTTCAACAAATTTTTGAAACACTTGTATCCAGAATTAATAAAAAGCGAGAACATACAAGTTTTCTCCATTCCACGAAAAATTGGTACCTATGAAAATAAAAAATCCACAGTAAGTTTTGGAAGTTTACTCATGCTCCTTTCAATAGAACTATATCTTAATGATTCATTTTAGGATGAAGATGAACTGCTAGCAGATAACATTTCACCATTCCATAACCAGCCTGCAGTAATGGCTGCCATGGCAGTAACAGGTGGTATAGACAACAGACCTCACCTAGGTGGCACTGTAAAACATCCAACCAATGGTCATGGTGTAGTTACTAAAATAACACCAAAAGGCAAAATCCATGTACAGTTTGGTAGCAAGCTGATAAAAATTTGTAGACTGAATGAGCTTGTGACTGTAAATATATATTACTTAGAAATTGGTTTTTAAAAGAAGTAATATTTATATTTTTAATTCTGATATTTTAGGCTTTCAGTCATAAAACTTTCAAAATCAATCAATCAAAATAATTGATTTGGTATTTGGAGCATAAATTTTGTACTCCCAGTATTTAGTAGAGCTTTGTATCTGAAAAGCCTTATGATTAAAAGAAGGATGAGTTATTCACCTAGTTTAATTTTCAACTGTTGAAGTTATAGCATATGTGTGCTATAGTCTACATTTATTAAACTTATACAGGGGATATTTGAAGATTATTTAGATTATAAACAGCAATGGAATTCTTAGAAGCCTCTACATGATGATTCTTTAGATATGTTACAAAGAGTCTTTGTGATTTGCGCAAAACTTCACTTCTTTTAATATAAGCTAGTAGTGCTCTACAAGGGCACAGCAGTAAATCGTTTGGATCTGTAGCATAGTTTTCAAATTTGGGAATGAATACTGGTTCCCATGGTTTATTCAAAGTTTGAGTTTTAGCAAGAAATTGCATATTTGGCAACAACCGTATACCTCTTTGCTCTTTCCTGAAATGTTTGTCATTAATAGTGAAACTGTGTAATTCACTGACTCTTGCAGCAGAAGCTAATGCCATAAGAAAAACTCTCTTTAAGGTTAAATATTTCAATTTTGCTTCTTCTAGTGGTTCAAAAGGTGTCTTTGTCAACACTAGCAAAACCAACGGCAAATCCCAATTTGGCGTCAACTGCCTTATTGGTGGATTGTTGTTGTACAATCCTTTAATTAAATTATGCAAATCCATGTTAACAGAAATTCTATCTTTAGATGAATGTATTAAAGCTATTGCTAACTTGTAACCAGCTAAAGTGCTTGGCTTACAATTCTTTACAGTATGTAAAAACATAAGAAATTCATCTATTTCTGGCACAGTTGCCGTACTGGGATTGATACTCCGTTCTTGACACCAGCTGTCAAATAGCTTGAGTCTTGCATTATAAACTGTCTGTGTTGATTGTTTTCGTGCATTGGAAATAATTGAAGCAATTTTTGGTGAAAATCCTTTTGCAGTGTAAGATCTTTTGACACTTTCCAAGCTACAAGATTTAGAACACTTGGATTTGGATGAAGAATTCCATTTTGACTTAATAGATTTTGTTGGACAGGCAGTTGTATTGGAAAGTCTATTAACAGGTTGAGAAGTTGACTGTACCACGACTGTCTCGGCCACATTGGTGCTATCAGTAAAATTACATAGTCCTCTTTCTGTATTTTTTGTAATACTCTGTTTAGAATTATCGGTGGCGGGAATGCATAAGCAAATAGATTTGTCTATTTCATTGACAGCACATCTATTGACACTGCTGTTTCTTCCGGCCAAGGAGAGCAAAACACTGGCAGCTTCTTGTTCATTGAAGTCGCAAACAGGTCTATTACTGGTGTTCTTAGCTGAAGGAACAACAAATTCACTATTGTCATATTTAATGCCCATTCTGTCAAACGAATGGTCATTTTCCCCCTTGACAGGGCATCTGCTATAATATTCTTTTTCCCCGGAATATGAACAGCTTGGATTTTGACATTGTGATTTATACACCATTTCAAAAGATCCCATGCCAAGTAACAAAGGTCTGGGGATCGCGTACCTCCCTGTTTGTTCAGATAACTGACGACAGTTGCATTGTCTGTTCTCACTAGCACACTTTTGAATTGTACTTTTATCAGAAATGTTTGCAGTGCTAACTGCACAGCTTTGAGTTCTAGCCAATTGATGTGTTTCACTTTGTACTGAGGCGACCAAACACCTGCTATCTGATAATTGTTTATATGAGCTCCCCATCCCGACTGTGACGCATCTGTCACTAGAGTCACCTGAGCAGATTCCTGTTCTAATAGCACTCCCTTGAAAAAATTTCTTCGGCTTAGCCACCAGAATAGATGTTCCTGGAGTGGTTGATACAGTGGAATCAAATGATTTAAACTGTGTAGAGCTGGTCTCCACCAAGCTAGAAGATAAAACTGAAGTGGTCTCATGTGCAGTCGGGCCCATGGAACTAAATCTATGCATGAAGCCATTAGACCAAGTAGTCTCAACATTACACGTGCCTCTACTGTTTGTGAATTTAGGAATATTTGAATCATCTGACTTATATTTTTGAATCTCTCTAGAGACGGAAACACGAGACCTTCTTTTAAGTGAATCACTGCTCCTAGATACTCTATTATTTGAGTCCGAACTAAACAAGATTTTTTTCACATTGATTATCAAACCCAGATTTTTCAACAATTCTTGAGTGTACTGTAATTGTTTTGTCAGCTTTACTTTGCTGCTGTTTTTTAAATCCAATCGTCCAGGTACATAAATATTTAAATCATTTGTTTTCGCAGAAACGCACCTACTACTGCCATCACTTTTGTAAAAATCCTTTGAGCCGATCGTAGACCGAATGGTAGAGCTCGGTATTGATACTTTTTTCCCAAAATGCTGAAGCGGAGACATTTTCCGTAATGTTTGTGAATGGGTATATTGTAATATGCATCTTGCAAATCCAGTTTTACTGCCCAGTCCCCAATTTTCAGACTTTTTAGAATCGATCGGAGGGTTTCCATTTTGAAGTGATGAGGTATGACAAACTGGTTTAGTGGTTTTAAATTTAGAATTGGTCTGAGACCTCCTTGTCTTTTTGGTACCATGAATATTGTACTGTAATAACCCTGATTTTCTGCACTTGTCGGGACAGGCTGTATAGCATGTTTTTCTAACAAAGAATTTACCTCTTCTAATATAGAAGACCTTTTTGTACCTACTCTGGGTACAACTGTCTCTTTTACTCCTGTAAAAGCTGGAAGACTTATGAAATCTAAAATTAAACCGTTCTTCACTATCTGAAGTACTAACTTGTCTTGAGTTATTTGAAACCACTGACTGTGGTAATGTAACAACCGTGCTCCTACCTGGAGACTTACCGCAGACAAATAATTGTTTATTTCTTGATATTTTTCTGGGAGGAATTTTTCCATAAAAAAGATCCTTTTCCTCCTTGTTTTGCTGGCAAGGCACGAAAATTAGACGAAGTGTCAGTGCCACAACGGTCATTAAAATCCTGCTTATCATATCTTGATGTTTTTGCAGGTTTGTTGTAGGATACATTAGAAGTTTCTTGAGATTTTCTTTTTCTAGATCCTTCATCATATTTTTGCCCTCCAGGAACAAATGAAGAACGATAAACGTTTTGTGTTTCTTTAGCATCTCTTATATTTTCAGCTGAGGAATGCAAAGTATCAAAATATTTACCACCAAAAAGTTGTGCGCCATTCAAAGGTAAATTCAACAATTTTGCTGATGTGGCTTTGCTAGTGAAATCAACATTTTTATACCCCACGCAACGAAGTTGCGGAGGGTATAATGTTTTTGACCCGTCCGTCCGTCAGTCCGTCCGTCCGTCCGTCCGTCAGTCCTGTTTCTTGTCATCGCAACTCCTCTCAAACCACACAACAGAATTTCACGAAACCTTTTCAGATAATAAGGACATACTATGTAGTTGTGCATATCGACGGGAAATTGCGATTCAATTTTTTTTCTAGGAGTTACGCCCCTTTGAACTTATTTACTTTAATGTACTACTGCAACAGTTTGTCATCGCAACTCCTCTCAAACCACACAACAGAATTTCACGAAACCTTTTCAGATAATAAGGACATACTATGTAGTTGTGCATATCGACGGGAAATTGCGATTCAATTTTTTTTTTTCTAGGAGTTACGCCCCTTTGAACTTATTTACTTTAATGTACTACTGCAACAGTTTGTCATCGCAACTCCTCTCAAACCACACAACAGAATTTTACAAAACCTTTTCAGATAATAAGGACATACTATGTAGTTGTGCATATCGACGGGAAATTGCGATTCAATTTTTTTTCTAGGAGTTACGCCCCTTTGAACTTATTTACTTTAATGTACTACTGCAACAGTTTGTCATCGCAACTCCTCTCAAACCACACAACAGAATTTCACGAAACCTTTTCAGATAATAAGGACATACTATGTAGTTGTGCATATCGACGGGAAATTGCGATTCAATTTTTTTTCTAGGAGTTACGCCCCTTTCAACTTATTTACTTTAATGTACTACTGCAACAGTTTGTCATCGCAACTCCTCTCAAACCACACAACAGAATTTCATGAAACTTTGTAGATAAAAAGGACATACTATGTAGATGTGCATATCAACAGGAAATTACGGTTCAATTTTTTTTCTAGGAGTTATGCCCCTTTGAACTTATTTGCTTCAATGTACTTCTGCAACAGTTTGTCATCTCAACTCCTCTGAAAACACACAACAGAATTTCATGAAATTTTGTAGATAATAAGGACATACTATGTATATTGACAGGAAATTATTATTCAATATTTTTCCTTATACAATTTTTTTTTCTTATACTTATTTAATTTCTCCAATGACAATGTGGGGACGTGGGGTATGTGAGCGTGCTCACTAAGGTTCTTTAATTTAAGAAAATTTTCCTTCTGTTTATAACAGAATTAGCAACTATACGTGAAGTCATATCTGCCATAGATTTGAAACATGCTACTAAAGCTGAACATGCTTCTACCCTGTCTTCCTCTGAATCAGCAACATCAATATAGCTTGCTATCAAAGAGCCATATGAAACACTTCTTAACAATGTCCTAGCTGAGTTGTCAACCTTTTTAAATTCAGCATCCATTTCCTTATGGAAGGAAGGTAAAGAGTGTGAAAACTTTTTACGGTCTACAAAACCTTTTTTCTTATTGCCCATAGTAGATGACAAACCCTCCTCTATATTATCATCAAGCCTTGGAGGGGAACAAAATTCTGTGAAATCTTTTTTCGACACCATAAAAGCCTTATCATCTCTTAGACGAACTGACCTATTTTTAAGTCTACCAGACATAGCTTGCTTTTCAACATTCTTGAAAACTTCAATTGTAGTACCCTCTAAAGGTAATTTCAAATGAGTTGCTTTATCTGAATTGCCAGGATTTAGTCTTGAAGGCAAATAGGAAGTTCTGACTGAATCTACTTCAGTTTCCTCTGAACAATCTATTTTCAATTTGACTGTCAATTTATGGAGAAAATTATTCCATTGAATTGGATCGGTAGATCCTGGTGCTCCTTCACTAAACAGAGAAAAGTCTTTTTCATGAGAATGTTGTGACTGAGAGTGAGCATCATTATTATTTTCATCAGAAATAGCTGAACCACCCATACTTATTTCATCCTCGATTTCATGCGAAACAACAGAAATCTGATCATCAGATGGCATAAATTTACTATAGTGGGCCCTTGGCCTAGACATAGATTGACTCGAAATTTCACATTTCGAGTCAATGGAAGCATGCATTGCATCACTTGCAATAAGGCCTTGTGTCTGTACCTGTGGTAACAACTTTTTCAATTGCATTTGCACTTGATCTGCTATAAATTTGTTAAATTCAACTGCTTCAAAATGTACTCCCATACTTTTATCAACTAGCGATCGCTTCTCGTCATCCCATTCCTGGCAAATATTGCATGGAAAAGCCTTGTGACAAATACGATGTCTATAGCATTCCTCATGCGTATCTAACACATTCATATGTGAGCTGCACTTACCACAGGTTTTATACTTATCTTCCATGGCTTCCAATTCACTTGATGTCTATACTTTCCTAATGTAATAATAACGATTGCTTTTAACACCAAATGCGATCAGGCTGTAGCCATTTTCGCTGAAGGTAAAGTGATCTTCTATTCAGGAGATGGTGAAAGGGAGATAATTTAAAAGTTAGCGATTGCAAGGGGTTACCAAGGGGTAATTGCAAATGTTTTTCAGACAGGTAAGTACAGATTTATCATAAACAAGGTTTTTACTTTAAAAAACCATATTAGAATTGAAGCATTGCCTCTGGCAAACAATTATCTGGATTTGAAAACAAATTTAAGATGGAAACCTATAGCTGCTTATTTTTTCAATAGTTCAGTGATGGATAGCTGGCTCATTGGCAATCAAACCACATCTTATTTTTATATCTTTAGATTTTCCTACACACAATGTTAAATTAACATTCTGTTCTATATGTTTTTGCAGTCTGTCTGTGTACACTTTGATGTAGAGAACATGAGACTGAGTGAAGATGCTCTCAATATGTGGTCAACCTTGTTTAGCCTGAGTGGTAATATTGTAAAGGGAGACAAGGATAACAAGGATAGCCAAGGGGACGAGCCAATAGAAATCAAAAGTAAGAAATGAAAAGATGGAAAAAAAATTGCACTTTAAAAAAACAGAAGAAGAAAAATGTTGTTTGAAATTCATCTTATAGAAATATTGCTTTAACGTAGAAAATATTTATTCATGTATTTTTAAAATGAAATACTACAAATGCAAAATAAAAATTGACACCTCAGCCTCCGTAAAGAAAACCTTTAAATTACACCTATTCTAAAACTTTAAATCATAACACAATAACGTACATATTATTGTGAAAGACAATAAATTTATATGTCGATAAAAATAAACATATAATATCTTACCTTTTGATAATAATCCAAAAGCCAAAAGATTAACACATGAACTATATTATCATTCAATCATGTCAGGTTACTATTATTTGATCACACTAGACACACAGACGATTTTTCTAAACGAGCAGTAGGTGTCAGGTAGATTGTATCCTATAATGATGATGTAAAAGTAAAGGTCAAGAAATATTGCTGTCATTTGTCTCTTATATAGGTGAATATTCAAGTAAAGTTTCACGGATTCATTTTTATTTCCTGCTTATGATAATAGATGACATTATGTATTTTAGTACTATGCACCCATCTGTTAGTTTGCTTGTCCTGTATCATGTTAAAGTTTTGGTTCAAGGCAGTTTACCATTAAGTGATGAATTTAAAACTTAAAACACATTATTATTATATACACTTTTTACAACATATTGCAAATAATGGTTTTGACCAAGATACATAAAGACATATTTATAAACCATATTTGTTTGAAAAAAATGTGACAATTTTCAGCAGAACATGGAATAGCAGATATAGAATTAAGAAAACAACAGTTGAGACTTGGAATACTGAAGGCATCTAGAGTGTTACTGAGTAGACAGGAGGTCCTAAGACAAGTTTTATCACAGAGGATACACCCTTCACTGATGCCAATTCAGGATACATCAGAACCTTCCAGTGATGAGGATTCTCCAGAACCTCCCAGTACAATACTACAGCAGTTAATGGTGGCAGCCACTCAACCATCACCACTCAAACCTGTCTTTACCAAAGAGGAACTGGAGGTAATGATATACATGGAACTTATATGTTATTCTTGTGTTTACATTGACACTGTATGTAATAGATTTTACAAATTTAGTATAGTGCCATGAGTTTTTAAAATCTGGTTTCCATCTCCATGTTAAGATTTCTTTCCAAATTCAATTTTATAGAAATACATTTCAGTTTGAAGATTAAACAACAGCATAACTACTTAAATAGTATGAACTTAGTTAATTTATCAAATGGTTCTTTAGTAAGTTTTATAACTCCAACTAGGCTTCAGTACTTATGGTATATTTGACTTTTAGTTGTAGAAAATCCTTGAATCAATTATTAGACATGGATCAAAACTGTTAGTAGGCTAAAGGTGGTACCCAACACCTTGACCAAAATTAATTTGGCTCGTTTAATTTTCATAAAATTTTCACAAAATATTTACTTTGAGCCTTTGAAAAAGTATAAAAATTTCAAAAAACTTGAACCAAACACTTTCTCAGAATAAATTAGTTGGATATATAGCAGTTTGACAAACACTGATTTTGATCATTGAGAAGCTTAATATTTCCTTAACAATACAACGTGATTAAAACGTTTAGCTGATTTTACAGAGTTATCTCCCTGTAGTGTTAGGTACCACCTTAAATATAAAAAGTATATGATATGAATTTTAGGGAGCAGCATTAACAGTAGCACAGTATCTAACAGCATCACATTCCATGAAAAGTGAAGAGTCAGACTCCTCTGATAGTGAAAGTGAAGAGGAGGTCATTCCTACCACCACAAACCTTCCAGTATCTACAGACAATAACAATAGTAACCGTCCACCAAAACCAAAGAAACTCAAACCAACTCAACCAGCACCAACAGCACTGGTGACACAGCTTATGGAAATGGGATTTTCTAGGAAGAATGTGGAATTTGCTATTAAGGCACAACGTAAGATTGCTAGTAAACAGAGTAAAAGTGAAGGTTTGAGAATGTTAAATTGGCATGAGATATATGAGATATCAGAAATTTTTAATTATTTGTGGCTGATTTTATTAATCTTTGAAAAAAATAGATTTATTGGACCGTTAAAACACTCAGCAAATGTGAAAATTAGTTTGTTGGCAAGTTCTTCTTTTCCTCTGTTCATATATGACCCAACAAAATAGAGTATTAAGGTAGCACAATACAAAGATTTGTTAACTCCCTATCAGACAACTTTAAACTGATGTAATTCATTTCATCCTTCTTTATATTTTATAAATGAGGTACCAAAAAAAAGAAGAAAGATTAATCTTTCAAATTGTGATAATTTCATTAAGAACTAAATAATTACATAATCAATTATTATGTAATTAGTTGCTATATTGTGATGTCCATACTTGAATGAATTTAGCGTCTTTGTTCTTCATAGCATCCCAAAATATTTTATAGATTCCTGTACAATACAGCTTGACCTCCAAACCTGTTTCTCAGATTTCCCAAAACATCAATAGAACAAATTTTATACCCAATTGAATTTAGTGGTCTCATAGGAATTGATGTTGCAAACTTCATTGAAGATTTATGGGAGAATGAAATACAATAGGGAAAAATCTGAGACACGGTTTTGGAGGTCAAACTGTGTTGTGCAAGAATCTATAAAAAAATTTTGGATGCTATGAATAACAAAGAAGCTAAATTCATTCAAGTATGGACATCACAATATGACAACTAATTACATAACAATTAATCATGTAATAATTATGTCATAATAAAATTATCACAATTTGAAAGATTAATCCTTCTTCTTTCCTTTGGTACCTCATTTATAAAATATAAAGACAGATGAGTGGAGTTACATCAGTTTGAAGATGTCTGATTGGGGATGAAAAATCTTTATATTGTGCTACCTTAAATTAAAATTGCATATCTAAATAGATAGAGCAATAAAACATATAGTTATATATATGGATATTCCATTGATAGGAATGTGAATGGGTAGGCAGGGAAATTATATGTTTGAACATGGGTAATGGCTTATTTATGGTTGAATTTCCTTTTGAAGTGTGCAAACATACTTTAAGAAAGTAAGTTACAGTGACTTGACTGTTAGTGTTGCTCTCCACCAATTGCAACTCATTCAAAATTTTGACTAACTTGCAATTTGTTTTATTAAACCAAATTGTTCAACTGGTCAGAATATTGAACACATTGTTCTGTCAAAATGTAAAAGTGCAAGGTGATAACATAAATTATCATATACTTAGACTAAATAACATATAAATTTTACCGTATGATAATAGCATTAAATTGACGTAAATTCCATATTTTTCGAATTGGTGCTTAGCGGGCTGATATGAAAAGTTTATCACATGCTTCGATTGTTATCACATGCCTTTCCGTAACGTTATCACATGGCATTCCGGTAATACTCGGCCAATTCCGGAAAATACAATGTTACGTTTTCAGTGAAAAACATTACAAAGTAGTGTACAAAACAATTTCTTGAAACTGGAAAGTATATTGTTTAAAATGATAAAAAAAAACAAAAAAAAACAAAAAAACAAAACAAACAAATTATTTAATAAATGCATTGTTTAAGTTTTTCTGAAATATAATTTAGAAAGTTTCTTTAAAAAGTTGACTTTTCCAAACAATGATCATTATGTATATTGTTGACTTATTTTTTTGTCGATTCGTCCATATTAATATGTTTTTTTTTCTTTCTCTCTTTCTGTTGAGGCATATGATAGAAAGATTTCAGATTGAATGTATCAAATTTTGGGTCCGACAGCCGTGAACTTTTTTACTCTTTAAACTTCGGGAACCACGTAAAAGGATCAATATATGAATCTGTTATTTTTCTCTACTGTTGAAGCATATGATAAAAAGATCATAACATGTCATTTTTCATATCGCATGTATTATCAGCCCTCGGTCAATATCAGCCCTCGAGCCATGCGGCTCTTGGGCTGATATTGAACCTAGGGCTGATAATACATGCGATATGAAAAATCCCATGTAATAATCTGATAATATACTTACACTCCTATAAGACTTTAACTCCACTGTAATGATGTTGTGACAAAATTAGTTTATCAGTTTGTATAGTTATATTATAGTCATTTCCATGCTGAAGAGGAACTGTTTATTTTGAATTGCTATAAAATTGTCCAAACTAAGCTTTCATATAGTTTTTCTTTCTAAAAGTATTCTATATTTATAAGAATCAGATATCATTTTAAATAAAACATCATATATTCAGTAAAATATGTGTGAAATAACAATATGTTATTGATAAGTTTTCAGGGGAGATAACCTAAAATATTATTCTTTTGAATAAAGACTTTTTGAAAGAAAAGTTATTATCTCCCCCATGGAAACTTCCTACAAACATATATTGCAATTTTACACATATTTTACTGAATATGAAATGTTTTAATTCACATAATGTCTGATTCTTATAAATATAGAATACTTTTAGAAAGAAAAACTATATGAAAGCTTAGTTTGGACAATTTAATAGCAATTCAAAATAAACAGTTCCCCTTCAGCATGGAAATGAATATAATCTAACTATACAAACTGATAAACTAATTTTGTCACAACATCATTAAAGTGGAGTTAAAGTCTTATAGGATTGTAAGTATGTTTTATTTTATCACCTTGCACTTTCATGACTTGGCTGTGGTTTTCTACAGCAGTTAGTTCAAATTTCTGACCAGTTGAACAATTTGATTTTATAAAACAAATTGCAATTTGGTCAAAATTTTGAATGAGTTGCAATTGGTGGAGAGCAACACTAACAGTCAAGTCACTGTAGTTGTCAGGAAAATTTGAAGTCTATTCCTTCCTTCCCACAAATATTTTAATGGAAAAGTTCGAATATAATTGCATGACTTTTTTAACAGCTGGTAGTGCAGTATTGGGAGGATCAGAACCTACCGCTGAGACCTTGGTGGGTTGGTTATTAGAACACCCAGATCTGAATCTTGATGATGATACAGATACAGATAGTATCTCCTCTCTTGACTTTTATTCTGATTCCGATTCTACGTCAGAAGATTTCGAAGCAGAGGAGGAGCCTAATTTCTTTGAGAACAACAATGCGGTAAGTTGTCATAGGATTCTTTAATAAAAGGGTCAATACTGTGGATACTTATTTCACAAAACATTGTATAAATGGTGAATTCAATCTTTAATTATATACCCCTGTAGAAATACTTTTTGTCATAAAAAAGCAAAATGTTCTGTGAGGTACATACAGTGGAACAATAAAACTAAATCTAATTTTCATATTTATGTTTCAGACATCAATAACTTTTCAAATAAAAAAAAAATAGAATTTATTAAAACTTTACAGAAGTTATTGTATCATTATGTGATAACATTGAGAGCAAAGTAGAACTGTTGGCTCATTTTACCTTGGGGAAAGATGTTGAAAAGATAAATACTCCATTTCAGGGAGCTCTTTGTGTAATGAAAATATCAATCAAAATTACATAATTTCCTTTATAGATTCAGGAGGTTGTGTCTCCCACAGCTACTACTCCCAACACTCAGACATTTAAGAAGAGGTCAGACTTTGTGACCAATGACCAGTATGCTATGTATGTGAGGGACAACTTACAGGTTGGCATGAGTGTACGCTGTTGTAGAACCTATGAAGATGTACAGGAAGGAGACATAGGAAAAGTTATTAAGGTATAAACAGAGGATAAATATTTTTTTAAATCAGATTGTTTTTTTTTTTATTGTATTGTGAAATTATCATACATCTGTTGGGTAAAAATATTTAACAAAATTCAAAATTTTTAACTTTAAACAGAAGACCTTTTTAGCTCACCAAGGCCTCCGGCCCTATGTGAGCTTATGCCATCATAAATAAACTAGATACCCTAAGGAACATTCAGTTAAAGTCTGAAGGTATTTGGCCCAGTAGTTTCAGAGGAGAACATTTTTGAAATAGTTTACAACGACGACAGACAACGACAGATGACAGACGACGACGGACGCCAAGTGATGGCATAAGCTCACATGGAGCCCGAACAATGTACAAAATCCAGTCTCACAAAAATGTGATTTTTTTTTTCTATGTAAATATTTAATTGAAACCACTTAATCATATATGAAGTACAATTTCAGTGTGAAATTTATCTTACAACTTAAAATTATTTGTTTAACTTGTGTTATTATATTATTTTAGTTGGACAGAGATGGATTGCATGATTTAAACATTCAGGCAGACTGGCAAAGTAAAGGTGGGACCTACTGGGTCAGATATATACATGTAGAACTGTTAGGATTCATTAGTCCTGGTAAGTTTTAGAGGATGCACATAATAAAAGCATGAAACCATCAGCTAATAGGTATTTAGGATTGCCTGAAGATTTGAATTAGATAATGCATTCTCTTTGATATATCAACCTCAAATTATGGCACACAGAATTTTAATCAATTAACACACATTTTCAATGTTAAACTTACAAAAATAATATATTTCCACCTCTTTGCATGAGATAATGCATATCCGATCATTTTAGTGAAATCATAAAATACCATTGGTAATTCACAACATATGATATGCAAATTAACTTTATATTTAAAATCTTCAAAGGGGAAATAAAATCATCTTCAATAGATAAAGCAGAAAAATATTCTTGGTTAGAATTTGTGTCGAGATAATTTTTAATGGGCTTTGAAAATTACTAACAGAGATTTCCTATATTTATATTGTAGGTAGTACAATAAAAGTGGGAGATAAAGTTAGAGTAAAACCATCTGTTACCATGCCAACATATAAATGGGGATCAGTAACTCACAGGAGCATTGGAACAGTTACAGGTATTTTATTACTTTTATAATTTTTCTTAAAGATATTGTGTACAATATGCAAACCTCCATTTGATGAGTAAAAATTTGCCTGATAGCAATATCTTACACAGTTGACAGTAACAGACAGTGAAGATAATTTCAGACAACCAAAGCTAAAATGTATCAAGCAAGGTGTCTACATGAAACAAGTTCCTCCTTTAATTCAAATGTCATGATGGGTGAAATGTGTGTCTTAGCGCTTGACTTGAGGTGACAAATGTCTGTAATAATTGTATTCTGAGTGAAAAATATTTGCATTACTATAATGACTTGGACATGACAGTCAGCTGACCAACATACTCCATTGGCAGTTTTATTTGTGAATATGTGAACATATATTCAAAGGTGACCTTTTTCTAAAACATAGAATTGTTTTTGTTACGGTAATTCCATTGTGATAGCGGTATATTTACAAAGAATAACATTGAAATTATTTAAGAAAGATTTTAATTTATGTTCCCACAGCTATTAATCCTAATGGTCGAGATGTAACAGTAGACTTCCCTCAGCAAGCTCATTGGACTGGTATCATAGAGGAGATGGAGATAGTACCAAGTACTCATCCTGGTGTTGGGTAGTTATATTACTAATATAATTGGATGTTTTAAATATTTCTAATATAATTGGATGTTTTGAATTAGTGAACTATGTGAAAAAAAACTCATATAAAATACCATGCATTTAATTTTGTACACCAGACACATGTTTTGTCTGCACAAGACTTAAATAGTGGAGCTCAAATTGTCAAAGTTTCAAGTTTATGTATTCTAACTTTTATAAGGTACATGGTATACAGTGACCTATTGCTTCTTGAATCTGCTTCATTTAGACTCTGTTTGATAGTTGTCTTATTCTCATTAGCAAAAATACCATTTCTCCTAATTTTATAATACATATTGTACACTTACTAGCAGGATTGGAATTTCATTTAAAAATTTAAAAAATCTAAATTCTTATTGTTAAAATGTCTATAATTTACCTTAACTTAACTTATATATTTAATGTTTCTATTTTTAGTTGTGATGGATGTGATGTATTCCCTATAGTTGGTAACAGATATAAGTGTAGGGTGTGTGAGGACTATGATTTCTGTGAGAATTGTTTTAGAAGTAAGAAACACAGACATCCATTTAACAGGATAGGTGAACCAGGTAAGTTACATGCTTCATTAATTACCAGTTATAGCAAGAGGTACATGTACTTGTGAGTAAGATTCAATAATGTATAAACTCAAGATTTCCATGAAAATACCTCTTAAATTGCTTACTGAAAAGAAAAATTTGTTACCTACTTACATTCCCATTCTGTAAACTAACTAATTTTTACGATCAATTTGTTTTCGCGGCTTTCGCATTTAGACATTATGTGATGTCCAGTTTTGATAGACAGATAACATCTTCATTTTAAATTTATAGAAAGTGAACCAGTACCTGTTGGAAAGCCAGGTAAACAGAAGAAAAAGCTACCATATATAGCAAGTGGTGCCATGATAGATGATTGGCATACCTGTGTTAAAAATATGACTGTATCCTCCAGAGAAAATCAAGCACACAGACTTGTAGATGGTAACGGTGGACATTGGCAGAGTTGTGGCACACAAGGAAAGGTACAGAAAAAATATTAAATCTAATGCATATTTGAAAGGAGCACAGTGAACTCTGTCCAAATTACAATGTGTTCCATAACCAAATTCAGTATGTGTAGAGCAGCAAGCCTCATCTTAGCTGTTTAAGTTCTGCAATAGTCCCAATTTATGGCATGTGGTGTTAAACCTGCCTAAAAAATACATTGAAAAGAAAACAGAATTAAATTAAAAATTTACATGCAGGATACACAGAAAATTTATCTTTTTCTTTCATTACAGTAAATCTGTTTTGAACTGACAAATTGATAAATTAATGAATCTCAATGTCTTTTCAGAAATATGTATCACTCATTATTTCCGATTGGTAAGCTAAGACAAATATTTTTGAAGTGTTATAATGGTAATTGTCTGATTTGCAATTCTTCTGTTTTTATTTTGAATATTTTTTCAGTAAATTGTTTTGTTCTGTTTTAGCATTGGATAAGAATGGAGATGCTGCCTGACATACTAATTCACAGACTTTACATGAGAGTAGAGCCCACAGATTCCAGCTACATGCCCTCAGTGGTGGTTATCTATGGAGGAGAGACTCTCAGTAGTATGAAGGAGATTCGTACAGTTAATATTTCATCATCAGAAACACTCATCACATTACTCTTAGATATGAATGAGGTAAGAACATGGCGAAGAGATGATGAAAAAATGTAAATTATTTTCATGCAAGGTTAAATACTTTTTTTGCTTTGTAAAAAGTAGAAGCATTGATTGATTTCAATGAAACACCTTTTTTATTCCAAAATAGTAACAGCATTAAACCAATTAGGATGAAATACTTTTTTTTAATCCTTTAAGACAATAGCGTTTGATCTGTAAATGTTAGTATTTCCACTATATTATATACTATAAAAAGAATAAAAAGTACAATGTGGTATAATAGCCAAGTAAACAACTATCTATCGAACCATGAGATGATACAATGTATGCATATTTCTCTATGACATATTTTTATCATGATCTACTGAAAGTGGAAAAAACTCATTACTCTTTACCAAGTGTAAGCCTGTTACAAGGTTTTCAAAAATTGAAAGTGAATATGTTCATAGCCAGAGCATTATTATGTAGATGTCATGTGTAAGTTACATGCATATAGGGCACTAAGCTGTAGTGTAAATGTAACAAAAGCTATACCATATGTGTATGGAACTTTGCTATGATATTTATACAAATTATGTAAAAAAGACTTGCATTTCTCCTTTCTTTACCTTTACTTAAAAGATGTATGATAACGTTATCAGTTCAACTTTTCTTTTAACCAGTACCTAAGATTTATAGAGCTCCAGATCAAACAGTGTCGTAGTAGTGGTATAGACTGTAAAATCCATGGGATGTCAATCATTGGACGTTTGAAGACAGACGAGGATGACACTGCTGCTAACTTCTCATTCCTAGCCTCTGACAGAGAGGATGATGAAGAGGAGAAAACTACGCACACAGGAACTAAGAAAAAGTCTAAAATAGGGGCTGGCAAGGAAATACAGACTCATGTGTTTGTCTGGGGACTCAATGATAAAGATCAGTTAGGAGGTCCAAAAGGCTCAAAGGTAAATAACTTCTATAATAATTATGAGGATGATTTAGGAGGCCCAAAAGGCTCCAAGGTATTTGGGCAACTAATTGTATGATCAGTTAAGAGATTCTAAAGACTTTGGACTATTTGATATGCTATACTGGTACTTAAATAAATATTTAGTAAAACATTATGTTTGGAACATACCTATAAACAGATTATCAGTTTTAATTGTTTTGAATTCTAGTTGGAAGACAAATTAAACCGGTGTTTTCAAGAGAGAGAAAAATAATATTATATAAATGGACATTTTTGTAGTTCATAATAAATCTAAAATACATTTTCTATGAGACAATATATTGTATAATTTTTTTTCCAGATAAAACTTCCATCTTTAAATGATTCTTTGTCAACATTGAAATGTGTACAGATAGCTGGAGGATCTAAAAGTTTGTTTTGTGGTAAGTTAACTAACCCTAAATTTAAGTTAATACTGTTATTAGAAATGGGAATTTATTATGTATAATACCAACATGATATGAATAAAAGGAAAAATGGATTAAATGTCGGTAATGCTTGAATCCACAACCAAAAAATGAATATGTAATGGTCACCACATTGTCTTCGACAATGAGCAGGCCCCCATGTCAGAAAAAAAGATACTGTGAATATAATTTTAAAAGGTTAATGAAACTAATAATCAGATGCTTTAACTCAAGATAGGACAATCAACGGCTATGGTCAAGTTTCCTGTTCCAGCTTTAGTTGATATAGTTGTTATGATAATAATTTTTTTATATATCAGTCATATTGTTGGTGTGGATCTCTATACAAATGATTTTGATATATTTTTGCTTCATATTTTTGAATTTCGATTTTACAATTGGATAAGCCACTTGGTTTAGATAGAAGAACATGAACTAATTCTATTGTATTTTCATTGTAGTTACCCAGGATGGTAAAGTTTATGCCTGTGGAGAAGCCACCAATGGTAGACTTGGTTTAGGAATCAGTACAGGAACAGTGTCTGTTCCCAAACTAGTGACGTCACTCAGTCAATATGTCATCAAGAAAGTAGCAGTACATTCAGGTATAATTGATATTCTCATTAAAATGTTTGATTTTCAACATTTTACTGTTTTTCATAGAATATGTCTAAAATATGATCCCTGTTCATAAGCAAGTCTTAGTTATGCAACTCTCACTGAATATACTTGATATTGTGCTCTTTGGAAAGACACATGAAGAAACTAAATGTTTGTCCGTAAATGCTGTATAACAATCCATATTACATCATAATGTACCTGTCTTTCTAGATTCAAAACTATATGCATACTGCATTCTCAGTATTAATAATGGAATGTTATTATTTCAGGAGGAAGACACTGTTTAGCTTTGACAACAGATGGCAAAGTTTTCTCCTGGGGAGAAGGAGATGACGGAAAATTAGGTCACTTCAGTAGATGGTAAAATATATATACATTCTTTAATTTGTTATTTATTCATATGAAATAATTTCAATAAGAAACAATAGATTGTAAATAATTGTGACTTTTGCCTTTAGGAATTAAGGTGGATAGAATTTGAAAATTATTTTCAAAATTGGTATCCAAGAATAATAATGAATCCACAGTACCTTATAAAATATATCCAACCTAAAACAATTCAATTTATTGGTTAAACTTAAAAAATGTACATGTTCAATTTAGTTGATATATTTTGTAGGAACTGTGACAAACCCAGACTGATTGAAGCACTGAAGTCCAAGAGAGTTAGGGACATAGCCTGTGGAAGTTCTCACAGTGCTGCTATAACATCTAATGGGGATCTATACACATGGGGGCTTGGTGAATATGGTCGATTAGGACATGGAGACAACACAACACAGCTCAAACCGAAACAGGTATGGTATTGTCTCAACAGGTATATTTAGTTTGGATTAAAGTTAATCATTGGAAAGTTTTAATGAGTTAAAATTTTTAAAAAAGCAATCTATGAACAATTTTATTATTAGTTTTCTCAGTTCTTCATACTTTTTTTATGTGGAACTTGTAAAGCCGAAAATAGGGTATGTGTTTTTCTCATTGTTAAAGGCTTTACACTTGTCTACTATTGCTTATATCCACTTTTCAGTTGAACTTGGAAAATATACCACATGCTCATAATTAAAGGTTATACGATACTCTATAGTTAAATCTGCATCATTTGGTCTCATTTCCTAATTTATGTAAATGATCATTAGCCAGGAATATTACCATAAAATGATATACTTTTAATTTTCAGGTGAAAGCATTAGCCAGTCAGAGGGTCATACAAGTAGCCTGTGGCAGTAGAGATGCCCAGACGTTGACACTCACAAGTGAGGGGCGTGTCTACTCATGGGGTGATGGAGATTTTGGTAAACTTGGACGAGGTGGTAGTGAAGGTTGTAATGTCCCACATGAGATAGAAAGACTGAGAGACCTTGGAGTATGTCAGATAGAATGTGGGGCACAGTTCTCACTGGCTTTAACCAAAGCTGGACAAGTTTGGACATGGTAAGGAGTTTGTTCCTTTCCTTATAATAATTGTTTAAAGATTCATATATCTCGGTCCTGAACAGCAAGATACCCAGTTTGCCTTCTCAGTCTAACATTTATTAAAGATTAATTATGAACAGGGAGAGCTAATATCCATGGATTTTGTGGGTTATGGTGATCTACAGATAAGTGTTCAATGTTATACAGATTTCAAAAAGGCTTAATGCACAATTTAAAAATCATGATATCAAGTATGCACCCCAGGTATGCACTAAAATATATTTTTAACAAGTTATATTTTTGTTTTAGGGGAAAGGGTGATTACTTCCGCCTAGGACATGGGACAGATGCTCATGTCCGTAAACCACAGATGGTAGAAGGACTCAAATCAAAGAAGATTGTACATGTAGCAGTAGGAGCACTTCATTGTCTGGCTGTCACAGATAATGGACAGGTAAGTACAGGTGGAAATGTAATCAAAGAAGATTGTTTATGTAGCAGTAGGAGCGCTTCATTGTCTGGCTGTCACAGAAAATGGACAGGTAAGTACAGGTGGAAATGTAATCAAAGAAGATTGTACATGTAGCAGTAGGAGCACTTCATTGTCTGGCTGTCACAGATAATGGACAGGTAAGTAAAGGTGAAACTGTGGCAGCAGAAAAAGTAACTATGTGAGACCTTGTGATAGTAAAGATGGTTAGATACCTCTGTAGTAGTAGTGGCTGTCACAGGTATTGGACAGGTTAGTGCAGGGTGGTAACTATGGTGTCAAAAGAAAATACAAAGAGTTCATTGTAGATATAGGATTGGTTTAAAAAAAATAATCCTTTGGCAGTAGAAGGTAGATGTCCATGTTGTATGTTGTAATTTAGTAAAAAAAAAAAGACAAAACCAAAAAATGAGAATCAGAAATGATAAAGATAAACAATACAACGGCCAATAGAAGATTTGATTATACAAAAGACCACCAAATACTATTCAGAAAACGAGATACTGAGCAACAACACAAAACACACCAAAAAGCAATGATAACGATGATCCAGAAGGGTGAACAGTGCCTTCTTGCTTAACAAGCTGGGGATAAGTGGTACTGTTGTACTGTAAAAGAGTTAAGAAATATAAAAGATGGGCCATTTGTGTTAGTTTCAGTGTTGGAAATAAATATTTCAGGTTTTTGCATGGGGTGACAATGACCATGGACAGCAAGGGAATGGCACCACAACAGTCAACAGGAAACCAGCTCTGGTTCATGGACTGGAAGGATTTAAGATAACCAAGGTAGCATGTGGATCATCACACAGTATAGCATGGGCTACTACTGATTTGTCAACACCATCTACGCATGAACCAGTCCTATTTTCTACATCAAGAGATCCATTAGGGGCAACAATTCTGGGTAAGTGTTCTGGTCTCTGATAATATGTACAGAGAACTTTGTGAAAAACATGCAATTTGTATCATTTTCATTTCGTAAAACTTTGATGGCTGGATCTCTCAAGGGACTGCCAAGAAAAAGAATAAGTAATATTAATAAAACATAGCTGCTTTTTATAATACCCAATTTAGTCTCAGATATTAGGTTAACATTCATGTTATGTGATCTTATAGTTGTACTCTCCATACTGTAAATTATATTAGTGATTTTTCTGGCAATAATATTTTAACATATCTTAAAAATATACAATAAACTTATGAATTTTTTAGGATTATTAATTTTATTTTATTTGACAGGAATGAATGAAGGAAATTGTGATGATAACCATAACCAAACAGTAGCATTACCTATGCCTTCTATCAAGACTGCTCGTCCCTCATTGGCTAAAATAATACTGTCTCAGGAATCAGATGCTGCCAAACAGTTGGCCCTGAACCATGTATTAACAGCATTACAAATTATTTATGCAAGGTAAATAATTGATAGGAGCATAACAATATATTAATAACAGGATATTCATTATTACTTTAAGAAACATCTTTCAAAATATTTATGTTATCCTGGGAGAGAGGAACTCCACATGTTATATTTTTAAGCAGTTAAGCTGCTTTATGCGAGCACCCTAGATTTATGTTCTACCCAATAAATGCTGAAATATGTGCCACTTTTATTATCTGGCTGGCTATCATGTTATTTATAACTAATTGGACACTTTTGTCATACTTTTTATTCTGGAATATAAAAAATATTATCATAAAAACGTTAAATGGTCGTCGATTTTCCCAAAAGTTTTGAAGTTGCACATAGGAAGTAGTGCTCGATAGAAATCCTTCTATAGTTTATTATCCCCTGTGCTGTTGGCTAAGATGCCAAAGAACAATTGTATGAAAAATTTGGTCGCCGAAAATCTATAAAGATGAGTCGTTTACATTTCCCAAATGGCAAAAGTCGTAGGAATATTGTTTGTCATCGATACGTATTACATACGTCAGTAGTCTATTAATAAGTTGGCGGCAATTTCAAATTACAAAGAAATAACGTAATTGCCGTAGACTGGAAAATCCCCTATTTGACAGTAGAACAATTTGATTGGGTAGAACGAATTGACATCACGTGATTTTGACGCCATTGAAATTTAAATGTAAACAAACAAGGTCAGAAGGTTCAGTATGGGACAGCATCGTACATTTAGTTACTGACAAATAATTATGAGTTACCAAGCTTGACAATGCATGGTAATAAAAAATGAAAGCTAAGTGTACAGAAAAAATAAGAAAAAAATAGCCTTAGGATAACGACTTATCATTACACCTGGATACCTTTTAAATTGAGAGGATTCTGAAGATCAGGGCTTTCGGTGGCTTCAAGTGCCGGCTACTTCACTGACAAAAATATAAATTCAAAAAGATAAAAAATATCTTTTTCAAATGTTTACAGGCAGCCGAGAGACGTATTGTCGCAAAGTCGCGGTCACGATAAACAAGGGTGAAAAGTCAGTGTTTACCGTGGGCTAAATATAGTTCACATGAATTCAGGTCACTGATTGGTTGTCTATTTAAAGTCAAAATGCATCGTTTCTTTTCAAAGATAACAAGAGAGACGTTCCGGTGGTCATTAAACGATAACAATAGAGACGTTCCGATGGGCATTAACTCGTTGGCTTTTTTTTTTTGGCTTTTAAAACGTGAAGACAATCAGATAGGATGACAATCTTATGTTATGGAATAATATCAGTCAAATTAAAGAAAGTGTAGTAGATCATATTGTTCAGAATCTGGAAAACAGTATCTTTTGAAGTTCATTTTCAAAGCCCACGTGGTGTTCAGAGAATCAAGGTCAAAAACGAAAGTAGAATATTGTCGACTCGACCTCAAATAAATAACATTTCCAAATGATTTATGTATCAGACTTATTGAATCAGAGGATATATCAATTTTCTGTCAATGCTTGAGAAATAATTGTATGATTTAAATACGCGTAAACGTCTTTAGAGAGAAGAGGGGGGTCATTTGTTTACAAATGCACGTAGTTATGCAAAATAAATCGATCAAGATTTATAACAAACCGGATTATTATATAAATAAAACTCCTTTAAAAGTAAATGAGTTTTAAGCATAAGGTAATAAAAATAAACTATAACATAAAAAAAAATGAAATTTCTTTGAGATTATTATTTCTTTCTTAAATTTCATACATAAAAAATGGTCAGGAGATTTCGAGAATGCAGGATTTCATGCTCTATTTATGCCAGAGTTTCTGGGGCCCCCAGACCCCCTGCCGTAAGGCACCAAGCTTACAGCTTGGTGGGCGTCTGGCTTCGCTGAACGCATGTTACAGCCGCCTATAATTTTAATTGAGCCTTTTACTTCAATTTCATGGGAAAGCCCTGCATTAGTGGGTCCTCACTATGGACAGGTGCATACAGAATGTGGCGGCTTAAACATCTTAACTGGCACAAAACTCTCCCCTAACATAGGACAGTGTATGTGTATAATCTCAAACATTGAATCTTTATAAATATAAATTGGAAATAACTTTTGAAAGTGGTAGGATTGCATAACATAAACATTACTGTACAAGCATTATTTGATACTTTAGAAACAGCTGAGAACAATGCCTGAGATAAATAATTGACTAATTCTTTACACTATTCATCTGAACTTTGCCAAGTTTGCCTTTGGGTTTTTGATTAACTGCCTATAGCACCCTTTGGTGCTTTGATTTTCTGTGGTTAATAGTAGTGAAAAGAAAATACAATTCTAGTAATAAATTAAATGAAGATAAAAATTGAGGGTTATGGGGTATAAAACAAGGATCTTCCAACCTATCTCCTCCCTACATTTTTTCCTGAAATAGCTCTAAGGTATTTTTAAAGGTAACAAAATATTTAGATGTAATATGTATATTAATTTTACTTCTATCTCATTAATTCAGTCAAAAGTTACATCCAGACATACTTGTCTAGGTAAGTAAAAGTGTCTTCTAATTGTTAATAAGTTATATATTTCTTAAACAGGGAAGCAGTTGTCAGTTCTCTAACAAGAGAAATTCAAGCCGTACCAGTAACAGCAGAAACATTACAGAACCCTATCACCATATCTAACATTACACTAGAGGATAATTCATTAGCAGTATCACCAGAACCTGACACATCAACAACAGAACAACCAGAGGTATACATTCTATAAATTCTTAATATTTGCATATTTTTTTGTTCAGAAATTTTGTATATTTTATATCATTGTAGTTCATATAACCAAAAAAATATAATTGGGTTGGATATAACAAAAACAAATCATTGTGCTTAATATTTATACAAAAAATAATTTTGTTTTAAAAATATTTATACGAAAATAATATTGCTGTTTTATAACAGATGTAAATTGTTCACTATTGAGATCAGAACCAAATACAGTTTAGTCTCTTTTTTTTATATATAAAAATACTTCTATTTTTATAATTATCTCATCTGATCTAAATTATTTACTTGACGCTGCAACCAAGGCAATGATTGGAGATACACAAATTAATAAAAAAAAATATGTATGGACAGAAAATATGTAAACCATTATAAATAATTTCATTCTATTTTGTAGCACCCGTATGGAGACCATTTCACATTCCCCAGCACACATAGCTTAGCTTACAAGGTTTCCCCAGCTACCAGTATCATGGTGGAAACTTTCACATCAACAGATGAAGTAACCAGTACCATAGACACAATCAACACGGCCTATCCTCCAGGGTTAGATGATTTCACTAACAGACTGACAGCTGATGATGCTAGGGTCCTCGTAGACTTGCTGAAGTTGTCTGTAGCCTTGAGAGTTGGTGAGAAAGGAAAAGAAAGCTTGTCTGATATTCTGACATGTCTGGGAAAGGCTTATCCTTCCGTAAGTTCTATTTGTCATTTTGTCATCTCTATCTCATTAATGTAACTTAACCTAAAAGGTACAACTTGTTTACTTAGTAAGAAGTTTTTATGCAAATCCTACTATAGCAGAGGGGCAATATGGTTCCCAGTCTTAGAATCTAGTAGTCAGTTTTGTTCAGGTTTCTGCTTTTGGATTATGGTAGTTTACAATGAAGATGAGGTCACATTATCTTAAATGTTAGTACACAAGTTCATTATGATGTAATCTTTTGAGATATATGCCAATTAGGGTTTTGACTGAACATGGAAATAAAAAAAGTACAAGTTGGGCAAGGTGTTCTAGTTCTGTCTCTAGAACTTATATATAAGTCATGTGTTTTAGAATGCTTGTATGCATTTATGTGGAAACAGTTTGAAATTATAAAAGATTCATTAAAAGATTAAAATTACATCTTTTATAGTTTACAGAAATATTGTCTGTATATGGGTTGTAAACATATTGATATACGAGTCAAAAGCTGCTGTTTTCCATTATCAAAGGTTGCTGAAATGTTATTAGAGTTATGTGTGACTGAGTTGGAGGATGTTGCTTCTGACAGGGAAACTGGTAGGGTAGCAGCTAAACCAGTTGTACAAGAAAGTACACATCCATATACAGATGACACATCATTAACAGGTCATGTTAAAATTCCAGGTAAGTCAGCTGTAACATCAGTAGTCATTTGTGCTGTATTGATGGATTTAATGTAAATGTGTAGATGAATAAACATTTGGTGCTAATTTTATGTTATTGCAAAATAGTGGAAAATAACCCAGAAAGGATAAATTTACAGAACATTAACAGACAATAAAACATTAGGTGGCGATGTTATGATGATTCTGATAACATTTTTATCTTTATTTTATAAATGCATTTTTATGGTCTAAACAGTTTATCTACAGTGATCACTAGCCTGAAACAGAGGTTATTATTTTGAATCATGCTTTTGGCAAGGTGTATTTGACTTCAATATTATTTGACTAAGATTGCTTGCTGTGGATTGGTTGTTCTCTCCTAGTACTCTGGCTACCTCCACCAATAGCATGCAAGAGCCAAGTGTGCCGAGAGTGGTGTTAAACAACAACAACAATCAATCTATCTATCGATCATTGAAGAGACACAGAAAAAGTAGTTTGAAGAGAAGTTTAAGTAGCATGCATGGATAAATAAGTATTGTTTATTTTACATATTTCTGATATGTAAGTTTAAACTTTCAGGTGCTGAAGCTTTGAGAGTAGAGTTTGATCGGCGTTGTTCCACAGAGAGACGACATGATCCTCTGACCATAATGGATGGATCTGGTCATACAGTTTCTGTTAGATCAGGTAAATTTGTACATTTCATGGTATACCTGTGTATAATATGAAATGCTTCTTGTTTAAAAAATAAATGATTCTTTAATTAGGTCTTTTGTGATTTTAGACTTACTTCAAATATAAAAATTTGTAATGCAAGCAAAAAGAATGCTCGATTTAGAAAATTAAAAAAAGTATAAAATTTATTGAAGAGGAATTATTAGAATTATTTAATTTGAATAAAAGGAATTGTGATGGACATTGTGAATATCAATGATACATCAACCCAGTTAATTACACAATCCCTCCAAAAGATATCTTGATATCTTACATTTATATAGTTGATATCCTACTATGCATAATTTTCATGTAATACTAAAAAAATATTTGTTAAACAGGAAGAGAATGGACTGACTGGTCACAGGAGTTGAGAATACCTGGAGATGAGTTACGATGGAAGTTTACCAGTGACGGGTCTGTCAATGGTTGGGGATGGTGTTTTACAGTTTATCCCATCATGCCATCAGCGACACCTATGGACATTTTATCTGATAGGACAATTCTGTCTCGTCCATCTATAGATCTAGTCACATGTTTATTAGACTTTAAATTAGATCTGAGTTTAGATAAAGAAGTAGTGAACAGACTGGCTGCAGCTTTAGCAGCTTGCGCTCAATTAAGTTCACTTGGTAAGTCACTTTGTGATAAAATGATATTGGATATCTTTTGTAAGGAATGAGATTTAACAAATGAACTACCAGTAACTTATATTATAATACAAGACATCTATCTTAAAATCAGGCTTAGTTCTTCTTGTATGAAGCATCACTCTTTGTGATGTATTTGATCATGAAAGAAAAATAAGCCTGATAAACAATTTTTATATTCAAATTAGGATGGTGCTATTTTGAACCTCAAATAAAGTGTATAGATATACATGTAATAAACTTTAATATAAAGACGCATTTTTTTCAAGAGAGACATTTCACTCATTGTTTTGAAAAGTACAGAAAAACTATGTTTTCATGATAACAAAACAACTAGATATATAACTGGCATCTAGTTTAAATAAAAAAATAATTCAAGAATAAATATCTCCTAGTCATGAACATTTTAGTATAACTTTATACTTTATAAATTTTAAAATAATACCCAAGATTGACAACAACACTTCGAATGGTCTGCAATTTTATTTGCTATGGTCTACATGTTTCGCCTGCAAGGCAGGCTTCATCAGGACAATTTTTATACAGAAATTAATCCCTGAAGTACTCAAAGTGGTGAAATTTGACGTCGTCATGGTGAGAGAAACAATGAAAAGTGAAAGTAGCAATACAGAGTTATAAATAGATATAAAGATAAATATAGAAAATTAAGAAAATTAAAGTTTGTTTACAATGTAACTTGAGTTCGTTTTACTATTATATGATACATGAAATTGTTCTAAAGGCTTGGTATCTAATTGGACGAACTTCCCATGGTTCCTACCACTTCGCAAGGCTTCTCTTATAAATTTTAGTTAAAAGATAGATGTGATAAGAGATAATTAATATTAATTTTAATAAGGAGGTGTAGTATGATTGCCAATGATACAACTAATTAAGAAAGTTCAAATGAAGGTGATGTTAGCAATTATAGGAAAATGTAATTTTATTTTGTTTTGTTTGGTGCTGGACAATGATTTTTTACTTTATCAGGTGCTGGACAATGAATTTTAACTTTATTTTGTTTTGTTAGGTGCTGGACAGAGAATGTGGGCATTACAGAAGTTAAGGACATTAATAAGTGCTAAATCCTCAGATCAGTCACTGAATGTAAATGCTTTATTATCTAGTCCTAGTCCTGACACACCTGACTCTGACACATCACAGAAATCCTATGTAAGTATATATTAAACTACAGAGCATTATACCTATTTATACCTTGGGTAAATTATGACACTGTGATTGTTTTTACGCCCCTATGGATTTGTAGGTGATTAGTAAATCTCAAATGAGGTTCATGACAACACATCTACTGTTTATAGTGATTTCATCTCTTGATGTTGTGTTTCATTGTTTCTGACCCCTACGGACCATAGAGGGTGAGCAAAATCCATAGGAGATTAGGTCTTCAGCCTCACCCCCTATAGATTTTACTGACCCTCTATTGATCTGAAGGGAGTCCATATAACTTTAGTAGAATACCAGCAAAAAAATCTTTGCCAATGATCTATAAATGTATAATTCTTATATGATTTGCATATCTATAAATACTTAAATTTGGATTGGTCAATTAGAATTTTTCTCTTAGTTTATATACTTCAATAAACAATGTTTCCGAAACTACATTCGTAATCTATTCATGCACATACACAAGCTTGCAGGGATCCCAGGATTTTCACCAAATTGAGATTAAAAAACAAATGCACAACAGTAGTGTCTATTCAAGTGCATAAATAACAAACATAAAATAAAAAATAAAAATGCACTAAAGCTTCGAAAATGTGTAAAATTTAAATTAAAATAAAATTATTTTATTTTAAATAATTTGGCGAATTTAGGTCATGGCAAAACACAACGTCATACGAATGGAAACTTTCATTGGAAAGATTATTTCGTTATTTGAACGCCTCAAATTCGGAAAATATCTCATTAAAATGAAGGTTTGGAGGTAGGTGCCATTTTATTAGCTCACATGGCCCAAAGGGCCAAGTGAGCTTATGCCATCACTTGGCGTCCGTCGTCTGTCGTTGTAAACTATTTCAAGAATCTTCTCCTCTGAAACTACTTTGCCAAATACTTCCAAACTTTAACTGAATGTTCCTTAGGGTATCTAGTTAATAAATTGTATCCGAAGTTTTGATCTATCAACAAACATGGTCGCCATTGCTAAAAATAGAACATAGGGGTCAAATGCAGTTTTTGGCTTATAACTCAAAAACCAAAGCATTTAGAGCAAATCTGACATGGGGGTAAAATTGATTATCAGGTCAAGATCTATCTGCCCTGTAATTTTCAGATGAATCGGACAACCCGTTGTTGGGTTGCTGCCCCTGAATTGGAAATTTTAAGGAAATTTTGCTGTTTTTGGTTATTATCTTGAATATTATTATAGGTAGAGATAAACTGTAAACAGCAAAAATGTTCAACAAAGTAAGACCTAAAAATAAGTCAACATGACTGAAATGGTCAGTTGACCCCTTTAGGTGTTATTGCCCTTTATAGTCAATTTTTAACCATTTTTCATAAATCTTAGTTATCTTTTACAAAAATCTTCTCCTCTGAAACTACTGGGCCAAATTGAACTAAACTTGGCCACAACCATCATTGGGGTATCTAGTTTGACCTGGCCAACCAACAAAAATGGCCGCCATGGCTAAAAATAGAACATAGGGGTCAAATGCAGTTTTTGGCTTATAACTCAAAAACCAAAGCATTTAGAGCAAATCTGACATGGGGGTTAAATTGTTTATCAGGTCAAGATCTATCTGCCCTGAAATTTTCAGATGAATTGGACAACCCATTGTTGGGTTGCTGCCCCTGAATTGGTAATTTTAAGGAAATTTTGCTGTTTTGGGTTATTATCTTGAATATTATTATAGATAGAGATAAACTGTAAACAGCAATAATGTTCAGCAAAGTTAGATTTACAAATAAGTCAACATGACCGAAATGGTCAGTTGACCCCTCCCTTTAGGAGTTATTGCCCTTTATAGTCAATTTTTAACCTTTTTTCGTAAATCTTAGTAATCTTTTACAAAAATCTTCTCCTCTGAAGCAAATCTGACATGGAGTAAAAATGTTCATTAGGTCAAGATCTATCAGCCCTGAAATTTTCAGATGAATCAAACAACCCATTGTTGGGTTGCTGCCACTTAATTGGTAATTTTAAGGAAATTTTGCAGTTTTTGGTCATTATCTTGAATATTATTATAGATAAAGATAAACTGTACACAGCAAAAATGATCAGCAAAGTAAGATCTACAAATAAGTTAATATGACCAAAATTGTCAATTGACCCCTTAAGGGGTTATTGTCCTTTAAAGGGAAAATTTGCGATTTTTTACTTATGGTTTAATTATGTTCATTATGACATAATATATATATTCACAAAGTTTTATCGCTATATGTGCAGTAATAAAGGAGAAATTCAATAATTAATGAAAAAATATTAACTACTTCCTGTAGGTCGTGACGTTTTCTCCTGGTTTTTGCATGCCGGGATTTAAATAACAATCATTAAAAGTCTTGGTTTTTAATCATATTTTAACGTAATCGTAAGCGCGCCGATGACTTATGTTTTATCTAATAACCATCCGATAATAAGAAGATAAAACGCACAGACGTGCAATTGTACACTCATGAGATAAATTTTCTATGTTAAACGTATATATTCGAATTATTTTTGTAGACAACACAAAAAATTATAAATTTATTTTTAATTAATGCAATTTCGGACTGATAATGTGAACAAATTAAAGTACAATAATCAAGACAATATGTTGGTGTACTCTTATTGACCTTTTACTATCTCTGTTATGACTAGGTTTATACGATGTGTGTATTCACGGTTCTGTGGCAATACTCGTAGATGGCTTGTTGAAAGGTAAATTGTTATTTGCACTTCGGTATTTAACCACGCCTCTAGGGCACACCTTGCCAGGTGTGACTGTCTATTCGGATCAGTGGATTATAAAACGAGGGAGCATTTAATACACACATTTAAAATACATATTCAAGTTGGTGACAAATAAAAATAGATCGTCGTGGAATTATTTAATTATATTTGCTGCTATTACTTATTTGAATTCAAATAAATTAATTTACTAAGAAATAAACAATTTTCAGTTAAAGACGGGAAACTTAATTCATGTGTCAGAATGAAATACACCTCTTGTCCTTGATTTATGTCTCATAAAAAAGGGGAACTTAGAAATTAGAAATAGCTTGACCAAAGCATTTTGATTGTCTTTATTAGGCAAAAAAATGTACGAGAACACTTACATTTAGACTTTGAAAGCCATGTATTAATTAATATCTGAAACTATCTGAAGATAACTCTACCGAAGCGGAATATAATATGTACGAATAAAAAAAAAAACTTTTGTTTTTAAATCTTTGCACATTTATGATTAATTATTGTTATCTATTGTTCATTTAATTACTTAATTAGTACCTAAGATATGTCTACCGCTTGGCATTAAATCTCGGTGTGGTAGGAAGGGATTATTACATATAAATTATATTATTTGGATGAGGATTTGAGCTAGCCTATAAAACACATTAAATTAGTTAACATACATTCGAGACCAAAGGATATTAACTTTGATGATTCAATTAACTTTTACTCACATATTTTTCTCTTATGATTTGTGCGTGCTTGTTTTTATAGGACAGTGTATATATGGTCCAAAAATCAATCATAAAATCATAACTAAAAATGTCTTGTTCGGAGAATGATAGTTCAAAAAAAAAAGAATGATAGTACTAGCAGTGGTTGCACTCCGTCAAGAGAGGCATATTTTGACGAGTATGGTCAATTTGGGTACGCACTAGAGCCAGAGTATACCGAAGAAGAGCTCCATGAAATGGAAGCTGCAGAAAGTTTCCGAAATCAAGATATCCTTAGCAACCCTCGCCAGTTTAACACAGATTGGTGTTCGTGTACTAAATGAATAGTTATGCCGTTATTGACGGAATGTCTTTGTTGCCACGAATTTACTCTCTTTGATGGTAATATTGAATTGGGTGAATGCATTAGTGACAATATCGATTTTAGAACAGTTTGTCTGAACCCGGTTGTTCTTGAAACCAGCTATATAAGTTTTTTGAGGTACAAGCGCCATAGAGGGAAGCTCCAGACGTGCTAACTCACAGCCAAAGCCAACTAATGGCTTATCGTCAGTTTGTTTGTTGGGTCAGAAAAGGGCAACCACTTGGCAAGAGAAACAGAGTGACTATTCCAGCTTGTGACATTAACATTATTAGGGAAGCATTTCCGTCACAAGATGGTGTTTATGAAGGCTTCAAAGAATGTGAAAGTGACACGTCAGACTCGGAATAGTTGTAAAATAGACATATGCTAGATTTGAGGCTCAAAATATTCTTTTGTATATGTATAGATAAAATATATATGTCTGGTTTAATTCTTTCATGTTCACATTTAGTTGAATTAAACAATATACGTTTACCTTTGTTCACTGTTGAAGGCCATACCGTGACTTATACAGCTGCTTAAGTCCACTTCATTTGGGTATGTGTCTCCCAAGAAAACAAACCACAACTTCTTATTTAATCAAAATTAATGACTTATCTTTTTGCGGAAGTTTAGTATGCAAAAGTACAAAGTTATAAATGGGTGTCTTGCAATATCGAAGTGATAATCTATTTGTCAGATCTCTTATATCTTTTGACGAAATCAAACCATCATGGTATATTCTGCATTTGTATAGACCGACGTGTACTAAATGATATTCATATTTTCTGGTATTGTACGAAAGAGAATTGACCTAACAAAAGAATTGCTATCTTAGGCTGTTAGTAACACATGTAGAGCAGTGGGTCGTTGTTGGACATATAAATCTTAGAAAGTGTATCATCTGTTGAATTTACTGGTCACTGAAAGGGGAAGTCCCATACGGAAGTAGGTGTTGAGGATGATATTTTTTTATATCCAGTGACACATATTACATGCGTATTCTTGAACGTTTGATACATCATTTACTCTCAAATTGCAAAAACGAAAACTTCCACTTGTATTTATAGTATTTGTATTTTTATCCATCTGATGAGTTAAGCCTTTTTCAACTGATTTGTATAGTTCGTTCATATGTTGTACTGTTACACCACTGTCCAAGGTTATGGGAGGGTTGGGATCCCACTAACATGTTTAACCCGCCACATTATCTATGTATGTGCCTGTTCCAAGTCAGTGGTCTGTAATTCAGTGGTTGTCGTTTGTTAATGTGTTACCTATTTGTTTTTCGTTCATTTTCTCTTAAATAAATAAGCCTGTTTTTTTTATTTTTTCGTTTGAATTGTTTTACATTGTCAATTAGCTGACTTTGCGGTAGGGACTTTGCTTGTATTGGATGGTCGTACGGTGCAATTATGTAATTTAGTCCATCCAAAGCGATCTTTATTTACCTATTTAGGAATTAATGTTCTCATCAAAATATTTTAAATCTCACAACGCATGAATACTTCAGCTATTTGAAAAAAAAAGATATTTTAAAAAATTGACAGGAAATTTAAGGATCTTCTTGGAATGGAATCGAAAAATTACGAATAGATATTCTTTTCAAGTGTGAAAAACGTCAACCAAATTTATTCATAATCGGGAACGTCCTTATTAAAATAGTCTTCGTCTCACAACGTATAATACTTTAGCTATTTGACCAACGATGTTTAAAAACAAAAGACAACAAATTTAATGTCATCTTTCCCCATTTTTGAATGTTATTATAAGTCTGTTCAACTGGCAAGAATACCCCTAAAGCGGACAATCAGTTTATTCTTTAAATTGCTGTCATTGAATATCAAGAAATGAAATAAATACCGAAATTGATTTGAAACTTTTATACTCAATAGTTTTCCTAGAAAATATTCACATCCCTTGGGCAGTTGGGGATTATAAGTGTACCTCCAGTTGCATATATATTACATGAATGTCGGAACAATTGTGATGATGACGAATTTCTTCCTTTATTCGAGAACAATCTAATTGATATATAAATCTGTGATTTTACTATGCATATAACTTCGATGAACCAAAGCAAGTTATATATCGACCTGTATTTAAATCAAATTGGTTCTCTTCTTCTTCATCTTCTTTTGGTATACAATAGTCTATCGAATTCGTTGATTTCATACTGTTGGCATACGTGGACTAGTCTGTTTACAAAACTTTTACCCCAATTTACACAAAATGTATGTTTCTTTCTTATGTTCAATGTATACATGTATATATTTATACCCCCGCTTTAAAAAAGGGGGGGTATACTGTTTTACCTCTGTCTGTCAGTCCGTCCGTCCATCAGTCCGTCCATCAGTCCGTCCGTCAGTCAGTCAGTCAGTCCGTCCCATGAAACTTTCGTCACATTTTTCTCAGGAACTACACATCCACCCTTTCTGTAATTTGGTATCAACATTTATATATGTCAGCCACACCGTGTGATGCGTTTTCAGATTCATCACTTGACAACTTCCTGTTTACCGAACACTTGTCTGATTTTACACATGATAGCCAAGTTGAAAATTTTCGTCACATTTTTCTCAGGAACTACAATACAAGGATTTCTGAAATTTGGTTTCAGGATTTATATAAGTCAGCTATACGGTGTGATGCGTTTTCAGATTCATCACTCGACAACTTCCTGTTTACCGAACACTTGTATGATTTTACACTTGATAGCCAAGTTGAAAATTTTCGTCACATTTTTCTCAGGAACTACAATACAAGGATTTCTGAAATTTGGTTTCAGGATTTATATAAGTCAGCTATACCGTGTGATGCGTTTTCAGATTCATCACTCGACTACTTCCTGTTTACCGAACACTTGTATGATTTTACACATGATAACCAAGTTAAAAATTTTCGTCACATTTTTCTCAGGAACTACAATACAAGGATTTCTGAAATTTGGTTTCAGGATTTTTATAAGTCAGCTATACCGTGTGATGCGTTTTCAGATTCATCACTCGACAACTTCCTGTTTACCGAACACTTGCATATTTTTACACTATTAATATTATCCACTTGCGGCGGGGGTATCATCAGTGAGCAGTAGCTCGCAGTTTCACTTGTTTAAATTGCGCTATAGTTCCGTAACTTTCTATCCAGGCGTATAAACGAATCATCGAAAAGTGCGTACATTGTTTTAAATCAATATGTCCAATCTGTCCTTTACTATTGACAACGACTATATATTACATTTTCCCAAATTAACCCTTGGAAAAAATATGTAAATAGATTTTTATTTCTTCAAATCTTTGTTTCTTTTGGTATTATTTATATTTTTATAAATAATATTCTTTACACCAGAAATGTTATTTATAAACAAGCGTATGAGTTAAGTAATGACTAGTATATTATATCACTTTCGGACACGCAAGACAGAGATGTATATTATACACCTGATAGTTCAAAATGGAAAGTTATAAGTTATCGGCCGTGTACACTGACCAATACCTACAGAGGTGAAACGATGCATGAGCTTGCAAGCCCGACAGGAAATCGCTTGAATACCTGGACGTGTCACCTCACACCCCTCACAATACCTTTGGGAGTAATACCTTTAGCCATGCTGGGGATCAGATGAGGGAAGATCCGAATTTATTTGAATAAAGTTTATTACTTTAGTTTAAAGAATTATGAACAATTAGATTTTCGAAAACAATTTTCACGGAACACTTATTTATGATTTGAACTTTGACTGTTTAACTAATTCCAATATTAACAGTTTAAAAATAACAGACTATGGTTATTTAAAAAAAATAAGAACATTTTCCGTATCAAGTTAGTTAGTCAGATAAAACAACCGTACGATTGACAAGATATCGACATGCAATTACGACTACATCGGTTACTGTAGTTTTGGTCCTTTGTGGTTTATAGACATATCGTGATTTTTAATCGGAGATGACGACAAAATGGCGGAACACAGAGAATTGATACTCAAAATTTAAAATCGATGGTAATCTCTTATCTAGCGGAATAAAACTTTAATATCTATAAATTTGAGCATTTTTATACAGAATGGACATAATATCAAATTTTGATTTTTTTGCGAAGTTTCCCTTTAATGACAATTTTTCACAATTTGTTCATCATATTTGCTAACTTTAAAAAATCTTCTCCTCTTAAACTACTCCACCAAATTCAACCAAACTTCATTTGAATGATCAGTAGGGTGTATAAAATAAAGTTTGTGTTTTATTTTCTATTTCGTCAAAAAACATGGCCGAAGGCATTGTTTACCAGGTGAGCGATTCAGGCTCTTGAGAGCCTCTTGTTTTAGATTTCATTGCACTTTTGAACATTTATGGATTTTAGAAAGTCAATATGGCGGCCAACTCCTTAGTCACGACATGTTAATTGTGTATTTGATGGTCATTATAGTAGCGTTTACACAAAAAAAAAATGTTAATTAAAAATCGCTATTATTTGGCTTAAGAATTATAAGGATTCTTAGGACTTTTATTCAGTTTGTGAGTTAATCGCCCCGGTTTACACATCAATAACCTCTAGAAAAAATGTGTTTAATCCTATAATATCAAGTCTTTCCAATAAATTGATTTAGAGGCTGAGGGTATCAGCTGTTCACAACAAGTGCCTATTCATCACTTGCTTATAGAATAATTACAAGTAACGATTATTTATTATATAATGAAATGTATGTGAAATAGATATGATGTTTATCTAAAGTATTAGATATTAATTTTATAATTACGTTAAGGAGAAGATGATTATCTTATTAAAATCAACATGATCAATGTACAGCTGTTAAAAACATATCAGATAAAATTTGAAATAATCGCAAAATTATTTGTTTATTGGTATTCAATGGGTTTTTTTTATGAATAATTGGTCAACAGGTGTTGTAAAAAGTATCAGATATACATTCTAAATCAATGGTAAAATATTTATCTATTGGTATTTTTAAAAAATGTTGATTTATGAAAAATGGTCATTTGATTAATATTAAAATTCTAAATCATCATTATTAAAATCAAAGTCACAGTATCAAATTACAGCTGTTGTAAAGGTATCAGATATGATCTAAATCAATGGTAAATTATTCAATTCTTTAGAATCAAATGTTAATTAATTGTCATTTGATTTTATCAAAATTCTACATAAATGTAGAACTAGTCATTTTATTGGGTATAAAATTCTCCGTTTAGATATATTAGGAAATTCACACAAATTATAAATACCATGAAAATTGTATAAGAGAAAAAAACAGTCTTTATCAAAGTTTTTCATAACTTAGCTTTGTTTTAATTATACAATGTATATGTTTTTTTATGCCCCACCTACGATAGTAGAGGGGCATTATGTTTTCTGGTCTGTGCCTCCGCTCGTTCGTTCATCTGTTCGTATGTCCGTGTGTCCATTCGTCCCGCTTCAGGTTAAAGTTTTTGGTCAAGGTATTTTTTGATGTAGTTGAAGTCCAATCAACTTGAAACTTTGTACACATGTTCCCCATGATATAATCTTTCTAATTTTAATGCCAAATTAAAGTTTTGACCACAATTTCACGGTACACTGAACAAAGAAAAAGATAGTGCCAAGCTCAGGTTAAAGTTTTGGTTAAAGTTTTTGGTCAAGGTAGTTTTTGATGAAATTGAAGTCCAATCAACTTGAAACTTGGAACACATGTTCCCTATGATATGATCTTTCAAATTTTAATGCCAAATTATAGTATTGACCTCAATTTCACAGTCCACTGAACATGTCAAATGATAGTGCGAGTTGGGCATCCGTGTACTATGGACACATTCTTGTTTATTTTGAGAAATTACTAAAAATATGCATTACAACAGTTTTAGACATGTTTAACTGTTTAAAAAATTTGAATTTTTTCCTGGGGTCTGGTTTGTGTAAGGGGTGATGTTAACAGGTTTTTGATTTAAGGAAGGGTGGATTTGACAGATGTTTGTGTAATTTAAAATATATGTGGATGAGACAAAGCTAAAAGACATCAAAAGATGTCAGCATACTTTCTTTAACACTAGAAATATTTCAAGCTTTTAGTAGCCTTGAGTTTAAAGAATTGTGAATAAATTTGATAGAGACTATCAAAGACTTGTCATCAAAACAAAAAACAATGATGCAAAAAAAAAGGACAGTTACATATAACAAATGACAGCCATTTACGGTACATGATTCTTGTCTAAAAATGTAAATATTATGAATTGATATTTTACTTTGGATGCACAAACTTAATAAAATAAACATTTTTAGGCTTTGAATGGCACTGCAGTACATTCACTAGTTCAGGGTTTACCAGAAGCTTTACAGAGACAATATGAATACGAGGACCCTATTGCCAGAAGTGGAAAACATTTAATGCATAGTCCATTCTTTAAGGTAACATAACAAAACAGTTCAAACAAGGAATTATTTGAATTGGAATAGTTAAATACTTGATAATATATATTTTAACTGACATCTACATTTTAGAAAGGAGAACATTGATTGTAATCGATGTATTTGTTAAAATTAAGTTATTTTACGTTAACTTACACTCTACATGAGTCTCTTTTTGAATTTAAATATGTGACAGCTTAATCAAAAACACATACAAACGTGGTTTTCAACAATTTTAGACAACGCGCTATTTTGTATTTGTATATTTTTAATTTTATAATTGAATTTGACAGGTGCTTGTAGCATTAGCTTGTGATTTGGGATTAGATACACTACCTTGTTGTACAGAGGCACACAAATGGACATGGTTCAGACGATATTGTATGGCAGCTAGAGTTGCCATCTCAATAGTCCATAGAACACAATTGCCAGTACCATTCGCTGATGAAGTTCGGAAGAAGATACAAGACTTGGCGGCTGATGGGGAAGAAATGACCAGAAAACATGAAGACCATCAAATATTCAAAATAGAACAAGATGAACAATTGTTAATATGGCTAAATAGGTTTGTTTATACTTGATCTTAAAATATTTTACTGGCTAGACAAGGGTTGCTATCAAGGAAAAAAATATCATTTTATACTTGGTATCACAAGATACATGCATTTGATATTGTTTATCTTATATAAAGGTTATTATATTGATAGGTTGAAAACATAAAAGTATGTTTTAATTCACACATATTCAGCCATAGAGGGTGTTATGTTGAGAACTGCTTATTGGCAAGGATAAATATGTGTTATGAGTGCTCTCAATAGTGGTGATATTTGTAATATGAGATCTACTGTCTTAGGAATGATAACCAAATTGCTTTAAAGAAGTAATTTAAATGATAAAATAAAAGGTCTTGATAATAAATACAAGGCAGTATATTTGAAAAATTAAATGCCTCACAAAAGTAGTGAAATAATATTTATTTAATTCTCTTTTTGAAATTTAAAATAAAGTTTTTGTTTGAGAATTTTTAATACATTGACAATGTTCTGATATTTATTACAGGAAACCAGAAGACTGGACCTTATCATGGGGTGGCAGTGGACAAATTTGGGGATGGGGTCATAATCACAGAGGTCAGCTAGGTGGAGTTGAAGGGGCAAAGGTCAAACTACCAGTTGGTTGTGAAGCATTAGCTACCCTTCGACCTGTACAGATGATTGGTGGAGAACAAACATTGTTTGCCGTTACTGCTGATGGCAAGGTAATAAAAATGTCCCGTTCTGGTTCATATTTCTTAAGAATACCAAAAAATATTGTTGATAGATATAAGAAGATGTGGTATGAGTGCAACTCTCCATCCAAATGACAATTTATAAAGTAAACCATTAAAAAAAAAATGGGTACTGTGACTGTGTTATGGAATATTGCATCAGTTAAATATGATTTTAGATTATTCTAAAAAATGGATTAATTTAAACTTATTAGATCTGATATATAACTTGTATATTTTAGGTGTATGCTACAGGCTATGGAGCTATAGGTAGACTTGGTATTGGTGGGACAGATTCCGTAGCTCATCCCACATTATTAGAATCGATACAACATGTGTTTATAAAGAAGTTAGCTGTTAACTCTGGTGGTAAACATTGTCTAGCTTTGTCAGCTGACGGAGAAGTTTACTCATGGGGAGAAGGAGAAGATGGGAAACTTGGTCATGGAAATAGGTGGTGAGTTTGAGTAAATTGCAGGTGTAATTTTTGATAGTAGGAAATTTAAGGTCACTTACAATATTGTTCCATTGCAGTTTACCTGCGAATTGGCCCCATCACACATCAATGGAATGGTACACAAAATATGCATAAAATTGAAATTTTTCTTTGTCCCGATAATCATACAGTTTTCCAGTATTTACATACTAGTCAAACCATGCTTGGCACTCGTTTTTGCTTTGTTTTAAAAAATGTGTGGGAGTCCAAATTTTTACTTGTTGTATTAATTTTCTAGTACATGTGATAGACCAAGAGTTATTGAATCTCTGAGAGGAAAAGAAGTAAATGACATTGCAGCAGGAGGTGCACACAGTGCTTGTATAACAGCCAATGGGGAGCTGTATACATGGGGTAAAGGTCGTTATGGCAGACTTGGTCATGGGGACAGTGAGGACCAATCAAAACCTAAGTTGGTAGAGGCCCTGAAAGGATACAGGGTAATTGATGTGGCATGTGGAAGTGGTGATGCTCAAACCCTGTGTATTACAGATGATGATAATGTATGGTCATGGGGTGACGGAGATTATGGAAAATTAGGTAGTTAACATAAAAAGTATTAAATAGGGATATGCTACCATAAACATGTTCTTTGTATATTCTCTGTAGTCAACCTTAGGATTAATTTATTTGCTTTGTAAATAAAACATACCAGAGTAGGGTTATGCATCATTTAAAAAAAAAGATAAATATACATGTAGTTTAACAATTTTGGTTCCTAGTTTATAAAATACTATGAAATTTTCTTTGTAAAACAAAAGCAAGACTTATTGATTTCTTTTATCTTAGGTCGAGGTGGTAGTGATGGTTGTAAGATACCAATGAAGATAGATGCACTTTATGGTCAAGGTGTAAGCAAAGTAGAATGTGGGTCTCAATTCTCTGTAGCATTAACTAGAGGTGGTGCTGTCTATACATGGTGAGTGTTGTTGAGGTAGTTCACTTGTATTTCCATTTATTTATAATTTTTCGATTAGAAATTAAAGCAGTCTACTAATAAAAAACGTTGAATGAACTGTTAAAAATTATGCTTATGTTGAAATAAGTTTAAAAAAACCGCTTGAAAATAAATTTTACGATGATCTATTTATGCTATTGATGAAAATTATATCTACATCTACATTTTGAAACTGTTACTTGCATATTCCAGGGGTAAGGGAGACTACCACAGATTAGGACATGGTACAGATGACCATGTGAGACGACCTAGACGTGTATCAGCATTACAGGGGAAGAAGGTGATAGATATAGCCTGTGGATCTCTACACTGTGTAGCATGCACTGATGCAGGTAATAAATCAATGTTAAAACATGGGCCACTTTCCAAATTTCTAACGGATTTGAATGTAGATCTTTGGTAGCAGCTTTGATAGTGATTAGTTGTGAGAGGGTGCTTTTCAGATATCTTAGACACTCACTTCAAGTTTTCCTATACTTTTTTATTATTTTGGGGATATGCTTAGCATAGCAATGTGTGCAACATCTTGTTTGTGTTAAAAATATTAAAAATAAAGTTAAAGGAGTAGGTCTGGTAAGGGCCGATTTTGGCCTCAAATTTCAGGTTCATCTGACAAAAGATTTTGGACACTTTTTAAACACTTAAGTGTCTATTACAGTTGATTCGATTAGTTTATGTGAAAAATTTTAACTGATTTAGTCATTAAAAACGCACCGATTCAAGCTTAAATATGACAAAAAATGTCACTTTTCAGATGATTTTTGTCAAAAATGAAAGAGGCTGCATCCGTGTTTATCCTCAACCTTTATATATGTTATGTATTATCATCAAATACAAACTACATTTCAATATTATGAATGAACACAAATGCGGCCACTTTCATTTAAGACGGAAACCGTCTAAAATTTAACTCAAATGATAAAATTGTGAAGATTTCAGTAATTTAGCATGACTTACTGATGCTAGTACCCGATATATGTGCATTGTATTGTCAAAAACAGTCCATAGTTATGTAGCAGAAGCATTCTACTTTCCAATAATAACTAAAAGTTTACATTTTAAAAATTTTGTAAAACTGCTATATTTTGGGGCCAAAAAGGGGTCTTACTGGACCTACTCCTTTGGCAAAGTCATTGTGTATATTTTTTTAACTTATCAAAATATTTCAATATGCACTATGTGATGTAAATCATGAGTCTGATATTTGAATGGTCTGTCCATATGAAAATTGCAGCATTTTATATAAGTTATCTGAAAAAAGTGGTCATTTGTTATCATTATTATGAATTAATAAGTTTATTTAGTCATTTTTAGGACTATACAATTGAAATTTTCATTTTATTTACACATTTGTAGACATAAAATGTTATTGTAACAATTACAGGTGAGGTGTACACTTGGGGTGACAATGATGAAGGCCAGGTAGGAGATGGTACAACCAATGCTATACAGAGACCTAGACTGGTTGCTGCCTTAACAGGTATTTGATTTTATTTTAGGTATTAGAAATTCATTTATTTCTTTTGTATTGAAAGAGACACAATCTTTAATTATTGAGAAATAGTTAGAGTGCACTTTAGAGAAGAAAATTGATTAATTAGCACCTATCAGATATCTTGATGAATCTTGTTATTTTAAATTGGAATGTAAACAGGATTTTGTACTGTTAATCCTTACAACATATTCCTGATAAATTAGGACTTAGATGAGTCATGTTTTCAGTCTCTTTCAATTGATGCATTGAGATACAATTATGTTTCCAAAGGTTAAGGAGGTCATGTTTATGGAACTTGAATATGTATTATAGCTGTAAACTGCTATATTATTATTATTTTATTTTATAGGCAAGAAGATAAACAGAGTAGCTTGTGGATCTGCTCATAGTTTAGCCTGGTCAACGAACAAGCCAGTAAATGCTGGCAAAATTCCTACATTAATACCAATGGAATACAACCAACTACAGAATATATCAATAATTGTCCTACGTAATCGATTAGTATTGCTTCATCATTTCTCTGATCTGTTTTGTCCTTCAATTCCAATGTTTGACCTTCAGGATAAACCAGAACCAGAATATCTGGAGGAGAATACCACTGGCTTAAACAAACTTAGGGGCATTTTAGTGTCGTCTGCAAAAGAAACTGCATTTAGGAAAGTTGTGCAAGCTACAATGGTCCGAGACAAACAGCATGGACCAGTAGTGGAATTAAACAGAATTCAGGTTAGCAGTATTTGTCAAGAATATTTTATAATTGTATAAATAAACCAATTGTTCAAGACGTTTCGGCCATTGGCCTTCTTCAGTTGTTTATTATTCCTCTAAACTACATGGCTGCCATTTCTTTTTTCAATCATTGAAAAAAGAAATGGCAGCCATGTAGTTTAGAGGAATAATAAACAACTGAAGAAGGCCAATGGCAATCATTGAAAAAAGAAATGGCAGCCATGTAGTTTAGAGGAATAATAAACATCTGAAGAAGGCCAATGTCCGAAACGTCTTGAACAATTGGTTTATTGATACAATTATAAAAGGTATGTTCCCTATTGGAATTTTGAAAACAAGGAAGAATATTTTATATACATGTCATTGCAAGCTGGTATGGTCTCATGAATTGGTCATTTTAAAATCTAAAGGAGTGCAGGTAATTTATTTGCTTGTACATTTAAATGAACATAAAATACCATTGGAGGAAAATCCATTGTCCAGCACATTTTTAACCATCAGAAAAAGTATTGGCCAGAATGCATAAGCCTATAAAACAAGTCAATCATAATCTATTAGTAATTACATTTATTGTATGAAATCTATTGATTGGTACACACTGACAGACTTTTTACTGTTAATAAAACCATGTATTTTCTATTTTGTATAGGGGACATGATATCTGAATTAAAAATCTTTTGGGATATGCGATCATATACATTTTATATTAAATTGATTTCATTGTTCCAGGTGAAGCGTGCCAGAGGTAAAGGTGGGTTAGCAGGCCCTGATGGTTCTAAGTCAGTGTTTGGACAGTTAGCTGCTAAACAAGCTGTGTTTAATGCTGATAGTCTCATGTTACCACACAGGGTATGGAAAGTCAAATTTGTGGGTAAGTCTCATACATTTAGTTATTCTCCATTAAAATCAAGGAGAGTCAATTAGGACTAATTTTGTCCCATGAAAGTGCAGTTTGAAAGAACTACTTCCAAATTTACACATAGTATAACGACATACAATCAATCTATATATAATTTATATAAGACAAGATTTTCAATGTGAGGAGTAATTAATGTATGTTTATTTCACAAAATCAAAGAAAATGCTGATTTTATGAAGTTTGCTATCCATATTTTTTTTATGCAAACATCCTGAATAGTCAAGAAATAACAAAATATTTCAGAGTCAGTTTCTGATAGCTTTTCACAAAATATAAGGTGGTTTCTAGGATGTGCACATAGAAATAAAAGTTAATATATGTACTAAATAGGGTAAAATCCAGAAAATTTGAAATATATGATATAAGGTACACTTCATTTTGAAATAAAAAAAATGTAGTAATAAGAGATAACGAATTTAAACGACAAACATCAATGAAAATATTTTTAAATATTTACAACTTCAAAGATGATAACCAAGCACTTGGCTTTACATGTAAGAATATCTTTATAAGTCACAATTAGTAGTCTCAAAATGGCAATGTCGTTTCATCATTGGTTGAAATTCAATTGATTATGACCTTTGTAGCCACTCACAAAATTATTAAGGGAAACATTTTAAAAATATTACCCAGAATGCATTTTGATTTGTTCTGTAGGAGAGAGCGTTGATGACTGTGGTGGTGGCTACAGTGAGTCTATAGCTGAGATGTGTGACGAGTTACAGAATGGATCCCTCAACCTACTCATTGTGACACCTAATGGCCGAGGGGAATCAGGAGCAAATAGAGACTGTTATCTACTCAACCCAATGTTAAAGTGCCATCAACATATCAATATGTTCAGGTTTCTGGGTAAGTCTTATAGGATTGTGTAAGAAATCTTAGGAAGGAAAATTGGAAAAGCCTAACTCATATCCTCTAAAAATTTTACTTTTCATGATGTTGAGGGAAAAAATGTCACTATATAGGTAGTACAATAGTTTCTGATGTAAGACTCTCTTCATTCTTCAGCTTCACTTCATATAAAGTAAGTTTGACGTGATAATTACTTAATAAATCATACTCTGACTTCAGGTCTCATTGGTTTTTATGATTGATTGATTGATTGATTATAGTCTACCCTTATGTCCAGTGGCAAATATTTTGTAGTATATTCAACAACAAATGGAAGTTTTTAACAACCTTGACTGGCTATACAGCCCTTGCACGGTCGGTATATATTCAGGACAATACTTGAGCATCATATATCAACATTACTGGTATAATATTTAGCAGTAGCAATATCACAATTATTCATTTCTGCATATTTGTAATAATGTTTACTGAGCTGTCATTGTTGGATTTTTTCAAACTTGAAACAAGTGAAATAACTAAAATATAGAACTCCAAGGAAAATTCAAAGGAGATAGTCTCTTATCAAATGCCCAAAGCAAAAGCTCGAACACATCAAACGAATGGATAACAGTTGTCATTTTCCTAACTCTGTACAGGCATTTTCTGATGTAGTAAATAGTGAATTAAACCTGGTTTAATAGCTAGCTAAACCTCTAATTTGTATGACAGTCGCATAAAATTCCATTAAATTGACAATGATGTGAAGACACTGTTCATTATACCACGGATTCTAAGTTCTAAGAATTTCTGTAGGAACTGTTAATAACTTTATATAACTTAACTTTATACAAGGGCAACTGAGATACATTTGTATAACAGAAAATAATGATTGATGTATTTTTAGGCATGTTGTTTGGTATAGCTATTAGAAGTGGAAGTCCCCTTAGTCTAAATATAGCTGAACCTGTGTGGAAACAATTAGCAGGAATGCCTGTACTTACTATTAGTGATCTGTCAGAGGCAGACAAAGATTTTATTCCAGGTAGGTATCACTCTGTGAAGATCATTATTAAAATATATCAATATTCAATTGTTTATCTTTATTTATCTAATAAATATGATTTTTAGTGAGATATAGGCCATAAGTGGCTCGCCACAGGCAAGAAAGTGTAAAAAAAGATTTCCAAATGCTATAGATGAATTTCAACAAAAGAAGTCTTAAAAGTGAGTTTTGAAAGAATACACCTATTCAAGCAATTATTTCAATCTATTAATTATATATTTAATTTTAGGTCTGATGTTTATAAAAGAAATGGATGATGCAAGTTTGCGATCAGCAGAAATGCCATTTAGTATTCCAAGTGCTTCTGGACAGGAAATCCATCTTAGTTCTAAGTATTCAAGAATATCACCTGAGAATAAAGCTGAATATATCAGACTTGCAATGAATTATAGGTAAATTTCATTTTTATACATTCAGATTTGTTCCAAGCTCATTATGATGCAAACACTTAATTACCATATTGTTATATATATATATATATCTTTATTCTGTCAAACCTTTGCAATTACAATGGTATACAGACACTACATGACATTAATAATACAGACATAAATACATGAATACACAGAGCAAAATATGTACACTATTTACAATTATACTGAATGCTAAAAGTTAAAACTTTGTTATGATATTTTCTTCTTCTCTAGTTAATGAAATTAAGAATGGAAAAGGCTGTTTACAATAAATACCATATTGATAATGCCTCATCTTTTTAGCAAAATAAGTTCTGGTCATAAACTTCGATGGTGTTTGACTACATTTATTTGTGATTTCAGATTACATGAATTTGATGAGCAGGTGAAGTGGGTTAGAGAAGGTATGGCTAAAGTTGTCCCTGTTCCATTACTGTCACTGTTTACAGGGTTAGAATTAGAAACTATGGTGAGTGCCTTATTTAATGGTGCTGCAATCAAGGGTTTTTATTAGCAGAAAACTGTCTAATTTCAACTAGCTTGTACGTAATGGGTAAAAAGATGTCTACTACATACCGACTATGATTATTTTTTAACTATTTTACACAGAAGCATTGTTAAGTATCAACTATAAGAAGATGTGGTATGTGTGACAATGAGACAACTCTCCATACAAGTCACAATTTGTAAAAATAAACCATTATAGGTCAAAATACAGTCAACATAGAGCTTTGGCTCACACAGAACAGCAATCTTTAAAGGGCCCAAAAAATGAACGTAAAACAGGAAAAGCAACGGTCTAATCTATATAAAAAAACAAGAAACACTTATGAACCATATCACCAAACAACAGCTACTGAACATCAGTTTACTGACTTCGTGCAGGTACAAACAAATGCAGCGGGTTGAAATGTTTTAATAGGTACCAACCTTCACCTTTTTCTGAAACAATAGTGTCACAACATAGAAAGACACATTCCAGGCCTGTATAAATAAAAATTTGAATCTTATTGTTATTCCTCATGCAAAGATGAACTTAGATGATTTTAGTATCTTTTTTAGATCCCTTTCAATCATATAGCTCATGATGGAAGTATTCATAAATCCTTGACTTTCAATTTCTTTCTTTTGATCATAACTGATGAAGGTAAATCCAGAAAAGCTCTTTCAAACAAACAAAATGTTTAATACAAAATGTAATTTTCCTTTTATAGGTGTGTGGCAGTCCTGACATTCCATTGAATTTGCTCAAGTCTGTAGCTACATATAAAGGAATAGAAGCAACAGCGCCATTAATACAGTGGTTCTGGGAAGTAATGGAGGAACTCTCAAACAATGAAAGGTCCTTATTCCTTAGATTTGTTTGGGGGCGTACAAGGCTTCCAAGAACTATTGCAGATTTTAGAGGCAGAGATTTTGTTCTTCAGGTAAATAGTCAGCTTATTGATTATTATAAGTATATTTTTGCAGATGTAGTTATTATATATTTATTTTTGCAGAAGTAGTTATTATATATTTATATACATAATTACTCTAAATATCACCACAACAATGATAAATCTGCAAATTTGTGGAAGCAGATTATTGTTCTTCCCTTACTGGGATCACTAGTGAAGGTGATACACGGCTGAAAACACATTTTATATTCATAACTACTAATATAAGCACATGTAAAATCTACAAATCTACCAAAGCAAATTTTTGTTCTTTTATAAAATGAAATAAAAAATTGGAAGTCTTATCTAGGTATCAGAATGGCAAAAATTCCAATCTCACATAAAAACAAAGGGGGGAGGGGACAAAAGAATCTGCACCCTTACTTTACACACAGTTCATGTAAATATAAGAATAATATTATTGCAACAGATGGGAAGGGAATATTAAAGTATATTCAGTCAGTAGAAAATCAAAGCAAAGACATCTCTACAAATATAAGTAATTTAACATTAGTGCTTCAGTTAAATTGCTTTAATTTTAAACTATGATCATCAAAAGTATTTTCACTTTATGACAATTATGTTATATACTTTGCAGGTATTAGACAAGTACAGTCCACCAGACCATTTCTTACCAGAAAGTTATACATGTTTCTTCTTATTAAAAATGCCAAGATACTCATGTAAATCAGTGCTACAAGAAAAACTTAAATATGCCATACATTTCTGTAAGTCTATTGACACTGACGATTATGCACGTGTAGCATTGACGGGAGAAATGATCGGTGATGTGGACACACCAGATGTTAGTGACGAGTCAGAGGATATCGATAGTATGGAATCGGATGGAGAAATTATTGACGATATGGATGACTTTTAATTTATTTAAGTTTTATGGTGAACAATTTGTTTTTTTGTTTTTTTTATAGTGAGAGCTTATGGATATGATATTCATGAAAATATAATGATAAGTAAATCAATTGAATCCTTTCTTGTAAATGTCATAATTTTTTTTAACAGAAGTTTGATGTACATGTGAAGTTTCATCACAATGATAGAATTTTTTACCATTTTTCAATTGCATATTTTCATAGCTGTAAAACAAAGGATTAGCAGACAGAATTTTAAGAATTATATCATGTAGTTGAACAAACAAAAATCATGTACTATGATTTTTGGGAAATGCCCATCAAAAGTGATATTTGGAACCTTGATGAAAAGTTTATTTTTGAAAAACTTATATCAAACAATTTTTTTTAGATATTCCAATATTTAAACTATGATTGTGGTTTACATCTACACAATAAGACTAACAGTTGGTAGTTATCAGGTCATTTTATTTCTTGATCGATTGCACCATTTAACTGGTAGTAAACTAAAACCTTATAATATTTCTTTGTAAATAATTTTCATACATGACCGGGCATCAAAATGTTGTGATATAATTTGTCCAAAGTTTTGTCCTGCCATTAAGACTGTAACACATGAAGTTACAAACGCCAGTATTATTAAGTTATGCTTTCAATTTTGTGATAGTTCCTCATCATAACTGATATATCTGTACAAATATTTGTTGTTACTGCTATTTGTGGCCAGTTTTTCCAGAGAGATTTATAAGAACAACAAAACTTGATTTTTATAAATTTATGAATGTAAAAATAGAATGAATTTGAATGAGATCCTCCTAGAGGGGTAAATTCAGTAAAAAAATCTCCCATTGACTTTAATGCTAATCTATGTGTGGAAATAAATTTATACCTGATTTACCTTTAGAAATTGGAAACTTTCATATATCATTCATGAAAGTACAAATGTAGCCCTATCTTTTGCAACAATAAAAACATAGGGTCATGCGGCATTTTTGGGCTTTCACATGGCCTTGTTTACAAACAATGTAGATTCGCACTGAATTCCTATACTGACCCCCATTACTTTTCAACCCTGTAGGGAAATAAAAATAGTACATTCAGCATTTATTTTTTTTTTTTTTCAACTCTAGTTTTCATCCATCTACCAACAAATATTTATTACAAACATTATCTACCAATCAGAAGAGCACAGGACTTCACTTTTAGACAGAAAGCTCTCCTCCAAATGGGCGGTCCCTGATGACGTATATTTATTTACTGAATTTACCCCTAGAATAATGAAGTTCTAACAGACCCAACAAAATTTTCTTGAAAAAACAATGATATTTTACAGTTTCTTTTGAACTGTTTTATATCTTAACTTTTACATGTGAAAAGGATAAAGTTGTTATCAAGTTATTTTATGAATGAATTTACTGTGTTTTAATTATATAAGATGATGTAGTTGCAATTTTCCCTTTTTAAAATTTAATGCATTATGGGTAATATTTTCACAATTGTACACCAAAACGTTGAAGTTGGTTTCTTCTTTAAGTTTCTAGCCATCCTTCAATTATTGAAGATTATTAAAACCTACCAAACATTGGAAATTCAACAAATGATGTAAAATTATTTTCGTTTTGGTGTACGAAAAGTGAAATTACCCATAGTCATTTAAGATTCTGCAATGGCGAATTAGGTCACGTAAAGCAGAATATACATAAATTGAATAGGAACAGCATATTGAGAGTACATCACATGACATTTGATGTGTACATTTTATTGAGCAGTTTCATGTTCACAAAATATTTCATAGCATTAGCTTTTTATACAAGACATTTTAAACTCAGTTTGCTCACACCAGATAAAGTGGTATATGTATTAAAAATCATGTCAATCTTAAATAACAGAAACCATGTCTGATTAAAGTGCAGAGTTTTTATTTATGCGTTGTTCAAAATCTTGGTTTTTTTTTTATGAGAAGTTCTGTTTTTTTATGAAAAGCTCAAAACCGCAATGGATAGTTACAAAGAAAGGATGCTTATTAATACTCTTAGAATATCTGATGTATAAGCTCCATTGTGTGATACATTACATTTATATACTGTTGTCAATTGTTGAATCATGAATAAATTAGAAATGAAACATTTTGAGTTGGTTGCTACACAATATTTACTACCATTTTCCAAATCCTTCTTCTTCTTTATGTGTTATGAAGGGAAGCACCTTTTTACAAATATTAAAAAGAAGATGTGGTATGATTGCCTATGAGACATCTCTCCACAAGAGACCAAATGACACAGAAGGTAACAACTATAGGTCACCGTACGACCTTCAACAATGAGTAAAGCCCATACTGCATAGTCAGCAATAAGAGGCCCCGCAATGACAAGGTAAAACAATTCAAATGAGAAAACTAACGGCCTAATTTATGTACGAAAATTGAGCGAAAAACAAATATGTAACACATAATCTAAGGACAACCACTGAATTTCAGGCTCCTGACTTGGAACAGATCCATACATACAGAATGTGGCTGGTTACAAATGTCCATTTCTAATCAATACAAACTTACAATTTGCGTTGAGGCCTTGACTAATTCGAGTGTGTCTATTTTTTGTGTGGGATTGTGTTGGATTTTGTTGGGTTATGTAATGTATCGGGTTGTTTTCTGTAATTAGTTAATACTTCAGTTTAATCATGTATATCTTTTATATGGTCATTTTATAAAATTTACTGTTTGCAAAAGTATAAATTATTCTAAATAATAGGGATGTTCTGGTACCTAACAGAAAACCCTGGCCGTTTTTGGCACAACTTTTTTGAACTTTTGGTCCTTGATGCTGTTCAACTTTGAATCCTTTTCTTTACTTTCAAACTTTTGTATCTGGGTGTCCCGCGTAAGTCTTGTGTGGACAAAACGCACTTCTGGCGTATTAAATTTTAAACCTGGAGCCTTTTGTTAGCAGTTATTCCTGTGTTTCTTTGTCAATTGTGTTCTATTTATTTGTATTATAGTTCTGTAATTTTATGTTGACATTTGAATGTTATATTTAACCTGGCCATAAAAGAGGGAGGTTTGGCATGCCACAAAATCAGGTTCAACCCTCCATTTTTTTCTTTAAAGTCAGGAATACAGTCATTGTTATATTATAGCTTGTTTCTGTGTGTGTTACATTTTAACGTTGTGTTTCTTTTGTGTCGTTTGTTTCCTCTTATATTTGAGTGTGAATTCACATTATTATAAGACGTGTCACAGTACTTTTCTATCCCAAATTCATGTATTTAGTTTTGATGTTATATTTTTTATTCTCATCTGATTTTGTCTAATGCTTAGTTTGTTTCTGTGTGTGTTACATTTTAATGTTGTGTCTTCATTCTCCTCTTATTTAATGTGTTTCCCTCAGTTTTGGTTTGTGTAAAAAATGATTTTATTTTCTATTGATTTATGAGTTTTGAACATTAGTATACTACTGTTGCCTTTATTTACAGCTATCATCTCAGATATTGTCTATCATAGACTGTTCAGACCTGTCAAAAATGTTAATGCCAATGTAATTCAGAGATAAGTCTGTTCCAATGATCTTGAATACCTATACAATATAAATATTGCAACTAAAATTGTTCAATTACAAACATGCTTTACAGGATATTTAAAATGTTGAAACTTCAAGCCTTTTAACACATTTGCAAGTTTCCCATTCCTATATAATTCGGCTGGCCATGTAATGACTGGTCACTTTAACATTGTCATTAATTTTTTTTTTGTCTCAACTGCTGTGAAGTTTCAATATGAGAGACAGGGATTACTATCCATTGTAGGTTGTGGCAGCAGCATTTCAAACTATTTATATAAAGCTTTATATATCTGAAAGGAGAAGACCAGGGCTGATATGCATAAAACCACTTAAGTTAAGATATCCAATCGTAATACTAATTTATCGAAGGAAATGTAGAGAAATCGGTTCTGTTCAAAACTCTTAACTTAAGTAGTCTTATGCTTACGGGCCATTGATGTTTCATACCTTGTTTGCAGATACTATACCTTATGTTAGGAAGTTTCTGTCTTCATACCTTGTATGCAGATACTAGTACCTTATGTTAGGAAGTTTCTGTCTTCATACCTTGTATGCAGATACTATACCTTATGTTAGGAAGTTTCTGTCCGTCATTTGTTCATTTTCATGGTTCACTTTTTTGTTTTTTTTTAAATGAAATACTTATGAATAATAGGATAAACATATTTGGTATATGGGATTCTTGTAAGTTCTACATGACTTGTCAGGTAGGGTTCAGTTGACCTTGACCTTTGTAAATGCATCAGTGATCAAGGTTACTTGATATAAGTATTTTCTCAGATACTATAAGCAATAGGTCAACTATATTTGGCATATATGATGCTTGTAAGGTGTACACGTCCAACTGAGACCATTCATCTGACTGGCGTCAAATTCATGATGCGTTGGACAATGTTTAGATTTTGTGATCTGGTCTATTTCCCAGATTTTATAAGCAATAGCTCAATTATATTTAGTGTATGAAACACTTGTTCGAAATAGACATACATTCATGGTGGCAGATAAATTTTCAACAAATCTTAAGACATCTTCCTAAGCAAGGTATTTAAACAATAGTTGCATTGGTTTCTTATGTTCAATTAGAGACAGATTCATAAAAATAAGATGTGTTGTAATTGCCAATGAGACAACTCTCTACCAGAGACTAAATGACATAGAAGTTAACTTAAGGTCACTGTACAGTCTTCTGGCTTCAACAATGAGCAAAATTCATACTGCATAGTCTCCTATGAAAGGCCAGACATGACAAATTTATTACAGATCAAATGAGAAAACTAACAGCCTGATTTATGTAAAAAAAAAAAACCTCTTAAGTACAAAACTGAGAATACTGATAGATAGTTTAAAGCCAATAGCAACTAATGACAATAGTCGTGTATCTCAGACTAAAATATCAATCAGTACACATCATACATCCAATGGATTAAGTGTAAAGATGTCATTAACATTCAAGAGAAAAAATTGACCTTGTACAATGTCAAATTAAAGATTGAAGAACATTTAATGTACATATTTGTAGATATTTAATAATAATATTATACCAAGGAGGCAAAATTTAAAGGTATCAATACAGTGTTGAATTAATAACCTTTTAGAATAAGTTTATTTAAAGAATCAATTAGTTTATCAAGGTATTTGTCTCTTTCTCAATATTGTCTCTTTCTCAATAAATAGTATATGTTTGTGTAATTTTATGGGGTTATGGCCACAACTGTTTAGGAAAAAGGGCTAAAAATGAGACTTTCAATACTTGGTATAAATTGGCCTGTCGAATAAAAAAACCCTTATCTTTTGAACTGTTACCTTGTGGACTCTACCACGTTAAAAATCTGCCTCAGCATGTTGCCTTTGGCACAAATTTCGTATTCAGAATCCAGAACTAGAAATTAAAGAAACAACATACACAGCATCCTCCACTTCAATTTTAACCTTATATCTTGAATATGAGGGACAGCTCTGTAGAATCTATGACAAACGAGACAATTTTAATTTTGAAATTATCAATTTACAATCTTAGCAGCAATATACCTTTTTCACCTGCATATGGGATGTATATTCCCGAACTCATTTTGTATTCAAGAGCATCGTTAAAATATCTTTTTATTTTATAGTGATTAAGATTGTAAACAATGTTGACTGCCATGCCCTAATTTTTATTATTTTACTTCTCATGTCTGTGTTTTTTGCTCGCACATTGTTGTCAATATTTTTGAATACTATAAAACTGTCCTACAAGTGAGAGGATGTTTAGCTTGCTATAAAACCATGTTTAATCCACCATTTACATTAGAAAATGCCTATACCATGTCGGGAATGTGACCGTTAAATTTCCATTCATTTGATGTATAAGACCTTGTCTGTCTGTCTGTCTGTCTGTCCGTCGGCAAATCAGTTTTTAATAAAAAAAAAATCATCATGCTTAAAGATAATGTTTGGTATATAGTTTTATGATGACAAGTTACAGATCACGTTCGAATAATGTTCAGGTCTGATGTTTTTGTGCAGAATTATGGTCCTTGGACTTGAATTCACTCAAATAATCAGCTTTCAATACTTTTTTTCGCCTTGCTTGAAGATATTGACTGGACATTTGTTATAAAGTTTACACCATGACAAGTTTTAGATCAAGTTAGCATTTTGTTTCAGCACTATGTATTGTCATTCAATACTCTCAGAATGCTTGTGGTTTTACCTTTCAATAAAGGACTTTCCATATTTGAAATTTCCTTCGAGTTCGTTTTTATACGACTGCAGAAAAAAAAATCAGTCGTATTTTGGTATCACGTCGTCATTGTCTTCCTCAGCGTCGTCCGAAGACATATAACTTGTTTAAGTAAAAAGAAATCTATGAAATTTAAACACAAGGTTTATATATACCACAAAAGAAAGGTTACATGGGCGGATCCAGCCATTTAAAAAAAGGGGGGGGGGTTCCTAACCCAGGATAAAGGGGGGTTCCAACCACATGTCCCCATTCAAATGCATTGATCGTCCAAAAAAAGGGGGTCCCCTGAATCCGCCACTGGGTTGGGATTGATTTTTCGGGTTATGGTCCTAACAGCTTAGGAATTATTTTTAAAAATATTTATTTCAAGAGGATGATCCCATTAGTTAAAACTAATCTTTCTGAGAGTCCTCAAAATAATAATAACATATTTATAAGTACATACAGAATTATAATGATATATTATACACAATATACAATTATTTTGAATAATAATGAAAAAGCATATTAATCTGCACAATTGATAAAAAAAATTTTTTTTAAACATTTTGATTTAAAAGATACAAATGTATTACACATTCATATTTCATTTGGTACACTGTTTTATATTTGAGAACCGGGAATATATATAAATGAGAATTTTCTTGTGAAACAGTTAGGAACCATATCATTTAATGATTTAAATACAAGTATTGTCATTTGGTATTGAACGCGTTTTTCCACATTTAACCAGTGTAAACTATTAAACAATAACTGGATGATGTCATTAAGTCAGCTTCTAATATAACCCTAGCAGATGTCTTAAATAACTTATTAAGTTTATTCATTCCCAGTCAGGATTCTACTTCGTCAAAATTAACTCACCTTTACGCCAGTTCATTTTCAAAATCGTAGAAATGGAAGCCTTTGTAGGGATGACGCGCTGCCAATTTTGCTTTTGAAAACCGATAAATTTATCCACATAGCACCATTACGATCCTTATATGTCAGTTGTATTTTAAAAGACAAATGTATCTACTAGCTAATGAGCATCAGTTAATGTTCTTGTCTGCATTGAGTCACCTTAAAACTATTGTCTGATCGGTTGTCAGGTGGAGTTTTCAAAAATTCATAAACATTTAGACAAAATTCTAATTTAATATTTCGTGGAAGGGCAGACTAAATATTTTCAGTGGTTGAAGACTATAAACCCTAATTATCACACACACAAAAAAAATATATATATATTTTTTCGAAGATATACATTTTCATCATCCAACTTAAAAGACTGTCGTCAAGTACTTTTAGTAAAAAAAGCTATTCGAACACACCTACTCTGTTTTTGTGATTCATTAAATAGGTATTTCACTTGACCCATAAATTTCATCTTTTCGTGCTGTGATTTTTTATGTTATAAAGTCAACCTGTAGCTTTGATATATAAAAATGATAGAATCTGAAGCGATATGATATATCAAATACTCTTGCTTTGTATGTTTTAAAGACAAAATATACACATCAGACACGCACTAACAAACAAAAAAAGGCGCACTCAATTTTCTCTTTTCGATACAATTGTTACCTATTTTTTTGGAATTTTTCCTTGAGTCACATAATGGAAGGGCAGACACGCAAATTTCTGAACTAATATATTGATATGTTCTCCGTCCGTGATATATATTTTTTTTTAAATCGGAGGTTATGCATTTTCTACATCCAACTTGATAGATACCCATGTCGTCGACTTGATATTTAATTGTTCTGCATTACTATGTAATAGATAAATTGAAAACTTACGCAAATGGTGTTTTTAAAACACTTCGTAATTGAGAAGAAAATTGTCGTTTTATTTGTTTCTATTAACTTTTAAAATTTTTGTTACTGTGGTAAACATTACAGTAAGCATTTACCACCTTCTCTAACAAATATCTTCGATTCTTTTGTTCTATTTCAACTGGGTTTCCGTATGTTCCACTTTCATAACAACTTCCCCATATATTGCAACTGGCAGAATACAGCATTAAAATAGATAATACGTATATGCATAGGTAAATATTTTCTTATCTTTTGTAATAAGTTGATTCTATTTGTTTTTTTTTCAAGACATTTTATCTATTTGCTCATTCCAATTTAGGTTTTTGTCAATATATAAACCAAGAAGTTTTTCACATTCTACATTCTCTATTTGTTCATTTGGAATATTGATATATAAACTGTTTCCAGTTGAACAAAGCTTTTGTTTTGAACCAATAATCATTGATTTACACTTTTTGGCATCTAGCTTCATACTATTTTGCGAACACCAGTTTTCAATTCGTGTTCTATCGAACAGTAAACTAAGGAAAAAATCCTAGAGAACAATCGCATTCAAGAATTTGTAGTAATAAGTTATGTTTTCATATATGCAATTCTATCCGACAAGATCGTGACAATTTCGGCAAATATTTTTTAAAGGAGTATGCAATCGTGATTCATGTTAACCAGACGGTGACGATGTTGGCAAATTTAAAAGGAGTATGTAATCGAGTTAACTGGAAAGGTGTGTTCGACTGACCTCAACACTACTTTACAGAAATACAAGGAACAAGAAGTATTGTATGTGTGCACTTGAACTGATAATATTAGTATATAAGAGGTAATGACAAATCTACATATCCATAAGTGTTCTTGTAACGTTAAAGTTTAAAGGCTGCATACAAGAAAATGCATTTTGTGTGTCCAACAATATTTTATTTTTCATTTTTCATGGGTATTATTTCACCACTACAGATGATGGTTTCACAAAAAACACCATCCACTCAGCATTACATTTGGTACTATTCACTCCGCATTACATTTGGTACCATCCACTCCGCATTACATTTGGTACTATTCACTTTGCATTACATTTGGTACTATCCACTCCGCACTACATTTGGTACTATTTACTCTGCATTATATTTGGTACCATCCACTCAGCATTACATTTGGTATTATCCACTCAGCATTACATTTGGTACTATTTCCTCCGCATTACATTTGGTACCATCCACTCAGCATTACATTTGGTACTATCCACTCAGCATTACATTTGGTACTATTCACTCCTCATTATATTTGGTACCATCTACTCAGCATTACATTTGGTACTATTCATTCAGCATTACATTTGGTACCACCCACTCAGCATTACATTTGGTACTATCCACTCCGCATTACATTTGGTACTATTCACTCAGCATTATATTTGGTACCATCCACTCAGCATTATATTTGGTACTATCCACTCAGCATTATATTTGGTACTATTCACTCCGCATTACATTTGGTACTATCCACTCAGAATTACATTTGGTACTATCCACTCAGAATTACATTTGGTACTATCCACTCAGAATTACATTTGGTACCATCCACTCAGTATTAAATTTGGTACTATTCACTCCGTATTACATTTGGTACCATCCACTCAGCATTACATTTGGTACTATCCTCTCAGTACCCTCTCAATCACATATTGTAGATGTCATATCTGTTGTCATACCATTGTCCATAGCCAAAAAGAATACAATAATTGTAATCTGAGATGGGCATCTAAAAGATTCAACTTTTTACTTAAAAACCCTCTGCAGGAACGAAAATTAAAATGCCCTTCAAAATCCAAAATATATTTTACCATCGTGAATAAAAAAAAACTACATTTAACTTTTATATACTTATAACTAACTAGTAAATAGTTATCAAAGGTACCAGGATTACAATTTAGTACGCCAGACGCGCGTTTCGTCTACATAAGACTCATCAGTGAAGCTCATATCCATTTTTTTTATAAAGCCAAACAAGTATAAAGTAGTAAACGCTATGTTGACCGAGCAGGAATATTGTATGGGCAATCACAAACATATTGAACATAACCAGTTTTTTTTCCTGTTGTAAAAACTATAGAAAATGGAAGGTATCAGATAAAGATCACTTACAGCAAAATGTCTTGGGTTTGTAGATGAAGGTAATATCTTAGGTTATCGTGCTTGCTAGCTGAACCGTGAAGCCATTATTGAGTTAGGTATATTACCCTCCTTTGGGAGTAGTCTAATCCGACAGATCGTGTCTGCAGGACTAGATTACTCCGAAATGAGGATAGTATACCTAACCTAATAATGATTTCACGGTTCAGCTAGTAAGCAAGCTAACCAAAGATATTACCTTCATCTACACACTGAAGGTATTTTGCTGTAATTCTTATTTGAATGTCATAGATATTCGAAAATCACACACTTTGAAAATAATACTTCGAAATAAATACAAAATAAAAAAAACTAGGATAATTTAGAGTTACTTTTCGAAACCTTAAAAAAAATACTTTTATCATAAAATGGACGTCAAGTTGTTACTTATTCCTTATTCGTCACTAATTCCTTATTCGTTACCTATTCGTTACTTATTCCTTATTCGTTACTTATTCCTTATTCCTTATTCGTTACTTATTCCTTATTCGTTACCTATTCGTTACTTATTCCTTATTCCTTATTCGTTACTTATTCGAATTTTAATATCCTTCCCCCTTTTTAATTGTGTATATTCTTATCTCTGGTAATAGTTTTTATTTGTTGAGGTGACATGATCCTTTTATCACCTATTTATACGTGTTTGTGCTCAACCAATCCTGTTACTATATGTTCAATACTTATTTGTTCCTTATTTGATTTTTATACGTTTTACCTTTTAACTGCTTTATATTCGTATGTTTGAAGATGGTTCTTGGTTCGAAAAGGCGAAATGATCTTTTTATCACCTATTTAAACGTGTTTGTGCTCAACCGATCCTGTTACTTTATGTTCAATACTTATTTGTTCCTTATTTGATTTTTATACGTTCTACCTTTTAACTGCTTTATATTCGTATGTTTGAAGATCGTTCTTGGTTCGAAGAGGTGAACTCACCCTTTTAGCGCTTGTATAAAAAAGAAGATGTGGTATGATTGCCAATGAGACAACTCTCCACAATAGACCAAAATGACACAGAAATTAACAACTATAGGTCACGGTACGGCCTTCAACAATGAGCAAAGCCCATACCGTATAGTCATCTATAAAAGGATCAGACAGACGATGTAAAACAATTCAAACAAGAAAACTAACGGCCTTATTTATATACAAAAAAAAATAAACGGAAAACAAATATGTAATATGTAATAATTTCAGATTCTTGACTTGGCACAGGCACATACTTACATAATGTGGCAGGGTTAAACATGTTAGCGGGGTGTACATCGTTTCGGAGCTAGACTAATACCTTGTTTAATTCGTTCCTTATTCGCTTATAATACATGTATTATACGCTGCACCTTTTAAAAAATTATTTTCAATGGTTTTCTTGTCCTATGGTGGTAGATTTGGGTTCTAAGAGGTGATATAGTCCTATAAGCGCGTATGTACCCGTTTCAGTGCTCGACTGTTACCCTGTTACTTATTCGCTTATAATACGTTTGTTATACGTTGCACCTTTTAGAAAATGATTTTCAATTGGTTTCTTGTCTCTGGTGGTACCTATGCGTTCTAAGAGGAGAAAAAAATCCTATTAGCGCTTATGTACCCGTTCCAGCGCTCGGTTAATACCCTGTTACTTATTCGTTCCTTATTCGCTTTTAATACGTGTGGTATACGTTGCACCTTGAAATAAATCGATTTTCAATTGTGTTCATGTCTCTTATGCTAACTATGTTTTCTAAGAGATGAAATCACACTATTAGGGCGTATGTATCCGTTCCAGCGCTTGATTAATACCCTGTTACTTATTTGTTCCTTATTCGCTTTTAATACACGTGGTATACGTTGCACCTGAATATAAATCGATTTTCAATTGTGTTCATGTCATTTGTGGTAACTATGTGTTCTTAGAGTTGAAATAACCCTATTAGCGCGTATGTACCCGACTGATACCCTGTTACTTATTCGCTCCTTATTCGCGTATGAATACGAGTGGTATACGTTGCGACTTTTATACAAATATTTTCAATTGATTTCTTGTTCTTTAGTGATAGATTTGGATTCTAAGAGGTGATATAACCCTATAAGTGCGTATGTACCCGTTTCAGCGTTCTACTGTTACCCTGTTACTTATTCGTTATTTATTCGCTTATAATACGTATGTTATACGTTGCACTTTTTAGAAGACGATTTTCAATTGTTTTCTTGTCTCTAGTGGTGCCTATGTGTTCTAAGAGGGGAATTAATCCTATTAGCGCTTATGTACCCGTTCCAGCGCTCGGTTAATACCCTGTTACTTGTTCGTTTCTTATTCCCTTTAAAAACGCGTGGTATACGTTGCACCTTGATATAAATCGATTTTCAATTGTTTTATTGTCTCTGGTGGTAACTATGTGTTCTTAGAGGTGAAATAACCCTATTAGCGCGTATGTACCCATTCCATGGCTCAATTGATACCCTGTTACTTATTCGTTCCTTATTTGCTTAAATAAGTGTGTTATATGTTGTACTTTTAAAAAGAAATATTTTCGTGTCTCTTAGAGGCGAAATAACCCTATTAGAGCACATGTATCCGTTCTAGTGCTCGACTGATATTGTGCTGAATTTCCCTGCATTAAATTGTATTTAACTCACGTTAAAGCATATAATCTTAATATTCGCTTATAAGAAGTTGTAATACGCTGCACCTTTACACAGATTTTCAGTTGCTTTCTTGTCTCTGGTGGAAACTATGGGTTCTTAGAGGTGAAATAACCCTATTAGAACTTACTTATGTACCCGTTCCAGCTCACGGTTGATACCCTGTTACTTATTCGTTCGTTATTCGCGTATAATACGAGTGTTACACGTTGCACCTTTTAAAAAATTATTTTCAATTGTTTTCTTGTCCTATGGTGGTAGATTTGGGTTCTAAGAGGTGATATAACCCTATACGTGCGTATGTACCATTTTCAGAGCTCGACTGTTGCCTGTAACTTATTCGCTTATAATACGTATGTTATACGTTGTACCTTTAGAAGATGATTTTCAATTGTTTTCTTGTCTCTAGTGGTACCTATGTGTTCTAAGAGGGGATTTGATCGTATTAGCGCGTATGAACCCGTTTCAGCGCTGGGTTAATACCCTGTTACTTGTTTGTTCCGTATTCGCTTTTATTACCCGTGGTATACGTTGCACCTTGAAAAAAAAAATCGATTTTCAATTGTGTTCATGTCTCTGGTCCGAGATTACAATTATTTCGTAGTGCATTTCTTTTAGAACATATATGAAAATTTAAAAAAATCCCACCTGCGCTTTCTCAATGAAATTTTTACAGTATGTTGTACTACTTTTGGGACAAATTATATCAAAATTATAGAAAACTTCATCGGCTCTCTAACTCAAAATATGAGCAAATTTATGTTTAGGGCGTCTTAAAATCTTTTGACAGCTTCCGAAGTGCTAATTTTTAACCTTTTACAGCTGGACCAAATCACTACTTTCCTTTAAAATTCTGGACCCAAATTTTTTTACAGTGTAATTTCATCTCACTACTTGCAATTTGAGACATAAAACATGGAGAAATAAATTTGGAAGGGGTAGAAAAAACATTAGCAAGTAACCCACTGTCAACACTAGGGACTATATTCGTGAACAACGAAAATCGAACAACGAAAATCGAACAACGAAAATCAAGGGACGACAATTGTGGTCTCGGACCCTCTGGTGGACTTATGTGTTCGTAATGGTGAAATAACCCTATTAGCGCGTATGTACTCGGTTCAACGCTCGACTGTTAGCCTATTACTTATTCTCTACTTATACGCTTATAATACGTTTGTTATATGTTGTACTGTTAAAAAGAAATATTTCCGTGTCTCTGGTGGTAACTTTGGGTTCTTAGAGGTAAAATTACCCTATTAGAACTGATGTACTCGTTTCAGAGCTCGACTGTTACCATATTACTTCGTTACTTATTCCCTTATAATACGTTTGTTATATGTTGCACCTTTTAAAAAACGATTTTCAACTGTTTTCTTGTCTCTGGTGGTAGATTTAGGTTCTTAGAGGTGTTATAACCCTATAAGCGCGTATGTAGCCGTTACTTATTCGTTCCTTTTTCGCGTTTAATACGTTTGTTATACGTTGCAACTTTTAAAAAATGATTTTCAATTATTTTCTTGTCTCTGGTGGTAGATTTAGGTTCTAAGAGGTTTAATAACACTATGAGCGTGTATGCACACAATTGAAAATCGATTTATATCAAGGTGCAACGTAAACCATGCGTATTTAAAGCGAATAAGGAACGAATAAGTAACAGGGTTTTAACTGAGCGATTGAACGGGTACATGAGTTCTAATATGGTCATTTCTCCTCTATGAACCCATAGTTTCCACCAGAGACAAGAAAGCAATTGAAAATCTGTGTAAAGGTGCAGCGTATAACAAACGTCTTATAAGCGAATAAGATAATATGCTATAACGTGAGTTAAGTACAATTTAATGCAGGGGAAAGTAATCAACAGTACAACGGTAACTAAAGTATATCTTTTACAAATCAGCCAAATGCCAGACACGAAAATATTTCTTTTTAAAAGTAGAACGTATAACACACGTATTTTAAGCAAATAAGGAACGAATAAGTAAAAACATATCAATCTAGCCCTGGAACGGGTACATACGCGCTAATATGGTTATTTCGCCTCTTAGAACACATATAAACTACCAGAGACATGAAAACAATTGAAAAGCGATTTATATCAAGGTGCAACGTATACCACGCGTATTATAAGCGAATAAGGAACGAAAAAGTAACAGGGTATCAACCGAGCGCTGAAACTGGAACATTAGTTCTAATAGGGTCATTTCACCTTAAAAGAACCCACAGTTACCACCAGAGACACGAAAATATTTCTTTTTAAAAGTACAACGTAAAACACACGTATTATAATCGAATAAGGAACGAATAAGTAACAGGTTATCAGTCAGGCGCTGTTCACGGGTACATACGCGCTAATAGGGTTATTTCACCTCTAAGAACACATTGTTACAACAAGAGACATGAACACAATTGAAAATCGATTTATTCAAGGTGCAACGTATACCACGCGTATTAGAAGCGAATAAGTAACGAATAATTAACAGGGTATTAACCGAGCGCTGGTACGGGTACATACGCGCTAATCGGATTATTTCATCTCTAATAACACATAGTTACAACCAGAGACATGAACACAATTGAAAATCGATTTATTCCAAGGTGCAACGTATACCACGAGTATTAAAAGCAAAAAAGGAACAAATAACTAACAGGGTATTAACCGAGCGCTGGAACGGGTACATAAGCGCTAATAGGATTAATTCCCCTCTTAGAACACATAGGCCCCACTAGAGACAAGAAAACAATTGAAAATCATCTTCTAAAAGGTGCAACGTATAACATACGTATTATAAGCGAATAAATAACGAATAAGTAACAGGGTAACAGTCGAGCACTGAAACGGGTACATACGCGCTTTTAGGATTATATCGCCTCTTAGAACCCAAATCTACCACCATAGGACATGAAAGCCATTGAAAATCATTTTTTAAAAGGTGCAACGTATAAAACATGTATTATAAGTGAGTAAGGAACGAATCAAATAAAGATTGGTCTAGCTCCGAAACGATGTGTTATGTAAGTATGTGCCTGTGCCAAGTCAAGAATGTGAAATTAAGTGGTTGTCGTTTGTTATTGTGTTACATATTTGTTTCTGTTTTTTTTTTTATATAAATAAGGCCGTTAGTTTTCTTGTTTGAATTGTTTTACATTGTCATGTCTGGGCCTTTTATAGCTGACTATCCGGTATGGGCTTTGCTCATTGTTGAAGGCCGTACCGTGACCTATAGTTGTTAATTTCTGTGTCATTTTTTGGTCTATTGTAGAGAGTTGTCTCATTGGCAATCATACCACATCTTCTTTTTTATACAAGTGCTAAAAGGGTGATTTCACCTCTTCGTACAAAGAACCATCTTCAAACATACTAATCTAACGCAGTTAAAAAGTAGAACGTATAAAAATCAAATAAGGAACAAATAAGTATCGAACATAAAGTAACAGGATTGGTTAAGCACACACACGTATAAATAAGCGATAAAAGGGTCATTTCACCTCAGCAAATTAAAACTATTACCAGAGATAATAATATACACAATTAAAAAGGGGGAAGGATATAAAACTTCGAAAAAGTAACGAATAAGGAATAAGTAACGAATAGGTAACGAATAAGGAATAAGTAACGAATAGGTAACGAATAAGGAATAAGTAACGAATATGTAACGAATAAGGAATAATTAACGAATATGTAACGAATAAGGAATAAGTAACGAATAAGGAATAAGTAACCAACTTGACGTCCATTATCATAAAAAACGTTTTCTTTGGCTGATGATATGGTACCACACAACACAATAGTTCAAACCAATAAGCAATTGTAAGAAATTTCAAGGTAGAAATTCTAAAACTGTAATTGCATAAATTCAGATGGTTAATATAATTTGAAAGGTAATTACAGGTAAATATCAATAGTTGCTGATGATTCAATAAGAAAGTAGTAATAAAACTTTGGTAAATAAAATGTTCGTAGCATGACAGAATATGCTGGAAAAATCAATTATAAAACAGCGAAGATACAGAAATAACGGAAAATTATTTTCTCAGTAAATAAATAATCTAGAATTCATAAAGCGTTTTTGTGTTCATGCCAGCCACCATATGACAGGAATACTAAACAGGATATTTAAAATTGAAATTATATATTCAAGATACATTCAAGTCCATGTGCGCCACTAAGTCAAAGACTTTTAGAGCAGACACTCATTAGCAAATCCCAGTTTAAGGTATCTTCTGAACAAGTTACATTTGAATGTCCCTACTATGTATTGGTACATGTATAGGGAGAGCAGAGGACAAAAGTAATGAAGGTGTAAAAACTATGAAGATATTAAATGTATGCAAAGAACTAAATTTTCAAAGGAATTTATTTTGTAAAAAAGTGTTTTTCTATGTCTAGAATCCAGTTCACTAAAGGGGCGTGCTAAATTATAGAAAAAAACTATCCTTGCTTCGTAACCCCCCCCCCCCAAATATAAATAGATATAAAAAGATGTGGTATGAGTGCCAATGAGACAACTCTCCATCCAAGTCACAAAATTTGTAACAGTAATCATCAACCACATATGTGAAAATTTCTCAGCTTCGAAAAATTTACGATATCTTCAGAGGAATTGAGAAAAAACTACCATTAATGATAACCCGAAATGAATTGCGGATCTTGACCCAACTTTTCTTGTAACCCATTTATTCTATTTCTTATCCGAAAGCACATCATTCTAGCTATCTTCTTATAGTTATCTTAAAATTCTTTCATGCAATTTTCTTTTTATCAAGGGTTTAAATTTTGTCATGTATTATCTGTGCAAATTTTGACAATTATGCACAACCTGTACCATGGGGGGGGGGGGGGGGGGGGGGGGAGGGAGCCCTGTCACCCAGTCCCCTCCTTTTTTTTTAAAAAGCATGATAAAAACTAACTTTTAACAAATTATTAAAAAGTCCCTGGATTTCAATTTAGACCCCCTCCCCCAAACCCACTTTTTAAAAATTATAATGTTTATTTATTGTGTAAATGTTTTTAAAAGTAACGTTAGTAAATATAATTATACCAGCTTTTTGATATACTGGTATTTTTTTAATGATTATAAGACACATGTCAGTATAATAAACAATTTGGTATGTCAATTTAAAAAAAAAATGATTTATCAATTAATGTTAATCATTTAACTTGCATAACTCCACATTAATACTTCTGAAATTTATATCATATATTTGTTTAAAATTTGTAGTGTTTCTTTTGAGTAAATTAAAAAAAGTAATGATACATAATATGGTCAAATTGATTATGATCAGTTTATATTGTTCAAAATATGGAACAAACGAATAAATTTGTAGCACATGTTCATTGAACAAACCATATGTCAAAAGATTAATTATGCAGCATCTGTATTTGATGTGCGTTCAATAGAAAAATAAGTTTGTTAACATTGTTTTACCGTTAAACCCTTCTTTACCATACAGATACAGCATTGAGAGAGGAAGAAGATTTAGCTCAGTAATCGTTTACCCATATCTTTAAACCTTAATCATTACGGTGAGTATATTTAAATGAACCGCTATTGCCTTATAAAATTAATAAACCAAAGTTTTTCAAAATTGAGAAGTTTGTTGACAGATTGCAAATTTGTCCATAGCGGGGAAAGTCGTAAAAATTTATTTCATACTGAGAGTTAAAATGCATATTTAGGATATGATAATAAGGTTCAGCTCATAATTAGACTGGAAGCAAGACTCTTTCGTGTATTATTTCAATTAATCTTGAATTAAGGAATGTATTTGGTAACGTGAGATTGAGAATTAGTTGCTTTCATTAAATTTTATCATTTTGACAGGAATTTCTGAAAAGCGGCACTTTCTATTCTAAAAGACATATATTTGATTGAGAAAAAAAACCGTTATAAACTTTGATTGCAGTAACTGACTGTTCACCTGTCTATTGTAAGTTTCCGTCAGCTTCAAATATTATTTTATTGTTCAGAATAAATAATAAGACAATTTTATTTAAGAATAATTACATTTGATGTATGTTTCATTATAATACGTTATTCTGATTGGCTAACATCACATCTCGCGTTATACCTTAAGCCCTAGTCCCACTAGACCACGATCGTACCACGCTCACCGCTTTCTTAAATTTATTTAGATCGTGGTGAGGTCGCGGTATGAGCGGCACGAACATGTTAATTTTCGTTGTTTTCACGATAATACTACGTCCCCATTACGCTTCTACAACGATTGCGGTGAGAGCGTGATGGTCGTAGTGAGATCGTATCGCAGTCTCTCCAAATATCATCACACTTTTGCTACGCTCTCGCTACGATGGTATTGCGACCTTTGCGATCTTTTCACGATCTTACTGCGTTCTCACTACGCTTCTACTACTTACTGATTTCACCACGACCACATTATGCTAGTTTTGAACATGTTCAAATTTGGTCACGCTCATCACGATCTTGAAAACCTCACCACGACCCTGATGATCTGCACAAACCGCACTACGATCGTCAAAATTTTCATTTTTTTTTTCACAGATCGTAGTGCGATCGTTGCCTATTGGGACTGCGGTATTAAAGCGTTCACCGTGCGCACATTTTTAAAATGAAGCGCTTCTGCGCTTCATACAAAATGTACTTCGGTCAACGCTATTACACCCAAATGAAGTTACAAAAAGAAGCATTAAATTCTTAAGGAAAACCCATCTTTGGTAATATTGTGTGAAGGTGTAGTATAAAAGGTAGAGAACTGAAATTGTTAACGGCGTGAAACTTATCTACAAAGAATCGTATCTTATCAAACGCTTCAGAGTTTTTCGATTTTACAGAACTAGTGAGTAATTTATTTTGACATATCTTGTACTGAATAACAGTGGTAAGATCATAATCATACATATAAGAATAAGTTACACGTATGAAAAGACTCGAATTTTATATCTCGGTTTTGTGTATTTCAACTTAATTTCTACGCTAAACAATAACAGTATTGGTTGTTCGAATTTGTCAGTTGATGCAAAGACCAAGAGGATTCCAAGAGTATTTATTTTTGATATCATTTTGTATTAAGTAAACGTTTTGGATTTTTTATTTTTTTTAAACAATTATCCACAATTGATTCCTTTTTTTAAAAAACAACTCAAAGATTTGTTATCATTCTTTTCATGTCTTAACCAAATTTACAATCAGAGTAATGATAGTCCCTAATCACTTCCCGAAATCCCCCCAACCCAAACCACTTAATTTAAGAGGATGGTTTTTCACTTTTTTGAATTGTACGTACTGTATCGTATTTCGTTTTTATGTCGTTGCATTGTCAGTTTGTTTTCGCCTTAATGAGTTTAAATATCTCTTTGGTATCTTTGACAATGATATCATAGCCAAACGGATGTTTAGTATGTTCACTTACAAATAGGCGAGTGACAGTTTTCAAAAAGACGTGTAGTTAAGTACTTTAATATACCTACCTAACACTTATTATCTGTACTTTCTGTTTTGCCTGGTCGTCTATAATTCGAATTGTGCAATTTTCGGTAAATCAAGATAAAAGGTCAAAACTGAACATTCCAAAATTTTGTTAGAATTTAACAAAATGCTTTTTTGTGGTACTTGTATGATATGTTTTTTTTTCTAAAAATTATCGAACCTTATAAAACAAAATAATAGCAATAATAATAATCATGTGACACAGCTGAGTATTATGTGAACAAAACGTGCACCTGGTTCAATGAATTATAAGCCTCGAATCTTTGATGATATTTTGCAAGCACTGTGTTAATGATATTGTCAGTGGACGTTTTGTCTCCAGTCGTACCACCAACTCGGCAGTCAGCACTGTTTGGCTAACAGTAAATATCATCACATTTGAACCGAAATCGAAACGAAGACAATAGTAGTATACCTGTTAAAAAGTCATAAATCAATTGAGAGAAAACAAATCCGTAGTTGTTTTTTTAATGAATGCCATAGATTTGTGCTGCACTTTTTTTCTCTTAAAAACGTTTGATTCATCAACAAACATGACCGCCATGGCTAAAATAGAACATATGGGTCAAATGCGGTTTTTGACTTATATCTCAAAAACTAAAGCATTCAGAGCAATCTGACATGGGGTAAAAATGTTTAAAAGGTCAACTATTAACCATATTAAGGAGTTATTGCCCTTTAAGGACAACTTTACACAAGTTGTTTATTTTTATAACTTTGAATCTTCTCAAATGAATCTAGTATAAATTGTGTATTTTATTTCCTTGTACGTCAAGAGACATAGACACTATGGCTAAAATGGAACATATGGGTAAAATGCATTTATTTGCCTTTTAAGAAAATATGACAGATACAATGAACCTTTAAATGGCATTTTTAATCCACTCATTTATATATATTGAAAAGCAAAAATAATCATTGGTGAAAGTTTTAAGCAAAAAATTAACAGGTGAGCGATTCAGACTCTTTTAAAGCCTGTTTTATTTTTACCATTCTTTTCGATATTTAAGCTGAATTTTCTCCAATGTTGCGACATGCTTTTGATGTATGTTTACTGTATTAAACAGAAAACTTGGATAACATTTTTTGGATCGTAAGTCGACGCGTCTGGTCTAGCTCCTGCAAGTATTTTGAATTACATTGCTACTGATGAGTTTGAGATAGATAAAATACGAGCCAGGTTAAAATTAACAAGACAGCAGTTTACCGATGTTCAAATCTGGTAAATCAAGGAGAAAAAGATGTATAGAGATAATAAAACATTGAAACTGATCACCTGTAACATCAACCATAAGTTACCCAGGGAAGCAAATAAGGGGCCCCAGATTTTTACAGGCTCATTTGTCGGGGAAAAAAACGAATGAGAAAAAAAAAAAAACATTTTAAATTAACCCGAATAATTCAGTCCCTCCCCGTAATCGATCTCTCCTACTTGTTAATGTAGTAATCGTAGATCAACGGAATATAACGAAGGAATTAGTCGGGTTAATTTAAAATGATCATGTAACATCTATCTTTATAAATATCATCTATCTTTGTACAAATGTACATGTAATATAATCTATCGATATATTTATATACATCACACCAAATATGATCATTTGGATAAAGTATTCATTCTATCGGTTTTTTTTTCTCTCAAAGGAGCTACCTGTATTTAGTCACGTCTAATTGATATAGCTAAAAAAAACCGACTAAACAGTATATAAGTGAAGACAAAAAAGAGAATAATATAACATGTTTGTAAGACGATAGACAACGTCAGTAAATGAGTTATATACCAATTAAGGAATTTTTTCGTATATCTATATTTTCAAACTGAGTAAATATAACATTAAATCGTCATTTTACTTAGGTATTAAAAAGAAGATGTGGTATGATTGCCAATGAGACAACTGTCCACAAGAGACCAAGAGACATTAACAACTATAGGTCTTAAACAATGAGCAAGAGTTTATGTTAACACATAGCATCGAACAATTTATCAGGTGTACTCAAAGTAATAAGTGAGTCATCAATGCTCTTCAACTTTGTACTTGTTTGGCTTTCAAACTATTTTGATCTGAGCGTCACCGATGAGTCTTATGAAGACGAAACGCGCGTCTGGTGTATTAAACTATAAGTCTGATTCCTTTGATTACTAGTAATAAATCTGAATACAACATGAAACAAAACGAAATTATCTGAACCTTGATGAAAAACAAAATCATTTATGAATAAATGTTATACCACATAGTGTAAGCTTATAAAACGTCTTTGAAGAATATCATTCAGTAAATAAGACATAGAATAGAGATCACGAACGAACTCCTATTGCTCGTGGCTTGGTACGTGTATTTTTTATTCTAGAAAATTTAGAAGACGTTTGTTTGATTGAAATTAGCATATTAACCGGTTGTATATTGTCTTCCGTATCCATAGAATTAATAATGACCGTTGACTGTTCATCACAACTTTAACACCACAAAATAAATGTATTAACGATAAACCTAGCGCTGTAAAAAGAGCAAATTAGGTATGTTTGTCCTTTTATCGATAATAATGATGATTGAAAGCTAAGTAGATAAAGTCATTATATTTGTCCTACGTTCATGCTTCTTTATTAATTTTTATTGGTGATAGAAAAATTTCCGCGATAACATTATGTAATGTTAAATATTGACGAATGTAAAGATAAGGGGTCACATTTCTTTGTCCATCAGTCATTTCTTTGATAACGTTAACGTTATCTTAGTGGATAGGTTAAATTTACTTTATCAATACAGCTAGATGATGTAGTTTGTATATAATATAATGGATTAAATCATTCGAAGGTATTTATTTAAATAAGAAATAGATATATTAAGGGAATATGAAAAAAGTATATTTTTTGCTATCAAGTTCCGACTACTAGTTTTTCTAGCTGTAAACACCAGTCTAGGAATTCTGCTGTTTTGTTTGGAAGGGGGGGGGGGTACGAACGTTCAGAATTCATCATAACTCGTTGTCAGATGTAGAGTTTTCTTTGCTGACACAACTTTATATTTTTTTGTCTAAGTTGTAACTTACACAGCTGTCATAAAACAAGGAAGTTAAGCTAACTATAAAATATGGTAATCCCATCACTATATTCGGAAAATGCCTATACCAAGTCCAAAATATGACATTTGTTTTCCATTCGTACCGTTGGTATATACAGGCAAACGTTTTTTTGTTTTGGTTTATGGACTAACCTTTTTTAATTAACATTGGAGTATGGTACTTTCTCTCTCACTTTTACCAGGTTTTAGTCATGATTTTTATATTGATGTGTGCATTTTCAACTCATAAATGTTTAGCTCTAATAATCCTGTTTTGAAATGAAATAATTTCTTCAAATCGACCAAGGACAAACACGTTAGTTTAGGTTGACCAAATTTGTATCTTTTATATTTGTTTTCTTCGGCTATCAGTTTTATGTCTTAGTTCATTCTGTAAAATGTCAGTATACTCATTCGAATATTTTTCAATTAAGTATATTTAAAAAAAAAAATTTCTTGGGATTATAATGAGCTTAGAATTAATAAGGAATATGACAATAATTTTCCATTCGTTTGATGTGTTTGTGCTTTTAATTTTGCCATATTTGATAAGGGACTTTCCTTTTTGAATTTTCATTGAAGTATAGTAATTTTGTTATATTTTCTTTTTATTATCTCTGTAAAATCAAAAATCGTTCATGTTTACCTTTTTTATGTATTTGAAGTCAATAGTAACAGTAAATTGTTGTTTTTCACTCGGAATTCTGTTAATGTATTAATTGCTAGAAAGATTTGTAAACTACCATACTATTTCATATTTTCAATTGAACGAGATTTCATTACTTAGCAGTATTGATTTTACAGTTGATGTTGTTTGAGGAAATCAACTTTAATATGGAAGTAACCAGTATATTTTCATTTTATAAGACTTCTAAATTTGATTATAATTTATTATTTTTAAATCAGTTAACCTATTTTAACTTGCACGGAATGAACATAAAACGTTTATGACCCTTCAATATTGTTTAAAAAACACACTTAACAAGCATTGCCCGGACACGTTTTATTTCTAAAGTATTGTTGAACTATTTAATTTGAAATCTCCATTTTTAATATTCTTATTGTCCAATTTAAGGTACCTTTTCTTGAAATACTCTTTGTGAAAGGGATAACAAAAAAGGGAGTATAGACAATGTTACCTATTTCTGTAAATATGTGAATTCAGAAAGTAAGTAGCGGTCAAAGTTAAAAGTTGTGTAGGCCATTCATTAAAAGCTTCTTTGAAACAAACTAAATGGGATGTGAAATGCACAATTTTTTTCGGTGAAATATTAGATAGAAGAATCAGCTGTGAAATAAAAAAAAGAAAACTAATTACAAAAAAACAGGTAACATTCGAAAAAATAATAACAGAACATCCCCAATCGACCTTGTCAAAGGGATAATATAGCAAAATCAGTTGGGGTCTATATAGGGTATATTTGTATATTCGTTCATTTTCTAGGTTATATTTCTTTTTTTTAGTTTTAAATACGTTTTAACTGATCTTTTCTATGAATTTTAATTACGTGCATGAGACGCTTACCCTGTCCACGCATCGGTCTCATTCATTGGAGAGTTCATATAACCTAGAAAATGAACGAATATACAAATATCTTTATTCTCACAAACCAAATTACACATAATTATACATATTTCCATACAATTACATAAATAAATAATGTACGAAAGTAGATAGAGGCATTCGCATTTGTTCACCAAGAAAAGTTCAATTTGTTATTGATCTCCTTAATAAGTTTACATAGTTCGTTCAGTTCTGTACATTTTTTTGAATTCATTAAGTCATAAAGCTTCAATGTGTTTGGTCTATTTCTATAATAAAATGCAATACATTGTTTTCTACAGTTATCAAAAGCTGAACAATTAAAAATGTAATGGTATTCATCACCAATGGCATCTGAATTACACAATACACATTTTCTGTTTTCTCTTTCTATGTTTTGCCATCTTCCAGTTTCTATTGGAAATTTCATACGATTTGTTAAGTTTTTGTTTTTGTTTTTAACTTGATTTGTTTTTGCAATCGATCGATTATAATTTAACATCGGTACACTATTGTTTTCTAGATTCGAATGAACATTGATCACATTAATTATTCATGAAAGCTCATGCATTAAGGGTGAATAGGTTAAAGATCGCGAATTATTTGGGAATTTTGGTACTTTTTTGTAAACGTTGCATATGTTAGTACATATAAGAAGATGTGTCGATGAGACAACCTTCCATCCATGTCACAATTTGTAAAAGCAAGCTATGAAGGGTCCTAAAAGTTACTAGTTGCTAGGAAAAATCATGTGAATGTATATTTCTGCAACTCCTTCAAATATTTTTGACGAGTAAAGGAAAAAAATAAAAATACAGAACTCCAAGTGAAATTCAACACGGAAAGTTCTTTATAATACGGCACAATTAGAATCTCAAGCCCATCTAATAAATAGAAAACAACTGTCATATTCCAAACTTAGCGCAGGCATTTCCTTAGTTAGAAAATGGTGGGTCAAACCTGGTTCTATAGGTAGCTAAAACTCTCACATGTATGACAGTCGCATATAATTCCTTTTTATTGACGATTTTTTTTTAAATATAGTGTTCTCTTTATTGGAATAGTGCTTCTCCCACCTTTTTCAAAGTTAGTCATTCTAATCTGGTAATGGATAAAGGGCATACGATACAGTTACAGGGGAGGCAATGACGTTGCTAATGTAAACTGTTATTTTCTCGACGTCAAACTACGACTTATCGGGAAAACATTCAGTTTTCGACTGATTTTTATCATTCAAACTTATTTAACTTGAAAACGAGTTCATGGACCCCTCTCTTTTAAAATGCTATTTAGTTTGATTACGTAAGACGATAATGTGTGTAAATTTCCATGAACATTTTTTGAGAATTAGATAAATATACAGCAAAAAATGATGTTTTTTCTACATTCGTGAACATTTGATAAATATGAGTTATTTAAAAAAAAACAACTTGCACAAATTTAAACTTCATTTAAATAAAACAGAATTTTCAAATAAATTTACTAAAAACAGCTTGTGTTTATCTTTTAAAACAAAAAAGTTATGTATATCTTTCGAAAGGAAAAATACGTCCACAAATCCGAATTTTGAGCAAATATATAAAATTTCGACCTCATTTAACTAAAAAAGTAGCACATGAAGGTATATTTTTTATTACATATTTGATTTATTCAGGCAAAACATAGCCTATATGCAAATTTTCAGCAAACTGTCAATATGTGATCAAAACTGTATCATATGCCCTTAAGAGGGAAAATTCACCTGTCATTGTTATCAATATTGTTTTGTTATCAGCACAATAAACATCCAGCCTTGTGTACGACAACTTGCTCTTCTTAACATATTTATCATATTTACAGTAAAGCAATTTGTTTTCGAACTGTATGGCAACTTGCTAGTTTTATGATATTTATATAACGTCCTTTTTTTATAAAGAAATAGTGGTTATAGTTGAAATATACCTAATTATAAATTTAATTATAAATTTGATAGAATAACAATTTATTTGAGTGACAGTATTGTAGATTATAAATTAAGAAATAATTGTTGGGGGCTTGAATATATCGTGATTTTATCACGGGTTGGCCCTTTATGACAAATATTTTACCCTGAGCGATAGTGAGAGGTAAAATATCGGCATACAGGGAAAACCCGTGGTAAAATCATGATATATTCAAGCCCCATGAACTATTTCGATTCTAATAGGACAAATACAGCAATTGTTTTGGATCGAAGCGCCCTAGGTAAATGCATTATTAGCCGTTCCCATAAATTAACGCACTATTAAATTGACATAAAAGAACAGAGCAAACTGAATAAGTGACATGCTTAAACTATTTACGTAATAATAACATATTTATATAGGTTTGCATGAATCTAAATGATGATTGTACTTATATGTCTTATACGTATGCAAAAACAAAATGGCTTATATCACACATTTTAGCATCGTTTGATTACATTTCTTTGTTGTGATGATTCTTTGTTTCACAAGCGTGTATTTTCCCGTAAAATGCTTTTATTCTGACGTTATCGTTCTATGAAGCCCGATAGCTCATTCTTAAAAAAACATAAGATGTGGGAGTGCGATCGGAACAGCCCAAACAATCTATTTATATTTAACAACGGGTGTGTACTTAAAACTTTGGCAAAACGTCATGTTAGAATACACAATATTATGCTACACTGTCGGAATAGCATCTTACAAAAAATATATGATTTGCCAGATGTAAACATATTATGACATATTAGTGTGACCAAGAAGTTAGTAATATTGTAGTTCATTGTAAAGGATTTTATTAACGGACACTAACGTCTTGTATCTATATTTTTTATAGATTTTATTATTATTCATATATCCTAGTTAACATCAGATATGCAAGGCAATGTATAAATGCAGTCAGTTAACAACGAACAAATGAATAATCATGAGGATTTTATCCGGATTGAATATCTATTTTCATCCGATGCATATTTTATTTCCCGCTAAAACATGTTATCGAATTTTTGTAAACAGTAGATGACTGCATTTTGTGTTACCGAATAAATTTTTTGACTTTTCCCAGGCTAAGTAATTTATTTTAAAAATCCCCACTTTTTGCAATATTGCAGTTAATATTGTAAACATATACGCTTAGAATGATACTATAAAGTGATTTATAAAGGTTATAAAATACTTAGAGATGTAATAATATATTGTTTAATATTGTATGACAATTGACAAGTAAACAACTTCACATTTACAGGTAAAATAAAATGTGTTTTTTTTTAATGAAATATAAAATTGATATAACGGTATTAAAGATTCGATTATTTTCATTTATTTCAAGGCTAAATGGTGAATATTAAAATAATTTCTATAAAAACAACTATATCGGTCGAGTTTCATACATCTATAAGTGTAAAAATAGAGAATGTGTGTTTGAAATCAAAATATCCTTATGTTGCTAAAGCTGGTAATGCATTTTTTTTGTCTCACTTGTATTGATTTATATCACTTCATTTGACAAAATATATTTAAACATATATGTTTTAAACATCTTATACGTGTAAAAGTACTACATAAAGAGAAATTGGACGAATACCCCCTTTTCAGCCACCACCACTACCATCAACATCATATCTACCTCTCTATAACTATCTCATTTTAATTTAAGCCAAACAGCATCAACACCATTGAAAACCGTTTTGAAAGCGGTAACATCGAGAAACAGTAGAAATGGTAAAACAAGTTCCTTTTTTAATTTATTTTTCCTTTCTCTCCGCTTCGTTGGTACTCAATCCGGCGTATACGATGATACAGTGAATAATGCATCTCTCCAGGTGATATAATCCGGTTGACCACTATCTCATGATTAATTACCAAAATGCATAGCCAACATCTCAGCTTTAATGATATTCAATAAATGGGCACCATTCTATGTTAAGCATATCAGATGGTGATCACTTTTAAGAGTAAGTCACATGTAAAAGTATGAATTGTTCGAAAAACTAATGATTTTCTTATCACAGGCATGGATAACCTAAGCCGTATCTGGAACAACTGTTTGGAACTTTGTGTGATCACTGCTCTTTAATTTTATACTTGTTTGGTTTTCTTTCTTTTTTATCTGAGCAAACAAATGAATCTTATGTAGACGAAACGCGCGTCTGGCGTATCAAATTATAATCCTGGTACCTTTGATAGTTGTTGTACTGTATATTTGATGAGTTTATTTTCTCAGAAATATTAAGTTCATTATTGCACGGAGATATAAATAAGACACTGTCAGGAATATTATACAGAATTTTAAATGACAGGAGTGGTTATCAGTCAGGATTCTACTTCGTCAAAATTATCTCCCCATTACGCCAGTTCATTTTTACAATCGTAGAAATGAAAGCCATTGTAGGGATGACGCGCTGCAAATTTAGCTCTTGAAAACCGATAAATTTATCCACAAACCACCATTACGATCATTTTATGTCAGTTGTATTTTAAAAGACAAATGCTTCTACTAGCTAATAAGCATCAGTTAATGTTCTTTTCTGCATTGAACCAACTTAAAACTATTGTCTGATCGGTTGCAAGGTGGAGCTTTCGAAAATTCATAAACATTTAAAAAAAATTCTAATTAAATATTTCGTGGAAGACTATAAACCCTAATTATCACACACACACAAAAAAGTTTTTTTTTTTTTCGAAGATATGCATTTTACCATCCAACTTAAAGTCATAAGAAACGAGTGAGTGGTGAAAAATAATGTTTATCCAATTCTTGAACCAATGCATGTATATATCATAAACTTAGTTCTCTGTGCACGATTTTATCATTTTTTACGCAAATATATCGTATAATCGTCAATATTTTTCTCTCTGTCTGTTGTGATTTAACAAATATGACTGCTCATTAAATGCCATGTTTTGAAACCGAAGTTGACCGATTGTTACGTCATAGTAAACAAAGTACAAAAAGCATGGGTATTGAGCACGTGTTTAACATGTATAATCAGATAATTGTTCATTTTAATGACAGATCCATGCGTATTGCGATCACCGGATTTTTACGAGGAGGGTCACGCTCAGGTCACTATGCATACGGAGAATTTGTCGGCGAATTGCTTCCTGGAAGCAAGCAATTAAAAATAAGTAAACTTCTTCTAAATATGGACAAATTAAAGAATTTTCCTCAGAAAAAAGTATATATACATAAGTTGTATAATGTAAACTATCCATTTAGTTATAAAAAACATATGCATATTTTTTTTAATTTGAGGTTTCATATGACTTTAAAAGACTGTCGTCAAGTACTTTTAGTAAAAATTGGCTATTCGAACACACCTTCTCTGTTTTTGTGATTCATTAGAAAGGTATTTCACTTGACCCATATATTCCATTTTATAGTACTGTGAATTTCTTATATTATAAAGTCAACCTGTAGCTTTAATATATAAAAATGATGGAATCTGAAGCGAGATGTATGTATCAAATACTCTTGCTTTATACGTTTACTTTTCAAGACGAAATATTCAACTTATACACACCTTTACATAAAAAGGTACACTCGATTTTCTCTTTTCGATACAATTGCTACCTATTTTTGGGGATTTTTCTTGAACACATGATGGAAGGGCAGACACGAAAATTACTGAACTTATAGATTGATATGTTCTCTTTCCGTGGTAAAAAAAAAATAAAAATCAGGATAATAATTTTATAAATTTTTATAATTCTACAAATTATATTCTGTTCCTGATTTTGATGTTTTAAAGAGCGTGAATTTCATGACAAGTGATGCACACAGGAGATGATTAACCTGTCGATGCACCGGTATCATTATTGTAGCGTTCATGCGATTCCCTCAGTTTTTGGTTTTTTAACTTTGATTATTTTTCTTAGTGGATCGATGATATATTAAACTTTTGTTTTATATATTCGAATAGAACATTGATAACATTGATTATTCACCAAAGGTCATGCATTAAGGGTGAAATAGGTTAGCAGTCGGGAATTATTTAGGAACTGTGGTACTTTTTGTCAAATGTTAAATAAAAAAAAGTTGCATATGTTTGTACATGGATATCACAGCAATTATTTTATTTATTGTTGACGTAAAAGCAAAATAACAAAAATACCGAAGGAAAATTCAAAAAAGGAAAGTTCTTTATAAAATGGCAAAAATCAGACGCTCAAAACCATCTAAAGAATGGAAAACAACTGCCATATTTCTGACTTGGTGCACAAATTGTCTTATGTAGAACATTGTGGGTCGAACCTAGTTTTATATCAAGCTAAAACTCTCACTCATGACAGTCGCTCGGAAATCCGTTACATTAACGTTGAATTTTTAACATAGTCTTCTGTATATGGAAATAGTCTTTCTTGCCACTTGTTTGAAGTAAGTCACTCTTATCTGGTAATGGATTAAATTGGAAAACTCACCTGTTATTGGTATCAATATTGTACTATGATCTGGTAAATAGACATGACATGTTAGCCTCAAAGTTATACCATTTATTAAGATTGAATTTGAAAGTTTTTAACTCTTTGCTATCGATGAAGACTAAAATTGAGAAAGGAAATGAGGAATGTGTCAAAGAGACAACAACCGGACAAAAAGCAGAAAACAGCCGAAGGCCACCAATGGAGAAAATCCTGCACCCGGAGGCGTGCTTCAGATGGCAGTGATAATGGATGTCATACTAAACTACAAAATATATAAAATTAAATAAAATCAAAAAATTAAGAGGCTCCTGACTTGGAACAAATGTTTTTTGATATTTCAACCCTCCCCTATACCTCTAGCAAGTGTAGGAAAAACAAACACACATCAGTTCGCACAGTAAAACTCAGTTTTAAAGAAGTCCGAGTCCAATGTCAGAATAGGTAGCAATAAAAAACTAAACCAAATGACAATGATACATAAATTAGCAAATCACTACTAGCTTTACTGACATGCCATCTTCAGACCTCAATTGAACTGATTGAAAGTTAATGTCTTCATCACATGAAAATCAGGCACTATCCCTCCCGTTAGGGGTTAAGTATTATACCATCATAAAATATAGCAGAAAAAAAAACCTGTATCATGCCAATACGGAATAAATGTGTTTATTTCAGATGCAAAGACCCAATAAGTTATTCAATATTAAAACCAGAATATGCAATCTTTCATGACCTAACAACAGTACCGTAACTATATCCCTTCTTAATAAATCTGTTGAAAAGTAAGTTAGCTTTTGAGGTGAATGTTATCTTTTAGCGTCGTTTTCCTATTTGTGTCGAAGACTTTCAGTCTCTTTGGCGGTACATTTGTTTTAAAATTCACCTTACAAAGTCTGATTATTAGAATACTAATCTTGTCAAATATATGTTTGCTTAAGGATGTACTTAGGTGAGGTTTGGAATAAGTGGGAAATGTTCGGACTATTTTGACCCATAACACCTATTTATCTTTTAACATAAGACTTAATAGCTCATAAAAAGTCATTTGACAAAATTTTAACAGATTCTTGATTTTCTTTCTTTTGATTTTAGACCCATATAATACCAATGCAAATATAAGGTAAAAGTCCAAGTCAGGCTTTTCCCGCCATATTTTATAAATTAAACAACTCGAAAAGGAGCCCCATGACCTATCAATATTTTTAGCTTATATTGATCATTACTAATACTTTTCAAGATTGAACTATCAATTTTGAACTCTTGATTTATTTAATTTTACCTTAGATCATCTTAGTACATCCTTAAATATCGATTTTGTCCTGCCTATGGATAAACTTTTACCCATATGACGTAAAAAATTAAAATAATAAAAACAAAACTCAAACAATCAAACGAATAGAAAACAACTGTCAAGTTCCTGTATTGGTACAAACATTTACACATGTAGAAAATGGGGGTTTGAACCTTGATTTACAGCTAGCTAAACCTCTCACTTAAATGAAAGTCGCACCAAATTCTATTATATTGAAAACGATTCGTGTACAAAACCGGCACAATAAATAAAAATGTCAAAATAGGGGACCAGCAGTCAACACTGCGTTATCATTTTAATAACTATAAAAACAAACAAATGTAACAAAGAAGCGCAAGAAGCCATACATCGAGTTTAACAACCTAATTTAGCTTTTTTATAATACGATTTTATTTATCTATGTACAACTCACCCATAAAGGATTGTTTTATTTTATTTTAGTGTATTTTAGTTGAATATTGAAAATGCTACATTTTTACTGATGCATGTAGATGGATTTTAACCTAGTGGAATGAATAAATAAAAAAAAACCTATCTACTTCAAATTTATCCCAATGTATGAAATTGATAATAGACAAGAACAAATTACATTTAAAGGTAAAGTAATGATGCAGATGTCATTTATTTTTAATCAATAGATAACATCAGCACTGTGTATCAACGCCAGCGAAATTGGGTAACAACGAACTGGATATAAAGGTAAAAAATGTAAAGAAGGTAAGAATTCTTTTAATTTTAGACATTTCTACCTTTCCGAAGAGTTTATCCGCTTTAAATAAACTCATCATAGATACCAGGACTAAATTTAGTATATACGCCAGACGCGCGTTTCGTCTACAAAAGACTCATCAGTGACGCTCGAATCCAAAAAAGTTAAAAAGGCCAAATAAAGTACGAAGTTGAAGAGCATAGAGAACCAACATTCCTAAAAGTTTTGCCAAATACAGCTAAGGTAATCTATGCCTGAGGTAGAAAAGCCTTAGTATTTCAAAAAATTCAAAAATTTGTCAACAGTAAATAAAACGATTTTCTGATATGTAAAGCTTGAATTTAGCAAGTAGAAAACACAGGCAAGATGTTCTGTTAATTCTCCAAAACGGTTCACTTGTTTCTTAACAATTTCGAGGCAGATTGCCCTCGAACGTCACATTGGTAAGATATTCAACTGTTTTTCATTCTTTTTACACACAAGGACTTTAATTATGATAGTGTTACTTCATATTTACTGAAATTCACTATCAAAAAGTCTTCTAAAGAATATCGATCAAAATCGAATCCATCCTTAGGTACGAAAACTTACTCTTGTTGAAAAAAATAACAGGACGGCAACTTGTTTTCGAACTGTATGACAACTGATTTATTGTCGTGTTTTGAAGCTGTAGTTTACCGATTGTCACCTTAGCAAACAACCAACAAAGAAGCATAGACAATGAGTACGTGCATAACATGTATAACCAGATATGATAGTTGATCTCAATGACAGATCAATGCTTATTGTGATAACCGAGTTTTTGTAGAGAAAGGACACGTTGAGGTTATTGCATACGGAACACAACTAACCATTTAGTTATATGTATCATTTTTTTTATTTGAAGATGCATAAGACTTCAATAACAGAATGTGTGATTGAAATCAAAATATCCACATGCTGCAAGTTTTAGTCACACTTGTATTAATCTATATCATTTTATTTGACACAATATCAAGGTAAAATTTAGAAATACATGTATCAAACATCTTTTAAGTGAAAAAAGTACTACAAAAAGAGAATTTGGACGAATACAATACCTCCCCTTTTCCACCACCAACACTATCACAACCTAATCCCAACATTCTACCTCTCTACCTCTCTACAATTAACACACTTTAAAATAGGCCAAAAAGCATTAAAACCATTGAAATTTTGACACTAATATTTTGAACACTGTCACGTGTTACAGAATTGATACAAAAGGGCTGCAAGAAGTGTTTAGAATTTTACACTTTCATTAACAATGTAAGATGTAACAGTAGCTCGGACCCGGTAAAAAAGAGAGTATCAAAATTTGATACATACTTAAGGAAGACTTCACTGTATACCGCCACTTTGGATTGTACAAAAGCAGTACAATGTGTTGGCCGGAGGGGTCCTGATCCCGAAATCCTGGGCTTAAAAACATGAAATCCCAAGGTCCCGAATTTAGAAAAAATAAAATCCCGACATTCCGAACATCGAAAAAAGAAATCCCGGATCCCGAAAGGGTCAATCCAGAAATCTTGAGCTTAAAACAACTGATCCCGACGTCCCGAAAAAAGGTCCTGCCTCCCCCCCCCCCCCCCCGTACACAATCGGTCTAGTTCTTTTCTCAAATCTTCAAATTTGAGACGCAATGTATGTGAAAGACTGTTTGCATGTATAAAAAAAGTGACTTATTGCATTATTCAAAATGATTTACAGCTCGTTTAGATAAATGTTTGCTCAAGCACTGTTATTAAGATTGACATCTGAAAACAATATACAAATTCGGATTTAAACTTGTATTCACATTATATTTAAATTTGATTGGACATAATATGAATACTTGCTTGGAAAAAGAGCCCGGAGACCCATTTCTTCTTTCATATTTATGAAAAAGGTTCAGTAATTTTTTTTTACAAAGTATAAGAAAAATATCTATTGTATACAGATGATCAACCTAAAAACAAAATTGTTCCAACGCATAGTTTTAAATATTAAACCGTGTAGAATATGTATTGGCAATTAAGGTATCGAATGCAAGAATATCTTACGACTGATAATTTAGAATGATAAATTATAAAGGATTGAAGGAAATCTAAAAAGGAGTGTATATAGTGAGTAGAATTTGTACCGGTGAGAAATACGCTCTGATATATGTGAATAGCGGTATATCGGCCTTGATCCAAAAAAATGTTTGAAATTGAAAAAAATTAAACATAGAAAGATATGGGGTCAAGAATTGGTGGGGTGCGTTTTCTCAAAATTTTGGTAAACAAACTGACCTCAAACCCAGAGAGTTATGTAAAACACATTAGAGGCGTTATCTGATAATTTATATCTTTATTAATAACCTTCATCGCAAGCACTTGAGCTATGACTATTATCTCTGGTTACCTTACATTCATATATAAAAGAAAACCTTGAGGAAATTTGTATTTTGTAAAATTACTTGATTTTCTTTTTTTCTCATCAAATATAAAGAAAAGAAGATGTGGTATGATTGCCAATGAGACAATTGTCCACAAGAGACCAAAATGACACTTACATTAACAACTATAGGTCACCTTACGGCCTGCAACAATGAGAAAAGCCCATACTGAATAGTCAGCTATAAAAGGCCCCGATATGACAATGTAAAACAATTCAAACGAGAAAACTAACGGCTTTATTTATATATAAAAAATGAACGACAAACAAATATGTAACACATAAACAAACGACAACCACTGAATTACAGGCTCCTGACTTGGGACATGCACATACATAATTAATGTGGCGGGGTTAAACATGTTAGCGGGATCCCAACCCTCCCCTAACCTGGGACAGTGGTATAACAGTACCACATAAGAACGAACTATAAAAATCAGTTGAAAAAGGCTTAACTCATCAGATGGACAAAAATACAAGTAGACGTGGCCGGATACTTATACATCCCGACAACAAAAGGACAGTAGGAACAGATCTGAGAGTACTCGCAGTTATCTGACAGCTAGGTCAAAGCCACTAACAACTAATAAAAAAATCATGCATCTAAGACTAAACTAAAAGTTTATTCTAAATTGGCAAAGTATGTACGCACACAAAAAGACCACTTTTTTGGTGAGATTAAAGAAATAACGATGGAAAATGCATACATTCTGTATTTTTCATCGTTTGTATGGAAACGGTACATATTATGATGTAATTGAAATGTCATTCGATAAATTGTATGTATTCATTGAGATTTCCTGACTGTAGGCATTTCTAAACAATATGTGCATATTTGAAATAGTTGTGAAATATTTTATTTTCTTGGGTCAGAATACGGCCTTAACGCCCTTCTTTATTGTTTGGAAAAAGGAATAAAAAAAACATTAAAAAGAAGTATTTTGCCTGAAAAGTAAAGCTTAAAATATTAGGAAACCATTTCAAAAGCGGTACCTTCATCGAAACAGTAGAAATGGTTAAAACATTCCCCATTTCCATTCTCAATTTTAACTACTTTACTTGTTTATCTATTTTTTCCTTTCCCTTTGCATCGTTGATACCAAATTCGATTGCGATAATACGTAAAGACTAGTGCATCCCTCAAGGTAACATAATTAGATTGACCACGGTCGCATGGTTTATAACCCAAATAAATGGGCAACAACTCAGTGTGATTACTTTTTTTATGACCTTCAATAAATAGGCACCATCCGAAGTTGAACATAGCAGATGGTGAACATTGTTCATAGTAAGGTTGTACTGTTCATTTAATGAGTTTATTTTCTGAGTAAAATACACCACATTATTGCATTCAAATATAAATAGAAGAATGTCAGGAATACTATACAGTCTTCTAAGTGACATTAGTAAGTTTTTATAATCACATACTGTGTTGATGAATTCCTTTCGATATTGTATGCTAATAAAATACCGTTAATTTGGATTCCAAGTCCTTGTATCGCATATTAAGGCATTTTATGTATGTTTGACATTACTGCATGCAGCTGAATATCTTTTTTTTTTACTTAAGTTTGGTGTTTAAGCCATTTATAAGATAATTTTACCTTAAAATTTAATTTGTAAAATCAGTAAGTTTGGAACCTACTCAGAATCAAGAATAAGTTAGTTTAATTTATAGACCTTCGTACATCAATAATCAATTTCGTAATCGATAGCAAGGCTTTCATTGAACCGAAGTGTTGAATTGAGGTTTGATATTGGACCGTCAATTTGGTTCAGTCGTTTCTGAAAAAAATGTAGATATGATCAATTACCAAAATCAGCAACAAATAACATAATGAACGTCAATCCTTACTCATGAATGTTTGGAAACTATGACAAGTAATTTAACGGCAAAAGACGACAAAAAAGAAACATTTCCAACCAATGGGTGCTAAGAAAGGTAATAGTAACAGTTTAAACTGTCTCATTGAACCGTAATTATACAAAATATGAATTGTATACAAATGAAAAATATGTACAAAAAATCAAATTATGGATGTGGATAAAGAATATATATTTGCTTGTACAAAGACATCTTGGGTATAAAGTATCGTATCATATCCTTTGTCCCCAAGTACACTTTAACGACCTAAGAAAATCTCATTTCATTTTTATTTTACAGCAAAATGGTAATTGTGGGTACTCCATATGTACTATGTCACTTCATCGAATCAACGTAACAACCTTCAAAGAATGATTTCTTAGATGCATAGAAGAGAACAATACACCCCCTAATAATACTTTTTTACCACAAGTGCAAAAGCGGTTGTCGGTATTTATTAAAACATGAGGAAACAACGCAATTTCATGTGTTTCATTTTTGGGTTTTTACTATTTATGTTCGTTTATTATGCAAACTACCAGCATATTCGTATAAATGATATTGAGTTGTCAGACGAAAGGTTGTTTGATGTACCGGAAGTAAAAAATACAAGTGCTGCCTTTTTAGTAGACACTTCTGCTTGCAAAATTCCAAATATAGATCCGTTTGATAAATCAGTGAAACGAATGTTAAGAAATGGAACAGCTTTAAAGTGTGCGGTGAAGGATGATCTAGTATATTCAAATGGAAATACTATAATTATTAATTGGAAAGCTGTTAATAACTCGAAATTAAAAAATGAAATGAAATACTGCAAATATGAAGTCATTTGGCGACCATATAATGAAATGCAAGATCACAACTATATGAAATTCATAAACGAAAGTACTGAATTTGTAGATCGTGTTAATATATCAGATGAATTTGTTCGTGTTAAATGCTACACTGGAGCTGGTCTTAAGTTGTATACAAATTTCTTCTCTTTTGTTCATTTAAAAGAAGACGTCGAAGAAAGATGTGAAAAAAATGCCCAAAAAATTGAAAACACACGAAAAGAAGAATTGAACATTTTGATGTTGGGCGTTGATTCAATAGCTCGAAATAATATGCTACGTTATATGAAGAAAACTTGGTCGTATTTGGTAAACGAAGTCAACGCAATAGATCTCCTTGGTTATAATAAAGTTGCTGATAACACTTTTGTAAATATAGTTCCGATGACAGCTGGAAAATATGTTGATCAGTTACCATGGAACGAATCAGTAAGGTGGACGCCAATGGACAGCTATAATTTTATATGGAATAATTATTCTGCAAAGGGGTATAGAACTTTCTATGCTGAAGATCATCCTGATATAGCAATTTTTGATTTTGGAAAATCTGGATTCAAAAAACCTCCTGGAGATTACTTCAATAGGCCTTTAAGTATCGCTATGGAAAAAACTAAAGAGGTTTGGAATTCTGACCATTATTGTGTGCATGGAAGAATAGAAACTAATATAGTCTTAGACTATTTAAAGAATTTTGCGAAGACATTTCAGACTAAACCGCATTTTTCCTTCTCATTCATTACAAGACTAACGCATGCATATATCGAAGAAACATATAAAGCAGACGAAATCTACCTAAAATTTTTCAAAGACATGTTTAAAAGCGGTAACTTAAAAAACACAGTAGTATTCTTTTTCAGTGACCATGGAATGCGTTTTGGCGATGTAAGAGAAACTTTTGTCGGAAAATTGGAAGAACGTCTTCCTTTTATGTTAATCGCATTCCCTCCATGGTTCCTTAAAAAATATCCAGACACTCATAGAAACTTACAGATAAATGCTAGAAGACTTACAACTCCTTTCGATATATTTGCCACTTTAGAACATATTCTAGAGTTCGATGGTATTCCGAAAAATGAAGTGAAAAAGCAAAGATCAATGAGTTTGCTTGATGAAATTCCTGAAGATAGAACTTGTGATGAAGCTGATATATTACCCCATTGGTGTACTTGTTCTGAACATGAAGAATTAGATATTCAAAATAAGACAGTTATCAAAATTGGGGTTACTCTAATATCGAAGATTAATCAAGATTTGAAAGATTCCTTTGACGTTTGTGAAAAATTACACTTAAAGTCTATAAAATATGCTCTGCGTGTCATACCGTCCGACAAAGTGCTGAGATTCGAACAGAGCAAGAATGACGTCATAGATAGGAAGGTTATATACGGCGATCGAGTCAAGTCTTATATTGATTATCAGATAACCGTACAAACACAGCCGGGTGATGCTGTCTTTGAAGGGACTTTACGGTATGATGAAAAAGGAAAAACATATGACTTAGTAGGTGATGTCAGTCGAATTAATAAGTACGGTGATCAGTCACACTGTATAGAGCAACATCATCTTAAAAAACTTTGTTACTGTAAAATACAGCCATAGAATGACAAAATCAGTCGTTTTATATTAAAAAAAAACCTCCAAAGTCATCAATTGTCCCATTAAGTTGAAACAAATGAATCAAAATTAGGGCAACAGAAGTTTGCAGATGTTCTTATATCTTTAATCAAATAAGTAGAGAAACACTGTTTTCAGTTAATATCTCCATGTAAAAAATACCTCTGACGGATTGTTAAAGCCTTTAAGGTTATTGCTTGTTAAGTTTTGTTTATTAGACCCTTAGAATAGACACATGATATAAAAAGAAGATATGCCAATGAGACATCTCTCCATAAGAGATCAAAATGACACAAAAATCAACAAATACAGGTCACCGTATGGCCTTCAACAATGAACAAAACCCATACTGCATAGTCAGCTATAGAATCTTGTACACATATATTATCTATATTTCATTTGTTTAAAAGCCCTGCCTCACTATTATGCATAAATACAAACATAATCTTCATCTTCAAAATGCATTCCATAGAAACGCAGGCAACGTTTGGGTTTTCTTTATTGATTTTTAGCGCATTTAATCTTGAAACTTTGTTAAGTAAAACAAAATGTTTTGTAAGGAATATGTCAGCATCTGCTTACCCTTGAAGAACATCCTTTTGTGTTGTTGGTTTTGTTTAGGTTTTTGTTTTCTATGTTGTATTTTGTCTTTTTGTTTAATTTTTTGCCATGGCTTTGTCAGGTTTTTTTTCGACATGTAAGTTTGAATATCTCATTGGTATATTTAACTTCTTTTTCAGGACAACACTTCTAAATACATTTGTTTAAATGAAATGAAATAGAAAGTTGAATATATAAGTTATGTTTTTTTTCTTCTAAAACTTGTAATAGACTTACGTCGTAACTACAATCCCCTTCCCTTTCATGAATGTGACCTACCGAATTAGACTATTTACCGGATTTGTTATAACATGAGCAACACGACGGGTGCCACACGTGGAGCAGGATCTGCTTACCCTTCCGGAGCACCTGAGATCACCCCTAGTGTTTGGTGAGATTCGTGTTGTGTCATGTGTACCATTGTTTGTCTGTTCGTCTTTTTGATTTTTAGCCATGGCATTGACAGTTTATTTTCGATTTATGAGTTTGGCTGTCCCTCTGGTATTTTTCGTCCCTCTTTTATGGTTTATCTTTTGTGATAAGATATATGTGACTTTGCAAACGGTCGTTATTACTGACAGGTGTTGAGCGATGTAGAGAAAATAATCTCAAATCTTGTTTACATTATTTCGGTGTCGGTCAAAGAACTGGCATAAAAAGAAATCCTTTATTGATAGTAAAGAAATGAATGTTTTGCATGAAATGATAGTTAACAAAAAAATCTAAATTACATACAAAAAGTCATGACTATTGGACTCGGAGATCTGAGAGTCTGGCCAATGAACGAATATCCACAAATGACCAACAGACGAGGATTAAATCATATAGGTCATATATTGCCTACACCATTGAAACCGTTACGTGAACTTAAAATTATATATATATATGGCGCAACATACCCGTCGCTGAAAAATAGATCAACAATAGTAACATGTTCATTATCGTGCGGTCGTATTGAGATATTTGAAAAAAAGGTGTCAATTTGGTGCGACTGTCATACAAATGAGAGGTTAAGCTTGCTATAAAACCATGTTTAATTCACCATGTTTTACGTAAGAAAATGCATGTACCAAGTCAGGAATATGACAGTTGTCCATTCGATTAATGTGTGTGAGGTTTTAATTTTGCCAATGTCTGTTTTGAATTTCCTCGGAGTAACCTTACAAACATTAAACTTAGTGTACCCGGGAGCTCTTGTTATGCAACCGGGTGATCAGGATCATTTGCAACCCAAACCTCTCGTTTAGTATGATTAGTATGTAAAAACTACAGATGATCAAAATATTTTGAGCAACACTATGGTGACAATGCATAAAGGAAAATCACAAAAATACTGAACTCCGATGAAAATTCAAAACGGAAAGTCTATAATCAAAAGCTCAAACACATCAAACGAATGGATAAAATCGGTCATATTCCTGACTTGGTACAGGCATTTTCTGATGAAGAAAATCGTGGATTAAAAACTGGATTTAAAGCTAGCTAAACCTTTCACTATGAAAGTCGCATCAAATTCCATTATATTGACAACGATGTGCCGAACAAAACCAGACACAATATGTAAACATGTATCAAATAAGGGAACAACAACTACAAGAACCTCACCAAAAACTGTGGGTGATCTCAGGTATCCTGGAAGAGTAAGCAGATCCTGCTCCACTGGTGGCACATGTCGCGTTGCTCATGTTACTACAAAGTATGTATTTGAAGTTAGTGCAAACAGAGTTATAATAGAAGCAGTCAATGATATCGGTCAACGTATTTAACAAATATGTCCTTGATAAGACGATCTAGTACTAGCTTCAATATCTTATAATTCTCTCATCATTTTTAGATTACAAAGAAATGAAGATATATTTCAACGAATTTTAAATTTGGTTGAAAACAGTATATGATTGTACGGAATATGATAATGGAGTGTCAATGTCCCTGTGACACATTTTTGTTATCGAACTTAACGTCCGCATTTCACCTACATATAATTTAGTTCTTAAGTGTTGGACGTTTCTAAATATTAATACATGTTATACATTTATGTATATTCTTATTTACTCGTGACACGTAGCTGGCGATGCTACCAATTTATTCAATTTACATGCATGTACAAAATACTGTTTATATGTATCAGCAACATTTTAGAGATTAGTGCAGTTTTTTCAGTCAGATTGACATATGCATGTTTCGGTGTCTGGGCGTTGGTTGACTGCCGTCTTTAAAACATGCATTTGTAATTATTAAGTTATTGTCACGTGGCTTGAAGTTTTGACAACAAAACAAGACATAGTTACACTATCTCTGCATGTTATTTAAACAACTTTTTGCGAAGAAATATTCTGTTGCCAAGTGTCCACAAAATATTTAAAAAAAAGACTAAATCACCTTATGATATCAACGATCTTAACGGAGGTAATTTGAAATCGACAATTAACACGAATAAAAAGAACACTGACTACGAAGTTAGAAGAGTTCTAGCGTAAGAATAATATCATGGGTCGAGGTCAACAAGGCTTGTTTTTTTGTACACAAATTAGGCCGTTAGTTATCGTTTGAATTGTTTTACATTGTCATTTCGGGACTTTTTATAGCTGAGAATGCGGTATGGGCTTTGCTTATTGTTGAAGGCCGTACGGTGACCTATAGTTAATTTCTGTGTCATTTTTATCTCTTGTGGAGAGTCGTCTCATTGGCAATCATGCCACATCTTCTTTTTTATATTGATCACACTTTCACGTTAACATAATAAATTCTGTTTATCCTAAACAAAAACAATCATAAGAATCATTTAGAAAATGGAATAAAACTGGATTATAACAGCAACAACCATTTAACTTCAAAATGGGGCGGGGCAATGTTGTTTTTTTTGTCTGAGTCAGAATTTTGTTTTTGCGCAAAGCTCGAGGCTATCAATCAAATTATTTTGTTTTTAAATTTAGCATTATAAGGTATGGGGAAATTTGGATTACAAACTTTTTTTTTTGAAATCTGCTTGACCGAGATTTTGTTTTTTCAGATTCATGTTCGAGATCTCTTCGGATCAAATCTTGATATGAAATAAGTAGTAATGGTCTTTGGTACTCCTAACTGTAATTTGCGATTTTCAGACTGATTTTAAAATCATAATAATCACCAGGTTTATTAATAAGCAATCTGGTTTGTATAAGCTTTAAAATTTTAATTTCGAAAACAATTGACTCTTACTGTGCCATAATATTGCTATTCGAAATTATAAAACAAATTTGGTCATCGTATCTCACAAACTACGTAGACGTGTTAAGAACAGTTATGGTAGTAAAACAAATAATGTGTTTTCCTTTTTATTATAAAAAGATACACAAGTAATAAACTTAAACAACGTTCCTCTAGATTTTTTTTGCACCTGGTTAAATATGCGCTTCACTAAATAGTTGGTCTATATTTTGTGATAAGCAGAACGTTTTGTTGACATAAGACAATAAACATTGACAGATGTTTACTGTTATCAAGGGTATTACTTGTTATTTAAACAAATAATTTTTCTTTCACAACATACCACAATAGAAGAGAAAATGTCCTTTTCACAATGTAGTATAGGGATCACGGTTTATGAGACATTTATTTGTTTAAAAGAAAAACTGAAAATAAGACAAACATCTTATTACTATAATTATTTTGCAAAACAGTACAACAGAAAACATAAATACAAACAAATAACCTAAAGATACTATTTAATTTGACAAAATTGATAATGCGCCACAGTTGTACCAAATAGATATTTTACTCCCATTAACATGTTTTGAAAAGTTATATTGCAAGATCTTATTAACCTTCCAGAGCGCATAAAATCTCATCTGAAAGTTTTTTTTAGGAGTTTGTGTTGCTTAGTTGTTAGTAGTATAGGTACATGATGTAGTAGCGTGTGAACCTGTTGTGTTTTGTTTTTGCCATGGCGTAGTCTTTGACTTACGAGTTTGGAATGTCCCGTTAGTAATTATCGCCTCTTTGTCGGAACCAATGATATGTTACTTATAATTGATAAATAATGATATGTTCTCACAGTAAGGCCCTGACAGTTCTACAGTTTAGCGCTGAATGAAAGATTTTTGAAATACTCAAATAAATATGCAAATAAAATAAAAGAAGTACATATATTGATCCCGATTTACTCGTGTTTCTTTTTAAAAGTAAAAAGATTTTTAAGGAAATCAGTTAAATAGTAAATTTAGCAAATGTAACGTGAACAATGAAAATATCTTGCAAACATATACACATTTTGTGGGAATTAAGATATGATTGTACAGAACAAAGCAATATCACATTTCTTATCGAGAGAAACGTACGCATTTCACCTACAAATATTTCAAACCTTATCGGTTCTTACGTCCTGATATTATTTCATGTACTGTACAATTCTTTTTTTAATTTATCCAATACACGTTTGTGTTCTGGAACCTCTATATCTAATTTACATAGATACATATTCAAAATATTCATTAGTTGTCTTATAACAACGGCACTTCTGAATATCATTTCATGTACTAAATACAACTCTTTTTTATCCAATACACGTTAGTGTTCTGGAAAATATATATCTAATCACATACATATTCAAAATATTCATTTAATTTAAAACCTCTTATAACAGCAACACTTCAAGACTGCTGCAGTAATTTAATTAGATAGACATGTGTCGGTGCCTTTTCGTTTTTCGTTGTCGTATATAAAATTTACATTATGTAATTATTTAGTTATTGACAGTCTTTGAAAATTGTTGAGCAAAGCAAATTAGGCATAGTTACGCTTTCTATTAATGTAAACTTTATAGAAAGCAGGGTTTTTTTTGTCAAGTGCCCACGACAGTTTAAAACAACCCAACAAATGTCAGTGTTCAACACGTTCAAAAGAGGTCAACACGGAGGTTTTTTATCATATCAAAAAGTCATGTATTTCTCAAATTGTTTATAACGGCTTTACATTATGATTACATCCGTGGAATGTGTACCGATTGGTAATTTAGTCTTTATAAACATTATTCATATCTGATTTGTCATTAACTTCAAACTAGATCTCCCTATGTTTTTTTGTTGAAAAAATAGTTTGTTTCCAGTTTTTTGGAGAGAAAAAATAATTTGTTTTTGACACTGAGGGAAAAATTGTTTGTTTCATCCTCAGCTGCCACTATATGTAATGATAAAGTTAAAAAAAAATGTTTTCGACTTTTCGCCAAAAAATAGATTGTTTTTCGCAAAAAGGCCCCCCAAAAAAGTTACTGTGCATAAACACTATGTTGTGATGAAAATATTTTCCATAGTATAAATTTTATAGCGTATACAATATCTAAGTTGATATCCTCGTGCTATTTATTTTGTTCGTGTAGTATAGCTGTCCCGTCTACATGTTTACTTTTTCATTTCTTCAACTCAAATACACGTGGTGCTATTTTTTGTAAGGGAGGAGTTACCATCTGATTGATAAATAATGTTTTGCTGATTTACCCTAGATACTAAAGTGCAGAACACATCTTTAAGAAAATATTGCATCTATTGCAAAATGCTGATATATTCTAAGGAAGTAACAGAGTAAATTTGAATACACTGAAATATGAGTGTTACTAGGTAAATGCGCATTTAATCTTTTTTATCAGACTATTTGAAGTACTGATAAAAAATAAAAGGACCAATTGTTTAATGAAATGTTTATTATAACAATATGTACTCCACAATACATGGTTTATAATTATTATACATACACTTAGAAACAAGTTGTTTTTGAAAACTTACAAATTAAAACAGGTTATCTTAAGGTTATCACATAGTACTAAATGAAACTCTACGTGACTAGAATATTTCAAACTGCGCAATACGTCAGAGGTCCTTTGAATAAATAAAAACAAAGATTGACTGATACAAAATTGAATCATGAATGACATTTGTAATCATTGTCCATTTTGAAGAATAAATTACAATTAAATGCATGTCTAATTAAATTGGCCTATTATGGTTTACTTTTATGAAAAATGACTTGGATGGAAAGTGGTCTCTTTGGCACTCATGCCACATCTTCTTATATCTATGTAAGATACAACACAATTATACCACATCTCTTTATTGTTATGTATTAACTAAATTTAGGTCTAAAATATATATTGGTCTTTTCTTGAATAAAAAAAACATCGGGATCTTTTAAAAATTAATACATTCGTAAAAGAGGATTTGAAGCTCCTTCCAGAGCACCATAGAAAAACCCTAGATTATGGTGAGGTTCTTGTTGCACAATCTTTAGGTTTTTTTATGTTGTGTGTTCAGTACTGTTGTTTGCCTGTTTGCGTTTTTTAGCCATAACGTTGTCGGTTTATTTTAACTAATGAGTTTGAATGCCCTTTTGTTTCTTTCGACTCTATTTGCGAATATCTTAAATTACATTTATATAACATCATTTTTGCAATATATAGAGGTTATATTCTTCAATGTTGTAAGAAAGTTACAGGAAAACGATTTTATTAATCTGCAACACAGCATGTAACAAATCTTTATAATTTATTATCATTGACTTCTATAACACTATGTCAACATATGATTTGAACTCAAATTAGGTAATCTGTCCGAGTATGACATCCACGATAATTTAAAATTGATAATTGTTTTATATTAAAAATTATTGATTTGCGTTAAAACCTGAGATTAGATCTTTTTTTTAAATATCTAAGTGAACTGTTTTTTTTTTCACATGTCGCACTGTATCTCAAGAACGATTTTTGATTATTGCTTAATACTTAACACACTTCTTAGTTATATTAATCTTAAGATCTGTATACTTTTTGGTGATGATTCAAAATTTCATTGAGTATTTTGTTAAAAAGGGGGTTAGTTTTTTTTTATATGTCGCGCCGTATCTCAAAAACGATTTATGATTATTGCTTAAAACTTTACACACTTCTTTGTTATATTAATGTGAAGATCTGTATACTTTTTGATGATAATTCAAAATTTTATTTTTGAGTTATTGAGTATTTTGTAAAAAGGGGGGAGTTTTTTTTACATGTCACACCGTATCTCAAAAACAATTTATGATTATTGCTTAAAACTTTACACATTTCTTTGTTATATTAATCTAAAGATCTGTATATTTTTTGGTTTTGATTAAAAAATTTATTTTAATGATATTTAGTTTTTTGTAAAAAAAAGAGGGGGGTTCAAATGTCCCGCCGTATCTCAAAAACAATATATGGTTATTGCTTAAAACTTTCTCAGAAACTATTTATGATTATGGCGCAGCTGTTTATTTCAAAAGCTGTCATATCTAACTTTTTACTTTTTCATCTCGTGTACATTTACATCAATTTCCATTAAAGAATGAGTAATCATTGATTGATAAATGATTTATGTTGATTAACCCTGGATGTTTCAGTGCAGATTTATCAAGACAAAACGTTCTTTTTTCAGTTTAGGCCCACTAGTACTACAAGAGGACTACAATTAAACATACTCAATAAAAAGAAACACTTTTAAAAATAGATCCGTCAAAACAGCTATTCTAGTTTTATCTTCAAACATATTTACAAGCAAGAACAACTATAAATAAGTGAAGAATACTTAATTGCAAATAAAAATATAGTCAAATCAAATGGGTTTCATTACAGCTTTTAAAGGCATGGTGATGTCATAAATATGTATAATTCGAAACAATTCCAGAGTTGTATGATACTTTTTGATTTTATAATTCAAGATTTCAAAAGCTTAGTTTTGTCGTGCTTTCACCCTTTTTGGTTATTGTGGATTGAAATGACAACAGAATATACAAGTGATACGGATAAAACAAGCATAACTATTTTACAAAAGAAGACCATATGGACAGATGCATAACATATTTCTGGCAATAGAGTGTGTCATATTATCAAATTCACAATTTATTAAATCACATGCAATTTTCATCACTTGCGCATACAAATAAACAATCCAGTTATAGCCAGAAAAGAAATATTTGATAAAAGACTAAAATATATGTTAACGAAAAGTGTGCCTGTTTTAAAAACATGCTCATATATTCAACAATTTTGTCCTTTGCTTTCATTTGTTTATACAAAGTTTACAATGAATATGAATACACAGAATTTTTAATGTTACTCAGTACGAAGGCATTCATTCTTCTAGTTAGACCATTTGAAGTACTGATACATGTAACTAGATTCAAATGATCAATTGTATAATTGACATGTTTATCCAAATAAATATGTACTCCACGTACATGATGTATTCTTATACATACATGTATTATCAAGTTTGTTTTTGAAAAACGAAGTAAGATTATCTAAGGTTATCACTAATCATGGTATCTATAATGAGTTTATATAGTACATTTAGAACTTTACGTGACTAGAATATTACAAACTGTGTAAATCGTCAGTGGTCTTTTGAATAAACATCAACAAATATCTTCTGATAAAGGAATTGCATCATGTCAGTCATTTGATACTACTATCTACAGTAAGAATCAATTGATAATAAAATGCGTATGAACAAAATCATATTCTTAGTTAGATATTTGTCTTTTCCTGAATATAGATTAAAGCGGTATTCTTCATGATATTACAAAACGAAGATTCATAAACTATTAGTAAATTGATGTTATACATTCATATCCGTACTTGAAGAAAAGGTAAAATAACAAAAATAACGAATTCCGAGCGAGATTCTAAACTGAAAGTTTCTAAGCAAATGGCAAAATCAAAAGCTCAAACACATCAAACAATTTAAAGAACTGTCATATTTCTGACTTGGTACAGGCAGTTTCTTATGTAGAAAATGGTAGATTAAACCTGGTTTTATAGCTAGCTAATCCTCTCAATTGTACGACAGTCACATACAATTCCTTTATACTGACAATGATGTGTGAACAAAACAAAAAGTTAAAAATGTCCAAAAATGGGATAGATCAGTCAACATTGTGTTACAACTTTCATCGAAATAAAAACAATCAAACTTGTCAATAAAGATAAACAAAAAGGCATAAAGACAAGCACATAAGCAAATATGAAAGACAAAAACACAAGCATTTACCATAAGACAATAACATAATGACGATACCGAGCTATGTTAAATAGATATTACCAAAAATAGACTAAACAGTAAAAGTTATAATTTACAAATACAAATAAAACAACACGTAACTAAAATTATTAATTCACTTTTGCTGAACTAAGTAGAAGTTGTTGAACGGAACGGGAATACGTATTACAAGCTAGATGGCTGTATTCAGATTGGGTACTTCATGTTTAAAATACTGGACTTTGATCTCTTTTACAATGGTGCAATATTGAATGATTCTACTAGTTTTTCAAACATTGTAAAATACAATGCAACTTAAAAATGTTGCACACATTTACGATCATATATATTTATTATCGATACTTTTATATCGCATTGCACACTATTATGTTTTATCGATTCATTCATATCGCATTGCACACTATTATGTTTTATCGATACATTTATATTTCATTGCACACTATTATGTTTTATCGATACATTTATATCGCATTGCACATTATTCTGTTTGATGAAATTAGATTTCCATAACTACGAGATCTTTTCTTTGTGTCTTTAGTCTTTTTGTTTAACGTGTTTGTGCTTTACATCTTTTTGATTAGTGAATAAAAAAGGAGAAGTGGTATAAGTGTCCATGAGACTTTTCTCAACCAGAAACCAAATGGCGAAGAAGCTCATTGCAACCGATTTAAAGTCTTTTATTATGTTGTGCTATAACCCACTGGCCCAAGCAGTATAAGGATTGAGGGCCAACAAACATTCTTTAACTCGTCGTTGTCTTGTATGCCTGTACAAATTCAGTAGCATATAATTCAGTGGTTTTATTTTGTTTGTTTATATCAAATTTGTTTATCGTCAATTATTTTACATTTGTCATTTCGGGACTTTAAAAATAGCCTGGTATGCGGTATGAGTTATACTTAATTGTTGGTGGTCATAATGTGACCTATAGTAGTTACATTTCATGTTTGTATGAATCTTATTTATATCTAAATCTATATCATATGTTAAAACTACAATACTCGGTATATATAAACCTAAATGCTAGATTCGAGTGGGTTAAGATTCACACAAAAGATCTAGAACAAGTTAAACAAACACAACATGTGACAAATGTTCATATATAAAGGCAACAGTAGTATACCGCTGTTCAAAACTCATAAATCTATGGACAAAAAACAAAATCGGGGTAACAGACTAAAACTGAGGGAAACGCATTAAATATTAGAGAGGAACAACGACACAACATTAAAATGTAACACACACAGCAACGGACTAAGCATTAGACAAAATCCGATGAGAATAACCAATATAACATCAAAACCAAATACATGAATTTGGGATAGAAAAGTACCGTGACACGTCTTATAGTACACTCAAATATAGGAGAAAACAAACGACACAACGGAAACACAACGTAAAAATGTTACACACACAGAAACGAACTATGATATAACAATGGCCATTTTACTGACTTGGTACAGGACATTTTTAAAGAAAAAAATGGTGGGTTGAACCTGGTTTTGTGGCATCCCAAACCTCGCGCTTTGATGGCATTGTTAAATATAACATCAAAATGACAACATTATAATACAGGACCACAATACAAACAAATAGGAGAACGTGTTAGAAACACACGAACAACAGATAACAAAAGGCATCAGGTTTAAAATTCATTACGTCAAAAACGCCCCTCGTCCAAACAAGAATTACCAGTGACGCCCAGATATAAAAGTTCGAAAGTCAAAAAAAGGGGTGGGGTACAAAGTTGTACAGCTCTGAGGATCAAAAGTTGAAAAAGGTTGTGCCAAATACGTCTAGGGTTTTCTGCTTGTGATAAGAACATCCTTATTATATAGAACAATTTATGCTATTGCAAACAGTAAATTAAATCAAATGAATATAAAAGATTTACATTATTGTTTTCTTCGTTAATACTTTGTCAATATTTAATTTGCACTCATAAAACACAATTTGATCGAGTATGACATCCAGGATAATAGACAATTGATAGATATTTCATGTAAACATATTTTTTTTATTAAAGTTTCAGAAATTTCAATTATACTTTAAATCCAAGACAATGATAAAACAATCCTGTCTTCAAACTTTGCTATGAGCACTTGTATTATCAATGAACGTTTTGAATAACAATCAATAAATAACGCTGAATAAGAAAGCTGTAGGTCTAGCTGGCTATAAAAAAGCGTTCAATCCATCAATTGTTTTTTTTTTCAATATTGCTGGGTTTTTATTTTGGTTGTTTCGTCTATTTATAGAGTTTGATTTAGTCAGTCTTTACAAACTTCACCTTTTGCATTTGCCGCGTAGTTTTTGTTATTCATTTTATTGGTACAGAAATATTTTTTTTACACCTGTGTACAAGGTGTAGGCATAACATGTGTCTATTGTCGAGAGTTAAAACTGTAGTAATTTTAAAGCCTTCCAGAATGCGCTTCATTGGTTTCCTGATTCTTCACTAATTAAACAAATAAATCTGTGTGACCACGTGAGGGACGCCAAAAAAGAGAAATCGGCAATAACATTTCGGATATTTTGGTTTTTGTACAAAATGTGACAATACCGATAGACATATCTTAACGATATGACACATATTTACGATCTTTCTTGATTTCCGTCTTTTTTATATTGATTAAGGAAAAATGACATGTTATTATACAGTTGTATGTTTGTTATTAATTACTGAATATAAGAAAAATTTAATCGCCTCAAAACGTAGATTAAATTGGTTCCAGATTGATTTGAAATTAGATAGGAAAATTCATATAATATGAATTTATTTGTTTGTTTGTCTTTTTATTTTTTAGCCATGGCGTTGTCAGTTTATTTTCGATTTATGAGTTTGACTGTCCCTCTGGTATCCTTGCCCCTTTTTTACAGATTTGTTTTAATATTTTCATCTCCTGTACCTAGTTTTCATCACTCTGTCTGTTCTTTGCACCGTTTTGTTTATAACTGTATATCAACTTGCTTTAAATTAATATGCCACATATGCACCAGTTAATAATCATCTTTATTTAGATGGAAGACTGGAAAACTTAAAGAAGAAATATTGTTATGTGGATCCAGTTGCTTTAAAATTTAAATGTGACCTGATCATCTTAGGAAATTGATTAATGTGATCTTAGACGAAATAGGGGTTTCTTACTGGAGCTATTTCTCAATTCAGAATATAGCCACTATAAATACTCTGTCATCCAAATTCACATACATTTGAAGTTGATTATTATATCACTTATATAACTTTCTCAGCGAATGAAACCGAATCAGTCTGTTTTAGTTGTGCATTCACTTTTACGTTACTGTTGGTAGGATTGGTCACAAAAAAGTCAAAGGATTCCATAAAAAACTGCAAATGAAATAATACTAATTGATACAGAGATAGGGGAATTTCTATTTCAGAAAATAATTAAGTTAAAAACCACTGTTAAAAAGAATGTTATTCAAATCTTTTTTTTTTGTAAATGCATTCATCATATACATTTAACCGTCAACACTTGTACGTTTTGGTTGGCAGGATTGGCCACACAAAAGTTAAAAGATTCCATACCATGGCATACTGCAGCTGAAATAATAGCAAATAATACAAGAAGTAATTGTAACAGGATGCTGTTACGAAGTCTCCCAAACAAAGCTCCCATAACTCGCCATTCATATGGTCCCATGTTCATTTGATTTGATTTTTTTGTCCCATACAAGAATATATATGGCTTACGAGTAGGGATCTCCACCATTTACAAGTATTCAAACAGGAGGGGGTGATGGTGACCCCCAGGGAATTTACCTACATTTCATTTGATTTGTTTTATTGTCCCCTACAAGAATATATATGGTTTAAGGGTGGGGATCTGGATCGTTTACAAGATAATAGCACATTCTCAAATTGAACTGGGTGGGGCTTTACTGTCCCATACAAGAATATATATGGTTTAGAGATGGGGATGTTGACCATTTACAGGTTTTCAAACAAGAGGGGGTGGGGTGACCCCCTAGGGACTCCCCTCTTATTTCATTTCATTTGTATTATTGTCCACTACAAGAATATATATGGTGTAAGGATGGGGATGTTGACCGTTTACAAGTTTTCAAACAAGAGGGGGTGGGGTGACTCCCTCCGGACTTCCCTTTTATTTCATTTCATTTGTTTTATTGTCCCCTACAAGAATATATATGGTTTAGGGGTGGGGATCTGGACCGTTTAAAAGATAATAGTACATGCTCAAATTGAACGGGGTGGGGTGACCCCCAGGAATTTCCATTTAATTTCATGTGATTTGTTTTATTGTCCCATACAAGAATATATATGGTTTAGGGGTGGGGATGTTGACCGTTTACAAGTTTTCAAACAAGGGGGTGGGGTGGGGTCACCCCAAGGGACTTCCCTTTAATTTCGTTTCATTTGTTTTATTGTCCCCCTACAAGAATATATATGGTTTAGGGTTGGGTATCTGGACCGTTTATAAGATAATAGCCTATTCTCAAATTGAACGGGGTGGGAATGACCCCGGGGACCTCGCTTTATAATTTCATTTGATTTGTTTTATCGTCCCATTCAAGAATATATATGGTTTAGGGGTGGGGATCTGGACCGTTTACAAGATATAAGCATATTCTCAAATTGAAGGGGGTGGGGATGAACTCCCAGAGACTCCCCTATATTTCATGTGATTTGTTTTATTGTCCTATAATCATTTCTGAAGACTGCATGTATTTATCACTTACAGTTTTCAAGTTATATTAGTTTGAATATTTTAGAAAATAAAATCCCATAGGGTTCTATAGTAAACCCCTCCCTCTTTTTTATCCCCCAAAATACCCCTTAATAGACCCCAATGCACAAACGAAAGATTGATGGCTCATCTAGACATATTAGTCTACCATTTTATGAAATCCTAAGTCAATCTGACAAGCGGTTTTGAAGAAACGCTGCGGACAAGTTCATTTTTTAAAGTGGCGGAAGAGGAAGAGGAAGAGGAAGAAGAAGAATAATAAAAATAATAAGAACTAAACAAAAACAATAAGTCTCCAAACTGTGTTTGGGAGTCTTAATAAAGATTGGAGAAATTCTATGACAGAAAATAAATAAGATATGAACCACTGTTTAGCTGTTTATCTACTTTTGGTAGATACGCTCGAGACAGAAATTTCGAGAAGATTAAACAACGATAAAATTGATATAATATTTTTTTTCAATATGATATCACAAATCAACTTGGGTCTATTTTTTCCATGAAACTCCATCCTTTATTAGTTTAAGTGCTCATAGATCATACACTGAAATTTTTAAAATACAGAACTGAGAAATCAATAGATCGTATCGTAGCATTGGTTACAGGAAGAAAGTGTCCTTTAGAATTATTCTCAAAATGAAAAAGTAAAAAGTAAAAACTAAGATTAGCAGTTTTGAAGAAATCTCATATAATCCATGTCTTATATATGATGGTTGTGTTTAGTTTTTTTGTGATTGCTATTCCATCAGTATTTATCCAATCGAGCTAGAGATAAAGGATACTACAGATACAGTTAAGTCGGCCTCATATCTTGACTTACATCTAGAAATTAACAATGAGGGTCGGTTGAAAACAAAACTTTACGACAAAAGAGATGATTTCAGCTTTCCAATTGTGAACTTTCCATTTCTAAGTAGCAACATGCCAGCAGCACCTGCATACGGGGTATATATCTCCCAATTGTTACGATATTCCCGTGCTTGCATTTCCTATCATGATTTTCTTGATAGAGGGTTGCTGCTCACAGGCAAGCTATTAAACAAAGAGTTCCAAATGGTGAAGTTGAAATCATCCCTTCGTAAATTTTACGGACGCCATCACGAGTTGGTTGACCGTTATGGAATAACCGTTTCACAAATGATATCGGATATGTTCCTTACGTCGTAACTACAATCCCCTTCCCTTTCATGAATGTGACCTACCGAATTAGACTATTTACCGGATGTGTTATCACATAAGCAACACAACGGGTGCCGCATGTGGAGCAGGATCTGCTTACCCTTCCCGAGCACCTGAGATCACCCCTAGTTTTTTGGTGGGGTTCGTGTTGTTTATTCTTCAGTTTTCTATGTTATGAGACTAATGTATAAATTCGTTTTTTTTTTACCCTTGTTATTTCATCTTTTACCAAACATATTAGAAATATTAGATTGAAACATATTTTTTTAAACTTACGAACCATAATCTCCATTCTGGCTAACTGCAATCATTGCACCACGAAACATTGGATAATATTGAATTATCGGCCACATTGCAGATGTTAGTGCATTTAATGGATCCATGCCTACCTGCATCATCATAACGGCATGAAACCTGAAGTGTAGATGAGGAACGAAAAAAGAAAAAATCATTCTGCAATAGCATGTTTACTGTTAATGACGCTTTTACACTAAATCAATCTCATGTTGAATGTGGACTGTTTGTTATTTTAGTCTTTGAAACATGATTTTTCCGACGTAGTCGGTATAGTTTCGGTTTGTGCCCTTTGAACTTAAGGACGCTTAACTATGGCAACAGAATACGCATGCTCGAAAATCTTTTCTGTGATTGGACAAAATGCTGTCATGGTGGGTGATTTGGTTGTGTTTGAAAAAACGTCTCGTTAATTATATCGTGATGGAAAACAAGTGAAAAACTATAAATATTTGAACTAGATCTTTTAGATTTATTTTTTTATTAAAATAATTGTTTCTCCAATAGCTCTTTGCATCCGTGACAGCTGTTTTTTCGGGACAATTATATAATTTTTAATGTAAACTTTGTTGTACGAACGTACATGACTTTTAGAGTGCACCTACGCATGTGAGATTTCCGCGGGGTTTTGGTGAATGTAAACAGAAAGATACGAGGACCGAGAATACTGAACACAAACAGAGAAAACGTTATTTAAATGGTATCTTTGTGCTTCTGAAGGTTATCGAAATGATAGTTTTAAACATATACTCAAATTTAAATACGTCGGATATCTTTTTTAAAGATAGTTCTTGTTTTTACTAGTTCTTATTTGATTTGCACTAGCGGTTCTCATGTATATGTTTTACGTTTCTTCTTCTTTTCAACAAGAATCAGGGGTCGGTTATAAAAACAAAACATACAACTTAGATTGATCGTCAATGTCAATTCAGTACACTTACGATCAATCTTAGTCGTCAGTTTTTTTTTTTTTTGTGAAATCGACTTTATGCTGTTGGTTATATCGTTTGAATTGTTTTCAAATTTGACATTTCCAGGCATTTGATAGCTTGATTTACGGTATAGGTTTCAGCATTGTTGAAGGACGTGCGTTGACTTATTATTACTTCTATGTCACTTGGTCTCTGAAATAGTTGTCTCATTGGCTATCATACCACATTTTCTTTTCCTTTTTATGTACAATCAATATAGAAAATCAGTTTATTTGGTTTTCGCTCGATCGATCTATGACTTATGAACACCGGTATACTATTGTTGCCTTTATATGACTTGAGCCATAGAGATTTGAGTTCATAATTAAAAGCTAATAGATAGACTTCAAATTCATCGCATTACTTAAAAAAATAATTTTAGTTTCGTACGCTGGTAAAAATCGCATCATAACATCTCCATTACCGGTCGAAGCAGCAGCGCCAACACCATTCATAGCATATGAACCAGCTCCAACTATAGGAGAATCACCTACCCGTCTATATGAAAATGCATTTTATTTGTAACATTGTTAAAAAATTATCAAAACCAAACATGAAAATACAGAATGTTTCACGTTACACTGCGTTTGTATTCTAAATATTCATATCTAGAAAGTGTCCATTGGTGACGTTTTACTGTGATATCGTATCTTTAACATATCAAACTATAATGACCTGGTTTTAACTTTATGTCCTGCTACGGTAATAGGCTTCACATTTATTATTAATCAAATGTTAAAATGTTATTTTCAACCTCAGGTTTAGATGACCAAAACCTTGCATGAAATACATCTTACGATATTTGTTTTGATTTTATACTCTTTAACTTCGTTAATCATTTGGCATTACAACTTCAATTCAAGTTCATGTCTTATATAATAAGTCTTCGTACAAACATGTGTTGGGGTCAAACTAGTTTTACCTGTACCATTTCAGGAATAATGCAATAGTTATCAAGTAGTCGGTTTCTATGTGTGTTAGCGTTTGTTTTTGTTGCAGTTCAGTGTGTCCGTTGTTTCGTTGATATATCCGTTCATCGTACGGTTGATATGTTTCCCTCGGTTACAGCATGTAACCCAGATTTGTTTTCGCTTAAGGGGGTAGACCTTGGTACAGGGAGATACCTCTTTAAATCAGTTATGTGTTTGTAAAAGTCAAGTTTCCTCAATGCATTTTAAGCATTTACCTGAAACAGATTGGAAATAATCTATGTATCCAAGAAGCTTAGAACATATTTATGAAAATGGCTGAGTTATTTCCCTTAACCTAGGTCTACCTCCTTAAACAAATAATGGGACTATTTAACAGCAGTATACTACTTTTGCCTAAATTTACCCTCACAGTCACCAACAGGATGACCATGACTTAAACAAGAAAACAAAAAAAGTCAGGATGTTCCCGCTACTACAGAAAAATATCTTGGTTGAAAAAAAAAATCAGAAATAACATTGCTAACCGTTTTAATAAGGTCTTTAGAATCAAATGAACATTTGCTTCAGTAAATACCCAACTTGAGTTCTAAATTTAACAAAAGAACAAAAGCAAATGAAAAAACAATATTGGTTGCAATCAGATATGGTTTTATGACTTTAGTGAATTCCACTGTTAATTTGTTTAGAGTATACACGTACAGCGAGATAGTTTTTGAAATGAATATTTGCAGATAAAATGAATATTTTATCTATGCTTCTATTTGTATAATAAAGGAATTAGATTTCAGATATCATACCCGGGAATTTTGTGATTTAGTCCATTAGTAGATGTTCCAGAACTGATATCGCCGTTTTGGTCAATAGCTAATATTGCAATGGTATCGTGGTTATCTATGTCAATGCTATCCATTATTGATGACGTAGTTGTGTTGACTGGGGTGTAGGGGCCACAGCTAGTGGAAGGATCTGGAGAAACATTCTGAAAATGTGTGCATGTTAAGTTCAACTAACTCTTATCTAATATCCTAAAGGAAAACTGAATCAGTAATAAAAGAGCCAGACTACAATTCCAAGCAAACTCATTGCCCTTTAAATAAGGCAAAGGAGAAGAGCTTAACAGAAATAATGTGTAGACAATGAAGGTAACAATGTGTAAAAACAAAAATAATAAATAAAATAAAAATTTAAATTATATTAATAAAATAATTTTCACTCAGACTAAACAGTCTATCTGTGGTTATCACGAAATAGAAATACGGGTATATAGTATGGTTGTAAAGATGATAATTGTGACGATTTATTTTAACGATTTCAGTCACACGAAATGTCTTCTGCATGTTTTCCCTATTGAAATCAATGTACAGATGCTGCTGTATAGACTTCATAACAAATTAAAAAAATAAACGCTTTGAAACTTGAATAAAGTCTACTATAATATTTGATAGGAACTGATTTTCAAAAGATATCAAGGTGATTTTTATACATTCAGGGTTGACATAAATAAACAGGCTAATGATCGAAATGTTAAGTATTTATTAACAGTAATAAATCTTCACAGCTCGTTTCCTGTCTTTATTGGGTTTTAAAAATTTGTTGACTATTATCCAATACATTCATACCTCCCAAAAATTGGGTTGGCAGTTCTTTTGTTTCCATTCAGTATACTGAGATTCTGACTTTGATGACGATAAGCTGGTATCCCAACCCAATCCCATCTCAGCAGCAAATCGGGAAGCTACAGTAATAATTAAATTCATTCACTACAATACTCTTATAAATGAATTGAAATAATAAACAGAATATTGCGTACCAACCAGGAATTCATTTCATAAATCACTAGAAAACAATTCTTGAACGACACAAATTAGAGGCAACAAAGCTAACACACAATTCTTGAACGACACAAATTAGAGACAACAAAGATAACACAATGTAGGAAAGAAACGAAAGACAGGTCAAACAAAAAGGTTTACTAGCATTCTATTCTTATTTTCAACTACGAATATCTTACAAATAATGGCCATTCGACATCGAATATTTCTTATCTTTTTTAATAAAACTCAACACACTTGCCCTTTTCTCCTACTAATAAAGTATGTTTAGTATATTTCATTACAGCTTTTTCAATAGCAGTGGCAAATTTGTATTAGTCAAACATCCTACAGCACCTACATCCATTGTTTTTCTTCATAAAAGTAAAAGATAGTATATTATAAGTCAAATACTGTATATTTCACTATCAAAACGATATATATATATATATATATATATATATATATATATATATACAAGTCTAAATTGAAAACTACGTTCAACCCTATGATTGCGTTGGATAAAAACAGCACTTTTTATACGTGTGCATGTAAAACAAATTTCGTTGTAGAAGGGTCTAAATACAGCACAAACACCATTTTCCAAAAGACCAAAAAAGTGAAGAAGTATATTTAAACAAAACGCATTTATATATACATATAACAGCTACAATATACAGGGGAAAAAAGATTTAAAATTGGGCCGTTAGTTTTCTCGTTTCAATTGTTTTACCTTTGTCATTGCGGTGCTTTTTGTATGGTATATTAGCTTACTATGAGATGTTTGTTTCGCTCGTACGGTGACTTATAATTTTGAACTTCTATGTCATTTGGTATTTATTAGAAAGTTGTGTCTCATAAGCAATATTGCCACATCTTTTTTTTTATTTTTATGTTAAACTAGCCATCCATCATCATGGCGTTCAACGAATATATGTACTGATATCTGAAAGACTCATATATTGTGTACGTTTAAAGATTTTTTTTCCTAATATGTATGATACTTTTTGATTTTCTAATTCAAGATTTCAAAAGCTTAGTTTTGTCGTGCTTTCACCCTTTTGATTATTGTGGATGGAAATGACATCAGAATATACAATTGATACGGATAAAACAAGCATAACGATTTTACAAAAGATATGGACACATGCATAATATTTTTCTAGCAATAAAGTGTGTCATATTATCAATTTCACAATTTATTTAAATCACATGCAATTTTCATCACTTGCGCATACAAATAAACAATCCAGTTATAGCCAGAAAAGAAATATTTGATAAAAGACTAAAATATATGTTAACGAAAAGTGTGCCTGTTTTGAAACATGCTCATATATTCAACAATTTTGCGAAAACGTACAAGAAAATCCTTTGCTTTCATTTGTTTATACAAAGTTTACAATGAATATGAATACACAGAATTGTTAGTGTTACTCAGTACGAAGGCATTCATTCTTTTAATTAGACCATTTGAAGTATTGATAACTAGATTCAAATGATCAATTGTATATTTTACATGTTTATCCAAATAAATATGTACTCCACATACATGATGTATTCTTATACATACATGTATCATCAAGCTTGCTTTTGAAAACGAAGTAAGATTATCTAAGGTTATCACTAATCATGGTTACCGTATCTATAATGAGTTTATATAGTACATTTAGAACTTTACGTGACTAGAATATTACAAACTGCGTAAATCGGTCTTTTGAATAAACATCAACAAATATCTTCTGATAAAGGAATTGCATCATGTCAGTCATTTGATACTACTATCTACATTAAGAAGCAATTGCTAATAGCATGCGTATGAACAAAATCAAATTCTTAATTACATATTTGTTTTTTCCTGAATATAGATTAAAGCGGTATTCTTAATGATTTTACTAAACGAAGCTTCATAAACTAATAGGAAAGTTGATTTGACACATTCATATCCTTACTTGAAGAAAATGTAAATTAACAAAAATAACCATCTCCGAGAAAAATTGTAAACTTAAAGTCTCTAAGCAAATGGCGAAATCAAAGTTCAAACACATCAAACAATTTGTAAGAACTGTTATATTTCTGACTTGGTACAGACATTTTCTTATGCAGAAAATAGTAGATTATACCTGGTTTTATAGCTAGCTAATCCACTTAATTGTATGACAGTCGCATAAAATTTCTTTATATTGACAACGATGTGTGAACAAATCAGACAAGGTAAAAATGTCCAAAAATAAGATACAGCAGTTAATATCGTGTTTCAACTTTCATCGCAATAAAAAGAAACAAATTTGTCAATAAAGACGAACAAAAAGGCATATAGATAAAGCACATAAGCAAAAATGAAAGACAAGAATACAAGCATTAACCATAGGAAATTAACATAATGACGGGATGTATAAGTAACGAGCGACGTCAAATGGATATTACTAAAAATAGACTAAGCAGTAATAGTTATAATTTACAAATACAACTAAAACAATACTATAACACATAACACGTAATACACACTATTAATTCACTTTTGCTGCACTATGTATAAGTTGTGGAAGGGAACGGGAATACTTATTACAAGGCTAGATGACTGTAACAACATTGAGTACTTCATGTGTAAAATACTGGACTTTTTACAAAAGTGCAATGTGCGTATCTAGCAATATTGAATCATTGAACTAGTTTTTTTCCATCCTTGTAAAATACAATGCAACTTAAAATTGGTACACACATTTATGGTCATATATATTTAGTATCGATACTTTTATATCCCATTGTACACTATTATGTTTTTCTTGACTATTAATGACGTTTTAACACTAATTTCATTATATGATATTACTCTCACTAACTACGAGATCTTTTTGTTTAACGTGTTTGTGCTTTGCATCTTTGTAATTATGTTATAACATAGAAGATGGGATATGAGTGCCAATGAGACTACTCTCCAGCAGAAACCAAAAGACGAAGAAGCCATTTTCAACCGATTTAAAGTTTGTTATTATGTTGTGCTATAACCCACTGTCCCAAGCAGAATAAGGATCGAGGACACAAAAACATTCTTATACTCGCCGTTTTCTTATATGTCTATACTTTTGTTAGTTTATATCATATTTGTGTATCGTCAAATGTTTTACATTTTTCATTTCGGGGCCTTTAATAGCCTGGTATGCGGTATAAGTTCTGCTCATTGTTGATGGTCATAATGTGGCCTGCAGTTGTTACATTTTTATGTTTGTATGAATATTATTTATATCTTAATCTATAGCACAATTTAAAACTACAATACTCGGAATACATAAACCTTAATGCTAGATTCGTGTGGGTTAAGAATCATAGAATATAGTTACAAAATGTGACAAATGTTCATATATATTATTATCGTTTTCTTCGTTAATACTATGTCAATATTTAATTTGCACTCATAAAAAACAATTTGATTGAGTATGCCATTCAGGATTATAGACAACTGATAGATATTTCATGTCAAATTAATAATTTATGTTTAAATGAGATAAGAACAGATTTTGTTTCATTAAAGTCTTTGAAACATTTTAAAAACCTTTCAGAAGAAAATGATTCAAAAAAAACTTTTATCAAACAGTAGACAAAAATTGTTCCAAATTATTATACAGGACCTCACAGACTATACTTCCTTGTATTTGAACTTTTAATACTACATGTACGTTAATATAAGTTTATAAGTAATTCTTTGTTTCAAACCCTGTCGCATTCTGAGTTATATTTTCAAAATCCTAATCCAACACGTTTATATCAATTTACAAGATTTTAAACCATCGAAAATCCATCAATACGTGATATTATTTTCATTTTACTACGCACACTAAAATTATCAATATAAAAAAGAAGATGGGGTATTATTGCCAATGAGACAACTGTTCACAAGAGACCAAAATGGCACAGACATTAACAACTATAGGTCACCGTACGGCCTTCAACTATGAGCAAAGCCTATACCGCATAGTCAGCTATAAAAGGCCCCAATATGACAATGTAAAACAATTCAAACGAGAAAACTAACGGCCTTTTTTATATATATAAAAAAAAAACGAAAAACAAATATGTAACACATAAACAAACGACAACCACTGAATAACAGGTTCCTGACTTGGCACAGGCACATACATAAATAATGTGGCGTGGTTAAACATGTTAGCGGGATCCCAACCCTCCCCCTAACCTGGGACAGTGGTATAACTGTACAAAATAAGAACGAACTATAGAAATCAGTTGAAAAAGGTGTTCCTTTCTATTCTGAAATAACATCAAATAACCCTGAACTAGACGGTTAGAGTTTAGCTAGCTATAAAAGTAGGTTCAACCCAACATTTTTTTTCGGAACTTGCCTGTACCAAGTCAACAATATGACTGTTGTTTTTCGGTTGATCCGTTGAGACGTTACGCACGGTATTGCGTCGCAAGACGTAACATGTATAATTGACAAATGTGACGCCATATACTAACTTTGACATTTTGTTATCAAGAGCGGAGAACCTACTCTATCGACTTTTATCAAATAAATACAATAAGCTGAAGAAATGTTTCAAAATTTATCATGTATAAGGCAATTAAGTAAGGATCGTTTTTATTTTCTGATCTGTAATGAGATGAAAACAAATGCAATTTTTTTCAATTTTATTTTGGATAGGATACATAGCAACCTTTAAAAAAATCTTGCTCACGGAGGGACACATGAAAACTAAAATATAGCTGAACATTTTTTTTTAACAAATTGAACATAAACACTTATGGTATTTATTTCATAAAAATCGGTAATATAATAATTCAGCAATTTCTTTTTATAAGGATTTTAGTTGAAATGTTTTTTTTTTAGATTGAACTCACTTTTGTCCAATATTTGTATGTATCTGTGCGAGTTTTCAGACTATTTCTCTATCTTTTTAGCATAGATGGTTTTATTTTACAAATACGTATTTATTTGATTCTTTAAAAATTATAAGACCATTGTACCTCGGATTCTAATCGGTTTCTAATCTATAAAGATGTTTTAGATTTGCGTGAAAACTTTTGTCCATAAGAAATTGTCCCTCGGCCCATCCCCACTTTTCCCCTATGTCTATAAAGGGTTTATTCCTTATGTGTGTGTGTTTTTCTAATCTGAGTGTTATTTTGATTCAGCAGACCATTTTGAAATGATAATTTCCCGGCATCATTTTAACTGCCTAAACAGTTCGTAAATATTATAGTGTGTTTTTGTGTAAAAGACACCACTTTTGCAGGAACGTCAAAATGACGCCCTTGGACATAATGGCTAGACATAGGGAATGCTTTCCGAAAAAAAATTGTAAGGTCATCATGGTTGTATGAACTTATAGTTTGTATCTTATAAATATGTTAGTTTTGTATTATAAATGCACATTTAGTATTTATACAACATGTTTCACCTAAGGTATGGACAAAAATTACGTTTGGACATAGTGGCTAGACATTCGATTTTTTTTAAATTCTGCTTTACACTTGAAACTATGAAAATGTTTATCTTTTTCAGAACGTTCTATTAAGTATAGTTTTAATATGATTTTATTACTTTTTAGGTATAATAATAAAACTGAAATGTTAATAAACTTTCCTCATAACACATTAAGACAGGTTCCTCTGCTGAATATTTCGTTGAAGACTTGCTTCAAATTTCAGCCAATACCAAAAACGGGTATGATGTTAAAATCTAAATCTAGTAGGAAGCTGATATACTCAATTTCGCAGATTGTATGTGCAAAATTACAACGGAACATAGAAAAATGCAGTTTATTTAATTTGAAATGTTACGCCAGACTTTCAATTTTTAACGTAAAAGTAAGATTTGTGTGTTCAATAAAATAAATGTATGGTGCAAAAATTTATAGAATTAACTGAAAATAAAAAAACATGTCCGGGCCTTTCTGTAGATATACGGATGTTGGTGATTTTATTTTGTATAGGCAAATGGTTGCTGTTCTTAAATCATATAATAACGTAATTTTAATCCGAAAGCATTACCGTGCGTACCGTCTTATTGATAGCGTTTGATTTTGTCAGGTGTTTTTTTATGGTATTCCCCTTTGTTAATTTGCCGTGGAGTTGCGGTCTTTCTTGGTTTTTATCTTTTCGTCTTTTTTTTTAATTGATTTAGGAAACTAACATGCTGTATAAAACAGCATATTCATACTTTTTTACTTATAGTATAATAGAATTTAATATCGCTTCAAGAAGCACATTGAGTTGGTCGAAAATTGATTTGATTTAAGATATCCAAATTCATATTATATTATGTTCATTATATTATTTTCAATTGGTATATTGGTATAAATCAGTTAATTTAGTGCATGTAGTTGATCTTTAGTAAACCATGTCTTATTTTTCGGTCAAATCCAACTGACATTTTATACCGAGGATATTACCAGCCCAGTAGACGTGAATCTTGCGGTGACATAACAATACTATTGAAACAGTCAATTTTATATGCATTTACTGTAGACGAACTTTTGATTTTTATACAATAAGGTTTTGTACCAAGGAATAGTTGACCTAACTCTAATTTGGCACATCTTTTAAAAAGTGTTGTTTTCAATGTTTCGAACTTCATAATGGATTTGACCTTCCAATTGACAAACTATCATAAAAGAAGACAAAACAAATACAAGTAAAAAAATATATCTACATACCAAATAACTTACACAATATACGCTTTATGGTATGACTGAGAGACATAATATCGTATGTGAGATTTCCAATCACATACAGAATCTAAACTGGATAAGATGATTGCAACAGTTGTTATAGGTTTTCAAGTCTCTTAAATTTACCAAAAAGAAATATACTATAGTCAGAGTGAATGGCGTGAACTCCAAAAGAAGGGACAACCGAGTGTATTTACTGCTATGTAAGAATCACCTACAATACGAATTCACACTACATCAAAATGTCAAAATCGGTAATACGACACAATCGTTCCAATTATAGATCATGCAACTACGCTGGTATCTTAGGTTCTTAAACCGAAAAACATACCGCTAGTGAGTTCTATTGGGATTAGTTGCGTAAAATGTAAAAAAAAAACATATTGTAATTTAAAGTTAGTTTTTATAATCTTTCAGCATTTACTAGTCATATTTGCCCTGATATTCTGTCTTCTATTATACTTATAATCCCTACTCACACGCGAATTTTATTACTTTTTTTAAATATATTTTCTTACAGTACGTAACAGAATCAGTCTTTTAGGAAATAATAACAAATGTATTTTATTACTCAATCTGTTATTGGATTATTGAAGAATTAGTTATATTTTCGTTTCTGTTTAACCACATTTCGGTTTAAAAAATAAAATTTCAATTAAGTCTTTTTTAGTTGTGGCAGTCATCATACACATTTTGCCGTCAACACTTGTACATTTCGATTGGTAGGATTGGCCACACAAAAGTCAAAGGATTCCATACCATGACAGACTGCCGCTGAAATAATATCAAATGTTATAGATATCGGAGAAATTCTATTCCATAAAATAAATTAGATATAAACCTTAATTTAGATATTAAGCTACTTTCAGTATAACGATCAAGACAGAAATTTCAAGAAGATAAAAACGAAAGATATTTAAGAGCACTTAAATCAAAATGTGCACCAAAAACATCACCTGAAGTCTTTCCATGGAAATTCCTCAGTTCAAAAGACAAGATTTGAAGATACAAAAAAACATCTTATGTTATAAAAGAAAGACTCCTCATGTGAAAGTTGGTGCAGTTTTGATGAAAATTCATATAATCAATGTATTTTGGTACTTGTGTTTAGCGTTGTTGTGATTGTGGTCCCATAAGGATTTATTCTAATGCGCCCTTTTCAACATATTTATATATGGTTTACGTCTAAATACATATTATTGCGGCTGAGAAACCCTGAAAAAGTATGCGAGTTCCGGAAGTAAGTGTTTTATAACAATTTGAATTACTTATTTTCCCTATAAGACTGATGCCGGAATTATTTTTTCACCATTGTTGTTACATCTTTTACCTCCAAAAAACCTGTTTTTTGGGAATTATTAGAATGAAACATATTTTTTTTTATGTTACGAACCATAATCTCCATTCTGGTTAACAGCAATCATTGCACCACGAAACATTGGATAATATTGAGTTATCGGCCACATTGCAGTTGTTAGTGCATTTAATGGATCCATGCCTACCTGCATCATCATAACGGCATGAAACCTTAAAAGCGTAAATGAGAAACGTTTAAAGAAGAAATTACATTCTACCATAGCATGTATACAGTTAATGAACTAAATTCTAGGATGTTGGAGATGAACTGATTATTATATAGTCTTAGAAGCAAGATTTTTTACTTGTTGTTATTTGGTCAGATGAGTTAACCTTTTAAATTGAATTATAAAGCTTGTTCTAATGTTGCCCTGTTACAATACCGCACCAAGTTAGCCGAGGGTTTTGCGTCCGCCAACAAGTTTAGTCGGCACATCTTTGGTACAATATTTTGGTGTTTATAGTTTGTAGTGTTTTTACATTTGTCATTTTAGGACTTTACAGTTTGGTTTTTCACCATTGTTGACATCCGTGCGGTGGCGAATAGTAACTTAATTCTATGTCTTGGTCTTTGTACCATTGGCAATCAAAGCATAATTTATAATTGCCATGTACAACCAATATAGAAAAACAGTTTATTACATGAGCGACAGAGATCTCAGTTCATAAATATCAGCCAAGATAAAAACTTCAATGTCATCGCATCACATAAAAATGAATTTTACTTAAGTAACGTACGCTGGTAAAAATCGCATCATGATATCGCCATTACCAGTAGAAGCAGCAGCGCCAACACCATTCATAGCATATGAACCTGCTCCAACTATAGGAGAATCACCTACTCGTCTATAAAAATATACACTTTATATGAAACATTGTTAAAAAGTTCTCACATCAATCATGAAAATTGTAGATGTTTCACAATACTCTTGGTCTAAATTCTGAACAAGTCGTATTTCGGAATATTCAATGGTGACGTTTCACTCGGATATCGTATCGTTTACACTCTGTGTTGCCTGGAAAAAAATCTTAAGACAAACTTTTGAAACAAACCGTTAATTTTCTTTACATTAAGTATCACTAGTAATCAAATGTTAAAATATTATTTTTACTCGACTGTTTTAAGCTTCAAAGTTTTGATGACCAAATTCTAGCATGGTATAAGTGATATCTGTTTTGTTTTATACTCTTTAACTTCGTTATTGATTTGGCATTACAACTATAATTTCCGGGCCATTTGCAAGTCTTATATGAGATGTCTTGTTTCTTTATATATCGCTTAGAAGTTTTATTTTAAAATGCTAGAAGACGGACTATAATACAAAGACGTACATGTAGTACTTTCTCCACTAAATAGTAAAAAAACGGAGATAGATCATGAGTACACTCTCAATTACACTATCAAAACAAACATCAAAGATTGACCCATGGTACGGATAGCCACTGTTAGTACAACACATACCAAGTGGTGGGGTGAAACCAGTTTTACGGTTACAGTCACCAACAGGATGACATTAATTTGAACAGAAAGCAGGGTTGGGATGTTCTCACTACTATGCAGAGAAATCTTAAGAAGCTGCAGATGTTAGTTGGATATACTGTCACTCAAGAATATAAACGAAATCAGAAACTACATTCCTAAAAGAGGGACGAAAGATACCATAGGGAGAGTCAAACTCTAAAAAAAAAAAGATAGAACATAAACTGACAACACCATGGCTAAAAAAAAAAGACTCTTTTGTCGTAAAATTTTCCTAACCCATTCAATGGAGTCTTTTTCTTTAAATGAACTTCTGCTACAGTAAATAATCAGCTTGGGTCTAAATTTAACAACAGAATAAATTAGGCATATATGGGTTGCAATCAGATAATGTTTTAGGTTTTCAGTGAAGTAACTGTTAGTCTTTTTTCATTGTGCACGTGTATGGCATTGTTTTCTTAAATGTATATTTGCAACAAAATTTATCTATGCTTATATGTGTATTATAAACGAATTATTTTGCATATCTCATACCCGGGAATTTTGTGATTTAGTCCATTAGTAGATGTTCCAGAACTGATATCGCCGTTTTGGTCAACAGCTAACATTGCAATAGTATCATGGTTATCAATGTCAATGTTATCCATTATTGGTGAAGTAGTAGTGTTGACTGGGTGGTATGGACCACAGCTAGAGGAAGGATCTGGAGTAACATTCTGAAAATGTGTACATGTCAAGTTCAGAGGTCCTAAATTTAAAACAAAAACATTTTGAAACTTGAATGAATTCTAATATAAATATATATTTGTCATGAACTGATTTTCAAAAGATAGCATGGTGATTTCTTTACATTTAGGGTTGGTATAAATAAACGGGCATATATCGGAATGATTAAGGTGGTATGGGAGTTTAATTCAAAAATGATAAAATTTGTTCATACTTTGCCAAAACGTAGTATCTATTGATATATGTTCAAAGATATCATAAAATTGATAGGTCACCGTGCATTTTCTCAAGCTACAGGTCGTGACAAAATGACACATTTTGTATTGATTATACAGGAAAAATCACCATTATGTGATTAGAAACTAAACTAAAAGATAGAATTGTAAAATAAAATACGAGAAGATAGTTTTTATTAAATGCTTTGAGAATATCAAAAGAAAAGATAGGGTCACCGTGCGTTTTTTTTCCGGCTAAATTACAAAATAGCAAAATTCCATGTAGATTCCTTCAGAAAAAGCACTATTTCAGATTTACCTCCCCTTAAAATGCCAATTTAAAAATATCAAAATTCAATCAGAACTAATCAACACTTGTACAAATATTAATATTAATAAGTTTTAATCTTCTAAATATGTTCTTTTAAATGCACATTCACATTAATTATCTGCATTCCTGTATCGAATTTTGCTAACTTGTTCGAAAATCTGGACCTTAGATTCTCTGTGTTTACAATCCAAGATGGCAAAAGACAACCATATATACCACCAAAATCCATATAGCGTTATCGTTCGGGTCATACTTCCATTTCTCTGTAAAGAAGCGTAGCCAGATGTCACCGCTGTTTCGGAGTTTGCCATACCACCTTAAATACTAGTATTTCTGAACAGTAATAAATCTACAGAGTTCGTTTCCTATCTTTATTTGTTTTTACAAATTTGCTTACTTAATCCAATGCATTCATACCTCCCAAAAATTGGGTTGGCAGTTCTTTTGTTTCCATTCACTATACTGAGATTCTGACTTTGATGACGACAAACTGCTATCCCAACCCAATCCCATATCAGCAGCAAATCGGGAAGCTGGAATAATTCAATATAGAATAATACGTTCATTCACTACAGAAGAATTTATATGATATAATAAACAGAATATTGCATCTCAACCAAAATAACACAACGTAAGAAAGAAAGGAAAAACATATAAAATAATTATAGATTATCGTTGATCATCTCAACGAGATAGATTTTCTCGCTTAAGACGGGACGGCGAAAGCGAGAAAAGCAATCGAGTTGAGATGACCAATGATAATCTGTTTATCGCTATTTTACCTATGACGACGTTGTCAATTTCATGTCAATTTCGTTAGCAACGCCACGTGCCTGCTTAGTTTCTAGCGATAATTTCCATTTCAAGCTAGTGGCATGATATGAAAAATATCACAAAAAAAGATCAAAGGAAAAATGCACAAAATAGCGATAAAAACGTTTATTTAATTTATATCTAAACTTCAACTTCGAGTATTTAACAAATAAATCCTCTCAACATCAATGACTTCGGAATTTTTTCATGATAAATGAGGAGAGTATTATATAAATACATTTGTAACTCTTGTAAACTCATCACACTCACCTTTTTCTCCGACTAATAATGTATGTTTGGTATATTTCATTACAGCTTTTGCAACAGCAATGGCTGACTTGGTATTTGTCAAACATCCTACAGCACCAACATCCATTGTTTTTCTTCATAAAAGTTAATGATAATGTTTTATAAGTAAAAAATTAAATTGTGTATATTTTACTATGAAAACGATATAAAACTATTACAATATACAGAAATGGATTTTAATCAGACCGTTATTTTTCTCATTTGAATTTGTCATTTCGGGGCCTTTTATATGCTATATTAGCTTACTATGTAGTTTGGGTTTTGTTCATTGTTAAAGGTCGTAGGGTACATTATTGTTGAATACTTCTATGTCATTTGGTTTGTCAGAGAGTTGCGTCTCATATGCAATCATGTCACATCTTCATTATACCCATCCATAATCATGGCGTCGAGCGTTGTGTTTCCAGCTTCATCTGGTTTCGAGCCAAAGCCAACAGCTCCACGACACTGCGCAGTCTCACATGCGTTACATCCAGTTACAACTGCATCTACAGCATTGCCGTGATTTTGTGTTAGTTCTATCCACGCTAAAATGTAAAAATAGGAAAAAACATAGAAAATATATGATTTGATATGTTGGATATAGATGAATGTTGAATACACGGTTATTGACAAGTTATGTATAATATTACATTGTACATAACAGCAATATTAATTGTACTGAGTCTAATATTTTTGTGTTATTGAATTAAAATTGATATATGCTCCAATAAAATAAAATTAGATGTAAAGCATTGTAAATTTTAGAGATGTTTTGCCTGGAAATGATTTATAAAAAAGTCTCCAGACAAAAAAATTAAGTATCATTTCTTAATGGTAGGAACTAAGTCTTATGAGGTTAACTGACATCAAACACTTAAAATGTAAGTCAGTCGAATAATTCATAGTCATGATAGTGTAATAAAAACAAACCTGCTTTAGTTGCATTCGGGTACGACCATGTTGTGACCACAATAGGTGTTTTGTCTCCACAAACGAACACAAGAATATTCAGTAATAGAATAGGTACCATTATCTTAACGTGCCTTTGATTAGCTTAGTTGATAAGATATTTCGATTACATCATTCAGATAAACGACAAAAGTTGATCACGTCTTTCGAGGTAACTTTAACAATATCCATCTGCAAAGGTTGAAAGAAATTTGTAAAACCCAAAAAACACTCTTTCGAAATAAATGAATGGGTTCCATGTACTTACTGTATGCAATAAGACCGAATAACGATGTTTCAAAATTAAAATCACTGTGCGAAATGGAGAGGAAATGTAAGTCCTTTCTCACCTCTTCCGTTCCTACCACATTTTTTTCTCAATTGAATTACTTAACCTTCATATGGCTGTAAGTTTTAAACTTTCAACGTATTAAACATCTTACAATACAAAGCAATAACCTTTGAAAAAACATCATGTTCCTGTATTTCAAAATTGTATTTGAAGCATATCTGCGGTTGTCTGTTTAAAGGTCGGTCTTATTTTGAACATAAGTGTTAACGCTGATGGTCTTTTTCTCAATATGTTACGATTGTATTATACGGTTAAAATATTCATATGATTTCTTTCTTTTATAGTTTTATATAGGATTTATATTACAAAGTGTTTTTAAGTCGATTGAGAGACACAATAAAGAGAATTTTTCTGGGTAGTCATTTTAGTAAGAATGACCCTGTATCCATTAAATGTGATTATATTCATTTCATTGCTGGGGACTTGTATCTAACCTAGCATATTCTAATGTTATTTCAGAGTCGTGCTTTTCTTTTTAAGTTTGTTAAAGAAGTTTGATACAAAAATGCAACAATTTGTGAAAAGTTGCTGTTAGATATGAACAGGTCATGTAAACGTTAAAACTTGCTTCTGGATCAAGTTTGATATGATAAGTATTGTTGGGATATTTCAGAATTCTATATTTTACGATCACTCCAATCTTAAGTAGAACTTGTATAAAAGTTCAGTCTACAAAAAGCAGTTTACACGTTAAACTCATCGTATTTGAAGCACAATGATATGGTGTTATTACCCTGTGGCAATGTATGGTAGACTATTTTGTTATAGTGTTATGTGTAAGGTGACTTGGATGTCTTCCCCATCTTGGTTTTGAAAGAGTAGATAACAATCGGTCTAGATCTTTAATGAAACGTGCATTTCGAGAGTTGTATCATGTATTTTATTTATGACTTTTCATGTAAATATATAGAAAAGTTTGTGTTTTATCATATTAACGGCTGTATTTTACACAAAACTAGAGGCTCTAAAGAGCCTGTGTCGCTCACCTTGGTCTATGTGAATATTAAACAAAGGAAGCAGATGGATTCATGACAAAATTGTGTTTTGGTGATGGTGATGTGTTTGTACATCTTACTTTACTAAACAGTCTTGCTGCTTACAATTATCTCTATCTATAATGAACTTGGCCCAGTAGTTTCAGAGGAAAATGTTAATAAAAATTTACAAATTTTATGAAAATAGTTAAAAATTGACTATAAAGGACAATAACTCCTTAAGGGGTCAATTGACCATTTCGGTTATGTTGACTTATTTGTAAATCTTACTTTGCTGAACATTATTGCTGTTTACAGTTTATCTCTATCTATGATAATATTCAAGATAATAACCAAAAACAGCAAAATTTCCTTAAAATTACCGATTCAGGGACAGCAACCCAACAACAGGTTGTCCGATTCATCTGAAAATATCAGGGCAGATAGATCTTGACCTGATAAACAATTTTACTTGGGTCAGATTTGCTCTAAATGCTTTGGTTTTTGAGTTATAAGCCAAAAACTGCATGTTATCCCTATGTTCTATTTTAAGCCGTGGCGGCCATCTTGATTTGATGGCCGGGTCACCGAACACATTTTTTAAACTAGATACCCCAAAGATGATTGTGGATAAGTTTGGATTAATTTGGCCCAGTAGTTTCAGAGAAGATTTTTGCATGTTTTGTAAAAGATAACTAAGATTTACGAAAAATGGTTAAAAATTGACTATAAAGGGCAATAACTCCTAAAGGGGTCAACTGACCATTTCAGTCACGTTGACTTATTTGTAAATCTTACTTTGCTGAACATTATTGCTGTTTACAGTTTATCTCTATCTATAATAATATTTAAGATAATAACCAAAAACAGCAAAATTTCCTTAAAATTACCAATTCAGGGGCAGCAACCCAACAACGGGTTGTCCGATTCATCTGAAAATTTCAGGGCAGATAGATCTTGACCTGATAATCTGACAATTTAGCAAAACCTGAAAACATCCAGGAAACCCATACTTTTATCACATTTTTGAAAAGGTATGATATAAACTAAATTTTAACAAAATATTAAAATAATTCTATGAATTTTAATTTTGACCCCCTATCAACCTTACAGCAAGAAGATTGATCTTCCTTTTTTTTTACTAGTGATGTCAACACTGTTTTTTCTTCTTCTACATTTTGCTAGTGTATAATTTGGTAACTAGTGTATGTCGTGCGTTTTTATCAACATACACAAACAGATCTTTAAAAGTAATTGATAGTCTCAAACATAACATTTCCTGTGATAAGGGTCCGTCTCGAGTATGTGTGATTTTGATTGATTTGTTTACTCGGATGTTTGTATGTTTATACATATACAAACGTATTAATAACTTTTGAATTTAATAGATCACATAAGCTTGTTATTGTTAATTCAGAGGACGACGTGATAACCATGTATGTCTATATGATATATATTTGCTCTTATGCATACATCAGTCATCATAATGATTCCTGAATAGCAAGCGAAGTTAATACTGTCGATGAATCGGGCGATTTCCTCAGGTTAAATATTTAATTTATATGCTTTAAATAATTTATTGTATTTGATCACTTATACTAGTAACGATTGCTGTCTCTAAAATACAAATTAATCCTGGTGATTATGATGAGTTTATTTATATACACGAGTTCAGCGTCAAATCCAATAGTAAGAGGTAAAAATCTGATGGTAATGTTACATGGAAGATAGTGGTCAAGTGGGACCTGAGTTCAAATTTCTGTAGTGAATATAGCAACAGGGATGTTAAAGCTGACCTTTGGTTGACATTTGGTGAAACCAAATATTTGTTCAACTTCACAAAAAAAGCATATTTGAATCATATCAACATAACAACAGATAAGGGTTGTAGCAAACTATCGCTTATGATATTATTCCTGTTCTTTTTTTATAATTGTTTTTTTCAGTTTATCTGTCAAATATTTATTACTATCGAAAAAGATGGTTCTAAAGGACAAACAAGTGGTGTTTGTCTATCTTCTATTTACTCTATCTTATATCTATCTATATTTCTATATTTGAGTACTGAAAAGCATGAGGAAAATTTTATTCAATCTAGTACCAACAAAATTTATTCACGGATGATTTGCATTGACAGTCATCACATGACTTTACTGTAATATAAAAACCATGTTTATATAAAAGTTTATTCACATATCTTCACAAATAAAAATTCTGAAATATTTTCAAATATCCTTCATAGCTCGAATTCCGCAAACGTTTACAATCTTCACAACCCAAATATCTGCACACATTCAAATATTAACACAACTAAAAACTCAGTACACATTCTTATATCAACACAACTAAAATCTTAGCACACATTCAAATATCAACACAACTAAATACCCAGCACACATTCTGATATCAACACAACTAAAAACTCAGCACAAATTCAAATATCAATACAACTAAAAACTCAGCACACATTCAAATATCAATACAACTAAAAACTCAGCACACATTCACATATCTACACAACTCAAAATTCTGCTATATTCACATATCTTAACAACTGAAAACTGTAAAATCATAAGTTATAACATCTATTCCTTTTAGCATAAAATATTTTAGAAATATATGGGGTATTTTATACCAACAGGTGAATGTGGTCTTGTACACAATTTGTGTTGCTGTTTATAACCATTAACACGGGCGATAATCTACGATATACAAGCAATTTCGAATGCTAAAATGTTTACATATTTGCATCTACAAGGTATGGAAGCATTAGTAAACTTATATGCAATATAAGTAGAATCATATCATTCTCGGGTCTGACGTTGGATTAAAAATATTATAAAAAATTGTTATATGCATTTATCATGTGCATTGCACTTTTAGCACTTTAACCTCATGGAATGATGGATTTACAACACAAAATGGAAATGTCTTATATCCGTGACAGACAGCAGCTGAAATTAAATAAAAAGTTAACTATGTTACCTACATATGACTAATGTGCCTTTAAAATGTACATTCATTTCTCTTTACAGAAAAAAAACACCGATTATGGCAAATCTACCACTAGAAAACATACTTCTCGGTCTTGAACCATAATATCTTAAAATTCTTAACTACAAGCCCTAGGTAAAAACTAAATACAATGTATCTGGTTTTTAAATTCTTCGAAGATGTAATGGTTGAAAGATAGTGTCTAACGTTTGATTACTTCAGTTTTCATGAACTTCCCTTTTTTGAAAATTACCTTGGAGTTCGTTTTTTGTTTTGTTTTTATGATTCAATCAAGACAAATGTATTAAAACTATACATTTTTATTGTGATTAACAATTATATTTCGTATATCACTTTAATATGCATTTCATACCAAACGTTCCATTGCTACTGACTGCGATCATGGCACCAAAGAAAGAAGGGTAATATTGAATGATGGGTGCCATTGCTTCTTTCAGTGCCAGAGATGGTTCCATTCCTGATTTCATCAACATTACAGCTTGGAATCTGTAATAAAGGAAAAGCTACCAACTGTGAACCATCACGATTTTCCCCACGTTTTTGATTTCACTTACAATATGTATTCTTTGCAAATCTTCAATGAAAACAATATAATTGTACAATCATATCAATTAGATAAACTTTATTTCTCTTTTTCGAATGTTTTTTTTTTAATAATATGGTTTCAACTCTCCCATACAAAGATACTCGTGTAGATGAATATTCTTGTTTGTCCCATTTCTTCATTTTTATATAGATCCCTTGCTTTGAATATATCTTAGGGTTTCTGACGAAAGAAAATTCAAAAAAGCGCTCAATTCAGACACACACAATTTCATAACTGTTTTTTTTCCATTGATCATGCATCATGAGTGTTTCAGGATGAATTTGGTCTGGTATATAGTATATAAGTAAACGAATACTTACGATGGTAGAAATCTCATCATTATATCCCCATCCCCTGTACAAGCAGCTCCACCCGCTCCATTCATAGCATATGACCCTGCTCCCATCAAAGGTGAATCACCAACACGTCTAATCAATATATAATAATTATTTAACATATTATTTTGCAAGTATTTTTGTCCACATAAAACGACAGGGACAATTTCCAGCTGTGAATTTTACTTATACCACCAGGGCTATACGTTGTTTTGAAATTATCAATATAAATTAATAATGAAGATACTGAAAAAATCTTTTTCATGAAATTGATGTCATCTATTCTGAATTATTACCTTAGATTGAAATTTAAAAAAAAACTGTAATCTAAAAATATCTCCTTGATAAGCTTCTACGTGAAATGAATGAAATACAATTTTTCAAATTTGAAAACCATCTTTCCTTATACCACTGTGGGTTATTTTTCCACCTCAAAATTGATAAATAAAATCATTAATCTTACCCGGGAACTTTGTGTGACAGTCCGTTAGTGGATGTACCAGCACTTATGTTGCCATTCTTATCAATAGCTATCATCCCAATAGTGTCGTGGTTGTAAGGTGAAATACCAAAATTCGAACGACTATTAGGATGCTGTTTCTCTAATTTTTTCTTTGGTTTATATGGACCACAACTAGTTGTGTGGTCTGGAATAACATTCTAAAACAAAACAACGTTCGATAGAAAACAAATCAAGTTTATTCGTAATTTTACAACATTTTGGACACATTTATAATTGTTATTTAGCTGCAACTAAATATCTATGAAAACTGTACATGTTCTTCCAGAAATATGTTCAATTCAAATTTAGAAACGAATGTTTGAATGTATAGAATTATGTCAACTGACTACAACAGAGACATACATGTATATATGTCTCTGACTACACTAAGTTGATTCCTGTATTTAAGTTAAATGAAAGCAGATTAATTACAGAATTTCCAACGCTTAAAGGGCATACTCATAACTGTATTGCCTAGATATTAACAGCTAAGATATAACGGACATGTATTGCTACACAACTACTTATAATCAAACTTTATGTACAAAAGTATAATCAATTGTTTTTTTTTAAATTTCAGAAATGGTTGAAGTTAAGGTGTAATCAAGATTTTTTTAACTTCTTTTTGTTGAATGCAGTCTTCATTCAACTATCGGAACATTTCCGTTGAATTTGAAAGAAAAAAATACATGTTGAATGAGTGCAGGACTACAAAAGATTTAAAAGGTGACACAAATTATTTTAATTTTCCAATGCATAGCTTATTAAAACGGCAAACACTCATTGTGCATAGTATAGGATTTTAAGTTTAATTTGTCTTAGCACTTCAAACAGTTAATATTTTCATCAACTTATTGTTTATGGAATTTAAAAGGTGGACATTTTGAAATAATCAAAATAAACGAAAAAAGTACTCAGTGTAAAGCAAATTGTGAGACAATTCTTGTTTTACACAAAACTGTGAATTCTTAAACTATAGATTAGTGAACATTTTTATAAGTAAAAAGCGCAACAATCAGAAGGGGGGTAATACCAACTTTTCTAAAATTTGGCTGACATTTATTGTTGATCCAGTTCTTCCATTCGATGTGAGACTTGTTTGTTGTCAGCGTTTCTATAGTAAATCCCATGTCCTTCGCAAATAACGAGGCTTAAACAAATAAAACGAAACAATATGTAACTCCTAGGATTATCAGATACCCCACACACCTGCAGTTAAAGAAAATGTAAATAGATAATAGTTATGAAAGAGATAGTTTAAATACAACTGTATTTCTTCGTTGAAAATGAACCGACTTGATGATCTCGTTGTAGCGTGCTCGCCTCGAGTTCGGGAGGACGAAATACTTCAAAATTGGTATCTGCAGCTTCTCCACTAGGCACAACACATTCAGAACTAAAAGCAAACTGGATATGTATCATATTTCATATACTGTTTCGTGCTTTAATATTGGGAACACTTAATTTATTAAGTCCTTGAACCAAACCACGAAAACATTTGAATACATATAAAGAAGTTGTGCTATAACTTAATTGAAAAGATTTTCGCATTAAAGTATCAGCATCCTAGGAGAGGTTGGTACCAACCGTTAATTATAACGTTTTTATTTACCTTGGTCTCCTACTAACAATGTGTGTTCTGTATAATCCATCACAGCTCGAGCAACAGCTATTGCTGGTTTCACCAGTCTTAAAGCAGCCACAGCTCCAACATCCATTGTTTTACTTATGGTGAAAATATTATAAAAGGGAAAATATATATTTCACACGAAGCATGCACATATATATACATCATTTATATAGTCAAGTGCAAATACACAAAAGATCGTATAGTAAAAATAAATGAGATGTCATGTTCTTCAATAAAAATATGTTTGAGAATGGTAAAGCAATTTTACCGACCGTACGAGGACTATATAACCAGTCGATGTCGTTAAAAACTTCTATTATCATAAAGAAAATTTCTCTCCAAAATTACTCTGAATGCACAAATCCGCTGAGTAACCTTAAAGAGATGTCATCAACAGCTAGACTCGTTGTTAAAAACAAAAAACGAAGATGTATTGTTGAAGCTTCATGTCTTATTCTATAAGAGATTTCGTTTGTCTTCACCTTTAAACTTTCGTTATAATATCCATACTAACTCATAATGTCGTACATTGTCCGTATGGTACAATGCAACATTTCCCGTAAAAAAAAAAAACCCAGTAAACTTCTTAGTAAAAAAAATATCACGAAAATGCCACACTATGCTATCCATTGTCATTTCTCAGCATGGCTGCATAATAACATGTTTTCGTGATACTGTGCAAGTAATCTTCTAGCTATGCCGCCCAAATGGACAATGCAGTGGTTTGTCATCTATCTTAATTTCGGAGAAGGTCTGAATATTATCACAAAAATAGCAATGGAATATCGTTAGGTGATGTAAATGTAAAATGCTTTACTACTACTGTGGTGCATATGTAATGAAAAAAAAATTAGGAAATTAAAAACAAAAATAATAAAAAAGTAAGGAATTATGAAAAAAAAAATACCCGTCCATTATCATGGCGTCAAGGGTTGTTTCACCATTCTCATCTGGGTCACCTCCGAATCCAACAGTCCCTCTGCATTGGGAGGCTTCACACTGACTGCATCCGGCCACGACAGCATCCACTGCAGAACCGCCGTGGGCAGTTAATTCCTCCCATGCTTAATTGTAAAAAAAAAATAACAATTTTCAAGAGGCTTCTGCTTAAAAGGACGCTGATTATAGCTACAAACTATATAACGATTATAAAGACTGCAAATGTAAAAGGCTTGTGGTAATAACTAACAAGGAAGATGACACAGCACACACAGTTATTCCAAATGGAGGGGAGTAACAGTTTAAGTTCCTAACGAAATAATGGCTCAATAGGAACAAATATCATAACATTGTTAATAACGAAGTCTCTAGAGGAATTTCGTTTACGCGGACAAATAAACGTTGACAGTTGAAACAGGACAAAAAAAAAAGAAAGGTATAGACACACAGTAATCACTGGACTAGTCTTCGATTGGGGCCGCGTACGTTTGGCTGTCAGGCACGACAGGATGTTACAAAACTAATTATTGTATTTATTTTGAAAAAAAATCGAGTCCTGAATTTGTATAAAATAATGGCCTCTGAACGTTGAGCAATGTCACGTTCAATCAATAAAATAATTTTTAAAGGTAAATAAACTGTCGCTATGTTAGATTGTATATTAGGCTTAATTTATCAGCCATTAGCACTACATAGTTAATCTAGTTCCTTGCAAATGAGTAAAATTCGCAATTTTTAAGCAATTTAAGGGGACATTTAACACAAATAGTAAAATTTCTATTCGGATATGTTTAAGAAATTTTCAATTTCTTCTTGTAGCAGGAAAACAAGCTTGGTGACACCGTTTTTTTTTTATTATGATTTTTATAAAAGCTTTTTATTAAATATATCTTATTTCAAAATTCTATACTGTATATCCTGAGAACAGTTTATCTAACATATATGTTACTGGTATATCTGATAGATTTCTTTATATTTACAAAACTGAGAGTTTTTTTCAGTCATGAATAATCTATGCAACTTTGGGCGATTTTGCACGTTTGTAACTTGAAATAGAGCGAGGTGATCACTAATTTTCTAATTATATTTTTGAAAAAGCATGGTATACCAGGAACATATACTAGTATATCGATAGGTATATCTATAAGAATTCTATCTGAGGAAGTGGAATTTTCACAGACATGTATTTGTGTCCACACTTTATGAAAAGTAACAAGTTAACACTGAAAGTTTACATACCTGCATAGGTAGCGTTGGAAACAAACCAGGTGTTGATAATAATAGGTAAATTTTGTGAACTGACGTTGATAATCAAAGAAAAGGTGACGATAACAGAAATCATTTTGTTTATTTACAAAATGGTCACATGACTGTCACATGATATCACAACAAATAATTACAAATATTACATTGTTAAAAAATTCTTGAATAATTCCAAAATATTGAATAAAATTTGTCTGTGTTAATAATTTTAAATAGAAAATACTCCATTTGAAGTTTCATGTAACAACTAAACAACATTTGTACCGTGACTGCCAATGTTTGGTCACATGACAAAAAGATGTCCGCGCCCAGCTTTTCATTATTAATTTTTGCAATTTTTGTTTTTTATTCGTTAAGTTGTTCATCGCAGACTCAGACTGGATTATTGCCTGTAGTGATAAACACTTGGCCTTTTACAAACGCCACAGCAGCTGGTTTGTAAAATTTATTGCCTATACATGATTACTTTTTTTTACCGTAAATGCAACATGTTTCTAAAGGAGAGGGGAAAGATAACAGACAGACAATTAAAATCATATGTCGAAAATAAATTGATAATGCCATGGTTAAAAAGAAAAAGGCCAACACACAAATAAAAAGAACAGAAAACACTACATAGAAAACCAGTAACATATAAAAAGATTCACTCAGTGTTCCCAGAGAAAACTAAAGACTGAGAAGCCCAAACGGTCAAACCCCACTGAAAACTGGGGGTGATCTTAGGTGCCCTAGAAGGGTAAGCAGACCCTGCTCCACATGTGGCACCCTTCTTGTTGCTCTTGAAAAGGGGACAGGATTGTTGTTACGGCATAATTAGGAACATTTCTGCTATCATCTGTGAAACAGATATTCTATAAAGGTCAACCAACACACGATGGCATCTGTAAAGTTTATTAGAGGATGATTTCAATTTTTGTTTAATAGCTTCCTAAATAGGAAAAAAGGCTGTGGAATATCATATCAAATGAGAGATACATACTCCATACATGTATACAGACACTACATGTATACAGACACTACTAGAATATTTCTACATAGAATTGGACAGTTCACAATTGGGAAGCTGAAATCGTCTATTTTGTTGTAGCTTTTTTTTGTCAAATGACACTCATTGTCAATTTTAATTATCATAATTCAGTATGAGGTGTATAAAGTACTTTGATGCAAAAACATGCAGTTACAATGTAGATGGATTTTCAATCTTTAATTTTGTTGAATTTTTTGGGGATTATTTGCATCACATCTAATGTCAGTTAAGTGAATAATTTTAAATTAAGTAAATTGGCATGTTTGCTGAAATGTCATATCAGAAAAGAAGTCATAAATATCTAAATACTTTGTACATTGTATGTGACAGTGAAAAATTTTAAACATTTCAACTCTCAAAACATAATGTTCAGACGGTCCTACATATATTATCGCCCGGGAAAAGAAAAAGCGCCCGGGGAAAAGAAAAAGCGCCAGGAGAAGGAAAATTAGCGCCCGGAGAAGAAAATTAGCGCCCGGGAGAAGAAAATAATAATATTTTATAACAATATTTGTTTTCCTTAAAAAATAACTAATCATTGCTTGTTTTGTCCTTAATATAAATGGGGATATGTACGATGCTACATCTAAAGTTTTGTTGTACTTTTACATTTTAGATTTCAAAATTATATATAAGTAAGTAAATAAATATAAATAATAGTATATAGACATGATAGAAGAATCATGAAAGACATTGTCCTCGATCAAAATGTATATTTTGTTACTAAAAATAATCGGTGCCCGAGGTCTAATATTTTCGCAACTGCATGGTGAACACTTTTTTATACAGATGCTGAGATAGATTTATTATATCTTTTTATAAAACTAAACCTGTTGCAATGGCTATGGTTATCAGGATTTTAATGCTTAGACTTAAATTTAAACCAAACACCTGCTTTTTACCCCTTGTTTTAACTACGGTACATGTATAGTACTACTTTTGTTGCTGATTTATTATGTGTACCTCTTTTAATTTTGATTAAATTAATATTTATCTGTGAAATTTGAGTTGTCTTATACATTTTCATTTTGATATCGTTTTTCAAAAATATATCTTTTGATGTCTTACATGTTATAAATCTTCCGCATAAACTGTGATCCATTATTATCAGTCTTTCGAAATAGTATTCATATATTATTGTTAAAATTGAAATATTCAAACTTGTTTTTGCGTTTTATTACAAATGTCTATTATCTGAATTTGCAAATTACTTGTCTAAAATAAAAAAAAATCAATGTCCGTAACTTAACAAAGTTGTCTCATGCCAATAAAATATCTATATATTTTCCCCGGGCACTTTTTCTGTTCCCCGGGCTCTATATTTTCTTCTCCGGGTGCTTTTTCTTTTCCCCGGGTGCATTTTAGTAGGACCCTGTTCAGATGTTAAATCAATATTATACTTTAAATATATATACCATCACCTTTAGGCAAATAATTTTGTATGCAATTTATTTATTTACAGCTTGGAACACACTTGTTAATAAGAAGGGGTCTATTTATGATGCTTTGGTAGATGGATGTTCAGTGTGTGAGATAGAGCGTTGTGATGGATCAGTGGGTCCAGGAGGAAGTCCTGATGAGAATGGGGAAACTACTCTTGATGCTATGGTCATGAATGGGTAAAACACATCCTTCTTATTGATGATCTCAGTGACTCCACATGTCTTTTTTTTACTACTTGTATTTAGTATTGATATATCAACATTAGAGAAAAAATAATAAAATTATTACTGATTATATGGTTGAACTGTTTAAATAGAGTAAAACTAAGATCTCTCTTTCATCTATAGAAGGCCCATTAGTAAAGACCTTTATTTAAAAGAAAAACTTAACAGATCAAGGTACGTTTGATATATATTTTCAAATTACTAAATGAAATGTAAAGGATTGGATTTTCTTTAAATACCAAAAGACATGAGACAAAATATTTACATGACAAAACACCTTACAAAGGAACATTACCTTCATCTGAAATTCATTGATAGGACTTCAACAGGGAGCAAAAGTTTGAACCTCACTTCAAGTTACAGACACAAAAATTAGAAAATATCAGCTCATTGCTTTATTGAGTAAACATAAATAAAAACAACATTTGTATGATATTTATAACTGTTTTAATGAGATAGATGGTACAAAATGTACATGTAATACATTAATATACTTTATAACCTTAAGATTTATAGCTCACCAGCTATTTAATTAGTAGTAATATTCGTAATAAACATGTAGACAGAGATTGTTAATTAATTTTGTAGAATACTGGACATCTCTTAATTTAAATGGCACATTTAAGAAATAAATATATATTCTCCAAAAAGACAAATGATTTTCAATAAATAAATTGTATCAATTTAATCATTCCATGCCTATAACAATAGGGATGTTTTATTAACTTACCCCACAAGTTAATATGTTCCAGACTTACAGTGTACAAGAATGAGTTTGAACTCATCCTCAATAAATTGCCCTCCTACTCTGCGTAAATGATCCATTACAGAAATATTAAGAAATTGATCAATCTCAATATTTAAAGAATTTTTATGTGTAATAATGTTTTATACATTTGAAAAATACAAAATGTGAATGGAGAGTTGTATTGTCACTATAGTGTATTGAGAGTGAAGGATTGTGATGCTTTATATATTTCAGACAGACATTTGATGTAGGAGCTGTAGGTTGTTTAAGACGTATACCAACAGCAATAGCAGTAGCCAGAGCTGTGATGGACTATACAGAACAGACATTACTGGTGGGAGAATTAGGTAAGTATAGATTGTTATCTGTAAAGTGATTGTTTATTTAAAGACAGCAATTCAATTTTTTTTCCACAAAATGGCACAGAAAACCTTGCTCTATGATTCAGCAATTAAAATATAAATATATTTACCAAAAAAAACTGTCCTTCTCATACATCTCTTCACTTTATACCTGTCCTTTGGTTTATGGATATTGTCTCATTGTCAAGCATACCACATTTAGCTTACTTTTTGCTAGAGTGATACAATTAAAATTTACAAACTGGATATTAAGGTGGTACCAGACACCTTGACTAAAACTAATTTGGCTTGTTTAATTTTCATTAAATTTTGACAAAACATTTGCTTTGACGCTTTGATAAAAATATAAAAATTTCAAAAAACTTGAACCACACAATATATCAGAAAATTTTCATTGGATAAATAGCAGTTTGACAAGTACACATTTGATCATTTAGAAGATTAATTTTTCCTTAACAATAGCGTTTGGTTAAAAAATTCAGCTGAAATTTACAGAGTTATCTCCCTGTAGAGTTATGTACCATCTTGAAAATAAAAATATATATCATTAAAAATGTATATATTGCACAAGCATACAGTTTCTACTAATGTAAAAAAAGTAGCTATAGTGATAAAATATAAAAAAGAAGATATAATATGATTGCCAATAAGACAACAATTCAAACAAGAAAACTAACAGCCTAATTTTTGTACAAAAAAATGAACAAAAGTCAAACTGTAACATAGCAACAAACGACAAAAGCTAGCTTCTAGTAATAGATTTATTTAAAGAATGACTGTAATATTTTTTCTGTCTATGAAGAAATAACATAAAAAATGTAGTGCACACTGGATAACCCACGTAGGGTTTTTATGCTATTTCAAATAGGTAGAAAAAATATTACAGTCATTCATTTCTTATAACTTAATTTTTGATTCAAAATTAAATTATTATCAATTGAAAAAATGATATTAAATACATAAATGAGAGTTTGACATAAAACAGAGACATCAATTGTTGAAAATAAAAGTAAAAGCATAACTGACAACAACATTAATTTCATAGAATTAAAACTTGTGAATAAAATAAAAAGTATTTTCTGCAGCCTTTAAAGTTATTGAGACAGTCATATATGAGCAATTCAACTTATAGATACCAAGTTTGAAAAATTTATACTTTCAGTCAGTTTCATTGTATATTATGAGAGGTTTGATTATTTATTTGAATGAAAACAATAATTTTAATTACAGCAACACAGTTTGCAGTAGAGATGGGATTTAAAGAAATGAACCTGTCTTCAGATAGTTCTATTACCATGTGGAAAGATTGGAAAACAAGAAATTGTCAACCCAACTACAGAACTGTACAGTATTTATTTACTATTCATATATGACTCATTTTTTACCTCTGGTTTATTTCAGTACAAGCTTTTTCTCCAGTCTTATTTTGTTGCTTTTCCCTCTTTCATTTACCCTTGTCCTTCTTCTGGTTTTACTACATACATATGTACATTGGAATACGTAATCCTTTTATTAATTGTTGTTTTTTTCGATGAAAAAATATTTATTTTTTGGAGAAACTTCTAAAATTCATGATATCTCAGAGATTCATTAATTCATTGGTTTGAGATTTGCATAAACTAATTGTAAATATAAATGATGATGTACCAATAAAAAGAAATGATTTCACAACCCCTAGAAAAATAAAAAAAATTATATAGTCATAATGTTTATTTAATTGAATAATGAAAGGAAACATAGTAGAAAATGAAGATTTTCTAGTGTTTCTATATTCTTTAATTTTTCTCGTTTTATTTCCAAAATAGATGCAACATTTTTTTACACCCATATAGATATAAACTTTTTATATTACAGAAAGCATTGAGATCAGAATACAAATCTAAAATAGGAAATATTTTATTTCAATCCATTTTTTGACATGCACCACCAGAAACTGTTGTTGGAATGCAAGACCTTCTGTACACAAACTGTCATGCATGCATATGATTTTCTCTCTTGTTCAATCCTATTCATGACATATTATTATTCTAAACAAAGTAATTTAACAAATCAAACAGTTAATGTTAATTATTAGATTTAGACTTTTATATAAATTGTAACATTTTCTTTAACAGAACACGAATGATATTTCTTTTAGTGTAAAGTGCTCTTATGTTCTGACTTCAGAAACATCAAATTTAAAATATCAATGTATTTATTGGTTATATATCTCGTAATTTACTTTTGTATTATGGTGTGTTGAGAAATTACTTATTGAATCTATATGTGTAAAAACAAAAAAAAAACATTCATTTCAGATGTAAAAAGATGCCACTTTGCCAGTCTAAAACCATTAGAAATTCAGGAAATTTCAACTGTACAAAATTAGTAGAATCCATATTGTTATACAAATAAACAATAATACACTTTACAAAAAATTCACAGTTTTAATTTAAAAGTAACATGATATTATTTTGTAGAATGTAACACCAGATCCAACAAAAAACTGTGGTCCATACAAACCCAAGTCAGTATTAGAAAGTTTACAGCAAACTGAGAACAGAGGGAACAAAAACATTGGTCCAAGAAATCATGATACAATTGGTATGGTTGTGATAGATGAACATGGTAATATCACCGCTGGTACAACTACTAATGGACTCAACCATAAAATACCTGGGTAAGTTTGTCCTTCAACTCGGTTGGGAATTTTTAGGACTATATTGACTTGACACAGTTCAGTGCCTTTGTATAGATCTAGAATAGTCATAGAATTAGATGCACTGTCAAGACCAACACTGAAACTACATAAAGTGAAATGACAATGTGCAAGATTGAATTTAATGTAGATTCCGTTCTGTCTGTATAATAATGTTCTTGTTATAACCTTACATGTCCTAGTGTTCCTTTGACATCTTTAACTTTCAGATTTATTTACCTTTTATCAATACATAAAATATTACAGGCATGAAGTTTTTAAGATATTCCATAGTGAAGTTGGTCAAAAAGTCATCTTGGCTGTGCTAAAACCATTCTCAGAACTTGATTCCCATATGTAATTTTACTTACTCACCAAGAAGATGGCTACCAAATTAAACAACAGTTTAGCTTAAATCAAAGTAAAACCACTTTTTAAACTTTTTAAATTAAGGTCCTTTAACGTTTTATATACGAAAAAGTTAGATGTAGAACAAGTGTTTCAAGCAAAAACTTTGAGAACTGAACATTTCTATTTATAGAAGAGTTGGTGATTCCCCTATAATGGGAGCTGGTGCATATGCTATGAATGGTGTAGGTGGAGCTGTTGCTACTGGAGACGGGGATGTTATGATGAGATTTTTACCATCGTAAGTATTGCTTGATAACTCCTAAAAAACAAAAATAAGAAAGAAACTCATGAATGTCTCAAGTTTCCATAAATAAAAATGCATGAAAAAGAAAAATTGCCAACATCAGTTACAAATGAAAACTTAGATTATATTAGAACTACTGTATACATAGTGTTCAATTGCATTCTGTAAAATTTTGTTTCGTGTTCAATTTAACAATTTGTTTTTTGTGATTTTATAAATATTGATATTTTTCAATTTTGTAAATTAAAATTACTGTTAGTTATTCCTTGCTAATATTGATTGAACTATTAATTCATTTAATTCACTTATCATCAAATCAAATAGTTATTCAAATACATTCATAATGTTGTTCGTCAGATAAAATGTTATCTGAAATGAAAATAGTTCATAGAAAACTGGAATGTAAGGTACCACTTTACACATGCTCTGCGATATTTTAAAAGTTCATAATTTATATTTCAATAATTTTTTCCAGATGAAACCTAATGGAGGACGATACAAAAGGTGCATCGTACAACACTAAATTTGTTAACTAAATTAAGAACATGCTACTCAATTATTATACATCATTATTATCATAATACCCATTATCATTAAGTATCAATATGTTTAATTTGATTAGTCAAAGACAGCAGAGATCATTTTACTACAGAAAAATCTGTATTAAATTAATAATAATTTTAAAAGTGTCTAATTTTAGATTCTTAGCAGTAAGTCAGATGGCAGCTGGTGTACCTCCAGGAATAATCACTAAGCTTACAATTCAGAATATAGCTAAATATTATCCAAAGTTTTCTGGAGCTTTGATAGCTGTAGACAATAAAGGCACATATGGTGAGTTAATGTATTGCATCATGTCTAATTATAGATATATGACTGTCAACAGTATGTTAATGGGTAATGATCCTACAACTGCTACATTGTCTGCGATGACACGAATTACTGATTATTATCTGAATTTTGTTGGAGCCATAGTGGCTGTTACACACCAAGGACAGTATGGTAGGTCAATATCTTTTTGATCCACCTTTTGTCAGCCCAAATGCACAAATAACATCCTTTGCCTATTTATCATGTTGTTTTCCATCTCACATTCCATTTGCAATTTTTTCCTTTAAAAAACAGCCAAACACCCTTTGTCTACAAAAGACTCATCAGTGACATAATAGGAAATCGGTGAGTTTAAATAATAATCTTTTTCAAAACTTTCAGTAGCAGAAGGGTTTGTTTGCCAAAGATAAAGACAAAGTTTCTGGGGTTTAAAACTTTATAGCATGGATTCTTTTTTTTGTAACACAAAGAACACACAACATTGATATCAAGTAAACTGTAAGGAAATCTTTAAAACTTTTTCCAAAGCCTACATCTCTTGTTTAAATCAATTGGTCAGGTAATTTGGTTAGCCATAGCTAAAACTGTTATGCCTCTTAAATTTGATAACTGATCTGAAAAATTGTAGTCTCCCTGCACTATCCTCATGACTTTGAGTTATCAAATGCTGTAATGATTCACCACAATATATCATTCTGCAAAGCCTTTATGAAAAAGCACCCACCCTTTAGACTTTTGTTCCTAGTAGTTGTATTTTATCAGCAAAACTTTCACAATGATCAAGCACATTTGCTTCAATTTTAGTGATAAAAATATGCATAAAAAAACCCAAAAAACAAATAGTGGTACATACTATTTTTAAATTTGTTTTCTTTGTATATTTATCACTAAAATTCAAGAGACTGTGGTTCAAGTCATTATCGCAACTTTAACTGTGTTTATTCAATAGGCTCTAAGCTTTCACTATTCAAAAGCATTACATATGCATTAATGTTTACTGTTTTAACTTACATATTGAGATTACAAAAAGTCTATTTTGAATAATGTAATTTTAATACACCGGTAGCTTTCTTCAGTTAGTGTATGTTCAACCTTTAGAGAAAAAATAAATTATCCTTAGTCCTATGGGACTAATCCTGACATGTTATAGTTTACAATTACTTTACCATTTCTTTTAGCTAATGAATAACCAATATATGCTTTTATTACTTTATTCATTCACTATTTTTCTGTATTGGTTATATATATTTTTATAAGAAAAGTTAACCTGTAAATGTCTTTTAGTGTTGTTTGGTTGCTGTATTATTGACACCTGTTGGTGACCTTCTGCTGTTGTTTTTTTCTATGGTCGGGTTGTTGTCCCTTTGGCACATTCCCCATTTCCATTCTCAATTTTATTTTTATAAACTCTGAATCCTCTTTCATTTGCAAAGAAATTTTATTTTTCATTCCCAAACTGATGAAATTAACTGGTAGTAATAAATATGTATTAATTTATTTTTTTTATTTTTTAGGTGCAGCTTGTTATGGTTTTCCAGTATTCCATTATTCTGTGATCAATCCTGTTTTAAAAACTGTTACTATAAAAAGTGTAGAGTGTCTTGTATAAAACTAGTTGTCTTGAGATTAATATTATATATTTTTATACAGATCTTGTTTACTGTTTTATTTCAACATATTTAAAACAAAAAGTTAATAAACCCAAGTTGAACATTTGGAGCACTCAAGGGTCATTCCAATAAGGAAGTATTTCTACAGTATTGGGGGTTGCTGACAAGATTTAATTGAACTCAGGCTTTTATCTATGCAACACTTTGGATAAAATCTAAAGAATGGTTCAGCCCATACAATGGTGGCAGACATTTTGAAAAACAATTTTGAATAACATTTTAACTGTACCCATCCCTATCCTGAAACAAAACCCTTTCAGTTTAAAGTAGTTCTTAAACTAAATGGTCCTCCTTTATCATTCATACTCAATCTTGTTGTTTGTTGCTGTATATTATATTTGTGAATCAGGCCAGTAGTTTTCTTGTTTTAATTATTTTAAAACTGTCATATCGTGGCCTTTTATAGCTGAGTACGAGGTATGTATTTTGCCAAAAATATGAAACAATTCAATGGAGAAAACTAACGGCCTAATTTATAGCAAAACAGTTTTTGAAAATCAAATATGACAAACATGAACCAACAAAGACCACTGAACTACAGAATCCCTACTTTGGACAGGCACATAAAGAATGTGGCAGGGATAAACAACTTTGTTAGTGCTCAACTCTCACCTTACCTGGGACAGTGGTGTTATAGTACAACATAAGTAAAAATTACAAAAATCAGTTGAAACAGGCTTAACTCATCAGATGGATACAAATAAAAATACATCTTAAAAACAAAAAGACACTAAATACAGATCTGAGAGTTCTCAGTTACTGACAGCTAGTTCAAAGCCAATACCAATTTATGAAGAAAATCATATATGTAAGACCAAAATATCAATCATACAAAATCAATATTTAACATTTATTGTCAAAAGAAAAACATGACCTTGTGCAGAGACATATATATATATGGAACCCCCCTTTTTTTGGACAATCAATGCATTTGAATGGGGACATATAGTTGGAACCCCCCCTTTGTCCTGGGTTGGGAACCCCTCCCCCTCCCCCTTTGAAAATGGCTGGATCCGCCCCTGAACAGATTGTAGTTAAGTGAAAGAACATATTATGTGTAATATTTAGTATTGTTTTAATTTATTGATAACAAAATCAATATTTACACCAATAAAAACAATATCAAAGATTTATGTTCAGTGTTGAATAGTTAGCCTTTAAGAATAAGTTTATTTAAAGGGTTGATAAGTTTACCCAGATCTTGTCTAAATTTAGTATGTTTATATGTTTCCGAGTGTGGGGTTGATTTTGGTGAACTAGTATAACTCAATGTTTAAAGGCAAACTGAAGCCTGCCTCTTTTTGAGGTATTTTCTCACTATGAAGATCTATTAGTGGCCTTGGGCTGTTTTCTGCTCTTTGGTAGGGATGCCATCTCTTTGACACATTCCCCTTATTCAATCTAAATTCTATATGCCATGCTAAACATACCACAACTTCATCTTTCAAATATTAAGAAAACAGGGTCTTCATGACTTGTCACTGTAAAGCTGCTGACCATATATGAAATCAATGTGTTTCAAATGGACTGGAGAAATGTGCTACAAAAAAATTTAATACAGAAAAGATATGGTATGATTACCAATGAGACACCTATTTAGCAGAGACCAAATGACGTAAAAGTTATCAACTATAGTTTACTGTCAGGCCTTTAACAATAAGCACAACCCATACTACTTTACAGTCGATTGCATTGCGTGTGTAGGTTAAGGTGATATCTATGGTTATCTTGCTTGCTAGCTGAACTTTGAAGTCATTTTTAGGTTAGGTAAACTACCCTCCTTTAAGAGTACACTAGTCCGACAGATAACCAATCTATCTTTCTGTAGAACTAGGCTAATTCGAAAGGAGGGTAGTATACCTGACCTAATAATGACTTCACAATTCAGTTAGCAAGCAAGCTAATCAAAGATATTACCATTACTTATACACTCAATGCAATTGGCTGTAAAAGTATCTGCAACTTTGAATTAATTTTATGATAAATCCCATAAAATTTTCACATTACAACCAAGAGCTATTAAATTCCTGTTCAAATATAAAAACATTATGTTGCGTAGTTCTTTTGAAGTGTGACAGATATCATTTGTTTGAGGACTGGAAATTGAACATTTGACATGTAGACATTCGTTAGATGTAGAGAGTGAGTAATATTATAAAATAATAAAAGTGAATATGAGTATAAGAAAAACAGTTAGGTTATTACAAGACCAACAAAAAGGAAAGCTATGGAGTAAACATCATTAAGACAGCAATGATACAAGAAGACTAAAAATAGATCAATTAATCAAATGATATAATTTTTCATTATAATAAAATTGAGAATGGAAATGGGGAATATGCCAAAGAGACAACAACCCGACCATAGAAAAAAAAAACAACAGCAGAAGGTCACCAACAGGTCTTCAATGTAGCGAGAAATTCCCGCAAAACTAGTATCGGTTATAAAAGAAGAAAAAATACATATTTTCAATATCATTATAATTTTATTAACAATTCTTTCAATAACAAATATTGCACAATAATCAATGATCAATAATGAATAAAATGCACCAAACAATCATTTATGTAGTTCTGTAATTTTCTAAATTTTTGCAATGTCTCTTCCAAATTTATCCATAGATAAACAATTGCAATAACAATGCATGTAAATATTATTCAATTACAGCAGATTCCATTGAGTGTTCAGCTAAAGGTAATATAGTTGGTTAGCTTGCTTGTTAGCTGAACCGTGAAATCATTGTAAGGTTAGGTAAACTACCCTACACTAAGAATAGAAAAGTCCGATAGATAACTAATCTATCTGTCTGATGGACTATGCTACTTTGAAAGGAGGGTAGTTTACCTGACCTAATAATGACTTCACGGTTCAGCTAACAAGCAAGCTAACCAAAGATATTACCTTTCGCTACACACTCAATGGAATCTGCTGTAAGTGTATGTTACATTTCTAGTAACAAACTGATTAAAAAATAGTAACTTCCAATGTATTTAGTAATGGGTGAATGTATTCAATTTGCCATAAGGGGAATAACTGAACAATCTATTGACAATTGTATGTATATAACAAATTACATGAATTGCAAAATTAAAATTTAAAAAAAACCCAATTAGATTAGATATGCCATTTTTCGTTTGAATTGTGTATAATATATTTACAATATTTGGCCCTTTGAATATATTTTTGATAAAACAATAATTTATACTATAGTATACAATTTGACAAATCATATCCAAGAATTTTATCTGAAATTTGACCAATATGTTAATTGAATATTTTTAAGTACTGATATTTGAATTAAATACAAAAATTAAGTTCAGTATGTAAAAGTTACATAAAAAATGCACTACTTAATGTTTGTAATAAGAAATCTACTTAATGTTTGTAATAAGAAATGTCAAATATAAAGTAATTCCACTTGTACTAGAACCACTCAACATAACAGTGTTAAAATTGATTACAATATTAAATAAATGTTATAAATTTTATATATCTGCAGGTGGTATAGTCAGTATGGAGGTGTTCCTCAAAACATCAATCCCTTTATGCAGTACACATACTTTCTTGTAGCCTAATCTCACTAACTCATTGGCAAACTGAAATATAAACAAAAGACAAACTTTTTATAAAAAAAAGATATGAGTCTGAATGAGAATACAGTATATAAAATATTTAAACAATGTCTCAAAATATAATATTTATTTGTGCAAGACTTAGAAACCAGAAGGATGTGATGTGTAACCTGCTTAGAATGTGAGCCATTGCCCAGGTTTTCAATATCCTAATTTGAACTTAGTACAAAGTCAAATAAAATTGATATTTTGAGACAATGTATGGTTGTTGTCTTTATACTGTAACTGTAACATACCGGTAGTTCTAAATGCATTATTTTGGGTAAATCCCCACAAATGTTTATTTAATGCAGATGACTTAAAAATTCTGTGAACCTATTTTGTTTAGGATGTCATGAACTCTGAAACACATTTTTAAAGGCAGTACAGTGACAAATGTCTGAAAGTAATTGCAGTCTGCATGTGCCAGTCAGAACGTCTCTTTGATATTAGGTATCTTGTTTTTGTCATTTGTGATTTAAGGGCATACGATACAGTTTTGATCCCGTATTTAAAGTTTGATGAAAATTTCCTGATAGGCTATTTTTTGCCTGATTAAATCAAATATGTAAAAAAAAATATACCTTCATGTGCTACTTTTTGCTCAAAATTCGGATTTGTGGCCGTATTTTCCCTTTCGAAAGAAAGACATAACTTTTTTGTTTTAAAAGATAAACACAAATTTGCAATTTCTGTATTTTATAAGTTTCCTAAAAAGGAGAAGGTCCGGTAAGGACCGATTTTGGCCTCAAATTTCATGTTCATCTGACGAAAGATTTTGACCACTTTTTAAACACTTAAGTGTCTATTTTATTTGAATCAATCAGTTTATGTGAAAGATTTTAACTGATTAAGTCATAAAAAACGCACCGATTCAAGCTGAAATACGAAAAATCTACCAAATATGCCGAAAAATGTCATTTTTCAGATGGTTTTTGTCAAAAATGAAAGTGGCCGTATCCGTGTTCATCCTCAACCTTTATATATGTTATGTATTATCATAAAATACAACTTACATTTCAATATTAAGGATGAACACGAATGCGGCCACTTTCGTTTTACACGAAAACCGTCTAAAATTTAACAAAAATGCTAGAATTGTGAAGATTTCAGTAATTTAGCATGACTTAATGGTTCTAGTACCCGATATATGTGCATTGTATTGTCAAAATCAGCCTAATTTATGTAGCAGAAGCATTTTACTGTCCAATGAATAACTTAAGGTTTACATTTTAACAATTTTGTAAAACTGCTATATTTTGGGGCCAAAAAGGGGTCTTACTGGACCTACTCCTTTATACATTTTTTATTCAGAAATAACTCATATTTATCAAATGGTCATAAATTGAGAGAAAAAACTTCATTTTTTGCTGTATATTTATCAAAATTAAAAAATTGCACTATTTACAGTTTTATAAAATTTGATCCACATAATCTCCCTGCAAAATGAAACAAAATGTTGTTTTAAAAAATAGGGGTCCATGAACTCGTTTGCAAATTAAATCAGTTTGAATGATAAAATTCAGTCGAAAAATGTATCTTTTCCCAATATGTCACAGTTTACCTCCCCTGTAACTGTATTGTATGCCCTTAAGTGCTTCTGGTAGAAATTTTATAGCATTTTCTTAACTCTTTTTTTCACTTGGAATTTTTTAGAGCTTGACATACAGGTACTGTATAATCACCTGCATATTTTCAAAGACCCTGTATTGACCTGTACATATCCTTTGGTTTCTGTGTTGATAGGTTACCCTCTTGTTGATGTTTACCCCATATTACCTTTTATTCATATCTAAAGCATTGATAAATTTATTCTTTGTGTTTAAGATGCCTGCTCTTATTTTATAACAAAGTATTCTGGTTATTCAGTTTACATACTGAATGTTTATTTTACCAAATTCACTTGATGAGGTATTTGATAGTATAGTTGTTCTCTATACCTATGTATAGTTTATTGAGAATAAATATATATACATGTATAAAGATATATACTGCTCATTTCTCGATGAATATTTCAACACTATACTTTAATCTACCTGTATTTGCAAATCTGTTAAAAATTTGCAGCATGGAGAATTAACCTTTGGTTTTGTTTCTAAGCAACCTAAACCATAACTTACATTCAGTGCATTTTTATTTCTGCCACCTACAACAACCTTGACCTGTAGTGGATGAGCATTCAAGGTCGTTACAGCAGGACATGGATTAAGGTTACCTTCAGGACAAAATGCTGATTGGAATGGAATGTTAATACTGCTTGGGATGGTCCCTTTATTAAATCTAATAATAAGTTAAGGAGAGATAATCTCTATACATTTTCATAAGTTTTTAAAATATAAAAGCGAAATAAATGACCCATAATAAATATAATATTTATCTATTTGTTCCCTGTCACCATTTGAAATAAAAGATTCAATAACAATATCTCTGAACTAAGGAATTCATATCAACTATAAAAGACTTGGTTTAAGAAGTGACTTTGCCTGCTACATATCAGGAGCACGAAAGAGGAATTGAGGTTAACTATAGCCTACTATACAGAATGAAGATTAGGTAACATTTCATCAGAAATTAGTTTAAAAAATAATTTGTTAAAAGTTTGTATAATAGATATTTTAATTTCACTTTTATAGTAATTTTGAGTTATTTATGAGAAAAAAAAAACCCAATAACTTCAATTAAGTTCTTTCAACAGCTGGGCATGTCTGTTCAGTTAATTTTGTTTTGAGAAACAAAGGATACTCTTCTTGTACTCGGACATCAATGACCAACAGCATTGGTTTACTATTGTGTTTTCGTTTGGTTGGACTTTTAGACTGGACTGGACCACTAAATTCTCCAAGCTCTATCATGTCCTCAGCAGATATGTGTGGACATTTAACTGCTCTTAATTCTTCAATGGTTTTTGGTTCCATGGACTGAAAAAGATAATACACTTTTGTAAACTTTTTGTAATGTTAACACAAGTTTAAAGAAAAATACATGTTTTAAATAAAAAGATGAAACATGACACAAAAAAAATAGAAAAAGAAAAAGATAATACACAGGATAAAAACTATGTTCTACAACATAATACAAAACTTCTGTAATTACACACTATGAACATATTAAAACATATTTTGTGACCATTTTCACAGATTTTTCAGGTCAAATACACAATGAAAAAATATTTTCATTACCTCCTACTATATAGTAACGTATGTAAATCATAGAACCAAGGAAAAGAAGGAACATATATATTGACAGGACTTGACACAACTTATTATAGCCGATTTTATCATCAGGTCATAGTTAATAAAAGAAACAAAACAGAAACGGACATGTGTAAAATATGAACTCGCTTTAATCTTAAAGATTTCAGGTAATATCAATAAAATGTCTTTTAAATTAAGTAATTAGTGATAACAGTGTATCAAACTTCTAATCTGTCACTTTAAATTTATCAAATTTACATTCATTTCATCACAGAAAGGTACAGAGTGCAAATGGGGTAATTTAAAAAAGGCACCGATGACATTCCAAATTTCACATACCATTTTAAAACACTTCACATAAAATCAATTACACTCATATTGGTGATTCTATATGACAAAATTTATCAACTTACGATAAAACTTGTGTTTTTTGAATGTTGGGAATAATGTGGTAAATTTATTCGGCAGTTCCAAAAGTTTTTCAGTCTGACTCTACCAAAATCCAAAAATCTCACAAAGCTGTGTAAAGTTCTAAATTTATATCACTTTTATACTGAAAAGCCTACCACATATGTTAGATATACTGTTCCCAGGAAGAATGTATCAAAGTAACCAAACTTTTCCCAATCAATCATAATTTTTTTTTCTTTTCTGTTAAATTCATTTACAATTTGTCTAGATTCTTGGAACTTTAGTAAGACCTTAACACATAGTATGAATGCTTATCAGTTCATTATGATCTTATGGTGATATTGCAATAAAAAATAAGATGTGGTATGATTGCAAATGAGAAAACTCTTCACAGGAGACCAAATGGCACATGAATTAATAAACTATAGGTCATGGTATGGCCTTCAACAATGAGCAAAACCCAAATTGTTATACTCACCAAATCATTTGTAGGTTGGTCATTATAATCTCTAGAATAATATGACAAATTAGGACGACTGTCTGCTTTGATGGTCTTCTTAGCTGGTCTGGCATGCTGTCTATAGATGGCACTTTTAGGTGTGTTACAAAATATCCTAATCGAATCCTGTACACACAGCTCTATATTTATCTCTATTCAGAAAAATAAAAAATAACAACATGAAAATAAAAAAACTTGTGTAATCCCACTTTTTTTTTGTATAGTTATACACATGAAAAGTGCCTATATTTATTAGTTGTTAATGGCTTTGAACTAGCTGTCAGATAACTGCGAGTACTCTCAGATCTGTTCATTGTGTCTTTTTGTGTCGGGATGTATAAGTACCGGGCCACGTCCACTTGTATGTTTGTCCATCTGATGAGTTAAGCCTTTTTCAACTGATTTTTATAGTTCGTTCTTATGTTGTACTGTTATACCAATGTCCCAGGTTAGGGGAGGGTTGGGATCCCGCTAACATGTTTAACCCCGCCCCACATTATTTATGTATGTGCCTGTCCCAAGTCAGGAGCCTGTAATTCAGTGGTTGTCGTTTGTTTATGTGTTACATATTTGATTTTCATTCATTTTATTTACATAAATAAGGCTGTTAGTTTTCTTGTTTGAAATGTTTTTCATTGTCTTATCGGGGCCTCTTATAGCTGACTATGCGGTATGGGCTTTGCTCATTGTTGAAGGCCGTACGGTGACCTATAGTTGTTAATGTCTGTGTCATTTTGGTCTTTTGTGGATAGTTGTCTCATTGGCAATCATACCACATCTTCTTTTTTATATATGTTATGTTTAAATAACAGCAGGTTTATCATATATACTCAGATCTTTGTTGAAGACCCTTCTTTAGTGATTTGTTATCATGATCTCCTTGATTTATGTTTAGCAATGAGTTATGAATTATTTAACTGTTAAAATTGATGTGACATCATTAATATTAGTTATCCTATAGTTTAAAATTAAAATATAGTTACTAAAATTAACAACATCGTAAACTTTTCATGAAATATTTAATGATAGGATTCTTTTTTAGCATTTATCTGAATTTTCAAGATAATAGAATAATTAACAACCATGAATTGAGTTATCAGTGAAGTTACAATGTATGAAGAGACATAAAGAAGATTATTTTTGTTAAAAGTAAAACCTTCTAAGGGATGGCCAAAGACCAATAATTGAATGGTAACAGAAACAGATTATTGGATTTTCTACATATAGATATCATAAAATATCAATGTGTAGATAACGTGATAATCTATACTCTTCAATTCATTATAATAATATGATACATTCATTAACCAAAAAAAACCTCATAAATATTAATTACCTGGCATATCAGAAAACAGTAAAATACATTCATTGAATCCAAAAGATATTAGTTGACTTTTGAGCTGAGTAAGAATAGCCACACCAATACACAATGGAAATGATGAGTTGCCTAGCAGTAATGTATCCCATAGATGGACTAACTTATGCAGTGGAAACACATCTGAAATATAGATATATAAATGTTTAATATATTTTATAATTACCATTTTATCTATTCTAGTTCATTTGTTTATTTGTATAACAAAAGTATGCATAGGAAACCATTCAATTACCAGAATACTTGTTTCTCATCATACTCCAAACAGTATACTACAAAGTATTGTCATTGAAAAACTTACACTACCTGCTGCATTTGTTTGCACATGTCCTAAGTTAGGAATCTGATGTTCAGTGGTAGTTGTTATTCATATGGTTCACACTTCTCTTTTTTATATAGATTAGACCGTTGGTTTTCCTGTTTGAATGGTTTTACACTGGTCACTTTTTGGGCCCTTTGTAGCTTTCTGTTTAGGGTGAGCCAAGGCTCTGTGTTAAAGACTGTACTTTGACCTATAACGGTTTACTTTTACAAATTGTGACTTGGACAGAGAATTGCTTCATTGGCACTAATACCACATCTTATGTGTACGGTATGTATATAATCTAAGGATATGTAAAGTCAAGGTGTTATTGTTTATTCAGATAAAATTTTCAAGATTGAAGTTGTTCATCAACATCAGTTTTAATGGGGTTTTTTCAATATCTTTTTGATATCTTTATCTGCCAGCTTTAAATTCTTTAGGTATTACAAAAACATGTTAAAGACAAAAATCTTTAATTAGTATGTCCAAACTAAATGGTGAGGATACTGGATAACACATACATTAATAAACTGTTTTAACTGAATAAAATATGTTTTAATACCAAAACCTTTGATAAATTGTGTTTTAAATTGAACATAACATTTCTATTGTTTAAGATTTGAATGTTTCAAACAGGACATTTTTTAACACTAGTTATGGGACCCTTTATAGCTTGCTGTTTGGTGTGAGCCAGAGGCTCTGTGTTGATGGCTGTACCTTGACCTGTAATAGTTTTCTTTTATAAATTGTCACTTGTATGGGGAGTTGTCTCATTACCACATCTTCTTATATCTAAAGACTAAGAAACTGTTTTGGAGAAGTTTGCAATCGACTGCATACTTTCCTTAGCCATATGTCTTAATTGGAAAATAGACATGTTATTTTATGTCCTTCTCATGGATAGATGAAGGAACATGAAATGTAATGTTATTATAATTCTAAACCCATAAATTAATAAAGAATAACAAAGTATCAATATATACAGCACTTTATTAGTATTTTTAAGCACACACAGGAATACAGCATTAACAATTAGCACTTTCATTTACAAATTAGGTCATTAAAACAAATATTCTATGTTTACAATTTTCTTAAAGGGAAATAAAATTTCCCACAAATTATCCAATAAATCTTTCACATGTTGTTCATTATTTAACTTTCTCGTCGAAAATTACACTGTGACACCATCATAGCTTGGACATAATTTTGCATCTGTTCTCCCTCATAGCCGGGATCATTGTCTGTCTGCATTGGTGCAGGTGTCACCTGACCAGGTCTCAGTGTCTGTAAAATATTAGAAACAAGATCTTGAACCTGGCACCATTTCTTCAGACGATACTGACGGTACAAATGTTTTAGGCTCTCAGCTACTGACTTCCTGTTAAGTAGATGGAGTGCTTCCCCTTTGTTACCTTGAAGTACAAAGTTGACAGCTCTTATTTTCGTGGCGTCTATATATGCATCTGAAAATAAAAAAATAGATGTTAGGAATTTATCACTTTCAAACTTAAATTACAACAATATTTTCAAAGAAAAAGGAAATATTATTAATTTTTCTAACCATTTTAAATTCTGTGAAATTTCATTCACTTATCATTAAGAATCTAAATGGGAATAAGTTTTTATTGTGCATTTATCTTAGCTTTTTACACTGAAGAATATCATGTTTTTGTATAAAATTTTCTGGAAATACTCTTTTCAGAAAAAAACAATTTAAAGTCTTAATGCATTATAATTTAAATAAAATTCTACATTTCAAGAGAGACAATAAATTCTTGAAGAAAATGAAAAAAGAAAAATTGAACTTACCTAATTGGTGCATTTGTTGTACAGCTTTATCATGGATCATCAGTAACTTCTTCAACTCAACAGTCTTATTCATTACTATCTCTTCAGATACATTTGCCATAGTGGATTAGTTTTTGGTGTATTTTGAAATATTGAATATTTTGAATTATGATGTAAAAATTTGGAAATTCTTCTTTTTATATCCATATTTTTGAGTAAGCTTGGGTTCTTTGTTTATTCAATCAAGTAATCTTGAGATCAAAGAAAACCTTTTTTTTTATTTTAGTGTTTTGAGGGATTTTAATTAAAAGATCAAAGGGTTACAAAGGTACAATTCCTCAGCAGGGGATATTTACTTGATTGGACAATTATGAAAATATAGTGTATTTATTTTTTAATAAACAACCACTAATTAACAAAGAAGCCAGTTAATTGAGAGTACTTTTTAATAAACTGTGTATTTTTACCTGCTGAGTAATTTATTATATATGAGATCAAAAGATGTTTGTTTCTCCTGATTCTGCAAACTGTAAATTTGAGGAAAAGTAGAGATAATTGAGTGAAAATACTCTTTAGATTATATTTTATTTGTCAAAACATAAAGAATAATTTATAACTAAATAATATAAAAAGTATTTGTAAACATGAAAATTAAATTGAATAATTCTATTTTATATAATAATCTGGCACAATTATGGCAATACCCAACAGGGTATTCGTCATTAACCCAAAATCATAATCCAATTAAAACTTTTTACAAGGATTTGTATAATGTACATAAATCTAATTTGTGCTTTTTATAACATCCAAAAATATTTAAATCATAAATTTACAAAATTAAAATAAATAAATATTGTTCATGAAGCATTTCAGAATATATAATTTTCGATGTTTTATAGTAGTATCAAAACTTTTGTACTTCAGTATTTAAAACTTGAACAATACAAATCAAATGATTATAATTGTGTTGTGTTTATAAACTTTATGGTTTTTTTCCTCATATACATCAATAAAATATTTACATGTAACATTGATGTTCTTTTGTTTAAACTTGGCAAAATAAAAACAAAATACAAACCAGTACAAACATTGGGGGAAATGAAAAAATAAAATGATGTGATTTCTCATCGCATTTTGCAATACTGGTTCCAATATTTTAATGTACAAATCACATTTGTAATAACAAGGTTTTTTTCACTTTTTGATTGTATTATAACATTATACTTGAAAAAAATTCGTAAGGGTTCCGCTCGCCTACTCTTTCTGTTAATGCAGGCTCAACAAAAATGAGGAAATAGATCAATAAAATATTCCTGTTGATACTATCTTTTGATTGTAAGAAGCTTCTGTCCAAGTTTGGTAAAAATCCAGGATAGTTTATGAATCTAATAAATATTTAAAAAATTTAACTGCAGACTGAGTGTAATGTTAACTGGAAGAAAACAAAATTTCCTTCTAGATACTAGCTTTTGATCATAAACAAGCTTCTGTCCAAGTTTGGTACAAATCCAAAATAAGAAAGTCATTAAAATTTTAAAAAGTTTAACCACAGAGTGAATGAGTTGTTTCCTGGCTGAAAATCTAAGTCCATTTAAAAGTAAAATATGGAAAAAATGGATTTTTTTTAACAAAATTTACTTCTGGATACTATCTTATGATCATAAACAAGCTTCTGTCCAAGTTTAGTACCGACACAGGATAGTTTAAGAAAGTTATTAAAATTTTAAAAACTTTAACCACAAAGTGAATGTATATTTCCAGCAGAAAAACTAGTCCATTTATAAGTAAAATACAGAAAAAAGGAATTTTATTGTTACAAAATTTACTTCTGGATTCTATATTATGATCATAAGCAAGCTTTTGTCCAAGTTTGGTAGAAAACCAGGATAGTTTAAGAAAGTTATAAAAATTTCAAAATCTTAAACCACAGAGTGAATATTTGTGGCCGCTGCCGCTACCGACGATGATGGAATGTAGGATCGCTTAGTCTCGCTTTTTCGACTAAAGACGAAGGCTCAACAAAAATGGAAGGATAAAAACTACATGTTGTCAATTCATGTCAGTATTCAAAATGTCAGTTTCCCTTAGCTACAGACAGGATTTTACAACAATTGTTATCATTCAATCAGAACCATTGATACATAATGATTGCATTTGAAAATGTTTTACTCATTGTTGAAGGTCCAATGAAACTCTATAGGTGTAAACATCTTCATTCTTTTAGTCTGTGGCGGACAATTGACTATTTTGAAGATTTCAGGGTTCACCACACTGCAGAATTATAGGGAATTGCTTGACAGCTAAACAGGGAGAAGTGATGAACCAACAGGGAAACATTAGGAAAAATTAAAGGATTGCTAGGTCTCAAATAAATACTACAACATTTCTTTATTTTTATAAATGCTTTGTTTCAAGCTAAATTTATTAAAAATAATGATAAAAAAAGAAGACATTGTGTTAATTTCTGTACCGACTCTTAATTGCTAAAAGAAAGAAGCAGCCCTCCATTATATTCTTAAACACCACATTTGTAAAATAAAGTTTAACATAATGGAGCAATCGGTACACCTAAGACACATGACTTCTCTTTATTAAACTGATCAAACCAATAATCAGATAATATGTGTGAACAAATTCATAACATTCTTTTATTTTATATAATCTTCTGTATGTATGGTTTCACCCTTAAGATTTTGTGTAATGTGTGTCCAAAATTAGGGAAACCCCTGTTTTGAGGGTGGGTCTCATTGAGGTTTAAGCGTGACAAGGGATTGCCTATTTTTTGTAAGTGTGACATGTGGAAGTCAAATTTTTTTGCCGTGAAAATGTGAAATGAAGTCTAGTGGGACACAAGAAATTACAAAAAATGAGAATTGCTTGCGTACATAGTGTAGCGAAATACAGGAATCTGACAAAATAGTAAGCAGGATCCGGGATCAGAACCCCCCAATGAGACCCCCTCGAGAGTTCTTCAAATGTCCAGGTGATTTTGTGCTTGCCTTCTTAAAATAATATATTTTAAATAAAAGAAAGATTTTATACCACGAAAAAATAGTTGAATTTAACAGACTGCCAAGGATGTAGAGCAAAACTATTTCAATCTGATATAAATTTGACTTAAATGAAACAAATTTTATCTGATGATGAAATGCTTTGTGTGACAGAATATCAGAAAACATTGAAAATGTGAGAAGCAAACTTCTTGACAATACTTACGAGCATACATTGTTAGAAACCATGGAATAGCATACAGCTAAAAATATAACAATGTTATAGTTAGGATATAAATGTTTCTGCTCTCAATTCACATAACAGATAAAATGTATAGCATTATGTGTGTCTAATACGGGTACGTCTAAACACCGCTCAGGACCTCCTGAGTGCACTCAGGACATACAAAGTGCACTCAGGACCCTTTATAGTCAGCGCATTTGCACACAGGATGAATGTATATATGCGTTACATGCTGCTTATCTAAGAATTAAATTTTGGTAGAATTTGAAATCGAACTTGGATAGATATGTTAATTTTTGTTATTTTTTTTTAAATAATGAGGGCATGTGTCACTGATTACACAACTACTGAGCCGTGAATTATCCAATCAACAAAATTAATTTGATTATCTTTATTGATGTTTATGAATTGTGTTGTTTGTACAATGTTGCGTTTAAAATTTTTAAGATTGTTTAATGTAGGTAAATTTAAATTATGCACATTTTTTATTTTTATGTATACTATTTTTTTTTAACTTCTCTGTAACCTTTGTACTTGCATGGTTTTATGAGAATAAACTATCTATCACAGTGAAAATAATGAATTGTATGTAATATGGAGAGAAAAAATAAGATAACCCATTCGATGTTCTTTGTATTTTTCATTTTGACGGCTTAATTATTTATTTTGTATAAAAAAAGAAGATGTGGTATTATTGCCAATGAGACAACTATCCACAAAAGACCAAAATGACACAAACATTAACAACTATAGGTCACCGTATGGCCTTCAACAATGAGCAAAGCCCATACCGCATAGTCAGCTATAAAAGGCCCCGATAAGAAAATGTAAAACAATTCAAACGAGAAAACAAATATGTAACACATAAACAAACGACAACCACCGAATTACAGGCTCCTGACTTGGGACAGGCACATACATAAATAATGTGGCGGGGTTAAACATGTTAGCGGGATCCCCCCCCCCCCCCTAAACCTGGGACAGTGGAATAACAGAACAACATAAGAACGAACTATAAAAATCAATTGAAAATGGCTTAACTCATCAGATGGACAAAAATACAAGTGGACTGACTGCAGTTTATAGTAGTCTCAGAGTTTATGAATAAAGAAAATAAAAAAATCTGTAACAAGTTCGATTTTTGTTTTTCTTTGTGATTTTTTTTCTCTCTCTCTCCATATCAATTTAATAAACAAAAACAATGTTTACTAAATATCAAATAACGATATTACAAGAATGATTAAAATGAAAAATAAAATCTTACTTAATGCGGATTCGTTTAAAATTCGTACTAGTATTACTCAGAACTTTCTTATCACTTTTTAACAACAAATCATTCTTCAGAATTTACTTTTACATTAAAACTGCTCAAGGAATTTAAAACTGGACAAGAAGGAGCTCAATGTAAAAACAAATCTTACTACATGAAATTGTTTAGAAATAATACCCAAATGTGATAGTTTAAAAAAAACAAGAATGTGTACCCAGTACACGAATGCCCCACTCGCACTATCATTTTCTATGTTCAGTGGACCGTGAAATTGGGGTAAACCCTCTAATTTGGCATTAAAATTTAAAAGATCATATCATAGGGAACATGTATACTAAGTTTCAAGTCGATTTGACTTCAACTTCATCAAAAACTACCTTGACCAAAAACTTTAACCTGAAGCGGGACAGACGGACGAACGAACGAACGAACGAACGGACAGACCAGAAAACATAATGCCCCTCTACTATCGTAGGTGGGGCATAAAAAGGAGACAAATTCATTTTTTAGAATTTATTTTCACATCGAAATTCGTTCAAGGCTTGTATTACTGAACAAGAACAAATAATTTAATGAGAAATAAATCTTACTTAATGCGGATTTGTTAAAACATTCGTATTACTCTGGGAACAGTATATCTAATATATATGTTCCTGTATTACTATAGTTAAAAACGAGCTCCATATACAAAACTAAATAACTTATTTCATGAAAAGTATGACAAATTTATTTCCCTTTTTAACCTTGTTCAAGGAATTTATTACTGGATAAGAACGAGTTTAAATAGGGGAATAAATCTTACAAAATAAAATTTTGATTGAATATTAACGACAAGAAGATAGAAGAAAACACACACACATACACATATATATGTATATAAATATTAAAGTATTAAAACGCAATGATACCAAAAAAAGAATTAACGCTACTATTAGTTATTTTAACTATACATTGTGTATGACATATTCTTTTTTTTACTATGGAACAGTGCAATTAAAATCTATTGTAATATATCTAGAGATATGAAAATACGAAAAAATTATTCATCTTAATTTTTGAACTAAGAATAAATTAAAAAATTTCCGTATTGAACGAAATTTCATAAAAAAAAAATCAATGCTACTTTTTGTGATTAACTGATTGCTTAAAAGTAAATTATATATTATGAAAATACGAAAGAATTATATAATATGAAAATACGAAAGAATTATTCATCTTAATTTTTGAATTAAGAATATAACTAACACTTTTCAGCATTGAAAGAAATTTTTATAAAATTCGAGAATCTATACAAAGAAAATATTTACGACATATTTTTATCTATTAAGTAATATACCTTGCTCAATCTCTGGAAACACTCCTCGTAGTTGAAACGGGGTTTTGATCCCCAAGGACGCCACATTTTGCAATAAATTTATCTATATTTTTGAACGTTTTCAAATGAAATGAATTGATTGAAAATTTCCAAACTATATGTAGATTTCTCATATTTCTCAACTGGCTTCAATTATTACAAACAAAACGAAAAGGTTTAACATTTTTTTCCAAAACAATACATCTTCTCTGTTCTATATTTTTCAAAAGACATATAGGTTTTGTTTGTTTGCCAAGCCTACTTGTATGCGGTTAGACCCATCACTAATCACTTCTAATTATTAAAGATCAAACGACCTAATGAACATGATAATTGGTATTCAATATAATCATCGGTCATGCCTGACATATTTCATAAAAACGGCGTGTGCCGATGAAAACTCAAATAACTTCTTAAATATTAAATTGATTTTATCGAAACAAAAACTATAAGATGAAGAATTAAATTATCTATCGAACGCATACCTTCACCACCCACTAAAACATATATTTCATGTCCTGAGCGAACTTTGTATGTCCTGAGTGCACTCAGGAGGTCCTGAGCGGTGTTTAGACGTACCGGTCTAATACAGATAAAATGTATAGAATGGTGTGTTTCTAATACAGATTAAATGTATAGCATGATGTGTGTCTAATACAGATAAAATGTATAGCATGATGTGTGTCTAATACAGATTAAATGTATAGCATGATGTGTGTCTAATACAGATAAAATGTATAGCATGATGTGTGTCTAATACAGATAAAATGTATAGCATGATGTGTGTCTAATACAGATAAAATGTATAGCATGATGTGTGTCTAATACAGATAAAATGTATAGCATGATGTGTGTCTAATACAGATAAAATGTATAGCATGATGTGTGTCTAATACAGATAAAATGTATAGCATGATGTGTGTTTAATACAGATTTTTTTCAATATTTTATCATTGCAAAAATTGTGAATGAATGAACAGGTTTTTCGTAGAGTCATACTTATTTTGTCATTGAAATAATACACCTTTTTCTTCGGTCTTCTAATTAAATACAGATTTAGTGATAATATCAACATAAAAATTGAGGATCTTTTTAAATAGTGATGAATTTTATACCTCTTTAATGCTATCAGAAAAAAAGATGATGCTTATTTAAGACACTGATAAACTGCTAAAGTTCCATTCTTACGAGGGTAATAAAAAAAATTGAAAAACAAATTCTCTGTCTTATTTTTATTGAGTTTGTAATAATAAAAGTGTTTAATAGTTCTTAATATTTTGGTAAGTTTTATTGAATCAATCAACACTTACATCAGGAATAAAACCAATTCCCTCTAAATGATTACTAAGTTCTGGATCATGGAAGGCAATCAGGTGAGAAAATACACACAGGTATTCTGAAATAAAAATATTTTTTTGACTGATGGGAACTCTTGCACTTGATTTTATGCTACTGTCATAAAAGTGAGAGGTTTAGCTAGCTTTAAAACCAGGTTTAATCCACATTTTATACATAAGAAAATGCCTGTAACAAGTCAGGAATATGACAGTTGTTATCCATTTGTTTGATTTAGCCAATTGCTTAGGGACATTCCGTTTTGAAGTTTTGTTGGAATTCAGTATTTTTGTTATTTTACTTTTTACATAATAATTTTAATCACTAGAAGAATTAGTGAATTTCTTCCAAACGTTAACAAATAAATATATATATTTGCAGATATGAGTAACCATGTCACAATATTTAAACACTGGGAACTTCATATTTCATATGCAGATGCTTTTTTGTACAGAAAATCATATTAAAATATACACTGTGCAACAATTAGCAGTATATTGTAAGAAATGTAATTCATCCTCATCAAATTTAAAAAAGGATGACAAAACATAGTATTTTTTTTTTTTTTTTTACAAAACATAAACAAATTTTCCCAATAAACAAGTGATGTCTGAATTTGTTTTATATTTTATAGTTTATTAAGCATGAGTTAAGCTCATTGCTAGGCGTTCTGTGACCTACATTTGCTAACATTTATGCCATTTTGTCATTTTTTGCAATTGACAACCACACCACATTTCCTTATGTTATATTTAATATGATCTTTGCTTTTTTCAAATTTAAGAATTTCAAAATGAAATCTGTTCAAGTATATTACCTTGTATAACAGCTGAATTGTCCTTCATGAAGAAATTATGTAAATACTTTGGTATAAAGGCTTGGAGACAGGAAAAGGCTAATGCTAAAAATATCAAATATAAATTGAGCTGCGTCGGATAGAAATCGACCTAATGCAAGTGCACGTATACATGTACATTGCTAATACTTTGATTGTTTTTGTGACATTCAAATGCAGAATTAAAGATGGATGTTGGTCTGATTTGAGGGTATTTGTATACTGAGTCAATTTTCAAACAGTTACAGACTTTGCATAGAATTTTTTGTCAACCCAAAATTAGTTAACAGATGTTTGGATATTTTTTTGCATAAGGTCGATTTCTATCCGACGCAGCTCAATTATAAATACATTATTTTATGTTCCTTTAGGTAAATGTAAACTTTTTGTAAATAATTATTATTAATATTAAGAAAAGGACATTACTTCTTATAGCTTCATGCTTTTATTTTTCAACACAAAACAAAGATGTAGAGGTATATGAATATTAGACGGCCACTCTAGATCTCTATATCAAAATTGCTGATCGGTAAATCAGAATTTTCTCTTTGGGAAAATCCCAAAACCTTTTGCTTTTGTTGTATTCTTTCTCCTTTAAATGTCTGTAATCATTTTCTTCTTTCAGTACATAAACTGCTTCTTTAGATAAGGATGCAGATCAAGGTAAATTAAGTGATGGCTATAACAGGACTTTTGTTTAGATTGGACAACACTTTTTTACACCCCAAACATACATATCAGAGGGTGGTAAAGGTTTTTTTTCGTGACACGTGATTGCCGTTTTTTATTTCACGTTCAACGTGTTTTTACTTTCTTATTTGACATTCTGTTGTGCAGATGGATGCCTCATTCAACGTGTTCTGCTTATTTAATTTTACGTGCATCTTGATTTTCAAAGTCTTATTTTGCGTGCTCGTTTTTTTCAAATAAAATTCAAATACTTGGCAGGGATCGTCAAGAAATACTTTTTTAAAAGCCGTAAACCAATTATATCATAAATGTAAAGTGTATACTAAAACGAATATCAAGTAAAACAAAGAGTTAATATATACAAGAAGACAGTGACTCAGTCACAAAAGGTTCACATAAAAGTATTTATTTTTTTACGTGCAACGTTCTTATTTCACGTTTTTTTCGTGCAAGCATCCCCCTTTACCACCCTCATATCAGAATTGTATTTGCTTTCATCTTCATTACCCACTGAAAAAACAATGTGGTGTCCACATATGCACTGCCAAAAACATATGATTAATACATTGTATATATATATATATATATACCTTCATCATTAAAGTTGAGAGCTAAGAAAGGAGCACAAAGTGAGTCTAATCCCTGCCAATACACATATTGTGGATTATAGTAAACCCATGCCTTGAGAACTCGTTTAAACTTAGCATGTGCTGTAGGTGATGATAGTAGCTGGTGATACTGATGACATCTTGGAATATCTACCTCAATCTGTCAAATATCTTAAAATTCATTATTTAAATATTCACTCACATAACTATTATATGCCTGTAAAAAAAGAGTCAAGAAATAAACATATATGTATGTCATCAAAAACAGCGAGTACATTTGATTCTTGTTACATTTGCAGGTTAAAATGCACAATGAGGTAAAATGTATTGGTATATTCATGCTCTAGGTAGCTGGTATGACATACATGTACATCAGTTTTGTTTTTGTTTGTAATTGCAGGAAGTAAAACAGTTTATTTTATTGTTTTCACCTTGTGACTGATTGTTTTACAAGCATCAAAGGTCATCTATGAAAAATTAATTCAGTCAAAATAAAAATCCTTGACTATGAAAAACATGTGTATAACTTCATAGTAATAGTCTTAAAGCAAATACTGTATTAAACAAAAATCCAGGAAATAAATGCCATGATGTTTCTTTTTAAACATGTGGTAAATCACATATCAATTGTCATTTTGATTTTGCTAAAGGTGCAAGCAGCATAATGCTTACAATATCTTACGACTGAATTATTATTTACCTGTCTGTCAGTGGGAGTGGCAGTTTCTTTGTCAATAGAACTGTACAAACTATGAATATCACCCTATAACAAGGAATAATTTATAAGTGGATTTATATTTATTACTACTAGAGTACTTTTGTAAACACTCAAATCATCATTTTGACAAAAGGTAAAATATTGTTACCATCAAAAAGTACATCTTGCTTCAATTTGTTGCTTTTTTAAAGATAGTAGCCCTTAAAAGTTGTTTAAAGCATATTGTAAGAGTGTATTATTTAATGTGATCAAAAGTATACCTTTTTTAAATTTAAAAGATAATTGTTTACAAAAAGGAGCTCTTATATCATTCATCTGTAAAAAAAATTATCATCTTCTGTAGTATCAATACTATAATTTTTAAAAGCTAGTTTGTGAACAAACCTCAACTTCTAGTATAGCAGCCCAAACATGTGCTCTGACATGGGGAGGAATATCTGTCCTTGCTTCCTTCCATACCCTTGCTCTTGTATAGGGGTAGGCTTTCAACAACCTCTCATATAATATCACTCTGTGAAACTATAGGAAAAGAGTCATGAAAAATTCACTTAAATAATATTGAACTTTATTCAGTTGATATGGTCACAAATGCAAACACATTGTACAGCTTTACAGAACAGCTTATTGTTTTTCTAATCTCATAAAAATCAAATCTCTGTTTACTCTTTACCAAAACATTTGATTAAAAAAAGAAATTCAAGTTTACATTATACATGACAAGCATTTGATTGAATTTTTCAATTTTTATTTGGAAAGATTTGTAACTTATGATATAGATCTTACATGATAGCTTGAAAGACTCCTTTTTCAAATACAACATTTGGTGATGATAATGTATTTGAGAAAAATCATGACAAAATGATGTTTGGTCAGAAAATGCAGCTGTTACAAAATATAAAGTAACATTCTATTTTATAATTTCAAAACTTCTTAATTGTGCATAATTTATATATGCATGTTGTCAATCTCCTATAGAAGGAAATAAAGTATGATGATGCAATATTAGTGTTTCTATGACCATATAGTTCTAGTATCAACCAACAATCAATAACTTCAAACAATGTAATAATGTACCTACCTGATATTCTACATCCTTTTCCCTGATAATTAATGGCAGACTGGCTGTTTCTAACAAGTCAGCAGCACTTGAGGACTTAGGCATTCTCTTAAATTCTGTCATACTGTTTGTAGAACATAATACAGATAAAAATAAGGAGATGTGATATGAGAGCAAAAGATACCAAAGTAAATGTAACCAAATAAACATTAAATGGATCAACATGTAAAATTATGTTTTTATGCCCCACCTACGATAGTAGAGGGGCATTATGTTTTCTGGTCTGTGCGTCCGTTCGTTCGTTCGTCCGTCCGTCTGTTCGTTCGTCCGTTCGTTCGTTCGTCCGTCTGTCCCGCTTCAGGTTAAAGTTTTTGGTCAAGGTAGTTTTTGATGAAGTTGAAGTCCAATCAACTTGAAACTTAGTACACATGAACCTTATGATATGATCTTTCTAATTTTGAAGCCAAATTAAACTTTTGACCCCAATTTCACGGTCCACTGAACATAGAAAATGAAAGTGCATGTTTCAGGTTAAAGTTTTTGGTCAAGGTAGTTTTTGATGAAGTTGAAGTCCAATCAACTTGAAACTTAGTACAAATGTTCCCTATGATATTATCTTTCTAATTTTAATGCCTAATTATATTTTTTATCCAATTTCACGGTCCATTGAACATGGAAAATGATAGTGGGAGTGGGGCATCCGTGTACTTTGGACACATTCTTGTTTTTCAAAGAATCAAACATCTTAATTTTAAACTGTATAACTATATAAGGAATATGGTAAAAAATGAAGAAAATATTTAAAAATCAGACAATGCATGTATCTTGCATGGTGGTCTTTATTATAATGGAACAATTATTATGTGACTTACTCATCATCTGTGTGAATTAGTGGGTAATATGCTTTCTCATCAACCTCTGATAGTCTCTGCAAAAAAAATTACTGATGGTCAACAATTCATTACAATATACTGGCAGAATTTCCCAAATCTTTCAAAATATAATAAACTATGACTGAATTCAAAATCTTACAATCAAAAGATATAGTGTCTATTTAAAAAAAAAAAGATATGAAAATATTTGCCACACAACTGAATGCATATCCATTCTTTACAGTAGCAAGTATTTATTGACATAGATTTATCTCTTAATATATCTTAAGTTAAGGCCACACCAATTTGATTAATAGTTCTTCGGACATTTGCTCTCAAAAAATGCGGGCGAGCTTGCGATTTTTTTGTGTTTTTATATATTTCTTGAAAATGAGTGTTGGACAGGCGGGTGGTCTGTAAGAGGGGCCAGCGATATCTTTTTTTTTATAAACAAATACCTGCTAGGGTTTTCAAACAGAATAAGAAGGAAAAGCACTGATGTTATAATGCATACATTTAAAATTCATTTGTCTGTACCAAATCTTTGAAAAGAAAGGATGAAAGGTACACATTCATGACACAACATCAGCACTAGTACAGGAATGAAATCACAAAAAGTTAAGGAATAAGACTTTTATTGCTGTTCTTCATCTCAGAGTTAGTGAGGACTCTAATGCCAAGCAATTACTCTTAAAATTACAGCAACTATGTGTCTTTTTGTTCCACTGTGGTATAGTTTATTTTTGTTTAATCTGTTTCTTTAATTTATCATTTGTTTGTGTGAATTTTCATTGTATGAAATGTGGTTAAGAGGCCCTATATGTGTATGTATACATGTAATAGGTGATTATTTGACAAATATTCATCCATGTTATAAATATTCAGACCAAAATAATTAGTGAAGGAAATATTTCTTGGTTTGTATTAGAACATGCTAAGCAAGAGATTTAATTGGCTGGCTAACATGGTTCCTTTTCAAAGCTTGAGGCCTGCTACCCCATTTGAATACATCATTCTTACTCTAAGTAAACTTCTCTAAACTCTAACAGCTTCAAGCAGCAAATATTTAAAAAAAAAACAAACCTATTAAATGTGACTTAGAAATGCCAATGACCTTCACAAATTTTATGTAAAGACAATGCAAATCACAAGACAATCAAATTGATACTTTCAGTTTGTGTTACTTTTTGGTTAAAAGTCTTTTATGACAATGTTTGAGAGAAAAAAAATTCAAGGCAAGACTAATTTGGGAGCCGCATGCAGGCCAAAAAAATACGGAAGCAGTAGTTATTTCTTTTAATGAAAAGTTGATTTCTCCATAACAGGAGCGGGAAAATCCAAAGAACTATAAATCAAATGAGAGTGGCCTAAGGACATCTGTTATTCCTCTTTTCATACTTTTGTTTATAATATTTTGAAGTGTGATTTATGAAAACATCATGAATTTCCTATTGCATCTTACACTTCTAAGTTGTTCCTGAGACAGTATTACAATAGTGTTGTCCAGTAACTCAGCTCTATCTCTTTTCTGTCCAAATACATCACCATCACCAGTGCAAAAACTAAAATATGAAATAAACGTTGTGTAAAAAGTATTTTTTTAGTTTTTTGTCACAGTTGTTTGTTTCATATGACAATTTTAAAGCATCACAGTATTGGCATGGCAAAATTAAAGGAGTTTAAAACACACAAAAAAGACACAAACTTCTAAACTTAATTATATTAAATGCAGAAATGTTAAATCTGTTTAAAAATTTCAGCAATTCTTTTGATAAAATTAACTCTTTGATTTGCTATTGTGATTCAAACATCTCACTTTCCTTTTTTCTGTTGCCTTTGACTTTTTTAATGGGTGTCTTTTATAAAAAACATTTTTTTCGCATTTCAAGAATTTAGTGTTTACAGCAGATCTTTGATTGTCTCTGTTATTTGCACTCACAAAATTTCTAGACTATTTAGAGCTTATCATAGTGTTTAGACACTTCCCTATGGTTGAAGATGTTACGTTGAACTATATCCCACAATTGGTCTTCACATTGTTGGGTTGCTGTCTAATTGACAACTCCTTTTACTAAAATCTATCATATCTGAAATGTGTAACTTTTCATTCACCTCATTTGGTTTCTTTCTGATTTATCCCTTCAGAGAACATGTTTAACAAGAATGTGGCCAGAGAACATATGGATGCCCCAATCAGACATTTTGTTTATGTTAAGTGAACTGTAAAATTAGGGTAAAAACTCTAATTTGGCTTTAAAATTAGAAAAACTATATCATAACAAACATGTATACTAAGTTTCAAGTTGATTGGACTTCAACTTCACCAAATACTATCTCTACTATTGTAGGTTAGGCATAAAAACCTATGAAATAAAAATACATCAGAATTCTACTCAACATTTCTGACCATCATTAAAGCACATATATTGGTTTCACATGTTTTTACATAAATTATTTACTCTGACTTACTTTGGTATTAATGTTACAGGTGGTTTTGTTTTGACTAGACCCTGTGATTTGAGAACTCCCTCTAAATCTCCTCCAGCTAACCTCCAAAGGTAATAAACCTCATCCATACTTCTTTCTGATAAATGATCTATACAAATATATTAAGTTTCAAATCACTACATCATACTATCTAAAATAATCAGTTGTCAATTTTTTACCTATTCAAATTGCATATTTTACATATCATATTTAATTTCTACTACGTATTTTCTTTCAACAACCCATCTTAAAAAATCATATTTCATTGAAAATTGAATGTTATCGTCTGATATTAAAAATTTATAGAATTCATTGGGGAAAATGCAAGTACACATCACTATTTCCTATACAGATTCAGTTGTTCACATTTAATGCTGATTAGGTTGCAGTTGCTTTATAACAAAAATGCTAGCTGGTTTTAAACTTCAGAAATAATTTTTGGTATTCTGTATTAACTTATAATTATAGTAAAGTACCTTCTGTGTAACCATTTTCATCATAAGGAGACAGCTTTAAATCTTTGCTCCTTAACTGCACTGTAAACATTCTAAATCCATTCTTATATGGCTTCTTAAAAATAACATAAGAAGTTTTACAACTGCTATTTTATACCCCTGCAAGGCAGTCATATTTGCTCTTTATTAAGCAAAATGAAATAATATGAATGTGTTAATTTCTCAAGTTCCAACTTTGGACATACTGTGGATTCATTATTATTTGTTGGATACCAATTTTCGTGGATTACGTGGGTACAGGGGAACCACAAATTTAAAGATTCTATGAATTGCAAATTTTTTTTGAAAGAATGTATGCAGACCTTGCTAAAACAACGTAATTGAATATCCAAGAAAATGTAAGTTTTCCCCAATCCATGAAAATTGGTACCCACGAAAATATATGAATCCACAGTAACAGAAAAGAAAAGTTGGACTGGAAACAAATTTGACATCTAGTAATTCTAAGTCTGAATTTTTCCAGTTTAGAGTTGACACCAGTTTCACTTTTGCATAGAGTTATATCAGACAGGTTTCCAGTTCAAATACAGTTTGGTTTTAACAAATTTTGTATAACTTGAATTTGTCTAAGAAGGAACTTGATGTTGATAGTAGAACTGTTCATTTATTCATGTGTCAAACACTAAGAGTAACTTAGATCTTGGTACATGGTATACTCATTTTTCTCTTGAATGTATTTTTTTGTTTTTCTGTGTTGTTGGATTGATATCTTATTTCCATACATAGTATAAAATTGAGAATGGAAATGGGGAATGTGTCACGACAACCCGACCATAGAGAAGACAACAGCAGAAGGTCACCAACAGGTCTTCAATGTAGCGAGAAATTCCCGCACCCAGAAGCGTCCTTCAGCTGGCCCCTAAACAAATATATATACTAGTTCAGTGATAATGAACGCCATACTAAACTCCAAATTGTACACAAGAAACTAAAATTAAAAATTATACAAGACTAACAAAAGCCAGAGGCTCCTGAGATGGGACAGGCGCAAAAATGCGGCGGGGTTAAACATGTTTATGTATGCCTTTCACCATGCATTTATCTTCCAATTCAAAGATTGTAACTTTCATTTCAGTGAGACATAAGAATAGAGTATAAAAAAGAAGTTCAAATGTAAGCTTGTACAATTAATAGTAGAACAAAACTTACCTTGTTAGCATTATGTTCACTGAAGATCTTATGCTGTAATAAACATTCTGGAGATGGTCTGTGGAAAAGAAAAACAATTTTTGATTAGAAATACTTAATAATGAAATATATTATCAATTGTTCCTGAAAATGATCCTTGATACAATAATTTAGAGTCGTTCATATCACTCTTGTGAAATTTAAGTCATGAAAGCCCAAATGTAAAAACTGTAGTCATTTATATATCCCTAAACCTTTTTACAGTAATATAGACTTCTACATAACTTCCCCATATTGCGCATAAAATTGTATAATGAATTTTCTAAATTATAGAGTTTTCTAACTTTTATTCATATGCGCAGATGAACATGATGAATAATTGCAAATAATCAAGGCCCATTCAAGTTAGCAGGTGGTAAACATGTCGAAGTTTCAAAACCCTACCTAATATACAGATTATCAAATGACGGTAATTTTTTAACATAGCAGATATATCTTCAACCTAACATAAAGAACAAACATAGCAAATCTCAAAAATGTTTTCCATTCATCATATATATATATATATACAGCAAGCAACAACTTGTAATTGTTGGGACATTCTTTTAATCATAAATAAAATTTCTAACCTGTCCTTAGAATTTACAGTTAAACAGTTTCTTAGGAAATCTAAAACTCCTTCTGGCAAAGCCTGTAAAAAAATAAAAGTATGGGTGAAAAAAGAAACATTTTTCAGAATACTTTCTACTTCATATTGCTTTGTTATAAAATGAAAGTAGGCCAAATTTGTACTCATCATTTGGTACAGTTTTATTGCAAATACCATTTACATCAACAGTCAATTGTTTACTATGTATGTAATTTTGCAATTTTTTTTATAAAACATATGATTTTACTCTAAGACATTAAAGGCATTTTGTTATACTTTAACCATGTATAGGCTGGGTATTGATCCTTTTTTTATGATGTTAACGTTTTTATGTATTTTAATGTAGATCAATATGTGACACTTTAATAAACTATTATTTATCTTAAATTTATCTATACTGGTTAGTTAAGCCAAATTCTTCAGCCATATCATTGTCTTTCTTATCATTATGAAGGCATAACAGGTTATGATATTCACTCTTTTCCACTTCTGTAATCAATTGGCCCTTTATTAAGTCAGTAGCTAATGAATACAACCCAAAATAATGGTGGAACAAAATCAACAGCTGTCTAGCTAGCTGGGAATTCAATGTATGGAGATGATCCAAAATAGCTATGCTGCTTACAAATCAAACAGTAATAATCACTAATTCATTTCAATAATTATCTTCTGACAAAAATAATTTCCATCAAAATAAATCATATATTTTTTTCATGACATAAACACAAAACTATTTCTAGTTCATGACACACCAGTAAGTACAAAATAATATCTAGTTCATAATATGAACACATACTATTTCTAGTTCATGACATAAACACAAAATTATTTTCTAAGGTTATGATATAAACACAAAATTGGTTAAAGTTAAATGACACGAGGGACTGGTGAAAAATAATGTTTATTCAATTCTTGATCCAACGCATGTATATATCATATACTTAGTCTTCTGTGCACCATTTTAACATTTTATACGCAACCATATCATATGATCGTCAATTTTTCTTCTTTCTGTTATGATTTGAAAATATGGCAGCTAATTAATTGTCGTGTTTTGAAGCCAAAGTTTACAGATTATCATCTTATAGTAAACAATCAACAAAGAAGCATAGATATTGAGCATGTATATTGTACCATGTACAGTCAAATAATAGTTTATTTCAATGACAGAGCCATTCGAATTGTGACCACCAGATTTTTTGGGAGAAAAAGTTATATCTACTGACGTTTTATAATAAAAACTAGCTTTTTAGTTACATAAACATATGTATCATTTTTTTCTAATTCGAAGTTTTATATGACTTTGAAGACATAGAAAATACTATTTTTTATTATAAAAATATGTACCAAAACATTTCAAACAGCTTATAAAATTTTCTTTAATACACATTTCAATCTTACCTTAATTTTATCCTGTAAGCTGTATTCTTCTGTATAAAAGTCAAAAGGATGTTTTCCTATAAACATAATACCATGTTTATAATGTCCATAAACACTTAGCAAATTTTAATTTGAAACATAGCAAACCCTCAAGGAAAACTTAATGAAGAATACGACATCTGCATTTTTGGTGTTAAATCACCTGTAACATTTGCCAATTAACCCCCCCCAAACAACAACAACAACAAGCCAATAATGGCCCAATATATTTGCTGTTGTTCAATCACCATACCTCAACTTTTTCGCTCCAGAAAACAGATATATTTACCATGTAAATGAGTGTACCTGTCCATAAAAATTCTAAATAGACATCTTAAATGGATACGAGAACAACTGTATTTATTGCACTTTTAGATAAACTTAAGATATTATCAATTGTTAACATTATTTTTTGTAAGCCAGCTGTGCAAAAAAAATTTACTGATCAATTTATTTCTATCTCTATAAAGAGCTATCATAAATGTTAAACAAATTGATGTTGATCACTCAATCACAAAGGCAGAAATCAAGTTAACCTAAATATGCATGAAATGAGATATACATTACAATTGAATGACTAATTTTGATTTTAATCCAAAAAAAATAATTGAAATATCTCTTGATTAGGCCAAAAAAACAAAAACATGTGTTTCCACTAACATGTTGAAAATAAAAAATAGGGCAGGTAGGTAGGCTACTTGATATTGCAAACATTTTTAGCTGGTTACTACTAGGGAATTAGTCTGACTTAATGATTGTTCTAAAATGGCATAAAAAGAGTTAGGGTAGGCTCTTAAAATTAGGGTATGTTATAATGTAGGGTTAGTGGAACCACATGTTGTTTTTTGTTTGCCTAACATTCAAAACAAACTGACTAGTTTCAAGAAAATATGAATTAGATACAAGACGTTTTGCAACAAGCAGTTTTTGGATACTATTCAGGCAAACTCTTTTTGGGGGTTTCATATAAAGAATCAGTTCTCATAACAACAAAAAATAATCTTATATTTAAAGGATGACATATTTTTTGCAGCTACAACATAAAGTACTGACTATAAATATATTCTTTCTACTTGCTATTTAATACTTTACCTTCATTTAAGAATTCTACTGTCCTATATATTTTCTGTGGATTAGACAGACCTTCCCATAAATCAACATTCTGAAATTTAGAAATTAAATCTGGCTTTATTATTGCTATTAGTCAATCTAATATCATTCAATTGTTTTTTTTTAAACTATTGCAAAGTCTTCTTCAATTTATGAAATCTCAGATTTAGATTCGTGAGATTTAAATTGTTTTTAAATACTTTCAAGTTGGTCAATTCTATCAATGGAGAATATCTGTCAGAGTACTGGGGAGTGGGGACAAACCTATTCTGTTGTTGTGTACCTAAAAAATCCTGCCACATCCTAGTGGGAAGATATAACTTTGTTAAGTTTTGGAAATATTCTGAGATGAAACAATGACTAAAATAGCTCCACATATAATGTGAAGTAACAGATATTTAAGATGATAAAGGTATTAAAATTATGATTTTGATATGGGTCTCTAAAAACATCGCAAAGGACATCCTTTGTGCACAAAGGAGCAAAAAGGAGCACTAAGGACCTCAAAGATGTTTGATAAGAGCACAAAGGATCTGAAATTCCCATTAAAGCATAAAAAAATTATAATTCCAGAAGAAAAATGTAAAAAAAATGAAACAATTTCAATAAAAATTGCTATTTTTATAATATACGATTTAATGTTATCACCGGTATTGGTTATGGAACGGACTTTATATTCGGGTTATGTGATAGCTTCTGTATGTGAATTTTTAAATAGTTATGATATGAATGATAAAAACGTCAATTATTATTCTTAATATTTGGTTGTTGTAATATTTTTTAAGATAAGAGACTTTACCAAAACTATGAAATTTATTTTTTTTGTCTCGTTTTTCATCATCAGCTTGTTTTCTTATATATGGTAATATGTATTGCTATGACAAAAATATTTCTAAAAGCACAAAGGGATAAAAAATGGCAAAAATTCTAAAGGTAGGAAATTCGTTTGAATTTGCCAATCCGTATTTCATAAATTTCAATATACACTTTGTTTTATAAAATTTTATTCTGCACAAAAACAAAGTATGTACTGCAATTATATTACTTGACGATTCTTAAATTGCTTTAACGAAAAACGTTTCTAAAACACAAAGGGAACAGGGTGGAATTTATTCTAAAGGTAGGAAATTGTTTGAATTTTTCAATCCGTTTATTTCAGAAATTTCAATACACTCTTTGTTTTAAAAATCAAATTCTATTCTGCCCAAAACTAAAGTATGCATTGAAATGTTTTAACTGTCGAATAATATATCAAGATAATCGGATTTATATAAGTTTTTCCAAACTTGTTTCCGAATCCCATATTTGAACTTTATGTAACATTGTAATATTTTATCTTGTAATTTCTCATTAATAAATACTGTTTAAACTAAGACAATTGATAAAAATTAAGAATAAGTTTTCAATTTCCTTGGCAATACTGATGAAAATAAAATATAACAATTTTAAGATAAATAAAATGCTTTGATAGTAAAAATAATTTTAAACATGGTTTCGTAAATCGTCAACTTTAATACCAATTTGATATAAAAATCAATATTTTTTTTCGAAAGAAATCACTTTCCCCCATTCTATAAACAATTTCAGGTCCTTTGTGGTCCTTTGTGTTCCTAAGTGCACAAAGGAGGTCCTTTGCAGTGCTTTTAGAGACCGTTTTGATATGGCAAAAAAAATATTTTTTAATCCGATTTATTTTTTCATGTATAAGCATGTGAATCTGAAATGGAAAGCAATGGATTGTATCAAACTAAAGTAGGGGAGATAATTCAAATTTTTGATCATTAGTGCTATTTAAAAGGTAATTATTTTAAATCATCCACCCAAACTTACAGTGAAAACTTCTAACAAGATAACCCCCAGAGACCAGACGTCTGTTTTAGGGCCACAAGGATCTGTAACTACAGTTTCTGTGTCAGCATGTTCATCTGTTTCTATTGGACAATCACACAGCACTTCAGGTGGCATATACTCTGGAAGTCTATATACACAAATGAAGTTTTTAAGCATATATATTAAAAAGTTAACACAAGCTTTGATATATTTTTTTTCAAATAACATTATATTCTAAGATTAATTTTAGAACAGTTAAACCAAACACTTAAAAAAAATATTAAGAATACCATAAATGCTAAACTCTGCTTTTAATTAAAATGACAAATAAAACTAATTTATCCAATATGACCTTAACACAGTGTACAAGTACACAAGTACTGGCCCTTTATAGCTTACTGCTCAAATTCAAAGTAGAGGAACTGCGAATAAAGCTCATAAAATTATAAATTGTTGCTAGCAGTGTCCATTGTTTACGTAAGGGAAACCCCAGAGATAAATATAATCAAAAACAAAATAGGTGCACAATGGCATTGTATGATGAATAATTTAAAAGTAGACCTCAAATGAAAAATTCGTAAGGGTTCCGCAGAACCCAGTGTCTCGCCTTCTTTTCTTGTTAATCCCACACTAAACAAAAATGATGAAAAAAACAATAAAAATATTCCTCTCGATACTATCTCTTGATTGTCAGAAGCTTCTGTCCAAGTTAAGTAAAAAAAAAACAGGATAGTTTAAGAATCTTATAAATGCTTTAAAAACTTTAACTGCAGACTGTATGTAATATTAACTGGAAGAAAAACTAAGTCCATTTATAAGTAAAATACAGAAAAATTGGTATTTTATTTTTACAAAAAATTTACTTCTGTATACTATCTTATGATTACAAACAAGCTTCTGTCCAAGTTTGGTACAAATTCAGGAGAGTTTAAGAAAGTTATTTAAATTTAAAAAACTTTAACCACAGAGTGAAAGTAATGTTTCCAGGCAGATAAACTAAGTCCATTTATAAGTAAAATACTGAAAAAATTGAATCTTATTTTTACAAAATTTACTTCTGGATACTTTTTTATGAACATAAACAAGCTTCTGTCCTAGTTTGGTAGAAATCCAGGATAGTTCAAGAAAGTTATTAGAATTTCAAAAACTTTAACCACAGACTGAATATTTGTGGATGACGCCGCCGACGCAGACAGAATGTAGGATCACTATGTCTCGCTTTTTCAACTAAAGTTGAAGGCTTGACAAAAATCAATCGTGAGGTACAAAAAAACCAGAAGCAGTTGCAGATACATATGTTAGTCAAATAATACATACACAATAGAGGTAAGGGAGAGCTTCAAATGGATGTATGAATGAAAATACAAATGTACAGAAATACCTATCCTATCAATCAATTATAATGAATACAGCAACTTACCCTATTGGAAATGAAACATTAGCACCATATTCTGTGACATGATACAATCCATACTCTGACAACTTCACATTACCCTAAGAAAACATGCATTTCATTTGTATGATTTAAATGATACATTCTGTTATTATGTAAACACATATCTAGTTCGAAAGTTATGTACATGTACATGTAATTGTATCTATATTGATGGAACAATCAGAAAAAAATGACTGTGAATACTTTGTCTTTAGGAATTTAATGGTGACATATTATTGCCATTAGATGGAAGATTAATTTTCAAAAGTCTAAAAAAATATCAGCTTCAACTATTATAACACCATTGTCGTTTCTAAATTATTATTGTAAGAATGAACCCATAATGGTCTAAATATAAATCCATTGATTCTTAAAATTTGACCTCATGAATTTCAATTCCGTCCTGTCGAAATTCACTGGTAGAAATGATTATAAAGGTTTTAAAATTGTTGCTTCAAATTTCAATTATTCAACAGATAAAATAAACTTGTAAATTGAATATTTGATTGGTCAACATTATGATGAGTTGCTGTCTCATTGTTGCATACATCTAGATCTCCTTCGGTTTGATTTATACCATCCCATGTAACACTGAACAAAATCATAATAAATTTCCTTTATTCCAATTTTTTTAATAAAACATTCAATAACAAACAATGAATAAAGTTACCTTTGTATCAAATAATATATTAGATTTAGACAAGTTTCTGTGTGTAATGGATTTCCTATTGAGATACACCAAACCCTCTAGCACTTCATATGCTAAGGTCAGTAATTCTTCAACACTGAAATAAAATATATGCATGTACATATCATACACAGAAATGTAAAGTTTGACAAATTTTGTCTCCTTTGGCAGTGAAAATTGTTTGTAAATAACCCATTGTTTCTTGCAGGATTTGTAAAGAAAAATAATAATTGGTTGAAACTTATTCTATGCACAACAAAGTAGGCTTATAGACTTCTACATATTTATTTGATTTCAGTTAAGAGATTAATTGTGTAAATGAAAGATAATTTTATAGGGATAGGTACATTTGAGCTTCTTGATAATTTGCTTTTATATATTACAACTGACTATTGTAACATGATTACAAATCCTTCTTATTTCAAACATTGTTATTTTCTTTTCTCTTATTTCTTACCTTCCATATTTTCCTGTTTTGCCAATTTTAAGTAAGTTATCTTTATAATATTCTGATACAACTATTAATCTTTCTGAAATATAAATTTGCAAATAAAATAAAAAACAATAAGAAATACTACTTGCAATAACATTTATAATTACATAAATACTATTTAATCCAGAGCTATAATTATTGTATATTATGAAATTCCCTTTTTTTTTTACATATAAATACCAATTGTTTTTGCATAATATTTAATTTCTTAGTTTGGACTATATAATAGACACTTGTCAATGAGAAAGGTACAATGATAGTTATGAAGGTAATATTCAAGATATGAAAAGAGTGGATATGTATGTAGATACACCTATCACTATCTCTGGTCCTTAGTGGACACTTACAATTATATTACAAAGTTCTCCTTATCATCTTATCAATGCTTATATTCACAAATGTTTTCCAATTTGAGACAATTCTTACCATGCCTGCCTTTACTGATATCTATATATCTACACAACCTTGGATGATGTATAGTTGTCAATCCTTGAAATCGACCCAATATTTTTATTGAGTTTGGAGTCAATGGAAGTCCATTAGATCCACATTTGTCATTTGGATGACTTTTAGCAAAGAAAGTTTTAACACCAAAATCTGCTTTCCCTAATTCTGTCATTTTGAGCTTGAGCTAAGCATAAGATAATCACACCTAAAAAATGTAAATTAAAAGTCAATTATCAGTGATGCAAATACTTTATTGAATATACTTAAACTGTTTGATGTTTATTGTCAATGAAATATAAAGTTACATATTTAAAATAAGCCTGCAACAATATGCTGGACAAAAATGAATAAACTGATGTTGAAGTCAATTTAGTCCTTGTATCCAATCTTTATAACACAATTTTATTTTATCATTTTATATACTTATCACATTGTAGTTGCACTATCTAGGATGTAAATGGATCAATAGCAGGCTATGTAGGGTCGATAGTTTTATTATAAGCAGTTAATATGAGGAGTAACAAATGAAACCCTCATATGAGGTGCAAAGGTTACCATATGGTCCGCAAATGATAAAAAAAATAACATAAGGACCTAAGAGCTACGGTTCCGCAGCTAATATGAATTAAGACTAAAACCATTCCTATTACAAAGTAAATTCAAATTTATAAGAAATAAAATACCAATTACAAAATCATATCAATCATGTCCATATATACATTTAATAAAGAACATAACACTAAAAGAGAGACTAAAATATCTTAAAGTAACATCCAAACTCATTAAGATTCGAGCTGATTTGCTATCTCATGTTGAGAGTGTCATTAAAAATTCTGGTCTTGTGACACTTTTTTATAATACAAAGTGCTTAGGTCCTAGAGAGTAGAATTGATCACAGGGAGTGAATTTATTATTTTGGGTATTCTTGCTTCATGCAGGGTAACTACTACATGTACTAACTCCAGTCTCATAAAAAGAGTCATATGAAATTAAATCTCTCCAAGCACGTCTAGTCCTATAACATATGACTTCGCATTCTTATTCAGTTTTTAACGTTTTTATACTGATATTTTCATTTTTTATTTTTTTTGAATGCGAAGTCATATCGAGATACGTTAAATTCCTTTAGCACTTTCCGACATGATTTCAGGTCGGAACAAAATTGCTTCAATCTTCTTTCTAGGTCAAATATTTAACGGGCCAAATATCATTTTAAATAACTTGAGCACGAAAACTATTAAAAAAATTACTTACTTGTGCTAAAGAAATAGTTAATCCATCACTTTAAGAAAATTTTATTCTCGAGTCGGAGCTCAATAACACCAGTTTAAATATGGCGCCCAGATTTGATTAATTTTCGAAATATAAAATCCAAATGTAAAAAAACGAACTTATGGCATCGTTTTACGACGATTGGTTTCAACGTTTTTAAACGTAGTTTATAGCTTCAAAATCCAGAATAGAATACAGTTTGTTTCAAAAAGACAAAAAGGAAATTCTTATTAGCGTTTTATGAAACGATAATCTATCCTTGAAAGAAGGGAATTAATTTGTCACACCACATGATGACATGATAACTATGACATGTAGTTTTGTGAGAATAAAGTTCATTCATTCACGGATCAATCATGCATTGTGAAAAGTTTTTTTTTTTTAAATCTCAATCGCAAAAACTCCCACATTTTCCCTAAGAGAACCATTATGTTTTAATAAAATTAAAACCCCCTACCCCCTTTTCCAGAATTTTGTTTCAGAACCTTGATAAAGGGAAACGTTGAAAAATAAAAATAAAAATGTTTTTCTTGCGTCTTTATAATTATTATGTATACCTTAGTAATTTCAACTAAAATTTTGTCAGTCTCTTGAATAGTTCCCAAATATATGATATAGAATTTGTTATATGGGCATTTCTGAACGTTGTTTTTCATTTAGTAGATATAAAAAAGGGTGTGAATGCCAATGAGACAACTCTCCATCCAAGTCGCAATTTATAAAAGTAAACCATTATACTTTTTAGGTAAAAAAAAAAAAAGTCACCGTCTTCAACACGGAGTCTTGGCTGACACTGATCAGCAAGATATAAATGGCGCAAACATTTCTAGTGTAAAACCACTCAAACGGGAAAACCGACGCGGTCTAATCTATATAAAAACGAGAAACACTTATGAACCACATCAACAAACTACACCTAATGAACATCAGATTCCTGACTTAGGACAGGTGCAAACAATTGCAACGAGTTAAAAATTTTTAATTGTATCAAACATTCGCCCTTATCTGAAACAATAGTGTAACATTGTATTTATAATACTCCGTTTTAGATAGTCAAACCCGACCCTTTCAAATACAAGGAGAAAAAAACATAACCCCATTTCAGACAAATGAGCTGAAAATACAACCCTGTCCGTCGGGTCGGAACATACCCGTCTCGGTATCATATATATATATAGTAAGTATCCACCAGGTACAAGTAAAATGGTCATTGGGGAAGTGTCACACAAAACAACCATTTCATGTATGGATTTACTTACCGTTTTTATTGTATAAAAAAGGTGTCCAAGTCCCCATCGGATAGGGAATAAGTATAAAAAGAAATCAGAGTACGTGTTTAATTATTTAATAAAGCAAATAACGATAGGGGTTGTTTTTGTGGAAAGGGGGGGGGGGCGTACGCCCATTACGCCCTTGCGTGGATCCGCCCCTGATAATTTCAATAACTTCCTGAAGCTAGATGTCCTCGTCTGCAAACGTTAATTGAATAGCATGTCCTTGGTATTCATTCCAGTGTCTGGTAGATTGGACACAATAAAAAAAATAACCTCTAATATTTTGGCCTTTTTAGATACTTTTAATTTACGCCATCTTTAGTTTCAGACGAATTGATCGAATAATATCGGTGAGCTCACCTTTTTAGTGAACTCGCAAGTACCAAATTAAAAGAGTTGGTATTGCGTTGATTCATAAAAAAGAATGGCCAACGTAGATACAAGTATCTTGTCTTAGGGAGGGATAAATCCTACTTTGTAAAGGACCACTCTGATTCAAACAAAAAATTCTCTGATACTGACATTATCAAGATGCTCGATTTCTTAATTGATTAATAACAAAAAGTCATATTTGTTACGTTCGGAGGACGTGTTTTTCAACAGATCGGTATTATAATGTGAACAAATTGTGCCCCTCTTCTTGCCGACTTGTTTCTTTTTTATTATGAGGCTGACCTCATACAGGAACTTCTTAGAAAGAAAGATAAGAAGTTAGCAATATCCTTTAATATAAAAAAGAAGATGTGGTATGATTGCCAATGAGACAACTATCCACAAAAGACCAAAATGACACAAACATTGACAACTATAGGTCACCATACGGCCTTCAACAATGAGCAAAGCCCATACCGCATAGTTTAACTCTACTTTCCGCTATATAAATGATGTTCTTTCACTAAATAATTCAAAATTTGGTGAGTATGTTTAATGCATCTATTCCACCGAACTGGAGATAAAGGATACAACAGATACAGTTAAGTAGGCCTCATATCTTGATTTACATAGATCTAGAAATTGACAATGAGGGTCGGTTGAAAACTAAACTTTACGACAAAAGAGATGATTTCCGCGTTCCATTTCTAAGTAGCAACATTCCAGACTGTTACACAATTGATATCGAACTACAATCTCCTTCCCTTTAATGATGTGACCTACCGAATTTGACTATTTACAGGATTTGTTATCACATAAGCAACACGACGTCACGGATGCCACATGTGGAACAGAATATGCTTACCCTTCCGAAGCACCTGAGATCACCACTAGGTTTTGGTGGGGTTTGTGTTGCTCATTCTTTAGTTTTTTATAATATGTCATGTGTACTATTGTTTGTGTGTTTGTCACGGTTTTTCATTTTAGCCATGGCGTTGTCAGTTTATTTTCGATTTATGAGTTTGACTGTCCCTTTAGTATATTTCGTCCCTCCTTTCCAAGCCAAACCATTACCTCCGGCTTTTCCGACTCACAACTTGCAATATGACCTACAAGTTGTCACAAGGTCATGTTTTTCTCTGGCTGTTTATGATGTCTTTACACTAAATCCATAGGATGTTGGATGTGTACGGATTGATTGTTTAGTCTTAGATGCATGATTATTTTATTAGTTGTTAGTGGCTTTGAACTAGCTGTCAGATAACTGCGAGTACTCTCAGATCTGTTCATTGTGTCTTTTTGTGTCGGGATGTATAAGTACCCGGCCATGTCCACTTGTATTTTTTGTCTATCTGATGAGTTAAGCCTTTTTCAACTGATTTTTATAGTTCGTTCTTATGTTTTACTGTTATACCACTGTCCCAGGTTAGGGAGAGGGTTGGGATCCCGCTAACATGTTTAACCATGCCACATTATTTATGTATGTGCCTGTCCCAAGTCAGGAGCCTGTAATTCAGTGGTTGTCGTTTGTGTATGTGTTACATATTTGTATTTCGTTAATGTTTTTTGTACATAAATGAGGCAGTTAGTTTTCTCGTCTGAATTGTTTTACAGTGTCTTATCGGGGCCTTTTATAGCTGACTATGCGGTATGAGCTTTGCTCATTGTTAAAGGCTGTACGGTTACCTATAATTTGTGTTATTTTGGTCTTTTGTGGATAGTTGTCTCATTGGCAATAATACCACATCTTCTTTTGTATATCTTCTACAAATTTGGTGCTCCTACTGATAGCCATCAAATCTGTCTAATTGCTTACGCACTGTGTTTTGAGGCATTTTGTGTAAAAAGAATGTCACATGTAATTTCCCGCGGATGACCATGTTGATATCATAGACACGTTTTCTCGCGAATAGATTGATTTGCTAAATTAGTAAACATGGTAAAGTCTGAAATATTTCTTGCATATCATACACGAAGTATCATGTATTTAATTACACATGTTTGATGTCTACAATTATTCAAATAAAGATAACAAAAAATAGATGTTTGTTAAAGTCTGGTTGCAAGTATTTCAGACAATTAAAACTAAATGCCAAAAAAATGAAAATTAAAATTAAATATAATTTTTTTGCTCTGTCTTGGAGTAAAGGCATAACCCATATAATACATTCATAGAAATGTTCCATAAAAGTACACACCAAGACTCAAAAGATAGAATTTTAAAAGAATTTCAAACTGAAAGAAAGAAGGACCCGATGTGGGATTGCTATAGTTATTTTTGGTATGGGTCTAAACATACGGGACGTAGACTTGTTAGTACATATTGGATGCCCTAAATTTGTACTCTTTTAGTGGCAAGAGGCAGGCCGTTGTGCGAGAGATGGCCAACAAGAGCTAAGTCTCATTGACTACATGTCTTTGAAAAATACCGCTAGAGATAATCGTACAGAACAAAGATAGCATGTGTGTCCGTACGCAAGTACTATCACTTATTTCAGACAAGAAAACAGTTGCAAGTCTGTCGGAAAGTAATATACTGTAGTGGATGCGACTTGGAACATTGTGATTGTTCTTCCTGTATATCTTGTTCTGTGCGTATTGAAAAGTGTCCATGCCAAAAGAGATGCTTTTGCAATGTACATACTTTCCTTAACCAAGAACGTGTAGATGACTAAGTTAAAAGTTTCTTGTGGCATTTACAACTAATAGGTGAATGAAGATTTCTTTGCTCACCCATGGAGTTGTACATAGAGACTTGTCTGGTTAAAACTGAATTGTATAATAAATGTCAATACTGTCAATCCGACTAATGGGTGAATGAAGATTGCTTCGCTCGTCCAAGGAGTTGTTCGGTTCAAACTAGATTGTACATTAAATAATGATACTATCATCGGTGTTTCACTTCAGTTTTTATTTAAAAACCAAGCATGAACCATAATTATAAAATTATTCAATGGTGCCCATGAAATGTTATCAAACTGTAAACTAAATATAAAATCATTCCTGACTTAGAAGAAAATGACTGAGATAGTTCAGCTGTACAGGAAGACCGTCCGTTAATTGAATATTAATCAAGTATACCAATCATTTACAGGTTATTTTTTATATTCTATCTAGTTTTTATTTTGAGATACAAAGAAAATCTTCGTGTAAATTTATCATATAACAAAATAACTTCTGTTATGTCTATACGGTATCTTATAGTGAGGGTTTATCATCATGTGGTCCTGTTCAAAGGAGGTTTACACACAGAAGAATAAAATTTCGTTTCGTTTCACGAAGGAATCCGTTTTTGTATTAGCCGTTTTGAAAGTTTGAACCTGATGTTGATGAATGTTGAAAAATGTTGAATTGTTATATTATGACACATTTTCGTTGGATTTAAAGCAATATTATATGATATTTCGCTTCTAAGTGTGATTGGACACACTTAAAAACAAGGTACACATGTTGATTTGAGAATTTTTTTTTGCTACGCGAATTTTGCCTATCGCGATATGACCTCGGGTGGCACATTGATAGTAAAAAAAAATTATCAGAACAGTAAATAGAAATAGTAAATAATGCCCCCGAGGTCATATGTTATAGGACTACAAGCACGTCATATTTGATAATTGTTATTAAATGTTGATTTTTTTCCCTTGGAAATATCAATTGCTGTTGATATTTGGCAAGAAGATATCCATTGTCACATGTAGTCAAAGTAAATAAAGTTTGGGGGAGGTGACAATGTAATTTTAAAATATGACCATTTATTTCATGCTTCACTGACAAAAGCGTTGTAATTATGGAGAATTTTCAAAAACGTGATTTTTTTCAATAAATATTAACCATTGACACATATTTGTTAGATGTGAATTGAATGCTGGTAAATAAATTCTCATTTGGCTTGTTCATTGTCAGTATCAAATCGAAAGTAGAACGACCTTCACACTGAAAAAAGATTTAAAAAATGCCTTGTTTCGGATTTCTTAATTTTATGTATATAAATATTGAAATAGGTTTAAGATTGAAAAATGTTTATATAAAAGTCAAATAAAAACTGTCAATGTGTTTTAGAAAGATTTTATTGTAAAGAAAATAAATTAGACGACAATTATAATTTGCGAAACTATGTCTTAAAGTTAGACGTATTCAAAAATATCAAGTATGGCTGACGAATTTCCAACAGAGTTTGATGTTATTGTTATAGGCACAGGTAACAGACAACATCCTTTCATAGTAGTTCAAAATCTCAAGAATTTTTCCTTATGTTATTTGTGATCGAGAGTTTGCCGCAATTCCCATAAATAGTGTAGCCTGAAGGTAATCAATTGAATACACACTGTGGGATCAGTTATGATTCATAGTCATAATTTTTTATCCTTATATTTGGTAATTTCTAAATATAAACCAGGTTTATCTCATACAAATTTACATAGATGTATTGTTACTGCCTTTAATGATATTTTTAATTTTTGATAAATTTTTATATGAGGCAGGCATTACCTGAGAAACATGAGAAAGGGGACGAAGTCTGTATGATTTTTTTTTTTTTAATTTCAACATATTTTAACTTCAAATTCTGTTACAAAAGAAACTGAAATACAGTAACGTTTCCAATTTTCGTTCTGTTGTAAGGGATTTTTGTCTTTTTTAAGTTATGATGTCATATTCAATGTAAACAAAGAAACGCTATTATCAGGTAGCATTTTTTTCATATCAAAGAATTATTAAAAATGAATTGGTATTGTGTTCCTTCCTATATTTTACTAGACTGATAAATATATTCTTTACTCAAAGTCTCATGACAAACGAGACCAAAAAAAGGAAGATTTCTGCCCAAATGCTGGAAAATAATAAAGTCTGAACAAAAACCTTAACGATTTTGAGTTTATTAGTCATGTTACTAGAATGATTTTTTTGTGGGAAATTTAAAAAAAAAAAAAAAAGATTCTGGTATAATGCATGTTTAAACTGATGCTGTTCATTCATTTTGTAATTAAAAGTTGACGTTTGCTTATCTTTGACTTGTCACAATGTACATATGTATTTCAGGTTTATCAGAGAGCATTTTAGCTGCTGCTTTTTCTAGAATTGGTCAAAAGGTGCTTCATATTGATAGGTAATAATAAGATACAATAATATTATTCCTGATATTTGTCTCTTGTGGTGTGTTCAATGGTGTACAGACTGTAGAATGTTTCTCAGCGTTTCAGCATGTTCAGGTGTATACTTCCATACACCCTTTCTTTTTACATAAAAGAGGGACGAAAGATACCAAAGGGACAGTCAAACTCATAAATCGAAAATAGACTGACAACACCATGGCTAAAAATGAAAAAGACAAACAGACAAACAATAGTACGCATGACACAACATAGAAAACTAAAGAATAAGCAACACGAACCCTACGAATAATGTAGGGTACAAATATCAAACAATAATTCATCTACATGTATGTATGTTTAAAATATATAATTTAATGTATATATGGACCCAATCTGTACTGGAAAAAGACTGAATTTATTTCCTTTTCAAACATCGATATCAGGTATTATCAAAATTTGTAAATAATGAGATATACCTACACATGGTAATTCCCAGTGATAAAAATAGCTACTTTATGAAAACAGCCAATCAAAACCATCATATTCAATCACAACTTATATCTTTTTTTTAAGTCTCCCAAACAAAGTTTGGAGACTTATTGTTTTTGGTCAGTTCTTATTATTATGTCACCCGATCGACAATGTCGGGTGACATATTGCTTTTCCTCTGTTTCTTTTTCTGTATTATTATGTCACCCGATCGACAATGTCGGGTGACATATTGCTTTTCCTCTGTTTCTTTTTCTGTATTATTATGTCACCCGATCGACAATGTCGGGTGACATATTGCTTTTCCTCTGTTTCTTTTTCTGTATTATTATGTCACCCGATCGACAATGTCGGGTGACATATTGCTTTTCCTCTGTTTCTTTGTTATTATGTCACCCGATCGACAATGTCGGGTGACATATTGCTTTTCCTCTGTTTCTTTTTCCCTATTATTATGTCACCCGATCGACAATGTCGGGTGACATATTGCTTTTCCTCTGTTTCTTTTTCTGTATTATTATTATTATACTTCCACCTATTTTGTCCGGCAGTTTTCTCGGAGCCAATGGAACCAATCTTAATGATAGTTAACTATATTGAGGAACACCAAATTTCGGGTTGCAGTAGGGTCTAAGACCATGAAAAATGGCTGCCGTTACCATGGAAACGGAACAATTGTGAAAAATTCCAGATTTTGGTTTTAAGGAATTATTTGGAGTTGCTTTAACTTAGAATCATTATATTTTGATACAATGTAGGTGCCGGGCATATACTGGTTTTGGATGATTTTGGCAATCATTGGAACTATCATGTTGCCATGGAAACTACACCAAAAATTTCCAAAATATCAAAATGCTCCAAATTTAATAAAACTCCACAGTAGCGATGAGCAACATTGGTAGATGTGCAATTTGGCGTTGGAATTTCAAAAATGTCTGCCGTTACCATGGAAACAAGTCAAAAATGGTGAAAATGCTTCAAATATCGTCCACCGTCAACTATTAACTGGAATGAGTGCCGTAATATCATCAACGACTCACTCCGCGCCTACTGTTTGAAATGGGTAAAACGGGAAAAAGCTGACAAAAAATCTTTGGACTCTTTTTTTAATTCAGTAATGAAGATAGTTGATATTCGAATACAACATTTTAAAGAACATTTTACCCTCAACAAAAACTATAAAAACCCTATTTCGCGTATCAAAAATAAACTAACAGAACTAGCCAAGGAATTTGTTTTTGTCCCGGCTGATAAAGCTGCTAATAATATCATTATTGTTTGACGTAAATTTTATATAGAGGTTCTGCAAAAGGAAATCACGAATTCACCAACATTCCAACTGACTTCATTTTCAGAAAACGACATCTGTAACAAACATAAACTTTTAGCTACTTCTTTACAAGCAGAACCAAACACAATGAAAGTCCCAACTATGTACTGGCTTCCGAAGCTGCACAAAAAACCTTACAAATATAGATTTATTTCATCTTCCAGCCATTGTTCAACTACTAAATTGTCTGTTTTACTTACTAGTACACTTGGTACAATTAAAAACCTGATAATAAATTGTTCAAATAAGGCCTTTGAAAATAGTGGAATTAATTACTTTTGGAGTGTCAAAAACTCGTTGGAAGTACTTGATAAATTGCATGCATATATTGGTGATTTTGAATCTGTTCAAAGTTTTGATTTTTCTACCCTATATACCACTTTGCCTCATATTCTTATTAAGAAAAAATTCACATCCCTAATTAACTGGGCATTTAAAAAGTCGGAATGCGAGTACATATGTTCAAACTCTTTTAGATCATTTTTTAGTAGCAATAAACAAAAGAACTATGTCAATTGGACATGCTTTGATACTATTTATGCACTTGAATTTTTACTTGATAACATTTTTGTTCGTTTTGGAGATTCCGTATATCGTCAAGTTATTGGAATTCCAATGGGGACTAACTGTGCACCACTTATTGCGGACCTGTTTTTGTATTGTTATGAGTTACAATTTATGACTAAAATTAGCAAAGACCCATCAAAACAACATTTGATACAAAAATTTAACAATACTTTTAGATATTTGGATGATATATTGGCTCTAAATAATGACGACTTCAGTATGTATACTAGAGAAATTTATCCTGTAGAACTTACTTTAAATAAAGCTAATGATAACAATGACCACTGCCCTTTCCTCGATCTTGATATCTATATCATAAACGGGAAGCTTAATACAAAAATTTATGATAAAAGAGATGATTTTTCATTTCCTATTGTTAATTATCCATTTTTAGATGGTGACGTTCCCTTGTCACCATCTTATGGTGTTTATATATCTCAACTTGTACGATTCGCTCGTGTATGTAACAATGTATTAGATTTTAGCGAGAGAAATTTATGTATTACTGAAAAATTATTACACCAGGGTTTTCGATATCACAAACTGGTCAAAACATTTACTAAATTTTATCACCGGTATAAGGAAATAATTCGTAAATATAACTCAACATGCAGACATCTTATACGTTCAGGTATTTCACATCCAAAATTTTATGGAAATATTCTTTATAAAGCACAAAAATGTCAGTATTCTCCTCAGAAACTAACAAAACCTTTAAATAGACTTATTAAAAGGGGATATAGTTACGATACTGTTGTCAGGTCATTAAAGATTGCATATTTTGGCTTTAACATTGATTCACTGATAGGGTCTTTGCATCGGAACTAAACACATTTATTTCTAAAAAAACAGTTGTTGGCATGACACGGGTTATGTTCTTCTCATATATTTTATGATAGTATGATACTAAACCCCTAACGGGAGGGATTGTACCTGATATTCATATGATGAAGACATAATCTTTCAGTCAGTTTAATTGAGGTCTGGAGCTGGCATGTCAGTTAACTGCTAGTAGTCTGTTGTTATTTATGTATTATTGTCATTTTATTTATTTTCTTTTGTTACATCTTTTGACATCAGACTCGGACTTCTCTTGAACTGAATTTTAATGTGCGTATTGTTATTCTTTTACTTTTCTACATTGGCTAGAGGAATAGGGGGAGGGTTGAGATCTCATAAACATGTTTAACCCCGCCGCAATTTTGCGCCTGTCCCAAGTCAGGAGCCTCTGGCTTTTGTTAGTCTTGTATGATTTTAAATTTTAGTTTCTTGTGTATAATTCGGAGTTTAGTATGACGTCCATTATCACTGTACTATTATGCATATTTTAGGGGCCAGCTGAAGGACACCTACGGGTGCGGGAATTCTCGCTACATTGAAGACCCATTGGTTGCCTTCGGCTGTTGTTTGCTCTATGGTCGGGTGGTTGTCGCTTTGACATATTCACCATTTCCTTTCTCAATTTTATTCAAAAACCTTAAAGTGGCATTTACTTTCTTAAAATGGTAGGTCAAATCCATTGAAACTTTGATGGTATGTTGCCTCCCATGTACCAATGTGGTATCTGCCATTAGAAATTTGGAATGGTATCTGTTACCATAGAAACCAGCCAAAATGTCAAAAATTTCAAAAATTTCAAAATGCTCCAAAATTGATGAAACTTACTATATTTGTTGACTGTCAAGTCTACATGAGACTTTTGAAGTTGGAATTTCCAAAATGGCCACCGTTGCCATGGAAACTGCAGAAATGTCAAATATTTTCTAAATGCTCCAAACTTAATGAAACTTAATATTATTGTTAACTGGCATGTACAGATGAGACTTTTGACTTCGGAATTTTCAAAATGGCTGCCGTTGTCATGGAAACATAAGAAATTTGAAACTTTTGACAATGCTCAAAATGTACTGAAAATTTACAGAAAGATATATCGCAATGCGTTGATCTGCATTTACTGTTAAATTGTTTTCAAATGGCTGCCGCTTAGAGGCAATGGGGGGGAAGGGTGACATCCGCTATTGCTTGCAATGGCAATTCTAGTTATTATTATTCTTCCAACTATTTTGTCCGCCACTTTTCTCGGAGCCAATGGAACCAATCTTAATGATAGTTAAGTATAATAGGGAACACAAAATTGCGGGTTGCAGTAGGGTCTAAGACCATAAAAAATGGCTGCCGTTTCCATGGAAACGGAACAATTGTGAAAAATTCCACTTTTTGTTTTTTTGGAATAATTTGGAGATGCTTAAACTCAGAATCATCATATTTTAATACAATGAAGGTGCCACCCATATACTGGTTTTGGATGATTTTGGCAATCATTGGAACTACTATGTTGCCATGGAAACTACACCAAAAATTTCAAAAATATGAAAATGCTCCAAATTTTTTGAAACTTTACCATAACGATGAGCAACTTTGGTGGATGTGGAATTTGGCGTTGGAATTTCCAAAATGTCTGCCGTTTCCATGGAAACAATGCAAAAAGGTCAAAATGCTCCAAAAACTTCCGGGTTTGGTGAATAACTTTGGTATGCTTGAACTTAAAATCATCAAATTTTTACACAATATAGTTGTCCACTATATACAGGTTTTGATTGATTTTGACAATCATTGGAACTACTCTGTTACCATGGATACAGGATCAAATATCTCAAAAATTTCAAAATGCTCCAAAGTTGATGAAACTTAATATGATAGTTGACTGGCAAGTCTGGATGAGACTTTTGACTTTGGAATTTCCAAAATGGCCACCGTTGCCATGGAAACTGCAAAAAAGTCAAAATTTCTCAAAATGCTTTGAACTTAATGAAACTTGATATTATTGTTAACTGCCAAGTACAGATGAGACTTTTGACTTTGAAATTTTCAAAATGGCTGCCGTTGCCATGGAAACGGCAGAAATGTGATTTTTTTAAAAATGCTCTGAATGTACTGAAAATTTACAGAAAGATGTATTGCCATAAATATATGTGCATTCACTGTTTAACCATTTTGAAATGGCTGCCGGTTAGTGGCAATAGGGGAAGGGTGACATCCGCTATTGCTTGCAATGGCAATTCTAGTTATGTCACCCGATCGACAATGTCGGGTGACATATTGCTTTTCCTCCGTTTCTTTGTTATTATGTCACCCGATCGACAATGTCGGGTGACATATTGCTTTTCCTCTGTTTCTTTGTTATTATTATTATTCTTCCAACTATTTTGTCCGCCACTTTTCTCGGAGCCAATGGAACCAATCTTAATGATAGTTAAGTATAATAGGGAACACAAAATTGCGGGTTGCAGTAGGGTCTAAGACCATAAAAAATGGCTGCCGTTTCCATGGAAACGGAACAATTGTGAAAAATTCCACTTTTTGTCTTTTTAGAATAATTTGGAGATGCTTAAACTCAGAATCATCATATTTTAATACAATGAAGGTGCCACCCATATACTGGTTTTGGATGATTTTGGCAATCATTGGAACTACTATGTTGCCATGGAAACTACACCAAAAATTTCAAAAATATGAAAATGTTCCAAATTTTTTGAAACTTTACCATAACGATGAGCAACTTTGGTAGATGTGGAATTTGGCGTTAGAATTTCCAAAATGTCTGCCGTTTCCATGGAAACAATGCAAAAAGGTCAAAATGCTCCAAAAACTTCCGGGTTTGGTGAATAACTTTGGTATGCTTGAATTTAAAATCCTCAAATTTTAATGCAATATAGTTGTCCACTATATCCAGGTTTTGAATGATTTTGACAATCATTGGAACTACTATGTTACCATGGATACAGGATCAAATATTTCAAAAATTTCAAAATGCTCCATAATTAATGAAACTTAATATGATTGTTGACTGTCAAGACTGCATCAGACTTTTGAAGTTGGAATTTCCAAAATGGCCACCGTTGTCATGGAAACTGCAGAAATGTCAAATATTTTCAAAATCCTCCAAACTTAATGAAACTTAATATTATTGTTAACTGGCATGTATAGATGAGACTTTTGACTTCGGAATTTTCAAAATGGCTGCCGTTGCCATGGAAACAGAAGAAATGTGAAACTTTTGACAATGCTCAAAATGTACTGAAAATTTACAGAAAGATATATCGCAATGTGATGATCTACATTCACTGTTAAATTGTTTTCAAATGGATGCCGCTTAGTGGCAATAGGGGAAGGGTGACATCCGCTATTGCTTGCAATGGCAATTCTAGTTATTATTCTTATTCTTCCAATGATTTTTGTCCGGCAGATTTTTTGAAGGCAATGGAACCAATCTTAGTGATAGTCAACTATAATGAGGAACACAAAATTTCGGGTTGCAGTAGGTCATAGGACCATTAAAAATGGCTGCCGTTACCATGGAAACGGAAAAATTGTGAAAAATTCCACTTTTTGGTTTTAGGTAATTATTTGGAGATGCTTAGACTTAGAATCATTATATTTTGATACAATGTAGGTGCCCACTATATACTTGTTTTGGATGATTTTTGGCATTCATTGGAACTACTATGTTGCCATGGATACTACACCAAAAATTTCCAAAATATCAAAATGCTCCAAATTTAATGAAACTTCACAGGAACGATGAGCAACATTGGTAGATGTGCAATTTGGCGTTGGAATTTTGAAAATGTCTTGTGTTACCATGGAAACAAGGCAAAAATGGTCAAAACGCTTTAAAAAACCTTAAAAGTGGCATTTACTTCCTTAAAATGGTAGGTCAAATTCATTGAAACTCTGATGGTATGTTCCCTTCCATGTACCAATGGAGTATCTGCCATTAAAAATTTGGAATGGTCTGTGTTACCATAGAAACCAGCCAAAATGTCAAAAATTTCAAAAACTTCAAAATGCTTCAAACTTGATGAAACTTAATATATTTGTTGACTGTCTAGTCTGCATGAGACTTTTGGAGTTGGAATTTCCAAAATGGCTACCGTTGCCATGGAAACTGCAGAAATGTCAAATATTTTCAAAATGCTCCAAACTTAATGAAACTTAATATTATTGTTTACTGGCATGTATAGATGAGACTTTTGACTTCGGAATTTTCAAAATGGCTGCCGTTGCCATGGAAACAGCAGAAATGTGAAACTTTTGACAATGCTGTTATTGTATTGAAATTTTACAGAAAGATATATCGCAATTCATAGATCTGCATTCACTGTTAAGTTGTTTTAAAATGGGTGCCGCTTAGTGGCAATGAGGGGAAGGGTGACATCCGCTATTGCTTGCAATGGCAATTCTAGTTATTCTTATTCTTCCAATGATTTTGTCCGGCAGTTTTCTTGGAGACAATGGAACCAATCTTAATGATAGTTGACTATAATGAGGAATACAAAATTCCGAGTTGCGGTAGGTCTTAAGACCATTAAAAATGGCTGCCGTTACCATGGAAACGGAACAAGTGTGAAAAATTCCAGTTTTTGGTTTTGGTGAATTATTTGGACATGCTTAAACTTAGAATCATTATATTTTAATACAATGTAGGTGCCCGGCATATACTGGTTTTTGGATGATTTTGGCAATCATTGGAACTACTATGTTGCCATGGAAACTGCACCAAAAATTTCAAAAATATCAAAATGCTCCAAATTTTTTGAAACTTCACAGTAATGATGAGCAACATTGGTAGATGTGGAATTTGGCGTTGGAATTTCGAAAATGTCTGCCGTTACCATGGAAACAATGCAAAACAGGTCAAAATGATCCAAAAACCTTAAAGTGGCATTTACTTTCTTAAAATGGTAGGTCAAATCCATCGAAACTTTAATGGTATGTTCCCTCCCATGTACCAATGTGGTTTATGCCATTAAATTTTGGGAATGGTCTCTGTTGCCATAGGAACCATAACAAATGTCAAAAATTTCAAAAATTTCAAAATGCTCCAAAATTGATGAAACTTTATATGATTGTTGACTGTCAAGTCTGCATAAGACTTTTGAAGTTGGAATTTCCAAAATGGCCACCGTTGCCATGGAAACTGGGAAAATGTCAAATATTTTTAAAATGCTCCAAACTTAATGAAACTTAATATTATTGTTAACTGCCATGTATAAATGAGACTTTTGACTTTGAAATTTTCAAAATGGCTGCAGTTGCCATGGAAACAGCAGAAATGTGAAACTTTTGGCAATGCTCTAAATGTATTGAAAATTTACAGCAAGATATATTCCAATGCATAGATCTGCATTCACCATTAAATTGTTTTGAAATGGCTGCCGCTTAGTGGCAATAGGGGAAGGGTGACATCTGCTATTGCTTGCAATGGCAATTCTAGTTTTTAAAGGCAGTGCTTTAAGGCCTGACTTTCAAGTCATGAGGTTCATCTTTTCATACGCAATCTATGCAGGGGGTCTTTTGGCCAGGAATAGATCCGGAAATGTTCGAATTTCTCCTCTTCTTTTTATGGTATGACATGGTTTTTGTTTCTTTCATTTACATTGGGGACTAAAGAAACGATCAGTGTGTATTGTTCGTTTTATAGAACTTGTTATTAATGTGTATTTTGCATTATAAGCAGTCAACCTGACTACAAACTATCATTATTTGTATTCCGTGTGGAAAGAGGTCGGGTCAATTTCGAGTGTTATCTGACATCTAAAGATTTTTTAATTAGTTCAGACGTTGATATAACAATGAAAAGTCGACTGAACATGATTAATATTGCATCTTCTATAATTCAAAGCGGAATTCGGTTTATAAACGAGAAACCGTAAAGCGTTTTCAATTTCTGTATTAGTTGTGTATGTTGTCTACGTATTATCCTGGTTCCCGGTACTACGTTCCGGGTATTAGCTATTTGATATATCTGATGTGTAACATTACGATCAGGTACCAGCCAATCTACGTGTGTATGTGTACATGATTTCCCGCCAAAATGACCGACTTACAGCTATGGAAAAATAGTCCATAAACGTTCCGTATAATGATATGCAAATTCATAATTAATCGTAACTTTTTTATCTTTATATAATAAATATAACAAAATGGATTCCACAAAATTGAAAATAGCATTATTTTACGAGGATTTCTAATATTTTTTTCACTTCCGGGCGCAGTAATACGTATGTTTTGAAGAAGCTCCAAGAAATTGACAAAGTGAATTGAGAAGGAAACGGATAGATATACGTCCTTGCTATCAGGTAAAACAATTTAAATGTACAGAAAAAACACATTTACTTCACACAAATAGTACAGGCTTAAGCATTTTATTGTCTTATACACGACTGTAGTCTAGTGTTTAAACGACGGCGGTGACCTACAAGGTACGGGTCATACTGGGTCAAGTCTAAATATGTAAACATATCCACGTGCTATTAGGTAGAAAGCATCGTAATGCAATATCTACAATTTTTCCCTCCTTTATACATCGTTTAACCAGATATATTTCTCTTTCAAATACACTTAAACACGGGTTGTATGTACGTATCTTTTCTAGTGTTTTCTTGTCCTTATTAAAGTTCATTTGTTGATGTTTAAATATTTTTGAACGACTGAACACAGGAGTGAATGAATGCAACAATTATATATACTTAAGACTTGGGCTGTACAATGATAGTGTACGTATATCATACTGATAATTATTCTAGCAGTAATAATGTTAATTTAGGATGTAATGACAGGAATTCATGAGCTGTGCCTCAGGCTTTCTGAAAAAATATCAATAACAATGTAAACAGGAACAAAACATTGACACGAATGATGCTCTCTTCTATGTTATAGTTATTTAGGTATGTGTGTTGCACAAGTTTCAAAAAAACTTAAGTTATAAAACTTTTTTTCAGGGCACAAACCCACTTTAAAGAGACTTGTCTACTGCCATACCCATCCTATTTTCATGCACCATTTGCAAGCAAGAGACTGAATGGTTTGCAAAATTAAAAATCAGGACGGTGTCCAGTTAAACCAAAAGAACTAAACTGGATGAATATTGTAGGAGAAATCTAGAGGAAAGTTTTGATTTGTGAAATTGGTTTTCCTGAAAAGTCATTCATCCTAGCCTGCAGAAAGGAACTATAACTGTCCACCACCAACTGACGAGCTAATGTTGAGCTTCACATATGGAATTACTCAAATACCATCAATGTCTATGTTTTCAGCACAGATTTCACAAGTTATGACACAGCTGTGCTTTTTTTTTTATACCTGTTAAAGAGTTGTATACTAAATTTTATTTTTTTATCAATAAATATATCTTGTGTCATTTAAGAACTTGTATTTTGCCAAAAGATGCATACTAGTGAATGAAAGTAGTGCAGTTCATTTTGCTTTGGTATATAGAATTGAATTACAATTGTTCATGTTATTGGAATGCATATAAAAATAAAGAGATGTGGTACAATGTATATACATGATATTTAGTGAGTTTATCAAGCAAAAGTGAATAAGAAATAGGTATAAGCAGTTGCAGGTACTACTGTACAATCTCAAACAATGAGAAAAACTCATACCATAAAGAGAATTTCATATTTACAAATAAGTTTTGTTTTTGCATTGAATAATTTTCTTCTATTGTTTTAATTGCAAATATGGGAAGTGGTTAAAATGCTAATGAGACAGCTGTTATGGCCACAGAGCCTTAATTGAAAACTTCTTTTTCATTCATACCGGTAGATTTTGCCTGGAGTTAGAAACATATGTGCCAACTTTTCAAAATGCACATGGGGGTTTTACGTGAAAGATGGTTCATATAGTCATACAAAACCTTCAAGGGGGCCTTCAAATGGAAGCAGGACAAGTCGCCCCACTGGCTAATCGCCCACTTTTAAAAAACCCGCCACAAACTGATTTATCAAATCGCCCCACATGTGAAATTGGTTAAATCATGTTAAATATTACTCCTGCCAACCCGCCCTACTTATAAAAAAACGGTAATATTTAGATTAATATATATATATATATATAATTAAAAATAAAAACTCGCACCACTTTAATGAAAACTAATCTACACAGAATACAAACAAACCGAAAATTTATTTAATTACTATTATTGATATACTGAAATTATAATTCTAAAAAAAAAATGTATTGTTGAAGAATAACTAAGTTTTGAAGCTTAGTTATTTGCATAACAATTAAAAAGAAACCTGTTAATTGTATCATAATGCAATATAAGGAATTTAACTTATATTCAACGGGATAACATCTTTTTCCATAAGTGGGGAGAGTTGGCATTACTAAATTCATCCTGGTTAATAATATATTTATCTAGATTTCACCGATTTCCATTAGGTGGGACCAGTTAGCAGGAGTAATATTAACGGAATTTAACTTATATACAACGGGATAACATCTTTTTACATGAGTGGGGCGAGTTGGCATTAGTAAATTCTTCCTGGTTAATAATATATTTATCTAGATATTATCGTTTTCTATTAGGTGGGGCAAGTTGGCAGGAGTAATATTAAGGGATATAACACATTTCACAAGTGGGGCGATTCGGTTATCCAGGTTGGGGCAGTTTTTTTTTAAAGTGGGGCGAGTTAGTGAAAAAGTGGGGCGATTTGTCATGGATTCCCTTCAAATATATTCTAATGTGGTTTTTGGCTTCTTCGTGCATAAACAAGCTCATTGCCATTGTTGAATTAATTGTTTTCTTTAAAATAGTCGACAAAATTGCTCTTACAAAATTTCCATTTGGGAGCCTCGAGCTCGATGGGGGAAATACTCTGCAAATACTGACAGTTGGCAGGTATGGTCATCAAAACAGTTGATGTGTTACTATGTACATTTACCATTATGTTACTTGATGTTCTTGCTATACACACAGTACAGAGACTAGTCAATCTTTGTGAACTATTTTTTATGGGAGTCATAGAATATGCGTATACAATCAATAATTAAAAATAGTCTATTTATATTGAAAAGGAAAAAGTTCTTATATGTCTAAAGAAGAGGGACGAAAGACACCAAAGGGACAGTCAAACTCATAAATTTAAAGCAAACTGACAAGGCCATGGCTAAAAATGCATTTCATGGCGAGGCACAGAAAATATACCGTAAACAGTAGACTATAGATATAGGTGAACTAGGTACAAAAGAACTCTAAATCTTAAATTCTACAAACCACCTCTGTTCTATGGAAGATAATGATATAACTGGACTAGAAATACACACAACCTGTAATTAACTGCCTTTACAGCGCTTTCGCGCTTTGATTATTATTCTTCCTCTTCTTCTTCTTCCGCCACTTTAAAAATGAACTTGTCCGCAGCGGTTCTCCTAAACGGCTTGTCAGATTTACTTAGGATTTTACAATATGTTAGACTAACATGTCTAGGTGAGCCATCAATGTTTCGTTTGTGCATTGGGGTCTATTAAGGGGTATTTTGGGGGGTAGAAAGGAGGGAGGGATTTACTATAGAACCCTATGGGATTTTATTTTCTAAAATTTTCAAATGAATATAACTTAAAAACTGTAAGTGATAGATACATGCAGTCTTCAGAAATGATTATAGGACAATAAAACAAATCACATGAAATATAGGGGGAGTCCCTGGGGGTCATCCCCACCCCCTTCAATTTAAGAATATGCTTTTATCTTGTAAACGGTCCAGATCCCCATCCCTAAACCATATATATTCTTGAATGGGACGATAAAACAAATCAAATGAAATTAAAGGGAAGTCCCCGGGGGTCATCCCCACCCCGTTCAATTTGAGAATGTGCTATTATCTTGTAAACAGTCCAGATCCCCACCCCTAAACCATATATATTTTTGTAGGGGACAATAAAACAAATGAAATGAAATAAAAGTGATGTCCCTAGGGGCTCACCCCACCCCCTCTTGTTTGAAAACTTGTAAACGGTCAACATCCCCACCCCTAAACCATATCTATTCTTATATGGGACAATAAAACTAATCAAATGAAATTAAATGGAAGTTCCTGGGGTCACCCCTACCCCGTTCAATTTGAGAATGTACTATTATCTTGTAAACGGTCCAGATCCCCACCCCTAAACCATATATATTCTTGTAGGGGACAATAAAACAAATGAAATGAAATAAAAGGGGAGTCCCGAGGGAGTCACCCCACCCCCTCTTGTTTGAAAACTTTGTAAACGGTCAACATCCCCACCCCTAAACCATATATATACTTGTATGGGACAATAAAGCTAATCAAATGAAATTAAAGGGAAGTTCCTGGGGGTTGCCCCCACCCCGTTCAATTTGAGAATGTGCTATTATCTTGTAAATGGTCCAGATCCCCACCCCTAAACCATATTTATTCTTGTAGGGGACAATAAAACAAATGAAATGAAATAAAAGGGAAGTCCCGAGGGGGTCACCCCATCCCCTCTTGTTTGAAAACTTGTAAACGGTCAACATCCCCACCCCTAAACCACATATATTCTTGTATGGGACAATAAAACAAATCAAATGAAATGTAGGTAAAGTGTCTGGGGGTTACCACCACTCCCTCCTGTTTGAATACTTGTAAATGGTGGAGATCCCCACCCGTAAGCCATATATATTCTTGTATTGGACAAAAAATCAAATCAAATGAACATGGGATCATATAAATGGCGAGTTATGGGAGCTTTGTTTGGGAGACTTCGTAACAGCATCCTGTTACAATTACTTCTTGTTTTAAATGTGTTTAATCTTCAACATGTATCAAGTTTGAAGTTTTTATTCAATCAGTCAATTAACATGATTAATTCTTTATTCTGTAGAAGGTCATCTAAGTTAAACCCTAGTCCCTTATTTGTATGTTGTGTAAGTTCACTGAAAAAAGAGCTCACATTGCTACAGTACTGTCATGACTAAAAAATAAATAGTTATTTCATATTTTTTTTTTTTATAGAAATGGTTATTACAGTGGAAGGTGGTGCTCATTTAATTTACAAGCTGTAGACTCGTGGATTAATCAGGTAGAAATGTCCGACTTGTTTAATGACATCCATCCTCGACCTTAGAGGGCATAAGTTGTCAAATTCATGTTCATTGAATTGACTCAAATTTTTAAATTTGATTTATAGCATATTTAAACATATGTCCAAAATACAAATAGTAAAAAAGAAATAATTTTATAACACATGGACTTGTTATTATAATGTAACTCGAGTCAGTTTCACAAAAAAACTCACGATTAAGATCAATCTTAGTTGTAAGTTTTTTTGTGAAAACGACTCCAGCATTTCAGGTATATTTTAAATCAGACACAATCTAATAAACCATCAAAATGATCCATAAACAATGCAGATGTTCACATCTTCAACCCATATGTACATGATGTGTAAGCAACAACAAAAAATTCACAGTCAAAAAAGAAGGGGAGATACCAATGGTACAATCAAAACTCACAACTCAAATAAAACCTGACAACGCCATTGGAAAAAACAAAAATCAATGAGACTAAGCCCTTCAATGTACCCATTCTTTCTTTTTAATAACTGAACATGTTTAGCACATGAGTAGTCCAGCTCCAGCTACAGGTCAAATTGAAGTTGGTATAAATACAGATTCAGATGAGGTTGAGTTATTGACTTGCAAGCCAATAATAATAAGCAATGTTTTTTAAGCTTATTATGAGCAGAGGCATGATAAAAATATTAAAGAATTGTGTGTTGATAGGAAACGAGGAAAAGATTTTGATTAAGTGTTGTTATTTTAATAAAGATATTGATGTCTTTCAGACGAAAGGAGAAGATGCTCTGAAAGCCACTGATGCAGATACAATTAAAAATCTAATAAGTGATGAAGAAAGTACAATTGAGCTTGAACTAATAGATAAAAGTTACAGCCATACTAATGTTACATTTAATATTGGGTGAGTGTAATGTCACAGGCTTGAAAGAGATAATGTTTAATGTAATTCTTTCTTTCTTTTTATGACCAGAAAATAATTGTGTGTGTTGACAAAAAAAACACAAAAATGTCAGTTTCTTTTGTTGTTGTTTAACTTACAAAATTTTCTGTCTGTATTAGGTAGCACCAAGAAATCATTATTTCTGAAGGGGATTTTAGATTCTTCTTTCTGAATATATATCTTTGAGAGAAATTATTAAAATTAAAAGTATTTTCAAATTGTGTAGGGATAAATTATTGTAAACTTTTTTTTCTACATTAGTGATGACAAGACAGATGTAGAAAGTGATTTAAAGGAAAAGGCTTCTTCTGAAGGTACTTTAAACTCTCAATGTAAAGGAAAAGAAAGTACAGAGAAAAATGAAGAAATTTCTGAGAAAGCAGATATAATTGAAAGTAACGAAGTTAAAAATAATGACTCAGTAGCTGCTAATAACAGCAGTGTTGCCTCTGAACAAAGTAAAAATGATACTAAGGACACTAGTCAAAAAGTGAACACAGATATAAAGGACAATGTAACAGCTGATGTTAAGGATTGCACTATAGATGTCAAGGACAGTTCAACTACTGGTGTCAAGGACAGTGGTCTAAATAGCTCAGATTCTAAAACAATTGGAGAAAAGAAAGAACTACCTGAATCTGTTGTTGACAATGACATAAAGAAGAAAGAAGAAATATGGACAAAATCTAGATTATTGAAAGAATGGAGGAAATTTAATTTAGATTTAACACCAAAGGTGAAAGAATGTTTATATAAAAAAAGAAGATGTGGTATGATTGCCAATGAGACAACTGTCCACAAGAGACCCAAATGACAGACATTAACAACTATATGTCACCGTATGGCCTTCAACAATCAGCAAAGCCCATACTGCATAGTCAGCTATAAAAGGCCCTGATAAGACAATGTAAAACAATTTAAACGAGAGAACTAACCCTCCAAAGAGCCTACATGTATTTAATAATCAATAAAAAAGAATAACACCTATTTTGCTGGTCTGGAGTGGACAGAAATTATCTTCAGCTTCTAGAATTGTTCTGTCTGCCACACTATGATATTAATTATCTTAACTCCTCTTCAATACAACCGTTTCTCCTCATGTATTTTGAATTTACTATGATTACAATATTTCCTTTGTTTGTGTTTGATTACAGTTACTTTACTGTGGTGGGAGTATGGTACAGCTTCTAATTACATCTGACATTGCCAAGTATTGTGAGTTTAAAACTGTCACAAGGATGTTAACTTTACTGGATGGAAAACTTGAAAAGGCGAGTAACGTAATAAAAAGGATGTGATGATTTAATTCATGACACAAAACCTTGATACAATATTGAGGAACAGTGTTTTTATGTTCTTTGTATTTTTTTGCTACAATATCTATTTAATGTACTTTTGAAATCTTATAGATTTTGTATGATAATTATTTCCTTTTAACATGAAATGTTATCAATATTATTATATTATGCATACAATCATACAAAACTTAAAGAAAGAAAAGAATTATAATTTCTCTGAGGTGTTTGGTTAATTTGTTCTTTTATGGATTACTGTATATATTGTTCAGATGTGTTTTATAGGTACCATGTTCAAGAGCAGATGTATTTAACAGTAAAGACGTATCTATGTTGGAGAAGAGGATGTTGATGAAATTTTTAACTTCCTGTGCAGAATATGATAAAAAGCCAACAGAATATGAAGGTACATCAATATATTGATGGTTTATTCACAATATTTCTTTATACATGTATAAAAGAGAATTCTTGCATATTATAAGATTTTGATGGGTAAATTGAAATTAAAGACAATGAGTTAATTAATTTAAACCATTCAATTGTGGTTATCACCTGTCAGATCAATTTAAATTTAATTGATTAAAAATGATTAATTATACCCCACGCAACGAGGTTGCGGAGGGTATAATGTTTTTGACCCGTCCGTCCGTCCGTCAGTCCGTCCGTCCGTCCGTCAGTCCGTCAGTCCTGTTTCTTGTCATCGCAACTCCTCTCAAACCACACAACAGAATTTCACGAAACCTTTTCAGATAATAAGGACATGCTATGTAGTTGTGCATATCGACGGGAAATTGCGATTCAATTTTTTTTCTAGGAGTTACGCCCCTTTGAACTTATTTACTTTAATGTACTACTGCAACAGTTTGTCATCGCAACTCCTCTCAAACCACACTACAGAATTTCACGAAACCTTTTCAGATAATAAGGACAAACTATGTAGTTGTGCATATCGACGGGAAATTGCGATTCAATTTTTTTTTCTAGGAGTTACGCCCCTTTGAACTTATTTACTTTAATGTACTACTGCAACAGTTTGTCATCGCAACTCCTCTCAAACCACACAACAGAATTTCACGAAACCTTTTCAGATAATAAGGACATACTATGTAGTTGTGCATATCGACGGGAAATTGCGATTCAATTTTTTTTCTAGGAGTTACGCCCCTTTGAACTTATTTCCTTTAATGTACTACTGCAACAGTTTGTCATCGCAACTCCTCTCAAACCACACAACAGAATTTCACAAAACCTTTTCAGATAATAAGGACATACTATGTAGTTGTGCATATCGACGGGAAATTGCGATTCAATTTTTTTTCTAGGAGTTACGCCCCTTTGAACTTATTTCCTTTAATGTACTACTGCAACAGTTTGTCATCGCAACTCCTCTCAAACCACACAACAGAATTTCACAAAACCTTTTCAGATAATAAGGACATACTATGTAGTTGTGCATATCGACGGGAAATTGCGATTCAATTTTTTTTCTAGGAGTTACGCCCCTTTGAACTTATTTACTTTAATGTATTACTGCAACAGTTTGTCATCGCAACTCCTCTCAAACCACACAACAGAATTTCACGAAACCTTTACAGATAATAAGGACATACTATGTAGTTGTGCATATCGACGGGAAATTGCGATTTAATTTTTTTTCTAGGAGTTACGCCCCTTTGAACTTATTTCCTTTAATGTACTACTGCAACAGTTTGTCATCGCAACTCCTCTCAAACCACACAACAGAATTTCATGAAACTTTGTAGATAATAAGGACATACTATGTAGATGTGCATATCAACAGGAAATTACGGTTCAATTTTTTTTCTAGGAGTTATGCCCCTTTGAACTTATTTGCCTCAATGTACTTCTGCAACAGTTTGTCATCTCAACTCCTCTGAAAACACACAACAGAATTTCATGAAATTTTGTAGATAATAAGGACATACTACGTATATTGACAGGAAATTATTATTCAATATTTTTTCTTATACAATTTTTTTTTCTTATACTTATTTAATTTCTCCAATGACAATGTGGGGACGTGGGGTATGTGAGCGTGCTCACTAAGGTTCTTTAATTAAAGAATGTATAAATTGCAATACTTTTTTTACACCCATTTACAGGACGTATTACCAATTGTTTATGTCTCTTGACATGAGCTCCAGTATGATTTTTGTAAATTTCACATTTTACATTTCAGAGTTACAGGGTTTTATTCATTAAAAAAAGGGGGATTTTCCAATTTTTGAACAAAAACTCAAAAATGCTTTCAGCAGGTCTCCTGAAACTTTGGTAAACATTTTATATCCATTGACATAAGCTCCCATTTTATTTTTGTAAATTTTTATGTTATGTTTCCGAGTTATAAGGTTCTATTCATGAGAAAAGGGAAGATTTTCCAATTTTCAGATAACTCAAAAATGCTTTCAGCAGTTTTCATGAAACTCTAATGAATTGTTTATATCTATTGACGTAAACTCCCTTACAATTTTTATAAATTTCTGATAGGACATTGAGAAGTTATTGGGCTTTATTCTTTGAAAAAGCAATGGGCTTATCATGTGCTCATAACGCAGCTGTTTATTAGGGCCCCGGCGACGGCGGGTCGCCCTATAGTGATCAGTCTGTCCGTCCGTCTGTCCGTCCGTCTGTCCGTCCGTCCGTCTGTCCGTCCGTAACACTTTCGTGTCCGCTCCATATCTAGAGAACCGTTATGATTTCATACTTAATACTTAACATGATTATTAACCAACACCAGAGGGTGTGTCATGTTGTATGTACAACTTCCTAGGTCAAAGGTCAAGGTCAAAAACTTTGGTTTCAGTTGACAACCCCGTGTCCTGTGGTGAAGATCGTGTCCGCTCCATATCTAGATAACCATTATGATTTCAAAGTTTATACTTGACATCCATTTTAACAACCACCAGAGGGTGTGTCATGATGTATGTACAACTTCCTAGGTCAAAGGTCAAGGTCAAAAACTTTGGTTTCGAGTTGACAATCCTGTGTCCTGTGGTGAAGATCGTGTCCGCTCCATATCTAGATAATCGTTATGATTTCAAAGTATATACTTGTCATACATTTTAACCACCACCAGAGGGCGTGTCATGATGTATGTACAACTTCTTAGGTCAAAGGTCAACGTCAAAAAAACTTTGGTTTCAGTTGACAACCCTGTGTCCTGTGGTGAAGATTGTGTCCGCTCTATATCTTGAGAACCGTTATGATTTCAAATATTATACTTGACATCCATTTTAACCAACACCAGAGGGTGTGTCATGATGTATGTACCACTTCCTAGGTCAAAGGTCTGTCTGTCTGTTGGTCTGTCCATCGCTAACAAATTTGATCCACATTATATTTTGAGAGGACAGCTGTTATTATTTCATGCTTTATACCTGACAAACATTTTCAACTTAACATATATATTAACCAACACAAGAGAATGTGTCATAATGTATGCATCCTAGGTCTAAGATCAGTCTGTCGGTCTGTCCATCCGTTCGTTGTTCTTAACAAACTGTGTCCGCTCTACCTCTCGAGAACCATTAATATTTCATACTTTATACTTGGTGGGTCATAATATATTGAAGGCATAATTCTAAAAATATGTGACAAATATCAATTGGGCAGCACCTTTAAACATATTGTTCAAACATCAATCCATATATCCAGAAGTCACCTTAGAGTAGTAAACAATGAGTTCACATCATGCAGTCATATCACTATTATACTATGAAAGTAAGATGAGAATATTTATCAGTTTTAACTTAAAATCTTAGATCAAAATCACACATGAGACTATGTAATAACTTCAAATAATGCTTCATATCAGATTATCCATACAACTTATTTACCCCACGTTATTGACAGCGGGGCCCACAGAGATGGCTCCCATCTCAATGATATCTAGTTATTGAATGTTGATATTTGAAAATAAAGAGTGTATCAAAGGGTTTTTATATGTGCAAACTTGGATTAAGAAGTATCAAATACATGTAATAAGACATCTTGTTTGTTTCAGCTTTTACAGACAGACCCTTTACAGATTATTTGGAATCAAAGAAACTTACCAAAAATATTAAACATTTTGTACAACATTCCATCGCCATGGCTACTAGTGAAACATTAACTCCTGAGGTGAGTTGAGAAAGAATATAAATGTGTCTGAATTTTTCATAAGTGAAAACAAGTTTATTGATATATTTTGATAGATGTTGATATAATATCATGAACATTTAAAGACTATGAAAGTGAAAGAAAGTAATAAAGACTGAAAGTAACAGAAAGTTATAAATCTGGTTTTTGGGCGTATATGCATTGAATATACTTTCATCCATCAGTTCTTCACAAATATAAATAGTTGATAATTTTTTTACTTTGATGTTTCAAACTATAAGCAATTTTACGTGAAATTGGTTTTGAAAACAATTATGAAGTTTTTAAATTATGATACATTGCCATCATATAGGTCATCACTTATCCTCAAACATATTTTTGCTATAATTACAGGGTTTAGCTAAAACCAAGAAGTTTCTACATTCCCTTGGACGTTATGGAAACACAGCATTTCTCTGGCCTTTATATGGATGTGGTGAACTTCCTCAGGGTTTCTGCAGGTATTTTATTCAATTATGAATAACATGATTGAAAAATGAAAATTATAAGTTTATATTGAAAGGAAGTGAAATAAAGAATATAATATTATGTCTTGAATGTGCTCACCACATCATTAGAAAAAAAGTTAATAAAAAAATGTAAAATTCACTAACGGTTGAGAACAAAGAGAGCTTTCATATATATACATGTATGACCAAGAAGGTATATTTATTTAAAAATTATTTAAATAAATTAAAGTATGCAAGGAGATGGTAAAAACAGGGTATTTAGCTATTTAGCTAATGTTAACTCATTGTTGGTTTTTACATCAGTTTAAAAGACCACTTTATGAGAGTTTATTTTTTACAGAATGTGTGCTGTTTTTGGTGGTGTTTATTGCCTGAAAATGTCAGCTAGCCATTTGGTTGTAGACAAAGACAATAAGTAAGCTAATGGCTTTTAAAGATACAAAAGATAAAATGTTAAATAGGAATAGAACAGTTTTGATGGACATTTAAAAATTAACAATTTACTCCCCACTGATAAATGAAAACAATCTTTACCCTTCAGTGCTTACAAACACTTGGATATTTCAGTCACTCAACCTTTTTATACAAATGAAAGTAGTGTTAACTTTTCAAAATGTTATTTTAAATAACAATGTATAATCAGTTATATTTACACATCAGAAGATTGAAAGTAACTAAAGGATGTAATGAAATTTGACAATGCATTTAGAAAAAATCATCAAATTAAAAAGTGTAATTTATAATGAAAGGAGATACATTTATTAGGTTAATATTAATATGACAGCAATCAAACAACACAAAAAAAACCATCATGAGGATTTTAAATTGTTGAAAATAGGATACCAGTATATTAAGCTATTGTTCAAGATTCAAAATATTAACAGTTATCTCCCATTGTCCACCAAATAATATTTACTTAATTTTATAGATGTACTGGTGTGATATCAACAGATGGAAAGAAATTGACAGCTAAGTAAGTTATCTCTGTTTCTCTAAAATTAAGAATGGAAATGGGGAATGTGTCAAAGATACAACAAACCATCATAGAGAAGAAAACAGACAAAAGCCTTCAAAGGGTCTTTAACACGGTGAGAAAATCACACAACCAGAGGATTAACTGGCTTTTAACAAAGATGAAGATATTTAATACAATTATAAATATAAAATGTATCCCAGAGTTTTATTGACAAAATTTATAGTGGTTTTGACCTATGTTGAGAAGAAAACAATTATAACTCATCTGTTATCATATCTTAATAGTCATATAGTCCATATTTTAAGATACCCAAAAATTTGAAAGGCAGTTACAAAAACTAGGGTTTATTTTAAGTGATAGATTTGGCTACATTTTATATTAATATATGTTTTGTTCTATAATTTTGATACTTTTATTTTCAGGTATGTGATAATAGAAGAATCATCTGTGCCTGTTCCACTGTTTAATGCTTCCAATAAAAGGTAAATCATTATGAATATCTACCCAATCTTTTTCCAAGAAAAAATTAACTTGAAAAGCTCTAAAATCTGAAAGTCGAAATTTGCAATTTTATACCAGGAAGGTGCAATAAAACATAGATTGTGAGAACTATTCAAATCAGGTTTATAAAATTTGAAAACAACAATGGAAACCTAAAAAAATATATAAAAAGCATGCAAAATATGCTAATTGTGAGTATTTACTCTAGAAGGTACATATGTATTAGTTTAGTATAAGTGTTACTTTTATATTCTTTTAGAAATTATTCTTTTTTTAAGAATTTTGTGTAATAATTTAAGACTTTATACTGGGCATACACATTCTTTCCATTAATATTATGTCATTCCTTTGTTATATGATTTGTTTTATATTTGTATTAGGTATATATCCAGAGGAGTACTGGTTACAGACAAAAGTATAGTACATGATGGATCACAACAGGTAGGCTGGACAATGTGTCATGTTGTAAAGACATGTTATTTATCAGACACATCAAAATGTAGATAAAGTTCAATCCTTTATTGCCTATGCTTTTGTATGCAAGTATGGATTCCTATGGTGTACATATTTTTAAGACTTTAAATAAATGTTTGCATTTCAAAAATCAGAACTAAACACATTACTTATATGGAAAGCTTTGGAATCCTGATTTGAGATAAGTAAGTCAAGGTGATATTTTTATGGTACAGGTGAGGACAGAAATTTGAATTTATTTCGGTCGGCCCTGCAAGCACAGTTAGAATTTTGAAGGGATTGATTTTCTTCATTTTATTTTTTTAACGTAATTATTCGAAGGTTATTTCCCTTTGACTGTTGATGAAAAGATTTTGTTTTACATCATTATTAGACAAGACAATTCTTTACTTTCTTTTACACTTTACTTATTTAATAAGCCTGATAATAGATCCCAATGATTGGTTGACTAAAGGTTGCCTTATGTCAACAACAAATGTAACATGCAGGACACACACATGCCATTGTTATATAGTTCATCTTCTGTTGATTTTTTCAGTTATCATTGTTACAAATACCTAAAAGTGATGGCCGCTACTTAACAACTGTGATAGAACTACCACCCTCTTCTATGTCCAGTCCTTCACCTCTTAGTAAGTATAATGTACAATGTATTTTGATGAAATTTATTTATACTTTATCATTGTCTGTTGTCTATTGATTCATGCAATAATAGAGGACAATTATTTTTGAGATTTTCAATTGTAAATCTTTACCATGATTTGAATTATTTTCTTGAGGCTAGAAATTTGTTAAAACCATGTAGTCAAGTACGCATAAAAGTACAATTTTAGCTCAATCCACAAAAATGGGTCCCATTAATAATAGATAAATCCACAATATTTGTAACTGGTAGTGGACTATGTATTGGTATGCATTACTCTCATAATGCTTGTTATAGTTAGTGTTGATGAAATTTTTAGGACCTGTTTAAATTACTTTAGTGTATCACCTGTTTTGAGCGTCTTTATGCTTTTACAATAGATTTTGTATTCATGTGAGTTTTCCTTGTGAGGGTTAGTCCAGATAAGCTCTCAAAATGCATTAAAGATAGGATTCATATCGGGTTTTTTTTTAAACAATAAATTAGACCATCATGAAGTTTTGTGAACAGTTACATTAAATACTACCATACAACAGTGATTACTAGATGTACACATGTATACACACAAAACAATAAATATTGATTGCTCCTTTAAATTTTAGATGTTGTACATATAACCATGGAAACAGAAAATGAAGATACTAAACCAGAATTAGATTTACAAGATATTGTAAATACATTATTCCAGACAGAACCTAGTCAAGGTAAAACAAATGTTATAAGTACAAGTGAGAGATTTAGGTTTAATCCACAATTTTATACAGAAGGAAATACCTGTAACTAGTCTGGAATTTGACAGTTGTTTTCCATTTCTTGATGTGTTTGAGCTCTTGATTATGCCATTTTAGAAAGGGGTTTCCATTTTGAATTTTCTTTGAGTTTGGTAGTTTTGCTATTTTACTGTTGATGGTTAATTGTTAAAAATATTAGATATTTCAATTCATAATTTGTCAGGTCTTCAGGCCCAATTCTATTTAGACCTTGACTATAAATGATTTTTTTTTCTATTATTGAAGATGGTTTATTGACTTTTATATATTTTTCATGTTTTATTTTATTGTTTGGTTGCTTTCTAATGTATATCACCTTACATATCGTTTTATTGATTGTTTGTCAGATATTCACGATAGTTTTTATGTTGTAGACGATGGTAAACCAGTGATAATGTGGTCCATGTTTTTCAAGAGAGAATTTTACTGTGATGTATCAGTGGATAGGACTGTGGTCCCAGAGAATGTGATAGTGATTTCTGGACCAGGGCCACAGCTGGACCTAGATATTGTTGTAGACCAGGTAAAATGACAGGGTTTTAACTGTTGGGTGACTCATAATTGATTTTCAGAATTGTATCAATTTTATAACATAAAATTTTTGAAGATATTTTTTTTCAAGTTGATTGTTGATTGATATATTATTGATATATTATTTTTTTGTATATTTTGGAATAAGATCTTTTTAGTTTTAAGGCTAATTGAACAAATGAAAGTATAAACTTATGGAAATATAAAAATTTTAAACAGTCAATTCAACTTTTTTATTCTAGTACTATGTTTGACAAGGGTCATTTGTGTTGTAAAAAAATCCCAAATAACAAAAACCCTGAATTTAGAGCCATAATTAGAAAAATTTCATGATATTATCTTTTTAAATTGATTTCAGAAACAAGTTGAAATAACACAATTTTTTCCCCTTTTTGTTCCTATCTTTTTTCGAAGCAAACTGCAAAATGAAGCATTTCCATTTTGAAACAGATCTCATGGTTTACTCAAATGAAGTGTAGATTATTCAGTTCACAAAATTCACCCCCTTAAGAATTTCAAATTCTTCTGATTATATAAAAGTAAAAAGATGTGATATGATTGCCAATGAGACAACTCTCCACAAGAGACAGAATGACACAGAAATTAACAGCTATAGGTCACTGTAGGGCCTTCAACAATTAGCAAAACCTATACTGTATAGTCAGCCATTATGAAATGACAAATGTAAAACAATTCACAAAAGATAAAACTAATGGCTTGACAATGCTTGATTTATGTACAAAATAATGAACTAAAAAATATAATATACAGCAGCAAAAGACAATCTCTGAATAACAGGCTCCTGACTTCAAACAGGCACACATAGAATGTTGCAGGCTTAAACTAGTTTGTTGGTGCTGAATCCTCCCTAACTTAATAATTAGACACTAGTGTAATTGCACAATACAAGAATAAACTATATAAAACAATAAACGAAAATCAAACATGAGAGACACCAAAACAACATCAACCACTCAATAACAGCAGCTACATATGTTAAGTTACAGGTTTAAACTATTTCTACCGCACCAACCCTTCCCTAACCTGGGACAGATGTCAGTTTCAGGTTTTTGATTTCCTTTTTGTTTATCCCACTTATATCATATTTTAATCAGATATTGTTTTCTTTCTTTAGTCAAGAGCTATATTTGAGAAGTTAATGCCAGGAGAAGACTTCTTACCCAGACCACCAAATCCAGAGGATATCATCTATATTGATGATGCAGAAAAGGCTGTTAAGGATGAAAGTAACAAATCAGACTTTACAGAATCTGACCAATCAGAATCTACCAATAAGCCAAATGACCAATCAGAGTCTGATAACTCAAACTTCACAGAATCTATTGATAAGCCAAAGGACCAATCACAGTCAAATAATTCAGACACCACAGAATTTAAATCAGACCAATCAGAAACTATCGATAAGCAAAATGACCAATCACAATCTGATAATTCAAACTCTAAAGAATCTAAATCTGACCAATCAGAATCTATCAATAAGCCAAATGACCAATTACAGTCTGATAATTCAAGCCACACAGGATCACCAGATCAAACAGGTTCAACTGACAAAAAAGAACCAAAAACAGAATAATATGAATTGGTATATGGGAAAACACTAATATATTATGACATAGAAAGATTATCAGTCTTCGAAAAATGGTGCAGATACTTTATCAAGCATTTTATTGGAATTGATAAGTTTATGATGTTGAATTTTAATAAATTTTCAAATGATGTAAGAGTTCAAGAAATCATTTGGTTTTCATTCACTTCTTATTATCCTACAGAAACTGATTATGTGATATCATGTGGATGATTTTTGATATTTAAAGGTCGTGCATTTAATTGAACCTTGGTGACTACAGCTGAGGTCACTCAGAGGAAGAGCATTTCTATAATTTGTATAATGAACCAAATTCATTTTTTTCCTCTACTTATGTGTATTTGTATTTGCTATGTGATATTAATAGGGAAGCTGCAATATTTTCTTTTAATTTATAATGTTTTAACTGTTACTGATATAAGAAGATTTTAAAGCAATTATGCATTTAGACTATCAAGAATTTTTGGTGGGGTTTAATGTGATAAAATGTTTTGTCGTTTCAGTTGTGAAAAGATGTTGTTGTTAAGCATTTCCTGCATTTAGTTATGAACTTTTGTTGTTATCGCAAAGATAAACAAAGAATTCAAATAAACAGCTGTTGTTTATTGATATCGAATTATTATCAGATCAATATTTAAAAAAAAAATAAAGACATGATGTTATTTTTGTTTGTATTTCAATTACATCTGAATAATGCATTTAATTGTATTTTTGATGTGCTGAGTTGTATGCAAGCATGTCAATAAAATATGAATCACTTTTTTTATACAATAATTCTAATCAATGGCCTTGGTATTTAACAATAAAGTGACACAAAGAAATGTTGCACATAAGCTTATAGTACCATTCACAGTTTACATATATAACATTATCCATGGAATAAATATTCTATTTTAGCTCAATTCTCTGAATACAAATCTTCTATTTAGTTAAAGACATATCACTGTAACAACATTTTATTTATAAGAGATGTTTGGGATTTCCCATTACAGAACATGGATTGGACTATTTCAAATATTATATTATTTGGAGTCCACAGGCAACACATCTTTATTGGACACACACATTCTCTTTCATTCTAAAGGTGAATCTTATATTAAAAGGTCATTTGATGGAAATTAACAGTATGTTTGTAAAATTTTATAAAAACTATCAAAATATTGGTATCATTAATTTGATCCATTCTCATGATTACAAATTTTGAAATCCTACTTAAATTATTTTATAACCATGTTAAATGTATGCAACAAATAGTATTGCAGGTACAGTTGATAATGCAGTACATATTGTATGCAAATCGTACAATATACGTAGTGGATTCTCAATTATGATACCAGATGAAAAGTTGAACAGCAACAACAAAACCCATTATGTATATAAACGAGAAGAGTATTACAGTTTGAAAAGTCATGAATATTTAATTAAAGCTATATTTATGTAACAATAATAAAAATAATACCTGCATAACTAACATATAAAGTATATAGCAATGAAAATAGAATGTGTTATTGTTGAGGTCTATGACTCTTTTCATCTAAAGCCTGGACTACACCTTTCTGTAACACAACTCCATGGTTGTGTAAGAGCATAGCAGGCCATACAATAAAGTCAACATAGATACCAGTTTTTGTAAACATTTCAAAATAGTTTGTATCTAGCTCCCAGCTGACACCAGTATCAAATACAAAGCCTAATGGTGGGTCCTGGATAGCACTGTACCAACAGACCTCCAAACAGGACCTAACATAGGGTTCCAGCTCTGAGGGTATGTCCTTGGTCCCTGTACCTGATTCTGGGGACATAAATAACTGAAATGGAAAGATAGTAAAACTTCTTTAATAACTGTTCCTTTCTTAGCAATTAGTTGGACACATTTATCAAATAAAAAAGTTAAGGAAAGAAGCAAAGTTTATCTTCCTGACTTTAGAACTTCTAGTTTTCAACAGTAATCTTCCAATATCTTAAATTTCTTTGTCCACTAATTACTGATGTACATTTGACAAATTATATGTCCTTTACAAAATCCATCTGATGTTTATTTTAGTTTTACAATGAAGTCTTTTATATATATGAACTCACATTTAGGATGATTATGTAAAGGATGACTTGTTTACAGACTTTTAAAAAAATGTATTGTTACCAGTATAAAACCTTGGTAGCAAATACAAAAGTTCTTAGACATCCCCACCTTTTTTGCACCCTAGAAGTTGCTGTAATTGGTATAGACAAAAAAATGTAATCTTTTATTTGACTATGAATAGCCAGGTTGTACATGGATACAGTGCTTTATATAACATGTGTCTTATGCCGTATGTGGAATTCTGGTATCTTTGATTTAATATACAAAAGAAAACTTCTGTTATGTAAGTTATGTAGTTTTAGGGGTTTGTGCCATTGTTATTTTGTTTATCAATGTGTACATTAAGTGAATCTATTTACACCATATAAATTTCCTATCGTCTGCTTAGCTATATGTTTTCTTGTTTCTTTTACCACCTTTAAGTTCTTCACTGACAGTTGAGGAATGTTGAACTGAAAAATATATATATGAAAATGAATAAAAGGAGAATAACAGTTAATTTCAATTAGAGAGAAACCATAACATTATTTGAACCCCCAAAAATTTATTGTTTTTCTTTGGCTTATTAACCATGTGGCAACATCATCCAATAATTCTGCAATGGTTTAGTTTATTCAGCTTCATGTTTCATCTATTTTTGCCGAAAACTGTAGACTATTAACCTAAACCAGTTTAACATCCATCACACCTCTGTTAACTTGGTCATGACTTATTAACGAAGACCCACTCATTTAAAAACAGTATATGTTATGAGAAAAGACATGTTAATCTTTCTAACAACTTCTCTGCATTTAGTAATAGATCACAAGATTATACAATCCACTTATTTTCTTTTTAACTTGCTTGATGAAGTACTATTAGTTATTGTAGACTTTTTTTATTGATATTTACCGTTGCCTCCACACTCATGTTAGGACCATAAGGAACTAGATAAGTCATCTCTAGGATGTGTAACTGGTGTCGGGATAAGGCACAGCAAAACTCCCAAGAATCCTGGTATAAATGAGAAAAATTATTATCAGTATTAAGCTTCTTCATATATTAGTAATTGTGGTTTAAAAAGAACTTGTATACTAGTATACTATATTTTGTTAAAAATACAACAAATTCATTGGCAGTCCAAAATGAGAATGTCTTACTTAAACAAGATATGCTGTAAGCAGGTTTAATGATTCCCGTACATTTAACAGCTCTATTACACCATTATATTTTATAACAATTAAACTTATATTTATACCTTAAATATTGTAAGCAAATAAACGCAGGACAGTTTTTCATCGTTACGTTTCTCGTTTGCTATTTCATAGGCTCTGGGCCATACATTCTGGTAAACTTGATTAAACATGTCTGCTATCTTTGTTGGTCTGATATTCTCCTCCATATTAGGTATATCTGGCATTTCATCAGGTGTTTTCTCTGTTATATATTTTGAAAGTCTGCAACAAAAAGATAGATACAGATCATGCTAGGGTAACTATATGTGAGGTTGGTCATATAAAAGTGTAAATGATCTCAAAATTACTTAGGATGACCTTAGTAAATACAGAAACTGGTGTTACCTTTTTAAGTGAATCTCTTGATCCTTACTTTAAAATGAATTTGTGAGTATTTTTCCTTCTCAAGTATCTCCTCATGTAATTAATAAAATAGAACTGCACGGTGAACTTGTTCCTGCAGAGGATGTTAAAAATGTTTGGTAGTGTTATGGCCATCATTTATTTTGTTGTGTTACCAATATTCAGTTTGGACAAAAATGTTCCTGAAACAGCTCACATGCAGAATTAAAACATGTAAGATATTGACCATTTTCCTCATTTTCATGAAAAAGACATTTTTTGTACTTACGTTGTCATATAGAGTTCTTTGTCTGCCTGGATTTCTGTCTTCTCTTTCCCAATACACTCGATTTGTTTCTGCAACTTTTCTACTTGCTGATTTAGGTCCACAATAACTGAATCTCTAGATTTACCAGCCTTTTCCATAACAAACTGTGTCATTTGTTTGTTTAAATCTACGTTTTCTGTTTTATAGTTTTCCAACTCATCGTGTTGTTGACGTATTGAATTCTCCAAGTCAAGAACTTGTCTGAACAATGAAAATTTTGACAATAACAATACAATTTTATAGATAAAATAAAAGTTCCTGGTTCCAATATACGTTAAATATATGTTTATAGAATATAGTTCATGTTTTAACTGTAGGCTCAAGCTTTAGGTTAACAATCAATTTCAAATCAAGCAATGTGAAAATAATGTAAAGCAATAAAAGCAATGTTTCTTTGCCCTTGTGGGTTTTTTTTTTTTATTGTGCATGTACTTATTTTGTGTCATGGATGGACATCCCATATCCTTTGTTTTGCTATCGTTTAACGTTTTGGGCATCTGTATAGTATTACTCTCGGTTAGAGAGATATGAACCTCACAATACTCCAAATTAATCATTTTATCGATTCAACTTTGTTGTTTAAATTTCAACTCCTCTTTGATAAAGAACTTGCAAATAGTCTTGGACCTCTTAATGCAAAAGGACCTTTAAGTACAGGTCCATGTAAGAATCAGGCAAACAGTGATAAGTCCATGTTGGCAAATTGATCAAATTTCATATTCTAGATATGGATTTACCTTATTAGAACTTGAATATGAAATTCTTTTTAAAAAAAAATAATTTTTGTGTTAAAAATATTCATTTTCAAATTTCCCCTTGATGGCCCCTAAAAATGAGCAAGGAAAACTACAAAAATGCACGTTTTTAAAGTAATTTATCTTGCTTTAATAATATAATTTTTGTTGCAGGTATATACTTTATATAGAGTTCATATGTATAGTGATATGAAAACAGATTAAAAATAGATTTCAAATATTTTCTTCCCTAGCAACCGTAACCATGGAAATGTGATCAAAATGAAGTTCAGAAAAATGCAAATTTCATCTAATTTCATTTTATTTTTTCAAGAAACAGCAACAGTATACACACGTTTATTATATATTTCCTTTTAGTAGAAGCCCTATAGAATAAATCGAAACAAAAAAAAGTTCGGAAATATTTCGCTGTTGTAGGTGGCAGCACCATCAAAATCGTCAATTTTTCAGTTTTTTTTTTAATTATTTATGATTTTTACGCCCCATGTTCATCAAATTTATGTGAAATATTCCCTTATGACATGCCAATTCCTATACATATGATATACCAGGGTTTAAAGGGTTATATTTTTGCATTTTGAGTGGAACAATATACAAAGCTTGTTTGTATATGATTGAGGGGGAGGGTCGCTTGAACTATTTCCAAGGGGAAAAATATTATGATTTACATTAGTAATTAGCCAAAGTCCATTATAATTGTGTTGTTATCTTGCAAGCATCAACAGGGTCTGAATTGATATTAATAAAGGATTTGATTTCTTAGAACCAAATAGTTTTCTCAATATATTGATCAAAATATCACACAGCACTTTAGTGTAGAAATTTTAGCAAATGATTACTATGTTTTGTGTCTCCCACATTGATTTTTTTTATTTAAGATGTGATAATGTAAACAGGTACTCATCAAAATATTTGTTCAGTGGTACAAGCAGTTAAATAAAAAAATAAACAGGTGTCCCCATTTTCTTCCTCAATATGTAAATATGCAAGAGTCAATGGTCTTGCATACATAATTTTTTTCCCTTTAGAACAGAACGTTTAACATACATGACATATCTAGTGAAACCACCCTTATTTGCATATTGATAATATTGAACTTAAATTCAATGTTTACTACAAGGAAGAAAGTCAATTGGAGATAATGGAAGTAAAGAATAAAAAAAGATAGATAATAAGTTGTTCAAATGTTTAATTTTCTAAAAACTAAATAATTATATGGTCATGATGGTACAAGCAAAATTATTTTAACATATTCTAATAATACTTAGTTTTCATTGATCAAATATGTATCTTAACCTTCTATTCAAAAGAGTGATTGCTTAGCATGCTTAGTACTTTAATAATATGTGACAAATACTTTTATAAAAAAATAATAATAAGAAATCTTGATATTCTTTAAAGCCCATCTCATATTACTTGTAGAAAATTCATTTTCAGTCCCATCTGTTGATGTTGGTTTATTTATGGTTGTAAATACCACTTCATTGCACAACCTGGCCCACTGGTGTCAGGTTGTTTCCTGTTGCGACTGTTAAAAATGCTTTCCTATATATATATATAGCTATCAATATATGGTTTTCAAGTCCATTTAAGGTAGCAAATCTAATGACACATCCAACTTTTGAGCAAAAGAACAGCATTTGATCAGAACATTCTGAGTGACGAGAGGATAATCGGGATGAGTCTTCACCATTTTCTGTTTTTATTTCTGGTCCTTCATGGAGATTAACTGCACCAACTGTTTTAGGTGTTTTGATTTTTCCAATTACATGAACAGGTAAATCAAATCCTGATATTAACACAACACACAGTAATATTATTCTGTTTTATTTTCCTGCCGTTTACCAAAACCCATTTGGTCTATGGATTTATTAGGAATAAATTTTACTTTGCCGATTTTGTAGGCTTTCCTCGGTAGTATACCATCTTCTTCAACTCTCAACTCATTAAAATCATTTATTCCTTTTAACTTGTGTGTTATCAGTTTGTGTTATGAGGCGTCGTAAGCACATTCAGAGACTTGACATCCAGCAACACCTGTGAAAAGAAATAATAATGAGGGGAATTATAAACCAATGCAAAGGTCATGTTTTTAACTTCAACAAAATGTGTGTACATTACTACATAGGTCAACATGATATTTTGAAGAAAAGAAAATAATTTTAAACTAGAGGCTCCAAGGAGCATGTGTCACTCACATGATATATTTATTTACAATTGATGCATGGAATAATGCAACCTGAACCGTTATACTTTTGCTCTAGTTTCAGAGATACATGTATGGACAAGTCAAAAACTGCATTTTTCCCTATGTTCTATTTCTAGCCATGTCTGCCATGTTTTAGGCAGACAGGTTCACTGGACACTTTTTAAAAAAAAACAAATACCCTAATGTTGTTTCAGGAAAGACTTTTGTAAAAGATTGCAAAAATTTACAAAAACTTGTAAAATTTGACTTTAAAGGGCAATAACTCCTTATGAAGTCAATTGACAATTTTGATCCTGTTCACTTATTTATAGAGCTTACTTTGCTGAACATTATTGCTGTTTACAGTTTATCTCTATCTATAACATTATTCAAACTAGAGGCTCTAAAGAGACTGTGTCGCTCACCTTGGTCTATGTGAATATTAAACAAAGGATTCATGACAAAATTGTGTTTTGGTGATGGTGATGTGTTGGTACATCTTACTTTACTGAAAAATCTTGTTGCTTACAATTATCTCTATCTATAATGAACTTGACCCAGTAGTTTCAGTGGAAAATGTTAGTAAAAATTAATTTTTTTTATGAAATTTGTTAACAGTTTACTATAAAGAACAATAACTCCTTAGGGGGTCAATTGACCATTACAGTCATGTTGACTTTATCACTTATTTGTAAATCTTACTTTGCTGAACACGATTGCTTTTACAGTTTATCTGTATCTATAATAATATTCAAGATAATAACCAATAAACAGCAAAATTTCCATAAATTACCAATTCAGGGGCAGCAACCCAACAACAGGTTGTCCAATTCATCTGAAAATTCCAGGGCAGATAGATCATGACCTAATAAACAATTTTACCCCATGTCAGATTTGCTCTAAATGCTTTGGTTTTTGAGTTATAAGCCAAAAACTGCATTTTACCCCTATGATCTATTTTTAGCCATGGCGGCCATCTTGGTTGGTTAGCCAGGTCATTGGACACACTTAAATTAATACCCCAATGATAATTGTGGCCAAGTTTGGTTAAATTTGGCTAATTAGTTTTGAATGAATGAATGAATGAATATTTTATTTGCGAAAGCATAAATAATATGCTATGGCAATACATAAACAAGTATATACAATACATTTGCGGACCTGTTTTTGTATTGTTATGAGTTACAATTTATGACAAAAATAAGCAAAGACCCATCGAAACAACATCTGATAAACAAATTTAATAATACTTTTAGATATTTGGATGATATTTTGGCTCTCAATAATGACGACTTCAGTATGTATATTAATGAAATTTATCCTGTTGAACTTACTTTAAATAAAGCTAATACTAACAATGACCACTGCCCTTTTCTCGATCTTGATATCTATATCACTAATGGAAAGCTGAATACTAAAATTTATGATAAAAGGGATGATTTTTCATTTCCTATCGTTAATTATCCGTTTTTAGATGGTGACGTTCCCTTGTCACCATCTTACGGTGTTTATATATCTCAACTTGTACGATTCGCTCGTGTATGTAACAATGTTTTAGATTTTAACGAGAGAAATTTATGTATTACTGAAAAATTATAACACCAGGGTTTTCGATATCACAAACTAGTCAAAACATTTACTAAATTTTATCATCGGTATAAAGACATCATTCGTAAATATAGCTCAACATGCAGACTTCTAATACGTTCAGGTATTTCACATCCAATTTTTTATGGTAATATTCTTTATAAAGCACAAAGGTGTCATTATTCACCTCAGAAACTTACAAAACCTTTGAATAGACTTATTAAGAAGGGATATAATTACGATACTGTTGTCAAGTCATTAAAGATTGCATATTTTGGCGTTAATATTGAGTCTCTGATAAGGTCTTTGCATCGGAACTAAACACATTTATTCTAAAAACAGTTGTTGGCATGACACGGGTTATGTTCTTCTCGTATATGTTATGATGGCATGATACTAAACCCCTAACGGGAAGGATTGTGCCTGATGTTCATATGATGAAATCATAATCTTTCAGTCAGTTTAATTGAAGTCTGGAGCTGGCATGTCAGTTAACTGCTAGTAGTCTGTTGTTATTTATGTATTATTGTCATTATGTTTATTTTCTTTGGTTACATCTTCTGACATCAGACTCGGATTTCTCTTTAACTGAATTTTAATGTGCGTATTGTTATGCGTTTACTTTACTACATTGGTTAGAGGTATAGGGGGAGGGTTGAGATCTCACAAACATGTTTAACCCCGCCGCATTTTTGCGCCTGTCCCAAGTCAGGAGCCTCTGGCCTTTGTTAGTCTTGTATTATTTTAATTTTAGTTTCTTGTGTACAATTTGGAAATTAGTATGGCGTTCATTATCACTGGACTAGTATATATTTGTTTAGGGGCCAGCTGAAGGACGCCTCCGGGTGCGGGAATTTCTCGCTACATTGAAGACCTGTTGGTGACCCTCTGCTGTTGTTTTTTATTTGGTCGGGTTGTTGTCTCTTTGACACATTCCCCATTTCCATTCTCAATTTTATAACATAATAAAGGTACAATTAAGTTTTAGTGGAGAAGATATTTGTAAAAGTTAAAAGACAATGAAAACAGACGGCAAGTGATGAGAAAAGCCTTAGGGCCATGTGAGTTAGAAAAGTAAAATAAAAGTTGCAGTGCATGATGTGCTGTTTGCACTATCATTTCAAGGGTTCAGTTTATAGTTTGATATTGAGACAGATAGTATTATAAGGAAATTATGCACTAAATTTCAAACTATTCTGACTTTTTACTATGACCAAAACCTTTACCCTGAAAAATAACTGTTTTAACGTTGATTAGTTTTTTTATGATATGGTCCTAATCTGGCATACAATTTGATTTGTACTAAATTTCTATTGATGTGACTTAAAACTTCAATCAAACTAACTTTGACCAAATTAAACAACCTTAGTGAGCACGATCACATACCCCACGTCCCCAAATTATCATTAAAAAAATAGAATAAGTGTAAGTAAAAAAAAAGTGCAAGAAAAAAAATTGAATCATAATTTCCTGTTGATATGCACATCTGCATAGTATGTCCTTATTATCTACAAATTTTCATGAAGTTCTGTTGTGTAGTTTCAGAGGAGTTGCAATGACACTTTTGCAGAAGTACATTAAAGCAAATAAGTTTAAAGGGGCATAACTCATAGAAAAAAAAATCGAATCTTAATTTCCTGTTTATATGCACATCTACATAGTATGTCCTTATTATCTACCAAGTATCATAAAATTCTGTTGTGTGGGGGTATAATAAGGAACAAACAGACAAACAGTCAAGCAGATAGATACACAGACCAGAAAAATTATGTTAAGATAATATCACACATGGGGCTTCAAACAACATGCCATGGATCATTTTAACCAATGCTTTAATTTTTTCTGTTTTATATTGGACCCCCCCCTTTTTTTGGCCGATCAATGCATTTGAATGGGGACATATAGTTGGAACCCCCCCCTTTTGTCCTGAGTTGGAAATCCACCTTTTTAAAATGGCTGGGTCCGTCCCTGATGTGTATGCGAGCCTCAGCCTGTGACTCAAGTCTAACATTTTGACATTATCATGTCAGATTTATTTGTGAAATGAAATTTACTTCTGAGAATCAGACTGTTTCTGAAATTGTGTATAGAACCAGATTTGCTTATTCTAACAGGGCACATTTAGTTTGCAGTGGGTTTGTGTTGTAATTATGTTTCCTGTTTGAACAATGTACATGTTGTTAATTTACCTGTTCTAGAGTCAAGGGCAGTTTTCATATCAGCTGCTGTTACAATGTTTTTTCAACTTGCAACCCAACTTTTCATCTTTTTGCGCATATTTGCCATCTTTGAATCACAATATGGCTTTCCTGCATGGGCCTCAGAGTAGCAATATCCCTGAATATTGATCCCTATGAAATATAAGATATTCGTTACTCTGCAATTTAAATATACACAAAATAATTAAAAAGTAATGTGTATAAGTTTTATTACATTAAATTAAGGCAAACTACAGAAATAAGAAGAAAACTAAACATTTAGCAATTTTACCATTTGTAAAGGGGCATAACTTTAGAACGACTAAAGTGATGCCCCCAAAATTCAAACTGGATTGTGTTTAGTGGTAATAAGCATTGTATAAAAGTTTTCTAACATTTGGTTAAGGCAAACTAAAGGTTATCTATAGTTCTTAATTTCTGTGTCATTTTGGTCTCTTGTGGCGAGTTATCTCATTGGCAATCATACCACATCTTCTTTTTTGTATAAATAGTTAGAGTACAGACATACAGTGGTTGTTGTTTGTTTATGTGTTACATATTTGTTTTTCTTTCATTATTGGTTCATTTATCAGGCTGTTAGTTTTCTCTTTTGAATTGATTTACATTGCCATTTCAAGGCTTTTTATAGCTGACTGTGCGGTTTGGGCTTTGCTCATTGTTGAAGGCTGTACTGTGACCTATAGTTGTTACTTTATGTGTCATTTGGTCCCTTGTGGAGAGTTGTCTTATTTGTTATCATACCACATCTTCTTTTTTTATAAACAAGGATTAAACTTAAAGCCCCTACACTATGGCAGGGGGCATAAAATAAGTTTATGAGTAACATTTGTACATCTAGAATAATATCAAGGTTATAACAAAATGCACCCAAATTTCCTTTAGAAAAAGGGCAATAACCCTTCAAGTGTTGTCTGATTCATTAGAAAATTTCTTGTCAGATATATCTTTTGATATGGTGAACAATTTTACTACTTTAGTTTTCCCAAAACTGTAATTATATTATTTTATAGATATAAATTAAATGATATCTCCAACTATATGTATATAGGTTGTTTTTCCCAAAGCAATGTCTCAAGAAACAATAATTTAATAAAAATAAAGATTATAGCTAATTTCCTACTGCATGTAGAGCAAGACTTTTTTACTTTGTTTGTATATTGTACAATAGTCATGATAGTTATTTAGGTAATATTCCAATTGCTTTTAACCATTATATATATAGGTTGAAGTTTGCCTATATTTATTGTATGAAGATGTCAGTCTTAATTACAAAGCTTGGGTAAACGTTTCAAAATCAAAATTTTACTCTACAAGCATAAAGAAATTAGCTGTAAAATGAACATTAAGCTACTGTCACTTAGGGAAAACATTAAAAAATCAATGAAGGATAATAAACTTAATTCAAATAGTTTGGGGTTGGGGTAAAAATTGCTGCAAGTTTTATTTAATTGAAATGATTTTATATGTGGTCAATCAATTTTTCCAAAATTAAGTTAAGAGGAGAGTAAGGGGGTCAGTGAAAAAATAAATATATATATTTAAGAAATGACTGTAATATTTTTTCTGTCTATGAAGAAATAACATAAAAAAATTTGGTGCACACTGAATAACGCGCGTAGCGGGTTATTTAACAGTGTGCACCACATTTTTTATGTTATTTCGAATAGACAGAAAAAATATTACAGTCATTTCTTATAATTTAATTCTAAATTCCATTTTAAACCGCAGAAAACTATGAAAAAACGTTGACGACGTCACGGTCACGACTAAATTATATATATGGGCTCATAACAAAATAACGTCAGCCAATCAGAAGACATGTTACTTCCAAAATTAAATTATATATATATAAATTAGTTTTTTATTTATCCTACATTGAACTATTGATGTCGTCCCTAATTCTGATATTGTTGTCTTCTGTTTTTACCTTATATTTACTTAGCCCAATTTTTGTTGTAATATACATTGTATGTTACCTGTTCTTTCACTTATTTCTTGTAAGCATAACCAGGTATATCCACAGTGGTACATGTAGCATGCTGTATTATCTGATAGAAGATCTAACTTCTTACCTTAAGGAAGTTGATATTTATAGTCATTATAAAATTCTCCAGAAGTGAAGCCACACAAAACCAATCCTGTTTCACAGATTCTAAAACATGGGTGAAAATTCTATGCTGAAAAAGAAATGCACAAGACATTTTTTATAGATGTTGATACTGAATTCATTCCAAATAAAAGACTACATGTACATTTATCTATATTTATTTCATAAGAATCTATTCCATTAGAATCTTAAATCAAGGATTTTTTTGTTTTTTTATAGTCAGTGTGATACATGTACATGTAAGTACACAATGAAAAATTATATAAAGTTGCAATTGGTCATGTTTTATATATATAAAAAAAATTGCTAAACAGTCTCAAACTCAGAACAACCTTATAAATGTTTTACAAATAAGCATATTTTGGCTTTCCCGTTTGAATGGTTTTACACTAGTAATTTTGGGGCGCTTTATAGCTTGTTGTTCGGTGTGAGCCAAGGCTCCGTGTTGAAGGCCTATAATGGTTTACTTTTTTAAATTGTTATTTGGATGGAGAGTTGTCTCATTGGCACTCACACCCCATCTTCCTATATCTAAAGACTATATGTGGTATGATTGCAAATGAAGTAACTCAGGGTTCTCATTACAGACTTTTCAAATTTTCATGAGTCCAAAACTCACAGACTACTGAGAGTTACATGTATGAAATTTTCCACAAGAGAGCTAATCTGTTAACGGTTAATTATAGGTCAGGGATAAATAAATAAGCTTTATTTAGTTTCAGTCGGCAAGGTATTTAAACATAGGGATTTCAGAATCCAGGATTTTGTACCTAATTTAAAAAAAAATGGGGTGGGGCTTACCCCAGACCCCCTTTGAATGTTGCACAGGCTGATGTAACAATGCGCAGTGTGCCCTTTTTATAACCAAATTAATATAGTTTCCTCAAAGCCAATTGCAACATTTCACGAACTTTATTCCCAATTACATGGGCCCCTTCACCTAAACTCTAGGAAAATCACTGAATAGGTAAAGGACGGTTAGCAATGAGCAAAAGATTTACTGCATAGTCAGCTGATGTAAATGGCCCTGAAATACTGACTGTGATATTTTCCATATTCTGCATCATACTATCTTTTTAAAATTTATCAAAAAAATCTATACACTTATATCCAGAAATAATTACTTGCCTATTATTGTTGTATTCAAAACATTGATAGAAAATTTAAGAAAAAAATATAATGGACAGAACCAACCATTTCTAGGTAAGGACATTTGGTGAATGAGCGAAACAACAAAAGGCTGATTAGTTTCATGGTCTAAACATCTCGAATGTACCACAAGTTGTTGCATAAATTATATACATTTTATATATTAGATAAGATAAGATAAGATAAGATAAGATAAGATATTTTTATTTTCCAATTATGGGCCCCAAAGGGCATAAACATTACAACATCAATAATTTTTTCATAATACAATACAAACAATGAGATAAAAAAAAAGTTAAACGAGAACTATTTAAGTTCTTAAAGAATACGTATTATAATACAAAAAATACATATGATGAATTCAATTGCAAAAATCTTAAAAGGTTTCCTACCCATTGTGGAAATTTGTCCCAACCTAGTTTTGACTAGTTTTTTAGCCTTAGAGGACTCAGAACATACATGTATGGTACTACATGTACTTTGTGGATAGATGCAGTTTCTATAGTTTGAAGTTAGTTTCAGGTTTGTGTTCACTCACAATGTGGTCATGGTTTTGTTTTAAAGTTTTTTTAGCTGGATAATTAGTTGAATATCACCTGATCACTATCTATATTGTTCCTAATGTTTCATAGGAGCTACCATTTGATTTTTATTAGGGGCTAGGATGATATTTGAAAAAGGCAGAGCAGGAGTTTTGATTATAAAAAAAATGGCAAAAATAAAGGCAGGATAACAATTTAAGTAAAAAAAGGGATAACCCAATTAATATTGGCAAGGCCTAATAGACATGTCGATGAAAGAGTTGGAAAAAAAATGCAAGACAGAGATTTATACAACTAAAAAAAATGCAGGGCAAAATGTTTCATCCTAAACCCCCCCCCCCCTAAAACAAGTAAATGGTAGCTCCCTTAACAGCTTGATGGATGGGTGCACTACCTATTTAGCAATAAGACTCCAGTTAAGAAACCCTGTGACTGTAGTTAGTCCTGTGGAACTGGAAACCTAACAAAATATACCGGGCATAAGGACATGATGTAATGCGTATCATGGGTGTTATCACTTGTTCTATCTTTGTTGGTATTTATGGTATTACTTACTGTGCAAACAGAGTGTGGGGACAGAGGCAGCATATTGATTTACCTGAAAATACCACATCTCAGTGCTATCAACTCTCTTTCATTGGCATTGTCCACGGCTGGTTCATGTAGTCTGGCAACCTTCACGCAGTTTGAGATTTGTCAATGCCGCGGCGTTATGTCTTTATTACATTCAGCGAGCTTTCGTACACTTTTGTCCTGATTACATACAGGATTAAATCCCACATGAATGTGTTAAAACAGACTTATACTGCCCTTCATATGCGGCGGGACCAACTCGTCTGCCATTTGTTATTGTTGTTGTGCAGAGTACGCGCCTTTTATTAAAAGAGGTAACCAAGCAAGGGAGATAAACAATACGGTGAATGACGTGTTTCGATGATTTTACTTTAGTGAATAACATTTTTCAAATAAAAATTTCCAAACTTTTTATTCATTGACAGAGAAGATATGTATCAAATGATTTCAAATATAAAAAAAATTGTGTGCTAGGCATCTGCTGTTTACAGAAAATCACTATCGAAGTTGACCTACTTTCAATGCATTACACTGTTGTATTATGCGGACGGCGAATGCATTCAATCTATTTTTTTCTAGACAAATATGGAACATATAGATTTAATACTATGGTTTTGTCACTTTTATTAATGGATTACAAAGTTCCCAAAATTTCACCATATTCCGTAGATATGGACTTATCAGTTTTTATTTGATTTGCCTGATTCTTACACGGACCTGTACTTAAGGACCAACTTACGACTTCATATTCACTATCTGTATCTTTAGCTCAGTCAGCTCAGGAGGTTCCTTCTTCTTCCTTGGGTCATTACCTCTGTAAATATTAACGCTATACTTAATTCAAAACTGGCAAAATACGTAAATTGGCTCAAGTAATTTGACATCCTCATTTATTTAAAGTATCTGTTCCATATTCATTCCTTGATGATTCAATTATGTTTCATGAAATCGGACTAAAATCAATTGTTATGAGATTATGATGTCCATTTCATGTTTAATGATTTACAATAACGATTCCACTGGCCAACGGTCATTGTTGAAGGCCGTATTGTGACCTATAGCTGTCATTTGGTCTTTTGTGGAGAGTTGTCTCATTGACAATCGATATCATACCACAACTTTTTGTATATACCATATCTATTTCAAGAGGCAATGTTTAACCTAACTCAACCTTCCCCGATCAAATCGATTAATATTTCAAAATGAAGAGAAAAAAATGTAAGCCTGTTTTCGTCTTAAATTTGCATGAAATATTTGCAACTGGACGTTATTCAACCAACATTACAAAACATTTCAGCAACTAATTTATTGCATTATTAAGACACATAAATTACTGTCTAGAGATTGCAAGGTTCACAAGTAACACAATTTCTCGAACGATAAGTGATTCAGAAAAACTGCTATAAACATAGAACAAGAAAAAGTAATGTTGCAGGATTTAGATAGTTTTTAAGACTATTGTATATTGATAATACATTAGGTAACTGCAGAACAATACAGAGAAAGACATTTCAATCTTGTCGTGGTACTTTTAACTGAATGTTAATACTAGTATCGTAACTTAACCAAGGCTTGTTGCTTACCCAGGTGGCTTCTTTCTCGGATTAACAGCAGCTGTCTTCCCGGATCGGTCAGTCTGTTGTCCCTATCAAAACGGTCGAGAATAAAGTAGAATAAATAAGGTCAATGAAAGTACGACCCATGATTTTCCTGCTATATTTTTTTTCCAGAAATTTTGAAAGGGGGCTTTATCCATCAAAAAATCTTAGCTCTAGTCTTATTCTCGTCGTTATTGAGTATGTAATTTTAGTAACATGGGGTTTCAATCCCCTTCTGGATCAAAAGAATACAATGTTAGAAACTATAAGAATCGGTATTTAACATTCTTCGTTATCATACTTGACGGGCTCTTTATATTGCCAAACTGAATTTTTGTTTCAAAATGTATTTGATTTCAAACTTGATTTTTTTATCCAAGAAGACAATGCTCTAACTGAATGACAACAACCACATGAGTAATAAATTCCCAGAGATGATACACGATATATAAGTATTGTATATACAAGATACTTACTGTTTTATTACTGGCAGCTGATTTCTGTGATTGCACATTTTGTATACCTTTAGCGTTACTCCTTTAATAGTTAAAATAAGTAAAATTATTATACGGTAGGGCATCAGACACACACACACACACTTACACAACCATGCAATAGTATAACCTTATGCAACTCATTTCGCTGACTAAGTAGAATGAGTTCTGTGAAATCGCTATAATTGACAATTTGTGTTCGACGAGTAAGCGATGTGAATCAGATTGCATATACATATATACAGTGATAAATTCTAATTTATAAACTTTGCAAATATATCAAGAGTATGAGTTGAGGAAAACCCTAATAAGCTGAACCGTTATTGTAGATTGGATCCTTACATAAAATTCAACGGAAAATATACTTACATGCCAGCTTTCATCTGCACTTTACTCATACCTCATAGTCCCTACAATGATATTAACATCTAAATTTCGTCTCATTAAATCATAAAAAGTACAGAATCTTTTTTATCAGATTTGCTTTACTCTCTTTTACACTAAATAAACTTCCAATCTATATTTTCCATGTTAAAACATATGTTTGAAGCCCTTTAGCTAGTATTAAATATATGTATAAATTAACTGCCCTCTTAGATATATTTACTACTTACAAATATATTGAACTTTCCATATCTTACCTCAATGAAATAAAAAAAAGTTTTAAATTTGGAATGAAATACTTTTAAATAAATGCAGTTTTGATATCCGATACCTTAAATTATAAAGACGGTGCAAGAGTGGGAAAAATTCTTTAAACAACAAATCTTTAAAATAACCTTTGAAAATTAATGAATTGCATCCAACCAGTGATCGCTTAAAAATGAAACAATATCAAGTTTTCGCCCAATTGAAACAAGTAATAAGGTTATACTACTGATTTATTTCGACCGGCCAATACTTAGTACTTATTATAGAAAGCTGAGCGATAGAAGTCGTTTGGCTGGGCATTTTTCTCTTTTCTGTTTATTTCTGAAAGAAAGAAAATTACGGACCAGTCTTGCTGTACGTTAGAAGAAGTAACATTAGTGTTACACACAAGCGGTGATATTATTCCTTTTTATGCCGCGAAATTTAAACGTGTCTTATAAACAAAATTAATATCTAGTTTATAAATGTTCAGGACGAGAACAGATGAACAAAAAACACTATACGTGGGTCATGTAATTGATTAATTCCGGAATGAAAGTTGGGAAATTTTGCCCTAGCATCGGATTTAGCGTCCCAACCGGACGCGGCTGAGTACTTGTACATACCGCATAGTGAAATGAACGCACTTGGGCAAAGTGGCCGTTTTTCTATTCATCAGTCACCATTGGTGCTCAAGGTTTTTGAAAAAAAAACAATTCATTAACACTGGTCGTTTTGCATTCTTAAAGAATTCCGATACATGAAAAATGTCAAGTAGCCTTTTTTTCCTCTTTTTTTTTCACCCTTTATGATATCATGAGAGCACGATTCTTTTTCTCTTCACTACTAAGATAAATTCATCTTATGAACTGCACGACTCATTTCAAATCTTTTAACTGAATTGACAAAAAATTGAATAACGACCCCAAGCACACAAACGTAACCACTACCAACACTCATTTGTTTAAGAAATGTTTTTGAATAATAAAACAGATACTAGAACAAAAGATTTTGAAATTATTACATAAAATCGTTTTAGTATTTCATTGTGAATTATGTAATCGTATATTAATGTTATATTTCAAAAAACGCCTATGTGGTCATCTTTAGATTGCAGTAAGCTGAGAATTTGGTGTTTGTTTTATGTTCCATGTGACTTTGAGTTGAAGAACTGCAATAGAAGCGCTTTTCCTTTGTGTTTATTCTTTTACGTGCACATACTGATTTTGTAGCATAAAACATATCTTTTCTTTTCTTTTACACATAGGCGTACTGTCATTACATTAGTTTTCCCTTAATTTCTGGTCATTTTATTGTCGACCCTGCAACTTTTGTTGCAGAAAGCTCAACATAGGGATAGTGATTCGGCGGCGACGTTAACTAACTTCTTAAAAACTATATATTTCAGAAGGAAGAAAATGTGGATGTTTCATACTTTGTATACAGTTGCCTTATGTTACGAAGTTTCAGTCTATCACATGTCCATTGTCCTTGATCACCTTTTCATGGTTCAGTGACTACTTGAAAAAAAAAAGTTAAGATTATTTTTGTAATGCTAATTTCTGTCTTGATATAAGTAATAGGATAATTATATTTGATATGTGCGTACCTTGCAAGGTCCGCATGCCCGTCACTGAGACAGTTTTCATTTGACCTTGACCTCATTTCGTGGATCAGTGAACAAGGTTAAGTTGTGGTGGTCAAGACCATATCTCAGATTCTATAAGCAATAGGTATACTCTATATGGTGTATGGAATTATTGTTAGGTGAACATGTCCAACTGGCAGGTGTCATCTGACCTTGACCTTATTTTCATGGTTCAGTGGTCAAAGTTTTTTAGTTTTGGTCTTTTCTTTTATAACTATATGCAATAGGTCAACATATTTTATGATGTACATGTCAGTCTCACAGGTTTTATTTAACCTTGACCTCATTTTTATGGTTCATTACTCAGTGTTAAGTTTTTGTGTTTTGGTCTGTTTGTCTTTAAACTATAAGCAATTATAGGTCAATTATATTTCGTGTATTGAATACTTTTAAGGTGTACATGTATTTCTTGTTTGGTTTATATGACCTTGACCTGATTTTCTTGGATCATCTTAAGTTTTTGTGATAGTTGTAGTAAAGCTTTATATTTAGGTCTATCAACATATATTTATATCAATGGTTAGTAAAGAAGGTGAGACATTTCAGCGTGTGCACTCTTGTTTGATAAAATAAATATACCGTCTATTGCAGAATATTCCATGACTTGATTATTACTTTCTCTCAGCCTATTGCATCGTATCAAACTATTTACTGTATTGCGATCTGCTCAATCAAACTGCTGAATCTGGTCGTACCAAACTGTTGTTGTTGAATTGTTATAAAAATGGCACAAAATGTCCATTTGAAGCTAACATGTCAATCTGAGTATAACTTGTCTAACTACAGACAAATGTTTTCTCTTATTCGACAGAAGTCTTGACAAGTTTTGCATTTATTTTGAAATATAAAAATGTGTGCCAGGTCACAAATTTCTTAGCTGAAGAAGTGACTATTGCCGTACGTTTGCTTAGTTAGTATTTTTCATTCAGAATTCTGTGTTTTTAATGTGTTGAAGTTGTATGTAAAGAATTATAATGTTTTGTATAAATTTTGTAGATGCTTGATTGCAGTCTTTTATTGTTGATCAGATTGAAATTTTGTGATGTTTATTAGACTTTTTTCGTAAATAAAATTGAGAATGCATTTTTTTTCGTAAATGCATGGTTTCTGTATTCAAACATGAACTGTTTGAAAATTATGTTTGATAAATATTGCGATATCTGGTTCATGTTATTAAAATAGAGATGGTCATTGCGCCTAACAGTACCAAACTATGTATTTAGTTTTCTATTATGCCTTTATTGTATAAAGGTACATATTTGAATGTGCTAAGATATTTATGCTATAAAACAAAATCTAGAGAGATTTAGCACATACATGCTTTTATGATGTTCGTTTGAACATAGTGAACTAATATTATAAATATAACTTAAAACAAGCATCTTTGGGGTAAACCCAGGCTTTTTCATCAATAAAAATCTCTATAAGTATCATAACCAAACGTTCAGTACAAAAACAGCATTTCCATATGCAACAAAAACAAACTCAACAGTTCGCAGTTGAGCGAAGTAAGAAGAAAGAATTTTACCTGTTTATATAGAAACCAAGACTTCATATGAAATCAAATATCGACTGCTAAATTACAATTGAATGAATTTCAAAAACAACAGAACAGTGCCTGAAAAAAACCAACACATGTGTGTGCATACCAAAAGTGAATTTGAACGGAATTTCAATATAAAAAAAAAGTTTGGTTTTGCTTCAATTTTATACTAACAGGAATGTAATATAATAATCAGCAATAAGTCAATCCATCTAAAAAAAAAAGTAAGAAGAACAATTTCACCTTAAGTTTTCATTTGTTTCGTGTTGTTCTATTATATTAAGTGTCTGGGAAATGTTTTGTGGATTGTAGTTTGGTTGTTTTTCATCTTATGGAAATGGTGTTCTCGTCTTTCTTCTACTTATTTTTGAAGACTTCCAGCCTCGCATGTCATCTTCTGCCTCTTCATTCTTTTCATGTATAATGAGTATCGTTTATTTATTTTCTTCATAATTATGCATAAAATGAAATAAAAAATAAATAAAATATCGTTAATTAGAAAAAAAAATATGTGAATTTCATTTAAAGTATACTTGCAGTCCTTTTCAACTTAAAACAATAAAGAAGGTAATTTTCTTTCTATTTATAATTATGCAATAGTATTTTATCACCCAATACCTATTTTTCTTACTGTACTTTTGTCCTACTTTGTAATCTTGTCGACGAATTTCTCTCATTTGGAAAAGGTCCTTGTTTTCTTTAGATTCCAACATGAATTAAAAATAAATAAATGAAAATCCAACAAAGTGACACCTGCTTACTCAATTTCAATAATAGCATCGTGATTTTGTCATCTCTTCATGCATCAAACAGAGAAAGTTTATTTTTCCATGGGTGTTAATATTCTGAAAATAGATTAAAGTAATTGGATTTTTTACAATCATTATTCCAATTAACAAGACAAATGGTAAAACACCATGAAAAAAATATCATTTTTTATACTGTGCAACTCCTTTGTATAGAATAGGTCCATTCATAAACAAATACATTGCTGGCCAAACAACAAAGTCAACTGTATTCCCGCCTTGAGTATATTCCCTGAAGTCGTCTGCCTGTTCTTCTGCATCAAACCCATAATGCATCGGCGGTTCATTTATTGCACTATACCAGCAAACTTCTAGACAACTTTCTACATAGGTGTGCACATCTTCTTTTATATCTTGCTTCACAGATTTAAATTTCTGAAACAGAAAAAGTTTTAGCGTTATCGGAAAGGATAACTTATTTCGATTTTGGCATACATGAACTGAAAGTTAGACCATATGATATGAACTTCCATTATATTTCACACAATAAAACAATAACAAAGGACTGCATTCTTTTAAAAAAAAAAATGCCGATCCTTTCGATAAACCTTCAAACCGTGAGTCCAAGGTTTCGGGTGTGTTTCTCGTTGCTTAGTTTTATTCATACTGTTTGGGTATATTTCACTTCTTGTTTATCGTCATTGTTCTATGACGCTTTATATCGGTTTTCTATGTTGGGTTTTGTGTACTATTGTTTGTCTATTTTCTTTTTTAGCAATGGCGTTGTCAGTTCATTTTCGATTTATGAGTTTAAAAGTCTCTTTGGTATCTTTGGCCACTCTTTTACTAATATCATGCTCCTGATTAAAACTACGAACAAAGCTATAATCAATATGGTATCTAGCTAAACCATACTTCCTATCATAACACATTATAGTCATTATATGTATCATCTTTAAACTTATATCAAATATATACATCTGTTTGTTCGTAAGTTGTTGTTATCTAGCATATCTCTATTATAAACTTAGTCCTTTTCTTATATTGATTTTTACTGTGTCCTTTTGTGTATCTTTTGTTAGTCAACAAAACGAAATTAAAAAGGATAGGAAACAAACTAAATTAAACAATGTTTCCATTCAAATCCCATTGACAGAAACTTCGTCAGTTGTTGTCTTGATCATCTATTCTGTTTTTGTTTTTGTTTTGGAAAATTTGCTAATTATGGTAGATCTCTAATAGTTTCTGTCGATGGTTCCTGAAGTTTTTTGTATTCTTGGCCATTTAGTGTCTGTTTTATATTGTTCAAATACATGTACCCGTCTAACGTGGAAGACAGCTGTATGTTAAATTCTGGCTGTGATTTGTAGTTACTTTTGTCGTTTGGTTGCTGTTTCATTGACGTATAATACTCCAAATATCCGGGTTTTGATTGCAATGATACCTTAAACTTCGTATGATTGAATTATATCTTATAAGTTAAATACTGAATCCAAAGTTGACCCGTATTTTAAATATGTCAAGTGCCATCATATTTTGACTAAGTGTCCATTATCAGTTTATATTCGATTATGAGTTTGACTGTCCCTCTGGTATCTTTCGTCCCTCTTTTATAACGGCTGATTGAATTATTGGCTATGCATTATGATGTTTGCCTTCAAGGAATCATCGATTCGCACTTCGTTAAAAAAATAATTCTTTACAAAACTTAGAATTTTTGAATACTCCGGCTTTCAACCTCAGGAATAGACTGCCTTAGCTGTATTTGGAAAAACGTTTAGGATGTTTTGGTTCTCAATGCTCTTCAACTTTATTTGCCTCTTAGACTCTAAAAACCCGCGTCTGGCGCACATGCAAAATTTTAATACTGGTATCTATGATGAGTTTATTTATTTGTGTACCAACCTCATACAAATTAGGCATCATTTCTTTAGCTGATCGTTTTCGTATTTCAGTCAGTAACTTTGAGCTCCCTGGTGACAATGCATACAAACCATCCTAGAATAAAGGAACATTGACATATTATATTTTTTGTTTGTTCTACCTATATGTCTATCATTTGTGTCGGTCGATTTGTCTCTTTCGATCCACATGTCCGTCCTTTTAACGTCTGCCCATCTGTCTGCATGTTTGTCTGTTGTTGTTTTTTTATATGCAAAAATGAATAATTGAGTTATTTTTAGCTATCATTAACAAGGTGAAGTATTGTTATTGACGTGAGTGCATTCATCACCCAACTGTCTAAAGGAAATATTTATGGAAACCTAGATTGATTCCTACGTTTGTTATCTTTTGTCAAATTGATGTTACATGTTTCTACAACACAACGCGTATTTAACCAATATAGCCACCTTTGTGAAAATAGGAGAAGATAAAAAAAAAGTACAATCTTTTCCACTTTTAGGAAGACAGATATTCTGAAAAATTGTGATATCATATCAGGTTATGTATCTGTTAACTTTTACAATTGACACAAATCATCCCTCTTGAGAGTTATTGCTTCTAATGTCGTTGAAAAAAAAATCATGTAAAAAGTAAAATAACAAAAAATATAGAACTCTGAGGAAAATTCCAAACAGAAAGGCATTAAGCAAATGATAAAATCAAAAGCTAAAACATAGAGAGAAAAAAAATGAAGAACAGCTGTCATATTCCTGACTTGGTACAGGAATTTTCTAATGTAAAAAATGGTGGATTGAATCTGATTTTATAGCTAGCTAAATCTCTCACTTGTATGAGCGTCGCATACAATTCCATTATATTGTCTACGATGTGTGAACAAAAACAAACAGACACAATAGAGGTACAGCAAATCACTTATTGCTACAAAGATTGGGTTTTTAAGAATTATGGCTATTAACCTTGAAATAAACATCTTTTTTGGTGACTGCATACTATACCCGTTTCTCTAATTCTATGGAAATCTATCCCTTTCCTAACCCATTGTATAAACAAATTTAATCAACGTGTGGTTACCGGTGATCTCAGAAGATCATTGGATGGTTTTAAGGGTCATGACCTTTTTAGCTAACTGGATGAATCAAAATATGCTATAACAGGTGTTAATGAAATTGAAAACTTCGTGCAATGTGAAAGGCACTCGAAGGGGATTTTCGGTTAACAAAAAAAGAAAATGTATTTTTTAATCATTAGAGTAACAGATTCTTACATAGTTACTCGTGGATTATCGGATTTATCCAATCTCGATACTTAAATTATAATTTTAAAGTCCTCGACGAGGCTCGGACTTTAAAATTGATAATTTAACTATCTCGATTGGATAAATCCGATAATCCACTCGTATCAATGTAAGAATCTCTCTCTCTCTCTCTCTCTCTCTCTCTCTCTCTCTCTCTCTCTCTCTCTCTCTCTCTCTTTCTCTCTCTCTCTAACTAAAGACTTAACAAAATTGCTATAAACCTAGGACAGGGCTTTTGTATCATGTATATTTTGTATATATAAGGTTCGTGTTGCTTAGTCTTTAGTTTTAAATGTTGTGTCTTCTGTACTATTGTTTGTCTGTTTGTCTTTTTGATATTTTGGCCATGACGTTGTCTGTTTTTTTTTCAATTTCTGCGTTTGACTGTCCCTCTGGTATCTTTCGGCCCTCTTGAACCGCATCTAAAAATATTGGCTTACAATATCATATCAATTGGAAAATGTAAATTCGATTACATCAGGACGCTTCTTTGGATCAGAATATGGTATCAACTTTCAAGGTCTTAAGTGCCGAAAAATTAACCCTGACATTTGCGAATAACAACATTTGTTTTTAGTTTTTTACAAACCAAATTTACCTTGTTTTCTGATGCAAGCAGTAAGTTTTGTTCTAAGATTTTTGTCTGTTGTTCACAGGTTTCTTTACAGTAATTCCAACATTCCTATAAGAAACGTACTACACTATAGTATAGATCATTGCACCTTCAGTTAAGGAATTACATTTCTTTTAACACAGTGTAACTCATAACTCCTGAAAATATCTATAATTTTCTCCGAGTTAGCAGCAATATGTTCAAAGTGCTAGGATGCAAATTAAGGACACATTAGTTAACCGATTTTCAAATCACGTTAATCGATTAGGAACAGACTAATCAAAGTAACAAACAAAACTGAGGGAATTGAAACTGATGAAGATTGGTGCATTTTTATAGAAGAAAGTTCTCATGAAAATTTCTTTTATAAAACACACACACTTAATGTGCTATTATTGCTGTGATAAAAATATAACCGTCTGACGTTTCTATACAGTTTATAGATATACGAATATGCGGTATGAGTACTAATGAGACATCTCTCCATCCAAGTCACAATTTGTAAAAGTAAACCATTATAGGTCAAAGTCCGGTCTTCAACACGGAGTCTTGGCTCATACCGAACAGCAAGTTATAAAGGGTTCCAAAAATGACTATAGTGTAACACCATTCAAACGGGAAAACCAATGGTCTAGTCTATATAAAAAACGAAAATCTAGAAACACCTATGAACCACATCAACAAACGATAACTACTGAACATCATATTGCTGATTTAGGACAGGTGCAAACAAATGCAGCGGGCTAAAACGTTTTAATAGGTACCAAACTTCATCCTTATCTGAAACAATAGTGTAACACTCAGAAAATAGAAAAACACACCATACGATATCAATTGAAATGGCTTACTAAATCAATCAAATAAAACATGTATATGATATCAGATGCCTTTGCCTGTTTGTGTTCCCATGATCAAAGTTGATATTCTAAATACATATATATATGTATACAGACCAACATAAAGTCATTTGTACAACATGAACTTAATTAGTTTTACGGGGCGAAACAGGAACACAGTCAAAGAAGTTCTGCAACATATTATAACTTAGTGCACCGCACAGTGTATGAAATCATTTACTTGTATATACTGACTTTAAAAAAAAAGACAGAAGTAAGAAATTAACCTTAAATATATCCAATAGGTAAACACAAATTTGCTTTTCATCCCCCTTATCTTCCGATTTCTCAAAAGCGTCTGTCCATTTGTTATCATACAGAATGGAAATCATTTCCACCAGTTTCTGTGGCCTACGTGAATCACTTAGGTCTGCTATTTGGGGATTCTTATCGAGCATCTTTTCACCAGCAACTTTACTTAGTCTGGAATATTGATGAATTTTGTTTAATAAGAGCATACAAACTGGTCCCCGTATAATTGATGAAATAAAAAAAAAAATTAAAGCGTTTTTGTTAGTCGTTTTTTATTTCTCGGAACGAAGAGGACTTATTAATATGACGAAGGTATTAGAATATCATCAAATCGATCATAAATCTTTTATTTTTATGAATGTACATTTTGTCTGAATGCCAGCGGGAAAAAAATCTTAATTCAATGTTGACTATGTTATCCGCGGAGCTCTTGATGTGTATATATTTTGGTTATTTTTTTTTTTTACATTTTTACCTATTATGTCTGTTTGTTTTGTTCACACATTGCTGTCAATATAATGGAATTTTATACGACTGTCACACAAGGTTTATCGACACCTTTTTACATAATAAAATGCCTGTACCAAGTCAGGAATATATGACAGTTGTTTAAGTTCGTTGAATGTGTTTGAGCTTTTGTTATTGACATTTGAAAAGAAACCTTCCGATTTGAATTTTCTTTGGAGTTCGATATTTTGTTATTTTACTTTTTGCACACTTAAATAGTTATATATACAATGCTTTATTCTATGATTGGTAAAACTGTAGTGTAAACATTTACGCCTTTTAAGCTGAAAGTGTGTATTCTTATTAGATTGTTGGGACATTTTTTGCGACTAAAATAAGACGTTGGTTATTGTTTTTTTCTTTTCTTTTATGTTTACTTTTCTGATTAAACTATAGTGTTGCATTTTCTATATTTACTTATACATTTATATCAGATTAATTCTTACTTAGATTGTAGTTCGTCCTTGTCAGCTTTCAGGTCAGCGATCTGTTTGTCCTTGTCATCTCGTTCTGCTTGTAGTCTTTTTACATCTTCTTTTAAGGTTACTATTATTGCCTCTTTTTGATTATGTACCAAGTCCTTCATGGTTTTATTATGCGTGATTTCGAGATCATGCTTTTGTATCTCCAGTGTCTTAAGCTGTTTCTCTAACTTTTTTAAGTCATAGTGGATTTGTTCAATATAGGAATTTGCATGGTTCAATTGACTGTAAATAGAAATTTTAGTCTTAAATAAATAATTATATTAGTTACCATTGGATTTGCCCTAGCTTTTCTTAGCTTTTAATAACTGCAAGTACTCTCAGATCTGTATTTGTTTCTTTAGTTTTTTTAATAGGGTTTATTATAGATGATTTAAAATATGATTTGTATAGTATGATTTTGTTTTGTACGTTACACTTCTGTCCCATGTTTTTGAGGGTATGGTTTGGCGCCAGCACGCATGTTTTAAAAATCCCGGCAAATTCTTTATGTGCGTGTCCCATGCTAGGAGCATATATACTTATTTAATGGTTGTAATTTGTGATATCTATCATATTTGTTTTTCGTTTATTGTTTTGTCCATAAATACGGCCATAAGTTTTCTCGTTTGAATTATTTTTTATTTTTCGTTTTCATTTCGGTGTCTTTTTTAGCTTACTATACGTTATGAGTTGTGCTCATTATTGAAAGTTGTACATTGACCTATAATTATTATCTTCTATGTTATTTGGTTCCTGGTAGAGAGTTGTCTCATTGGCAATCTTACCACACATCTTCTTATTTTCATATTCATCAGTTCCAAGAAAATTTACACTACTAAATACATATCTTTTGCAAGCTTCGTTTCTTTTACCAATTATATGTATAGGCTAAACAAAGAATACTGGTTTATTTTTTATCAATTTTTGCATTGAACAGCTATTTTAATTGTTCTCGTGCGATTTTAGAAAACTGTAGTTTTTTTATTATTGTATATCGTCATCTATGTCCACCTCCATCAAAACAGAGACAGTATTATGAGGTCTTGAAAATGAAAAAGCTTCTGACAATAAACGACGAAACTTCTCACTTTAAACTTTTAACCTTATTTTAAACTCGTCCATCATTATGCAAACTATATGGCATTCGAGAAATATTGGTTTGCTATGCTATCTTAAAAATAATTTTAACATTTGAATATCTTAACAATCTCCTTTTTTATTGTATAAAAAGTAAAATCACAAAAATACTGAACTCAGAGGAAAATAAATTCGGAAAGTCCATAATCACATGGCAAAATCAAATAACAAAACGCATCAAAAATGAATGGACAAGAACTGTCATATTCCTGACTTGGTACAGGCATTTTCAAATGTAGAAAATGGTGGATTGAACCTGGTTTTATAGCTAGCTAAACCTCTCACTTGTATGACAGTCGCATCAAATTCCATTATATTGTCACCGATGCGTGAACAAAAACGTAGATAAGTCAACTTTTTTTCCAAATTGACATAAAGTTTGTAGAAAATTGATGATTGGCATGTTTTATCAACAGTACGTTTGGTTTGACATTCATATGCATAATTTGCGTTTTACTTACTGAGCTAGTGAATCTCTTTCTTGCCTATATCGCAGAATATGGGCTTCGTAGTCAGCCTGTGTCGGAACTTTGTTCCTCCTAAAAATTGTATAAACATTACTGCACATACAATACATGGACAATTATGATGTTAATCGAGATCATTCAATTGTTATTTAGGTGTGACACGCATAGAAATTATGATACTAGTAATTATAATGGAAGAAAAAGTTTGGGAACAGATGAAACAAATTCCAACGGGATTATTCTCTTCCAATTAATATATATTATGTATGTTCCATATTAACATGTTAAGAAAACTCTATGTTTTTCAACTGTACATCCCATCAATTTATAGTTATGTGCAAAGCCCATGCACAGTTATCACAACTCATACTATCAATAGTCACTTAATGTTAGTTTTACTGGTATTCTTCATTAGCATTGGATATTTGTTACGAGAAAGTATGATAAGCGATATTGACACACACAGAAACAGGTTTTCCGCGATTCGAAAAACACTGCATATAAAGGGAGGGGAATTTCAAATATCAGAAAGGCGAACTAAACACAAATTTCCGAGCATACATGAGTAAGGGAAGGAGGAAGAGGGTGGGTTGAACATAACATCCCCTGATTGGATTACTTATGCAAAGGTATATGGAAATCTTTACTAAGAGAGAGTTTAAATACATCCGATGTTATCAATATATGTACCATGTACCTATTTTTTATCCGCTGCACTTTATGATTTAGTCACCAATTAGTATACATGATATAGCGAAAAGATCTTCAAAACGTATCTAAAACCAAAAAAAATAAATATAACGAATATAAAGAAACCTAGCTCGGTTAATATAAAACATACTCAAATACAATTGCAACTATATGTAGATGTATATGTATTTTGTTTAGCGTGAAAATTACCTATTTCCTGTAAACATGGTTACCTCAATCAAAGGTAAACTTTAAAACCAAAAGTAAACTTATGGAAAACCGTTAATTCTTCAGTTATTACTTCCTTGTTCCATTTCTTACTTAAAGCTTTATAAGCTAAATATACGGTGACAAGATCTAAATTTTAATTAAAATCGTTTTTGTTTCAAAATATACAAACATTTGTTTTGTGTCAATCATTTATACTTTTTTTATATGCTTGTTCAAACAAGGTCACTTATCATGCATATCAGGTTAGATACCGAGAAGTCATTTCAATCATAAACATTGGAGACTTCAAAAAAGAAAGTAAGTATACTAACTTCTGAAACACATTAATTTTATACGATCTTCCCAAATTAAACTATACTTATGTGGTGGTCATGGTGACCGATATTTGTCTTTAAACCAAACAAGTCCTCACGGAAAAGAAGTCGAGACATAATTATAACTTAAGGACTTTTGATTGTACTCTCTACTTTCGGAATGATCAACATGAATTGGTTTTTATTGATCATAAACCTGTTTGTAAGGGCAAAATTTAGAAATGTTATAGTGTTTTTTTTGTAAACTAAATGTTTAAACGTTCGTTTTAAATAGCCATCGAAAGGTCACGACATGGACGTCCAGAAAAAACGATAACAAATCTCATCAATGATACTAGGTATGCCAAGTTATATATTGCCTTAGATATAAATAGCCTATAATAATAGAAAAGCAACAGTCATCAAAGAGACATATAAAACCAAGGATAAAAGCAAAATGAAAGACAACAAAGAACAGTTAACAAAATATTTCGTAGATAATTTAAGATTGAGCAATACGATCAACAAAACAAAAAAAAACGAAAGTAAACAATTCGATATGGTGACCTCTAGATTCGCCAGGGGGGACACTATATTTTATTGAACTCACAATACAAACGATTAATACTTGTAATTGAAAGTGCTTAACATTTGAAAAAAAAACAACATTTTGAAGTAAGATTGTTTTTGAAAGAAACGTTGAGTAGACGTGAAACATTTTATATACGTATATCTGGTAAGTGCTAGTTATGACTTATGCGACTTTCCACACACACCTTTAATTAAATCAACAATAAACGGCAAACGCCAAACCAATACTTATTAGACATATTCTAGAATATTTTCAGAGGAGAACAAATATCCGACGAAAGGAAGGCATTAAATTATTGAAGTGACGATTTAAGAAATTAAATTTGTGGCGACTTGTGTTGAACTCTTCAATTTTTCTGTTTAGCAACTAAAGATATCGTAAAAAAAAACGCGAACAAAAAATTCTCACAAGAGAAACACCTTATTAAATGATAGAGGAATTCGAATATCTTTTAAAAACAGAAAGATATAATTGGTAATAGTATATTTATGAATAAAATGACAGGATTCATGAGGTGTTGAAGCCTTCTATCGTATTCATTGAAGTCTGTCCCACAACAACATCGCAAGATGTATAAGAAATGGAAACATGTACCAATGATAAAGTTTAAAGTTAGAAAGAAAAGGAATTTATGACATTTAAATAAAGTTAACCCCCAAAAACAAGAAAGATAAAATTTAATAAGAATAATATTAATCTAGCTAGGAAGATCGAACAGAAAAACTATGGAAATGTATTTCTTTGTCTACGACGTTACCTTATGATGCTGGCTGATTTATACTTTGTATAGAACTTATTTATAATCGAAGTAAAACATTCAAAATAAAAAATCTCTGTAAATGTAGAAAACATTGGTGGTAATAACATATTCGATATAAAAAGGTTTTGATAGAATATTTCATATACAAATATTCTCTAACTTGCTTAAACTTTTTACCAATAATTACCTTTCATAAACAGGGTGCCAAACAGTGTCCGTTCAATAACACGCTTTGACATTTTTTTCAAATTTAGAAATGTGATATAATGTTTCCTGTGACTAAATGAAGGTCAAGGTCAATTTTTACGATTTTAGCTTTTCTCCTTGTTGAGTTATTGCCCTTTTTAATTTCTAAAAGAGGTACTTATTATGTGATTGAATTATTTTTCTTTAAACATAAATGGTTAATTATATATATAAAGTTTGATTACACTAACATGATTTAACAAATTGTTTTTAAATAATTTTCACCTGTTAATAGATAAGAGGATCTGGTAAAAAGTAAAATCACAAAAATACTGAACTCCGAGGAAAATTCAAAACGGAATGTTCTTAATCAAATGTCAAAAGAAAAGCTCAAACACATTAAATAATGGATAACAACTGTCTTTTATTCCTGACTTGGTACAGGTATTTTCTTATGTAATAAATAGCGGATTGAACCTGGTTTTAGAGCTAGCTGCTGGATAAACCTCTTACTTGTGTGACAGTCGCATCAAATTCCATTATATTAAAAACTATGCGTGAACAAAACAAACAGACATAATAGGTTAAAATATCATAAATAGGGATACATCAGTCAACATGTCTTACTTGACAAATATAATTGGATTGACAGATTTATTTTAAAATTTTCTATTTCCTAAGTGTTGATGATTATAAGCTTTATAGGACTGTATAAATACAGTTAAGAATTAAATGTTCATTATTTGACATTTTGAAGATAATTACAAACTTAGTATTGACATTTGAAAGATATTGTATTAATGATAAATAGATTTTTGGATTTTTTTTCTTGTCTTTGCTAAAAAAAAAATTAAAAATGTTTTGGTAGGTTACATTGTTCTAACTTCTGTAAAAACTAATTTTCTGTAGTCTCTCTATATATATATTTTTGATGAAGTAAACTCTTTTAAAAACTAAGCTTACATTGTCGATTAAAAACATATATTCAGATTTCTGATTGTGTGCCCAGTTCTCAAGTTGGTCCAAATTGGGGATTAAAAATTAAACTGTGTGAGATTTCAAAATAAATTGAAGGTATACAGGTTTATTTGAATTGGTGAATCTAAACTTGTGTTTTTTTTTCATTATCAATAAGATAATTGAGGTCCAAAGGGTCATAAAGTAATCTTTTGTTTAATTTCATCATAAAATTAGTTCTTGGGGTTCTTTGATATGTTGTTTCTAACAATGTATAAGTGATTAAATCATATATAATTTTGGAGAATTAAGCCATCACTGGTTATTGATTTTATATGAATTTGAGTTATTATATGAATTTGAGTTATTATATGAATTTGAGTTATTTCCATTTGTACAGAAATGAGTATTTCACCGACAATCTACTTCATGGGGTTCTTTGATATGCCAATTCTAACAATGAACTTTGATTTTGATATTGGACCAAAAAGGTTAATGTCAAATTTTAATTTTTTCAGTCCTTTGACCATATTCATTTTGGGTCACAAACCTATGCTGTGTCAAATATTCAATCACAAGACAAATTCAGAGCAGTTTTAAACTTGAATGTTGTGTTCATACTTGTTCAATTGTTCAGAGTTTGACATTTGCAGGAACAATCCGGTTTGCTGTCACTCTGAAAGAGTTTTAGATGTTTTGAAATTCCAAAGTCATTTACATTATAGTTGTAAAAGAAAATTGATTCACTAAGTTTGAGTGCATACAATCTGAGTTCTCATGAACTTAGTAGTTTTGTTGTCTAATTATACTTATTTCTTTTTATAATCAGATTGATGCTAGCCATGTCCAAGACGACACACGGACGGATAACAATGGCGGCACCAAACGGGTAAGTGCATATAAACAATTTATGTAAACTTGTATGCACAAAAAGATTCAATGTATTGGTGAAGTTTGTTCACTTAATATAACATAAACAAATAATACGCCTCGAAATCATCAGTTATAGAAGATAACCAAACTACTTTTTAAAAATGCATCTTTATCTACTGTTGTTTAACACAATTAAACAATCGATAAGCCTTGACATCGGCTCAAAAACAAGAAAGATAATAATAAAGTAGCAGTTTTAACTTGTTTTATAGGTTAACTTTCATTGTGAAAGCGAGAAGTAAGGTACCAACAGGATATTCAAACTCTAAAGTCGAAGACAAATTGAGAACGCCATTGCATAAATGACAACGAAAACTGATGTATATTATAGATAAGTACTATAAGTAAAGACAAACAATCTACTTTAAGACTAAAACAAGTACTACAGATCAAGGCATCAACGTTATATTTTTATATAAAGAGTCAAACATCTTTTAAACAATGTTGTTAGAGTCAATAAGACAATTGCCGTTCATCTTCGTAGTATAATATTTTCAATTAAGAGAACAGGTTTCTATGAATGTCAATTAGAAGAAAGACAAGTACCACAAGAACTTAAACAAACCATCTTAATCAACCGTTGTATGAATAATACATTTTATGATGTAAGTTTACAAAAAAAAAAAAAAAAAAAAAAAGAGATTCAAAAACACAATCGTTTTTAAAAATACCACCATCCTAACAACGAACAAAGTATCATGTACTTGTGTATTCATTCAATGCACAATTAAAACTTCGGTTTGCATTGTCTCAGAATCCATTATACTATTAATGTGTTCTCTATTTATAGTAGAAATAAAGAAAGAAAAATCTGAACATATACAGGATAATCACAATATCGGAATTTTGCATTAAAAATCCATACAAAACGCGTTTGAAACATAAACGAGGATACATGTTATTTCCCAACTTATTCGGTATACAAGAGCTTGCAGCTGTTACTAAGAATTTTAAACGTCACCTTTGTCTGTGTAGAAAGTTGATGAACGAGGGTTAGGTTATGTATTTCTAACAAAAGTTCTTGGTAAGATGCCTAGACCTTGTTTTGATAATTGCACCGTATCAATTTCACAAATAATACATAATGGTCTTAAAGTAAAGATTCAGGGTACTGATGTTGTTAATCATCTTAATAATTATATAATAGTTCTTGATAAACTGGTCATTATCGTGATATATGGACTGCCCACAGGACAGTGGTATTGACTAAGATAGTGATAATGACTGAGCCGAAGGCGAGGTCATTATCGCTGTCGCAGTCAATACCACTGCCCTACGGGCAGTCCATGTATCACGATAATGACCAGTTTTTCAAGAACTATTATGTTTATTTCATTGAGAAACCATGTTTTGGAAAATTCTAATAAATTAAAAATGCCTGCAGCGAACTCGAGTAGTTGTACGATTTCTATGGCAAAGAGTGAAGACCAGTCGTTGTAATACTGCCATTCATTTTAGTGCAATTTTTCAGTATATAAATACTTATTAATCAAGTTATCTTTAATTTTATAATTAACGAAAACATATAATAAACAATTCAACAACTTAAATATAATCATATATTAAAAACAGGAACATGTTTGATAAAAGGTACATCTCTGTAAAAAGAGAAACCACGCCCCACCGGTCATTAACAGAGAAATCACGCCTAACGGTCATTATCAGACGTAAACCACGCCCCAACGGTCATTATCAGACGGAAACCACGCCCCACCGGTCAATATCATGTAAAAGTTCGTTAACGACCGGTTTTCTGGTCCGTTTTTTTCTGTTAATGACAGATGGAATTTATTACTGAAGAATAATGAATGTCATGTGACCCCTTTTAATCCAATAAGAGAATCTAATTCTCAACCGATATGAAATAACGTGTTATAGTATTCTTTTGTTTGTCTTTAAGAATAGTACTTTTATTGTTTAGTCTGTTTTTTGTGATATTCATTTGTCATTGCTCTGTACTTATACATCCCGTCATTGTGCTATGGTTTATTATTGTATTCTTGTCTTTCATTCGTGCTAAAGTTTTTTTTGTCTATATACCTTTTTGGTTGTATTTGTAAATATATATGTTTGTTTTTATAGTGATAAAGATTATTACACAATATTGACTGCTGTACCCCTATTTTTTGACATTTTGACCTTTTATTTCTGTTTGTTTTGTTTACAGATCGCTGTCAATATAATGGAATTTTATGCACTGTCATACAAGTGAGAGTTTTAGCTAGCTATACCTCATTGTCAATTTCTAGATGTAAGTCAAGATATGTTCCAAACCTGGCTGGGATCGAGTTTGGGGGTAATTACCCGAAAAGGGGGGGGGGGGTAAAATATTGGCGGGGTTTATTTTTCTTTTGTTTAAGATGCACTTGCACAGTATTGCGCAATAGATTTTAAAGATCATTTATTTTGTGTCAGAAAACTATATATTGTCAAAATTTTTATCACAATCCAAATTCAGACAATATCAATCTTGAACATTGTGTCCAAACTTGCCCAAAATGAGTAAACTACCTGTAATGATGATGTATAATAAGTTTCAAGTTGATTGGACTTCAACTTCATCAAAAACTACCTCGACCAATAACTTTAACCAAAACTTTAACCTGAAGCGGGACGAACGGACGAACTGACGGACGAACGGACGCATAGACCAAAAACTTAATGTCCATAAATGGGACATTACAATGTATATTCCTTAAACTAAACTAGTTTTAAATCTAAAAGAAAAGGTTTGATTAGGCTTCCTGTTGGCCCTTGATTTTCAAAAATCAAAGAAATATTTTTATATATCTTGCAGACAACATCATTTAAAAGTTAATTCTTATGAATGTTGGCGTTTGCTTTTGTTGTAGTTCCAGTTTCTATTTTTCCGTTGTTTTCCTATGATAGTTGACGTGTTTCCTTCGACTTTAGTTTGATACCCGGATTTGCTTTTGCTTAATTGAATTATGACTTTTGAACAGCGTCATACTACTGTTGCCATAATTCATTCACTATAAATTAAACCAGACACATATGAAATCTTATTCTAGACTGTACTGTTTAATTATATATAACTCGAATGTAATCTAAACCATACTAAGAATTGATATCGTAATCGAGAATTATCTTAGCCATACTAAAAATCTGAACTCATAATCGACAAGCTTGAAACAGTCTGAATACATTCCCGATTTTTATTTAACATTTACCTAACCAGTTCTCAACTTGTTTGAACTTTTCTTAACAATACTCAACCAGAGAACTTCAAGGTTTGAACCATTATCGACCAAAGTTTGATACACACTTAAACAATAACTAATACTTTATTAATCTTAAATGATGATTATAATTTATTCAACTATAATCCCTTTTTTTTCTTTGAGTTTTATTATTTCACTATCACTTTCTTAGAAAGATACTTGGTCAAATTTCTAGCCAAGGGAAACAAATCTTGTAAAAACTGTACAAAAAATGATAAGTGAAATAAATTAACACTAGGTCGAGGATTGTTAAGACGTTACCTTATAGTCGCCGTCAGCTGAAATTCGTAGCGGTTATCAGTAAAAATAATCTAAACTATCAATCGCATTCACTCGAGATATAGTTTTTCACATTCCATTCATAAATCGCAAAAAGAAAAACCACTACTGACCTACCTTTTAAGTGATCGCACTGTAATAATCCTGACCTTCACTTTTTCATGGACGATTTTGAATGATGGAATCAGCCATTGTTTTGACCGGAAGTGTTTCCGTGGAGTTCAATTTCATAAAATTTGCATAAAGCGCGGGAAACCTTATCACATCAATGAAAGGAACATTTCAGGAAACTGCGTACAGTGACGAATGTCATATGTAAACAAATGATCCTCATAGAAACGAAGATGGCGGAATTACAATGGAAAATATTCTGGAAAATGTGAAGGTCAGGATTATTACAGTGTGATCACTTAAAAGGTAGGTCAGTAGTGGTTTTTCTTTATGCGATTTATGAATGGAATGTGAAAAACTATATCTCGAGTGAACGCGATTGATAGTTTAGATTATTTTTAGCGATAACCGCTACGAATTTCAGCTGACGGCGACTATAAATATCTAGATTTAAAAAAAAAACTTTGGATTGCAGGTCGTAAGTCAAAATAAGAAAAAGAGAAAACGTTTTCTATTCCGAAATCTTGTATAAATGTCAAAATATTGAGCAATAAAGTCAATAGCAGTGCACCTCTGTTCAATAGTACTAACTCGATTTAACTGAAAGAAATCTAAGTCACAAATTAAAACTGAGGGAAACACATCATTTATAAAAGGAGAAAAAAAACCTGGATCAACAAAAACACTGTACTGCTTCAAAAACAAACGCCAACAAACATAGGAACGGACTATGTGGTAATAGCGACCACAATACCGACTAGGTTCAAGACAGTTAAGAAAAATGGTGGGTTGAACCTAGTTTAATGGCTAGCTAAACCTCTCACTTGTCGCATTGAAATCCATAATATTGGCAACAATGTGTGACCAAAACCTACAGATGTAGTAGATAAAAAAGGAAAGAAATAGGGTACAGCAGTCAACAATAATTCAACACCCGTTTGAAATTGTTTACTCTAGCACTTTACACCCACATATATGCTATCACTTTTACTTATTTTACTTTCTATAGTGGAAATGGAGGAATCGTTTTTAAAGACCTTAAGCCTACCAATCAGAAGAAAAAAGACGGAGTAAGTATAAAATTGTAAAAAAAGGTTATTGTAAATGTGTTTTTAATAAATAAAGCAAATTAAACAAAAACTAGTGAATGTGTTGATTGAGTGATTATCGTGGTATTATTTATAAAAATAATGCTTGTTATTAACGGTAGTTATGGTTCCATATCAATATTTGCAGGCTCTTTCAACAACAGACGGTGTTAGGATGACATATTCATCTTTGACCTTATCAGTGGTATTAGTACAATAAAAACATGCATGTATCGACACTTCTTAGGCTAACGCCTTAACAACTGAAGCTCTTAAATTATTTTAGTGAATATATATGTTGGACTCAGATCGACGTCCGACCTCTAATCGACGTCCGTTCCTCAAATCGACGTCCGTTTCATAAATCGACGTCCAAATCTGACTTCACATTCTCAAATCGACGTCCAATATTTTGATACTCTAATCGACCTCTGAATTATTGTAGCCGTCTTTAATCGATGTCCAATATCAATTATTAATAAATTACTGGACTTAATTTACACGTATACATGTACATGTTTTGTAGGGTTCTTATGATAACTAAATTTTCAAACATTTTTACATTTTTTTAACCCGAAATAGGTAACATGCATATTAATTTTTATCTTTTTTTATAGAAAGTTAATCCAATCGATCTACATAATAGTGTATCATTTCTATGCATATTCATAATGAGAAAACAACCCAACGACAAATAAAACCAAACGACTTATAGGAGCATTATTCAGTCTAACAGTAGACAAAATAAAGAAGTACACTGAGCCAATTGGTTTAAGAGTATTAGAATTCGGACTGTAAGATATTTTTCAACAAATTTCTGAGTTTTACACCTGGAGATACGTATATGCAAAAAAATGCGTTATGTTTTGATGTTGTGCTGTTACACCACTGTTAAGTGCTCACACTCATGTTGAACCCCGACATATTCTTTAAGGGCATCTAGTGTAAGTGGTTTTCGATGGTTTATGTCTGTCATATTTGTTTTTCGGAATTTTTTTTTTTTTTATAAATAAGACCGTTAGTTTTTTAATTTTAATTCTAATATGTAGAATGTTGGTTTTCTGTGTTCAAAACGGACTTAGATTAGAGAAGCTAAAAATTGGACGTCGATTAGAGAAGCCAAAATATGGACGTCGGTTAGATAGTAAGGCATAAAATTGGCCGTCGATTTGGAATGTTATTTTATTGTTTCGTCAGATTTAAACGTCGATTAGAGGAACGAACAGACGTCGATTAGAGACCGGAAGTCGATCTGAGTCTTACATATATGGCCACAGACCACAACTAATTCTTCTATCAGTTCTTTATAACCTTTTGCATCATTAAAAGAATTGCACCATGCACTTTTGTCAAATTTTTTGTGTGTGTAATGTATAGTCCTAGTCCAAATATATATCCAAAATTCAGAAAGATTGACGCAATCACTTTTACAAATTTAGCCAATACACATCCATACCCCTATTGACAAGTCAAGAGATGTTCCGAAAACTGTAAATATTACCTTTTTGCACTTGGCCTAATCACTCATTCCAAATCAAAATCAGTTAAAATACAACATCCAAAAATTTATTTCACCTCTCTTCTTTCATTTCCACCAAAAAAAAATCTAAGAAATGAATGAGGAAGGGAAAGGAAAAAAATTAAGGAAAAATACACTCTACTTAAAAGGAACTATATTCGTGGACAACGAAAAGCGGGGTCATTAATTGTGGTCTTGGGCCTATTAGGGGCCTGAAACTTGACCAATTCTAATAAAACTTGGCATGATTCAAGCTTAGTATATTATAAAACAGTTTACAAAGTTTCAAAGCCATAGGATACCAAATAAAAAAAATGTGGCATTTTTTATATCTGAACTTTGGGTGCTGAATTGTGGCGTTGAATTAGAACAATTTCAACTATCAAATTTGAGCTTCTAAAAACCAAAAGATACCAAAACTAACACTTTTAATGTTTCTATGTATAAGTTAACATCTATTTAAAGCAACAGAAAGCATACTTCATGTATCAGACTTATGAAAAATTAATTAATTGTGGTCTTGGGCCATATATATCTTTCTTTTATATGATACATCGATATCAAATTAGAAATTACAATATAAGACATTTAAAGGGATTTAAAAATACTTAAAGTGCATAGCAGGAAAAATGCATATCCGATAGTTTCAAACCTTCAACATTAACACTAGGATCTTCCAAAAAGACGAAAATTTTACCCTAAGTGCAGGTTTCTGTAGATATTTTACTTCATGGATAATATATTTTTTTTTATCAATTATCAACAATGAAATATTGATAATATAGATAAAAGTAATATTTAGTGACAGTTTACGGTCAGTAAAAACATACGAAAGAGAGTTGAGCTGCGCGACAAGTAACGATAAACAGCCATGTCCGGTGGGAGTATATCTGGTGTAGAAATGGTTCCATACGTCGTGTACGTAAGAACCCTTTTAATTTCTCAATGGGTAATATATATATATATTAGCGGTAACAAGTAAAATTAGGCAATAGGCTAACGCCTAGGCATTAAGTTATTCTTGAAATTTTCAGGCATTAAGCTTATTTCCTGAAATCTGATGATGATTATTCATCCTATTGCCAAACATAATTTTAGGCAATAAGTAAACTCTCGAATCTTTGCATATTTGGTGATTTATTCTTGATATAAAGTCGTTTCTTAATTATTTCTAATATTACATGTATAAATATACATTCATTTGACAGATCTTCAAATTAAGTAAGTTTATTTAGCATGTTTAGTAATTTTAACAGTTACAAAACAGAATTAACTCATACTTTTTTTAATGTTTTTGTGGTATTACAAAATAATAAAAAGATTTAAAAAAAAGTGATTGTATCCAATTAAAAAATGTTGATTGCTGGTTTAAATTGGTCAAAAGTAGACAAAATTATGATATGATTTTTCGCTCACACCAATGTATTATTTATTGAATAAGTAAATTTTCCTTTTTTATTATAACAGAGTGATTTTAACACAAATTTCTATCAGGTTTTCATATTTTTAAATTATAAAAATGTTGCGTTTAAATATAAATAACATATTTCATTAATGATTTTATTTCCGGTCTGTTGTGGACAGGTGTGTCATTGGCGTTCATATCACATCTTCTTTATTTATATTCAGGATGAAACTGGGCCCTGTAGTATATACGTGTCTAAACAGTTGTTGGCATGACACGGGTTATGTTCTTCTCATATATGTTATGATGGTATGATACTAAACCCCTAACGGGAAGGATTGTGCCTGATGTTCATATGATGAAATCATAATCTTTCAGTCAGTTTAATTGAAGTCTGGAGCTGGCATGTCAGTTAACTGCTAGTAGTCTGTTGCTATTTATGTATTATTGTCATTTTGTTTATTTTCTTTGGTTACATCTTCTGACATCAGACTCGGACTTCTCTTGAACTGAATTTTAATGTGCGTATTGTTATGCGTTTACTTTTCTACATTGGTTAGAGGTATAGGGGGAGGGTTGAGATCTCACAAACATGTTTAACCCCGCCGCATTTTTGCGCCTGTCCCAAGTCAGGAGCCTCTGGCCTTTGATAGTCTTGTATTATTTTAATTTTAGTTTCTTGTGTACAATTTTGAAATTAGTATGGCGTTCATTATCACTGGACTAGTATATATTTGTTTAGGGGCCAGCTGAAGGACGCCTCCGGGTGCGGGAATTTCTCGCTACATTGAAGACCTGTTGGTGACCTTCTGCTGTTGTTTTTTATTTGGTCGGGTTGTTGTCTCTTTGACACATTCCCCATTTCCATTCTCAATTTTATTCTTTTGTAAAATAAGAGTTTTTCTTCTGCTCATATTCAAACGTATGTTAATTGCAGTAATACAATAAAATAGTTGAAGTATTCAGTATTTATGTGAAAGATGCACGAGATTTGGCTTTGAACTTTTAAGTATGAAACCATGACACTTCGAATTCAGCTCCCTCAAAGCATATACTTATTTTACCGATTACATATTTAATTTTAACTATTTACAGTTAGTTTGTTCAATTCTAATATAAAACGTAGTTATATTTTTTGACTTGTGTTTTGTTTCAAAGGGTTTACAATGTGCAATGATAATATCAAATTATTTATTACCCTTTAATCTAAAAGTAATAAGTTATTCTAATAATTAATCGTTTTTTAAATTAAAGTTGTTGGCTAAATTTGATACAATATTTCAATTTATTCATTTGCTATTTTCTTTAACGCCAATACTTAGGACAGCGGTTAGGACATCCTAGCTAAGATTTCGATGTGCATGCTGAGACATGTTGTAAATCGATACTAACTTTATCATAAATTCTGTCCTAAGAATATCTTATAGGACCGATCTTAGGACAGTTTCGAAAACAGGCCCTAGTTCTCAAAATGTTATCTTGTAATAAATATATTTTTTATTTAAATGAATAAATGTCTTTTATTTACTTTCATGCCTGCACACATTTTTCAGGATTTAAGCTTAAATCCTAGGATTTAAGACTAATGCCTAACATCATTTAGGCAATAGACTTACTGCCTAGGCGTTAGCTTATTGCCTATGCCTAATTTCACTTATTGCCGCTAACATATATATATATATATATATATATATATATATATATATATATATATATATATATATATATATGTGTGGATTTATTAAAAGCAACGTTTGTGTCTATACATCTTCATTTTCTCGCGACAATCAAAATTCCTGGTCTTTTTTCCGGTCGATCCACGCTTTTTGTTTTGCCCTTTTTATATTTTTTTGTTCTTTTGTTCTGTAGACTATCTAACGCAGTCTGACGTATACATTTGGTGATATAAGTTGATTATTTCGTGAATCCAGAGTCTATGCTCGATACACCAATGTACCAAGTTGTTTTACAGCTTAATGTAATCAACTACCATTCTTTCTGTTTTTTTTATGGAAGTTTATATGCAATGAGTCTTCTGTAAAAAAATCTTTTTTCATTTTAATTTATTTTCAGAATAAAGTATTTGATTCGAAAAAAGAAGAGGCTAATCAAAAGCTCACCAATGAAAACGAAAGATTAAACAAGTACATTCATAAACAATATGTATCATTTACCATCAATTATTGGGTTTATTAATTTTTAATTATTTAAGGTGCTTGTAAATTGAACATCATAGAAATCGATTTGAGAAGAATCACGTACCAATACATATGTTGTTGAATAGCTACCCTTCCGAAATAATTTGCTTTACAAACACATTAAATGTATCAACAGAAATTCTGATGAATCAACTATAGCCAAAAGTAATACAAGACAATTCTCAATTTTATTTTTTTATATTACAGTGATGTATCAGTTTAACTTTAAAATCTCTTATTTTGTCATCATTTAGCAGTTCATGTTCTGTTTCGTCAATATATTTTGAGTTAAAGTGTACTTTTTAGGCAAAACACCATATTTTCAAATTAAAGAATCTTCTTGAAGAAGAAAAGTATTTTGAATTCCTGTATTTGTATGGTTACACCCGTTGTTATACATAACTATCATTGTGAAAAAAAAATGTATTTTTTCAGGGAAAATGACGAATTGAAACAAAAGTTACTCGAACAAAAGAAGAAATATGATAAGCTGCTAGCTGAAGTAGATGCGGAGAAAAAACAAACAAATAGATTAAGTATGGAACGGGATAAAACATTTATTGATTTTAAAAAGACTTCTGGCGATAAATTTTTAAAAGACGAGCATTCCAGACTAAAAGAAGAACTGAACAAACTTACTATTGAAAATACTGGTCTTCGTAAAGAGGTTGATCGTATTCGAACTAGGTAAGAGTTATACTGATTTAGAGATTTAGATCAATATAATGTCATTACTGTACATATTATACATAATAGTTATCACGTGATGGGACATTGTGATCGTTTGAGAGTGTTATCAAATATTCTAAGACAATCTCCTTAAATGATGGGATTTTTTTATTTTGAAATGTACACATGTATTTTCCAGTCAATGTCCAATAATATCATAATGTTTGGTCGAAGTTCGTTGTACCAGGTTTCTCTATCTATATTTCTTTACTATTTACTTTATGTGAAATTTGATCAAATTAATTAAATTATAGTATAGGCTTATGTATGTGCTTCGGTTTTGGCATGATTTATGACATACTTTATTAAAATTTCACGTTGATAAATAAGGAAGCTATTGAAAACTTAAGACTGATCTCCATCAGGCAAAGTTAACCTTGTATGAATTTGGCTGTGCTTTTTAAATTTCTTTTGGTAAAAAAGAAGTACCTACTGATTAACGTATAGATCCCTGGCTTTCAGCGAAAGTAAAGGAAGAAAACCAGGTTGGAAGCACAAACTTTATAAAGAGATATTTTCATTAAATAAGAGTAACACTTATTACTTTTGTGACGCGTAAGAAGTTAAGTTATTTTGTTTTAAACAAATTCTATTCAAGAAACGTTTTAGACAAGATGTGCAATATTATGATTTTATTTTTTACACAGTTATTACAGAACCGAAGAATTATCTTTGTTCATTTTGCATGATCTCTCTTTAAGCTATGGTTTTATGGTGTAATTCAGTGGTTGTCGTTTGTTTATGTGTTACATATTTGTTTTTCGTTCATTTTTTTACATAAATAAGGCCGATAGTTTTCTCGTTTGAATTGTTTTACATTGTCTAATCGGGCCTTTTATAGCTGACTATGCGGTATGGGCTTTGCTCATTGTTGAAGGCCGCACGGTGACCTATAGTTGTTAATATTTTTGGTCTTTTGTGGATAGTTGTCTCATTGGCAATCATACCACATCTTCTTTTTTATATTTTATAGTTTAAGTAAAATAGCAGGAGAAAGAATGACTGATGGAAATCCTTACATAACAGATTTAAGTGACCCTCAACGTCCACAGAAACTTTCAGAGAAATTCAATAGTCTATACGACAATTCTTGGACTGATGCCTATGAAATTATCAACACCGAAGACATGGACGAGAAAATGACATGTGAAAAACTGATAGCTATTTTCAAAGTAAGTAATTGTGAAAAATGAATACAAAAATACTAAAAAATCAAATTAAACTTACTGATATTTGATGTTTATAATCAATTTAAATCCATTGTATGATATTTCTTGACCATCTCGACACATTTATGGTAGAAGATAACAATCTCTACGAAATTTGTTTTATTTTTTATTTAAACAAATGCTGTATGCCCAAGTCAGATAAGTTCTACACATTGTATCATATCACAATGGTACCAATTTAACATTGAAACATCTTAACATTTTAGAGTTGCTGGGACTTTTGTTGTGAAGTTGCAAAAATGCAGCTGTCAGACTTGCATACCATACTGCTTTCTCTGGATGAAAAAGAATCAAAGGATGAGGTATTACAACATTTTATCAAAGCTGAGTGAATATTAGAACCTTTTATCTCATCCGTTAGTTATGTCTGCATTTAACATTCATCTTGTTTTATCTGTCATATGCTTTATTCGTGATGTTTTAGGAGTAGTAGATTTTTAAAATGAAACCAAATGGACCAATTTAAATTTAACAAGACCTCCATTGTTTATGAAAATACCTTAAATGAACCATAATTAAGGGATGTATACTTTTTTTTGAAAATATCCTCTGAGAAATTATTTGGTTAAATCATCTAAAAGTTCTGATTTATGAAATAACTAACCATTAAATCTTTAAACTATATACTTTAAATTACAGAAAAAGGTAAAAAACGACTTTCCAGTTCAAAACAGTAAAATAATAAAAGAAACAAGAAGATTGTTCGCTGAACAGTTTATACCAACATTGTGTGAGGTGAGTAAATTAATTTGTTTTCAAATCATTTGTTTCTACTATATAAATTGCGTCATTTAAAAAAAAATGTTTACCAATGTTCTAATTTAATAAATTGGTCAGAGGACAACTCAATACAATAAACTAAAACTACATAAAGTATATAAAAAAGTAGCTACAGCGATTCTGTTGACAGGGTAAGATCTCATACTATGCATGTTTCACATGTCATTCTATTATATAGTAATACACACACGCATAAAAAATAAGACTACCATTCTAGCATCTAAAGATCTAAACAATGACGCATATACAAAATTCCATTCCTAGTATATATGATGAGTATATCTACAATCGCGAAAACATGTCGCTAGTAACTGCTCTTGTGGAATACACAGTCCTCAGAAATGCATAGGTATGATTTGCCTCTTATATTCAGCAAAATTATATCTTTCAAAACATGAGTACATATACTTTTTTTTTCAATTTTCCTTATGTGAAATTGATTTGAGCAATTTTGATTGTTAAACGCTATCTAGCCATCACTGATTGCTTGACATTATAATGAACAGCGATACATTCACAAAGTTGTAACCGCCGTTGAATGTTCACATTGCAGAGTTACTGGCAAAGACAGAAAGATACTGAATTAGTCGAAGACTTACAGCCATATGTAGATAAATGCATCGAGCTTTGTTGGTATAGTGCCATTAGTGATCCACCCTTAGTTTATGCATTTGAAGCAAATACAAATGTGGATGATTTCCGGGGATACACAAAGAGTGGTGATAAAATAGACTACGTTGTGTGGCCTTCAATGTATTTACATGAATATGGTCCGCTGTTATACAAAGGTGTTGTCCAATACAAAATGACTGACAAACACGAGGATAAACCCGAACCTCAAACGACAGTTGAAGATGATGTGACTGACAAAACAGATGTAAAACCAGAACTTCAAGAGAAAACTGAAGATCACACAACAGACGAAATGGATAATAAACTCGAACTTCAAGAGCAAACTGCTGATCAAATGACAGAGACATTGGATGGTAAACCCAAACTCCAAGAGAAACCCGAGGATCACGTGGCAGGAAAAACAGATGTTAAACTCGAACCTCAAGAGAAAACTGAAAATCGCGAAACAGACAAAACGGATGATAAACCCGAACTTCAAGAGAAAACAGAAGAGAATGTAGAAAAGAAAGAATAGAAATAATAAGTTTTACATTTTATTCACTTTTTTATTGTCACATCTTCAACATTTAGTTTCCACAAGCACTACAGTATGTTTGTTATAAATCTAGTTAATCAGATATTATTATGTTTGCAGTAATTTATATATTTATATTCAGAATAAAGTTCACTAGATTTTAAAATTTCTTTTATTTATGTTAACTTAGATCATTTCTAACTCTACGAAATTTAAATATTAGTATATATTTGTTGGCGTCAGTGAGTGTGTTAATATATAAGTGAAATAAAGCAACTCACTTTGGAATATACATGTATTCTGACAGAATAAAACAAGGGGTTAATACATAAACCATAATAGAAATAGAGATAATGTCTGTATGCAGTTTATCTATTCAAAATACATAAAAGGTAACAGTAGTTTACCGATGTTCAAATCTCATTAAGAAAAATACACAACTGAAGGCAATTTATCGCAGGAATTATGAAGGAGGAAATATATGGGTACGTTATATGCCTGGATGCATTATTACACATCAACATCATGTTATAAATGGTGAAAAGGAACTTTTGATGATATTAACTTCAGAGTTTATTATTTATTTGGTCTCAATGATGTAATATTTGTTAATTCAGTTTTCAGTTTAAGAGTTATAATCACCTGTTAACAAATGCAGCGTCGGCAAAGGAGTAGGTTCAGTAAGACCCTTTTTTTGGCCCCAAAATATAGCAGTTTTACGAAATTGTGAAAATGTTATCTTTTAGCTATTTACTGGAAAGTAGAATGCTTCTGCTACATAAATATGGGCTGTTTTTGACAATATCATGCACATATATCGGGTACTAGCATCATTAAGTCATGCTAAATTACTGAAAGAGGGACGAAAGATACCAAAGGGACAGTCAAACTCATAAATCTAAAACAGACTGACAACGCCTTGGCTAAAAATGAAAAAGACAAACAGAAAAAGAATAGAACACATGACACAACATAGAAAACTAAAGAATAAACAACACGAACCCCACCAAAAACTAGGGGTGATCTCAGGTGCTCCGGAAGGGTAAGCAGATCCTGCTCCACATGTGGCACCCGTCGTGTTGCATATGTGATTACAAATCCGGTAAATAGTCTAATTCGGTAGGTCACATTCATGAAAGGGAAGGGGATTGTAGTTACGACGTAAGGAACATATCCGATATCATTTGTGAAACGGTTATTCCATAACGGTCAACCACAATTTTAGGATTTTAGTTATAGGAATTTAGACGGTTTCCGTCTGAAATGAAAGTGGCCGCAATCGTGTTCATTCATAATAATGAAATGTAAGTTGTATTTGATGATAATACATAACATATATAAAGATTGCGGATGAACACGGATGCGGCCACTTTCTTTTTTACAAAAAACATCTGAAAAGTGACGTTTTTTGGCATATTTGATAGATTTTTCATATTTAAGCTCGAATCGGAGCTTTTTTCATGACTTAATCAGTTAAAATCTTTCACATAAACTAATTGAGTCAATTGAATTAGACACTTAAGGGTTTGAAAAGTGTCCAAAATCTTTCGTTTGATGTTCCTGAAATTTGAGGCCAAAATCGGCCCTTACCGGACCTACTCCTTTTCTATAATCTTGTCAACAAAAGGTGCAAAACTTTTAGGAATTGTTGGTCCTCAATGCTCTTCAACTTCGTACTTTACCTGACCTTTTAACTTTTTTTTATTCGAGCGTCACTGATGAGTTTTTTTAAGACGAATCGCGCGTCTGGCGTAAATATAAAATTTCAATCCTGTTATCTATGATGAGTTTATTTTCATGATTAAAAGGATGAAAACTGAAAATGTTAAAATTCTTAGACTTGCAATAATATCTAGCATTTTTTGCCTTTGTGGTAAACTGGTTTGTTTTAATCGATAAACTAAATATTCCTAAAATAAATATTTGAAGATTTTGTGTAAAACGTAAAACGACAAAAGACCAAGCAAACAAAAAACTCTCCGACTCCTTCGAATAAAATTTCCGTTCAATGGAAGACAAACAAAAGCGAACACACATAGTTTAAACAGCCCGACCTGTTACAGGCATAACATGTGGCTTTCAACCAGTTTTTACGTGCTCACAACATCCAAGTCTTTCACTATATCTTGACAATATGCCGTGACAGTTCAACATATAATTTTAAAGCATCGAAAACAGTACTATAATCACAAAAATACTGAACTCCGAGAAACAATGCAACTGATACTTATTTAAAGAAGAAAGACAGCATATGCTTGTGAAACAAGGTTAAAAACAGGAAACTAGCTCAAATGGCCACATCTGTAGAATACTGTTGCTAAAGAAAACAAGAAAAAAACGAACCAAAATTCCAAATAGTTTTTGTAAAGTCTCACCATAAAACTTATTTATAAAAGTATTTTTTAGAGGCTAATAAGTATTTTTAATCGTCTCACCATCAAAAGAATAAAAAGAACATTTTTATTGAATTACTTAGTACATCACTCTTGTATGTTATTTAAATCAGCTATAAAAAAAGTATTCTAACAGGAACGAACTAGCTGGTAAGACAGAGATACACTTATACTTAACATTCATTTAGTACTCATTCAAGATCTGAAACATTAAATCAAAAACTATAACGCAGTCATAACCTGAACATTATTGGATGTGGACGTACATTGAGGAAAAAGTTAAATCACAAAAATACTGAGCTCAGAGGAAAATCCAATCGGAAAGTCCATAATAACATGGCAAAATCAAATGACGAAACACATTAATAACGACAAGAACTGTCATATTCCTGACTTGGTACATGTTTTTCAAATGTAGAAAATGGTGGATTGAACCTGGTTTTCATAGCGCTAAACCTCTCACGTGTACGACAGTTGCATCAAATTTTATAATATTGACAATGATGCGTGAACAAAACAAAAAGACACAATAGGTAAAAATGTCAAAAATTATGATTCAAAAAAGTCTAATTCGGTAGGCCAGATTCGTGAAAATGGAACGGAATTGCAGTTACGACATAAGGAATATATCCGATATCATCTATATACCAGTTATTCCATAACAATCAACTCGTGATGGCGTCCGTAAAATTTACGAAGTGATGATTTCAGCTTCCCAATGTTCCACTTTTAGGAAGCTGAACTCATCAATTTTTTCGTAAAGTTATGTTTTTAATCGACCCTCGTAGTCAATATATAGATATAAATCATAATCAAGTGGCAAAATCAAGAGCTCAAACACACCAAACGAAGGGATAACAACTGTCATACTCCTGACTTGGTACAGGCTTTTCCTATGTAGAAAATGGTGGATTAAACCTGGTTTTATAGCGCTAAACTTCTCACTTTGGTGAAAGTCTTATCAAATTCCGTTATATTTACATTGATGCGTGAACTAAACAGACACAATAAATAAATTATTCATAATATGGGTACAGCAGTCATCATCGTGTAACAATTTTAAAAGGAACAATTTAACAGAACACAAAAACATCTATATACAAACACATTCATTAATTCGCGTGTCTGACGTCAAAAATTTTTATACGTCACATATTTTTGTCGTTCAATGTTTATAAACAATTTTAAAATATCACATGGGCAATGTTAGCATACAGGGTTAAAAAATCAAAGTATGTAAGATTTAATTTCAGAAATAAAATTGAGAATGGAAATGGGGAATGTGTCAAAGAGACAACAACCCGACCAAATAAAAAACAACAGCAGAGGGTCACCAACAGGTCTTCAATGTAGCGAGATTTAAAATAGTCCAAAAGTTCAATAGAATTTATCAGAATCCACAACTAGTTCATTCCACTACGCGATTGAATAATTTTGACGTTTGTGGTTCAACGTATTTTCAATGTAATTAGGACGACATTGTATGCCTTCATTTTGTGTAATATATGTCTTGAATTCACTAAAGGTACAGTAGTGAAGTTAACAGAAAAGTCACTCTTTTAGTTTTTCAATAATTCATTAAAAATAATCCTTTAGCACAAATGAATCTTAGCCAGGATAATTATTCAATTAAAGAATGTTGAATTCAAAGGAAATTATCTTTTAATCGCATGCAAATCTATTCAATCGATTATCCTTATTATCGTTTTTGTTTTGTTCGATGGTTGATTCCGGACATTTTTTTAGGTCAACAACGAAATGTTCTAAATATTTACTCTTTAAAGATATAAAAACTAAGAAAAAATACTCTGAACTAATTTATATTCAATAAACCGTTCATATTATCAGCACAGAGAGAGGCAAAAAATAAAACAAAGAGAGTTTAAATCTTGAAGTTGAAAATAAACTGACAATGCAAAAAAGAAGAAGACTAAAACACGAACAACTGTACATAAAACACAATATAGAAAATTCTAATATGACGTGCTTCTTTCGCTTTATGAATAAACCCATGCTCTAAATCCAATAATTTCTTTTCGCACATGCGTATATTGACTACTGCAGAATAATGAATTTTATCAAATTGGCATGCATTAAACATATTTCATAAACTTAAAACACTACCGAACTCTTAAATGATGCACATGTTGTTACTAATTCATGTATTATGACTGAATGTGTTGCATTCCGAAATTGACATATTTGACCGAGATACGACAATCGTTCATGCTGGCTGTTCAAAAACTCCTCCCTCTGAAGAATCACAATGCCAGCCGTTTGCTTCTTTAGAAACAAAAAAAGGGGGGGGGGTTCATAAAAGAGACTACACAATCGCTTCACCCTTATACACATCGGACATAGAAATTACCTTAATTTTCCTTATCAGAATCGAAATAATTAACGCAAGCTATACTTTATTGTAGTTTTAACATGGGTAGGCATTATTCAGGGGCAATTACTCCTATAAGATGTCATTGGATTTTTTCAGATCAAATTTATCATATCTTCATCACAAAAAATCAAATAATTCTGTTAAATTAGTTTTATATATATATAACTTAACGAATGTCAGATAAAATGCAAAACCCTGAAAAAGACAATATTGGTAAATTGTCTTTGAACACATGTTTTAGTTAAAACATAACGAGTGCAGAATCTAGGTTTATATGTCTTACAGTTAATGATAAGAAAAAGGAAAGAAAAAAAAAATTATTTGGTAAAGGTAGATAATTCCTATAAGATTTCACTGGCTTACTTTGATCCAAATCAGCATAAAATGTTTAAAGGGTGCAACGTACCAATATGGAAAATAATTTTGTCGTTATCTCTGTTAGTTAAGGAGGTTATACATTAACAAAAAAAATATTTGGGAGATAACTTCTAAGTAGAAAAGTATTCGATTAAACAGGTTTAAAGGCGCTTAACTGTGCAATATCATACACCATACATGTAAAAGAGGGACGAAAGATACCAAAGGGACAGTCAAACTCATAAATCTAAAACAAAATGACAACGCCATGGCTAAAAATGAAAAAGACAAACAAACAACAGCACACATGACACAACATAGAAAACCAAAGAATAAACAACACGAACCCAACCAAAAACCTAGGGGTGATCTCATGTGCTCCGGAAGGGTAAGCAGATCCTGCTCCACATGTGGCCCCGTCGTGTTGCTTGTTTGATGACAAATCCAGTAAATAGTCTAATTCGGTAGGTCACATTCATGAAAGGGAAGGGGATTGTAGTTACGACGTAAGGAACATATCCGATATAATTTGTGAAACGGTTATTCCATAAGCGACATCTTGCAAAAAAAAATACATACAAGAAATAAAGTTGGCGGAAGAAAAAGATGAAAAAACCCAGAATAGTGGAAAGACCTAATAATAACCAGAACAAATACAATAGGTCTTTCTACATCATAAATACAAATTGTTCAGAGAACTATTGAAGTTATTTCTACATCAATTTCCATATACTTGTTGAGAAGCTGCTTCCAGTTTACTCAAAGTTACTATTTCCGTCCAATGTTGGATTTGTTCATACTGATTAAAACAACATAGGGCTTCTTTATACTTTTTTTTGGAAAATAAAGATAATTGGTTACTTCCAGTGTCGGTCTTACATGGTACCTTTATATATAAATTTCACAAATATTAGGTTTTTATTCACTTTTGCCTGAAAAAAGGTTTATAACATGCTACTACTGGTTTAGAAAATGTCTATTCTGGTCTCATAGGAAAGCTGTATTTACACTGATTCCTAAAAATATATGGTTGTTATATATTTTTGCATATAATAAGGGAGATAAATAACTTACCCTTCTGGAGCACCTGAGATCACCCCTAGTTTTTGGTGGGGTTTGTGTTGTTTGTTCTTTAGTTTTCTATGTTGTGTCATGTGTACTATTGTTTATCTATTTGTCTTTTTTCATTTTTAGTCATGGCGTTGTCAGTTTATTTTCGATTTACGAGTTTGACTGTCCCTTTGGTATCTTTAGCCCTCTTTTAAGGTCATTTACGGTTTTGAATGATAGGTTTATGTTTCCATGAAAAATGTGCAAACATGGCTACTTCCAAGTTTAATTAACATTGTGCACAGCTCCAAATGGTCGACAATCAACAACAAATAAACAATTAGACACAACAAAAGACAATCACAAACGAGGTAACAGATTTTAAAAAGGCTCATCAACACGTGTATGTGTATTTCTTTTATCAGAAACTATTCTTTTATACTTGGTACGTGAGTTTGTGTTAAAATTGATTTTACCATCCATAGGATTAATAAAGACATTCTCGAAGTCAGAACTGAAAATGATAAAAGACGCAAGAAAATCAGTCGCAAAGCATACATTCAACTTGTTTAATTCAACACAGGTATTAGAGTCAACTATGGTTAGTCTCATTATTGTTATCAAACCCTTCACCCTAAACCACCAAACTCACACGCCCAAACATCAAGCCCTCTTCCACAACTTCAAATACAGACGTTTGAGGCATAACTTACTAGCAGGTAAATAAACTCTTCGTAGATACCAGGAATAAATTTTATATATACGCCAGACGCGCGTTTCGTCTAGAAAAGACTCATCAGTGACGCTCGAATCCAAAAAAATTAAAAAAAAGCCAAATAAAGTACGAAGTTGAAGAGCATTGAGAACCAAAATTCCTAAAAGTGTTGCCAAATACAGCTAAGGTAATCTATGCCTGAGGTAGAAAAGCCTTAGTATTTCAAAAAATTCAGAATTTTGTAAACAGTTAATTTATAGATATAACAATATCAATGCTAATTCATGTCAGCACAAAAAGTGCTGACTACTGGGCTTGTGATACCCTCGGGGAAATAAATCTCCACCAGCAGTGGCATCGACCCAGTGGTTGTAAATATACTCATCATAGATACCAGGACTAAATTTTATATATACGCCAGACGCGCGTTTCGTCTAGAAAAGACTCATCAGTGACGCTCGAATCCAAAAAAGTTAAAAAAAAAAAAAAAAAAAAAAAAGCCAAATAAAGTACGAAGTAAAAGATACTGAAACAACTTTCTTGAAATGAAATAAATTTGGATTTGAGATGGCAATAAACAAGAACTAGTTAAATCAAAAGAGAGTACACAAATTTAAGTCGATAACACCAAGACTAAAATTGACAATTCAAAGATTACACTTGACAATTCAAAGATTAAAGTTAATATTTCAAAGATTAAGGTTGATAATTCCAAGTTTAAAGTCGAAAATTCCAAGATTAATGTCGGAAATTCCTAGATGAAAGCTAATAAATCAGAGATTAAAGTTGGAATTTCCAAGATTAAAGTTGATAATTCCAAGATTAAAGTTGATAATTCCAAGATTAAAGTTGATAATTTGAAAAATATAAATAAAAAAGGATGCCACTAATGCGCGTCAATAGTTTTCGTGTGACATTTAAATATTTTTTTTAACTGAATAACTTGAGTTTATGAACAGAGTTATTTAAAATCGACAGTACAATTCAAATATAATATTGAAGGATTGAAGATGGGTTGGTGTAAATACTAGTTAAGCAATTGATGCACCACGATTTGCAACAACTATTCATTCACTTTTTATTCAAAAGAATAGAAAACAAGGTCAAGGTAAAGAGTCAAGGTCAAGTTCTAAATTTGGACTTTTCCTTGTTCCTTGATCTCCTCTGTCACTTTTAAAGTTATATATAAAAGAGCTAGTGCAAAATTTTTGCCTAAGTGTGATTGTGATATGATACATTTGGTCTGAAACAACTCAATGACATCTTATAAGAGTTTTTAAATATGCATCAATCCATCCTTTGAGACCGGAAATGAATTTTACTAAACCGGAAGTACCTAATATCTGCCTTATCGAACTCCGAAACAGCGGTTACGTCCTCTTTACTACGCTACGTTGACTTTAACCACTGCCACCAACTCCTAACGCTAGCGTAGGTTTTTTTCAACATTCTTGAAAAAAAATTAAATATGTCCAAATTGTTTTTATTTGTTACAGGCAGAAGTATATAAAAACCATATATTTTTGGAATCAGTGTAGAAAAAGCTATCATGTGAGCCGAAAGTAGATTATCATCGGAGGTGACATTTTTTTAAAACGGAAGTTGACAATTATCTCCCTTTTTTCAGGCAAAAATATACATAAGGCCACACCAATTTAATTTCTTGTTCTACGGATTTTTGGACTCCAAAAATTGGGGCGAGCGAGCGATTTGAAAATTTTTATTAAAAAATATTTATTTTGCAAATTTTTGAGGCGAAGCTTGAAAAGTAAAGGCGAGCGATTATATTTTTTTTTTGTAAACATAAAATAGTAGGTTTTGACAATATCAAAACTTGGTTTATCACTTGTACTTTGACATTTCTTTAATTTATGAAGTATTTTTCCCTGTTCACCAATAAATAATTGAATAATTAGATTTGGTATATGTATGTGTGCCAATTAATGAGACAATTCTCCATCCAAGTCATAATCAGGTTGGGAACAACCCCTCAATTTTATAAATATCCTTTTTGTAAGGGGTCAATATAAGTTACAATATATTTTTTTGTAAATAAAACTTTTTAGTACAAAAGAGCTCATATTTTCCTAAAGAACTGTATATCTATCTGGTATTAAATGGTCAACACGCTCAAGAATTTTGTAATATTCCTGGTCTTAGCACAACGTTAACACATTTACTTTAATATTATTCAAAATAAATATCATAAATAATTCTCTTTAAGAATATAGTAATGTTGTTTAAAATTATTTAAATATGATGTATTTCTCCTCTCTTTTAGTTAATTTTTTTTAAGTTCTTCAAAGGATTTGTAAAGTAACACTATGCAAATCCTTGGTATTTCTTCAAGTTTCTTTTTTACAACAGTAAAATGACCCCATATGTGCCCTTCTGAGGGATAATAGCATATACAGGTCATAGTACGTACGGCAGAGCTTTGACCCAGACCAAACAGCAAGCTATAAGGGACCCCAAAATTATAAGTGTACACAATTCGAACAGGAAAACCAACGATCTAATTTATATATATACAAACGGGAAAATATCAAATAATATTTATGAACATCAACGAACGATATCTAACTGCTGACTACGACAGGCCCCTGAATCAATCAGGACAGGTGCATAAACATGCAGGGGGTATGGATATTTTTATATCGCCAGCATGCATTTCTTTCCGAAGTTCTATGAAGTTTATTTCTAACAACGAACAAATTTGATATGGAATCTAAGTAAGGGGGAAGGAAACCAATGTTTTGTTCTGTACAGGCATTTTCTTCTGTTTTCTATTTATATCGGATCACTCCCATTTGGGATAAATGGGTTTCATGCTGAATCAAATATTATCACAGACATTGACACAGTGTACTTGGGTGCTTATATGTTTAAATCGTTATAAATACATGTTAGATTGTGATTATAAAAACAAGTGCAAATATCTGTTTATAATATTTACAAAAAAAAACGGTGCGGGAAATGGACACGATTACATTTCCGGATGCGGGAAGCGGGAATATAAAAAAAAAATAAAAAAAATTCTGCTTTGAAAAAAAAAGGTGCGGGCGGGTCCGTCGAACAGGAAATTAAATTGGTGTGGCCTAAACAGTTATTAAATGAATCAGTATAAAGAAACCTATGATTGGACGCCAATAGTAACTTTGATTAAACCGAAAGTAGCATATCATCAATAATTTATAGAATTGATGTTGATAGACCTTCAATCGTTCTCTGAACAAATGGTTTTTAATTGGCAATAGTAATGTTTGTTTAATTGAAGCTCACATCCAGGTATTGCATTATTTATTCTCCACAAACCATAAATTATTATTATTTGCATTTAATATTAACTTAAGGATTATATACCTTAGCTTGGGTTGATTCGATGCTAAACATATGAAAATTTTAAAGAAAATGCACAGCCTTTACTCTTGTACTCTCATATTTACCAATTCGATGCTTGATAGAATGAGGACTATTGCATGCAGTGCTAGCAATGATTTTGCTTTAAACAAGTTTATCAATTTAGATATTGGTTAAAACAAATATAAATATGGACATATTCAAGTACACTTTCTATGTTGCGCTCGACTTTAGTGACTCAGCACGAGGTGTTTGGGAATTTAAAGGTTGTTAAGGACTTTTTGTAAACAATAAACGCTAGCTGATCATTAAAAACAAGTGAATAATCTATGTTTATAATAAAATTTTATAACAAAAATCTCTGTATTAAAGTCTGTAGATTTTCTACAAAAATCTTGTTTTTATTGTCACCCAATTCTCTGTTCTACTGAATGCAATTAAACTATAAATAATAATGCTTTGCACGAAGTTTCCCCTTGGTATATGTACAAAATAATCCATCTCTATTATTCAATATATCTCATGTTTTCATACTATTGCAGTTAAACATTTTCGTACTGTTTTAGAAATGGATAGATAAATTGGGTATGAGTACTGATGAATCACATATTTGTTTAAACAAACATTATCATTTTTCAAGTGTTGGTATCGCGATTAGAAACAACAAGCTGACAAGTGTATTCAAGATTCAAGATTCAGTAGTTTATATTTTTAAAATTGTCTCAACACTTTAAACGCAAAATCATGCAGTGCTTATTGGTAAAATTGTTTCGAAATAATACAATCCCTTGACAAATAAACATTTAAAGTTGAAAAAGACAAAATTTGTTCTTCGTTTAATCTCTTTTAAATAAAAAAAAAATCAATAATCCTAGACAATATGGACAAACTTGCATATTTTAAAAATTTTCCTTTCTAAATTCAAACAGAGTAAAATGATGACCATAAGAGTAAAAATCTGTTTCTGGTTTATTCTTTGGTGAACTATTTAGATTTTACCTGGTTATTTGAGGAAACTATCTGATAAGCAATAATATAAGTTGGAGATAACCTTAAAATTGCCGACTTTCATAAATCTTAAACATAAATGAAATAAAGTATATAATTTAAGAAATAAATTATATAAGATTCATAAAGGAGCGAAAATCAACTTTGTATAATTATATAAACGATAATACTTGTACAATATAAAGATTATACAGTAAAACAACTACAATAAACACAGTCACATAGATTCCAAATCAATAATATATGATAATCAGTGCACTAAAATCAAGAAAACAAATCAATAAAATACATGATTGTACGATCAAATACAATTATCCCTTATCATTCTGTTTATATTGGACTACTCCTTGATACAAAAGTGGGCCGTTTTCATGCAAGTACATTGCCGGCCAGACAAAAAAGTCCACCTCATCACCATTTTTTGTATAGCCTCTGAAGTCGTCAAGATTATCAGCGATAAAAGAATAATATAAAGGTGGATCAGTAATTGCACTGTACCAAAATAATGAAAGGCAGGCGTCTACATAGGGTTTCAACTTTTCGTCTTTTTTGTGGTCTTTATTCATTTCCTTTTCCCAGAAATACTACAAAATACAAAAACAATGTTACAAAACCATTTAATATTGGATGTAGCGCGTCTTCTGATTGACTAACAGTGTTTTGTCTATCAGCTCATAGACACAATTGTGTCATATGACCGTTACGTCTTCAACAGTTTTTTTCGTGATTCATGCCGACTAAAAATGGAATTTATAATGAAATTATAAGGAATGACTGTTTACCACACGTTTTATGTTATTTCGTCATGGACAGAACAGATATTACAATCACTTCTTTAAAAAAATAGCGAAACTTAACAACTTATAATTAACGGTTCAGAATATCAGTTGAACAAATCTTTGACTATCAAAACCTGAAAAATGTCATAATGCATGCATAATTGCAAAACTAGACTCAAATCATAAAAAAGTATTTTTTAAATTTAAATGAGTGTCTTACCTGACACATCAATGGAATAAACGTTGGAGCACATGCCTTCCTTGCGTCTGAGAGTTGTTTCGTATAAGCACTTGAGTCTTCTTTTATCTCAGTCTTTGAAATACAATTTTAGAATGAACAGAGTAATCGCGATGTGTTAATTAACAACCCGTTAAAAAATTGTGTTAGTTTTTTCGTTGGTTTTTTTTGTATGTGTCAGATTTAAAAAAATACTTGGATTGTCAAATTTGGGGATAATTGAAAATGAAAACATATTATTAATGTGTGGCTCTTTGTTGCTAAACTAAACTTATGATGAAAGTCAAACTTTATTACCTTACAAAAAAATTCAATCTCCGTCAGTATTTAAAAGAACTGTCTGCTCAACCCGGGATTTGTAGAAATATCTTTATTATTTTAAAATCAGAAATGACTTCAAAAGAACGTTTAGCTGGTTCTTTTGATTTTTTGAATATTGCAATACAAAGATGTAGTATAATTGTCAATGCGACAACTCTCTCTAAAGATCAAATAACATATAGCAATATGCCCCGTGGTTGTCTTAATGTTAGTGTTGATTTTGCACGCTTCATTGTGAATTCTGGCTGCAGATATTACTCTATGACTTTGTTCTTCAATCACAGTTATGGCATGATCGTCAGTTTGCAAAGAATTGCGCTCACACCAGTGCTAAGAGTCGTCTTAAACATGGAGTGAGGTAAGACTTTTTGATCACTGTAAAATGGCCTACTGTGACTTTGAGATGAAGAACAGCAATACAACCACTGTTCCTGTACTTTTTTGTGTTTTTTTGCTGTGCATGTATTGGTTTTGTGTTGTGTATCGATACCCCATTTCTTTTCAATTAAATGACGTAGAAGTTAGAAAGTATAGGTAAATGTACGGCCTTTAATAAAGAACAAAACGCATATCGCATAGCAGCATATATAAAAGGCCCTGAAATGACAAATGTAATATATTTCAAACAAGAAAACCAACAGCCTGGTTAAGGTACAACACAATGAATGAAAAGCAAATATGATATATAACAACAACCACTCTGAATTACAGACACCTGACTGACTTGGTACAGACACATACAGAATATGGCGGGGTCAAACATGGTTGCGGGAGGCCAACACTTCCCCGAACGAGGGACAGAGGTGTAACCGCACATTATAAATACAAGAGCCTGTAGTTCAGTGGTTGTCGTTATTATCAAATACCATCCCAACTTATACCATCCCATCTTTTCAAACAATTAACTTGAGGCTCTAAAGAGCCTGTGTCGCTCACCTTGGTCTATGTGAATATTAAACAAGGGACACAGATGGATTCATGACAAAATTGTGTTTTGGTGATGGTGATGTGTTTGTAGATCTAACTTTACTGAACATTCTTGCTGCTTACAATTATCCCTTTCTATAATGAACTTATCCCTGTAATTACAGTGGAAAAGTGAGTAAAATTTACAAATTTTATGAAAATTGTTAAAAATTGACTATAAAGGGCAATTGACCATTTTGGTCATGATGACTTATTTTTAGGTCTTACTTTGCTGTACATTATTGCTGTTTACAGTTTATCTCTATCTATAATAACATTCAAGATAATAAGCAAAAACGGCAAAAATTACTTTAAATTACCAATTCAGGGGCAGCAACCTAACAACGGGTTGTCCGATTCATCTGAAAATTTCAGGGCAGATAGATCTTGACCTGATAAACAATTTTATCCTGTCAGATTTGCTCTATATGCTTTGGTTTTTTGAGATATAAGCCAAAAACTGCATTTTACCCCTATGTTCTATTTTTAGCCATGACCACCATCATTTTAAAGCTAGATACTCCAATGATGATTGTGGCCAAGTTTGGTTTAATTTGGCTCAGTAGTTTCAGATGAGAAGATTTTTGTAAAAGATAACGACGACAACGACGGACGACGGACGCCAAGTGATAAGAAAAGCTCACTTGGCCCTTCGGGTCAGGTGAGCTAAAAATGAATCCTGACAGACCATTAAATAAATGATTTATGAATACACTTTACAGTGTGATTATGTAACTTACGTACAGAGAGCGTAAAAGGTTCCATACAAGCTTTTTGTAAACTGGAAAACTGGTGTTTTGAAAGTGCAGAACAATACTTCCAGCATACCTGAAAAAAATACAACGCAAACAAAATATTCGACGTTTGTTAAAATGATGGAAAAGTAGTACTTCAAAAACTATTCATACCTCTAAAATTTTTAGTAAAATTTCACAAATGGTTTTTTCGTCTTTGTTCTGTGCTAACAGGATTTCGAATGCATCAGTCCACGAGTTGTCGTATAGACAGTTGAATTTCTCTGCTAATTGGTGTGGTCGGTTTGAGTCACTCAATTTGTATTCATTTTCTCTTTCATCTGTTTCCTTTTTAAGCATTTGTTCCTTTAATTTCTTCTCCAATTCGTCTATGTTCTCGTCTTTCGCCTTTGATTTTCTATTAAATAGACACATAAATCATAGCTCAACTATTAAAGGGTTATTCAAATTACAAATAGTTTGTGCTCCAACTATCATATACATATACACAGTTCGGACAGAGAGAAAAAAATATCCTCTAAATGTACATAGTAACTAAATTAAAGGCTAAAATTTGTAGTATCTAGTCAGAATTATGAATGATAGGGAAAATAAATATTATTTATATCTTTTTTTTCGTTTTAAATTCTTGGAATATAAATCTAATCGCGGTTCTCCGTGAGCAAAAAAAAATACGTGTTTCCAGCATGAATTATTGCTTTTTACATGAACGTTCGTTACAATCTAAGATACTAATCTAAATCAACTTTGCTTTCAGTTTTAAGAGGTATTACAGTACATTTAGAAGTCAAATTCATGTTCACCAATTTGACTCAAGTTCTTATATAACAACTTACGATGCATAGGATCGATAACATGTAAATGAATAAGTGTTTCGCGTGTATTTTAGTCTAAAATCCATTTAATAACCCATCGAAGTGACCTCCAAAAACTGCCATTGGTCATACAACCCGACATAAACATAAATATATAAATAGATAGCGAACACGTGCAAATGGATTGTTCTATGTCTATGTGACAGCGGAAATTCACGTTTCACTTCTGGTTTCAGATTTTCATGTTTTATTGTATATATTCATATGTTTTAATAAATATTCTTATTCTCACGATTTTTATAATAAAAGTTCATTTCTAAGTTTTATAACTTTACAGATATCTGATTTCACATGGAAAAATATAGTTTCGTAACTTTTAATCTTCATAGCATTGTTTGTTAAAATTAAATTATATACAGAATTTACAAGTCAATCAACAAACACTTTTTCACAAAAGATAGCAAATAAAGGATTACATAATTTAGTACAATTTCCTTCTCAAAAATTTAGTTAATCCGTCAATAAGTGACATCCCACAGGATTATTTAATGTTTTTCCTTTGTTAATCATAAGAAATTTCCCTAATTAACCTCGCCTGGAAACCAAGTTTGATACCTGGGCAAGCGTTTCTGGTCACTTGCATTCGTGACCAGCAAACAATAAACATCTATTTTTATACAAGCTTGTTCTTATTCCAGGTGAGTGAAGTTAAATTATTTATTTTATATTTCTTAATGCTAAGATTTTATTACAAAGTTTTAAGACAGAATAAGTAGCATTTTTGTTCATATTCATGTATTTTGCATTTATACTTTCCAGTTCATAAATAACATTATTTTTATAGATATAGTTGAAATCTTAACAGTTTATTTAAATCAAGTTAGTTTGCGCACTCGAAAGGGAATTCTTGAAACAAAATATATTCAATAATAGTTACAAGAGTATATTCTTTTAATTAAAGTATTTTCTATAGTTTCAAGAGGTCAGAATAAGTATTCAATTCGTTTTTGTAAATAGTTTTGTTATTTTTCTAATATGCGTGTTTCAATACGTTTTATTTTAATGTGCGTGTTTCGATATGCTTTATTCTACTTCGTTCAATCTATATTCCTTCAGATAATTAAACGATGCAATGTTTTCAAGCATTTTACTATTTCAGTTCGTTTAAGCGTCTAGAAGCAGTGGCGGATCCAGAAATTTTCATAAGTGGGGGCCCACTGACTGACCTAAGAGGGGGCCCGCTCCAGTCACGCTTCAGTGATTCCCTATATAAGCAACCAAATTTTTTCCCAAAAAGGGGGGGCCTGGCCCCCTGGGCCCCCCCTAAATCCGCCTCTGAGAAGCAATTTTGTATATAGTTAGTTACGGTTTTCTTTTAGTACTTTAAGTTCTTTCATTTTTCGATCATTGTTCCTATAACTGCAGAGTTACTCCCCTTATTGAAATAGCAACAATGCGACGGTAAATTCTGGAAAACATGAAGATCTAGATAATGTCCTTTTCCTGCAGAAACGACGTACAAAACAACGATTTCGAAAAACAGTCCGTGTAGAAATTGCAAAGAGAAGAGAGGACGAAAAAGAGCTGATCATGGAAACTAGAACCAGAAATATGAAACTATTCCATAGGCTAGTCAGACATACACGTAAAAAAGGCGGAGAAATTATAATGGACTTGAATGAGAGTGGACACTGCTATACTGGAGATTAAAACATACTAGCTGGTTTCAAGGAACATTTATGCACACTAGCAACATACGATGAAAACATTAACATTGACAACGACTATCATCAAAATGTTGAACATATAATTCATATAATTTTACTCCAATTTTTGATACATACCCTACTGACAAAAACATTATGACAAGAAAAAGTCGAGACCAAAAAATTGATCAAAGAGGCAAAGAAGTTTTGGATTTTTGCATTAGTAAACAAATAAGAATTTTAAATGGCAGAGTTCTTGGTGATACATTTGGTAATTTTACTTGCTATACCCCCAATGGTGCAAGTGTGGTTGATTATGTTGCTGTGTCGGAAGAAATTCTTGAAAATGTACTGTATTTTAAAGTATCCAGATTTATTCCCACATTATCTGATTGTCATTGTAAACTTGAGTGGGAATTATCTGCAAAATATTGTGTTCCTGGAGAAAATGATATTCCAATCCAGTTGAAAAATATGACACCTAATTATATCTGGACTGACTGTTCAGCAATAAAATTTCAAGAAACACTTTCTTCAGATACACTACAAAACTACATACTAGAATTCAACAACAGCACAATTCAATTTACTCAGACATCAGTAAATGACGCATCATCAAAACTTTCAAACATCTTTTTATCAGCAGCAAATCTATCACTTAAACGACCTTTAAAAAAACACACAAACAAACAAAAAAACAAAAAGTGGTTTGACGCAAGTTTACAACAAGCTCGAACTAACTTGCTTAATTATGGAAAAATTTATTCAAGATTTCCATATGATCCAATTATCAAAAATCACTTTTATAAACTGAATCGTGAATACTCCAAACTAAGGAAATATAAATACAAACAATACAAACAATCATTGATTAGTCAGCTGGACTCCTTGCACGAAGAGAATCCAAAACTGTATTGGAACTTAATTAATGAACTACAGGAAAAAAATGAAACTAAAAAAAAATGTGGAGTACAACCATCAACTTTGATATCACATTTCCAAAAGTTGTCACAACTGAAAGGTGAATTTCAAAGTAGATATACAGAGCTATGTGAAAAACTGAAACAGTTAGAAAACTCAAAATGTTTCAACGAGTTGGACTCCTTTATCACTGAGTCTGAAATATCCAAAGCCATTTCACACTTAAAATGCAATAAATCATCAGGCTTGGATAACATTAGTAATAATATGATAAAGAATGGACAGACTTTCCTTTTAAAAAGTTTTCAACAGATGTTTAATACTTGTCTGTCTTCAGGTATATACCCAACATCTTGGGCTGAAGGTTATATTACACCAATTTTTAAAAGCAACGATACAAGTGACCCTAACAATTATAGAGGAATAACAATAACAAGTGCAATTGGAAAGCTTTTTAATAGAATATTAAGTCTAAGACTGGACAAATTTCTTCAGGAACATAATATTATACATGATAGTCAAATTGGATTCACAAGGAAAGCCAGAACTGCAGATCATATGTTTATTTTAAACTGTCTTATTAACAAATACTGTAATTCAAAAGAAGGTAGACTGTTTGCCTGTTTTGTTGATTTTCAGAAGGCTTTTGATACTGTTATACATACAGGGATCAAGATTAAACTACTAGATATTGGGGCTGGGTCTTATTTTTATAACATTATTAAAAGTATGTATGAAATTAGCAAATCATGTGTCAAAATTCAAAATCAAGTAAGTGATTTTTTCCCATTAGATATTGGAGTCAAACAAGGTGACAACCTCAGTCCGAATTTATTCAAGATATTCATAAATGATTTGCCCAGATATTTGTCAGATACTAGAGACCCAGTTAATGTCAATGACAAAGATCTACATTGTTTAATGTATGCTGATGATATTGTTTTATTATCTACATCAGCTGAAGGACTACGAGAAAAGCTGGGAATGCTTGATAAATTTTGCAAAGATTGGTGTCTCAATGTGAATACTAATAAGACAAAGGTGCTGATTTTCAACAAGGCAGGCAGACATGTAAAACAGATATTCACATTTCAGAATATAAATCTGGAATGTGTTTCAAAATACAAATACCTAGGTTTATATTTAAGCTCATCTGGTTCATTCAGTTATGCTCAAAATGAACTATACAAAAAATCCCTGAAAGCTCATTTCAAATTAAGGAAAGATCTTTTATCACTTAATCCTGATGTAAAAACAAGTATTCATGTTTTTGACCACACTGTAAAACCTATTTTATTATATGGTAGCGAAATATGGGGGATGTTTAATTCTCTTTCCTCTAAATGTAAGAAGGAAGATATATCTTTTGAAAAATTATATTCAGGTTTACCCTGTGAGAAACTTCATATAAAATTTTGTAAATTTATACTTGGGGTACACAAGAAAACAACAAATGCTGCAGTGTTATCTGAACTTGGAAGATTTCCAATATATTTTAATATTATAAAAGGAATGTTATTGTACTGGTATAGATTAGAGAATTTAGGTAATAATTTTCCTCTATTAAAAGAGGCATATACACAATCAAAGACACTACATCACATGAATATAACATCATGGTATGGTTCAATAAATGTTGTTTTTAAAATACTTGGTATTGACTATACAAATGCCATAAATGCTCCATTTTGTGAATCCTTATACAAATTTAAGAAATATATACAAACCAAGCTATCAACATTGTTTATTAGCTGTTGGAAAAAAACAAATAGATAAATTTTCAGACAGTAAACTGAAAACCTACCTTTTATATAAAACAAATTTTGGTTTTGAAAAATATCTAACATTGATCAAGAATTTTGAACTTAGAAGAAGTTTTACTAAATTACGTGTGTATCTTCTCATAGATTACAAATGGAATTAGGTAGATATCAGGGTATTCCCCGAATTAACAGAATATGTAATAAATGTTCTTCCAATACTGTCGAAGATGAGGCTCATTTTCTATTTGATTGTAACAAATTTGAGGATGATAGAAATTGTATGTTAGCTAGTATTGCACAATATAATTCTTATTTAATCATATGAACAGTCAAAGCAAAATTATCTGGTTATTTAGTGTAGAAAATGTTGAGTTACTTAAAATAATATGTAATTTTATATACAAACATCTTCCTTAGTGAAGATTAGTTAAAGGAAATCTATGTGTGTATATACATTTGATTGGACATAGAAAATTATATTCATCTGAATATCACAAGCATACTAGCCGATTAAAAAAAAAAAAAAAATAATTGTTAAGATATATTATTTATTCAAATGTTCTCTTATATCCTTGAGGCATCGTCCCCTGGTATCAACTGCATTCAAGTTACCTATGATGCTTCCTTGTTTGATTTTGATACAGGTAGGAAAGAGACATTTACACACATTTTACATGCCTATGGCCCATAAGGTATCGTCCCCTGGTGTCAGCTGCCTTTAGGAAACCATAATGCTTTCCTATTTGCTGCTGACACAGGATGAGTCATGGACATGTTTGATTTCTACTTTCTTTTTGACTAATTATTATATATTTAATTGATCCAACTTTTTGTGTACTATACATATGTGGATATCTATTTTTTTTTCTTTTTGGGCTGCTTGTTTGTTATCTATATCAACCACACTTGTAATAAAATGCATGACTCATGCATTAGTATTAAAAAAAACCAACATACTATAGATTCTTTATCTACGTATTCTTTAAGAACTTAAATAGTTCTCGTTTAACTTTTTTTTTTTTTTTTATCTCATTGTTTGTATTGTATTATGAAAAAATTATTGATGTTGTAATGTTTATGCCCTTTGGGGCCCATAATTGGAAATAAAAAATATCTTATCTTATCTCTTATCTTATCTTATAATAAATCAACTGGTCAAAGGCAAGAACATTCCTGATGCATCAAGGGAAGAAATTTCAAACGCAATCAAAAATATCAACATCATGACGGTGAAACAGAAGCACAAATAATACTGCTAGATGACAAATCAGCGTTCGACAAAGTGATACATACCCATATGATGAGAAGAGTGTACCAAGCAGGTATCGAAGACAAACATTGGTCACTAATAAGTAGTCTGCACCAAAAAGCTGGCAGTACCATCAAATGTGGAGGAAATATCTCTGAGTGCTTCCAAGTCTCATTGGGTGTTCGTCAAGGTGGAATACTCAGCACAGACCTATACAAACTGTACGTAAATCCACTACTAGACAGATTGAGAAACTCAAATCTTGGTATAAGGATTGGTAATATAATATAACATGCAATGCCAGCGCCTGTGCAGATAATATAGCTTTAATGAGTACAAAAGAAGACGACACACAAGTGCTGATAAATATGGCGCACGATTTTGCGTACATGGAAGGCTTTGAGCGACAGCCCAAAAAAGCTTGTCTTTAAACCTGCTGTCAAAAACTCATAAAAAGAACAATACCAACGAGTGCATATTTAACATTTGAAATAACGTTATGCCAATGTCAAACAGGCCCTATATATCTTGGAATAATTCGAACATCATCAATGAAGGAAAACGTTGCTAGCTAGAAGAAGTGCATACGGCCTATTTGGTGGTGGTTTCCATGGACATAATGGACTATATCTAGAAACATTGGTACACCTGTTTAAAACATACATTAGCCCTGTGCTACTCTACGGAATGGAACTATTACTACCCAAAACAGCCATGCTACTTCAACTAGAAACATTCCAGAAAAAATTACTGAAACAGCTGCTTTCACTTCCTACATCAACACCAGACCCGGCGGTGTACATACTATCAGGAATACTACCCGCAAATTGACAAAAGAGCACTGGAATTATTCAACAACATCTGTAACCAAGATGAAAGCATCACGGAAAAACAACTTGCCCGGAGACACATCAGTGTTAAATCGCTGAACAGTAATAGATGGTTTATACAAATCAAAAAGATCCTCACAAAATATAACATGGATGAAATCAACACCTACCTTGATATACCTATGAAGACAGAAAAATGGATCACAATAATAAACCGAATTATCCAAAAACACTGGAGTGACTCAATAACAAGAATGGTTCCTTACTTCAAAGGCCTACAACACTTAAATTACACGGAATTTCACAAAGGGAAGCTACAGCCACTGCTAAAAATCAAATGTCAATCAGCTAGAGACATAGGAAGAATTCCTCCAAAGCTAAAACTGCTTACCGGCACATACATTCTGCAGTTGCACAGAATAAAAAAGTATGAAAATGAAACAGACCCGATGTGTCTTATATGTCACCAAGTTGGAACATTTTATCCTATAATGTGAAGGGTTATCCGATACAAGGAATTGAATTATGGATGAAGTTAGTGCCATTCTGAAGTGTTCAATAAATGTAGACTTTCACGAGCAAACATCAAAAGTAAAGATGCAAATTCTTCTGGACATCACAATGCTGCGGGAAAATCTAAAATTAGATACAAAATTAATGGCCGACATCGAATACTGTAGCCGCCGACTTCTCTTTTTGTTACACACCACCAGATATAGTTTCCTGTCAAAAGGATGGAAAAAGGACAAGAAAAACGTAAAGGTGTAATAACCCAACAACTGTGATGTGGAAAACGAACAATGTGTAAATAACTTGTATATAAAACAAAAATTCAATGGCATTGAACTTTTGCTGCCCTATATATAAAGCACGCAGGTGGAGGATATTACTGTTAGACATACTGGTGCCTATGAAGATACTGGTGTGGTTCTCCTATATAGGAGGTTAAAGATACAAAGGTAAGGTAAGGCTTATTTTGACAAAACAGAAAAAGATGTGTTCTTCATTCATTCGACTATTCCCGGGCCATAACTAGCCTCTTTTAAAAGTGAGGCAAAATCTGTTTTCGCCGAGCGTAGCGAGGCGAAAAAATTTTGGGGAGGGGTCTTGGGGCCGTTCAAAGCCCCCAAGAAGCTCTGAGAAAAATAACACAAAATCGTTCATTCTGGACGTTTCCCGGACTTTCTCTTCAACTTTGTACTTTATTTGGCTTTTTTTACTTTTTTGGATTCGAGCTTCACTGATGAGTCTTTTTGTAGACGAAACGCGCGTGTATACAAAATTTAGTCCTGGTATCTATGGCATGATGAGTTTATTTACATTGAAACGCAATTAATTTTTAGCAATTTTTTTTTGACAATATTCTGTCTATAAGCAAACACATAGATTCATTGTAATTTTAGACTTTTAGGTTTTAGGGAAAACATTTAAAAAGACCGATATGTAGGATAAGGCAAAAATCGTAATTCTCACTCATAATCATTAATACCGGACTGCGATATGTCTGTCTGTTCTTGTCTTGTATTGTGCCTCGACTTTTTTTTGGTGATTTTTTTTTACTAGATTAAAATATATAGTGACAGTGCAGTATTATACTTTAAGTACTAGTACTGTTTAAGTTGACACTAGGGACCATCTTGACCTTGTTTTACGGTATTTATGATTTTTTTTTACTGTTAAAGACCCTCGAGCAACTATCAAGATGAAGAACAGGAAGAAATACTTTGACCATTGATCATTTGTATTTTTTCTATGTATTGACTTTGTGTGCGATTAGGTCCAGTGCACGTTTACTCCATATTCCTTTATTTTCTGTTCTAAGAGTCTGAACACGTCTTGATACCGGGAAATTGGTGACCTAGCTTACTTTAATGTAAATCATTTCAGCTATTTAGTTTTATCTACCAAAAAAGCCAGTTTTGGATTCCTTAATATCAAGTTCAATTCTCCATGCAGAAACTACTTTTTTTCTGTGAGTAGCATCGTATATTCCTAAAATTTTCTCGCGCAATGTCTGGACATCGGTGGACATGCAACATTGCAAAACCACACGTTTACAAATGAAAATCAACTCTCAGACTATAGTCATAAAGTTGGATAATAAATGAACAAAAGACAAACCCGGGACACAAAAGTACAAACAATAGACCATCAACTCTGAAAACTAAAAGTAGAATAGAAACATAATCACGCAAAACATGCAGGAGCGACACCAGAGAGTGAAGAGAACTTGCCTCTTGCAAGACACTTTCCGTGAAAACAATTTGATATGAAGTCAATCTTTTGTTTCATTTTTTTTTTAAATTTCTAATATGAGGCATTTGCCTCATTTGCCTCAATGTAGTTACGGCCCTGTATTCAAGGTGTTTTATAGTGTTCAATTATTCATGTTATTATGCGTAACGTTCAATTCTTCATGTACATAGGTTATAAATATTTTCTCATGGCAATTATTCATTCAAACGGCCAGTGCATAGAAAAGGGGGGTGCTCTTGCATTCGTTTTATTTGTGTTTGTCAGTTATATTTATCTGGCATATTGTACATAGTTTTTGGTTAAATGTTTTATATAGTTGAGTAAGAATTACATTAATTGTTTATTCAGAAACAGGTTTAAATGAGATAACCTTTCTTTGGCATTGTTTCCATGGAAACTGTAAAATATACTATTCAAATTATCTCCCTTTATTTATATTTCATTGCTCAGGTTCAATTCTATATTTATATTCCATTTCTCCAGTTCAAGTTCATATTTATATTTCATTTTTATATTTCATTGCCCCAGTTAAAGTTCAGATTTATATTTCATTCCCCCAGTTCAATTCATATTTAATATTTCAAGTGAGCTAGTCTACCTCCTATTCATTTAAAGTACACTATACTTTTGGGTGGGTTAATTATTCTTATTCGCATTATTCAAATACCAGAGTTATTTAACTGTATTCATGTTTCTATATGTATGTTTTTATTATGTATGTTCATTGTTCATTGTATTATTATTATAGACTTGCATTCGTGACCAGCAAACAATAAACATCTATTTTTATACAAGCTTGTTCTTATTCCAGTATTCAAAGTTCCAATTCAGTGCAGTTCCAGCACAAATACACACAAGCAGTACATGGTCACCTACATTACATAAACAAACATCAGCAAGTCCAGTAACTCAGTCCAACCCTACCATGCCTACCCAAACAAAGTTCACAGATTGGTGGAGCGTCAAAAGATAACGGTACCTATGCCAAAATCCAGACAAGAACCGAAAGGAGCCACTCCATTGAATGCTACAGTACATCCTGCAACAAGATATTTCTCAAAACAGATTACAGAGGAAGAAACAATCCAAAGTCTCACAGATAATTTTCAACAAGATTTAGTTTTGATACTGTTAGATAACAACAGCGACTCAGCAACTGTTTCAAATAACACTGATTCAGGCGAAGAATCAGACATTGAAGAAAACATTTCAGAAAATTCTAATAATTCAATTATTTCTTTCAACCTACATTTAGATTAAGACTCAGAAATGGCTTCAGGTCTGTCCCTACAAAAATTCAGCGATGAAAGCTGTTGTGTGCCAGCAATATGGTGGTATTTATTCGAATCGTATAGAGCGTTACACAATGTTGACAATGATAAAACATTGTCAGTTTTGCCTTTACAACTAACAGGACATGCGTCTTTATGGTTTCATAACCTTGATGCAAACACTAAAGGCGATATTGGTAATTTAAAAGCAGCATTTTTAGCTCGATTTTCCAACACAAAAACTAACCAGCAAATCTATAAACTACAACAGACAAGTACAGAAAGTAGTCAAGCGTATTTGGCTAGAGTTCAGCAATTAGCAATGGGAGCTGAAAATTTAGGAGAAGCAAGCGGTAATTGTTGATATTGCTGTCAATGGTTTACAACCTAGCTTAAAACAAACCGTGATACAAAAATCACCAAAGACTTTTGAACAACTCAATAGAATAAGCTACTAATGTGGCTGAATGTGCTAGTTCTAGCACACCATGTACGTCTGAAGACATAAATGCTATAATTATGTTTTCATCTTTTTTAAAATCCATGAAATCTGCTGTAAAACAGGAAGTGTCTGAAGTCATGGCTGTCACACCGCAATCTATGCAAACCCAGAATTTTCCAGCGAGACAAGAGACAAGACAATACAGACAAGACTATGTGTGCTTTGGTTGTGGTAAGTCTTGCACTTATATGAGATTATGTTCTGCTTTTAATGCAAAGTGTTTTAAATGTGACAGAGTAGGTCACTTCAAAGAGGTGTGTGGTTTAAACCTTAGAAGTTATCACAGGAGCAACAATAGGCAACCCCATCCTTCTCAGGGTAGAAATTTTAATTCACGCCATCCTAACTCTTCAGCATAGGGACACGGGCCTTTCCAGTCCCTGGGTCGACACTCTTCAAAGAGACAGAAGAGACAAGATCAGACACCTCCTTCTTTAAAAACTCCTACTTCTTTTGGCAAAAAGAAAAATAAGCAGCAAAATAAAATTCCAGAAATTGCACAGTGAATGAATTTATCAGGGAACAAATTGCAAATTGAAGTTTGTGGCAAACATGTCACAAGTCTAGTTGACACAGGTTCACAAATGAGTTGTTGTTCTGTACAATTACTCCAATTCTTAGGGATAAGTAAGGATAAAATAGAAATTTAAAAATTAAAAGTGCTATGGGTGTTGGAGGTGAATTTCATTCTGTACTTGGGTTAGTTTCTCTTCCTCTTATATTAGGCAATGTCGCCATGAGGTATAATTTTCATGTTTTTGACAAATTACACCAGCAAATGATTCTTGGTTTTGATTTTCTTCGTGATGTTAAGGTTCATATCATATAACACTATATACTCAAATGATGACTTTGACCAAGTTAGTTAAATTTGAATTGGAAGTTTCAGATAAGATGACTTTTATAAAAGTTAATGACAATGGACGACGACAGACGACGGACGCCATATGACCAGACATTTTTCACTTAGCCTCATAGAGTAGGTGAGATAAATAGGAGGTTCTCAGAGAACCACTACATAAATAAAGATGTGGTAATCTATGCTAGATGCAGATCTAATAATGTAACGACGCTATCATTAATGTGATCGAAAGAAAATTCAAAAGACAGTTTTTATTTAAAAAAAAAGTGAGATAAGACGCAAGCGTATAAATCAGTTAGTTAATACTATTAACCTTTTATAATTGTCCGACTGTTTGTTGAACCGTTCTTCCCAAGTTAGTTTTTCTTTTTTCAAACTATCAACTTCCTTTGCTTTCTTCAAGAATTCTCTATCTAACTGATCTACTTTCGTTTTAAGCTCACTGTAACAAAAATAATTGTTAAAAGAATTTAAAGATATTTAATGAAATGACGATTAGACAAATGATCTCATCGGAAAGCATTCAACCCTTTGTTGTACATAGATACCATTTACAAATTCCTTATGATGATTAACAAACTAGATGCATGCAGTAAGTAACGGCACTTATACCTACACTAATATAAAATTGAGACTGGAAACTGGGAATGTGTCAAAGAGACATTAACTTGACCAAAGGACAAGAAACCACCGGAAGCCACCGATGGGTCTTCAACACACCGAGAAAAATCCCGCACTCGGAGGCGGGTTCAGCTAGCCCCTGAAAAAGAAATGTGTACTAGTTCTGTGGAAATGAACTTCACATGTTCTTAAACATATAAATATCTAAAATTTAAAAAACAAAACATACCCGACTTACAAAGGTCAGAGGCTCCTGGCTAGGAATAGGCACAACAATGCGACAGGGTTGAACATGTTAAAAAAGTCCTCGCTGCATTAAAGACCTGTTGGTGACCTTATGCTGTTGTCTGTTCTATGTTCGGGTTGTTGTCTCTTTGAATATTATAATGTTTCAGATTGTACACTTGACTGGTTTAAGTCATACTTGTGTGAACGAAGCCAACACGTTAAGGTCAATTACGTCATGTCTAATACTAAGTGCATAAAAACTGGTGTACCACAAGGCTCTATCCTAGGGCCTCTATTATTTATTTTATATATCAATGATTTACCACTTAACATAGAACAATCATTTATAGATATATATGCAGATGATTCTACATTACATAGTAAAGGTAATGGTGTACTTCAGTTGACTTCTTACCTTCAAAATGATATTCATGTAATTGAAAACTGGTGTTTTCAAATTTGTATGAAAATAAATGCCAAACAGTGTAAATCAATGATAATTGGTTAAAAACAAAGGCTTTGTTCAACTAGAAACAGTTTAGATATCAATATTTCAAATGAACAAGTAGATAATGTAGATTGTGAAAAACTTCTTGGTTTATATATTGACAATTACCTAAATTGGAATGAGCAAATTGATAAAATGTCCTGTACAATATCAAATAGAATCAATTTATTACAAAAGATAAGAAAATATTTACCTATGCATATACGTATTATTTATTTTAGTGCTTATATTCTGCCATTATTTGATTACTGTTGTAATATATGGGGAAGTTGTTATGAAAGTGGAAAAAATAAACTTACTAAGTTATTAAAGAAATCTGCTAGGGTTATAGTAGAAGCTGATATAATGACATCATCCAGTTTATTGTTTAATATTTTACACTGGTTAAATGTGGAAAAAGCATTCAATACCAAAAGGCAATACTTGTATTTGAATCAATAAATGATATGGTGCCTTTAGGGGACGACCATTTGATATTTGGGGGCGGGGAGGGGGGCAGGAGGACTTTTTTTGGATCGGTTATTTATTTTTGTAAACTCAGATGACATGTTATAATAATATAAAACAACACGTTTAATAATTTATTGCGTCCGAAGCGCTTTTATCTATTTTCTGCACTATTGAAGCAAGAATTTTCATTTTCATTAAAGCAATGGACTGATTATTTATTTTCACAGCTATATTTAAAATATTCGAAAACATACAATTTTTAATTTATTTGTTTATAAATTATAAATGATACATGTATAGTTAAGTTATCATGTACCATTTAATCAGAATTAATCATCATCCTCTGCAGAAATGAATCTTCTATATTCCCAACTGCATATACATGTATTGCTTCCATACCCTATGTTAAAGATTGATTGTATCTAGCCTATTTAAAAGTATTTGCAAACATGGGACGCCGAGCGGAGCGAGGCAAATTGTTTTTAAAGGGTTTTGGAGTTACTGAAGGCACAAGAAGCTTTAGAAGAAATAATGCAAAATCATGCTTTCTGGGTGTTCCCCAGACCCTTTCTTATTTTTGGTCTCAAAGCAAAATGTATACATTCAGTGTAAGACTTAAGTTTTTAGGGACAACATCAATAGACCAATATGCATGATAAAGCAAAAATGTAATTCACATAGTTGAAGTCTGGGGCTTCTGTTTTTATACGCCCGTCAAAATTTTGACGGGACGTATTATAGTATACAAATGTCCGGTGTCCGCCCATCTGTCCGTCCGTCTGTCCGGCGTAAACATGTCGCACCGTAACTTGAGAACGAATTATCCAAATTTCATGAAACTTAATATAGTTGTTTCTTATGATGGTAAAATGTTCTGTATACTTTTTGGTGAAAATAAGATTTAAACTTTTTGAGTTACGGCACTTTGTAACTAAAACAGGGGTGTGTTTTTTTTCACATGTCGCACCGTATCTCAAAAACGTTTCTTGATTATTGCTTAAAAATTTACACACTTCTTAGTTATATTAATCTTAATATCTGTATACTTTTTGGTGATGATTCAAAATTTCATTTTTGAGTTTTTGAGTATTTTGTAAAAAAGAGGGAGGGTGTTTTTACATGTCGAGCCGTATCTCAAAAATGATTTATGATTATTGCTTAAAACTTTACACACTTCTTTGTTATATTAATCTTAAGATCTGTATACTTTTTGGTGATGATTCTAAATTTCATTTTTGAGTTATTAAGTATTTTGTAAAAAAGGGGGAGGTTTTTTTTACATGTCGTGCCGTATCTCAAAAACGATTTATGATTATTGCTTAAAACTTTACACACTTCTTTGTTATAATAATCTAAAGATCTGTATACTTTTTGGTGATGACTCAAAATTTTATTTTTGAGTTATTGAGTATTTTGTAAAAAAGGGGAGGGTTTTTTATACGCCCGTCAAAATTTTGACGGGACGTATTATGGTATACAAATGTCCGGTGTCCGTCCGTCTGTCCGTCCGTCTGTCTGTCCGTCCGTCTGTCCGTCCGTCTGTCTGTCCGTCTGTCCGTCTGTCTGTCCGGCGTAAACATGTCGCACCGTAACTTGAGAACGACTTATCTAAATTTCATGAAACTTAATATAATTGTTTTTTATGATGGTCAAATGATCTGTATACTTTTTGGTGAAAATAAGATTTAAACTTTTTGAGTTACGGCACTTTGTAACTAAAACAGGGGTGTGTTTTTTTTCACATGTCGCACCGTATCTCAAAAACGATTCTTGATTATTGCTTAAAACTTTACACACTTTTTAGTTATATTAATCTTAATATCTGTATACTTTTTGGTGATGATTCAAAATTTCATTTTTGAGTTATTGAGTATTTTGTAAAAAAGGGGGAGGTTTTTTTTACATGTCGTGCCGTATCTCAAAAACGATTTATGATTATTGCTTAAAACTTTACACACTTCTTTGTTATATTAATCTTAAGATCTGTATACTTTTTGGTGATGACTCAAAATTTTATTTTTGAGTTATTGAGTATTTTGTAAAAAAGGGGAGGGTTTTTTATACGCCCGTCAAAATTTTGACGGGACGTATTATTGTATACAAATGTCCGGTGTCCGTCCGTCTGTCCGTCCGTCTGTCTGTCCGTCCGTTTGTCTGTCTGGCGTAAACATGTCGCACCGTAACTTGAGAACGACTTATCTAAATTTCATGAAACTTAATATAATTGTTTTTTATGATGGTCAAATGATCTGTAAACTTTTTGGTGAAAATAAGATTTAAACTTTTTGAGTTACGGCACTTTGTAACTAAAACAGGGGTGTGTTTTTTTTCACATGTCGCACCGTATCTCAAAAACGATTCTTGATTATTGCTTAAAACTTTACACACTTCTTAGTTATATTAATCTTAATATCTGTATACTTTTTGGTGATGATTCAAAATTTCATTTTTGAGTTATTGAGTATTTTGTAAAAAAGGTGGAGGGTGTTTTTACATGTCGTGTCGTATCTCAAAAACGATTTATGATTATTGCTTAAAACTTTACACACTTCTTTGTTATATTAATCTAAAGATACTTTTTGGTGATGACTCAAAATTTTATTTTTGAGTTATTGAGTATTTTGTAAAAAAAGGGAGTTTTTTTTATACATGTCGTGCTGTATCTCAAAAACAATTTATGATTATTGCTTGAAGCTGTACACACTTCTTTGTTATATTAATCTTAAGATCTGTATACTTTTTGGTTTGATTCAAAATTGCATTTTAGTGATATTTGTAAAAAACAAAACAATGGGGGGGTTACATGTCCCGCCGTGTCTCAAAAGCAATGAATGGTAATTGCTTAAAACTATCTCAGAAACTATTCATGATTACTGCATAAAACTTCCACACAAGACGTCGGGCGTATCATACGCTCATGGCGCAGCTGTTTATTGAAACTCATGATCAAGTTAATAACAAAAATACTAAATTACAAAAGGAATGCAACACTAACATAATACAGAAGGGCAATCAATGAACAAAACACAAATAAATAAGAAACATTCATCCCGAAAAATCAGGGGCTACGTCTTTGGGAGAACAGAACTTGCTTGTTGCAAGGCACTCGACGTGAAAACAATTTGATATGGAGACAAGCGTTTGGTTTTGAAATTTTTTACATGAGGCATTTGCCTCAATGTAGTTACGGCCCTGTAATAAAAGTGAGTTAAGTGTTTCTGAGAAAACATACCTCAAGTTAAATGAAACCAATTTACAGACATTTCAAGTATACTGTTTAAATAATATTTATACTTTTATTATTAAACAATTTGGGCAGTCTTTGCCGAAGGCGATTTTTTTGTTGAAAAAAGATGAATTTATGAAGAATCTGGTGTCATCTCATACTTTCGATTAGACCTGCTGAGTTATTTATTTTCAATACATTGCAAATCAGGTAATTTATTTTCAAACTACCACAGAACAAACCATTTTTTTTTGTGATTATCAAGGTCCAGTTATTTATTTTCAAAATTTATAATTATATCATTATAATACTGTATGTACTTATAAATATGTTGTTATTATTTTGAGGACTCTCAGGAAGATTAGTTTTAACTAATAGGATCATCATCTTGAAATAAAGATTATTTATTTATTTATTTATTTATTTATTTATTTATTTATTTATTTATTTATTTATTTATTTAACAAAAGACTATTTACAATTACTGACATGCAAGATCCAGACTGCAATTCAAATTGATTAAAGATTATGTCTCATCATATGAAAACAGCACTATCCCTCCCGTTCGCGGTTTACTTAATTTGTTTTTCTTTAATAACGTCTTAAAAGTAAAATTAATGCTTATACTTAGCTCCTTCTATATGTAGTTTTTTTTAATAATGAACAATTAATGTTAGAGACTAATTTTGTCAATGAACCAATAAACATGTCCGACCCTATTTCTAAAATATCTACCATTTCCAAAAAAAAAACAAAAAAAAAAAAACAACCAAAAACAACTACATTTAATTGTTTCTATGAAAATTAAACTCAGTGAAAATATATAAATCCTAACTAGTTAACTATACTGTAATACCAATGATAATGTTATAATAAATTTACGATTATGATTGCGAAAATGAGGTTGTTAAATACAATTTCTAATAAAAAATCAAAATGGACTTTACCAACTATACACGAAAATTGTATAGATCTACAACGTTAATAGATTTAAAAAAAAACAAGAAACGAAAAAAGAAGCAATCAAAGTTTTTGTCCTCTCTTGGCAACCCTGTATTGGGTTACAGAACATATTTTAACAACACATTTCTTGATTTATAGTTTTTTTTTGTAATGCTCCCTGCCATTTAACTTTGGAGGTGAGTCCTTTGATGAGTAATTAGATATGAGAGTTCGTTCTAATGTGTAATTGTTTGTCATGAAGAATGGTATGTTGAACGACACCAAAGACTGATTGAACATTAACAGTAGCGAGATGTATGGAAAATGCTTAAAGTTTATTTATCACACATTCACCTTCTTCGATTATAAGACCTGCAATGAGTTGCCATTGTTCTTCGGTGAATTCGAAATACAATTGATGCCAGCTACAACGCAGAGTTTGCCAAACATGATATGCACAATGCAGCTTATTTTGACAGTACTGATGTCACAGTAATGCCACGTTAACTGTTGAGTAGAACTGGATTGTTTTTTTTAGACAAGCGTTAAGATTCCTGATTTATAATTGACTTTGACTTTTATTTCCTGCAAGATTTTATTGAAAATATTAGTCAGAGCAGGCAGGTACAACTGTTACAGTCTTTTTTTTCCAGACTATAAGTGTTCCGCGCAGATTCCGTGTTTTCAGTCATGTTCAGTTTATATCATATCAATTGTTTCAAATATTTGATAGTCCACAATTATCAAGCACGCATTTCCAAAATCATCTTACAAACCACACATTTTATTTTTTTCCTCAACTAAGGACAGGAGCAAACTTTGCGGCAGGGATAAACATGATTTGTGAGATTTCCACTTCGCCATATACCTTTAACCAATGTAGAAGAAACAAACACACAGCAATAGGTAAAGTAAAGATCAGTTTAAAAGAAGCCCGGGTCCTATAGTGATTTCTCTGTGTAAATTTGCAATTGCATGTATGTTTTACTTCCTTTTCTGTATATTGGTTGTTTGATGGCAATTTCTGCTTAATGGTTCCTCAGCTATTTCTGCCTTACTTGGCAGATTTCCAGGTCAGAGTTGTAATGTGAGCCCTCTTTTGGGATACTGTAAACTTCGTAATACATAGCGAAGACTCGGTTTTGATTTTGGACTGAGAAGTTAAATTCACCATTAATCTCAATGTCAGACTTTTACGTGTGTGATTTGGTTTTATTTCTATTTATGATTTTGAAGAATAGTTTGTTTGAAATATTGTCCATAATTTGCTAATATAGTTTTTTTTGTCAGTAGCATATTTTTGTTTAAGCTGACTACAAACTTTTTTTTAAAGATTTAATAATTGCTTGCTTTGCTGATTTTCTGGTTAGCAGAAAGCTTTCGATTTAGATATAGTTGTTTACTGGTTTTGAGATGTCTCCTTTTTTTATACCCCCGCTTTAAAAAAGGGGGTATACTGTTTTACCTCTGTTTGTCCGTCCGTCCGTCAGTCCGTCCATCAGTCCGTCCGTCAGTCAGTCCGTCCCATGAAACTTTCGTCACATTTTACTCAGGAACTACACATCCACTCTTTCTGTAATTTGATATCAACATTTATATATGTCAGCCATACCGTGTGATGCGTTTTCAGATTCATCACTTGACAACTTCCTGTTTACCGAACACTTGTCTGATTTTACACATCATAGCCAAGTTGAAAATTTTCGTCACATTTTTCTCAGGAACTACAATACAAGGATTTCTGAAATTTGGTTTCAGGATTTATATAAGTCAGCTATACCGTGTGATGCGTTTTCAGATTCATCACTCGACAACTTCCTGTTTACCGAACACTTGCATATTTTTACACTATTAATATTATCCACTTGCGGCGGGGGTATCATCAGTGAGCAGTAGCTCGCAGTTTCACTTGTTTGTTGATGCTTTCCATTTAGGCTTTTGGTGTGGGTTTTTTTGATCGAACTAACGCATCGACGCTTTGCGTAAGACGTATGTAAGAATTATTGTGAGTTGTCTTCCTTCAAGGCAATTAGGTTTTCAGAAATAGTTTCACAGTTCGTCTCTCTAATTCTGTTTTAGTCTATGGACAGTTTTTTTAAAATTTTGGTTTGAATTTTTTAATGCAGTAGAGTAGCAATATGTGTAAGCGTTGATACAGGTAAATGCGCTGCCACATTTGAAGGTACATTTTACTTCACCAATATTTCTCTATACATGAATACTATATATGAAGACATGATAGTCCATCTTAGATCATATTAATTCTGTGCATCAGTTTAAAAATTTGGCGTATTTAGTGTTTATCAAATAGATATTCTAGTTTGAGTAAAGAGACTATTCTTTCATTTCCATCACTATTTTTTTTAATTTAATTTTTCGATAATTTAATTAGGCCAGAGAATAGATACACCTTCCTGCCCTCTGGGAAGTTTGAGTCCATTAAGTGGTTCATTGGAGTCATAACATCTGGTGTGGTTTTCCCACTCTGGTAATAGTTAATGTAAAATGTTTGTCTGACAGTCCCAGAGGAAGTGTTTTTGAAGACACCGGATATGTCTATAAGCGAGTTAAGTAAGGATGTATTAGTTTTTATTCCTTCTACTAAATATATTGCATGTAATTCTAATGTTCTCAGTTCTAGAAATTGATACAGTATTTATGTTTTAATCTCTGATTTTTCCTGGAGACAGTTGTCGGGAAAAGAAGAGCTCGTTTATTTCCTTCTGGTTGATTGTTATGGAGTTTCCCAAAACAACGACCGTAGACGTTTGTCCAGGATGCCAATTTGTTTTTTGGTGCAGAATAAGCATGTTGTCTTTAGATGGATTCCAAACACACGACCTGTGGTAAATTATTAGCACTTCTTCTTGTTTGTAGGTTTGAATAAGTTCAAGGTCTAGATGAATTTTGAATGAGATCTTTGTGATTGATGTTGTGTCGCCCTGAATTTGGTTGTTGATAGGGAACCTGTTGTTGTTGGAAGCATTGGCGTGTTCTCAACTAAGAATGATATGCATGAGACTGTAGAATAAAGTGTGTAACTGTTGACATCTGGGGTCCCTTTGTATATCCAAAAATGTCTAATACTTGATTGTGATAACGTGACATAACGTTGGTGTATGCAGTAAGTATGTTTGCCAGACAAATAGTCGTACCATTTTGCTAGTCCTGGGTCTGCATGTATGCCGTCAGGCAAAAGTACCTTTTTGAAGAATTCTCTATATTTGGTAGAGCTTTTATGATTAGAGGTTTTGTGGTTCGATGCCCTGTATATATGTTGTGATGTTGCTTAGTATTCCAGTCGACAATAAAATAAAGGCATTCGCTATTCGTCCGGCTAGCCTGACACATAGTAAAAAATGTCTATTCATCCGGAAGCCGGACAAATAGCATTTTTACAGTTTTTCGCTATTTGTCCGGCCAAAAATATAATGATGAAGATATTACATCGTGTTTTGAAGGAGATAAATAAAGCATGAGTAGTTTTAAAATATATTGTTTAAAAACATCGTTTTATGAAAAAGAACTCATTCTAATAAAAAAATAATCTATACATTTGATTCAGATTCATTTTTATTCTAAAGGAATTTGGGGAGGGGGGCAAAAAAACGAATCTCTCTTTTGTTGTTCTGCCTATGAATTTCCTGTAAGGTAAATAGTCGGGCCAATGATTATTGGCTACATTAGACATCTATGATTCCAGAAGATCCGGAATTTATTGTTTCTGTGAAGTTTGGTTAAAGTAAGGTCCTTAAATTATTATGCACGATTCTTCATTTAAATTGTTCGGCGATTTTTAATTCATAGAAAATTAGAGAAAAGGGTAGGCACGTGTAACCTGTCCCCAAAAGTAGGATTGTGTTTTCGATAGAATGTTTTTAGAAAAAAATGTATATAACAGGAAAGGGGGTGGGGGGTACACCAACCCTGGTGTCATATTCCCAGGCATATCAGTGCATGTTCATACATCTCCGTTGTAGTACAATTTAAAAATAATGCATCCAAGCAAGTTTGATATAGTAGTTTTTCGAATGCGTTTTGCCTCCACATTAAAGGCAAATGGGGGTAAATCATTAATTTCACTCTGATTTCAGGCTTATTTCTCACAGTTAACATGTATACGCTATTGTTCTAGAATCGGTCCTATAGACATTTGTCTAACGCGATCACATTCTCTCTTGTTTACTTTATGATATCTTTTAATAAAAGTCACGATCTCCGATTCTAAAAACGTCCATTGCATACGCGCGTTTGTTATCCGACACCTCATCCGGGACACTTTTCGCGTCACATGACACTTTTATTGATATTGAAGATTTCCGCATCCACAGATGGATGGCCGGACGAATATATATTTTTAACTATTCGTCCGGCTAATAGACCCTCTGTAAAATAAAACGGACGGAATATGTAAGGAGGTGATCTTGCTATTACGGTATTTTTCAAACAGTTCGATAATTTTTTTGTACCATTTTGTTTATTGCTTGTCTATCTCCTAGTTGAAAGAGGAGGAACGTGAGATGTACCTTTTGTTCTTGTCTATTCAAGTGCATGTGCCAAATCAAATGTATAACCAAATGTCACCTACAAAGTTCATTACAATCTCTGTTTCTATGTTGGTTTTTAGTCAATTTGTTGTGATTTCTATCTAATTGAGCCACAGAATCATATTATTCTACTGATTATGGACGAACTTATTTTGTAAATTTAGTCAAATTCTTCGTTGGCAAACATATCATTTATCTTTTTTTTTAATTGAGCTATATTAATGTAACATGATTCCACAACTTAATCCTTAACTATTTTAGTTCACCTGTTTTCCAACTCTTTTTCTCGTTTTGCTTTTAGCAATGTAGACACGTAATCTTCGTGGCTTTTATTTTGCTCTTGTAAACTCAGAAGCTCTTTTTCTTTTGATGATGACCAAGCTTCTTTCTCGATAGAAAATTGTGCGAATCTGTAAAAAAACAAACAAAAAACAATTCAAGCTTATCTGTTCAATTCAGTTGTTGGGTCTTTTCAGTCATGCTCAGTTTATATCATATCTAGTGTTCCAAATATTTGATAGTCCACAATTATCAAGCACGCATTTCCAAAATCATCTCACAAACCACACATTTTATTTTTTTGTCCTCAACTAAGGACAGGAGTAAAATTTGCGGCAGGGCTAAACATGTTTTGTGAGATCCCCACCTCGCCATATACCTCTAACCAATGTAGAACAAACAAAATACAACAAAAGGTAAAGTAAAGATCAGTTTAAAAGAAGCCCGGGTCCTATGTCAGAATAGGTAACAGAAAAAACTAAGCAAAATGAAAATAAAAGATGAATTACCAAAGGACGTCTAGCAGTAAATGACAAGCCAGCTCCAGGCATCAATAAAACTGATTGAAAGGTTATGTCTTTATCTCATGAAAATCAATTATAATCCCTCCCGTTGGGGATTAGTTATCATACCATAATAGAATATATGAAAAGAACGTGACCCGTATAATGCCAACAACTGTTAGTAGAATATAAATATGTTTATTTCCGATGCAAAGAACTTATAAGTGAATCAATGTTCGTACCAAAATATGCCATGTTTTATGACCTGACAACAGTATGGTAACTATATCATCTGCGAGTTTATTCTGTTTAAAGGTTTGCATAGATATTTAGGTGAATGACGACATTTTTGCGCTTTGAATAGTATATTACCATACCATAAAAGATTTAATGTAAAAAAAAACCTGAACGTTTAAGACGTCTTCGTATTTATGAATGATGTCCTCGTACCGATGAAAAATGTTTTGACTAGTTTGTGAAACTGAGGACCCTGGTTTAATCCTTTTTCAGTAATCCACAGATTTCTTTCATTGAAATCATTACGTTGTTCCATGCATAAGCGAATCGAACAAGCTGAGTTATATAAAAACCATAAGTGTGACAAGAGAACGTTATCATCTAATAATAGATAATTAACAATAGGAAATTATAATTTATCACCTCTCTTATCGTAAATTTTTGTATTAGGCTTCCTTTTTAAGATATAGATATCAAAATCCAGAAATGGGCAGTGTTCATTTGTTCATTGTAAATACTAGCTTTATTTAAAGTCAGTTCAATAGGATAACTCTCTTTATTGTACATACTGAGTAAAATAACAAAAATATCGAACTTCGAGGAAAATTCAAAACGTTAATCCGTAATCAAATGGCAAAATTAAAATCAAAAGCTCGAACAGATCAAACGAATGGACAACAACTGTCATTTTCCTGACTTAGTACTGAGGTCATGAGTACTGAGGTCGTGAAGTCTTTGTATGACTCGTTGCTTTTTCGTAAAAGATTTCAGACAGACTACCTACAAAAGCTTTCTCAAGAAGAAGGCATTATTATCCTGAGCTGATTTAGCGCAACTGGAACTTGTATGTTTATATTGCTCCTCAACGTCGTATCTTGTTGCCTTTCCAACTGTTTTTATTCCAGAGCCACTTATTGCGTACCAAACTTTTCGTCTGGTATATTTGATGAGTTTTAGAACCACCGAGTCGATGTCGTCGATAGTGGATGTTTCGTTTGCGAGGTTATCACCAGCCCAGGAGTCAGCTTTTGCTAAATTGACCTATTATGGATGTTTAGTATCTGTAAATGTATAGCTTTAAAATGTTTGATTATAATCAGCAATCCTTAATCAAGCAAATCGTGATAGAAATAGCAAGCGCTGATGATTGATAAATACTCAATATGAAGGCCGTGCTGAAATACGAATAAGGAAGTTTTATTTTGATTCGGTTCACATATAACATTACAAACATAAGCTCTTACGAACTTTTTACTGAATATAAATAACATAAACACAACATTAAAACACACAACTTATAACGGGCTCTAATGGGGATTCACAGAAATATATGTCTTGGGTAGAAAACACACAGGGATTCGTTCTTACTTCCATATACAACCGCCTGAATGTATCAATTGAGGATTGTTTTCTTTAAATATTTCACTTAAATATATTCTTCTTTTGGAGCTGATGACTGAAACACATTTTGCCACAGGTAGTTAAGGTTTTTATATATTTTGTTTCCAACTACACATTCTTAAGCAAACATCGATTCTGTCGGTAAGACATACATATTCTATAAGGTTCACGATACAAACAACAATTCACAAAACACAACAAAGAACGATAAAGACTGAGAAACACAAACATGAATATCGATTACACTGGGAGATATATACTTCATAAACAGATCCTGCCGGCATATTGCTATGGATAAGATTGTAAGATATACTAAAAGTATGAATCTTTTTTTTGTTTTGAAGCCTTATCTTAAGCAATATTGATATATTTATGATGATTACATACATGCATAAAGCTTTATACTGTAACACAGATCATATCTTCACCATAAAATATATATTAAACATAAGAACAATTTTAAGCAAAGAGTGTTCGCTGTCCACGTTGACCTTTTGGTACAGTTTAGAGAAATAAAATATCCGTTAGGAACTTAAATCCCCATGTTAACTCTTTAATATAATTTATTCTTCCATGTATGACAATACTCTCTGGTGTTAAACTGATCGTCGAAATTGCAGTTACCACGATCCCCATGTCGGAGCAAATAACAAGTAAAAACGTATCCGTGTACATGCGTTGTTTACAAGCATCATTCAGCCGCTAGGTTAATATGTACGGTATTGTTGTGTGTGTGTGTAAATATATAAACTAAGTATCATATGTGGCCCTGTTACTGAAACATTTTTGTGAAATAATAGCCATAGAAAATTTACGAAAGATCATTGTAACTGCAGAAGAAGATAATTGTAACTTGTTGACAAATAACTTAAAATATATATTATTTGTTTATGATCAGAGTAACTGATTTTATCAGTACCCACTGCTAACGAAATATTTAATAATAAATGGGGACACAGATCGAGGATGCGTCTGCTTGTATAAACGTTATAAAGAAACATAAATCAAGAACAGTCAAAGCGGTACTGCCCAAATTTATTCCTGATTTGAGTTTTATGGTATGTTAAAAGCATTTTGTTTCACAACATATACTCTAGAACAGTATAATTGATGCCTCATAAATTCAAAACTTGATCTATGTTATATAGTAATAAGCATTGTGTTTAAGTTGCATTGCATTCGGTAACCGTAAACTAAAGTTCGAAAACTAAAACGAAAAATTTAGTATTTTTTTCATTTGTAATGTGGCATTACTCTAGAAAAGTAAAAATGACCCCACCAAAATTTCAAATCGATTTGTGTTACATGTATGTGGCAATGAGCATTATCTTAAGTTTCATACTGTTTGTTAAGGCAAACTAAGTTAGAGAATGGAATCGAACAATTAAGCAATTTTTATATTTGTAAAGAACATAGTTCTAAAACGGTATAAGTGATACCTCCAAAAACAATATTGATATGTTTTATATGGCAACAAGCATTGAGTATAAGTTTCGTAACATTTGGTGAAGGCAAACTAAAGTTAGAGAACTGAAACAAACACAATCAGCAATGTATCCATTTATAAGGGGGTATAACTCTAGAACAGTTAAAGGGACACCACCAGAATTCAAAGTTGATCTGTTTGGTAATAAGCACCTTATGTACTAAAGTATAAGAACAGAAACCAACTTTGGGACATACCAACGGAAGAACGGACGTACAGACGGACAATTGAAAAACTTAATGCTTCCTCCGCTTCGGCAGCTGCAGGGGCATAAAACAAGATTATTTAAAGATAACTACAAAAATGCAACAACATTCAGGATCGAAATACTTTTATTCAAATTTTAAAAGGTAGTCTTAGATGCATGATTTTTTTAATTAGTTGTTTGTGTAGCAATTGCAACTACATTGACTCAGATCTGTACAGTGTCTTTTTGATGTTAAAATATACATGTACAAGTACGGCCGCGTCCACTCTGTGTTTTGTTAGATGTATTTCTATTTTTATTCATCTTATGAGTGAATAGACATAAGAAGATGTGGTATGAGTGCCAATTATTTTTCAATTGATTTGTATAGTTCGTTCTCATGGTTTACTATTACACCACTGTCCCAGGTTAGGGGGATCCTGTTAACATGTTTAACCACGCCACATTCTGTATGTATGTGTCTGTCCCAATTCAGGAGCCTGTTATTCAATGGTTGTCGTTTGTTGAAGTGTGACATATTTGTTTTTCGTTCATTTTTATTGTATATAAATTAGGCAGTTAGTTTTCTCTAGTTTTCTCGTTTAAATTTGTCATTTCGGATCATTTTATAACTGACTTGCGGTATCGGTTTTGCTCATTGTTGAAGGCCGGTTTGGTAACCTATTGTTGTGAATTTCGGTGTTATTTAGTCTCTTGTGGAGATTTGTCTCATTGGCAGTCATACCACATCTTCTTTTTGTATATAATGTTGTGTACAAGATGTAAGTTTGTACAAATTATAGTTTTTACAGCGTTTTTGTACCATTGCCCTGTGCCCTTTGTTCTTAAATATTGACAATTTGTAGATGAAAATTGATAATCTAAGCCCTCCGTAGATATCAAAGATGACATTAATCTGGGAAAACACAACCTTAAAATATACAGAGTCTAAGATTTAGCTGAATTGTATGGACATTGACAGACCATGGGGTCTCATCCTCATTTAAGCGGTCTCAGGTAGGTTTATACTGTTAATTTCTTTTTAGGGTGTTCCATAAATACTTCTTTACATATTTTTAATGAGTAATGAACTTTAATGACGTTATATATATATGCAAGCTGGGGCATTATCTGTGTCATATGGACAGCTACTTCGTTTATTCTGTTAGATTCAGTAGTTCACAGAAGTTCTGAGTAAAGTCATACACTTAGAATATCTACATTGAAATAAAGCAGTTGGATTTGTGGGCAATAGGGTTAGAGCTATACAGAGACAGGTCAATAGCTGTGACGGAGATTGCAGAGAGCGTAGAACACGAACAAAAAGGCGTATACAGCAATGGGCGACGAGGAATCTAGGTAAACAGTGGCTGACACGGCGACCACTGTATGGGCAATATAAAATCACAAAAATACTGAACTCCGATGAAAATTCAAAGGGAAAATTCCTAATCAAATGAAAGTATCAAAAGTATGAAAGACTTGCACAAACTCAACAAAGAATACCCAAATGGTTATAAAACATTTCCTCATAGTGGACGTTGATATGTTATGGGAGTTTTATTGCTCTTTTCTTGAAATTGACACCACAAAATGAGATTTGTCACTGGATTAGTACTTATGTTAGATAGCAATATACATGAATTTAACATCTCTTTTTATTTTCGTTGCTTTCTTACAAATTAAGTATACTGCTTGTGTCATATGTGTATATAATTATGTAATACTATGTCATCGGTATTTTCCATAGATTTGATACATGTATCCAGAAGTTGAATGGTTTAAGATATTACTTTTTTGGTGTATCCATGGCAACAACCTGCTTGTTTTTGATAAAACATATTGCAAAAAGGGGGTAAAGATTTCACATATTTCCCCAAAACTTGGCCAAAAGAAGAATTTCAATCCTCTTGAGTATACCTTTTCTGAAACTGTTTACATATATCTATCAAGAATTCAAATACATTCATTTGTCTTTCGTCTCTTGTTTAAAATTGCGCCAAATACCATGTTTGAAAAAAGTGTTTGTACACATTTGACCGTACGGTGAAATATAGTTATTAATTTTTGTGTCATTTGGTGTCCTTTTGAGAGTTGTTTCATTGGAAATTATACCACATCTTCTTATTTTTGTACTACAAAATGACATACGAAAATAAGGACAGTCAAATAAAAAATAGCCCATATAACAGGTTAACAAATCTTGATGACTTTTAAAGCTAAATTAGTCATCAGCTAATTAATGAATTTCATTGCACAATTACTTTCAAATTTGAAAATTCTCCATGGGCCAAAAATGCAAGATCTACTTCCCTTCCGGAATACATAAGATCACTCCACGTTTTGTTGGGTTTCGTGTTGCTTAGTTTTTAGTTTTCTATGTTGTGTTATGGACTATTGTTTGTCTTTTCGTCGGTTTTAGTTTTTCGCTATGGCTGTGTCGATTGCTTTCGATCTTTGAGTTTGAATGTTCCTTAGGTATCATTTGCCGCTCTTTTAAGATTGTACCCGTCCTTTCAGAAGTACAGACAAATACTGTATATGGAGGAATTTATGTACAGTTAAAATTAAGTAGTGACATAATATTTTTGCGGAGGCAAAGTTATGAGAGTTATTCAGATCGTGTAGCAGTCATGAATACTCATGTATGGCCGAGGAGAGCTCGAACATTCAATTTGGTCGAATGTGGTCGCGTAGAGATCTGGTATTGGTCGAGTTGGTCTGGGATTAAATGAATATAGATTTCGCGGTGATCTGCTAGCGAACGGGAATTGATCGAGTGTATCTGGACAACAGACAGGTTGCCGTTGATCGGGAAATGATCGGATATTAGTCGAACAAAGGTCGAGATGATCGAATACTGATCGGTAAAATATTTGTATTCCAACCAAACTCGATCTCTACACATCCTTCTCGGTCAATTCGACCGCTACTCGACGAATTATCGATCTCTTCTCGAGTGACTGGCTTCTCGATCCTTACTCGAATGTTTTTGACGTGTCTAAAATTCTCGGGTAGAAAATCAGAGCGATGACGACCTAGGTAGACCACCAGGAACAGTCTTATCGATTGAGTCAGACCAGTCTCCAAATTAATTAAAAAGTCTTGATCGGGATTGATCGAGTTGATTTGATCGGCAATGTGAACCTTGAACCTAGAAATATGATATCCTTGCGGAACGTAAATTTCCCTATCAACACTTTAATATTACCCGTTCCAGGTACTAGTGTTACAAATTTACTGTTTAAGAATTTTATAATATTTCTACAGTTATATATTTTCCGATATCTCTATGAGTTTGCCATTTAATCTTTTTATCGTTGTAAACTGTATCTAAAATCATCCCTTTATCCTTGGTTGCTATCAGACGCTTTACCTGTACAGTTGTTGCTAGGGTGCTCTCTTCAAGGTCCGAGTTGAAGTATAAATAGTGGGTAGCTATTCAGTTTAAGTTATCATTCATATCGGAGACGTTGAAAGATGAAGAATATAAAAAAAGCAGGATTAGTCAAACAAAGTGGAATGTTTGAAACCTGCTGAGAAGATATAGATAATTTTGGTTCCGTAGAAGTTGTATAAACAGGGTAGGTGCTAAGGTTTTGCGTTCCAAATCTCTCATTATTTCAGTGAGTGTTTGCTGTTAAACTATACCTTAGTGCTACCCTGTTCCAACAGTTTTATAAATATATTTTAATATAGTTTCATACGTCGAAAGTTTACAACAGTTTGAATAGTTTTCATACATTCGTTTTGATACGTTTCAGCCAGTTTGATACATTTAGGTTCAGCCCCGTTTTATACATTTCGGTTCAGTCCCGTCTTATACATTATGTTTCAGTCGTTTGATACATTAAGGTTTAGTCCCGTTTTATACATTTAGATTTCAGACCCGTTCCATACGTTTAGGTTTCAGACCAGTTCCGAACATTTAGGTTTCAGACCAGTTCCAAATATTTAGTTTTCAGACCAGTTCCAAATATTTAGGTTTCAGACTATAGTTCCAAACCGTCTGACCAGTTTCATACATTTAGGGTTCAGACCCGTTCCATACATTTAGGTTTCAGACCAGTTTCATACATTTCGGTTTCAGACTATAGTTTCAAACAGTTGGTTTAAAAAGTATCGGACTGAAAGGGTTTTAAACAGTTTTGATTCAACAGGTTCGGGTTAGGATGATAGGTGTTGCAATTCGTTTTATGTAGTATAGTATTTGTTTCATATTTGATAGTGATAGTGTAAACTTTTATTGACTTAGAACTTATGAATTGCTTGCCAAATCCCAGGAAACTGGTACGAACCCGAGGATAAAAATATCTAAACGTCCCCGTCCGGTTACACGTCACAAATGGTGGCTTAGCGGTGAGATTTGTCTAGCATTTTTCAAGCGTATTTTGTACATATAAATTGTATTTTATCATGAATTCATATAGGAAATATAGTGTTTTATATGATCCTGACTTAAGTTTAACTGAGGAACAGTCAAGTCAAGAAATAGATATTTTAACTGCCGAATTAGAAAAATATCGGCAGGTTTAAGACGACAGGTCAATTTCCCATGTTGATACACCCCTAACAGTGTTTAGACATAGTGATTCGGGGATATTTTCAGTCAAGCGTTCCGAACAATTGTCAAAACAAATAAACTCCCTGATTTATGAAAAAAATGTAAGTAGTAGTGTAAATGGAGGCGGTTTAGGAGCCAGACCGAGATCTTCAGTCAAGTTTGAAACATCAACACCTGCTGCGGAAAAACAGACTTCGAAACATTTTTCTGACCAATTACAATTTCTAAGAGTAAGTGAAACTGGTTTAACTCGTGATACCGGGTCTTATGAAGATAAAGAATCCTATCCTTTGGATGGATACAAAAATAAAAACATAGTTAAGACTGCTACCTATGATGGGAAAGGCCCTTAGCTTGACTTTAGGTCACATTTTGATGCATGTTCCCAAATTAATAATTGGACAGACAAAGAGAAAGGTCTGTATTTGGCAGTTTCTCTCAGGGTCAGGCTCAATGTGTTTTTGGAAACTTAACCCAGGAGTCTAGAAAGATTTCAAAGAATTGGTTAAGGCATTAGAAGAGCGTTTTTCTCCAACAAACGGATCTGTACAGAACACAGCTCAGAGAGCTGTAGAGACCTTGCCTGAGTTATGCCAAGACATAATAAGGTTAAATAACCTTGCGTATGCAATGCACCCAACGAATTGCGGGAGACTTTGGCAAAAGAACTGTTCATAGACTCGTTAATAGATTCGGATATGAGGCTCCGAATAAAGCATGCAAGACCTACTGATTTAAATTACGCTATCAGACATGCATTTGAGCTTGAGGCTTTTAACAAAGCTGCAAGCAAAAGGATTGAAGGTTAGAGATTTTTACGAACTGCGTCTGAAACTAGACACAGTGCTGACAACATGACAAGTCAGCTTTAGAAAACCATGTCAGAGACATTAATAGAGTTGCAAAAAGAAATGAAAGACTTGAAACAAAACAATAAAGGTAGGAAGCATGTAGGTGCTATGCTTGTGATGAGGTAGGCCACAGAGCATTTGACTGTCCTACTTATCCAAACTTTCAATATAATTATCAGCACCCTAAGTATCAGAACAAACCTCAAACAAGATATACTAACCAAAACTATGAAAATTTAGATTCGAAACCGGGAAAAGTGGGGGTCCATTAAATATCTCATGATGCAGGTATGTTCTTGAAAACAAAAGTAAACAGAATTGTCACAGTCTTGTTAATAGATACCGGGGCCACAGTTACAGTTATCTCCACTAAAACGTTTCAGAGAATGTCAAATATGCCACATTTAACTCCAACTGCAAGGGATATGATTACAGCTAATGGAGATTCGTTTCATGTGTCAGGCAAAACTGAACTTGTAATTGAAACTGACAAGTTCAAATGTGTAAACACTGCCATAGTTGCTGACAATAATGTAGACTGTATACTAGCGTTAGCCTTCTTGATGACACAAGAAGCTAAAATAAACATATCTAAGGGGACTCTACCTATCAAGGAACACGAAGTTAGATTTTATGTCCAAGGTCACATAGGCTGTTATAGAGTGGCAGTTTAGAAAATGTTAACATACCCCCTAGAAGTGAGATTGTTGTGAATGGAGCTATAACTGATGAAGTTCCTGACTCATTTGAAATAGGGCTTGTTGAACCTACCGATGACTATAAGAGAACTATTAAAGCAATAGTAGGTAGGGCTCTTGTTGCAAAAAGTAAAAACATTCCACTTCGACTTACGAATTTGTCTTCACAGATTCAAACTTTGTACGGCGGAACGATCATTGCTAAAGTAAGTCCGGTTGACAAAATTTCAGAACCTAATTTTAATTTAAATCAAACATAAAAAACGTCTGTTCCTTTACATTTAACAGATTTATACAATGAAACGGTACAGTATTTAACTAAGGTTGAGGCTACAAAAGTTCGAGAACTTTTACAAAAGTTTTTACACATATTTGCCAAACATGACGCAGACTTCGGAAGGACAAATATTGTGAAACATAGTATTAATGTTCAAAATGCAAAGCCCACAAGAGAACCTCCCAGAAGAGTTCACACAATCGTCAGGGGGAGTATGATCAGGCTATAAATAATATGCTAGATAAAAATGTGATAGAACTGTCAACAAGTCCTTGGGCATCAGGGGTGGTACTTGTTCAGAAAAAGGATGGATCGACACGCTTCTGTGTTGACTATCGTCGGTTAAACAAGGTTTCCATCAAAGATGCATATCCTCTTCCCATGATTGACGATTTATTAAATCAGTTGTCCATAGCAAAGTGGTTCAGTACTATTCATATGTGTTCTGGATACTGGCAAGAAGAAGTCGAGGCTAATGACCGTCCTAAAACCGCTTTTGCAACACGGAAAGAACTATTTCAGTTCCAAGTGATGCCGTTTGGACTTTGCAACGCCCCAGCCACTTTTGAACGATTAATGGAAACCGTACTAGCAGGTTTGCAATGGGAGGTTTGTTTAAAATATTTAGACGATGTAATTATTTTCGGAAAAAACTTTGATGAAATGTTAACAAACCTTGGTTCAGTGTTTGAAAGACTCTCGACTGCAAATCTCAAACTCAAACCAAGAAAATGAAAATTGTTTGCAAAACAGGTAGAATACTTAGGTCATATTGTTACAGAAAACGGGATCTCAACTGACCCAAAGAAAATTAAGGTTGTCAAAAACTGGCCAGAACCAACAACTGTTTCAGAGTTGAGATCATTCATTGGTTTTTGCAGCTACTACCGCCGGTTTATAAAAAAAAACTTTGGTAACATAGCAAAACCTTTACACAGCCTTACACAAAAAGGTAAGATCTTTGCTTTGACAGATGAATGTCAATGGTCGTTTGACAAATTGAAACGGTTCTTGACTAGTACACCAGTGTTGGCACATCCAGATTTCAAGCAACCTTTCATTCTAGATACTGATGCAAGCGCATACAGTATTGGGGCAGTTTTTTTTCACAAATACAAAATGGACACGAGAGAGTTATTGCTTTTGCAAGCAGAAGTCTCACAAAAAGTCAGAGGAGATACTGTGTTACAAGAAAAAAACTGTTGGCAGCTGTTTGTTTTACACAATACTTTAAACATTATCTGCTTGGCAGGAAATTCACAATAAGAAGCTCTTTGAAATGGCTCCTTAACTTTAAGAATGCTGAAGGGCTGATGGCGAGATGGCTTAAGGTGATATGGAGAGACAACACAGAGCTTGTCGTGAACATAACAATGCAGGCCCTTTAAGTCGTTTGCCATGCAAACAATGTACAAATTGTGGAAATCAGACCGACGATGCTAATATCATAGGCCTTATATCAGGCAAGCAAACATCACACGGTGATGTTGAAGACAATTTAAGCATGAAAGATGAACAAAGTGCTGATTCTGATATACAAGAAATTAAGACTTGGCTTGGAACTGACAGAAAACTAGGTTTTGAAGAAGTATCAGGCAAGAGCTACGCTGTTTATTATCTGTACAGTCAATTGAGTAAATTAACAAACAATGATGGTTTACTATGTAGGAAATGGACAATGTATGAATGTAACATTTCCTATTTACAAGCTGTTGTACCCCTAAAACAAAGACGGAAGATGGCCCGAGAACAGTTATTTCGTAGTGCATTTCTTTTAGACAATAAATTCAAATTAAAAAAATCGCACCTGCTCTTTCTCAAAAAGATTCTTACAGAGCAATGTACTACCAGTGAGACAAATAATATCAAAATTATGGAAACTTCTACCAGCTCTAACTCAAAATATTGACAATTCTGTGTTAAGGGGGTGTAAAATTCAGTTTGACAGCTTCAGACGTGATAAAATTTGACCTTTTTGAACTGGACCAAATCACTACTTAACATAAAGATGATTCAGCACCCAATTTTTTTTTAAATGTAATTACATCCCCCTACTTAATATTTCATGCATTTAATATCTAGAAATAAATTGGGAAGTGTATCAAATAAAACATGCAAGTTATACACTGTTTACACAAGGGACTATATTCGTAGACAACGAAAACCAAAGGTCGATAACTGTGTTCTTGTACCAGGTGTAACATTTTTGCCATGACATTAAAACATCTAGTCACTTAGGAGTTAGAAAGACTCTTAGTAAAATTAGACAAAATTTGTATTGGCCAGACATGCAAAATGACGTAAGACGATACATTGCTGGATGTGATATATGTTGGAAGCGAAAACATCCAATAAAAAAACAGGCTCCAGTGCAGTTACTAGTAGTCAAAACGGGTGTTCCAATGCAAAGAATTGCAACAGACATTTTGGGAGATTTTTTCCAAACAGAAAATGGCAATAAGTATATATAAGTTGTCTTGGACTGAAGCTTTTCCAATGCCCAACATGGAAGCACAAACTGTTGCAAAAATAATTGTTGAAGAGGTTGTTACTAGATTTGGAGTTCCCCATTACATACACTCTGATCAAGGGAGGCAGTATGAAAGTAAATTGTTTCAAGAAACGTGCAGACATTTAGGAATTACAAAGACTCGAACCACTCCATATCATCCCCAGTCGGGTGGTATGGTAGAACGGTTAAACCAAACATTAGAAAACATGCTCAGCGCTTATTTATCAGACAATCATAGGGACTGGGACAAACAGCTCCCGTACGTAATGATGGCCTACCGATCAACAGAGCATGAGACAACTGGGATGAGCCCAAACATGCTCATGTTAGGTAGGGAAACCGTAACTCCATTAGACTTGACATATTGCATGCCATCAGCTATAAAACCAACCCCCTTCAAACATATAGATATGGGAACTTCGTGAAAGACTCGAGGACGCACATGCCTTAGTGCGGAAACACTCCGACGGTGCAGCAGTAAGACAAAAGACCTATCATGACCGCCGAACGTCATGGGAACGGTTTGAAAACGATGATAAGGTATATGTTTACTTTCCACAAAAGCAGAAAGGTTGTACACCTTAATTTACTTCTTTCTGGAGGGGGCCCTTTCAGATCTTAGGAAAAGTGTCTGAAGTTTTATACCAAGTGGACTAAGGTAGGAATAATCAACCACAAATAGTTTATTGTGATAGACTTAGGAAAAAGGTTGCACAATCAATGACGTCATGGGAACGGTTTGAAAACGATGATAAGGTATATGTTTACTTTCCACAAAAGCAGAAAGGTTGTACACCTTAATTTACTTCTTTCTGGAGGGGGCCCTTTCAGATCTTAGGAAAAGTGTCTGAAGTTTTATACCAAGTGGACTAAGGTAGGAATAATCAACCACAAATAGTTTATTGTGATAGACTTAGGAAAAAGGTTGCACAATCAATGAGAGGAGAGGATTCATGCGATGCAAGTAAGGCACATGAACCAGACATAATTGAAGTTGAAAATGTTGAGGAGGTTGAAGAGTTGGTACAGGAGTCGTGCCGACCAAAAAGAAAATAAGACCTCCAGCTAGATTTAATGATTTTGTTGTACAAAGTGTTAAATAAAAGTCTTTATTTATGTGTTTATATGTACAGTATTAAAAAACAAAATAAACAAAATAAATAAATAGTAATCATATGCAACTAAATATGTTTATATATTGTTAGATTAACAATTAATTATAAGTTTCATTCTTGTTTCAGTACAAAATGCCTCTTACTAAAGTTACAGTAAGGAAGATAAAATAAGCTAGTTTGGTGACGCCTTGTGTCCTCTGTCAAAGGGAGCTTGGCAGCGATGAGGATTTGAAAACCCATTTACTTCTCTGTGTTAAACGGTCACCAGATAGAAAAGGTTGAGGAGCATGATACAATTTGGATGGTTTAAGAAATCAAAATATGTTAATGGATGCAGGAAGCATCATATATATATATATTAAAACTGTATCATAAAACATGTTTTTGATTTCTGTTGTTTATAAATGTATATGTCTGTATATGTCCTAGCCCCCTTTTTAAATAATACCCCAAAAGAAAAACCCTTTTGAATGCAATTTTAATGTGTTTAACTCTTCTGTGTGAAAGTATAGTATTTCATATAAAGTTTTGATATTCATTAATTAAATATATACGATATTTATTACTCCTGTTTAATGCTATTTTAATATATAAGACATCCAGTTTAAGTCCCACCCCTATGGAAAATTAGGGGCTAAAACAGGATTAATATATATAATCCACTTTATATTACTCATGTTTAGTATAGAAGACACATATATATTAATCCTGTTTTAGTCCCACCCCTATGGAAAATTTAGTGTTTTAACATACAGGATTAATATATAACTGTATTTTATTTTGGTATTTTTTTTCGAATCCTGTTTTATATAATTGTGTTTCATTAAATTGTTTAGGGAAAACCTCTATTAATTATTAATCCTGTTTTAGTCCCACTCTTATGGAATTATTGTTGTTTTAGCATGGAAGGTGGGACTGAAACAGGATATTGCCTGTCCGTCGGATGGGGACGTTAAATCCGAGGTCCCGGTTTCGGGGGGGATACCACGCCTTTTGCACGTTAACGAACCCCTTACAACAACTTTTATTGAGGGGTCCGTTAGTGGCTTGTTGTGAGGCAAAATTGTTTTAAACCGGTTTTTGGCAACACAACTTTCAAGTGGTATTCAAACTAGAATATTTGAAACGGTTATATCTGGTCAAAATTAATTTTAAGTGTAGTATTCAGTTGCTTGTACAAATGTGAATTAAAGTAGAATATTTTGAAAATAGAAACTTTACAAACAAAACAGAAAGAACATGCTATTCGAAAGAGGCTGACAGGAACCCCGGAACTGTGAGTAGGCTAAGGTACCCCTAGGTCTGACGCTTGTCGATAGATTGTTGTAGGAAAGCCATTAGTTGGTTATCATGGTATAAACCTCGGTGTACAAACAGTTGCTTGAAAAGGTACTCTGCGGAATGAGTGGAAAAATTGAGGTTAAAAGTAGGACCTTGGTATGGTGTCAGCTAGTATTAACGTGGACCGTTCTGATTGTGTTTTGATTTATTGAGTACAAATTTGTAAACTCATGCGAGCAAGCATGAAATCGGAGGCGTGGGTAGAGTTACGAATTTACTGTTTAAAAATATTATAATATTTCTACAGTTATATATTTCCCGATATCTCTATGAGTTCGCCATTTAATCTTTTTATCGTTGAAAACTGTATCTAAAATCATCCCGTTATCCTTGGTTGCTATCAGATGCTTTACCTGTACAGTTGTTGCTATGGTGCTCTCTGCGAGGTCCGCGTTAGAAGTATAAGAATAAGAATAGAATAAGAATATTTTATTTCCAATTAAAGGGCCCTATAAAGAGCTTTCAATACATTACATACAAGTATAAATAGTGGGTAGATATTCAGTTGTCATTCATATCGGAGACGTTGAAAGAAGAGGAATAGAAAAGTAGCAGGATTAGTCAATCAAAGTGGAGTGTTTGAAACCTGCTGAGAAGATAAAGATGGTTTTGGTTCCGTAGAAGGTGTATAAACAGGGTTAGTACTAGGTTTTGCGTTCCACATCTCTCACTATTGCAGTGAGTGTTTGCTGTTAAACCATACCGTAGTGCTACCCTGTTCCAATAGTTTTATAAATATATTTTAATAAAGTTTCATACGTCGAAAGTTTACAACAGTTGGAATAGTTTCCATACATTCGTTTTGATACGTGTTCAGCCCGTTTGATACATTTAGGTTCAGCCCCGTTTTATACATTTAGGTTTCAGCCCGTTTGATACATTTCGGTTCAGTCCCATCTTATACATTAAGGTTTCAGCCGTTTGATACATTAAGGTTTAAACCCGTTCCGTACATTTAGGTTTCAGACCAGTTCCAAACATTTAGGTTTTAGACCAGTTCCAAACATTTAGGTTTTAGACCAGTTCCAAACATTTAGGTTTCAGACAATAGTTCCAAACCGTCTGACCTGTTTCATACATTTGGGTTTCAGACCCGTTACATACATTTAGGTTTCAAACCAGTTCCATACATTTTGGTTTCAGACTATAATTCCAAACAGTTGGTTAAAACAGTATCGGACTGAAAGGGTTTTAAACAGTTTTAATTCAACAGGTTCGGGTTAGGATGATAGGTGTTGCAATTGGTTTTATGTGGTATAGTATTTGTTTCATATTTGATAGTGATAGTGTAAACTTTTTATTGACTTAGAAACTTTTGAATTGCTTGCCAAATCCCAGGAAACTGGTACGAACCCGAGGATAAAAATATCTAAACGTCCCCGTCCGGTTACACGTTACACAAGTATGAGCAATGCAGATGCCTACACTGCAAACAAGTGTGTTACGATATTTCTCCACTCGAAACAGTAAAATTTTATTATTTAAAGCGCGAGAAACAGGTTCCGACACTATAACTCGTGTTTTACGATATATCTCCCCTCTCAACAGTTACATTTTAATGAAATAAGAAAATTTAACTGTCTCGAGTGGAGAAATATCGTAACACACTTGTTGCAAAATAGGAATCTTTATACATATAATTAAACTTCCTAGTGGTATCATTTGTCTATATATTCCTTTTTATTTTAAGACGATATAGTTTTTATTATCAAATTCCGAAAAGGAATTACAAACAGCTATAAATGCCGTTAGTGAGTTTTGGTCACATTTGGAAACTAAAGGTAAACATAGGTTGGGTAAATTGAGTAGATAATGGATATATATATCTATTATAATATTTTGTCAAAAGGTAGTTTATGTCCTGTATTTTGCCGTCCCTTCTCTCCAAAAGTATAAAAGTGTTGGTCATAGGGCTTTTTTTCACGCTACAGGTTATGCAAAATTGTCATTTTTTGTATAGACTACGTATCGGTAACCCAACTATGTGTGATAAAAATAAAACTACACCAAAGGATTATATGATATAGTACAGCTCTTATAACTCGCTTTTAGATAAGAAAAAGAATAAATGGGGTCACCGACTTGTTTTCTTGCTTCTTATCGGTAAATTTGCAATACATTCTTTTATAAAAGTTATGTTATCTGAGTTATGTCTCATAATATGTCAGATATGTACCCTTATGTAGCAAAGTTGGAAAAATGAATTAAACAAAATTAACATAATTATCCTGTTTTTTTGCAAAATACAGCCGTAAATATGATGAAAAAAATGCTTTATCTCTAGCAACTCGATCAGTCTAACACATGAATAACATTATACTCCTGAGACATTCCCGATTCATAAATGTACTAGACCGATTGTTATCTGCTACTTTCAAATTCAAAGATGGAGAAACCACTCCGACAACCATAAGAGTCCTTATAGTCAATAATAACTCAAATGCCTAAACCCAAAAGTATTATTTAGAATATAAAAATGAATTCAAGGAAACAGTTATATCACACTGCTACTTCTGCATGACACAGAGAAATCCAAACCTAGACATCGAATTGCTTATGATCTAAAAGGGCAGAAATGCAACTTGAAAGAAAAAACACTATTAGACACAATAACTTATGCAAGATATTAGAAACAATATTTGAACCCCTTGTATCCATTGCTAAATACGGTAGTGAAGTACGGGAAATAGGGAAACAACATAGGGATTACGATCCCTTTACACTCTGAGTTTTAATTTATTAAAGAACTCTAGCAGTACATCCCAAAGCTTAAATTGCTGCATGTTTAACCGAGCTGAATAGACTGCTTGTGTATACCAAAATAGAATCTTCAGCAATAGGCTCCATATACCAGAGTCAAATAATTCTCTCGCCAAAAATAGACACAAAGCAACTGAAAAAAACAACTCTTGGATAATCATTGAAATATGACAAATATCATTTCAAAACTAGGATTCCATTTTATTAATCTAACTTTTTGATAATTAGATTTATTTAAAACACTACAAGGGGGAATCAAAGATAATCCATCACAGACAAGAGACTGATATCAATCTAAATTATAAAAATAAGATCTACCTAAAATATGAACCGAGTTTTAGACCCTCATAAGTTGATCAATGCAAATCCATGTAAAAGATCCATGTAAAAGATCAACATAATATAAGTTAAGAATATTAAGTGCTCATACTTAGTCAATTAAAAGAGGGCAATATTTGAATATCGAAGCATAATAGGGTGTGTCTTTGCTACAATAATAGAGACATTGAAGAGGAACTGTTTTTCTTTTGAAGTGTTCCATCTATAATTATTTGAAAATAACCAAATCAAAAATTTAAACTATGTTCTGTAGAACTACAAATTACAAATGTACTTTCTTTTTATCACATAACTTGCTTATATCAAATCTAAACAGCAATTCCCCAAACAGTTTTGAAAATTGTTGTAATATACTTGAATAAATGATTGTTGATAATAGACTCATTGTCATAATAAACTTGATCTTTTTATCTCTCAAAAGTATCCACTGTAACGCCTTTTTTGTGAATATGTAATTGTAGTTTGCCTGTGTTTTGTGTTGCCATAACCATTTATTGTAAATGTGTTAGTGCAAATAAAGGTACCTTATCTTATCTTTAAATTCAAAAATTCCTTTGTAAAACAAATGTTTGAATATCGCTTCTCTTAATAACTAACCAATCAACAAACTTATGTAAATAAATACCTTTTTTCGTTTTCATCCGACATCATACACTTAAAAACGGATGGACGTCTTTTATGTTATGACATGAAAAATATTATTACTTCCCTCTAAATATATATAGTACTTTATAGTATGTCTTTGTTTCATGTGATATGAAGCAAGACATCTCGGCACATTACAAAATTGACACATTAAAATTCGCCGTCCGTGACAAGGTAACACTAGGACTATTGAAGTTATATTTTCTATATACCGGATGTGGTCGAGTGGTCTAGAGCGCTGGACATGAGGCTAAGAGATTGGTGCTGTGGTGTTAGGTGTGAGTTCGAATCCTGCTGAGGGACGGACAAACAAGTGTCAGCATAAAAATCTAACTCTAAAACTGTTGGGTGTAGTTTTATGTCGCTAATACATGATCCCCCTGACGACGTTGAAAGTGACCATATCCATGAATATCTGTGAAACAGTGCAACCGGAAAAAACTGTAGCGGAGAACGTGTTTTTCAGTTTGTTATTTAAATAGACAAAAATGTGAATATTCCTTATCGAATATAAATATTTGGTACATTTTCAGCCTTGTTTTTTTTCTCATGTTTATCAATTATGGACTTTTGACGAGATCAATACGTTATATATGGACCTGTTCAGATTAAATTGTCTATATAATATAAATAGATACATTGCGTCAGTATACGTAAAATAAAAACTGCTTTCGATACGTAAAATAACTAATGAAAACAATAGAATGATGTGGTGTGAGTGCCAATGATAACTCTCAGTCCAAATAACAATTTATAAAAGTAAACCATTATAGGTCAATGTACGGCCTTCAACACGGAGCCTTAAATCACACCGAACAACAAGCTATAAAGGGCCTCTAAATTACTAGTGTAAAACCATTCAAACGGGAAAACCAATATACATACATGTATCTCAAATTGTTAAAAGTCTTGGGTATGGAATGTATTCAACTATTTTGAGCTGAGCGTCACCGATGAGTCTTATGTAGACAAAACGCGCGTCTGACGTATCCAATTAAAAGATTAAAAGCCTGGTACCATTGCTAACTATTTACACCACTGGGTCGATGTCACTGCTGGTGGACGTTTCGTCCTCGATGGTATCACCAGCAGTTGTTACTTCGGTGTTGACATGAATATCAATTATGATTACAAAAAAAGAAGATGTGGTATGATTGCCAATGAGAAAACTCTCAACAAGAGACCAGATGACACAGAAATTAACAACTATAGGTCACCGTATGGCCTTCAACAATGAGCAAATCCCATACTGCATAGTCAGCTATAAAAGGCCGCGAAATGACAATGTAAAACAATTCAAACGAGAAAAGTAAAGGCCTTATTTATGTACACAAATGAACGAAAAACAAATATGTAACACACAAACAAACGACAACCACTGAATTACAGGCTCCCGACTTGTGACAGGCACATACATATATAATGTGGCGGGGTTAAACATGTTAGCCGGAACCCCTAACATGGGACAGTGGTATAACAGTACAACATAAGAACGAACTATAAAAATCAGTTGAAAAAGGCTAAACTCATCAGATGGACAACAATACAAGTGGACGTGGCCTGGTACTTGTACATCCCAACATTAAAAAGACACTAGGTACAGACCTGAGAGCACTCGCAGTTAACTGACGGCTAGTTCAAAGCTATTTACAACTAATGAAAAAAGCATGCATCTAAGACTAAATTATCAATCCGTACACATCCAATGGATTTATTGTAAAGACGTCATAAACAGTCAGAGAAAAACATGACCTTGTGCAATGCAAAGATACAGGTAGCGACAGATTTGTAGATCCATAAATACTTATATGTACATATAATTATAATGCGACAGATTGTAGGTCCATGAATGTGTATATGTATATAACATAAAAAAATCAATATTTATATCAATAAAAACAACATTCAATTATCTTATTACAGTGTTGAATTGTCATTTTTAGAAATTAGCTGTTTGCAAAAGTATGAATTATTCAATAATAAGTATTTTTTTTTATCCTAGGCATAGATTCCCATAGTCGAATTTGGCACATTTTTTTGGAATTTTGGGTCCTCAATGCTCATCAACTTTATACTTGCATGGCTTTTAAACATTTTGTTCTGAGCGCCACTGATGAGTCTAATGTAGACGAAACGCGCGTCTAACATATCAAATTATAAGCCTGGTACCTATGATAACTATTTACATCTGCCGCCGAGTGGGTCGATACCACTGCTGATGAACGTTTCGTCCCCGAGGGTATCACTATGAATTATTTGAAATACTATAAGGATTTTCTGATCCCTGTCATAGATTACCTTAGCCGCAATTTGGGTCCTCATTACTCTTCAACTTTATATTTGTTCGGCTTTTCAATTATTTTGATCTGAGCATCACTGGTGCGTCTTATGTAGACGAAATGCGCGTCTGGCGTATCACATTAACTTGGTACCTTTGATAACTATTAACGCATGTGAAAATCTTGCGCATTTAAATTTGGCTTGAATTTGATTATAAAGTATGTTTAGTTTAAGGACTCTTGATGCCACAATCTGTTTGATTTAATTGTATAAATTTCAAGATTGTTATAGTGAAAACAAAATAGATTGATAGGATTCGTTTTACATCATATCTAAAGAATGAAGGATATATGATTTCCCACATACTTATAGATAATTTCATTTAATGTTTCCTTTTTTTTTATTATTGGTGTTGATTTGTACATTTTTAGGCGTTTATATAATTATCTATTTTGCTTTGTTTCTTGTAACGATCCAGAGCCCTCGTAAGAAAGATCGTAAAAATATCTGGACTTTGTATACAGTAATATATACACATAAATAAATATCTGTAAATTGCTTAGCAACGTTATTTTAACACTTTTTAGTATATAAATATTAAAATGTTAAAAATATGTTCTATGTTATAAGACGTAAACGCAATATAAGTTTAAGCATATTTGTTTATAGTGGATTGGGAAACATATTTAAGACCGTTGGTTTTCCCGTTTGAATGGTTTTACATTAATAATTTTGGGGCCCTTTATAGCTTGTTGTTCGGTGTGAGCCAAGGCTCCGTGTTGAAGGCCGTACATTGACCTATAATGGTGTACTTTTATAAATTGTAATTTGGACTGAGAGTTGTCTCATTGGCACTCACACCACATCTTCCTATATCTATTTGCAACTAATATTAATCCCTTTCCACTTTGCGGGTGCGAGTGCTGCCTTGTAACGACATTAGCCTGCTCTTTTTCGAAATCTACAAGGGTGTCTTTTACGTACAAGAGAAATGACTCTCTCTTAACACGAGCTACACAGAATCCTGACTTGGCACAGGCACACACATACAGAATGTGACGGGGTTAAACATGTTAGCGGGTCGGATCCCAATCCTCCCCCATAACCTGGGATAATGGCATAACAGTACAACATGAGAACGAACTATAAAAAGCAGTTGAAAAAGTCTTAACTCATCAATGGATAATAATACAAAGTGGACGAGACCGAATAATTGCGTTTTTTTTCCGTGTCAGAGTATACTACCATTAAAGGGACATAACGCAAAAAATCAATATTCCGTAAAAAACTCTTTGGAAGCGTTAATGCAAGATACATTTAGTTTACATGTAAGGTGTGTACATGAACATTTAATGTATTTGCCATTTAATTATGTTCAGGTAAGTAAATCGATTACTTTGTTTTGATAAATCCTCGAGTCTATATAACGGTATATATATCGGATATATTTATAATTCGTCTAATAAAATTATATATACACACTTGTACACTTTGTGTATATTTATTATATATATGTACACATTTATTTACATTTCAGGTAAACTTGTAAAGAAAATGTCTGGCCAAAGCTTAAGGTATGTGTAAAAGAATCAGTATGAATGATTTAAATTGTTTATGAAATATAGATTTAAAGAATATCGCTGATTATATCAGCTCATCTTATATAAACTACGCTACGAAATAACTGCAACATTGTGTTATTTGTTTAAAATATGTGAATTGTAAATAAATTCCTAACTCATAATACTTTTGTATTTAACACGAATAATCCTGTCATCCAGTTATATAAATTAAAATGATAATTGTTCTTTTACCTGATTTGATTGTATCAAATTTTGATTTTTGTTTTCCACATAACAGGTACGTTACCGTCATGTTTTATTTCCTTAGCAAACAAAGTATTATTGCTTAGATATTTTCCTCCAAAACTATTCTATAGGTACCTAAGATGCTACTAATAGTCAATTAATCTTAAATAATTATAGATTCTGAAAAGTTAACGAATTGTTCTTGAATCCATAACTTGATGAAATATAATTTTACAAAACATGCATTACTCAAAATATTTTTAAATACCATTTGACAACTGCTCATATTAATTTCATATATATGTTTTCAAATGTTATTTATATTATTTTTTTCCAACTTTGAAATGAACAGATCACGTATCTGTTGAGAAGACAATTTTTATATTAAAACTCTGTTAAATCGGTTCTGGGACTATCAATTTTAACTTTAATTATATAATTATATTTGAAATAAAAAAAAAAGTGAACGTAACGCTTCAAACTTGAATGATTCAAAAGGATATACGATGTAACGTATCTGTTCAAGGCAAGCAACACATACGTTACTTAATGTTTAAAATTGAGACTGGAAATGGGGAATGTGTCAAAGAGACAACAACCCGACCATAGAACAGTCAACAGCAGAAGGTCACCAACAGGTCCTCAATGCAGTGAGAAATTCCCGTATCTGGAGACGTCATTCAGCTGGTCCATACTTAACAAATATATATACCAGTTCAATGATAATGAACACCATACTAAACTCCGAATTGTACACAAGAAACTAAAATTAAAACTAATACAAGACTAACAAAGGCCAGAGGCTCCTAACTTGGGACAGGCGCAAAAACTCGGCGGGGTTAAACATGTTTATGAGATCTCAACCCTCCCCCTATACCTCTATCCAATGTAGAAAAGTCGCATAACAACACGCACATTAAAATTCAGTTCAAGAGAAGTCCGAGTCTGATGTCAGAAGATATAACCAAAGAAAATAACCAAAATGATAATAATACTTAAATAACAACGGACTACTAGCAGTTGACATGCCAGCTCCAGACTTCAACAAACTGATTGAAAGATTATGTCTTCATCACAAGAATATTAGGCACAATCATTCCCGTTAGGGGTTAAGTGTCATACCATCATAACATATATGAGAAGAACATGACCACTGTCATACCAACACCTGTTTTTTTTTTAAATAAATGTGTTTAGTTCCAATGCAAAGACCCTATAAGTGAATCAATATTAACGCCAACATATGCAATCTTTAATGACCTGACAACAGTATCGTAACTATATCCCTTCTTAATAAGTCTATTTAAAGGTTTTGTTAGATTCTGAGGTGAATATTGACATTTTTGTGCTTTATAAAGAATATTTCCATTAAAAAATTGGATGTGAAATACCTGAACGTATAAGAAGTCTGCATGTTGAGCTATATTTACGAATGCTGTCCTTATACCGATGGGTCTTTGCTGATTTTAGTCATAAATTGTAATTCATAGCAATACAAACACAGGTCCGCAATAAGTGGTGCACAGTTAGTCCCCATTAGAATTCCGATAACCTGACGATATACGGAATCTCCAAAGCGAACACAAATTTTATCTAGTAAAAATTCAAGGGCAGATATTGTATCAAAGCATGTCCAATCGACATAGTTTTTTTGTTTATTGCTACTAAAAAATGACCTAAAAGAGTTTGAACACATATATTCACATTCTGACTTTTTAAATGCCCATTTAATTAGGTGTATGATTTTTTTAATGAGAAAGTGAGGCAAAGTGGTATATAGGGTAGAAAAAACAAAACTTTGAACAGATTCAAAATCACCAATATAAGTATGCAATCTATCAAGTACTTTCAACGAGTTCTTGATACTCCAAAAGTAATTAATTCCACAATTTTTGAAGGCCTTATTTGAACATTTATTATCAGGTTTTTTATTGTACCAATTGTACTGGTAAGAAGAACAGACAATTTAGTAGTGAAACAATGGCTTAAAGACGAAATAACTCTATATTTGTACGGTGTTTTGTGTAGCTTAGGAAGCCAATACATAGTTGGGACTTTCATTGAATTTTGTTCTGCTTGTAAAGCGGTAGCTAAAAGTTTGTTTGTTACAAATGTCGTTTTCTGAAAATGTAGTCATTTGGAGTGTTGGTGAATTGCACACTACTTAAAATCATGACATACATTTGTATTGGTTAAATGGTGATAGATCGGAAAAGGTAACACAATTACCTGTTTTACGAGCTTATTAATTAAGTCAAATACGCAACAAAAAATATCTATAATACCATCGGGGACATTCGTTTTACTCAAAATAATATATAATACGTTTTAGTGTAAGGCTCACGTAATTTTGATATTCTTCTACGTAGCAATTGTGTTGGTTAGTTTCAGCTAGATATGTTTCTAGACTTTCAAAAATATATTTGTTCAGACATTTTAAAGAAGATGAGGCTTCAAATATCTACAGGGACAACAAATCACGTATTGTACCCGATATCTTGAGAATGAATGTATTACCTCGAAATCTTTGATGTACGAAGAGAAATTTGAAAAAAAATAACCAAAACAAAACGCACATGAATAGCAACCCAAAAGATCTACAAAATTTGTCAACATGGCTGCATTCGTCGGCCGATATGGGTTATAATTGTCCTTCTTTGCTTTTCTGTCGGGATGTTACCTCTTAGACACGTGCAGTCCCATTGTCCTGTCTCTACACTATTATTATAATAAACTGAGAATGCATGACATATTTGCCTTAAGGTATTAAACAACAACAGATAGATCTCAATTTAAAAAAAATGAAATGACTCTGAAAAACATCGAAAAGAGCTACTGTGTTTTGATGATAACGATTCTTATACCTTTTGAGTTATCTATAATCAGTGATTTATAACAGAAATGATGTACTTGAAAAGCGACGAACAGCCAAAATCACCGTTGTAGTATAAGTTTTGAATAGGTGGAAGATACAAAAGGGACATTCTAAATAACATGGATCATTTATGTTTTTAGGCCTAACCATAAGACAGTTCATGCAGGCGTAAGTTAAATATATTTCTTCTTTTGAGAACTTGCACATTCAATCACTCGAAAACGATATAGCAAATTGAAACATTTGAGCTTAAATATTTACCATTCGGTTAAGTGAAATAAAAAAAAAACTTTAATGTCTTAATCAGTCTTTAATCTTCTTTCAATTAGCTAAAATGCAAAGTGATGTTTTATTGTTTGCAGCTGCAATTTTTTCTTATGAATACTATTTTTACATGAGCTATCATTTAGAAGTGTTACATTTCATTTTCGAAAAAAAAAACATGTGTATTTGTTTGCCATTTCAAAGATGTATTTTGTTTTGTCTGGAGTTCTATGTAAGTGACAAAAATTTCATGCCAAACTATACCAAATCCTGGAGTGCACTGGTACTCTTGACCAACTTTGCCCTCTTAATTCTATTTCACATTTATATGCCCCCTCCCCCACGTGACAAAATGTCGAGCACGTTCGTTAATTTAGATCTCTCCGTCCATCCATCCGTCCGTTCGTCTGTTTCTGTCCGGATATATACGTCTAGCTATCTCCTTCAGTTTTTGAGCTTAAAACGTCCCTAATGTAATAAATAAGATTTTTTTTAGTAGTTTCAAATATTTATTCAATACCGGAAAGGTTTAACTAAAGTTGAAACCTTTTGGCTGGACATTCAGTCCTGCAAGTGAAGACATTCAGAATGAAAATAATAAATAGATCAACATTGAAAGGAAAAATTAAGGATGAACACGAGTGCACCCGCACGAGCGGGGATCGAACTTACAACTTCAGTGATGACTGGCTAGTGATTACAGAAGTAACTACTAAGACCACTTGGCCACCGAGAAACTCTAATGAAGTATGTCTACGTTTCTAATAAAGTTCAAATGTTTTGGGGTTTCATGAAATACTACTTACCAATAACTGTTTCATTAAAAAAAAAGCATAACATTTTTGATAAGATAAGGAGATGTTGTGTGATTGCACATGCATGATACTATTCACCGGCGATCAGTGTTTTAATTTCATTAAATTTATCGTAGAAATAAGGATTTTTAGAGAAACTTGAAAATGTTCATGCTTCCTTCGTCTATTCACATCTTTATGAGTGTTTTTAACATCTTAAACCCTGACCTCATCGAAAACTTTGAACGTTGTTCTCAGTATTGCTTTCTTTACAATAGTGTGTCAAGTGTTAAAAAGTTCACAGTGTACGATTCTTAAACTGTCAACCCGACCATAGAGCAACAACCGAAGGCCACCAATGGACTTTAATACAGCGAGAAACTTCCGCACCCTGAGGCACCCTTTAGCTAGCCACTAAACAATTATGTATACTAGTTCAGTTTAAATTGACGGCATACTAAACTCCGAATTATACACAAAAAACTAAAATTAAAAATCATACAGTACTAACATAGGTCAGAGGCTCCTGACTTGGGACAGGCGCAAAAATGCGGCGGGGTTAAACATGTTTTTTGAGATCTCAATCATGTTTTGGGTTACAGCATATGAGTTAATATGCTTAGTTCTTCATCAAAATATAATAATGATGCAAAAATCCAACTTCGGTATAATAAAAAACCAATTATTTAACCGTTGCTAAGCACTATTTTGGTTCCTTATTCTTTTATCAGCAGGATATACAATCGACTTACTTTCATTTCTTACTGCTAGTTATTCTTGCATGTATTAACCAATCTGACCTGATTTTACTCTAATTTGTACAATTAAAAATCGAATGTATTTTTTGTAGTTCAATTTAATTTTTATCTATTTCGGCTGTTGCTAAGCAATTTTTTAGGTTGCTATGGTCAATATGATTTTCTTGAAAAAATAATGATGACTCAGACATCATATATGAAAGAAAAATCATTTATGGTAGTTAAATATTGCGATATTAATACCTCGTATGGCAGAAATTACAAATTTTTGAACCGTTGCTAGGCAATATTTTTGTTGCTAGGTTGTTGCTAAGCATTTTTTAAAACTGAAACTGAAGTGACTTTTCACTTGCAGCCTCAAGTTATTGTTAAACAAACAACACTATTTTGAATTTTGCTAATGTGTAATGATCTCATCAACCTTTCTTTGATCTTATGATCAGCGAATGCGATCTATTTCTTAATTTTAGTTTGTCGTTAAAACACGAATGGTGTTACTTGTTGAGGAGCTGCTGTGTCTGTCATGGCACATACAGGAGTTCATCTCGATATTTGTTGGAAGTCATGTTACTCAATTACAGTTTTCTCATTAGTGTTTTGTGGTTTGTTGTTTGTCTTTTCGTCTTTTTTGTTTTATTGCCATCGTGTTGAGTCTCTTTTAGGCTTGCATTTTTGATAACACCATTGCTATCGTCCCTGTTCTCTCCCCTCTCAAACAAGCGAATAGAAATTTAAGATATACTTCAAAATCTTACAAATGCACCGTAGCACATTTATTGCAATTCAAGACGATATTTAACGTCAAACAAGCTCAAAAACTATTACCGTTAATTTTTGGTAATTTTGCAATTTCTTGTATTGTTATAAATAAAAGTTTTATTTGAACTGGATTTTCAGTGTGCATTTTGAAAAGATTTTAAAGATTGTATTTTAACTTTATATTACTTAGCTCGTTGTAAAACAATACAAGAAAAATACCAAAAAGCGTTAACCAGTTTTTTCTAGAAAGCAAATTTCTTATTTAAGACAAGCTTCTTTAGGCGTATCGTCGTGTCATATGTTTTCGTATGTCATATATTTTCATATCAACCCCATTTCGTCGGTTTCGACTGCATACGCGTACATTGTGCCGTGTTTTTCGGTTTCTATATTTAGAACAACAACACCACTACAACTTGACAAATTTAAAACATATTCAACGTCGCTTTTTTAAGACGTTAGAACAAATTTAATAAAACTGACCTATTCATCCATTTTTATTTAATGTCAAAAATATGCATCACTAGAATAGTTGTGGAAAAAAATTCTGAAGGGTCAGTAAAATAAAGTCCAGATATGTTTTTTGCCTGTCAGACACTTGATCTTCAAGACATGTGACTGTCATGTGTGTTTTTTTGGCCGTTTTAATTACAAACCAGCGAGTTAAAATTAACAGGGTTCTTATAAAAAATGTTTAAAATCTAATTATTCAATATTTTATTTGTTTAAACATATTTTATTGTTCCAAAAAAAAAAAAAGACAAATGGATTAGACACAATTTTTTTCAACTTAGTAACGTCTTCTCCAATATTTTATTGACAATTCTTTTTATACATCCTTGATACATGAAGATGAATACAGTCTTAACTTTTTATATTTAATACTAAATCCTAAATTTTGAAAACTGTATTTTATTTTAGAAAAAAATAATGTATTTTGTACAAACCAGGTGCCAATCTGAAAATAATCAAAATCTAACAATTTCAACGCATGAAACACAAACCTAAAACTGTTAAATAGTAATTTGTAGTACTGAAAAGAATTAAAAAACTTTTTTTATGATTCAAGCGATCACCAGAACCACGACTTTAGAAAATATTCATTTCCGGATTTTATAGTCATTTCCTGTCCGTGTACTGATCCAATTTTTATTTACGAATGTTATGTTATTTTTTACATACAAAAATCGCAAAGTAATCGGAAACAATAAAAAATCGTAGTAAGCCTTGACAAAATAACTAGATACCTCAAATCAATTTACAGGACATGCTTTTTAAATTTGAGTAAACACCTGAATAAAAACTCAACAGTGAAAACCGTAAGCAGTGAAATTGTTATTAGTACGAAAACACATCACACGATGATACATCTCTCACTAAATTCCGCATATATATTTATATATGTAGAGAAAAGCACCAACATAACAATGAAGTCCTCTTTTGAATTAAAAATTTGGAAACGATAAAACATTTCTTTTTCAACTATTAAGATGGGAACTGCCCAAACTCAACAGAACTCTGGTAATGATTAAAGACTTAACTACGGCTAATGTATGCCAAATAATTTCCCTGCGTTTGACGGAATTACGAACAGTTTGTGTGAGTTCTGTTACGTAATTTCCCTGCGTTTGACGGAATGACGAACAGTTTGTGTGAGTTCTGTTACGTCAAGTGTTTTTAACATAACGGTACCCCAAACACATATTTATATCCCTTAATGATGACAGACATTGCGCGTGAACAGTCATTTCTCCTGAATCTGGATCGAAATTTTTCACGGTATTTTGTTCAAACTATGACATTAATAAACTATTGTTGCGATAATCAGTCCTCGAGAATCAGTCGTACAGTTTTATTCGATATTTAATTTCAATAAATACGATAGATCGATTCGTGAATATTTATGTAAGACTGTTGATATACTTTCCGCCGGAGTTTAACCAAAGTTATCATTTGTCCAAGGCCTGGATATTTGTCCGGACAAACTTTTTTTTTCGCTATCGCCGAAAACTATCTATTTTTTTGGCGACATGTCGACAACAATTTTTTTCTTTTAATTTTACAATTACATAAAAAAAAATTATAGTGGCAGCTGAGGGTGAAACAAACATCACCCCCCCCCCCCCCCCGAAAATCAAATGGTTGCTGCCTTATCGTTACTTGTTGTCTGTCATTATTGTTTTCCGTTTATTGTCTTCGCATTAACCAGGCTGTTGGTTTGTCTTTTTTTAATTTTTCTGTGTTTTGCCATGATACAATGCGGAATTGGTTTTGATAATTGTTGAGAGTGACAAGGCGTTCACATTGTCAAATTGTTGTCCTTTAGAACTTTTTTTGTTACTGATGACTCGTGAAGATCATACCACAACATCTTTGTATCTACACAGTATAATAAAGAAATAATAGAAATGTAGCTTTTTCTTTATTTATAGTTATCTATGTTAGCGGCAATAAGTGAAATTAGGCATTAAGCTTAAATCATAGGCATTAAGCTTAAATCATAGGCAATAAGCTAACGCCTAGGCAGTAAGTCTATTGCCTAAATGATGTTAGGCATTAGTCTTAAATCCTGAAAAATGTGTGCCCCTAAACTATAAAAGTGGGTAAATAAAAGACATTTATTCATTTAAATAAAAATATAATTGTTACATAATAACATTATCGGAACTGGGGCCTCTTTATCGAAACTGTCTTAAGATATTCTTAGAACAGAAATTATGATAAAGTTATGACCGACTTACGACATTGGTTATTGTGCAGCATGCACATCGAAGCTATATTACTAGGATTAATTATCTTAGCCAGGGCGACTGTCCTAACAGCTGTCCTAAGTATTGGCGTAAAAGAAAATAGCAAATGAAAACATTGAAATATTGTATCAAATTTAACCAAACTTATTTATTTCCCTTTGATCAATTTTTAATGATATTACTATGATCTGTGCTACTTGAATTCTTATTTGCGTTTAATTGACAAGTAGCTACTAGTATTTTGTTTTGTTTCCTTTCTCTCTTATTAAGGTCTTTTCTTTTTCAAAATGGAAAGACCTTACTGTATTTCTTCTGTTTATTATTATTATTCTTCCGCCAAACTTTGACGAAGTTAGCCTCCGTAACCGTAAGACGTGTCGCTTTCATGTTCACACTTTGTATCGATGTCATGAATACCTATCAGTAACTCACCCTGTGAGTCGAAATATTTTGTCGGTTCGGAGTATACCCTCCGAAACACAAAAACCTTGTTATCGTTCCAACACCGTAACCATAATAGGTAGAAAAAAAACAAAGGGTGAAATTTGTTCAGGACCAGACCCCGGTTCTTCGTCACATTTGGATCGAAAGGATTCAACGACTCATTGGAAGGGTTATGCCCCTATGAAAATTAACCGGTGTCGGTTGGCCACCAAAACTCAGAAACCGTAAGTCGTAGACACCTAGGATCTTCACCATTCATCATCAATTCATGTGACTTTGAAAAATACCTCAAGGTCAAATGTGTATGTTGACCTTGACTTTTGACCTAACACCTTGTTATGGGATAATCTCAGCAACCTTAATACTTACAGAAGTTTTGAATAGGGTAAATGTTTGGGTCATTAAGGCGCAACTTTGTTACATTTTGACCGAAGAGATTTCTGTAAGGGGCATAACCCCTGATTTAGGTTTCTGAAAAGACAAAATCAGCTTTACTATATAACCAAAGGTCCTAGACCTATGGGGTCTTTAGTAATGACATTGGGGACTAATGACCTTGACAAAGGTCACATGGTCAAAGGTCAAGGTCAAGTCCCGGATAGCGAATTATGTGTTTTTGACCTTATTTTAAGGATTTTTAGTGTGTTTTAAAGCTTTGTAAGGTTGACCTTGACCTTTGACCTTTCAACTTTTTAGTCGATATCTCAAAAACGGTTACTCTTACAGAAATAGTAAACAGTGAAAAATGTTTGGGTGACTGAGGCACAACTTTTCTACATTTTGACCGAAAGGATTTGACATATTCTTAAGGGGCATAACCCCCGTTAACGGTTTCTGAAAAGGTAAAATTAGCTTTAACTCTTGAACGAAAAGTCCTAGACCCATGGGGTCTTTTACAATGACATTGTGGACCAATGACCTTCACAAAAGTTACAAGGTCAAAAGTCAAGGTCATGTCCAAATTATCGAATTTGTTGTTTTTAGTCATTTATTAACGGTTTTGTGTGTGTTTGGGAGCTTTTCAATGCATTCTACGCCTATTGGAACATGTACTTTAGATTTCCAAAAGGAAAGACCTCTCAATTGTTCAAGAACAATTGACATTTTAATTTTAATATATATTTCATTAGCGATAAAAACAGTTAAACATGACATTAATGGTGTGTGTTTGTGGGGGGGGGGGGGGGGGGGGGGTATATAAGGGGTCAGAAAGACCACATAATTTCCCAAAGAAAAAGGCAACAGCCCACACATAGCTGAAAAGATAGGTTGACATATATGGCTTAGCATTCTGTGGTAAGTCACATTTGGTGATGTCATAAACTAGACACAGGAGGACGCCATTGTCGTTTCTACACAAAAAAGCCCCAAAAACTTATCCTTATTTAATAAAATGAATGAGACTACGATAGCGTGACGTGGATGTTAACAAAACGTAAAATAACAAAAATACCGAATTCCGAGGAAAATTCAAAACGGAAAGTCCCAATTCTAATGGCAAAATTAAAAGGTCAAACACATTAAACGAATGGATAACAACTGTCATATTCCTGACTTGGTACATGCATGTGAACTACATGTTTAGGTCACCGCACGGCTTTCAACAATGAGCAATACCAATACACTATAGTCAAAGTTAACTGGGACACAAATATTCTATAACAGTAAATTTTAACACGTCTTTTAAAACTTTTGAATTAGGGAGCTACCATTTGATTTTTATTGGGGGGGGGGGTGGGTGGGGGTGGGGGGGGGGGGGGGTGGGGCTAGGATGAAAAATTTTGTCCTGCATTTTTTTTAGTTGTAATCTCTGTCCTGCCTTTTTATTTTTCACTCTATTCGTTCATGCCTTTTTTTTTGTTAGTTTATCCTGACTTTTTTTACCTAAATTGTCATCCTGACTTTTTTTTTGCAAGTGTCTCATCCTGCCTTTTATTTTACTCAAAATTCCTGTCCTGCCTATTTTTTTCAAATTCCATCCTAGCCCCTCCCCCCCCCCCCTAAAAATCAAATGGTAGCTCCCTTAGAATGAATCTAGTCTCGATTATCCAGATGCTCCATATGGCTGTAAGAACGATAACTCTGGTGCATCAAGACTAGAATGAATCGAACTTTAATAGTATGAACCATTAATTGAAAAACTCGCCTGTAAGCAGGTACCCTCTATCAAAGAACAATTATTTGAAACAAAAACCCTGGTTATTGAAAAATTCTAAATGTAACCAGTTTCTCTGTGTCGTAAACAGTTTGGAGGAGATCCTCATAAATACGTATTTTTTTTGGCGATCATTTTTTCAGTTCCCATAATGAACTATGGTCCTGAAAGAGAGAATGTTTTTATTTACATGAACATGCGTGTCATAACAGCCTTGATAATGAAAAAAAAAAACAAATATATAGTACTTTTTTTTTAAATCACTGTAAATTGATCCCTGATCTCGGTTATTACATAACATCTTGTTTATTTGAGATACAGAGAAATAAGATTTTCAAAATTAAAATATTTCCGTTGAACATTGTTTTTTTCTGAAATAGAAGTACTTTGTACTTTATTTGGCCTTTTAACATTTTTTTATTCGAGCGTCACTGATAAGTCTTTTGTAGACGAAACGCGCGTCTGGCGTAAATATAAAATTTCAATCCTGTTATCTATGATGAGTTTATTTCCATGTTTGATAAAGGCAGTTTTGCTTTGGTACTGGCTAAATTATATCTATATCTATGACAATACTATATACTAAACAATCAATACGTGTTTAAATAAGTTAATTACCAATACACTATTTCAATCATTATCTTTAACAGGGAAAAGTTGTACACGATTCGAGAGTTGAACCGCTTCTAGCACGATTGGAAGAGGAAAAGAGGTATATTTGTCTTGCATATCAGATTCTAACAACTAACCTGTGTTTGTGTTTATACCACAAAAGAAGGGGAAAGAAAATTCTAAAATTGAAATGTTACAGCATTCCAACAGAATCTTTTCTTTGACAAAAATTAAAATTTCTGATATATCGTCACCAAAAACGGAAAAGGAATATTCCTATTGAAAGAATGAAAGATCCTTCAGCTTTTCTTCTGCATTTCTGCAAAAGTCTTACAAAAAATACAAAGGTTGTAAAATTACAAATGTTTAAAGCAATGCATCTTTATCCAAAACATGTACCTTAGGGTACTATTTTAGAAGATTACAGGGTAGGTGTGTCAAGACTGTTTTCATCACTATTTGGCGCTTGAATTCGAAAATTAAAAATGTATTCAAATATATTAAAACAAGCATTGTTCGTTTGTGGACAAAACATTGGTTTGCTAGATATCAGTATTTATTTAAATACTCTTCTCATCCTGCTTCTTGTAGTGTTTAAAAATAAATCAAGGTTTATTGTAATGTGTATCTTTGAATAAACGGATGCTGAGAACGGCTTTTTATAAAAAGCAATAAATTTGCTGGAAACTCGTATTTGGTTTTTGAATTTCTTCGGAATATCTATCATTAAATTATGTTTGTAGATTTTAAAAGGATGAAATAAATTAATGAACTTATCAATCCCTGTTATTCATTATACTTGTCAGAGCGAACATTTTCTTAATTCAGTATGCAGATTTTGGGCATTCTTTTTTTTTTCTCTCTGTCCTAACTGTGTTTTGTTACTTTAGTACAAACTGTTTAGAATCTGAATGAATCCTTCATGTTTAAGCATTAATTTTGCATTTATATAATAGAGAATCAAAAGCGAAAGACAAGACGATAGACGAATTGGAAAAGAAATTATCAAGAGTGGAAACAAAGCTTAAAAAGGAAAAAGCTGAAAGAGAAAAGCTAAATCATGAACATGAAAAGATGATTTCAGATTTGAAACATGCTCGTGGAAAAAATCTTGATAAAACTCTTAAGGAGGAAAATGACAGACTAAAACATCAAATTGACAAAATAACCATAGAGAAGGAGGATCTTGGAACAGAAGTCGATCGTTTGAGAACAAAGTAAGTCGATCGTTTGATAACAAGTTAAGTCGATCGTTTGAGAACATGGTAAGTCGATCGCTTTAGAACAAGGTTAGTCGATCTTTTGAGAACAAGATAAGTAGGTCGTTTGAGAACGAGGTGAGTCGATTGTTTGAGAACAAGGTAAATTGACCATAAGGGACAAAGATATGTCGATCGTTTGATAACAAGGTTAGTCGATCGTTTGAGAACATGGTAAGTCGATCGCTTGAGAAAAAGGTAGTACTACGTCTATCGTTTAAGAACAAGGTTAGTCGATCGTTTTAGAACAAGGTAAGTCGATCGTTTGAGAACAAGGTTAGTCGATCGTTTGAGAACAAGGTAAGTAGATCGTTTTAGAACAAGGTAGGTCAATCAATCGAGAACAAGGTAAGTCGGTCGTTTGAGAACAAGGTTAGTCGATCGTTTCAGAACAAGGTTAGTCGATCGTTTGAGAACAGGGTAGGTCACAAACAAGGTAAGTCGATCGTTTGAGAACTAGGTAAGTTGATCGTTTTAGAACAAGGTTAGTCGATCTTTTGAGAACAAGGTTAGTCGATCGTTTGAGAATAGGGTAAGTCGCAAACAAGGAAAGTCGATCGTTTGAGAACTAGATAAGTTGATCGTTTGAGAACTAGGTAAGTTGATCGTTTGAGAACAATGTTAGTCGATTTATAGTCGATCGTTTGGGAACAAAATAAGTAACAAACAAGGTAAGTCGATCGTTTGAGAACAAGTTAAGTCGATCGTTAGAGAACAAGGTTAGTCGATCATTTGAGAACAAAGTAAGTCGATAGTTTGAGAACAAGGTTATTCGATTGTTTGAGAACAAGGTTAGTACAATTTGGAAATTTGTATATGACGTTCATTATCAATTTGATATGGCGTTCACTATCACTGGACTAGTATATATTTGTTTAGGGGCCAGCTGAAGGACGCCTCCGGGTGCGGGAATTTCTCGCTACATTGAAGACCTGTTGGTGACCCTCTGCTGTTGTTTTTTATTTGGTCGGGTTGTTGTCTCTTTGACACATTCCCCATTTCCATTCTCAATTTTATTTTTAGTCGATCGTTTGAGAACAATGTTAGTCGATTGTTTTAGAACTAGGTTAGTCGATCGTTTGAGAACAAGGTAAGTCGCAAACAAGGTAAGTCGATCGTTTGCGAAAAAGGTTAGTCGACTGTTTGAGAACAAGATGAGCCGGCCGTTTGAGAACAAGGTAAGTTAATCGTTTGAGAACATGGTTAGTCGATCGTTTGAGAACAAAGTTTGGTCGATCGTTTGAGAACAAGATGAGTCGATCGTTTGGCAACAAGGTAAGTCGATCGTTTGAGAACAAGGTAAGTAGATCGTTTGAGAATAAGGTTAGGATCTTTTAAGTACAAGGTTAGTTACAGTAGATAGTTTGAGAACAAGGTAAGTAGATCGTTTGAGAATAAGGTACAATGAGGTATGTCGGTCGTTTGAGAACAAGGTTACCATATCGTTTGAGAACAGGATAAGTCGCAAACAAGGTAAGTCGATCGTTTGAGAACTAGGTCAGTTGATCGTTTGAGAACAATGTTATTCGATTTATTGAGAACAAGGTTAGTCAATCTTTTAAGAACAAGGTAAGTAGATCGTTTGAGAACAAGGTAGGTCGATCGTTTGAGAACAAAATAAGTCGATCGTTTGAGAACAAGGGTATTCGACCATTAGTCAACAAGGTAAGTAGGTCGTTTGAGAACAAGGTTAGTAAATCGTTTGAGAACTAGGTTAGTCGATCGTTTGAGAACAATGGTAGGTCGATCGTTTGAGTACAAGGTAAGTTGATCGATTGAGAACAAGGTTAGTCGATCGTTTGAGAACAAGTTTGGTTGATTTTTGAAAATAAGGTTAGTCAATCGTTTTAGTACAAGGTTGGTCAATTTTTTGAGAACGAGTTTAGTCAATCGTTTGAGAACACGGTTAGTTGATCATTTCGCGCTCCCTTACTCGAGATGTGCACATGACATTAAGATCTCAATTCTCCCCTTATTTATATATGAATGATATAATATACTTTATAGATCATGTAGTATTATCACCATGTTAAAAAAATTGAAATCTTAACATTATTTTTATTTAGAAATTATTTTAAATTCTTGACAATGGACTTTCTGTGGAAATCGAATGAAAAACTACTAGAAGATGTACCTTAATTACTTTTGTTAATGTTGACCTAACAAAGTACTAGTATACTACATCCTGTTAGACTGTATTTACTTGTTATTTTAGTTTGAGTAAGGTAGCTGGGGACAGAATGATGGACGGAAATCCTTATGTTACTGATCTGAGTGACCCCAACCGACCACAGAGACTAGCAGAGAAATTCAACTGTCTATACGACAACTCATGGACTGATGCATACGAAATCCTGTTAGCAAAGAAAAAAGACGAAAAATCAATATGTAAAATTTTGTTGGATATTTTGGAGGTATAATTTTTTTAAGGTACTGTGATACATTTTCGTTGGATACAATTTTCCTGGAACTCGTGCTGAAAAGGTAAACCACGAATTTAAATGTTTAGCAATTTAAAACATGCGCGTAGCTACGTTTACGTCAAAACGCCCGGGCGTACACTTGAATTTTGAAAATAAAACAAATAATCGACATAGAATAAGAATAACTGGTCAAAAGCACATCAGCCTTGTGCTTCTTTTTTCAATGGATTGTAATTTTGAATAAAAAGGGACTAAATTTACTCATATAGATCATTTTTATTAAAATATGTTTATACGAATCTTTGGTAAAAGTCTGAATCTACTATGAGTTCTATGTACTTTTCTTATATTTATAGCAATTCACTATCTGCTCAGATTCAATATGTTGTTTGTATTTTTGATCAAAAGAGTATTCAGAGCAATATAATAATGCAATTATATCTTTAATTTTCCCCATTTTAAGGACAAAATGTATTTCTTTCTGCTTCTGCAATTAATAAGTGGTCGCAGTTTGGGCTTACATTTGTTATTTCTCAATTACATTAACTACTTGTCGAAAAAAATTTTAGATTTTGTTTTAAATCCCTTTAAAGGAAATAATGATAAATTGATTCACTTTTTTTGGGAAGAAATCCTAGGTGTTCCAGAATTTTTTTATATTGCACCTCTTAGAAATGTTTTTTTTTTCGTGTTCATTAAAAGGTGCTTTTGTCGATTGTATGCTCACTCACAGCACCCTTTAAACTTATTTAAAAGTAATATTGGTTTGGACGTTTTCTCTAAAACCAATGACCATTAGGCTAGCTTCCAGTTTAACACGATGAATAAGTTAACATATTACAAAATTTAACCAAAACAAATAAACCATTTAGATTCAAAAGTATGTTGCTATCAATGATTTTTTACTGACAGGAATCATTATGGTATCTCATTCTCGATAGCTATCGGGGGCTTCGTCCCTTTCGAACCCACTACCAGCAGGTGCTTTAACATTGAACGGTTGGTACCCCTCATATTCCTCGCCAAAGTTCGGGCGTACACGTAAAAATGACCCAGCTACGCCACTGTAAAACAAATAGTCTACAGGCTTGTATGCAGACCTCAAAACCGCGAAATCAAATATTTACGAAAATGATGCCCACGTGTTTAAATAGACCCACAGTATTCTATTTTTTTTAAAACCAAGTTAGATTGTTGAATGATTAAGATTACCTTACTTTTTCAGGCATGCCGGATATATTGTACTGAACTTCAAAAACACCAGTACTCCAGTTTACAAAAAGCTTGTATGGAACCTGCTACGCTCTCTGTACGTATTATTAAAGTTACACACTCGCACTATTATTAAGTAGTGTGTCTAGATTCGTTTTCGATAAGATTGTTACAAAGTGGAGAGTTTTAAATTTATTTGATATTTCGTAAGAATGACAATCACTGAATAATATTCCCCTGTTCTAAAAATGTGCTCTAACACCCCTGTTTCTCGTTTGGGAAAGGTGTCCCGAAAACAAGTTGTACCCCGCCACTTTTCTGTAAGTGTCTATCCCAAGTTTGGAGTCTGTAACTCAAACAGAGTCGTTGTTGTAATCTATGTTTTGTACATTAATCATGCCGTTAGTTGTCTTGTTCGGATGTTTTTACAAAACTCAATTTAGAGCCTTTTATAGGTTTCTATGCGGTGTGGAGTTTGTTTATTGATAAAGGCCATTCAGTAACCCATAGTTGCTAATTTCTACGGCATCTTGTATCTTTCTATATATATATATATAAAACTCGTCTATACATCAACCCAACAATGTTAGATCTGTAAATTTTCTTTCGCAATTTTTTGTTCTTCCCTCGCCGGGATTCGAACCCATGCTACTGAGATATCGTGACACCAAATCGCCTGCACTGTAGCCGTCCCGCTAGACCACACGACTACCTTGGCGTATCTATACTATTAAACGAGAAGACCTCATTTTGTGTGTTGCTTTTCTTCCTTCCACAATAAATTAATCATCATGCCTCTGTGTTCTATAGGTAACATGCATAGACGCATTTTTCATCCATTCTTATGATTATTCAAATTGAGTTATTTTGGGAGAAAAACGACAAAATAGGTGTCCAGATATTGTTTCCGTCATCAAACTGACTTTTAGTCATAGATGAGACTTCCGGTTTTAAACATGCACACGAACAACCAATCGTATGATAGATTACAAAAATGAAAAAAAAATAAGCCAAACAGAGCGTTCTCCATGTCATGGTTTTTAGATCGCAAAAATAACAACTGTTGTACCTCCTGAGAGACATTAATTTTAGCGTTTATCCACATGTAAACTACGATTCTACTACTATAATATATAGAGACTCTCTGTATTCTATCTACTGTTTTCTTTGAAATATTTAGTATCTAAGGGGTCATATTAAAATATGTAGAAACGAGAATGGAATGTGTCCATAGTAAACGGATGCAACATCGGCACTATCCTATTCTATGTTCAGTGGACCGTGAAGTGGGGTAAAAATCTTTAATTTGGCATTAAAAAGATCATAATTATCATAGGGAACATATTTACACTTAGTTTTGAGTTGATTGGACTTCAACTTCATCAAAAACTACCTCAACAGAAACATTAACCTGAAACGGGACAGACGGACGGACGGACGAACGAACGGGCGAACAGACTAGAAAACATAATGCCCATAAATGGGGCATAACAAATTATTGTTGAAAGTGTAAGTAGTGATTTGGCCAAAATGAAAGTAGGGTAGCGGGAGGCAGGACTTTTTCGGGACGCCGGGATCAGGTGTTTTTAAGCTCGGGATTTCGGGATTGATCCTTACAGGATGCCTGTAAATTCAAATTCTACCATGGGCATGTTAATAGGGCTCTCAAAAAGAAAAGCACTGATGGATTGTTCTAGAAGCATATTTTATTAGAATAATAATGGTCTATAAGCAGTTTCATTTATTTCATGTTCGAAGCGGTGCAAATTTTTAATTTAATTTGACTTTTACCAAAAATTGCATTGTAGCAAAGGGGAAAAATAATAGTGGTATAAGGCCTGAAACACGAAAATGATGGAATTCAACAGAAGGGAAACAAATAACGGACTTTGGAAAAACGGGAGAGGGCTTTTGATACCTTATATGAAATTCTCCAGACATAATATATTTTACAAAAATTCATCCTACAACAGTTTACAAGCTGTTTATGCCCGCGATTTCGCGGGTGTGTTCTAGTATCTATACTATTAAACGAGAAGACCTCATTTTGTGTGTCGCTTCTCTTCCTTCCACATTAAATTCATGACTCTGTGTTCTTTAGGTAACATGCATAGTCGCATTTGTCATCCATTCTTATGATTATTCAGATTGAGTTCTTTTGGGAGAAAAACGACAAAAAGGGAGTCCGGATATGATTCCGTCATAAGACTGACTTTTAGTCATAGATAAGACTTCCGGTTTGAAACATGCACAAATACAACCAATCGTATGATAGATAACAAAAATGAAAAATAGATAAGCCAACCAGAGCGTTCTCCATATCATGGTGTTTAGGTCACAAGAACCACAACTATTATACCTCCTTAGAGAGGACAATTATTTTTCGCGTTTATCTACATGTAAACTACGATTATACTACATGCGCGGAAAGGAAGTAGTGAAAAATTCTGGAGAGAAATTATTTATTTAAAATCGCGTCAAATCCGATTACTTAAAAGCCATCCGACATATATTATATGAAAATCATCAATTTGGAAGCCATAAAAAGAGATATGTAGGAGATACGACGGGTCAAGCTGTGTATCTTTCCCAATATACCACTTTGAAAATCATCATAAACCACACCATACAAACAACGTGGAAGCCAACATTCATTGATACCCTCACATACCACCAACTTTAGTCATATAAACGCATTGCTATATATTTACCAACACCGACTCACTGAATACCAACAAACTTTGATGTCAAAAAACAAACTTTTGAAGCAATTAGAGCGTCATCTCGTACCGCCAACCGGTGAACGAACGCATACCCCCGCCGTACTTTCCGACAGTAAAGGAAAGTGGCTAGAGAGGAAAATCACCAACCCCCTAGAATCAAACATAAAATGGTGGACAAAATCAGGTGAAACTACCGAGAAAGGTTACAGATGGTTAAAAAACAACATCAGACGCAAAACGAGGAAACACGGTCAAATCTGGTTGTACATTTGGTATGGTACCTGCGACCTTACATCAAAAAACAAAAAATACATAGCTCTTACATCAGAAACAGACAGCGCAATAGATAAAGCCGCTGAATACCTTGGTAAAATAAAGGAACTTGTCAAACAATATCCTAGCTGTAGAGTCACCTTCCTTGAAATACCGGTCTACTCAATATCAGAATACAACAAAAACAAAGACCATAAAACACCTGAAATATTCAAGGAACAAGACAAAAAACTAGAGGCACAAATATACAAGTTGAATGAGAAGATCAGAAACCTCAACAAGGATGAATTAACATACTCGCCACTATTCACAACCGACATCATCCATAATTCAAAAACAATCAAAAACAAAAGAACTAGGACATCAACTACAAGAAAAACATTCAGCTTCTGGCTATACGCTGACGGGATACAACCAGGACCACTTCTAGCTAAAGTCTGGCTAATGAAAATAACAAAACATGCATTAATCAACTGTTGGAAACAAGATCAGTAAGGATTACCCTTGCTATATCTATTAAACATAAACTATAACCAATCCAATCAGTAAGGATATCCCTTGCTACATTGGACCGCCACCTCAAGACAAAATCAGTAAGGATTTCCCTTGCTACATTTTACATGCAACTTAACCGATCAGTAAGGATTTCCCTTGCTACATTGGACCAACACAAAAGAAACAATCAGTAAGGATTTCCCTTGCTACATTGTACATACTGATAAAACCTCATAACAACAATAATCAGTAAGGATCTCCCATGCTATATTAGTTACAACATGAAGTATACACTGTTACTTTTCCTAGCCAGCTCATTAGTTCTGCATATCATAAGTGCACATACAGGGTCGACAAAACAAAATCTAGTCAACTTGCTAAACCCGAAATTACATCATAGCGGAAGAAGGCCAATATCATTACCAATACATACAAGGCAAAATTTAACAACAGCACTGCTCATCATACTACTATCAGGTGACATTGAAACAAATCCAGGTCCAAAAACAGCAAACGTCTTCCCATGTGGTCTATGTGAAAGACCCGTCACATGGTCAACAGAGGGAGTATGTTGCGATTGTTGCAGCATATGGCACCACCGCTCATGCATCGAACTGTGCACGACAGATTACGAACTTCTACAAAGGTCAAACGTGCAATAAATGTGACAGCCTAAATGTATCCTCATTCACTTACCATGCATACGAGATTGAAAACATAAGCTATTACGAACCTCTAACAACAGACCTCAGCTTTATGGACTCCTTTTCTTCATCATTTAGTCCGCTTGTAACAAGCAGTCCAAAAGACAAATCAATAACCAAAAATCGGTCAGTTGTAAACAGTACAAGAAACAGCGTAAAGGACACAACACCACCACCCTTTAACATCATCAATAAAAGAAACCTCAGAATCATGACGGTAAACTGCAGAAGCATCAAAGATAAAACCTCGGAATTCAAAACAACAATACAATACACAAAGCCAGATATCATTATTGGCACAGAATCTTGGCTAAAAGGGGTAAATCCCGGAAAGAATCCAACTAAAGATGCTATAAAATCAGCTGAAGTATTCCCTGATAATTACACATCATTCAGGAATGACAGGGGTACCTTAGGAGGAGGAGTATTCATCTTAGTCCACAACAGCATGATTAGTACTGAACAACCACAATACATAACAAAATGTGAAATTGAATGGGTAAAGCTCAAACTAAAAACAGCCCAAGACCTAATCATCGGCTCATTCTACATGCCACATAGAAACAAAGCCCAACTAGAAGAACTAGAAAAATCCCTGGAAAAAATCACAGAGGAGAACAAAAGCAGTAACATCATACTTACAGGCGATTTCAACTGCCCAGACATAATGTGGGACAACCTCACCATTAGTAAAGATGCTCAAGATCTAGAAGTTCAAAAACAGCTCGTAAACATCACAACCCAATTTGGCCTTACACAATTCCACGAAGAACCAACAAGGGAAAACAACCTACTGGACCTCGTATTCACAACAAACCCGTCACTTATGAAAACATCAACAAACATACCAGGTATTTCTGACCATGCAATCATCATAACTGATACAGACATCAAACCTTTCTACTACAAATCCAATCCTCGGAAAGTCTACACCTGGGCAAGAGCCAACTGGGATGAAGTTAATAAAGATCTAGATTCACTATTATCACAGATAAGTAACAGCATCCAAAACAACCAAAATGTCAACGAAGCATGGCTGATGTTCAAGAAACACCTATTTGCCAGCCTTGATAAAAACATACCATCAAAAATAGTCAAGTCCAACAACAGACTACCATGGATAACACAAAAGATCAAAAAGATGCTGAAGAAAAAACAAAACTTGTATAACCAGGCCAAAAGAACAAAATCATGGACAAACTACCGCCATTTCCAAAAAACATGCAAAAGGGAAATTAGGAAAGCAGAAAACAATTATATTAACGACGCTATAATTGAAGGAATGAACAAGAACAATACAAAACCCTTCTGGAAGTATGTTAAGTCAAGGAAACAGGACAACATAGGGGTTGCACCACTAAAGAAACATGGACAGCTCATAAACGACAGTAAGGAGAAGGCGCAAATTCTACTGGAGCAATTTGCGTCCGTCTTCACAAAAGGAACAACTCAAACACTACCCAAAACAAACATCAGGGTAAAAGACTCCATACATCAAATTACCATCGGATCAGAAGGAGTAAAAAAGCTGCTACAGAAAGTCAACCCATCCAAAGCATCAGGGCCTGACAACATACCAAACAGAGTACTAAAACAATGCGCCGAACATCTGGCACCAATAATAACACTCATATTCCAGCTCTCACTAGACAGTGGTACACTACCAGAGGATTGGAGAAATGCAAACATCTCTAGCATATTCAAGAAAGGAGACCGACATGCGGCCGAAAACTACAGGCCAGTCTCATTGACATCAGTACCATGTAAACTACTCGAGCACATCATATGCCGTCATATACTTAAACATCTGGAAAAGCATAATGTATTAACATCACTAAACCACGGCTTTAGATCTGGATACTCCTGTGAGACCCAACTTGCCATTACAATCCATGATATGCTACAATCCTACGATAAAGGAAACCAAGTAGATATTGCGATTCTGGATTTTTCAAAAGCGTTTGACACAGTACCTCATGATAGACTCTTGCATAAAATAAACCAATATGGAATTAGAGGAAATATCCACGAATGGCTAACTTCATTCCTAACCGAAAGAAAAATGCGAGTCCAACTTGATGGAGAAAACTCAAGAAATGCTTCAGTTGAATCCGGAGTCCCCCAAGGAACGGTACTAGGACCCATCCTCTTCCTGTGTCACATAAATGATCTCCCAGAGGCAGTAAACTCATCAGTCCGACTATTTGCAGACGACTGTCTGCTGTACCGGGAAATCAAAAACCAAAATGACCATAACAAACTACAAGAGGATCTGAAATCACTAGAAAAATGGGCCGACGACTGGGGTATGCGCTTCAACGCCAAAAAATGTTATATGCTTAGTCTGAAAAGTAAGAGTCAGCGATTTTACAACCTTAACAACCACACGCTTGAACAAGTGTCATCCAACCCATACCTAGGACTCCAAATACAAGAAGATCTTAAACGGAAAGAACAAATAACAAATACATGTAACAAAGCCAGTTCTACCCTAGGCTTCCTTAGAAGGAACCTACAACACTGTCCTATGGAATGCCGTAAAACAGCATATATAGCTCTCATACGATCAATTATGGAGTATGGATCAATTATTTGGGACCCATATACCCAAAAAGACATTGACAAACTAGAATCCATACAAAAGAGAGGTGCTAGATTCATTACCAAAGACTACAAATCAAGAGAGGAAGGATGTATGACAAAAATGCTAAAAGAACTTCAGCTCCCGTCATTACAATCAAGACGCCAACAACAACGACTGATCTTCGTTTTCAAAGTGGTTGAGGGGAAGATACCAGCGCTTCCTCCCGACGATTTAATCAAATTTCACAGACCAAAGAGACAAATCAAAGCAACAACGTACAATAACTTTGTAACAAAAAACATTATAGACCACCAAGTCCGTAACAACAAACGTGCGGTAATAGTTCCAACCAGTAAGACAGAACAATTCAAGAACTCTATTTTTGTGCGCACCGCAATAAACTGGAACCATCTGGAAGACTCAGTAGTGTGCGCCACTACTACCGAGGAGTTTAAATCAGCACTCCTCAGCAAGCGCGACTAATTGTGCGCAGACCAACCCGTCACATAATAGCCGAAAGGAATCTGTGACGTACCCATCCTAATTTCATAAGTGGGAAATACAGATACAGAATACAGATATATAGAGACTCTCTGTATTCTGTCTACTGTTTTTTTTTTTAAATGTTTACTATTTAAGGGGTCATACCAGTTGCATTTATATTAAAATAAGTAAAATATGTGACACAAGTACAACCAATCGTAGAGCGCTCTCCATATCATGGTGTTTAGATCGCAAAAATAACTACATGTATTATACCTCCTTAGAGAGGACAAATATTTTTCGCGTTTATCTACATGTAAACTACGATTATACTACTTTAATATATAGACTGAGACTCTCTGTATTCTGTCAGGGAATTTCTATGTTAGTATAGAAAGTCCCTGATTCTGTTTACTGTTTTCTTTGAAATGTTTACTATTTAAGGGGTAATACCACTTGCATATATATTAAAATAAGTAAAACATGCTCAACTCCATCTAAAACTACCTCGACCAAAAACTTTTACCTGAAGTGGGACAGACGGACGAGACGGACGGACGGACGATCGAACAAACAAACGCACGGATGCACAGACTAGAAAACATAATGTCCATAATTGGGGCATAAAAATTTATTGTTAAAAGGGAAAATAGTGATTTGGCAAAAATGAAAGTAAGGTAGAGATTAAAGGGAGGTAGGACCTTTTTTGGGGCGTCGGGATCGGGTGTTTTTAAGCTCGGGATTTGGGGAGTGATCCTTACGGGATCCGGGAATATATTTTTGCGATTTCGGGAAATGAATTTCTTTAAATTCTGCATCTCGGGATTTCATGGTTTTAAGCCCGGGATTTCGGGATCAGGACCCCTCCGATCGACATCCCCTCAAATTAGCCTTAGTCGGTATTAGTCATTTATACATGATTCAAATCCTACCATTGGCATGTTAATAAGGCTATCAAAAAAAAAGCACTGATGGATTGTCATAGAAGCATATTTTTTAGACTAATAATGGTCTATATATAAGCAGTTACATTTATTTCATGTTTGAAACGGTGCAAATTGTTAATTTGATTTGACTTTTACCAAAAGAAGCATTATCAAAGGAGAAGAATAATCAGTCAGGATTCGACTTCGTCAAAATTATCTCCCCATTACGCCAGTTCATTTTCACAATCGTAGAAATGGAAGCCATTGTAGGGATGACGCGCTACCAATTTTGCTCTTGGAAACCGATTAATTTATCCACATTACACCAGTACGATCCTTATATGTCAGTTGTATTTTAAAAGACAAATGTATCAACTCGCTAATGAGCATCAGTTAATGATCTTGTCTGCATGGATTCCACTTAAAACTATTGTCTGATCGGTTGTTAGGTGGAATTTTCGAAAATTCATAAAATTAAAAAAAAATTCTAATTAAATATTTCGTGGAAGGGCAGACTAGATTTGCTTAGTGGTTGAAGACTATAAACCCTAGTTATCACACACAAAACATTATAATTTTTCGAAATATGCATTTTCATCATCCAACTTGAAAGACTCGTCAAGTTCTTTCAGTAAAAAAATAGCTATTCGAACACACCTACTCTGTTTTTGTGATTCATTAGATAGGTTTTTCACTTGCCCCATATATTTCATCTTTTAGTACTGTGATATTTTTATGTTATAAAGTCAACCTGTAGCTTTGATATATAAAAATGATAGAATCTGAAGCGAGACGATGTATGAAGTATTCTTGCTTTGTACGATATCAAAACAAAATAGTCAACTCAAACACGCCCTAACATAAAAAAGGTGCACTCGATTTTCTCTTTTCGATACTATTGTTACCCATTTTTTGGAATTTTTTCTTGAGTCACATTATGGAAGGGCAGACACGAAAATTACTGAACTAATAGATTGATATGTTTCCCGTCCATAGTAATTTTTTTAAAAGAAATCGGAGGATATGCATTTTCTACATCCAACTTGAAAGATATCCATGTCGTCGACTAGATATCTGTTTAACTATGTACTAGATAAATTGAAAAATTATGCAAATGGTGTTTTTAAAATAAAACACTTCGTAATTGAGAAGAAAATTGTAATTTTGTTTATTTCTATTAACTTTTAAATTTTTTGTCACTATAGTAAACATTGCAGTACACATTTATCGCCTTCTCTAACAAAGAGCTTCGATTCTTTTGTTCTATTTCGACCTGGTTTACGACTGTAATTGTGGTCGTAGGCCAGAAACACGAATATAATTGAATTTAACAGAAAGGAAACAAATATCGGACTTTGGAAAAAGGGAGATACCTTTATGTTATTCTCCATACATAATATCTTTTACAAAAATGTATCCTACAACAGTTCACAAGCTGTATATGCCCGCGATTTCGCGGGTGTGTTCTAGTATATATTATTAAACGAGAAGACCTCATTTTGTGTGTCGCTTCTCTTCCTTCCACAATAAATCAATCATCATGCCTCTGTGTCCTATAGGTACCATGCATAGTCGCATTTGTCATCCATTCTTATGATTATTCAGTTTGGGTTATTTTGGGAGAAAAACGAAAATAGAGGCGTTCGGATATTGTTTCCGTCATCAGACCGACTTTTAAATCATAGACAAGACTTCCGGTTTTTAACTTTTAAACATAATTTTCATTACTCGGGGACAGGACAATCATTTTCCCGTTATTCTGCAAATATATTAGACTATGATAATACTCCTATTATATATAGAGACTCTCTATATAATATAGAAGTGATCGCTGTGGAAAAGAAACTTGGAATTGATAGTTAATAGCAAATACACTTTATTTATAATATACGTATGTTCATAGTTTACAGAAACCGTCAGCGAAAATCATGGAATATAACAGAAATTTTTTTAAAAATAACGGACTTTGAAAAAAAGGGAGAGGGCTTAAAATAATTCGCCTGTCTCCAAGTACCTGAGTCTTCTGATACCTTTTATGAGATACTCCAGACATGAAATCTTTTACAAAAAATCATCTTACAACAGTTTACATACCGTCAACCAAGCTCTAAATGCCCGCGATTTCGCAGATGTGTTCTAGTTTAATTGAAAAGAAGGTATATGGGTATCCATACAAAAGAAAAAATCTGTACATACAGAGCCAAAAAAACAATAACGAAAGCAAAGGAGCAGTGCTTGTATTGCTGTTCTTCATCTCAAAGTCAGTGTGGCCTTCAACACATAACAAAAATGGTATCAATACAAAAGAGAAAATCTGTACATACAGAGCAAAAAAATCAGCAAGGAAAGCAAAGGAGCAGTGCTTGTATTGCTGTTTTTCATCTCAAAGTCAGTGTGGCCTTTAGTTTAGTCTTAGATGCATGATTTTTTTATTAGTTGTTAGTGGCTTTGAACTAGCTGTCAGATAACTGCGAGTACTCTCAGATATGTTCATTGTGTCTTTTTGTGTCGGGATGTATAAGTACCCGGCCACGTCCACTTATATTTTTGTCCATCTGATGAGTTAAGCCTTTTTCAACTGATTTTTATAGTTCGTTCTTATGTTGTACTGTTATACCACTGTCCCAGGTTAGGGGGAAGGTTGGGATCCCGCTAACATATTTAACCCCGCCACATTATTTATGTATGTGCCTGTCCCAAGTCAGGAGCCTGTATATTCAGTGGTTGTCGTTTGTTTATGTGTTACATATTTGTTTTTCGTTCATTTTTTTACATAAATAAGGCCGTTAGTTTTATCGTTTGAATTGTTTTACATTGTCCTATCGGGGCCTTTTATAGCTGACTATGCGGTATGGGCTTTGCTCATTGTTGAAGGCCGTACGGTGACCTATAGTTGTTAATGTCTGTGTCATTTTGGTCTTTTGTGGATAGTTGTTTCATTGGCAATCATACCACATCTTCTTTTTTATATTTAACACAGAACAAAAACGCTCACCTCACTCCAAGTTTAAGACGATCCCTTTTGACCGGAATTCGTTGCAAATTCTTACCGATTAAAAAACATATATATAAACCAACTTATTTGCGCGGATACTTTATTTCGTGTTTTACCCTTTCTATTCCATTTCGCGGCTATTTAATTTCGCGATTTATATTTCTAATATACTTGATGTAGTTTGATAAGGAAATATCCAAGTTTACATATTCGCAACGATTTATTTTCGCGGTATGTTTCTACTCGCGAAAGTCGCGAAAATAAATCGCTCGCGAAAATAAGTTGGTTTACAGTATATAAGAATTCTGAAAATCTAATTATGGCTGGATTTTTTAAAAAACTTATGGAGATAAAACAATTTTGTAAGTGTATAAAGCGTCAATTGTTTGACTTTCATCATGAGTATCAAAGGGCTGTTCATTAATTGTAATGTATAAATCTTTTCATTTTCATTGTTTAGGTCCAATTTTAACAAATCCAAGTGTTTATAGAACTCACATACGTACGTAAAAATAATAGATTTTCTAATAAATCTAACAAATTTAACATGTTCGTGTATCAATTTTAAACACGTTAAGATATGAAGTTACTGTGTTCATTCTGTAATTTTTTTTTGAAGACTGAGATGAAAGAAGACTCCGGTACTTATACAAAACACCTCACGGACGCAATGCGGTCATGTGCTCGAACATTTATTCCACTGATGTGTCAGGTAAGATTCTTATGTTTATTTAAATATACCTTTTTTTACGATTTGAGTCAATTTTCGAAATTACTAGTATACATATATGTTTTAAAGAGGTGGGACTCTGATAAATTATTTGTTTGTTTGTTTGTATATGTCGACATTTTTCAAGTTTTGATTGTCAACGTTTTGTTCAATTTCTTTTCAAGTCCTGATATTCTGAACTGTTAAGTTAAACTAAAATGTTATGCTTCGCTTTTAAAAAAAATAGTTCTGTACTTTGTAGCACTTCTGGGAAAAGGAAATGAATAAAGATCATAAATCAGACGAAACATTGAAACCTTATGTAGACGCCTGCCTTGAACTCTTTTGGTACAGTGCAATTACTGATCCACCTTTATATTATTCTTTTATCGCTGATAATCTTGACGACTTCAGAGGCTATACAAAAAATGGTGATGAGGTGGACTTTTTTGTCTGGCCGGCAATGTACTTGCATGAAAACGGCCCACTTTTGTATCAAGGAGTAGTCCAATATAAACAGAATGATAAGGGATAATTGTATTTGATTATACAACCATGTCTCTAATGGATTTATGTTTTCCGGATTTGAGAATACTAATTATTTGATATTATTTATTACGAATCTATGTGACTGTTTATTGCACAGTTGTTTCATTGTATTTTCTTTACAGTTTATTATTTTGAAATAATTTTACCTATAACCTTTGTATGTTTTTGTATTACAAGTGTTGACACTAATAAAATATCGAATTTTTAATCTTGAATACACTTTGCAGCTTTTGTTTCGAATCATAATGTACACGCATGAAACAAAAAAGTTTCATATTGTTTGCTTGATGCCAAAAATTATGAAGAATCTGTACTATTTCATCGTGTGCCTTTGCTAAATACATACTTAGCCTGTCGTGTGTGGCTTTATATGTTATTTGTTTTTCGTTCATTATTTATCCTTTAACTCTACTTTCCGCTATATAGATGATTTTCTTTCACTATATAATTCAAAATTTTGTGACTATGTGGAACGCATCTATCCCATCGAACTCGAGATAAAGTGCTTGTATTGCTGTTTTTCATCTCAAAGTCAGTGTGGCCTTTAGTTTAGTCTTAGATGCATGATTTTTTTATTAGTTGTTAGTGGCTTTGAACTAGCTGTCAGATAACTGCGAGTACTCTCAGATCTGTTCATTGTGTCTTTTTGTGTCGGGATGTATAAGTACCCGGCCACGTCCACTTATATTTTTGTCCATCTGATGAGTTAAGCCTTTTTCAACTGATTTTTATAGTTCGTTCTTATGTTGTACTGTTATACCACTGTCCCAGGTTATTATTTTGAAATAATTTTACCTATAACCTTTGTATGTTTTTGTATTACAAGTGTTGACACTAATAAAATATCGAATTTTTAATCTTGAATACACTTTGCAGCATTTGTTTCGAATCATAATGTACACGCATGAAACAAAAAAAGTTTCATATTGTTTGCTTGATGCCAAAAATTATGAAGAATCTGTACTATTTCATCGTGTGCCTTTGCTAAATACATACGTAGCCTGTCGTGTGTGGCTTTATATGTTATTTGTTTTTCGTTCATTATTTATCCTTTAACTCTACTTTCCGCTATATAGATCATTTTCTTTCACTATATAATTCAAAATTTGGTGACTATGTGGAACGCATCTATCCCATCGAACTAGAGATAAAGGATACTTCAGATACAGTTAGGTCGGCCTCATATCTTGACTTACATCTAGAAAAATTGACAATGAGGGTCGGTTAAAAACAAAACTTTACGACAAAAGAGAAGATTTCAGCTTTCCAATTGTGAACTTTCCATTTCTAAGTAGCAACATTCCAGCAGCACCTGCATACGGGGTATACATCTCCCAATTGATACGATATTCCCGTGCTTGCATTTCCTATCATGATTTTCTTGATAGAGGTTTGTTGCTCACAAGGAAGCTATTAAACCAAGAGTTCCAAATAGTGAAGTTGAAATCATTCCTTCGTAAATTTTACGGACGCCATCACGAGTTGGTTGACCGTTATGGAATAACCGTTTCACAAATGATATCGGATATGTTCCTTAATCCTCAATTCTAAGAAATATCCGTATTTATATAACTATCTTTTTGTATCAAATGATTAATCGTGTTGGTATACACATATTAATATGAAAGTTTTATCCTATAGGTAGAAGAAAATAAGACGTGCTTCAAATGCAAAGATTACCATATGTATCTTTTTTACAGTAGAGGGTTCAATTTTTAAAATGAATTTGCCAAAAGACATGCGGTGCACAGCCTTCAACTGCTCGACAAAAGATTTTTTTTTGTTTCTGGGATTCCTTTTAATGACATATAATAAATACACATTTTTAAAAATGCCAAAAAATTGCATGTACACCCATTGATATTATATCGTCTTTCATTTTGTCGTGCAAATAAAATAACAGAAATATTTTGAAAATATCATTCGAATAAACTAGTGAAGGTGAGCTCCAGCAAAGTAGATCCTTAAAATAGTATTGTACGAAAAGCGTATCACAAGGCGGAACGTTGTCAATTTGTATATATACAGAAATGTTATTCATACAGTCGGGATTCTACTTCTTCAAAATTATCTCCCCATTACGCCAGTTCATGCTCACAGTCGTAGAAATGGAAGCCATTGTGGGGATGACGCTCTGCCAATTTTGCTCTTGAAAACTGATAAATTTATCCACATAGCACCATTACGATCGATCGTTATATGTCAGTTATATTTTAAAATACAAATGTATCTACTAGCTAATGAGCATTAGTTAATGATCTTGTCTGCATTGATTCAACTTAAAAATATTGTCTGTTTGGATGTCAGATGGAATTTTTGAAAATTCTTAAGCATTTAGAAAAATTCTAATTAAATATTTCGTGGAAGGGCAAACTAAACATTTTCAGTGGTTGAAGATTATAAACCCTAGTTATCACACACACATTTTCATCATCCAAATTAAAAGACTGTCGTCAAGTACTTTTAGAAAAAATAGCTATTCGTACACACCTACTCTGTTTTTGTGATTCATTAGATAGGTATCTCAATTGACCCATATATTTCATCTTTTCGTACTGTTATTTTTTTACGTTATAAAGTCAACCTGTAGCTTTGATATATAATAATAATAGAATCTGAAGCGAGATGCTATATAAAATACTTTGTACGTTTTAAAGACAAAATATACACCCCAAACATGCCCTAACATAAAAAGGTGCAATCGGTTTTTCTCTTTTCGATACAATCGTTACCTGTTTTGGGGAATTTTTTCTTGATTCACATAATGGAAGGGCAGATACGAAAATTTCTGAACTAAACGATTGATATGTTCTCCGTCCGTGATAAAAAAAAATTCGGAGGTTATGCATTTTCTACATCCAACTTATAGATACTATATATAAACAAGAGGCTCTCAAGAGCCTGAATCGCTCACCTTAATTTTTTTGGTTAAATCTCTCATCAATGATTATTTTGGCTTTTCAATTTATTTAAATGTTCTTTGAATCGTCCTATTTTCTTCAAAAGCAAAAAAAAAATCATTTTCTCCTATGTTCTATTTTAGCCATAGGAGCTATGTTTCTGACATACAAGGAAATGAAATATAAAATTTATACTAGATACTCTGAAACTCATTTAGCCTAAGTTTGGCTGAAATTGATACAGCAGTTTCAAAGGAGAAGATTTTTTAAAGTAAGTCAACATGATGAACAAAAAAAAGTCTTTAAAGGGCAATAACTCCTTAAGGTGTCAATTGACAATTTTGGTCAAATTGACTTATTTGTAGATCTTACTTTGCTTAACATTTTTGCTATTCACAGTTTAGGCCAGGATTTTTTAATTTGTTGGTTTACGGATCCGCCGACCCGATTTTGCCGATTTCCAGAATAAAAATAAAATTGACTTTTCATGCTTTTTTATTCCCGCCGACCCTAACAAATACATTATCCCTGAAAAATAATTAAAATATCCTTTTTTTATGAAATAACATGCTTTAATCACTAACAAAATTGATAACACTTTCTGTTGTGAAAAAATAAAACTTCCAGTTTACGTTTCTAAAAATAGACGAATCAATTATAACTGACCTTGAAATGTCGTTTGTGCAAATAATTTTGCGACTTGAAACCTGTGTTTAAAACCAATTACACAATAAGTTCGTTTCCCTAATTTATCACCAGTCCGTAAGATGCATCATCTCATAGAAATAGACTTGTCTAAATGTGGACAGGTGGAAGACATCAAGTTAAAGTACTGAATATTAACTAATCATTTGGAATTTTATTGTTTCATAGATAATAAAAAATATCGTTCATTTGGATAAAAAAACGGGAATGCATGACAACAGATTAACCCGATATTTTCGTTTTTCCGATGGACGAGTCTATTACGTTTTTGACACGCGTGTTAAAACTTATTTTCGTACGACGTTTTTACATATTTATTTTTCTTTATCAGTCTTCGTGCTTGAAGATCATTATTCACCAAGTTTTCTGGAATTGATTAAGAGCTACGCGAATCTGTTTTTCTTGTTTGTGAAATGACGATTTAATTTCGTCTTTGTCCGTGCACACACTTTTTTATGGGAAATTATTAGACAATGTCATGCGATATTTATTATAGATGAGCAATAATATTTCATTGAACTAAAATTTAAGAAATGATGACAAAATAGCATATCAAACATATTGTTAGAAAGGTGAAATATATATTTATTTTGCATATTTTTCTGTCTTGAAAGATATTTTTTTCTTTTTTTTTTCCCGACCGACCGATCCGACCTTTTCAAGGGGGAAATCCGTAAACCAACAAATTAAAAAAACGTGGCCTTATCTGTATCTATAATAATATTCAGGATAATAACCAAAAACTGCAAAATTTCTTTAAAATCATCAATTCAGGGGCATTATACCTGAAAAACCAGTTACCCAATTCGGCTGAAAATATCAGGACAGGTAGACCTTGACCTAATAAATACTTTAACTTCTTGTCTTATTTGCTCTAAATGCTGGAGTTTTTGAGATATAAGCCAAAAACTGCATTTTACCCTGTGTTCTATTTTTAGCCATGACGGCCATGTTTTTTGACGAAATAAAAAATAAAGCACAAACTTCATTTTATACACCCTACTGATCATTTAGTTGAAGTTTGGTTGAATTTGGTTAAGTAGTTTTAGAGGAGAAGATTTTTTAAAGTTAGCAAATATGATGAACAAATTGTGAAAAATTGTCATTAAAGGACAATAACCCCTTAAGGGGTCAATTGACAATTTTGGTCATATTAACTTATTTGTAGATCTTACTTTGCTGATCATTTTTGCTGTTTACAGTTTATCTTTATCTATAATAATATTCAAGATAATGACCAAAAACTGCAAAATTTCCTTAAAATTACCAATTAAGTGGCAGCAACCCAACAATGGTTTGTTTGATTCATCTGAAAATTTCAGGGCTGATAGATCTTGACCTAATGAACATTTTTACCCAGTCAGATTTGCTCTAAATGCTTACGTTTTTGAGATATAAGCCAAAAACTGCATTTGACCCCTATGTTCTATTTTAAGTAACGGCGGCCATGTTTTTTGACGGATCAAAAATTGAAGCACACACTTTGTGCAGGATAATCTAAGGAACAATCATGCTAAGTTTCATTGAAATCCATTCAGTAGTTTCAGAGGAGAAGATGTTTGAAAAATTGTTAACGACGACAGACGACGACGACGACGGACGCCAAGTGATGAGAAAAGCTCACATGGCCTTTTAGGCCAGGTGAGCTAAAAAGAAGATGTGGTATTATTGCCAATGAGACAGCTATCCAGAAAAGACCAAAATGACACAAACATTAACAACTATAGGTAACCGTAAGGCCTTCAACAATGAGCAAAGCCCATACCGCATAGTCAGCTATAAAAGGCCCCGATAAGAACCAGGTCGTCGACTTGATATCTTATTGTTTTGCATTACTATGTAATAGATACATTGAAAACTTATGCAAATGGTGTTTTTAAAATAAGAAAATTGTCGTTTTATTTGTTTCTATTAACTTTTTTAAAATTTTGTTACTATATCAAACATTACAGTTAACTTTTATCGCTTTCTCGATAAACACAGAGCTTCGATTCTTTTGTTCTATTTCAAAAGTGTTTCCGCCTGCATATATCAAGACAAATTAAGATTTTAATCTGCTTCCTCTGGACCCATACACATGGGCTCGATTACCAAATATTCGTATGTATTATTAATGTTTTTAATGCTCCATTTATTGGCATTATGTTTTTCTGGTCTGTGCGTACGTTCGTCCGTTCGTCTGTTTGTTTGTCCGTTTATCCAGCTTCAAGTTAAATAAAATTGAAACTTAGTACACATTTTCCCTATGGAATGATCTTTTTAATTCTAATGCCAAATTACAGTCTTATCCCATTTTCATAGTCCACTAAACATAGAAAATGATAGTGTAGATGAGGCATCCGTGTACTAGGGACACATTCATGTTTCTTCAAATTTTCGTCGTATCGCTGTAAATTTGTGTTAAAATTTTAACGTCGATATCAATAAATATTTCATTGTTTACGAGAAATATGCAATTTACTATCATTGTTATAAATCCTAAATATGGCCAATTATATTATAGTTTAAAAAAAGAAATTTATGAAACATATTTATATCCGCTAACCGAGCCCCTATTGAGATCGACAAACTCAACAAAAAAGCTTTGAATACAATACGGATATTTCTTAGAATTGATGGTCATCCTATAAAAGTTACGGTCGTCCTATATAAATTACAGTCAGTCTTTACAAATTATGGTCATCCTTTACAAGTTACGGTCATCTTTTTACCAATCACGGTCATCCTTGTTTTATGTTACGGTCATCTTGAAAATATTTTGATTATGATTTACGGTCATCTTAACGATTTTTTCAAATCGAATTTCCCGTTTCATGCACATTTATCGGAAGTAATTAGTGATTTTCGAGTGATTCTTTTATAAATTTACATCGTTTCAATGTATGATTTGTAAAGAAAATGATATAGAAACACTTTAACAGACAATACAGAAACTGACCTAATTTTTCATCCGACATCTTGGGATGACCGTGAATGCAGTTACGGTCATCAGCTTTACCCCAGTGCCTTTGGTATCTTTCGTCCCTCTTTTGTACATACATCAGGATGTTAGTTTCTTGTTTGAATTGTTTTACGTTTGTCGGTTCGGGGCCTTTATAGCTGACTATGCGGTATGGTTTTAACTCATTTCTTATGACCGTACAGTGACCTATAGTTATTATTTTCTGTGTCATTTGGTCTCTTGTGGAAAGTTGTCTCATTGGCAATCATACCACATCTTCTATTTTTTGTATATATACATAACGTGCCTTGGTAGGCGTTTCTAAAGTTCAAGGAAGAGACACATCTTCTATTTGGATATTATTACAAAGCATATAATTAACATGCCTTTATTTATATTAAGTCTTCCAAACAATGGATCTTACAACAGTTTTTTTACACTGCCACATTTCCTGATGATTTGAAAAACAGCTTCAAAAACTTATACTAGGTTTAAAAGTACGTTTTTTTTTTCGCATGAACGTTTTGGTAGTGAAAACGATTGTGAAATCTTAAATGCTCCACACAGACTTTTGAATGGGATAGCATAGTTATGTTTAATAGAAAACCCGTGCGCACTTTACTCATGTATTCTACAACAAAGAAAGGGGACACATGCCTCCTCCTCCCCAACAAGTCTTCGCAAATGCTAATAATAAACTTGTGCACATACTAGGTGTTGATCTATAAGTCATACAGTGCCAAAATTGTGCATGTGAGTTTTAAAAAGAATAAAAATACCGAACCCAAAATAATTCAAAAGGGGGGGGGGGGTTAATAAAAACTGAGAAAAGTAGATGTGGTATGAGTTAACAAATAGTTGTCATATTCCTGACTTGGTGCAGACCATTTCCGAAAGAAAATGGTGGTTTCAACCTGATTTTATAGCAAGGTAAATCAAAACCTCTCAATTGTGTGACAGTTGATTAAAGTTCAGTTGTATTGACAAAATTGGGTAGGCAACCCAAATTACACATATTTTTCTCCTGGTATGTAGTCTGTTTGCTCCCCAGTATGACTCCGGTTGCTTTTTCTATTATTACCAATATATGAATTTCTTGTTTTAACAATATAGATGTATTATTGCAAATAAAATACCCCCCCCCCCCCCTCTAAAATTTAAAAAAGAAAAAAAAAATGAGAAGCATAACTCAATGCTTTGAGAGATTTTCTGAATTGTAACAAAAAAATCAATTACTTTTATCATTTTCTTCCTGCATTGTCTAAAAAGGAAGAACTTTGGGTCATGAGCAATGAAATAATTCAAACTTGAGATAACAGCTTAATAAAATTTACTGGAGACGTGATGATTTCTTAATGCCGAAAAAATCAAACGATATATTATTTGATAAATTATATTTAATTATTAATCAACAATATTTATTTCACATTTGTTCTCTTTCTCCCTCATTATCTTTCAGCTGCACAACACCTTTATAAAGCAATGGCCCATCAATATGGAGATACATTGCTGGCCATACTAAATAGTCTACAAATTTGCCGGATTTCGTATAACCTCTAAAATCTTCTTTATTCTTTGTTGGCTCAAAACTAAAATCCAGTTTTGGGTCATTAATAGCGGCGTACCAACAAATTTCCATACAAGCATCTACATACAGTCGTAATTCTTCTTTCTGCCTCGCTTTCGTTTTCCAGTAAAACTTAAACAAACAAAAGTCGTCAAAATAACAAATTTACCGACAACAAACTATATGCATCTATAAACACTAAATGGTCATAACATACCATAATGTAGGATAACTATATTTTAACAGAAATATCAATTAAAAAGATTTAAAATGCCTTGTCGTGAACCTACCTAAAATTGAGAATTGACGGCAGTAAAAATGATAAGTATGCCTAATTGCAAGTGGTTTTGCTTACCATAATGTTTGAATTGCCTATTTAACAGTAAATCATATACATTCCTTTAATCTTTTATTAAGAATAAACTGTCGATTTTAAATTCCTCTCTTCTTAAACTTCCATTTTCTCAGTTGTCAACACATTCGATGGTCACGTGCGAATCAAAATATTATATATGTACCCCTTTCGATACCTTTGTTATCTTCCAAAGTGTTCTTTATGTATACTTAATATTGGATATGTCTGTTTTGTTAGTCCAAGAACCTTTGTAATTTTTTTGATTCATCACGGTCTTGGTTATTTCCATTCGAATTGTGATTCTTCTTTTTGTTTCGGTATCCAACATGCTACTATATTATTCTTATAACTATTTTATTCTACGTGTACATTCGGTTTGGTCTGTATTCTTTTAAAATGTTTTGGCGAAGGACTGGGTGTAACCAAGGAGGTTATATGAGAACCTCCCTGGTGCAAGTATATAGGGTAATAATAATCAGATTGAATATAATTGAATTCATTACCTGCGTTAAATTAACTAATGTATGCTTTGCGACTGCTTTTCTTGCGTCTTTTATCATTTTCAGTTCTGACTTTGATAATGTCTGTATTAATCCCTGTAGATGATAAAATCAACTTTAACACAAAATCACATGCCTTTAGTATACAAGAAGAGTTTCTAACAAAACATATTTACATATTAAACCCCTACACGTGTGCAGGTGCCTTTATAAAGTTTATAACATCGTCGGAACAAGTTGTCTTTATATATCTTAATGACTTTTTGTCATTTGAGGGGGTGATTGTAACTGTTAATCATCTTATGAATATCAAAAGCTTACTACGATGTGTCTTTTTGTTGTTTATCCTATTGACGTTTAGCTTACATATTCTTTTTTCTTAGTATATTTGTTTAAAACCTTGACATATCGAAAGCTCTCACAGGATAAGAGCATTTGACAATGTGGCTTCGTGAAAAAGAAGGTCTACGTATCAATTGACTAGAGTATCCCTTTGTCAGTCAATTATCTAAATATCATAGTTAACCTAATTAGAAGAATCTTGTTTAGAAGCAAGTTGTATAACATTTCAATTAATAACCCAATACGATATTCTTTACAAACTCTAAGTATTGAAGTACAAAATAGAACATCCAAGTTCTAGTTGATTTTTATAGTTCTTTCTTATGTTATTCTTTTAAACAACTTTCATAGGTAAGGGGGAGGTTGGGATCCCGATGACATGTTTAAGTAAGTATGTGCCTGTCCCAAGCCTTTAATTCATTTGTTTTTTTTTTATTGATGTGTTACATATTTGTTTTTCGTTCATTTTTTGTACAAAAATAAGGTAATTAGAATTCTCGTTTGGATTGTTTTACATTTGTCATTTAGGGGCCTTTTATAGCTGACTATGCGGTATGGACTTTGCTTTGAAGGCCGTACGGTGATCTTTAGTTGTTAATTTCTGATGCATTTGGTCTCTTGTCTTATTGGCAATTATACCACATCTTCCTATTATCTAAATCGTTTGTTGTACATATATTTTTGTTTACGTCTTTTTATTTTTTTGTTCTTATTAAAATTAAAGGAAGGTATGTCATTTTTCTTTATTTTCTTTTTTTTATATATGATCTTGAGAACGTACCTGTCTATTCATTTCTTCCGTGATAACTTCTGGTCGCACAAACTTTTCCTGTAATATTTCCAGCTGGTTATCAGCGCATTCGCGACAAAACTCCCAGCACTTCTGAAATGTAATTAAAACAGCTGTTTTAAATGCGTATTGATATTTATTAATATTTTGTATTTATTTGTTTTCTTGTTTTCATGGAATCGTGTGATTTATCGTCATAATTCAGAAAATATCTGTTCTAAATGTATACTTTTAAACACATATTTAAAATGTTTATTTTATTTGATTGATATATAGCTTCACCGATATCTTGCATTTATTAAAGATTGTTTTGAAATACAAGAATGATGTAAAATTTCAAACGAGAAGAGAGATTTTAATTATTTTAAATCAAGTCAAAATGATTATAAAAAAGTCGAATCACAATTATAGTGTAAATCTACCCTGAATATATCTACTAGTCTTGCGGCGGATAATTTCTCATTATTTTCATCTTTGAAAACATGTTCAAAGGCATCAGTCCATAAGTTGTCATACAAGCTATTGAATTTTTCACAGAGTTTCTGAGGACGGTTCGGATCACTAAGGTCAGTAATGGTAGGGTTACCATCAGTCAACTTATCTCCTGCAGCTTTACTTAGACTAAATAAATATAAAAGTCAGAATTGTAATAGCATAACAATGAAAATGTTAGTTATAAAGCATAAACATGAAAATAAGATATCATGGTATGGTTGCCGATGAGACAACCCTCCACCAGTGGATAACATTCAGGTATACTGGTGAAGTATCATATGTTTGGCACCATTTGTAATGATAATGTTTTGTATGAAACAAGCGAGAGACTGTGCTTTTGTTTCAGTGTTATGTCCTATTGGGTGTATAACTACTGTCATAAAGAAATATATCCCACGTTTATTTCCATTTAAAAGATAACGATGATGATGGTTACCTTGTTCTCAAGCTATCCACTTCCTGTTTTAATTTTTCAGTTTCCTCTTTAAGTTCTGCTGTTTCTTTTCGAAGTTCTGTTATTTCTTTCTCTTTTTCTGTCATTTCTTTTTGTGTTTGTGTCGACCTGTGTTTTTCGTTTCTTTCTCTCTCTTCCTTCAGTAACCTTGACAGTTCTTCTGTTTTCTGTTTTAATTCTTCTATCATTTCTGTATCTTTCTGCTTACTTTAAAACGAAAATGAGAACGAGTTGTAAGTATGTGTATGTATTAGCAAAAAAGCGTAATTACCCGCATATACTATATGCAATAAACCCTTTTTAAAATACCGACTTTATACTCATTCCATTAGATGTTGGATTTACACTGATTGATATTTTATAGTCTTTGTTACATGATATTATTTTCTTTGTTGTGATTAGTTGTGAAGCTGTAAGTAACTTTAAGTGCTCTCAAATCTGTATATATAATGTCTTTTTTGTTGTTAGGGATCCGGGATAGAAATATACCCTGCCACGTCATGTCTGTGTTTTTGTTTAATGTTTTCTTTGTATTGATCTATTGAAGAGCTTTTTTCAACTAATTTTTATAATTTGTTCTTATGTTGTGCTGTTACAACACTGTCCCAGGATCGGTTGAGCGATCACAAAAACGAATCACAGATTGTAAGCTTGAATTTACGTTTTTAATTGCTCATATTTGACCGAATACCACAAAGTAGGTAGCAAATTGAAAAAAATATGTATCTGTAGTCAATGGTCGAAAATATGAAAATATTATTTCAATAATTTGTTTGGACATCTGGTATACCCCTTACCTATTTACTCTTACCTTTCGATTAACTCTTGAACTTTTTGATGAAGAACCTCCATTGACGACTGACCACCTTCTAGAGCTTCTTTCAGGATTTGACGTATTGCATCCAAGTCTTGTACTCCAGTCGGTTTCCAGTCACTCCATTGATTTCCATCTTTCCTATTTTCATGTTTAGTTCCTCCTCGCTGTTGTCCAGTCTTTGCTTTTTCAATCATACCTGGTTTGGAAACATCACTGCAACATAAATAGAAAGAGACGTTCAGCTATTGCAAAATTAAACGATGCAATAAAAGAAAGCTACAAAAAAAAAAAAAAAAAAACACACAATCAAAGAAAAAAAATTATCTTCAGGTTTTTGTTTACTATTTTATTCCCTAAAGAAACATTAAAATGTAAGGAAAAAAGTAAATATAGGGTTATATTTGGTTAATTGTCATAATGTTATCGAAATGTGACAAGTAGGTATCTAAATTATCCATGCCTTTATTAAAATAAGAATAAACAATTCTTCATCAGATCTATATCGGATACACAGATTTGAAGAATAATTACAGTTATAGGTCAAATAATTCTTTTCCATGGTGGGTAATTTTAGTTCGTTTGTCAACAGATTGTATAATATTTGGTCTTGAACGATGTTGAGGTTCCATGTTATATTTGATGTAAAAAAACAAATGAACTTCCAACGACTTGCTGAGAAGTAATCGTTAAAAGAGTGGCGAAAGATACCAGAGGGACAGTCAAACTCATAGATATAAAATAAACTGACAACGGAATGGATAAAAAAGAAAAAGACAAAAAATAGAAAACGAGATACAAAATAAAAAACTACAGACTTAGCCACACGAACCCCATCAACAAGTTGGGGTAATCTCCGGGATGTATTGATACACCACCACAGTCATCATACATATACATTGTTATGATATTGTAATTATTGTATTTATTTATGTTGGCCTGATTTGTGTTGTGTGGCCTGATAGTTGTTTACAGAATAATCTTATAACTGTGCAGTTTAGAAATCACTGGAACAATTACAGAATGATTGGAACTTTCCAGAATGATCCTAATAAAAGATGCCTTATATAAACTTCTACATTTTACTAGAAACTTCTGTTGTAACTTTCTAGGATGTTCCATTATAGACTGTTCTAGAATCTTCCATGACAACTATATATATACAGACACTAAAGTTAAACTCTTACTCTTGGACTTAGACTTAGACATCGATAGACATTTATATTCATAGCATTTGGATTGACACTTTTATTCTACAAACAACATCATACTGGATTGTGACCGTAATATTCAGATTGGATTCCGAAAGATATCCGGATACAGATAAAGATAAAAGATTGGACTCATATTTTGACAGTTAAGTTGACAGTAATATTTGTGTAATACTTCTTGTAAACTTTTGTATAATAAATTTTGTTAAATTTTATTATTGATTTGTGTCTTTTGTTGGCTACAATTTAAAGGTGATTTCTGACCGTAACAGAAATTGGGGGCTCGTCCGGGATCCTGAAAATATCTTATTCAAAATTTGTTTAGTAATTTTTATTATAACTAGCCAACAAAATTCTACAAAATGGCATTTGATGCCGGTAAATTTTTGAAAACGCCAGACCTGGAGGGGTTTGATAATTTAAAGAAGGAGGAATTAGTGTTGCTGGCTAAACATCTGAAATTAGATGAGAAAACAAATTATAAAAAATTTGGTTATAGACAAATTAGTGGACGCAGAAATTTTAGGTGAAGAGGCTCTTGATCTTAAGGTCGAAAACGTTGACGCCTTTAAATTAAAACAGCTTGAATTAGAACATAAACTTAAATTAAAAGAACTGGAAATGAAGGAGACAGAGAAAATAAAAGAACTTGAAATGAAGGAAAGGCTAGAGATGGAGAAAATGAAAATTGAAATGGTCAAGGAAGAAAGCAACACTAAAGTCCAGCAGAAATCAGAATATTTTGATGCAACAAAAAATATACGTTTGGTTCCCAGATTTTGTGAAAAAACAGTCGATAAATATTTTCCTCAGTTTGAGAAAATTGCTCATAATTTGAATTGGCCAAAGCCATATTGGACTACAATGCTACAAAGTCTTTTGGAGGGCAAGGCCGCTGAAATATACTCCGCACTTCCATCAGAAAAAAGTTCTGATTATGACACGGTGAAACAGGAAGTTTTGAAAGCTTATGAGCTAGTACTAGAAGCATATAGACAGAAATTTAGATCTTATAAAATTTGATTCGCAAACCTATGTGGAATTTGCTCGGGAAAAAGAAGATCTATTTGATAAATGGCTTACTTCAAAGAAAACAGATAACAATTTTGATAACCTAAGACAATTGATGTTATTAGAAGAGTTCAAACAATATGTTCATTTAGACTTAAAAACACATTTAGACGACAAAACTGTTGGGACAATACATGATGCAGCTGTAATTTCAGATAATTATACCCTTTCACATAAAAGTTTCAAGGGTCAAAATGTTAATACTTCAAGTGGAAATTACAAAAATCAAAGCACTGAGCGTACTGATAGTAAGCCTGTTGCACAGAATAAGAGTCAGTCCAGTTATAATATGTCTAGTCCAAAATTTGATACTTTTGAGAAGACGTCACTGATTTGTGCTTATTGTAAGAAAAATGGTCACCTGATGGCTGATTGTTTTAGACTCCAGAAGAAGAATGAACGAGATAATAAGCCGAAGTCCAGTGCTTGTACAACACCTTATATTACCAGTACGTTGGAATGTCCTGCGAGTCAGGCTTTTAAGTCCAGTTTTTGTGATTACATGGAGGAATATAAACCCTTTATGTCTGATGGGTTTATTTCTATTGTTGATGATACCACTCTTCAGTCTATTAAGATTTTACGGGACACTGGAGCTTCTCAGTCTTTATTGTTAGAAGGTGTGTTGCCTTTGTCCGAGAAGACTTCTGTTGGTACCTCCGTTTTGTTACAAGGTGTAGAGTTGGGTTGTATAGATGTTCCTCTTCATCGTATTTATCTGAAGTCAGATTTGATAACTGGACCAGTTATTGTGGGTGTTCGTCCTAATCTCCCTGTTGAGGGTGTTACATTATTGCTAGGAAATGATCTAGCTAGGAACAAAGTGGTTGCTGAACCAATTGTTACCAGTGAACCAGTGGTGGATGTTAAATCACCTGACGATGATGCTGAATTGTATCCAGCTTGTGTTGTTACTAGCGCGATGGCTAGAAAACAACAAGATGAGAATTTGCTAGAAGACCAGTTTGATTACATGGACCTTTCTGACACTTTCCTAGCTGACATTGAAGGTCCTGGTAGCTCAGAAAAGGCCATAATAAGACCACCTAGTGTTAACAAGAATGTTATTATGCCATGGCCAAACGTGAACAGCCATTCATTAGACTGAAAGAATTTATTCGAAGAACAACATAAAGACCCTGAGGTTCTTCAGCTCAACCAGCGGGCTCAACCACAAGAGGAAGCAGACAAAGTGGCTGAATGCTATTTCCATCAGGACGGCATTTTAATGAAGAAGTGGAGGCCTCTTGATGCTACCCCAGAGGAGGAATGGAGAGTGGTATACCAAGTGGTGGTGCCTAAAGTTTATAGGCAAGAAATTATTGGTCTTGCCCATGACACCCCCTTGGCTGGACGCTTAGGTATAAGGAAGACTTGCCTTAAGGTCTTGCAGCATTTCTACTGACCAAGACTTCGAAATGATGTTGCAGAATACTGCAAATCCTGTCATATATGCCAGGTTGTTGGTAAGCCTAACCAGAAAATACCACCAGCACCACTTCTGCCTATTCCAGCCTTTGACGAACCTTTCAGCAGAGTTCTAATTGACTGCGTTGGACCTTTACCGAAGACCAAAACTGGAAATGCGTTTTTATTGACAATCATGTGTACATCCACTCGCTTTCCTGAGGCTATTCCACTAAGAAATATCAAGACACCTACTATTGTCAAAGCACTTATCAAATTTTTCACATTAGTAGGACTTCCTAAGTCTATACAGTCCGACCAGGGATCAAATTTCATGTCAGGTTTATTTCAGCAAGTCGTGTACCAGTTAGGGATTGCTCAGTATAGATCAAGTGCGTACCATCCAGAATCTCAAGGTGCCTTAGACCGTTTTCATCAAACATTGAAGAACATGATTAGAACTTTTTGTCTTCAATTTGACAGAGACTGGGATGATGGAGTTAACTTTCTACTTTTTGCAGTCCGAGAGGCTGTTCAAGAATCCCTTGGATTTAGTCCCTTTGAGTTGGTATTTGGCCATACTGTAAGGGGACCGTTAAAACTGATTAAGGAAAAGTGGCTTACTGAACATACTGACTTGAATCTTTTAGACTATGTATCTAGATTTAAAGAAAAATTGTATACTGCTTGTAAAATTGCTCAGAAAAACTTAAAAAATGTACAAAACAAGATGAAAATATTGTATGATAAAGATGCCAGGGATAGAGTTTTTGAGCCTGGTGATAAGGTACTTGTATTTTTGCCAGTCCCTGGACTTCCTTTACAGGCTAAATATTGTGGTCCTTATACAATAGAGAGTAAAATCAATGATTTGAATTATATTGTAAAAACTCCAGGTCGGCGTAAACAAAACAGAGTGTGTCATATTAATATGTTAAAGCCATATTTTGAGCGTACTAATGAATGTGAGAGTAAACCAGTTGCCACTTTAGGCATGGTTAAATTTGAGAACAATCATGACAAACCAGATGTAATTGAACCACCTATTAGTTCTAAAACTATGGAAGAGACAGTTAGATTGAAAAATTCAGAATTTTTGTCAAATTCAGACTCAAAACTTGTACATCTGTCTTTTGATCATAAAGAAGAAATAAAAACTTTGGTATTTTCTTTTAAAAATCTTTTTCCAGATGTGCCAAACAAAACCACTGCTGTTTGTCATGATGTTGATATAGGAGATGCTTCTCCAATTAGGCAACATCCTTACCGGCTCAATCCACTCAAACTTGAAGCTATGAGAAAAGAAATTAAATATATGCTTGACAATGATATTATTGAGCTGAGTAACAGTGAATGGAGCTCTCCTTGTCTCCTTGTGCCAAAACCAGATAAAACCTTTCGTTTCGTGACTAATTTCAGAAAAGTAAATTCAGTCTCAAAATCTGATTCCTATCCGATTCCAAGGATAGACGATTGTATTGACAACATTGGTCAAGCAAAATTTGTGAGCAAATTTGATTTGTTGAAAGGTTATTGGCAAGTTCCATTGACACAGAGAGCTCGTGAAATATCAGCTTTTGTTACACCAGATGGCTTATTTCAATATACTGTAATGCCGTTTGGCATGAAAAGTGCACCAGCTACATTTCAAAGAATGATCAATAATGTTATAAAAGATTTAAACTGTTGTTATGCTTATATTGATGATCTAATTGTATGTAGTGATAGCTGGGAACAGCATTTAACACATTTGTATGATACTTTTGATAGATTGTCACAATCAAATTTGACTATTAATCTTGGTAAAAGTGAATTTTGTCAGGCCACTGTTGATTATTTAGGGCATACAGTTGGCCAAGGTCAAGTGAAACCTATTATGGCTAAAGTGGAAGCCATTTCCAAATTTCCTCCTCCTACAAATAGAAAACAACTTATGAGATATTTAGGCATGATTGGATTTTACAGAAAATTTTGTTCAAATTTTGCTACTGTGGTTCAACCATTGACTCATCTTTTACGAAAAGATTCTAAATTTATCTGGAGTGAAAATTGTCAAAACGCTTTTGAAAATAGCAAATCACTTTTAATTAATAGTCCAGTTCTGATTACTCCAGACTTTGAAAAACAATTTAAACTTGCCGTTGATGCAAGCGATGTAAGAATTGGAGCTGTTTTATATCAAGAGACAGATGATAATGTTGAGAAACCTATATCATATTTTTCCAAGAAATTAGATAAACATCAGAAAAATTATTCAACTATTGAAAAAGAGTGTTTTGCAATGTTGTCAGCACTTCAACATTTTGATGTATATTTGAATCCCACTGTATATCCTATTCCTGTTTGTACTGATCATAATCCTCTCACCTTCATACATAAAATGAGAAACAAGAATCAGAGGTTGACTAGGTGGAGTTTATTGTTACAGGAATATGATGTAATTGTAAAACATATTAAGGGTAAAGATTATGTAATAGCAGATGCTTTATCTAGAGCTTATTAAAATACTTTGTATATACTATGTATTTTTGTTCATTTTATTCATGATAAGTTTTCGTTACACTAAAACTTCTTTTAAGGGGGGAGGTGTTATGATATTGTAATTATTGTATTTATTTATGTTGGCCTGATTTGTGTTGTGTGGCCTGATAGTTGTTTACAGAATAATCTTATAACTGTGCAGTTTAGAAATCACTGGAACAATTACAGAATGATTGGAACTTTCCAGAATGATCCTAATAAAAGATGCCTTAAATAAACTTCTACATTTTACTAGAAACTTCTGTTGTAACTTTCTAGGATGTTCCATTATAGACTGTTCTAGAATCTTCCATGACAACTATATATATACAGACACTAAAGTTAAACTCTTACTCTTGGACTTAGACTTAGACATCGATAGACATTTATATTCATAGCATTTGGATTGACACTTTTATTCTACAAACAACATCATACTGGATTGTGACCGTAATATTCAGATTGGATTCCGAAAGATATCCGGATACAGATAAAGATAAAAGATTGGACTCATATTTTGACAGTTAAGTTGACAGTAATATTTGTGTAATACTTCTTGTAAACTTTTGTATAATAAATTTTGTTAAATTTTATTATTGATTTGTGTCTTTTGTTGGCTACAATTTAAAGGTGATTTCTGACCGTAACAACATGTAGTAGCTGATTGTTTTAGCATAAACTTTGAAATTTGATAAACTGTTGTATTTACTGGGCGATAAATATTTTATGTGAGGTATGCAATCAAAACTTAATTTCACTTTACCTATTCTGGTTTGTAGCAGTACTGTTTAAAGCCTGTTCTGAAGCAGTAGTTTCTGTTTTGTCCACTTCTTTCGTTGTTGGCTATTTGATAGAAGGACACCTTATGTCGTTATTCAGATATTCAAACTACATTGACATTTATATTGAAGGTTAATTTTTCAACAAGTTACAGGAAAAATGCGTCAATCTAAACATTTAATTGTAGAAAAATATGAACCGAAAAGAAGATACAAAAGAAGCCAATAAAAATATGATTGTTTTAATTTTTTGAAAAATCTATAAAAACAAAATAATATATTTCAACTTCGAAGTGAAAATTATGCTCTCATTATTTTTTTTTTACCTCGTTTATATGCATAATGACGTTAGAAAGTAAAACATATCAATAGCTTATATAGATTCGTGGCATGAGCAACACAACAGGTGACACTGGGGAAGGCGGAACCACATGACATTCCGGAACGCATGAGATCACCCTGGTTTTAAGTAAACTGTTGTTTATGTTGCTCAATTTGTTTATTGTTATGGGATGTTTTGTGAACTATAACAATTGCCCGTTTTGTCATCTCTTGTCCTTTGACAGTGTATCGTCTTCCTTTTCCCACCAAATTATGAATTTTAATTATCCTTTGGTTTTTTTTTAAATTCTTTTAAATGCTTTTGCATGAGGACAGATTTCGACAAGATATCGTTGTTATTAAAAACTTTGTTATCCATATATGATGAAGATGAGAAATCTTTTTGATATTACATGTATGACTGGGTTGTCAACAAAATGCTAAAATTTACCGACGAAACCACCAGTGTTGTTTTATGAGGACCTGAGCTTGCAGGGCTGGATGCCATTGCTGATTTTCTTCTACAAGAAAATGTTAAAACATGTTTATTTTATATTATCCTCCGAAGCAGTCATGATCTCCTCGGTTTTTAAAGTCAATGTAAAGAGAATATCTCACGAAATTCGTTTGAGGGTCTCACACATTTTAATTAAGGTAGCAATACACAGTTAGGAGTTTAGTTTTGCATTTTGGCCCGTGTGGATTTTTCAAATAGGAAAGTTATTGTGTAATAAAATTCATTTTTAGACAGCTGAGTGCTAATTTAGCCTTCAAAGATGGTTTATAAGAGCATCAAGATTATTTTTTACATGTTTTATGGGCTGTTTTCTGTTTGACAATCCGTATTTTCATAGCTAGACCGGCCATCGGTCCAGAAATTAATGTAATGTTTACAAACACTTTTTTTCTACACGAAGTTTTTGAAGCAATTTTACAAAAAAATGAGATGAAAGACATATGATTTTCATTGGATTTGCTGAATGATATATGTACACAGTTTCAGAAAAGGTATTACTTCAAGCGATTGAAATTCTACTTTTAGCCAAATTTTGAGGAAATATGTGACATCTTTTCCCCCCTTTTTGCAATATTTTATAACAAATAAATGCATATTGTTGCCATGGATACACCCAAAAGAAATTATATTTTACCATTTTATATACTGGATATAAAATCTATGGAAGATTCTGATTACATACATATACCCATATATGACACAAACAGTAAGCTTGATATTGCAAGAAAGCAATGAAAAGGGGATGGTAAAATTTATAAGGGCAAATTTTAATATTTTTTCCTAACTGTTTATTGCTACCTTATGGCATACTTAACAAGCTCAGAATTGTATAATTTAAGACTTTTCATGCCACAAATCTATTGATATTTAGATTCTAAATCGACTTCTGAGGAAATTAAGTGTTTAAGAATGACAATACATGTTAATTTTATTGTTTACAGTCCTTAGCAACCAAAATTAGACATTTTGACACAAGGCTTATATTTGTACTCTATCGGCTTAACTCTTGCTTCTGATGGATTGGGCTGCATGTAGTAGCCTAAGTATTGAACGCGTTGGTTTTTTTCTTGCGAATACATCAAATTATTGTTTTAATCAAGATTTCATGTTACATTTTGGCATATTTTAAATATATAGTCAAATCAGAAGTAAGAAATTGATTCCCTATCACCAAATTTTTTTAATCAAGTCTTTGGTATGCAATAAGCATAAAGATTAACATTTTTATGCTTGAAATTGCTAAATTTTGTACTATTTTGCATCATCAGAGATCTTATTAAGATTTTCAACATTAAAAAACTGACAAAAGAGGTATAGTTTTTAAGATTTTGCTAAAAATTGAGGTAGAGACAAGATTTTACACTTTGACTTGGCACCTTTCTTTAAAATCAGTTTTTGTCGCGTTTCAGTGTCAACTGCAAACCTTCATAAAATATTTATTACTCAACCAATTTTCAAAAATAAAAGGCTATTTTGTTCGATTTAGCTAGCAGAACACAGAAAATAAGTTAAAAGGGAGAATTTGAAAAAAATATTTACTATTAAGGTAGCAATACACAGTTAGGAGTTTAGTTTCGCATTTTGGCCCCTGTGAATTTTTCAAATATGAAAGTTATTGTGCAATAAAATTCATTTTTAGACAGCTGAGTGCTAATTTAGCCTTCACAGATGGTTTATTAGAGCATCAAGATTATTTTTTACATGTTTTATGGCCTGTTTTCTGTTTAACAATCCGTATTTTCATAGCTAGACCGGCCATCGGTCCAGAAATTAATGTAATGTTTACAAACACTTTTTTTCTACACGAAGTTTTTGACGCAATTTTACAAAAAAAATGAGATGAAAGACATATGATTTTCATTGGATTTGCTGAATGATATATGTACACAGTTTCAGAAAAGGTATTACTTCAAGCGATTGAAATTCTACTTTTAGCCAAATTTTGGGGAAATATGTGACATCTTTTCCCCCCTTTTTGCAATATTTTATAACAAATAAATGCAGATTGTTGCCATGGATACACCCAAAAGAAATTATATTTTACCATTTTATATACTGGATATAAAATCTATGGAAGATTCTGATTACATACATATACCCATATATGACACAAACAGTAAGCTTGATATTGCAAGAAAGCAATGAAAAGGGGATGGTAAAATTTATAAGGGCAAATTTTAATATTTTTTCCTAACTGTTTATTGCTACCTGAGTGATTGAATTTTTTATTTTATAGATTGTTAGTTTTGACTTTGCATTAATTCCGGCAGTTACAATCTTTTGTTTGTGATGAAAATCAACCTCAGATACTTATGTATATTTCAGATACAGTACTGATTTTACATGTTAATTGTTAAAAACAAATCCGAATTGTGCAAGTTATGTTTTTTGTTAATGCTAATGATGAAGGATGCTCAAATACACGTTCACAATCAATGAAATCAGGAAATACAGAACAGTCAGGGATTCTTCAAGGTTTCTTAGTATGGTTCTTTTAAATAAAACTCGTTTAGGTGTTTTGTTTGTATAAACCCCTGTAGAAATGGAAATATATAGATGCACGTTCTTGTACGACACAAAACCTGGCTCATCGCGCCAATGTTATATGCAAGTGCCAGTTTAAAGCCTAGAAATAATCACGAAATACTGGGATTATCATAGTATGTGAAAAATTGAAATTCCCCAAAATTAGCATTGAGTAACACAAGTAATACAAATAGATTTTCAGTTTTTAAGTTGAATACTTTTATAGATACTATCGTATGATAATAGAATTGAATGGTAAATGTTATAGGGGAGATGGTTCTTTTTGGCATCGTTGTGTTGGATTTATCAAAACGAACATAGTTCGGACAAATTAAGATGTCAATAATTCGATTCCTGTAGTATTGAGTTCTACACTATTTTGATGGATCCCCATTTTGCCCTTTTGAAAGGCAAACTTTCTGTCTCTATTTACTGTACACCCTTTTGCCAATAACAGTCCAAATTTGTTCATTCCTGTTGACCAAACTTGATTCAACTTAAAAGGGTTAATTGTTCATCTTGTTTTCTTCCTGACTGTGCATGATATATTTGCCATTTGACGTTAGGTAAACAATAATTTATCGACCAATTTAGCTTTAATGTTTTCGAAAATGCTTCAGGTGTGAAATGATAATCAATAAGGATGCCTTTAGAACAAATTTATTATATTGCATTTTCGTTACAAGGATCTCCGACAGACAGGACAACAGAAGAAATACAGAACCTTTCTAATAAAAATTTTTATATTCAACGTGTGCCTTTTATTAACATGATTAAGTTTAAGCTTAGTGGTCTCGACCCAACTGTAAGGAAACCATATGATTATGCCCTACAACTGAATGGTGCCAGTTATTTTAATGTATACTAAATATGCGTGTGTGAGACAACTTTTTCGTGCAAATTATAGACTATTTTATAAGCAAACTTTTGTTTTAAATCGAACAATACAATCTAATTAAATATTAAACATATTTACCAGGAAGTCAAACTCATCGTTTCAATTCTATAAATTCGATGAATTTCCCCAAAACAGGTTTGTTATTTATAGAATGAAGGCTACCCGTATTTAAATGTATTTCAATTAACGCATGATTAACAAGTAAAGACAACAAATCTACTGACGACTGCATATCAAATTTCCCTCACATATTCACTATCTTTATTAAATCTTTATAGGCTAATACATTTTAAAGGAAGCTATTGTACTTATAAGCTGATCATTCGAATGTGAAATATATTGTCCATTGATTCGGTATAATGAGGTTTGTTCTGGTGGGCTCATATGCACAAAATTACTTAAGTTGAGATATCTTATTCGTAAAATAATTTATCGTAGAACATGAAGAAAAATCCGTTCGTTCGGAACAATTCTTAACTATGCATATCAACCCAGCAGAACAGTACATATCTAGTAAGAGTTATTTGTCTTTGAGCAATTCGTATGAAAATCTTACATAAACAATATATTCTAATCATATCTATGTTTTATCAATAAAGTGAAGTTTTAATGCTAGAGTTACAACACATCATTTCATTTGCATCACTCCTTTGACAACTAAAGGACCTTGGTCATAGAACAGAAGTGCAGGCCACACTGCAAAATCCAACTGAATTCCAGATTTTGTATAATGTCTAAAATTTTCAGCTAGATCTTCTGCCTTTTGATGTTCCATAGGCCATTTCAGTACCATTGGGGGATCAAGAACATTCATAAACCAGCATATTTCTATACACTTGTCCATATATTTATTCACATTAAAATTGTCTTGATATTTTTGAAGGCTCGGACGTAGCTCTGTCTTTTTGAAATCCTAAAATAAACATAACCATCCAAACATGTTCAATTATTATATTTCTATCAATATAATAAGTATGTAATAAAAAGGTGTCAAATGTAATCATTTTAAAAATAGCTGTATATTTATTATCCTACATTGGAAGAAAGATTTAATTGAGATTGAAATTTACGTTTTGATTATTTTTTAGACAATCTGTAAGCAGGTGTTCGGATTTCGCTAGGCATATTAAAAGTATTTTTGTCCTACTTATATTGAAATAAGACGTGGCACGGTACTTGTCTATCCCAAATTCATGTATTTGGTTTTCATGTTATATTTGTTATTCTCGTGGTGTTTTGTCTGATGCTTGGTCCGTTTCTGTGTGTGTTACGTTTCGGTGTTATGTCGTTGTTCTCCTCTTATATTTAATGCGTTTCCCTCGGTTTTAGTTTGTTACCCCGATTTTGTTTTTTTTCCATGGATTTATGAGTTTTGAACAGCGGTATACTACTGTTGCCTTTATTTATATACCTGCTCTTTTTAAATACATTTTCTATATAAAGTGTGACATATACTAGTGTGATATAAAACAGTTTTAATTGATTGATTTTTTTGTTGCTTAACGTCCAATGGCAAATATTTCATGTATGTTCAAGGACGAAGCCATTTTCTTGTGATTCTCTTCACTTTAAACTCGAAAACGAAAAAACATAAAATGATTTTATATCATTTATGAATAAAAGCTTGAGGTAGTTATCTTATTCACTATTACGTAGAAATACATTTAATATCGATGTACAAGCTTAGTATCTTCCATGAGCGCCTGTATCAACACGGTCATGTTCATTTAGCTTAAATTAATGTACGATATTTTGTAACATGCACCTATCTTTTTTTACACATTACCTGAATCAGAGCTTGAATACTTAATTTTGCAGTCTCTTTGACACACGTCTTAGCATACCGCTGAAACTTACTATTGTGTATCACACTCGGATTGGTAACCTTAGAATAAAAAAGTTGAACAGATTACACAATGAGTTACTTCAATTCGATTGATTCCTGTTTCGGTATATATACCCTACCTTTTTTTTTTTAAATCTGCTTGCATTCATACAGCAATACTTATACTTTCAAATATTTGTCCAAAAAGTGGTAAATAAAATAACAGGAAAAACACTCATGTTATTACCACATTGCCGAATATTCTGAATTCACATACCGTTTTCTTTGTCTTTGGCACTAGATGAGAAATGAGAAATTATTCATAATAGACTTTGATTGATCTTACTGTACGTAGCGTATTTGATTAGTATCTCTGCCAACTGAACCCGCTAGTTGACTAAAGCCGCTACGAAATTTATACTTTTGATTCAGTTTGCTCCTTGCACTCTATCGCTCAACCTTAATAAAAAAGATGTTTCATATGATTCCTACAACAAATCTTGAATGCTTTGTATAGCAATACACTAAATGAACTGTCTAAAATATCTCAGAAGACTCGAGCTCATTGTAGATTTTTCGAGTGAACTGTTGATTTTTTGTTTACTATAATGTCTAGGTTTGTGCATTGATGTTTACATTAAACAATCGTACCTTTTCTTTGGTACTGCTTACTGGATCCAACATCGTCTGCTCCAATTGTAGTGCAATATTGTCTACCAGAGCTGGTACCCGTTTTACTGTGTACACGTAAATATTCTAAAACAATGTATAAAGTCATCAATACAAGCTAGGAAAAACAATATCATATAAACACGTAACTAGTCATATATGTTCAGTTCTAATACTGAATAGAAATAAAACTTCAAATCTTCCAAAGAAAAACATTTTGGAAAAATACACAGGCATTTTCTAAACTTGTTTTCAATCATTGTGATTCTTCGATAATTTTCTATTCTTATCCAAAGTAATATGTATACCGTAAATTTCCCATATAATGAGGACGCTCGAGACCAAGAGTTTGGGAAGCTACAAAAACATAAAACGCTGAGAACCGTGGCATTTCATTTGTCCATTTGTCCATTAGAAGATACTGCTTTTGTTTAAGTATAATTAAATGAAATATACAAAATTTAAAAACAATCCAAGTTATATGTTTAAGTTATGTCAATACCGAGTAACAAGATACGGGGCTTCAATTGCCAATTTGGACTGACAATCCACCTGCGACTGTAAAGAAAGCCTTCTCATGAATTAGTACATTTGAATTTAAATGGAAAAAAATAATAACTACCCTTAGAACATCATCCAGATAAATAATGATTTCTTTTTCTATGTTTGCCTTCTTTCCCTCCAGCCTCGCAATGGCATCAAAAGCGTCTGTCCACTCATTGTCATACAGCGCAGAGAATTGTTCTGCTACCTTTGTAGGTCTGTTGGTATCAGATATGTCCGTTATCATCGGATTCTGGTTATGGATAGAAAAACTGGCTTCTTGATCTCTTCTGGATTAAAGCAATTAGATATTTATCCCAAACTATAATGTTTTAAACACGACATGAAAGCCATCTTAGGTAATGTTTATCAAACTTAAGTTGCAATTTGTCATACAGTTTTATTGCTTATCTTTTTTTACTTAACAATTTAAACAATTAAGACCATTTGGATAACGAGTTGGCTCATAGCCATTGGCACTCATACCACATCTTCTTATATCTAAGACTGTAAAAGAGTACACCTATTCATACCTTTCGTTTATTTCTGTGGTATTGTGTTGATGCAGAAGTTTGCTGTTGACCAAATCTTGACCATGCGGTCTATCATCTGCTGTATAGTTATCCATAAGCTTGTAAGATGGGTTCAGTCTGGAAATAAAGTCAACACTTGTATAAAGTACAAACAGGTTTGATCCTCGAATATCAACATCGTAAAAACAGAACACTCTTCTTTTAATAAATATAATGAGATTTCAGCTGTTTTTAAGACAGATTCAATTTAGGTTTGGAGTTCAAGTAAATCATTAGAAAATTTAATTATTATTTTTTCTTCCGATTGAACAATTTTTCCGTTCATTTGTTTCCGATCAACTAAACTATTTTGATACTACATGAAAGACAAGGTACATGCACTTACAATGAATCTGTAACCTCTTTCAACTTTGGTTGCTTTTCCTTCTCATTTGAATCTATACTTTCCGATGTGGGTAAAACCTGCAAAATCCTTTATGAAAATTAAATGTTTTTTTTCTATTCTGATCATAAAATACAAAACATTCATTATACCCAAATATTTATTTTTAATTACTGGATATGTTTCTGAATCACATTATACAACAAAAGAAACACATATGTGTTTGTTAAAAAACATACACAATACTAGTAGTATTTTGATATAATCATTTAACTAAGGAGAAAATCCCGGTTTATAGTAAGAGCATTTTGCATTCAATGGAAGAGCCTGTTGTCCAGTAGTTGTTGTTTTTTGCCGCCTGTCATAATTGTTTTTCGTTAATTTCATCAGTTGATTGACTTTTTGATTTTCGGAGCCTTCAATAGAGTATTCAAAGGCATGATGTATTGTTTTTTTTTGCAGGTCGTGTGGTGAACTGTAGTTGATTTTTCTTGTCCTGTGGTGCTTTGGTTAATAGACGTGTCGCTACATATTGTTATATGCAGACATTTAGCAGACCCGCGCCTAATCAGGAGGTAAAGGAAATCCAACCACATTTATTACAGAATATCTTTTCTCTATGTTGATTGCATTCATGTAGAACGACAGTTAGCACGGCCGACACTCGGCTAACCGAGAGATTGGTCGGTTAATCTATATTGAGTATGCGGCTATATGGGCGATGGGTCTGTTAATCGGGTTGGTTATACGTCTGTTAAGAGTAAAACGAACAATTTTATGTTAAACTCTATTAAATATACACAATTTTTGGCATATTATAAGAACCAAATCAAAAAAGAAAAGTGTCTGACAAAATGATATCTATCATAGAATATTTTCCACCTGTTAAAACATTTCATAGTCTGCGCAGTTTTCAGTAAAACTTAAAAAGCACTTTGGTTCTAAAAAATAAATTGACATTAGTAAATATTTCATAATTGTAATATAACGTGAATAATGAAAATTATGGGAATAAAGTCTGTTAATGGGTTGGACAATCGAAATTGTGTCAGTTAAGAGTTATTTAGCCACGGCAATAGTTTAGCTACATTTATATTTTCCCATTGAAAAAGTAAAGAATGAGATGTTCTTGAGTTAAAAAAAAAATGACAATACGGTGCAACAGTATCATTCTAGTAAGAGCATTTTTATTTTGACTTTCTTTGCATTTTATTGAAGTGTGTGTCACTTCAGTGTAGTATGATATGGATTGGCCGCTGGAATATGCATGAATTTAATATCAACGTTTTCAATCAGCCTTAATTTTTGAATCTGTTTAAAGTAGCACGTACTCAAATCCGACTGAACGTGTCTGTCTAATACAACACAGGGGTACATATAACGTGTTGTCATTCTCATATGCACATGATATTTGTCACTGGACGTTTTAAAACCCCTAATTCGTCAGCATCATCCAATTGGTTCTTTTCTTCTATTACTTAATCATATGTTGTTTTTAAATCATTCTAAAGAAGTAAATGGAAAGGAGCGAATGCAGCTACATTTTGTTAACTTAAGGTGGTACCTAACACTACAAGGAGATAACTCTGAAAAATCAGCTAAACGTTTTAATTACGTTATGTTGTTAAGGGAATATTAAGCTTCTCAATGATCAAAATTGATGCCTATCAAACCGCTATAGAACCAGTGTAATTTTTCTGATAAAATGGTTGGTTAAAATTTTTTCAAATTTTTATATTTTTGTCAAAGGGTCAAAGTAAATACTTTGTCAAAATTTTATGAAAATTAAACGAGCCAAATTAATTTTAGTTAAGTGTTGGGTACCACCTTAAGTTTTAATTCATTTTATTCCGTTTAGTTCCTTTCTACATAAGTGCAGAGGAGAACTGCAGTTGTCCGCATGTAAACTTCTAGCATTCGTCACCAATATGAGTACATCGCAATCCGTTACTGTTTCAACACCCAGGGGTGTTTCATGTCTGTATTCTTAAACACTTATTATTTTTTCTCTCTTTTTTAGCAATGCATCAATCTCTACTGTCCTTATCTACTATTCTATATTATGCGTCTCCATCCAGATTCTTGTGTATACCATGAGGGTCCGGATTGGGGGTGGTGTTTATTTCTGTTTAAATTGTTATGTCACTTTTCTCTACATTTTATTTATCTTACTCGGTATTATTAATTCGTATACTTAAACTTATTTGATTCGTTCAGGGATAGTCACATGTAAAACTATATTTTCGAAGGTGATCAAAAACGGCACAGCAAAAAGCATATTGCACGGTTTATTTATATGTCGTTAATGTATAGGAGACAATATGATATCTATAAAATTCAAACAAAATCAAATGACGATTTTGATACAAATATGGTTGGAAATTTAATAATATAACAATTATAGCCTATGTATGAGGTCAATACACGATATATCGACCCAAAGAAGTATTTCGACCTAGGATTTCGTCCTCAGTCAATATACTTCTTTCAGGTCAATATATTCTTGTATTTCCCTCATACAAAGGCTATAATTGTATATTATTCCACTGTTTATACACATTGATAGTTTGATCAATATCTGATTGGTTGAGACTATCCCACGTGTCATTAAACAAATCTTCATATCTCCCTGAGGTACGGGAAATAAATGTATATTATTCTTTCTCTATTCTTTATATTTTAGCATCCCAATATATTTTACTTACTGATGTTTAGTTACATTACGACGTTTATCTCTGATTTATATACTGGTTAACAATGAAGATGACAAATTGATGTCATTCATTATGTAAACAGAATCCATACGATATATGCTTCCATTCTTGGATGAAATTAATATTACTTTTATATAACACTTCTTGAAACCATTTTTACCAATTTTCAATTTCCAATGTCTAAATTGTTAATTGTTCATGTGTTGCTATCGTATATTTTATGTTTCATTGCTCATGTGTTGTTTCCGTATATTTTAGCTGCTCGTCTTGAACCTACCCATTTGATCCGATAACACCCCATATAGCAATAAAATTATATTTTTATTGCCATTCATAACTCTTAACAGACCAATTAACAGACCGGGTTTTATACATCCGACACATTAACAGACCAGGTTTTAAATAAATGTTGATTTATGTCACCAAAATACAGATTTTCGTGTAGATTTTTCACACAAAGATATCAATATGGTTAACAAACATAATGCCTGTCTTTTTTCGATGTTCAAAATATTGCATGCAAGTAAAATCAACCAACGTGTCATTTTGTGTACATTTTGTGTGTGTAAAATGTGTATAAATTTATTGATGAGTAACCCGCCTTTTCATTTTATAGATCGTACATCGAAGCTAGAAAAATAATAATTACACCACTGGATTCAGTATATTGAATTGTTTTGTTAGACATGAATAATGTTTATAATACAAATATATTTAAAAAGTTATACAATGAAACATGCTAAACTTTCAATGATTTTCTCGATAACACCTGATTAACAGACTTTAGCCAACCCGATTAACAGACCAACCGCCGATATAGCCGCATACTCAATATAGATTAACCGACCAATCTCTCGGTTAGCCGAGTGTCGGCCGTGGTTAGGGAAAAGGCGCAGGTCTGTTAAATGTCTGCATATAACAATTTAGTGTCTCAATACTAATTTAAAATCACAATACACATTGACAAACAACATGCGTTTGATTGAAAAAAATCATATAATGTATTGTTTTGCGTTATAAAATATCTACATGTACTACTTTCCATAAAAAACTAGCGAAATACAACATTGTAATCTACAAACGAACCTTTTTCTTATAAAATGATTCAATTATCTGGTAATCAGAAATAGCTTCACTGGCTTTGTTTTTCATGTCTGTGAACTTTCCCTTTTCTGCAAGTTTGATAAGATCTCGTAAGCCTTTCACCTTTGAAATATTTAAAAAATTTATTGATAAAGTTAATGTGAAGCGTCATGAGGGTTGAATTGATTGCTGAATTGATTGATGTTTTTTCGTCATATAAAAATGACATAGTGACTAGGATTTGTAACATCGCTTGGAACATTTTTTATAGATCATTATTGTTTCCAGCCCAGGAGAACATATTAATTCATGCTGACTTATTCTTTTTAATTCATATTAACTGAATAGCATTTTTTTTCTGCTCTTTACTTAATGGTAGCATATTTAAATTTTGTTTCATGCTTTGTTTAACTTATTTGTTTGTAAATTTTACTTGACAATGCTCAATAAAGAAATTAAGTAATTTAATCTTACATTTAATTCATCGATCAGTGGAACATTATTTATGATGTCGTCAATCGCAGAGGAAGCCCTTTTAGCATCGCCAGAGGTTGGATGTGCAACCGGTTTCTGAACATCGTGAATAAATCTGTCCAGGACTGAGAAGGAAAACTGTAACTAAAATGGCAAAATGAAAAGTGAATGTCATATTAAAGGTACACATATTCAGTATATTAATCCTGGAACCTCACCAGCATTTAAGAAAACAATTAACCAGCTATTTAATTGTTAACCATTTTCTCAAGCCACAGTGATATTTTTAACATTACTTCGAACAAAAAGCAATAAACATTATAACATGTCGAAAATGTAAAACGAACATCACCATGTGTCGTAAAAGTAAAAGGTATATTGAAAAATCTGCACAAAGCTGCTGCTAAGACAATCATAACTGGAACAGGGAAATAAAAGTCGGCACACTTTTTGGAAAAAAAAGATACTTAAACACCTAGCTCCGATGAAAAATCAACCGGAAAGTCCCTAATCAAATGGCAAAATCTAAATCTCAAACACACCAAACGAATGGATAACAAAAAGTAAAATCACAAAAATACTGAACTCTGACGAAAATTCAAGAAGGAAAGCTTATCAAATCGCACAATCAAAAGCTCAAACACATCAAACGAATGTCAAACAAAAGTTACTTTCTGAACTTGAAAGCAGTGTCCAATATCTATCATGCTCGCCCCTTATTGATATAAGGTTTTGAGGCAACATCTAATGATCCCATAGAATTAGATACAGCACGCTTAACAGTTTTTTTTACAACTAAAGAACGTTTTGCTGAGTGTTTTTGTCATTAACTTATCATTTACAATGAGATCGGCTGCTCCTTATGTAGCTAAGCAAGCAACACCACTTAAACCTCAACTACTTCTACTTAAGTACCGTTACTCATCATATATACCATTTTAACAATACTAAAAATGTTAAGCATCTAAATGTATATTGTTTATTCGTAGGTTTAATTATGACCAACATATTTCAATTAATCGAATTCTTTTCATAACAAAGAAGGACAATTTACGACAATAATTCGAATTTTAAGTGTATCAAATACTGATTTTGTACTAGATTATTTCATTCTAAAAGGTGAAAATATTGCAAATTTATCAACTTTGAAAACACCCAAAAAATCTTGATTATGAAACCATTAACAATTATTATTTACATGTCGACTTACCTTTGACATTATTGTGATTTCTAATTCCTTCTTTAACTGATACTTAAACACAACCTCCGTTTGAAACACGAATGGATTTAATCTATCGTTAACAGCTATTCAAATACATGTTATCTTTTGATTAATCAAGCAAATATAATAAAGGATGGTATTTAACAGATTTGCAGTAACAATACAAGTACCAAATATATAAAACCCGTCTATCCGTTTGTGCATAGCGGACTCTAAAGGTGAATCGGTAAATTGTTTTGTTTTGAAAATTGTTTTCATCATTATAATGTTAAACTAAATTAAAAATTAAGCATGTCAAAACCCTAAACTATTCTACCTTATGTATATGTAATTTGATGTTGGGATTACATTATACGCTGTATATTGCTAAAACATTCAAAAGTGTGGGTCCTCAGGGCACTTCAATTCGTTTTGGCCATTTTAACGCCTCTAGAAGACGAAACGCGCAGACGGCGTACACAATTTTAATCCTGTTGTATACGATGAGTTTATAACTCTGGTAATACCAGCAGTACATCACTAACACTTTCAATATTTTGAAAATATGTGTGACACTATATACAAGCCAAGATTAAAGTTTTAAACTTCTCAAGAAAGATTTGTATATGAACAATACAGACCACATATATGGCATCATAATAACAAATAAAAATTAAGAAGACCATCTAGGCAAATTTATTCAATTTGTGTTATGTTATTTCATGAATAATGTTTACGTTGTAGACATCCATCAACAATTGTGTATTATAAAAGAACATCAGATTGTGCATAATTAGTCAAATATGTTCTTGCGAAACCGCCATCTACGATTTTACTTATCGAATTCCCCCCCCCCCCCCCCATAATTATGAGAATTTAAACAATTTTAAAATATAATGTTGTGTTTTTTTAAACGGTCATCACTGTCAGTTGCCATAACACTGTGTTTTCATTTTTTTTGTATTTGAATTGAAAAGTTTACACATGGAGATTGTTGATGCATTTGTTAATATTTTATTATTAAACAAGTGATAATTGCCAATCCTTGATTTTGCGTTTCCTTATCACTTAATAAGTTACATCAAAAGATTTTAACAATATAAGATATTAAGACGGATATGACTATTGCAACAGAAGCTGATGATTCCACCGGAGCACGCAATTTCAACCCGGGTTTATGTTGGGTTTGTATTGCTCAATCTTATTATCTGTGTGCCGAGTTTTTTTTTTTTATTGTAGTTGGTCTCTTGTTTTCGTTTGGTCATGGGGTTGCTTTTATTTGCAGATTTAGCTCACCCACTTATTGTCTATTCCTACTCATATATTGTTTATATAAAATGTTGAACTACAAATCTATGTTTCTTATGAACCATATTTTGTTAAAATTGCCTGGATAATTTAAGGAAAAAAATCTCACTTCCTTCTGAATTAGTACAATTGATGCCATGAATAAATATAAAAATTTGTTCAATTATTTGTTTTTACTTTTTTGAGAAAAAAAATGAATGTAAAAGTGAGTCTCAACAATCGTAGTGTGATAAGATAATTATTCAAAACGTTGCTTATTCATCTACACGTCATTTCCAATCACTCACTGCGCAACGTAAGTTACGACGACGGAAATGAAATATTTACGACCTCATTAGTGTATACGAGCTTTTACATGACTAGTCATTCGTAATTCGTAATTATTTCAGCTGCACCACACCTCTAACCATAGTTGGTCCACCCTCATTTAATAACAAAGCTGGCCATACACCATGGTCAAAATCAGTTCCAAATTTTGTAAAATATCTAAAATAATGAAATAATTTGTCTTTAGTTGCATCTGTTGGCCACACAAGCACCATAGGGGTCTCCATCACATTGATATTCCATGAAAATTGAGAACAATTTTCAATAAAATTATTCACTTTGTCCAAGCTAAGATACGGTTTGAGCTGTCGAGAAATCTGCGTTGCTGTGAATTCCTGTGGTAATACAAAACACGGATTATATCAATGATAACGGAGTCATAAATAAATAAAATAAATTTCCCTTTTAAATCCATTTAAATGTTTTAAGGTGATCCCGCACAAACTGTTTTTTTTTCAATAAATTTTATACTTATGTCTGCTTCATAGAAAAATACTTTCTTTTTATCCTGTTGTTATACTATATGAATACCTCGATCGTATGTGTTCCAATTTATGAATACAAGTTTCTGTCAATTTCAAAACATTTAAATCTATATCAGGCTATCTTAGACTGAATGTTTCCTCATAATAAAGTTTAAATCAATAACTATCTTTTTACAGGTCACAATGGGATGAATTTATTACTTATCTGTATTTTTTTATTCTAGTTTATATAGTAAAAAAGACAGACTTTATAAAAACAAAGATCAATGTTCAAAACTGTAATATGTACATTTGTACCATACTATCCCAGAACTTTACCTTCATGAGTACTGGAAGACTGAAGCGTATTGTATCTCTTACTGCCAACCTAGCATATGGTAACACTGTTTTGTATTCTTTTTCAGTTGTTTTTAATGACTTCGTTGTCTGAAATATACACAAATTAGTTCAAAAGTTTAAATAGCAGGGATTGAGTTCTCAACGGTCAGAATATAATTTCTTTTTATCTTTATTTTGAACTTTATTGGAAATAATTATCGATCAATGCTAAAATGTATATGTCACAATAATCGAATGAAAGATCATAACTTTTTTGCCGTTGGTTTGTTTTTTGCGTGTGTAATGGTCTGTAATGTTTCCTATTCACTGTTAACAATGTCTGTCATAAAAGTTTATTCCGTGTTGAAATAAGAATTTGTGGTATGATTGCCAATGAGAAAATCTCCACCAGAGATCAAATGGCGTAGCAACTATAAGTCAACGTACGGATTTTAACAATGAGCAAGACCATATCGCATAGCAAGCTTTAAAGGACCCAAAATAGTATGTTACCATAGCCTTATCTTGCCAATGTTAGTTCTATAAAATGTCTGCACGACGTATGTTGTGTAAACTAACAGGGGTCGAAAAATAAAGTAAATAGGAAATATATCCCTCTATTAAATTCATACCTCAATGCCAAAGTCAGTTGTTCAAATGTTCTAACTAGCTTTATCCTTTTTTTTTTTTTTGACTGGGTGATTGTAGCTGTCCGTCTTTGATTTGATATCTTTATATGTTTTTGCTACCTACGTCATATGCAGAAATAATAACATACCAACTACAACTTACAGATGCAGGTGTTCTACTGGACTTCTGCTTGACGATGATTGGTTCTGTGACTATTTTTGTCATGACAGTTGTCATTTGTTTTACCTGATTCGTTACCTTAATCTTAAAATAGTCAAATACAAGCTGCAAAAAAGAGATATTGTAAAGGTAGGATTACATATTATGTTGACACAATGTATATTATCTTACATTTTTATAATTTGGTTCGTTTACAAAGTCGTTTTACTGGCAATATTAAAATTGATAGGAAAATTTTTGGACACAAGTAATTTTCCATTTAATTTAAGTCCACTTGGCTATTATCTTGTGTGTTCCCTTTAAATTATAAGATTCAGACATGAAAGATATTTCATAATGTGTATAAGGAAAATTGTAAGCAAAAAGGAGAAAAAATTCATGGAAAAAAACATAACAAGATTAATATTTGCATTAACCAGTAGTGTAAAAAATAATTTATTTCTGGTAAATTTGATTTATTCATACTTGTGTTAGTGTTGCTATATCTTTTATTATTTCTTCGTCTTCCTTGTCGTCGACGAAATGTTGTTTAGCTTGACTGAAGGCTTCTGACCAGTTAACGTCGTAAATAACACAAAATTGTTTCGCCATTTGGGTAGGTAAAGATTCATCAATGCATTCTTCCGCAAGTTCAGTGTCGTATTTCAAGACTTCTTCAGGTTCTATACTGAAAGCAGTTGTGAAAATATTCACAAAGTTACTTTCAGTAAATAACGTAAGTTTATCGTGCATTTCAAAACTCTAGTTTGTTTATCATTTAAGTTTTTAAGCTCTCATTTATCATTCTCAAGAAAACATTTCATTAGATCTATACAGTTATAATTGCCTGACTGCAAAGTACGAAAAAATTCCTGAAATGCATTGGATCAGCCTGATACTGTAGTAGCAATTAAAAGTGTTAAGACAAACTTGTGAAACCGCAATGTGATATTCTAGTGTATCAGATTATGGAATCAAACTAAAGTAAGTATCGCCAAGACCGTATACAGTACATAATCTTAATCGGACAAAAAGATTAAAGTTCTCACCCAAATCGTAATAATGCAGACTCCTTCCAAACATCAAAATTCGCAAGCTCTATACTTGATGGTTTGTTCAATTTGGACTCTACTGTATCTCTCTGGAATATAACATAATATTCTTATATATTACATTAACCATTCTAGAGCTTATCAATCAAATTACATTTTTATCTATTCAAATTTATTAGTTTCACCTCAATGCATTAGGAGTAAAATATGACCGACCTGCGATATAATGTTTGTAACTGACATACTTTAAGATATTTACACTCTGCAGCATCTAACTCCATACAGACAGACAGTACAGTTTTCTTCACTTGTTTCCATTTTCTGTTCAGCACTAATGCCAGAAATTCAAATACCAGTTTAACCTGTAAAAAGTATTCCTCAATTTGAATATATATATATATCCAATTTGTTGAATTAAACAAATACATTTAATGAAACATCATAAGATAATAATCAGACTACTTGAATCAAACTAAAATATCTTTCTTTCTTTCTATCTTCCTTCCTTCCTTCATTCATTCAAATCAAGAAATACATTTTGCTTAGATCTAAATAATCTTTTACACTACACTCTTTTCAATTAAGAATATGAATTTGCATATGGTTTGAACTATTTCTATATCGTATAATTCCTAATAAAAGAACAAAGTTTACGAAACTGTGTAGTCTACATACATCATTTTCTATTTCTTCATTGATACTAATGATGGTCTGTAGACTTGATATTGCTCCCTCTGTTTCTGTTTTGGTTGGATACATTTTATATGTTATCTTCGACCTAAGAAGTTTTTTACACTTCCGAAGAAAAGTTTCTAAATTGCTAAATTCCCCCTCTAACTGTAAATAGATAAATAATAATTAAAATCAGCATTCATTTAAACTAGACAACATCTAGAAAACAACAGCCGTTTCAAAGAAGACCAAGCTGAGTTGTTCATTATCTGTACTCAGTGCTGGAGAATGACTCAGTAAGATATCAACAGATTCTCCAGCTTCAATAACACATGTCTGAGTAGATAATGAAAATACGCTGGTCAATAAAAATCTCAAACAAGAACTACATGAGATTACAAACATCCAAGACATGGAGACTTTGTTTAATACAAAATCGATGGAAGTGGCTTGGTCATATACTACGCAGACCATATAAAGACATGACCAAGTTAGCCCTAAGATGGAGACCAGAAGAAAAAAGAAAAAGAGAAGTATCGAAAACCAAAATGGGGACGCACTGTAGAAAATAAATTAAAGGAAAGAGGTTTACCAGGGGCTCAATTGAAAGAAAAGCAAGCAACAGATCTAGAGAAGAGTGGAAAAAAACTTGACCTAGCCCTATGTGCCAAACAGCATAGCAAGGACAAAATAAGAAAGTAGTGAAAAACATGTCACTGACAATAATGATGAACATGCAATGTTGAAAGGGAAAATACAAAAGTTTCGAATTGCTATAGAATTAATGTCAAATTACACAAATTTTATTGAATTTGATAATCGACAAATTTAAAATTTTTCAATATTGAATATAAAGTGTATTCATGTTCGGCATCACATGCGACACATTTTGTATCCCAAGGTATTAGGTTTAAAACTAAAATAAATCAACCATGTTTTCATAACCGCTGTGTTTTCATAACTACACGTACCTGTTGTAATATCCTGTCTTCCTCATCTTCTGTGGTATTTTCTTCCATTATGAATTTGTAATTATCTCCCTTTAACTCTAAAGTAGTTTTTAATTTTATTATTAATTAAATGTGAAACTAATTATCTGTGTATTTAAACAATGTATTATACAAATCACTTATATGGAACATTTATTTTCTTAATTGTATATGTTATTAAATTTCCAACTTAAAGAAAAAGAAATAAACATTTGAATGTACATTTATAAAGTATCAATTGACTACTCGATGAATCAAACCAGTTCTATTAATAGATGAAGTATGATCAGAATAATCTTGTTTACTATTTTAGAGTAAAAACAGTTAATTAATTTGAATATTTGAACGGAATACAAAAAATGATTCTTTATACATATGTAGCTATTTTATTTGAAAGTTATTAGGTAATTTCGTTTGAATAAAGCATACATTTAAGCAGGATTGATATACTTTAAAACGAAACACATGTTTTATATGTAGCACTTTTACCAATGATCATATGGATATGTTCCAATTTTTTTCAATGAGTGAATAATCTTTGAAGGAAATGGATAGACATAAGGTATGTAAATATCTTTTATTTAATTGTTATTGACTGTAACTATGAATTATAATAGAAAATATAAGCATTATCGGCTTAATTAATTTACACGATTTGATTTGATATGACTTGTTATTATATATGTTATATGAATATACTAATATATTAAATAATATAGAGATAAATTAAAAAAAAATAAACTCGAATCAATTAAAATATCACTAAACAAATTACTTCACTTTATAAAGCAAAATCTTCGGTTTACCGTCAATAATAACACATGGGTTACTAAAAGTGTATGTTTCATTGTTTCATTTTATTGTTGTTAATAAATCTTTACGGTTTTCTGCATTTAATTTTATTCTTAATGATACCTTACATGTAAGCTTTGGCTTTCTGTTAACCCTTTTGGTGACTATAAATGTCTAGACGGACAATACACATGTGAACCCATTTCTCAATTCTAGTTCTGCATTTAAACATTCCTTCTACTTTTAAAGACATAGGAAATAAGAATGTTTCACTTAATGAATATAATGTGGCATCAAACAAATGAGGCCTCTCATTCAGACCGTTTGGTGATCGTGTCATGCTAGACATTCGTCGGCAGCTTGTACTGTCCGATGTATTGAACACGTTGCATTAATTGTCTAGCATATATTTTGTATAAAGTTTATACATATTCAGTTGATAAGGTGTCTCTCGTTACTTACTAAAATTTTTACGACTTTCAGATAAATCTAGCTTTTATCCGGTTAGAACATTTCTTAGAACAATGTGCGAAACTGAAGAGACCGAATCCGCCAAGTTTGCCAACACCAGAAATGGCCAAAAATATTCGGGACGAACTTGTATTTCTTCTAGACAATGTCCAGGAAATTACTTGTGACGATGTGAGTATAGAACATAAAGGTATACTAACACGGGACAACAAGGGTCATGGAACTACATACATTGACAAAATGCCACATAAAACTTTGGTTGCTTTTCGTTGACTTAATAAATGTGTTTATGGACTGCATGATTCCATGAATAATCGAAACGACAAACAACAAGGACAGACACTTTAAAGTTATCTGAAATCGTTTCAGCAAACTAAAATGTGTTTACCAACATTATGTTTCATGACTGTCAATTTATCATAATTTAAAAACGCTCGTAACGATAAAAGGGTGAAAATGTACTTAATTATGTTAATGTTCCGGACCATATGAGTATTTGGACCATACGCGTATGGTCATGACCATATGCGTATACTTATATGGTCCGACCATACGCGTATGGTCCGACCGTACGCATACGGTCGGACCATATGAGTATAATACTCGTTTGGTTATTAACGGGACGGACCATATGAGTATTTGGACCGTATAGGTATTTTTTTTTTAATTACAATTTAAAAGTTTAACTTTATTTAAAAAAACCAATGATAGTTACATGACAATGTATTATTTTATAATTCAAATACTACGTACAAATTAAATATTGATGCAATAGCAAATTTTTATCGCTTATTATTACCAATTATTTCAACTGATCGGGCGGATCTTACGTTTTAATTTGCATAAGGACAGTCTACTTGAAGATGTGTTTGATTATGATGATTGCCGTTATAATTATTACTGATTTCTAATCACCTATCAGTGTCACCAAAGAAATTTACAAAAGAATGACTGGACACTTCATAGATGAGTTTATCCTAAAACACCTATCTATAGATGGACTGGTTTTTTATGAGCGAACCGGTTAAACTCCGCCCAGTCAAGTGAAATAAATCGAGTAATACATTCGTGCATGTAGGCTTGGGGTGACATTTACTTCCACACGATATCATAGCTTTTTTGCATTTGCAAGTCTTGGTTGTGCATGATCCTTTTTATTTACACCTTTTGTTTGCGGGTGAAAAAGCTAGCCTTTTTATAGTTGTGTACAGTGATACCGAGGTCTTGGGTCATTCCGATATGTCCACGGTATTTTTAAGAAGCTCTAGATCTCAAATATCGTAACATGACTGAAATACACCATATTCACAAGACAACTTAAATAAACTATGCTACTTTCCAGTGCCTTCTTGTGTAACAGTTCATTAAGAAATTATCGGATTTTGTTTTAAGTCGACATATTGCCATTCACGCGTTATAACAAATCGGTAATGACCATTATTAATGACCATCGGTATAAAATATGTTTATTATAGTTTTGACAAGTAAGTAAAGTTAACTATGTGAAACTTTTAATTTTTATTTAGCTTATCTTTTTATTATTATATAATAATAAAATTACCTATATGATAGCGCCTTTTTAATGAACGGTCTTACCATATGAAGAGTTTAGAAGTAAATGTATTAAAAGTAAACTGTAACAGAGTTAATTACCCCGACCATATGAGTATATACCCATATTGTCATGACCATACGCGTATGGTCCAAATACTCGTATGGTCCGGAACATTAATACAACAATTGACATTTGACAATTTGTTGGATTTAATAAAAAAAAAAAAAAACACTTTAAACTCAATTATCAGCCTCTGCTGGAGTCAATTCATATTTTGGTACTCGTATATATGCATGTTAATTTTTCACAATTGTTAAGAAATCTGATTATAACAACATTTACTTTTCATTACCCATTTTAGGTACCATCTGTACTTGAAGTCCTTACAAACGCCAGATTGAACGATATTCCTGGTATTCATCGATACAGCGAGAAGGCACTAGAAGAATTCTTGATAGCCAGAAGTAACTTCATTAGACGGGTATTCATTGTTTTTATAAAAGCAAGAAATGGTAAACCACTATTTCAAAGTATGAAACAAACTTTCAACAGATCAGAATATTTGTTGCATAGTGAAAACGATCATATATTTATTACCAATATGAAGTAAAGATTGTGGCTTCCTTGCCAATAAGACAACTAATCATCCAAATGACATGGATGTAAGCAACTGTTTGTCAGCCTGCATTCAACAATCGACAAAACCCATCTGTATAGTCATCTATAAATTCCAGACAGGGTTATAGCAATAAAGAGTGTAATAATGCTGAATTCATGTAGTTCATATTCTCAGTAACTCATAATTGTGAATGATTTTTGATATTTTCTTAGGCCAAATGACTAACAGTTATTTCATTTCATTTTACAGGTAGATATAAATAGTTTTAACGGATTTGAAACTTCGCCAACTGTGAAACCAACTTCTATTAAACCCAAAGAAATTAATCAAGTAACAGAATGGCGTCAAAAGGACGAAAGAGAGAGGTATAATTATATATACCTGGAAAAAAGTATTGAAAACAATGTAAAATGACAGGATTTTATGAGTTTTACCAAATACTGTTGATCCGTGTATGGTTAAAGATTGAATTTGTGTTATGAAGTTATATTTCAGGCAAAATTAAGATAGTCGCATCATTAGAGTTGTACTGAAAAAGTCATTTCAATCAGCCCGGTCATTCCATAACCTCAATGTTAACGACATTCTTTACCAGCTTTTTAATCAGCCCGATCATTCCATAACCACAATGATAAACGACATTCTGAACAAGCATTTCAATCAACCCGATCATTCAATAACCTCAATGCTAACGACATTCTTTCCCAGCATTTCAATCAGCCCGATCATTCCATAACCTCAATGCTAACGACATTCTTTAACATGTATGTAACAATGTTTTAGATTTTAACGAGAGAAATTTATGTATTACTGAAAAATTATTACACCAGGGTTTTCGATATCACAAACTAGTCAAAACATTTACTAAATTTTATCATCGGTATAAGGACATCATTCGTAAATATAGCTCAACATGAAGACTTCTTATACGTTCAGGTATTTCACATCCAATGTATTATGGAAATATTCTTTATAAAGCACAAAGGTGTCAGTATTCACCTCAAAAACTAACAAAACCTTTGAATAGGCTTATTAAGAAGTGATATAGTAACGATACTGTTGTCAGGTCATTAAAGATTGCATATTTTGGCGTTAATATTGATTTACTTATAGGGTCTTTGCATCGGAACTAAACACATTTATTCATAAACCAGTTGTTGGCATGACACGGGTTATGTTCTTCTCATATATGTTATGATGGTATGATACTAAACCCCTAACGGGAAGGATTGTGCCTGATGTTCATATGATGAAATCATAATCTTTCAGTCAGTTTAATTGAAGTCTGGAGCTGGCATGTCAGTTAACTGCTAGTAGTCTGTTGTTATTTATGTATTATTGTCATTTTGTTTATTTTCTTTGGTTACATCTTCTGACATCAGACTCGGACTTCTCTTGAACTGAATTTTAATGTGCGTATTGTTATGCGTTTACTTTTCTACATTGGCTAGAGGTATAGGGGGAGGGTTAAGATCTCACAAACATGTTTAACCCCGCCGCATTTTTGCGCCTGTCCCAAGTCAGGATCCTCTGGCCTTTGTTAGTCTTGTATTATTTTAATTTTAGTTTCTTGTGTACAATTTGGAAATTAGTATGGCGTTCATTATCACTGAACTAGTATATATTTGTTTAGGGGCCAGTTGAAGGACGCCTCCGGGTGCGGGAATTTCTCGCTACATTGAAGACCTGTGTTTTTTGCTATGGTCGGGTTGTTGTCTCTTTGGCACAATCCCCATTTCCATTCTCAATTTTATTTAACAGCATTTCAATCAGCCCGATCATTCCATAACCTCAATGCTAACGACATTCTTTTCCAGCATTTCAATCAACCGTATCATTCCATATCCTCAATGCTAACGACATTCTTTACCAGTATTTCAATCAGCCCGATTATGCCATAACCTCAATGCTAACGACATACTTTAACAGTATTTCAAACAGCCCGACCATTCCATAACCTCAATGCTAACGACATTCTTTACCAGCATTTCAATTAGGCCGATCATTCCATAACCTCAATGCAAACGACATTCTTTACCAGCATTTCAATCAGCCCGATCTTTACATCGTTTCTATGACAGTGCGCATTATCGAAAAAATATACCATAGTTCTAACAATACTAATTTTGCAACGCCTCTACGTAGACAAAACGAGGACTACTGGATTATACCATTGTGAACTGCGACACCATATGGTTGATGGTATAGGTATTCTATCTAGTCCTTCGTGTAACTCGGTGAATGTGATGAATATTTCAACTCATTTCCTCGATGTAAACCCAGTCATGGTCATCGTCATTACACATCACCTACTCTGCATGATGTCTCTATGAATGACTTGCTGCCATTTATACAAAGGCCGTTAGGTATTCATCACATTCGCACGAAACTTCATTCATTACCCCTTTCAAAACTTTCTCTGTTCAATTTATGTTTGGAAACCAATGTTACAAACCCTCATTCAAACCTATACAAACTTACAGCTATAAGTTCGGATATTGCAAGTCACAGACTTTTCAAGCCAGTCCGCATTGGAAAAGACGATAAAGAGAAAAGATCTCTCCTTAATCTTTCCTTTGCCAGCAAAGGTCTCGATGGCGTCAACTTAGGCAATATCCTTCATCATAAATTAGTTCAATCGAAAATCCCTCCTTATTTCAAAGACTAGTATGTACCAATTATTTCTTATACCTATACCAAACCTATTGCAACTAAAATTTTCAATTACAAACACGTTTTGCAGAATCTCAGTATTGACTACTTCAGGTCTAAACCTCCTGATTGCACTTGTGCTAGTTCCCAATTCACATATAATCCGGCTGGCCACGTTATTAACGGTGACATCAACATTGTTGATAACACTTCCCTACGAAATGCGTTATCGAAAGGTCCAAAATATCGTGAGCCGAAATCCATCAATTGGAAATAAAACAAAATTTGGATGGATTCAGTCGAAGATTATGCCAGGCAATTGGAATTAAGAAACTGAATGAGTCTATCAATGCACATGTTATGTCTATCGTTAAAGACCATTATGTTGCAAAACACTTATTCTATCTTCATGACAAATATGTTGTTGTCCCCGCAGATAAAGCCCCAAACAACATCGAGTTTGTGTGTAAAACTCATTACATTTAAAAAAAAATGTGGTATGATTGCCAATGAGACAGGTGTCTACAGGAGACCAAAATGTCACAGACATTAACAAGTATAGGTTATCGCACGGCCTTCAACAATTAGCAAAGCCTATAACGCATAGTCAGCTATAAAAGGCCCAATATGACAATGTAAAACAATTCAAACGAGAAAACTAACGGCCTTATTTATATTAAAAATAAATGAAAAACAAATATGTAACACATAAACAAACGACAACCACTGAACTACAGGCTCCTGACATGGGAAAAGCACCTACACAAATAATGTGGCGGGGTTAAACATGTTAGCGGGATCCCAACCGTCCCCCTAACCTGGGACAGTGGTATAACAGTACATCATAAGAACGAACTATAAAAACCAGTTGAAAAAGGCTTAACTCATCAGATGGACAAAAATACAAGTAAACGTGACCAGGTACTTGTACATCCCGACAACAAAAAGACACTAGGAACATATCTGAGAGTTATCGCAGTTATCTGAAAGCTAGTTCAAAGCCACTAACAACTAATAAAAAATCATGCATCTAAGACTAAGCTATCAATCTAAAATCCAATGGAATGAGTGTAAAGACGCCATAAACAGTCAGAGAAAAACATGACCTTGTGCAATGTAAAGTTGCTTGATCAACGAATTAGGTATTGACAATTCATTCGGAAACCCAAGATATACCCTCACGACACTTACCAAAGAAAAAATCCTAGATAATCACAGGTCTGTTCTATGTTCCTTTGGAATTTCAAACAGTGATGATGAACTTGATCTTCCATCACTGTATTGGATACCTAAACTGCGCAAGTGTCCTTACAAACAACGGTATATTGCTGGGTCTTCCATGTGCTCCACGAAGGTGGAGTGAATCAGATGTGGATACTAAAAAAATCCAAAGATCTTTAAGAGTACAAATAATCTAACTCTCTTTCATCTTGTAATAGTATTAAAACATTTGACTTTATTACACTTTAGACAAGTATTCCACATTCCAAAATAAAAGACAAATTAAAAGAGTTGGTATTACTTTGTTTCATAAAATAGAATGGCCAACGAAGATACAAGTATCTTGTCTTAAGAAGGGATAAATCCTACTTTGTAAAGGATCTCTTTGATTCAAACAAAAGATTCTCTGAAACTAACATTATCAAGATGCTTGATTTTTTGATTAACAACATATTTGTTACGTTCGGAGGAAGTGTTTTTCAACAGACTATCGGCATTCCAATGGGAACGAATTGTGCCCTCTTCTGGCCGACTTGTTTCTTTATTATTATGAGGCTGACTTCATACAGGAACTTCTTAAGAAGAAATATAAGAAGTTAGCAATATCCTTTAACTCTACTTTCCGCTATATAGATGATGTTCTTTCACTTAATAATTCAAAATTTGGTGACTATGTCGAACGCATCTATCCCATTGAACTAGAGATAAGGATACAACAGATACAGTTCAGTTTATTCTTTAGATTTTTAGCCATGGCGTTGTCAGTTTATTTTCGAATTATACCCTCTGGTATCTTTCGTCCCTGTTTTATGCAAGCTTTGTCTTGTCTTTTAAACCGACATTTAGTAAAAGTAATTTTTTACAGCAAACTAAACATCTGATATAGAAAATGAGTGTGAAATTAGGCATTTCAAACAGTCCATAATGAGTTTAATGCATAACAAAATATGTATTTATTGTAGAACTTATGTTTTGAAAAAAAGAGTCTTACAAATTTTGCATTTTTTGGGAAAACGGCGAAAAACTATTTCTGTGCCGCTGTTATGTCACATCAATGTAGCATTAATATTGGATGAATATCAAGTTAATACATAAAATTCAATTTTAAACAATGAATGGATTAAAAGTATTTGGTAAAACTCAAATTATACATACACATTTTACAATCATGTCACTTTACATTGATTTCAATGGAAGTGTAGCAATACTTTTTTCCAGGTGTGTACATTGGCATAAACTTGTATTATCTGTTTTAATAATATCGATTACAAAATGTTTAAAAACATAACATATGGCAATGTACCTGAACAAAATTAAGAACCTCGTCAGTGGTTGCTTTTGTCACCTAGTGTATTTGATATTGCTTGCAGATCGGTAATGTTAACCTTACACATAACATTTTAGATATGGCTTGTCTATTAATGAAAACATCCTGTGAATCTCAAGATGTATTAGTGTCGTTGGGTTGAAAGTAATTTCATACCTTTACCATTTCGTAAAAAAAAACATTATTCAGACTCAAATATTATTGTTACATTCGTAATTAATCGGATCATTACCCAACCCTGTATTCCAGCAATTAGCCATCAATGTAGAAATAGTTTACACGACGGGTGCAACACTTGGAGTAGGATCTGCTTACCCTTACGGAGCATTTGAGATCACCCCTAGTTTCTGGTGGGGTTCGTGTCGCTTATTCTTTAGTTTTCTATGTTGTCATGTGTATGATTGTGTGTCTGTTTGTCTTTTTCATTTTTAGCCATGACGTTGTCAGTTTATTTTCGATTTATGAGTTTGACTGTCCCTCTGGTATCTTTCGTTCCTCTTTCCTCTTTCCATGTAACCGTTGCCAATTAATTTCTATTCAATCATAAGTTCATCGATTTATTTTGACTTGCAAAGGATGGAAACAAGATTGAACAATAACCCAAACATTACAGACCTCAGCGATATGAACAGACCTACAAAGGTGGCTGAAAAGTTTAACAGTTTGTATGATAACCAATGGACAGATGCCTTTGAAGATCTGAGAAAACTTTACAAGCATGAAATAAACGGTCAAGAAAGAGCCATTTTAGAAATGGCCATCATCTTAAAGGTATATAGTTCATAATATGATATTTGTGAGTTAAACGCTTTAGAACTAAATTGAAAACTAATATACCCTACATACAATTATCATAACACGTCTTCAAAACGTTAAAAAGGGAGATTTGCACAATAGTAACGTATCATGTATGTAGATTTTTATATCACTTTTTTGATAATTTGTGAAGTCGGTGTTTATATTAATATTAACTTTAGTTAAATAATCTGCTTTTTGTACAGAAGGCATTTGAACATACCCAAGAAACTGCAGAAAAACAAACTCGTAAAATAGCCATGTCCATGAAAGAGTTAATGATTAGTCCAAATAGTGATTCATTTATGAAGAACGAACTTGACAGTCAGGTAAAACTTCTTACTTTCATTTCGTCTTTTTCTTTCTTAATCGATCTTATTGAGTCGTGGGATAGCCATTTTAGTTCAATTTAACTAAAACTAGATGTATGTTAACCTATAGTCATTTGTTAAAAAAAAACGTTTTCGAAAACAATAAAATTGATTTGTAATCTAAGACTTAATTATTAATGTGATACAAAATTAATACTTCTTTTGAATTTCGTATAATTATATAAATATCTTACCTCAAATTTATAACGAAATTGCCTTTTCTGATTTTTTTTAATGTTGTTCATGAAGAAGTTATGATCTTTATTCAGATGACTGTAGCTCTTGAATTGTCCTCTCTATTCCAATAATTGTGAAAAAAAATCTTTGGTTTTTGGTTTGTTTCACATTTATTAGGTTTATGAATTATTAGTATTTGATTTTTAGCATGAACATATTGATATTGACCCGCTTTGTGAGGTTCGTTTCACAAGATATGCGAAGCAGTGTATAAAAGAAAATGCAGAATTGAGCCTGCCAGTATTACTTAAGGTATTCGGTTAAATTCTTAACAAATAGTTTATAACTGTTTTCATTGAAATGCATGTTTTACCAAAATAGTATTGCCTCTTGGAATAAAATATGGATTAAAAAAAAATGTACAAGAAACATGAACTGAACATGCTCTTGTTTTCTACTAGAGATTCACAGAAAGAGGGAAATCTTTCTATAAACTGTTTTAAATTTGCTGTGCGTTGTGAAGTTTATAAACATACCAAAGGATATAGATAGAGATTACAAATAAATAGTATGTATTTGACCATATGTTTTTGACAGAGTGTAATAGTAATGGTAAAGCGAAGACATTTGTCCTTTGCAACTGAAAATTAGTAACGCCCTGTAATACAAGCACATTTAATATATATTATCTTAAAGATAAAAAAGTAAGTTTTATTAATGTGTTAATCAAAGGTCAAGTTTGTGTCATTTTCTTGCACACCCTATGAGACGTGAAAACAGGAATTCCATATCATTTTAATCCGATACTAGCACGGAACATGTCCTACTGGTAATTATATTGTATGTTTCGCTTTCAGAATTTTGAATGGCAACTTCGCCGCGAGCGAATTAGAGATATTCTTACAATTCCAAGTGTTAAATCTTACAGCCAAAAATGTTTACAGATAGCGTGGTTTATGAACGTTCAAGATCCACCCATGAGCCTTTTATGGCCAGTTGATGTGAAAAGAGGTGATATAACAACAACTTTTAGATTCTTTACGAGAAGTGGAACGATCTTACAACATGAAGTGTGGCCGGCATTGCTGCTAACAAGTGATGGTCCGATGATGACCAAAGGGGTTGCTCAGTTTAAATAAAAATGGATCTTATTTTGCTGTTAAACTGTATATTTTCTTCAGTGATATGACACAACAAAAGAAAATACTATGTTTGCATATATATATATGAAGTAATTTTACTGTCTTTAAATGTGTGACTATCAGTGGATATAGACAAATCTTACTAACAAAGCACATGTTCTTAGCAGAGAAGCAACACATACCTATTTTAATTCTTTAGACTGATTCATAACAATTAACTATCTTGCTTCAATAGGCTCTTTTTTCTTATGAATAAGTCATTAGATATTCTCTACATTAAATAATACGGTTTCAAAATTGGTAAAAAGGTAGTTTTGAAGTATCATATCATTTCAGTCTGACAACAAACGCATCTGTCAATCAAGACAAGCTTTGCTGTTATCTCTTTTCACAAAAAAATCTTTCGTGTAAAATTACTCTCAAGTCATGTAAATTGAATATAAGTTATAACTACGATCAATTTTGTGAAAAGAGATGCAGATTCGTATTATCCATCAGTAAGAAAGAAGATTTATGTGTGCGAGTATGTGACATGTCTGTCTTGTTAATAAGTGATTAAGTTGTTAATTTACTGTTCCTTTGGTGTCTGCTGAATAATTGTCTCATTGACATCTTTTTAATCGTTTTTCACGTTAAGTCCCTAATCTGCACAATGCATACGTCCAAATTTATATCATTTCTTTTAATTTTGAATTAATTGAGAAGCACTATATTAACATTTAGTTAACTATATTGTATAAAGTTAATTTTTAAGTCAAATACGTGACTTATAGATCCAATGGGCCGGGTGTAACATTTTAACACTATACAAACTCTGTTAGTATGTACATATTCACAAGTCGCTATAATACACTAATTACTTACTAACTTACTTACTATATCACATCCTCAATAAACATGTAAAAGTTAACGTTGTCACTGGAAATTAAAAAGTCATCAAACCTTAGCCCACTGCATAACATTTCTTTCAATCTTTATTAATCGATAACATTGTTAAAGGAGTTTGAGGAAGAGTATTATCATACAAACAATGATATAGATGTTTTCATTTGGCAAATATACTTGTAAATATGTTTGCGGTTATTTCATGTCTACTATGACGCCATCGTGTTTCTACTCACATGATACATTATCTTATACTTCTTTGTAAACTTAATAGTTCTAACCCATTACTTTGAGTATGCCCCAGTCTGTAAGGATTGTTTGGACCATGCGGTCCTCAAAATACGGTCAAACTGCTTTCGTTTTTATATTTCTTTTAACAGATTGAAAACAACTTATTGTAGTCCAATTAATGTAAATAAATGATTATTTTGATTGTTGTTTTTAATGTTAAATGTTTGTGATTTGACGTATATTTATTTTCATGTTGACCCAAAAATCGTTAGAGTAAAGATTACAATGTTATGGTAACTGTTCAATTGGAAGATTGTATACCAGTTTGTTAATTCATTGTTTGAAGCAATTCTAAAATGTTTCGTTCGTTATTTTTCATCATGAAAATATTTACAGATTTGCATTTAGACAGATCGTTTTTCTTGTATTGTTTTTGTGTTTGCAAAATTTACTAGTACTGTGCAGTAAAATGAACGAGTTTAAGTATAGAACAGCTATCATATGTTTAGCTGGTGAAGTAGGTTGAGTTTGCTTTCGGTAAATGAGGGATTTTTTGGGATATTATTTGTTATTGTCATGCTTTTACTTGTGTTTTGTTATTTATTATAACGTAATGAAAGAGTTTTGTGGGGTTTATTTTTGTCCTGATTTTTGTATGTGTCCTGTAATGTACCTTTCGCTCGTCTACTTAAGGGGAGGATTGCTATTTTATAATATTCGTTGAGCTTCGCAATATGTTCTGCGCAACAAACTTCGACAGGTCCTATCGTAATGTTTTTTTTTATTGGGAGATTTGTTTATTTATTGTACATCTTCGATGGTCTCTGTCAATTTTTTTTTAGACACAGTGCTATTTTAGCTTGATACAATTTAAGGACAGTGTATTGTTGAATAGATTTAGGAAGATGTGGTGTGAGTGCCAATGAGACAACTCTCCATCCAAATAACAATTTAAAAAAGTAAACCATTATAGGTCAATGTACGGCCTTCAACACGGAGCCTTGGCTCACACCGAACAACAAGCTATAAAGGGCTCCAAAATTACTAGTGTGAAAACCATTCAAACGGGAAAACCAACGGTCTAATCTATATAAAAAAACCAGAAACGAGAAACAAATATAAATTACAGAAACAAACGACAACTACTGTACATCAGATTCCTGACTTAGGACAGGTGCAAACATTTGCAGCGGGATTAAACGTTTTAATGGTACCAAACCTCCTCCCTTTTCTGAAACAATAGCATAACATCACAACATAGAAAAACACACGAAAAAATATCAATTGGCAGGCTTAACTCAACAAAAAAAAACCCGTAAATTAATACACTATGAACGAAGCAATTTGATCTGCGATATCTGAATGTAAATGCACAGTTAATAAAATATTAGGGACAAACATTCAAGACCAAAAAGCAAACAAACAAGTTCAAACAAAGCCATGTCAAGACTTCACTGCGAAATATTTAACCCGTCGAAAATTATCACTTTTGAAAAAGTTTTAATAATACAGATAAATCTTGAAAATTATACAAATGTAGTAAGTGAAAATTAGAAGATATTCCAAATAATCAAAGCTGATATATAGACAAGTTCCATATTAATATAAAATAACAAAAAAGCATAATTAACAGTATCAACAGGTCGAATTAACAAGAAAATATATTGAAGACTGTATGATGATATCAGGGTGCTTGTGGGTTAAAACTGTCGTTGAATTGCTGTCGAATTTATGTATTATACCCTTTAAAATCCTATACATAAATCAAAATAGTTCAAATATGATTGTAATAATTAAAATGCACATCAATGGAAAAAAACATGCAACGTATTGTCAGAACACATGGCTAAATAATAGAACCCACATTTTTAATGGCAATGCAATAAATGTTCTATGAAAATGGAACTAATTCCTAAATTTTGCTACGCCTTTAACCACCATAGGACCATCTTTGTATAACAGAAGTGCTGGCCAAACTTCATGATCGAGGACTGTTCCTGTGGCAGTGTAGTATCGAAAAATGTCGGTTAAATTGTCTGGTGAAACCATATCTGGCCATAACAGTACCATTGATGGGTCTTGAACATTCATAAGCCATGTTAATTCTATGCATCTTTCTGTGTATTTTTTCACTGATGATAATTTTGTTATATTTGCTGTAACTTTACTGCTTGGAAAGGCGTGCACCATGAAATTCTATAATAGAAGAGTTCATGTTAAACAATTATGTAAATAATCCTTGCAAAATTACCATTTTGGAATCACAATATTTGCTTTTTGTATTACTTTTCCATTTAAAAAAAATGTTTCCAACAACAACATATGATTGTTCAATAAATATAAGAAATGGGGTATGAATGCCAATTAGACTACTCTCCATCCAAGTCACAGTTTATAAAAGTATACCATTAATGTCTTTATCATTAAAATTATCTTGTTTTTAACTGGTAATAAATGTCTTTGACAATTAAATATAAATATAAATAGTGCATGCATATCAAAATGTGCAACATTGCATATTACCTTTTGTAGAGCAGGAACACTTAGATCCGCGGTATCCTTTATACAGATCAATGCATATTGTCCAAGTGTCTTGTCATGTCGAAATGGATCGTTTGAATCTGTCTGTAAAACAATTATTCATAATATTAACAATAAAAGTGTGGTTAACTTATCTTACCTTAATACAATGTGTTTTTAATTATATACAATGCTACGCATTGATCACTGTACAGCAAACAGATTTAAGAATGCTTAATGAATTTCTGTCGCTTTTTTCGGATTTCTTATATTTTATTAAGTAGGAGTCAAACAAGAAATACCTGAACCTAAAAGGGAAACAAATAAAGCATTAAGCAAAAAAAGACCGTTCGCTAGTGGTTGTCAATTGTTGGTGTGGTTTATAAGTGTTTCTCGTTTCTTGTATAAGTCATTTGGTTTTACTGTTTGAATCGTTTTTACGCTATTCATTTTGGTGACCTTTATAGCTTGCTGTTCGATGTGAGCCAAGGCTCCATGTTGAATGCCATACTTTGACCTTAACTTGTTACCTATTTAAACATAGTGACTTTGAATGACAGTTATCTCATTGGCTCTCATATCATGTCTTCTTATATCATTGGATATTGAAAACGCTTTCCCTTTTAGGAAGATGAAAATCAAAATGAATAGAACTATTTATCTACAAAATAACATACCTCCTGCTGTCGATCACTACAGGGATCGAGCATCATTTCTCTCGTTTGATGTGCAATTCTCTCAATTTGTGTATCCACGTGTTTAGACGAATATTCAAATGTTGCCTTAAACAGTATAAAAGTGTGCTCGGATGTACATGTAGTATATACATTTAAAGTTACAACATCTAATCAGTGTTATTTTAAATATTGCATGCTAGTAAATCACTTAGATTGAATTATAATATATGTAAAAATAAATTGCACTTTTTGTTAGATAAACGATTATATCATTATTTTACCAGAAAAAAAATATTCAGATGAAAGAAAATTGATATAAGCTCAACCTCAATAAAAAAAAAACCAAACAACAGCAATGGTTGTAGGATTCCAAAGTAATGAATGAGCACACATGATATCTAATATCTTAATAAGATGTCATGTTACACATACATGTACTGTTGTAATAATAATAGCAATTATAACGAATAACTTGTTATTAACGTATTTTCTTTTTCATCAAGAATATGTTTCTTGACAAATTCTTGACAAATATGTCAAACGTTTTGACAAAAGAAATAAAAAGTAAAATCACAAAAATACTGAACTCCGTGGAAAATTCAAAACGGAAAGTCCTTAATGAGATGTCGAAAGCAAATGATAAAACACATCAAACGAATGGACAACACCTATCATATTCCTGACTTGGTACAGGAATGTTCAAATGTAGAAAATGGTGAATTGAACCTGGTTTTATAGCGCTAAACCTCTCATGTGTATGACAGTCGCATCAAATTTCAGTTTATTTACAACGATGTCTGAACAAATATTTAACAAAGAAGCACAACGAAGCATATATCCACAACGTTCATTGCTTACTTATTTTTGTAATTTAAATCAACCAATAAAGGATTGAATTATTTGACGTCCTGTGCCTGAATGGCTAGGTTCACATCATCTCTGGTATACGTAGAATCGCGTAATTGACGTCAGAATGTAAACACCACATAGGTTGAGAGGTACAAAATAATTTTGTCGTTCGAAGTTTTTTCAAAATAATAATAAAACAATAAAAAGTACAGAGCCACGATATATATACCAAAGAAACACAAAAAGTCAAAGTACAAAGCACACCAGCGCAAAAATGTAAGATATTACAAACAACACATTAACGTGATGCATAAGTACCGAGTTACGTCAAATGGATAGCACCAAAAAACAGACCAAACAGTAAAAATAATATTTATAATAGAACAAAAGGCAAATACGATAATTTAAAGATTATTTCATTTTACCTTAAGTATAGTAGCCAAATCAAGAATACATATTCTCTCTGAATGATGTTCTTGTCTGTAGAATTTAGTAAGCTCCTCGCATGCATCCGTCCACAGATCGTCATACAAATTGCTGAATCTTTCTGCTATCTTACTAGGTCTATTTATATCGCTGAGATCAGTGATATTTGGGTTGTTGTCATGAAGAGCTTTGCTTGCTAGTTCGCCACGCCTAAAATTTTAAATTCTAAATTATTAAACACAAAGTGTAAAATAAATAAAATTTCATAATGCAATTAACTTTTCTTTTCTTCATTTTTAACGACACAATTAACAGTAACGTATTGAATATATTCTTTTTTGTATTGATTTTCGTATGAATGAAGTTGAAATCAAGCTTTTAAAATATTCATACGTCATCTCAAATTTACATTAATTTTTATATGATATTTTATTCAATCATGATGAATGTTTCATAAGCTGTAATTATTAATGAAAATAGAATAATAAATCACTTGAAATAACAAGCGATATTACTTTAGTTTTCGTTACAGATTTCTCTTCGTATTATGAAGATATTATAAAACGCCTGTCTAACAAAACAGAAATGCGCAATTTTTTCAATACCGTTTAAATTCTTCTTCTTGTTCCAGCCTTTCAGATGCAATTACTTCTGGGTCCTTCAAAGTGGTTTCCTCTGTGTTTGAATCCTCCAATTTATCTAAAGCAAGACGAAGCTGTGATCTGAGTTCTTCGTCCATAACCCCTTGTTGGTTTCCTGCATAATGTTCCTTTCTATGGGAATGCGAGGCATACACGTCTGGTGTCTCTTGTTGTCTTGTATGTGTCTCATTGGCACCACTTTGTGATCTGTTATAGTTTTTTCTGTCATTATGTGTCGTTTTTACATACTGTACCATTTGTGGCGACATATATCTTGTCTCGTCGGTCAACCTTGACGGTGCTTCGTCAATCTTGCTTAGCCTAGTGTCAAGTTGATTTTCGTGTTTTCCGTTTTGCTGATTTGTCAGTTTTGAATAAGAAGCTTCCTTTTCAACTTGCCGCATCTGAATCGAAATTCTTGTGCATGTACAGATTTTGTAATTACTATTATTATAAAATTTAAGAGTTTTTTGAATTTGATAGCAATTTTCAATCGTAAACTAATGGTTGTTAGAAAGTTCATAAATAAATGTTTCGAGTACTTAGAAAAAGACTGAACACAAGCTAAACATTTGGCCAAACAATAAAGGTAAGATTACCATGTTACAATAATGTAGTTAACTGTTTGAAAATGTCACTTTATTACTTGATATAAATTATATTGTTTGGTTTATCTAAATGTAGACTGTGTGTCAAAGTATACATACAATATCGGAATACACTCGATTGAATCCCATAAATTCATTATTAGCATCTTTGATGTATCTTGATACCCTACTCCAATCTTCTCCTTCAGCTACATTGGTAACTTCACGTAACCATTTAGACTGTACCTGTGAATAATCATGATATTTTCTATATTTATTAGATATATATTATTTAGAATTTCATTTATTCTTAAGATAATATGTACAAAAAATAAGAAAACAAAAAACCAGAATTTTCGAAGCAGTTTCATAGTTGTTACGTATATGTTCTTATAGTAAGAAATCAAATGCCCTATTTGGGAAAGTATGCATATGATAATATATCAAAGCAAAACTAAAAATTGTAAGACACAATTATGGGAATAAATTATTGTAGAAAAAAGCATGGACATTGGTTTTTATAACAGTGAATTTAATAGACAAAATTTGCATAGCCGTCAAAATGTTCTCTTTTTTTTCATAATAAAGCTCATCATTGATCCATGTTTCGTATATGTTATGAAGCATTGTCCGTTTTAGCATGTTCAGTTGCAAAAACAATTATAACTTGTAATTCACTGATCACTGTTTTTACAAAAAAACATCGCAAACAGGGATTACTATAATAAAACATACATTAGTAAAACCTCTTTGTCTAAAGAATTCGTCAACATAAGAAATACTCCTTCTAGCAACAACAGCATCATTATGTGACGGGTGTTCATCTACATAGGGATCTTCAAAGAGGAGATTGCATTTTGTTAAAAAATTGTCAAGTTTTTGAATATCCTGAAATGCCTGCAAAGATAAGTATAGTTATTCATATAGTGACATTCAAATTTGAAAAATAATGAGTGAAAACTTATAATCTATCAGTTTAAAATTGTTTTCTACTCGCTCCACTCGTTCCATTGGTTGGAAGTGTCTGATTTTTTCAATGTTTAAATAGACTTCCTCTTTTTGAATTTACCTTGAAGTTCTTTTTTTTTATACTTGTTTCATAACCATATTATACACTGCATGCACGTAATTTACAAGTAAAAGAGTTGATTCTCCTTTTATATGTGTAGGTTTCTTCATTAAATACTTTCATTTTTCATTCTTGATCCTCAATCCATAAAATGAAATATTTGAACTTAACTAGTGGGTATTTTATTTTTATAAATTCAAGGTATAAGAATTCTTCAATTTTTATAATTCAATTATAAAACTTATCTATAAAAAAATCTATTGTTATTTATGAAGAAATGTTGTAAACCCAAGGATGGGATTCAAATAAAATATTTACATACCTGGTGTGTCGGCTCGATCATTTTGTTTAGTTTTGTGATTTACCCGCCATAATTACATAGACAAAATTGATAGTAATAGACACATTGAGTTAAAGAACGAATCTACTGATCTATTCAAGTAGATCAACAGTTATCTATTGTGGAAAATTCAAATCACTATGTTTAACAACAGAAAGTTTTAATGGTTGTTGGTTTACTATAACAATTCAATCTACAGAAAATCACAGGTCGACATTTTTGACAATACACATTGTCAAACAGTAATACACATTGTCAAACAGTCTGTATTATGTATTCTTATATTTAAAAATAATTTATTTATATTTGTATATATATATTATGTTGCATTCGTAGATTAGTGTAATTAAATATATACATGTATATATATATATGTGTGTAATCTTCTCATAGATTCAAACCATATATACTACATTTGTCTCCATCGAAAGTTTCTGTATTTGTTAAATGTTTTCCTAAAAGTTTATCTGTTCCACCATCTTTTTTTATATATAGTTTTTATCATTCAATGAAATTGGTTTTAGTCTGTATATTTATATTTATATATAATAGACAGTATTTGATGTTTGTATACATGAGTGTATTGATTTTCAAGCTAATGACAGATGGGAAATTATGTACTTCATGAATTGAATAAGCTGTGGAACCACTCCCAATTATCATGAAAGGTTGGATTTTTTTTCTTCATAAAACATGGTTGTACTCTTCGTATTTTCTAACGTTGTGAAACCAAATTCATCATTAATGTTTCCATTTGTCAACTTATTTTCACACCGTTTCACTTTGATGGGTAATTGTCTCATTGACAATCGAATCAAATCTCTTCATTTTGATATTAGAATTTCTTAAGTATTCATTTAATTTCTCATTTATAATCCAAATAGTAAAACACTTTAATAAGCCATGTGTATGCCCCACCTACGATAGTAGATGGGCATTATGTTTTCTGGTCTGTGCGTCCGTTCGTTCGTCCATTCGTTCGTTCGTTCGTCCGTTTGTCCCGCTTCAGGTTAAAGTTTTTTGTCAAGGTAGTTTTTGATAAACTTGAAATCAAATCAAGTTGAAACTTAGTACACATGTTCCCTATGATATGATCTTTCTAGTTTTAACGCCATATTAGAGTTTTACCCCAATTTTATGGGGTCCACTGAACATCGAAAATGATAGTGCGAGTGGGGCATTCGTGTAGTGGGGACACATTCTTGTGGTATCATACATTTTACTTGTTTTATTTGTTTTATTCACAAGTTATATTACCGCCTTTCTTAAGGGTAAAACTTATTTCTCCGTCATTCATTTAAAGTACGATTTGAAAGAAAATAAATTTGATCAACTAATCGTCGTGTGAATCTTATATAAATATATGTTCATTTTTTATAAGAAATATGTCGGGATTTGTTATTGCTGACTCTACAGTATGGTTTTACATGAAATATCACTGATAATGCCATATTTTGTAAATATACTGTTTATAAAATTTCGAGCGCCACTAATGAATCTTATTTAGACGAAATGCGCATCTGTTTATAAGGCTGGTATCATTTTATCTTCTTGGTAAAACTCACGGAAGAGCATGAATAGTTTTAGGCAAAAGTAGTTTACCGATGTTTAAATCTCATAAATCTTGTAAGAAGGTACCAATTAAAGGGAAAAGAAACAAAACTTGAATAGCTCAAGTTAGAGGCAACAGTAGTTTTCTATATTCAAATATCATTAATCCATCGAAGACACCAACCAAGGTAAAATAAAATAAAAACTGTAAGATATCGAACACATGTTGCTTGTGAGTTTAGACACATCGAATCAATCGTACATTTGCTCGTAAAACATATGTAACAATGTCTGTCGTTTTAATTGTTATTATCCATTCGTTTGATGTGTTTGAACTTTTGATTTTGCCATTTGATTAGGACTTATATCTAGAAAATGACTATGAGGGTCGGTTGAAAACAAAACTTTACGACAAAAGAGATGAGTTCAGTTTTACAATTGTTACCTTTTCATCTTTAAACCAAAAGGTCAAAATGGTGGGTGAAGTTGTATCATCACTTCGTATATATTACGGACGCCATCACGAGTTGGTTGAACGTTATGGAATATTCGATTTATAGATGATATCGGATATGTTCCTTATGTCGTAACAATAATCCCCTTCCCTTTTTACGAATGTGACCTACCGAATTAGACTATTTACCGGCTTTGTAACAACATTAGCAACACGACGGGTACCACATTTGGCGCAGGATCTGCTTCCTCTTTTGTAGCACCTGAATTCATCCCTAGTTTTGGTTGGGTCCGTGTTGTTTTTGTACCCCTATTTGTGACATTCTGTTCATGTCAATATAATGGAAATTGATGCGACTGTCGTACAAGAGTGAGGTTTAGCGCTATAAACCCAGGTTCAATCCACCATTTTCTATACTTGGACATGTCTGTATCAAGTCAGGAATAGGACAGTTGTTGTCCATTCGTTTGATGTGTTTTGTCATTTGATTTTGCCATTTGATTAGGGACTTTACGATTGAATTTCCCTCGGAGTTCAGTATTTTTGTGATTTTACTTTTTCGTCAGAGCTCTGTTAAAGCAGAATAGAACCAACAGCACAGTTCTGATATCGAAGTCCGTATAGTGTGAACATTCAAGGGCGTACCGTTTTAATAGAAATATAAACATCTACACTGTATACGATTATATAAGATTAAACTGATTGAATATAACTGATTATAAAAGGGAAGTTCGCAATTGTAATGTTTAATTCATCACGTCTTTTTTATGTTACAGTTTGACGTCAAACGTATGTGTCAATATCAAGGAAAATATCTCACCACCCTTTGTGGGCAATTTCTATATTGTCCGACAATACATATCACAATTGATTCAATATCAATTGATATCAGAAAATACCAACAATGTGTGTATTGTATGTGACGGTAAAGTGAAACAAATCACCAATGATACCAATGTTATAATTTTATACTCCAACACAATGTTTATGTATGTAATGATACATATCAGTGGAATGAAAATCAATATTCGAACTTTAATTCCTTAAATCATTAAAAAAAGTCTAAACAATAAACGTACAATTATGTCAACATACATGGTAAAGTAGATACATAAAAAAAAGTAATTATAATTAGAATAAACATCTTTAGCGCAATATATGATCATTTATCATGTGTTTCTGTAAATACACAGTAGAGTTTTCGTGCTTAAAATTTGCTTACAATACCTGACAGCATTTGTTATTTTTCTTACTCAATGATTGTCAAAAGAGTTTGATAGTAAGTAAATCTATTTTAGTGAGTTTAATATCTCAGTTGTGCAACTCCTTTCACGATTACAGGACCCTGATCGTGTATCAATAGAGCTGGCCAAACTTCATGTTCCAGTTTGTTACCAAATTTTGTAAAATGTCTGAAACAGTTTAATGATATTTCATTTTCATTTGTGTTCGGCCATAGAAGTCCCATCGGTGGATCCTGTACGTTCATATACCAAGTTACCTCGACACATTTTTGAAGATACCTGGTTACTTTGTCTAGTTTTTGGTATTCATCGATATCATATTGTTGTATTACATGATGTCGAAAGCTTGGCGGGTTATATCTGTCCTCAAAGTCCTGCAAATAGTTTTAGTATGGATTAAATCATATGTTAAAACTGTTGGTTACTCTAACCACTTACCTTATACTATTACGAATTCGATGAAAGATAGAGGAGAAATAAAGTATTGAATTATCCTCATTGGTTAGATGTATGGGAAGGAAACAAGCTTTGCAGAATATAACAAAGATGATCGACACGGTACGCTCAGAAATCAATTAGGATGACTTACGACCTTACTCACTTACTCAAGATTCTTTTTTTTTACATTTTTTTCTATTTCCTCTGATATATAGCTTTTTTTATATCAGGAAATGAACAGATATAACGCGACTGAATTAAATGATATAACAATAGTGAAATATTTTTAAAATATGTTGTAACACGTATGGGTGAATTTTCCCCTAGAGCCAGTGGTTTTTTTTAAACCCACTTATTTTTTTCCAATCGACTGTCATACAGGTTAGAGGTATAGCTAGCTATAAAACCAGGTTCAATCCTTTTCTACATACGAAAATGCCTTTACCAACGTATGACCGTCGTTATCAATTTGTCTGATGTGTTTGCCATTTGATTAGGGTGTTTCTGCTTTGAATTTTCATCGGAGTTTTTGTGATTTTTTTTTGTACAGTATATTGCTTATGACTGCAAAATATATCTAGTTTGATAGCTGTGCAGCCCGCTCTACCATAATTATTACTAATGATATACACCCTATATAACATATTCTATTGTATAAATATGCTGGATATATAATTTAGTTACTAGTATTCTTTTTATACTAATAATGACTACTAGTTTATTAGTTTTAGCGCTGCTCTGTCTTTACCTTCGAACACTAGTACTTTGAACATTTGATGTATACATTGTATATACAGTAGGTGTTCAAAACTTATTCTCCTCCAACAGCAGAACACTGGATAGCAACATACAAAACAAAAGCCAACATATAAAAAAAAACGGACTATTTGATAACAACTGCTATTTTACTATACTGACTTGGTGCAGGTACAACACCTAATTTGATAAACTTACTTTAATTATGATATTAAGACTTAAATCAGCTGTTTCCTTCACTATTTCTCTAGCGTGTCGCTTCAAGGTGTAATCATGATGTCTCTCTTTTAACCGAACCTATAAATGAATTAAATAACCATACTTTTAATTCAAAGTTTGCTTGTTTTGATGCTATATGCATGTATGCTTTTGGAACTGTGTTAAATGAATTAACATTAAAACAAAATATACTGTGACATACTAATAATATTGCTACTTTCAGAATTTGATTTCTCAGGTTAGTAATGAGTGAAACAGTTTAGTCTTAAGTTTTCTATATTGTGTTTTGTGTATTTTGTCAGTTTATGTTCGACAGATGAGAGCGAATGTTCCTCTGGTATATTTCTCCCCTCTTTAATAGTGGACAAGTTGTTAATGTTTTCTTTTATCAAGTTAATACAAATAAATTTGAGGGATATGTCGATGAGAAAGCTACAAAACGACTCAAAAAATTCCAGAGATAAAACACATATTTTCCACTCACATTTCAGTATTTATACTGTCTACAAACATTATTTTTTGTTAAGTCGTCTCAATAAAATTCAATAATACCAGTAAATATGATTTTGTTGAAAAATAATTACCGTATAAGGTGTATGACCAGGTGGTACAGCCATTGTATCGTGGACTCTTAATGCCATGCTGTCAATCAAATTCCTTGTTTCTTCGCGGGTATACTGAAAGGATTTCTGAATAACAGACGAAAGCAGTAGTTTTTTTAAATGTATTTCAACACTCAACGATTTCATTGCACAACATTTTCATGTTATTAAACACACACATTATGTGTTTTGTTTCTTTCGAAATTGAATAATTACTGGTATCTTCTTTTCTTCGTCATTGGTTGTGAATTCAAGGAAAGGATCGACCATTTTAATTTCTTGAAGGTGTTTTTTTGGCTGTCACGGTTATTTTTTTCCACATCATGTACCGAATAGTTGTTTATAGAATCGACAGCACAGTTCAACAAATTAACCTCAAATACATAGAGCAACACGAAAACATGGCATCCAAAGAAAATCAAACAGTCTTCTCCTAAAGTGGAATATATATCAATGACGAACACAACCAAACGACACAATTAACCCATAAAACATTGTATACATAAATCAAGCCTTTAGTGTTTTCGTTTGAATTGTTTTACAATTGTTATTTTGGGGCCCTTAAAAGCTCACTACATTACATGTGGTTTGCTCATTATTTAAGGCCGTACGGTGACATATAGTACATTTTTAGCTATTGTCTACATCATTTGGTATCTTGAAGAAGATGTCTCTTGGGAAAACATGCCACATTCTTAACTTTATACAGATTTCTTTTACAATAAAATAATCTCGAATCGACTATAAGCCAGGAATGAAAAGAAGATGGTGAATACATTTGACAGTTAGAAATATCTTTTTTACATACGCTTTACTTGCCTTCAATATGTCGGCTAAATCAACAATTATCTTCACTTCAGGTACTCCGATTCTATTTCTGCAGACTTGTTCAAAAGCATCAGCCCATTCAACATCAAAAAGTTTTGTAAATAGATCAGCAATTTTGGTTGGGTTGTTTGTTAGCACCTGAGATGGAATATACGAACGTGTTGACATTTCGGGGACCGTTGCAGGAATCCGAAGTTCGCTATATCTGTAATAAAATGTACATATTGATTTTTTCGGGAAAATTGTAATTACTTCGTCAGATTTAAAGTAGCATGTACATGTCCCTACAAGATCAATTATGGTGAGATACATTATTTCACATCTATAGCCGTTTAATGTCAAGAGTAACCCGATAGGTGCCAAAAGCGTAGCAGGATCAGTTTACCCCTCTGGACCATCCTCTTGTACTGCAATGACGTTTGCATTTTTTCTTCTCTCTTTATCATAATCTGAATATTCACCTGGAAAATGGACACGCGATATCTAAAAAAATATAACAATTGGAGGTATTTCTAGACAAGAAATTTGAATGCCACTTTAAGATAGTGTATCATATAAATAATTTGTTCAGGGAAATTTTTGTTCGACTTTACAATAAATTAGAACTGTAGTAAATTTGAAATCTGTTCAAATACATCAAAAAGGATGAAATATCAAATAAAAAATTATTATATTAAAATAAAACCTGTTTACATAAGTGGAACACGCTTTAAAAAGCATAACTACGCAAGGAGTAGGCAATTTTTTGTTTATATTACCTGCTTTTGATGTCTTTGAACTCTTGTTTTATCAGCGTATTTCGGTTAACCAGGTCCTGTCCTGTTGGAGGTGGTATTTTTGTGCCAGACCTTATAACATCTAACGTAAACTCTCGATTCAGAGGGTCATCCGGGTTTCTGTTGATCCTCGTATTCATATTGTTAATACTTCCGGTTCCTTCACCATTTATAACGTCATTGTCTGATGGTTTATTTTTCAATGTGAATCCGTCAATATATGCCGGTCGTTTTGGCAGTGGTCGAGGTGATATTTGATAATTTGCAGATTTGGACTTTGAAGAGCTGTATAGATACTGTGGTTTACTGTCATGCAATATACGCTGTAATAAAGATATCAATTGTAGAAATGACAGTCTAGAATTGTAGAAAATGCAGAAAAAGTACCTTACCTTTCATTTGTGTTTCATGTATTTTATCTAAGGAAGTTTGTATATCTATAGCACTATATTTACTATTAAATATCAGAAAGATGAAAATAAATGATGTACAGTGAAACTTAAGCTAGGTATATTTTCATACAAATGTAATGGATAAAAATCGAGAAAAGATTACTTCATTAAAAATAATCTTCAATTGTTTATCCTATTTTCTGTATCGTTGTTTGCAAAATAAAGAGTTAACTCTTTTCGAATTCAGCAACTTTGTAAACAGTTCAAATTCAACAATTCAAAGTTACAGTCTTTTTGACAAATGTATCCCAGAAAAAAAACATGCCCCTGATTCACGAAATTAAATTCCTAAATCGTAAGTGGTTATAAAAAATTTACCTCATCAAATGCCATTCGTTTGATTTCATTGAATTGATCTACTGCGTCATCTATTCTCATGTCCATCGATGTCCATCGTCCTCTCATTGCTTCTTGTAACATGATCTTTAGTGATTCTACCTGTGTGAATGGTCAAGTAAGAAATAGAAAGGGATTGTCATATGAATTGTATACATACTTTTTGACACAGTTTTATTGTGTTCATATGCCTTAGCATTCTTTGTGAAATTCAGTCTACAGTATCAGCGCATATAATTAAAAATTTAATAAAATAACATGGAACAGCTGAGTACTGTTGCCGTTATATACTTAAAATTTACATTAGATAGTCAATATCATAATAAGGTAAAATAATAGACACATACAATTTAACATCCAGATAATTTAACATTTACAGTTTTTATTGATCTTTTGTCAACCATTTACAGATTGGAATCTGAAATTGCTTTCACTCCTTTTCATCGTATTATTTTTACTTACCCTGTCTTCTGTAACACCAGGCATGTTTTTGATCAAGGCATCGAGTGCAATTAATGCCCTGCCTGCCATCATTTTATCCGGACGAACGGGGCCATTCTGTGGGTCCAGGAAGGGATCAAGGAAATCTTCCAATTCTCGAAATATAGTGACTTCCATCTGCCAATTAGACGATTTAAGAACGTAATCTATGATTAGTATAAGATTATCGGTATACGTCTTTAACAGAACAACCGAACGACACAAAAATACATCATACACTTTACCGTATACGTGTGGCATACTGTACTTTGATATGTTTTATATAATATATATGCATTTATAACAAATGGATTTACAAATTCTTACGAAATTTAGGTTCAACATCGATCAGACAAAGTTTAATGTAGATGAATTAGGGATTCCGGTCATATAGCTCCTGATGTGTCTACCTTGTACACAACCCTTATTTTCAAATATTAAGGGGTTACCCTTCCTAGTAGGCTTAGGGGAGGGTTGGGATCCATCTTACATGTTTAACCCCGCCACATTCTGTATGTATGTGCCTGTCCCAAGTCAGGAGCCTGTAACTCAATGGTTGTCGTTGTTTAAGTTTTTTCGTTGACTTTGTTCATAAATTAGGCCGTTATTTTTCTCGTTTGAATTGTTTTGCATTGTCATTTCGGGGCCTTTTATAGCTGACTATGTGGTATGGGCTTTGCTTATTGTTGAGGGCCGTACGGTGACTTACAGTTGTTAATTTCTGTATCATTTGGTCTCTTGTGGAGAGTTGTCTCATTGGCAATCATACCACATCTTCTTTTTATAAATCTAGAAAAAAGCGATTTTAATACCCTTTTCTATTTTTACTAATTGTGCGATCAGTTTATGCACATTGTCAAATAACAATGACGCATCAAGTTTTTATAGTGTGTAATATAGAGATCAACTTATTTGCAGTTTCATAGATTTGATAGACATGCGAATAACTATGAGGTGCTTGCTCTACTGTTACTGCTTTACTACGCAATGAAAATACAAAAAGATGCATACCTTTCTCAGTTTAATTCTTCACCATCAAATGTATCGTTTTGTATCGTACAGTGCGATTACAGCTTTCATTATGTATTCAAAGTGTAATTGTAAATGCCATTGAATAAAAATGATGCTCTACATTTTGTGCAATGAATAAAATAAATTTTGTACATTTGCATATAAAATACTCACCGTTCATTTGATTATGAATTCATATTTTACAAATATATACCAAATCAAAAACAAAATGGTGTGGACTTTCTAATATTAATAAACAATGAAATAAGATATCACCTTTACCAAAGTTACCATTTTGAATAAGTAAGTTCGTTTCGCTACAATACAAGTGATTAACTTACAATTAAACAATACCAAAATTAACGGTTGACATTGTACAACTCGAAGATTAACATATATTTTAACCAGATATTGTATCGTTTTGAAACTATTGCTTATAAACGTGAACAATCTAAATTATTTTGCTATTTCAAAGTTACACGATACAGATATATTGACTGTCAACATGTGCATAGTTTATTATATAGACTTCGAGCATTTCTTTTTCGTCAAATTATGAATTTGGTTTCGAACAACTGTATCAATGACAGAATCAAAATACTTGAAACAGAAATATTTCATTTAGTTTTGTCTGCATAATCCCACAATAGTAAGATGTTAATATTGCTGTTATTCCTGGCTTTCATGTAATTGATTGGGCATATTGACCTTTAAAACATTTTTTACTCACAAAGATTGAGGAAAATATTACATTTATGTAACAAAATAAATATCGACTAGTAGCCATTGGCGTATGACATTTGCGCCGATTTAGAAAATATTCATTCTTTCATTTGCGCCGATTTCATTTTTTCATTTGCGTCGATTTTATATTTGCTCCTAATTAGATTTACAGGTACGTTAATACTTGTACATGTACTATACTATATAATACCATTGGTAAAATCTGGTTCATTTATGTTAATTTTGATTCATATTGTTCTGGAACTTCGTTGTAACACGATGGACATGTTGCACACTGAAACGAGCCAAAGAAGGACATACATATTGGAAGGTTAGTGTCCTGAAACATAACAACATATCCTACAAATGTACCATAAAATTGTGTAAAGCCAGAGTCACCACGGATTCTATTGTCAAAACACGGAACGAGCATAATCATGTGGCAGATGTCCGAAAGACACGGAGGCTAAAGAACTATGGGTACGGTCAAGGAAAAAGTCTGGAGATGTATCTTGTAGGCCTTCTTCCACCTCCCCATGGTGATTCATTAAATTTGTACAAGTGACTAACGGAAGAGGTCTATAATGATAAATGAAAAATAACATGACTTGGATGGAGAGTTCTCTCATTGGCACTCATAGCACATCTTCTTATATCTATTCAACTGTAATTTACCTGTAAAAATATCGGCGCAAATGAAAAAAAAAATCGGCGCAAATGAAAGAAAAAATCGGCGCAAATGAAATGCAGATCGGCCCAAATGCAAAACGCCGGTAGTCATATTATATTCGTTTATTGTGTATATTACCTGCATTTGAACATCACATTGTGTCTAAAATAACTGAGCAATGACCAAATATGTTGCATGATCGGTAACTAAAAGCGTGTTCGAATATCTAATTTTATTATTTATAAAACTTTAGTAGTTTTCTCTTTATGAATGGGGTTTTGAATAAATTAGTATATTCACCTGCGGAAATCGTGAATTCAGCGCAAAACGGCGCGTGTTTTAACGTATATAATTGTGATAAAAAACGTTTGATGTTTGATGGTTTTGGTGAATAATTTCCATTACATACATTTCTCTCGGAATATTGAATAAAACAATTACTGTCTTTTGTTTCGGAAAATATGTTGTTTAATTGACTTTTGAAAAACTGATATTCACTTCGGCCGAATCAAAAATATTATTTTTTCTAAATCAAGAAAAAGCCTTACCCCTAACGGGAAGGAATGTGCCTGATATTCATATGATGAAATCATAATCTTTCAATCAGTTTAATTGAAGTCTGGAGCTGGCATGTCAGTTAACTGCTAGTAGTCTGTTGTTATTTATGTATTATTGTCATTTTGTTTATTTTCTTTGGTTACATCTTCTGACATCAGACTCGGACTTCTCTTGAACTGAATTTTAAATGTGCGTATTGTTATGCGTTTACTTTTCTACATTGGCTAGAGGTATAGGGGGAGGGTTGAGATCTCATAAAAATGTTTAACCCCGCCGCATTTTTGCGCCTGTCCCAAGTCAGGAGCCTCTGGCCTTTGTTAGTCTTGTATTATTTTAATTTTAGTTTCTTGTGTACAATTTGGAAATTAGTATGGCGTTCATTATCACTGAACTAGTATATATTTGTTTAGGGGCCAGCTGAGGGACGCCTCCGGGTGCGGGAATTTCTCGCTACATTGAAGACCTGTTGGTGACCTTCTGCTGTTGTTTATTCTATGGTCGGGTTGTTGTCTCTTTGACACATTCCCCATTTCCATTCTACAAATACAGATGACCTTGCCATTGAACGAATTACGCTAAATAGGATTAATTGGTTATCAAATGTACCAGGCTTATAATTTTGATACCCCAGACGTTCGTTTCGTTTACATAAGACTCATTAGTGACTCTTAGATCGAAATGGTTAGAAAACCACACAAGTATAAAGTTGAAGAGCATTGGCACTCTGTGGCTATGGTGTTTCCGATTTCCCTGTAAAAAGGAAACAATCTGACCTAGTTGTATTTTTATATTGTATTAACTTAAACCTCATCAAGTTGTACGCTAGACGCACGTTTCGCAAGACTATTCAGTGCCACTCGAATTAAAATTGTTGTGATTATTCTGTGTAGATCAAATCAGTTTAAAATTCTTAAGACATTCAAATTCAAGTCTTTGACGATAACGGAAATTGTATTAATTGTTAGTGTGTTTTTATTGTTAGCATTACAGATAATTGTACCACAACAAATATATAGCAGACTATACAAACGAACATCTTTTTTTCTCTTTTCCCACGGTAAGCTTTAAATGTAGATGACGTTGCATTACGTGAAATTAGTTCTAATCCATCTCCTCTGTTTAGTAAAATAACAAAAATACCGAACTCGGAAAATTCAAAACGGACAGTCCTTATTCATAGTTGAAATCAAAAGCTCAAACACATTGAACGAAAGGATAGCAAATGTCATATTACAATAGCACAATAGCACAATGAAGAGATATATAAGTACCGAGACAGGTCAAATGGATATTATAAAAAAATAGACTAAACAGTAAAATCAATAATTTAGAAGACAAATAAAAAAAAGAACATTATAACACGTTTCTAGTATTAAGATGACAGACAATGTAAGTACCTAGAATCAATACTCCTAAGACCATCGTGTATTATTTGTGAAGTTGATGGGGAATATTCATTAAAAAGATCTTGGTATCTTCTATAATGAACTTTTTTTTTGCAAAAGAACGAGCCGTTCTTTGACATACCCTTGGTTCGTAATGCTAATAATTTTGTAAATGTGTTTTGTCTTGTTTTTATCGTTTTGGGGTTATGAATTTTGTTCGGCTTTGCCCATATGTATTTCTAAGATAATTACTAGCTAAGCTCGAAACACAAAGAAATAAAAGCAAAAATAAGGTAAACTTCTATAAGTCGCAAAGACCATACTTAATGATAAAAATAGAAGAGCCATGTTTGTCTAAGATTTTTGGCAGATTAAGTTGCAGCTTCTGCTTTAATAAAAGATACGATTTAATGAACGGATTAATACACAAAATATACCGTCTGAATCATACCAATATCGGATCACTGATTACTTTGCGGATGATATCCTCTGGACATGATAGTCTAATAGCCATAACAAACCAATGTAAAGTTATTTCAAGCAAGAGTAGTTTATCAATGTTAAAATCTAACAAATCCTTTAAGAAGACACAACCTAAGGAAAACAAAATACTAAGATAACCAAATGGCCTTTTTAAGGAACGAGAATGTGTATGTTGGCACGGTTAGGGTCTCCATGTACATAAAATGTATGCATCACAACGCATGGAATTCAAAACTCAAACATGATGTCTCAATGGGAAAATTACAAAATCAGACAAAACGAAAAATCCTTAATCATGTTAATGATGATTATCTTTATGTGTTTTCCAACATCTCTAGTATTGTCGTCTTGTTTTTATTCTTTCTCTTTGAGTACCTTTTTTTACCTTTATTACTCATTACTTGTAGTTATCTTTTTTGAAATAATTTATATTTCCTGTTACCATTTCCATGGCATTTCGTCCTGTCTCCAACTGGAGGATTAAAACAACCACTTAAACGATGTGAAATTGTTTTTAATGAATATTTGATATGATAAGAAGTACATGAATGATATCAAAAAAGTTTCACCATCATTTGAATTTCATTAATTTAAACTATCTAATATATAACTCAAACATACAATGATTTATCAATAAATATCGTTCAAAAGAAACACACATCGCTTACTGAGGCAAATATTCAAAAATGTAATTAACACGCCTGTTTTCGTAAACATGCCTTAATTTTTTTTAATTTAATACTAGAGACTTGAGTGAAATATTAACTATTCATTCGCATCACAAGTGGAATATCAAATAGTTATCTGAATAATCAAATATTTCCAAATCAAAGAGCATTTGAAACAGTTAGAGGATAGTTATAAACATATAGGGAAAGTTTAAACAAGTTTAGATTGCTTGATATTATAATAGAAATTATTAGTAAGGTCTTGCGCAGCCGCGTTTCAACATCAAACCAGCGTCATGTAAATATAAAGCTGGCCATACAGCATGTTTGACAACAGTTCCTTTTTTCTTGTAGTATTTAAAAATTGTTGGGTCCATAGCATCGTCAGGATCTGGCCATCTTAGAATCATCGATGGGTCTTGTACACACATGTACCATATGAGTTCTACACATTTGTCTATATATGAGTTCATAGAAACCAATGTTTTATAGTTCAGTTCTAATCTAGAAGCTGTAGATTCCTTAAAATACTGTAAATAAACAAAAACGTTATCGTTAAAGTAATGAATAAATTGTAGGGTTCATGCTACTCAGTCTTAAATAGTTTTCTACGTTGTGTTTTGTATAATGTTGTTAGTCTTAATTTTGCAAAGGCATTGTCAGATAAAGAGCATTGATGACCCGAAACTCGAAAGATTTTGACATTTATGGCAAAGGTAACATATATTCCTGGAGTAATATTTAATTGAATCTGTGTCTGTTAACATCGTTGTTTGCAATTTACTATACACTGTATCTCGATTTGATCTAAAATGCAATCATAGTGTTTGTTTGCTGATAATATGCAATACATGATTTATAATTATTACTTTCAACAGTATCCAGTTATGTATTTCACAGTACTGAATAATGTTTAACCTATACCTGTATAACACTAGGAACAGACAATGTAGAACTTGCTCTCCTGTATTCTTTAGCTAACCGAGTAGCAACACCTGACGGTAACTGAAGTGGTGATTTATATCCGTGTATCAATGATCCCTGCAACATACAAAATTATTAAACGGTTGTTCCATCTATGAAGACATATATTTTGTGAGAGGAGTATGTTCAACGACATAAAAATAAACGAAAACATATACATATGTCAAAAACATCGAAATAATCACTTCGATGGACAATAAAATAATGCAGCATGATACATACAACACATGATAAAGCACAGCCAAGATTATCACGGAAACAAACACAAAACTAATTTATATAAAAATAACCTGAGGGTGTTAAAATTTATGTGTGTGTTATGATATATATATTTTTTTTAATTACCTTGTCTAAAGAGTAAATATTCTTCTGTCGGACGTTTGGATGTTCCATTGTGTGAATGAGTTCTATTATTTGGTCCTCTGCTATTTGTTGACAGAAAGGATATGCATACTAAAATAAAAATAAAAACATATAAAAATGAACTCTTATTGATACCTGTCTCATTGGCAAATCCTTTTCTATGTTAAGTTGTTGTTGTTGTTGTCAAAGTACAATGTCATACTCTCTTCTTTGTGCATTTCTATCATGAGCTTACATATAATATAATTGTTCATAAAAAGAAATAACATGAGCCCTATTAAACACACAACAGTTAGAAAGGTTATGTCTTTTAATTGCAAACCATTTTTTAAAATATCTTCTTATGCGAAAGCTGATATGTTTCATTGATGCCTCTTGATGCCTGACAAGCAGAATACATACTTGGAAAATGATAACACATTTCACACAGTTTCAACATAAAAAGTACACGTATATTCAAATGAAATATCCTGTTTTTTTGTTCATGGAATAATGAAATAATAAGATTACAAAATAATCTAAAAATATATATCAAAACCTACCCTTATAACTCTCATCAACTTGTATACAATTTCTTCATCGTGGTAGCCTCTGTCTGCTAAATCCTCATATGCAGCCTTCCATTCGTTTTCAAACACAAGAGCAAATTTTTCAGCTATGTTAGTAGAGTTGACGGTTTCATTGGCGTACTTGAATGTAGGGAACCCGTCATAGATGTGCTGATTGGCTAAGGCGCTAACCCTGTAATGTATAGGACGATGGTACCCATGAAATGATATTGCGCTGATGTCTCAAGTTACTTCTCAAAAGTATTGAACCGACTTGAAAGAAAGGTAAATATATGACGTATGTTTTTGTTTATCTCAGTTTTTAAGTGTCTACAAGATATTGTACTATTGGTTTCAAAACTGTAACATGTTTTCCTTTTAACACTATCGCTTCGATACTAAATATGCATATTTCTTTATCTAACTTGTATAGGTGTTTAAGACATCGAAAACGTATGCCAAACAGGATGACATAAAACAAAAAGGAAATACTTTAAGAAAACATTAACATACAACACATCATCAACATGTGTAATATTTAAATTTAATTTTTTGATACTTATGTGATTAGATGCGCTGTATTTTAATGAAATATTTGTCACTGGACGTCAAGGAAACATATTTTACATGCTAATGATATAACCTACTTTACAAATCAATTCCAAAAAGAATAGAAAAGACAAGACAAAATAAAGCATACTGACTCAAAATTCTTCAAGATTACAAATAAAGTGTACCTGCTTGTTAACTCTTGAATTGCATTATCCCGCTTAGTCAGTTCCAGCCTCATTTCATCGTATTCATCCGCAGAAACAAACCCATCCTTTCTTATGTATAATGGAGATTTCTGAGATCTTGCAGTGACTATCATGTTTGGGGACTTTGGTGGTGTAGTTGGACTTAATCTCCCTATTAGACCTATTTTCACTCTTTCTGGATTTTGACGGTTTTTCTTCAAATGTTTCTGAAAAGTATGAAAACTGCAGATGTATTTCAGTATAAAACCTTTTATAAATAAATTTCTATGGTATAACACAGATGATCAGAATATAGAACTTCGTTATCCGTTTTTTAACGTTTGTTATGCGTGTGGAGTTTTTGGTAGCAATTAATGAAAGAAATACTGCACATTCATCTTGTCTACAGTTTTAAAGGAAATGTGAGGAAACCCATGGTAAATGGACGACCATAATGATGAAATTTTGGAGTTGAGCAGGAGAATTTGTTATGTATGGAAACCAATTTTATTTTTTTCTACGGCAGCTTTTGGTCCTTATATTTTGGTTTTCTCGCAATGTACACTGCATTTTGTGGATTTTTCTTTGGAGGTAACCTGATCTAAAGTTAATGATTTTTAAAACTTACATTGTCCCCCTCAAGTTGAACAAACAGTTTTTGTATACGTTGCAGTGATATAAATTCCAGCATTGCGTTTCTCCAAGCTGATCTTCGGTGTCTCTCGGCTGTTTTCAACACTTGATATAGTTTGCTGACAGACAGAGTGGGGAACTGTGCTTCACTGACATAGACTTTGTCATCATTCTTGACCAGGCTCCGAAACTATAGAAAGAGAATCAAAAAAATAATTAGCTCATGGTGATGTCATATTTAAACAAAATTAAACATCTACATGTATCTCTTTTTGATTAAAAAAAAGTTTATAAAGTCAAACTCTTCAAGAGATTTGTAAATTCATCGGTGTTATTGAAATCTAGAAATTGACAATGAGGGTCGGTTGAAAACAAAACTTTACGACAAAAGAGATGATTTCAGCTTTCCAAATGTGAACTTTCCATTTCTAAGTAGTAACATTCCAGCAGCACCTGCATACGGGGTATATATCTCCCAATTGATACGATATTCCCATGCTTGCATTTCCTATCATGATTTTCTTGATAGAGGGTTGCTGCTCACAAGGAAGCTATTAAACCAAGAGTTCCAAATGGTGAAGTTGAAATCATCCCTTCGTAAATTTTACGGACGCCATCACGAGTTGGTTGACCGTTATGGAATAACCGTTTCACAAATGATATCGGATATGTTCCTTACGTCGTAACTACAATCCCCTTCCCTTCCATGAATGTGACCTACCGGTTTAGACTATTTACCGGATTTGTAAACACACAAGCAACACGACGGGTGCCACATGTGGAGCAGGATGTGCTTACCCTTCCGGAGCACCTGAGATCACCCCTAGTTTTTTTGTGGGGTTCGTGTTGCTTATTCTTTAGTTTTCTATGTTGTGTCATGTGTACTATTGTTTGTCTGTTTGTAATTTTTTTCATTTTTAGCCATGGCGTTGTCAGTTTATTTTCGATTTATGAGTTTGACTGTCCCTCTGGTATCTTTCGTCCCTCTTTTATTACAGTAAGGAATATAAGATAACCAAACATTACGTATATCAACAACTCGAAGATTTCGTTTATTTAGCATATAAAATTTTATGGTTTATCAGCTCTTCATTTTTTATAAAATAGATGGTTTTTTTTCAATTATTATGGCCTCGAATATCACTGAATAGACACTATTTGTCGGAAGTGCATCTGATACAGTAAAATTGGTATCATTAGTATTGTATTGTATCAATGAAATCTGATTTGACTAACCTGTTCCGGGTACTTTGTATGGAGGAGGTTCTCCGTCTTTAGGAGGTCTATATACTCGTATTTAGCAGCATCCAAGACGTGTTTAGGATAAAACACTTGCATATCCTGTACGACAGTTTCTATGTTCAGTCTCGGTGAATAGTCGGATGACAAGTTGATATACTTGGCCCTCACCGGTACCAGCGCCATTGAATACATTTATTGACAGTACACTATGTGAGGCAGTCTGTTTATTATGTACATGTATCAGACACGTACTTGTTTCATTCCTTGCTTCATTATCTGTTTAAATGTAAATTTGTATATTTGTTGAAAAATTGAAAATACAAAACAAAATAACATTAAAAAAACCAGATTCTAAGAATACCAAATGTTCAGGCAAGCAATTTTAATTAGATCTGCAGTTCAGTACATAATTTCGAATTGATGCAATCGTTTGCGCATTTTGCAACATACCTTCAGTGTTTCTCAATTTTTCGCAATGTGTTCAAATTTAAAAAAAAACCTTTAAAATCGTCGACCTTGTTTTTGCTTAAAGGTTCTGTAACATTAGAATGTTGATGCCATTGTTTTGTTTATTTTGTTATCGTTCTAAACTATTGTTATGAAATAAAGTTCGTTTTTTTGCCATGGCGTTGTCAGAGTTTGTTTACGATTCATAAGTTTGAATGTCCATTTGGTATCTTTCGCCTCCCTTCTTAACATAGAGTCCTTAGACACAAGTGTAAAATATGTTGCTTACCTTTTATAAATATCTTCAAAATTCAATCAGTCGTAATTCAATCTTCGAAATTTAAAATATTTGACTTAAATTAAAATGTCCTATTTATTAGTCATTGGAAATTACTCAACGATAAAAGCTTCAAACTGCTATTGACTTTCTTTGTTAGATATAAATACTTTTCAATCTTCCATATCATTGAACTAAACATTTTAAATGTGTATAAATAATGAAAATAAAGAAATTATATGTCTCTAAAACAAAGAGACAATTATATTAAATGCCCAAAAGAAAGAACATTATATCACAATGACTTTTTTCTTTTATATTTCATATCTTGCCACTTAATATACTGACCTAGTTATATTCTCATATTTTAGTGATATGCATTTAGAATATTAAAAGAAACATTATTATTAGACTAAAGTAATTGATATTCAAATATTTGCATCCGTGAATATAATGTTATTTTTCTTTCGCATATGCAGCTATATGATAACTAAAATCAGCCTTCAATGCCGGAAAAAAACCTCTTTCCGATAATTTTCCATCGATCCCTAGTTGGAACACTTTTCATATGCTAACAGAATTTGTTTTTCTGTAACAGTCCAGATTTATTTTAATAGTAAGACTAACTTCAAAGTAATATTAATGGAACATAATGAACTGAGAATCTATGACCAAGTTCGAGCAAGTTTAATAAATAAAACACTGAAACGTTAATCTAGTTATAAACCGTATTACTTGTGGACTGATGATTTAAGCGGATACATGTAAAACCAGCCAGGAACCTGATGTTCAGTGGTTGTCGTTTGATGATGTGGTTGATAAGTGTGTCTCTTTTCTCGTTTTTATATAGATTAGACCGTTGGTTTTCCTGTTTGAATGGTTTACACTAGTAATTTTTGGGGCCCTTTATAACTTGCTGTTCGGTGTTGGCCACTGCTCCGTGTTGAAGGCCGTACTTTGACCTTTGATGGTTTATTGGTTTAATGATAATTGTGACTTGGATTGATAGTTGTCTCATTGACACTCATAACACATCTTCTTATATCTTAAACCGTACTAGGATAGATACCATACCACATCTTCTTATATCTTAAACCGTACTAGGATAGATATAGTTCAAAGTATATGTTCCGGACCATTCGTTGTACATGTCTTTCTACTATCCGAATTTCATGAATATTATTGTGCTGGCCAGATGTGTTGTTGTAACATGGCATATCAACATGACAGATTACCACTGATATGTGACACACGAAGGGTCCCATCAGTGGATCGAGAACTGCTTATTATTTTGGGAACAATTGGTTTTTTTATAAATGCGTCTTGTTTGGTCTTAACTTTTCTATGTGTTGACTTTTTGACAGTTGCTTAGTTGTTTGCCTTTTCGTCTCTTTCTTTTGACAATTGTGTTGTTGATCTTTTCTTCGAGATAAAGCCTTGCTTTTTCCTCGAAACCTGTTTATTTTTTTGACAATGTGAGTATTCAGAGTGCAATCGTATTACTCAACTGTTTGAAGAAAAGATGTAAAGGAACTAAAAATTACCGACTTTCCTAACTCAGCATAATTATAAAGATAGGAGCCTCTGGCCTTTGTTAGTCTTGTATTATAATTTAATTTTAGTTTCTTGTGTACAATTTGGAAATTAGTATGGCGTTCATTATCACTGAACTAGTATATATTTGTTTAGGGGCCTGCTGAAGGACGCCTCCGGGTGCGGGGATTTCTCGCTACATTGAAGACCTGTTGGTGACCTTCTGCTGTTGTTTTTTTCTATGGTCGGGTTGTTGTCTCTTTGGCACATTCCCCATCTCCATTCTCAATTTTATTTAATTGATCTCTTGTGCTTTTAATATTTCGATTTTTTTTAAACATACATCTTTTTCCTTAATCTAAATTCCAAACTAGCAAACCACTGCCCAACTAAAGACATTTATACAGATGAGAACTTTTCCACCAATCGACACAGCCAATTAGTTAAGCTTTAAATTAGCAATCCCAAAGAAATAGAAAATATTGAAAACAAACACCAATGCAAGTAAAGTAAATCGCTTGGAAAAAACATCAATCGCTGTTTTTGCTAATAACATGCATATAATAAAATGTCTTTTAAAAAGGTATAACTGTTTGGACAGGAACAATCTAAATTGTTTATGGATAAATCTAAACTTTCTACCCTAAAAAATAATTTATATTATATACCAAAAGATCTCATTATCAAAATGAGATTGCGGCAGATGGTAAAGGAATCGTGAAATCTTAAAAATGAGATGTTACATTAAACTTGTAGTTATAAAGAAATACATTTAAGTTTTTTTCTTGGATGAACGAGGCAAAAATAAAATTGTTAAATTGAGTTAAATATGTTTTATTGAAGATGTTACATGGGAACAGCAAACCCTTTACACAGTACTGGTCCTTTGTTATACATTAACACTGCTGGCCATACAGGATAATTCACATTAAACCCTTTCCTGTTGTAGTACTTATATAATGTGGTATCAAATGTTTCTCCTTGCTTTGGCCATTCTAACGACATAGGTGGTTCTTGGTTTAACATTAACCATATGGTTTCTAGACATCTCTCAGTAAACGTTGATACTTCTGGTGTTTTTAGATGTACCTTATAGTCCGGCAAACTTTCCAATAGTTCATTGAATTTCTGAATGAGAAATTATAATGTAAACGAAATATCAAGTTCAACAAGGAGCCAGACCACAGGCACTTGTCTCAGAAAAAAAAAATCTTATATACCTTTATATTAAGGTATAAAGGTGTGTTTTTCTGAGACAAGTGCCTGTGAGCCAAACAATGGAAATTTTCTGTCTTACTTATAGCCTTCAAAAGGGTTAATAGATTAAACCTTATACGGAAGCTGATGGTGTAAAACTTACTCGAGTTGGATTAAAGCCTTGCATATAACATCAACTCCTCTATTGTCTTACTGTAGGTTTATCTCAAGATATCTTTGATATGTATGTGTGTCGATATCTCTTAAATATAAACAATTCGTATGTAAACAAGTGTGAACGTAGAAAATGTGTTTCTACAGTTCTGATTCTTCTTACAAATAATGTAGACCAAAAACCCGTCCATTAAACAATAGAATCATATTCAAAACAGTGTAGCTGTGGCCATTGATTGACGACATCAAATTATCCCATTGACTGGGGCAGATTATGTGAACGTTTGTCTGTAACAACCGCTGCTCACTATGTACTTGTTAAAGGCACTTAAACTGTGGGGTCACAAAAGGTTCTCAACACCTAAATAAAGAAATTAGAAAAACTAATCAGGAATAACACGATGTTTTGATTTATATCAATAATATAAATCAAAACATAAAGTTATTCCTGATTAATTTTTCGAATTATTTTAATATTAAAGGCGTTAAGAACCTTTGGTGACCCCACAGTTTAAATTCTATAATAAGTAGGTAGTGAGCAGTTGTCGTTACAGACACACGTTCACCTAATCTGCCCCAGTCAGTGGGATAATTTAAGGTTGTCAATCAATGGCCTCAGCTACACTGTTTTGAATATGATTCTATTAAGTAGTTGTAGATATATATGGTTCCCGTTCTTACGAAATCACATACTCAAGTAGAAGTCTAGTTCATGTATTATTGTACAATTTTACTCGATAATAGAAATAATTAAAACCTTAAAAATCATTTTGTAAATGTAAATGTATTTTTATGCAATCTTGATCTAGAACTTAATATATAAACTAACATCAAACAGATTAGTAATGGTGACTGTGCAATGACGTTTACGGAATAATCTTGCCAGTCTTTCTGCATCAGTATGAAGGCTTTTTATGTCGTTTGCTGAAACCTTTCTTTGAACCTAAAATAAAACAATACAATAACACAAATTGAAAATTAAATTAAGTGAATTTAATAGGATTTGTCGTTTTTACAATATTTCATTATTCTTATAATAAGGATAAAGAGAATAATTATAATTATTTTTCCCCTCTCTCTTCCTCCCAAGTGCATGTGCCTGAAGCAAGTTCTCATTAGTGATTGTCTTTTATCTGATCTAATTGTGTTTTGTCATTTTGGAAATTTGGTTAAGATTGAAGATCTTCTGCTATTTATTACCGTATGTCTTTGGGGTTTTGAGTCTTTAAATTTGCCACCTCATTTATATACACAAAATATATTGGTATGGATTTCAAGAAACACTACACTCGTAAAAAGCTTACAAGAGAGCTAAATGCAATAGTAATGGAATTAAGCAATCCAAGTATCTAAGCACATGAGTTCATCCCCAGTTTTTGGTGGGGTTCATGTTGCTCAGTTTTTAGTTTTCTATGTTGTGTTTAGTGTACTGTTTTTGTCTGTTGGTCTTTTTCTTCCTTAGCCATTGTATTGTCAGTTTATTTTCGACTTATGAGTTTGAATGTCACTTTGGTGTCTTTAGACTCTCTTGTACAATGAGACGGCAAACGATGCATAAGTATGAACCCGTCAGTGATATTTTAATAATGTGAAAATCTGATATAACTTAAAGGATTAATTACCATTAAAACTCGAACTTACGTTAGAATGTTGAGTAACACAAGGTTGTATGACCTGATCCGTCATCAAGCTGGTAATGTTTTCTACTTGTTCAGCCGCTACGGAATTCACCAATTTATAGCATTTCTGTAAATTATAAAGGTAAGTAATTCTTGTATAGTTATATAACGAAATAATGTTTCAGCAATAGTATGAGTTATTATAAACAACAACATTTTTCAATTGTTTCTACATGTAAAGGTTGAAGTTTTGATGCTTTTTGGAATAGATACAATCTTCTGATTGTCGTAAGAGCAGCCACAGCCTTTTATGTCACTTGCTCCTGATTTTTGCCTAAAAGTCGCTTCATTGTGTAACCTTTAAATGCTCCTTCAAAAGCTACATGTATGATTTCTTTTTAACTATTTAAGAAAATATGCGTATTATAATTGCTTATAGCTTTGCGTATTTCTTTTTTTTTTTATGCCCCATTTAGGGGCATTATGTTTTCTGGTCTGTGCGTCCGTCCGTCCGTCTGTTCGTTCGTTCGTTCGTCCGTTCGTCCGTCTGTCCCGCTTCAGGTTAAAGTTTTTGGTCGAGGTAGTTTTTGATGAAGTTGAAGTCTAATCAACTTGAAACTTAGTATATATGTTCTGTATGATATGATCTTTCTAATTTTAATTCCAAATTAGAGATTTAACCCCATTTTCATGGTCCACTGAACATAGAAAATGATAGTGCGGATGGGGCATCCGTGTACTGGGGACACATTCTTGTTCGTAATGTTTTGGTTTCAATTTGCATTTTGAAGAAAATTGTCAATTGTAATAATCTATCTTATATCAAACAGCATGCTAGCGTATGCCATATTGACACATGATATTTGCTTCACAACAAATCACATTTAGGCATTGCAATGAAGCACACAGACCTGACAAAACAACACTAGAAGTTATACTAATAATTGAATTGTAGTACAGGAAATCTTTCTGAACAAATATTTGGAATGCTACGTCTATACTTATATATATCTTTAACTGCAGAGTGTATGTAATGTTAACTGGGAAAAAAACTAGGCCATTTATGATGTTTATAAGTAATATAGGGAAAAAAAGGATTTTTTTTACAAACTTTACTTTCGGATATTATCTTATGATCATAAACATTTAGCTTCTGTCCAAGTTTGGTAGAAATCCAGGATATTTGGAGAAAATTATTTTAAATTTTTAAACCACAGTGCATGATTGAGATTTTAGTTTAACAAAATTATGAAAATCAATTTTGGATTGATATCATTGTCTTGCATATATAAATGCATATAGTGACGGAGTTACAAGACCTATAAAACAACCATTTTCCAGATTCAATTCACAAACACTAAAGAGTATGCACTTTTGATGTGCCTTATATTCCTACATCCTTAAGTAAGCTCCCTTAAAATCCCTACCCTTTACTTTCTTATTTGGTATCTTGAATTATGTTTTTCATTTTAAAACAAAAACATCAAGTCAGTAAATAGCTGTAAAAATGACAAAAAAAATCAGTAATTACCAGTAATCACTGAAACAACTAGTAAATACATGTATTTACTAAATTGGCTAGTAATTACAGGTATTTACTGAAATGTTTAGTAATTACGTGTAATTCCTAATTTCACCTATTTACTGTAACATATACATATACCTTTATTATTTGCATTAGACTGTACAAAGCCACATCTTCTGTGAGTCTGTCTTGATGCCTGCTAATCAATGTTTCAACAGCTAGTTTATATTCATTGTCATATACATTGATGAATCTTTGAGCTAATTCTGTAGAACTGGTGTTCATTGTATAGTCAACGGATCCTGGATTATCATCGCAAGTACAACTGCTTAGTCTGTAAAAACATATAAAAGAGGTTAAGGGTCCATTTTCCGTAGAAAAAAAATCAAGAAATGTCAATTGTTTAGGCAACTCCTCGTACAGTATGAATTTATTTATGAATAATAATTGAACAACTCAAAACTTAATCATACAATAATAATTATGAATAATCAGATATTTACCGGTGTAACAATTTTGGAAAGAAAACCTATGAAAAAATTAAATTTTACATTTCCATTCTCAAATTCAAATTCCAAATATGAACTTGACTGCAATAACTCGAAAGTAACAAGTCTCTTATATGTAAAGTTGATCGTGAACGGTTTTATTGGTGTTTTTTTTACTAGTTTCTATGTATTTTTCTTATTTCGTGTTATACCATTGTCAGATTCTATTTCCGACTTATATACATGTATAATAATATTTTTAACAACTATTTTTTTTCTTCAGAAAATGAAAAGTTTGAAATATAAAAAAAAAATGTTTTGGCGCTTCAATTTAACTCGACAGATCGATTGGGTTTCCCTCCTTCCTATCTTTTATGTTTAGTAAAATTAGAATACAAATAAAGAGCTTCTCTCACCTAGCTTTTAAATTTTGAAGAATATCTTGGTTTTCTCTATCGAGGTTTCGTAAGGACATGATTTCGTCTGTCTGAGTCTGTAGCAGATCCCTTAGATGTTTATTTTGAGCTGTTAACGATTTCTGATCTTGTGAGTTATAAACTGGAGCAACTTTCATGACTGGTTTACTTTTGAAGATTCGAGATTCAAATATATCCGGGACCTGTCGAAGTTGAATTTCTGATTGACTACTTCGATTTGATTTTGGCGGTGTGGTAGATTCATTTATATTAAATGCTGGCTTCTCAGTTACGACATAATCCCGTGGTGATTTTCTTGATTTGATATTTGGTTCAGAAAGAATCCGTCTTGGTGTGCTTGTGGACTCATTCTGTCTTCTATTGCCTGGCTCCGGTGATTTTGGTACATGAACAGTGTGTGGCGCTCCAAACAAAGGGGGATCTGTTTCCGGTTTCTCTGTTAAAGATGTACTATATGGTGGTTTACTAATTAATGTTGATGAAGATGAAGAACTGTCTGCAGGAGCTGTCTCTGCCCTTGATATTGGAGGTAAAATTCGTGGACTTTCGTAAAACTGAAAGATGGAGTTTTTCTTAAAATTCATTTAATTTTGATAGTGATGTCTTGATATAAAGTTTTTATATTCAGGGATTTATTTTGGTAAGTTTATCTTTTTTTTTTTTTTTTTTTTTATATATATAATTCTAATAATTGACATAATGGAAGGCAGGGTAAATGATATCTTCTTTTTTGGACTTTTCAGATGTATTATCTCCTTCGATTTTATTAAGAAATATTAATTCGTGATAAATCTTCAGAAGAGGAATTTAAAAATCGCAAAATGTGCATTACTGATTCCAATTCAGTAAAAAATGTTTATGCTGGTACTTACACCTTTAAATTTTTCTAAATCATAATAATCTTCTTTTAATTTACATAACAACCAATATTCTTTCATAGCTTCTTCATAACTGGACGAACTTTTTCTGTCACAGATAGCACGATACAAAGGTGTGGACAAAGCCCAGTCTTTGTCTTTTGGTTCTTCTCCTCTATATTTCTCTGTTATTTCTGTATACTGGAATTGATAACAAAATATGATATATAAAAAAAGAAAAAAATACAAATCGCCCAATTCGTCTTGAAAAAGATGTAAGAGATCAACGAATGATACAAATTGAAAAGCATACTGGAGCGAAATGTTAATCAATTCAGCATAATCAAGATGTTTGATTTCGGTAGAACATTTTCTTCTGAGGAAATAAACTAACTGCATCCTTTTTTTTACATCTTTTTTTATCATTAGAACGAAAAAATAATCAGAACACAAAAACGTTTTATTCAAAAGTATGGAAGATAGCACATTCCCTACTCGGAAATACAAATTCATCATTTCCAATAGATACATGAAACAATTGTATATCATATGTATGAACTACATCTTCAACGAGAGTTACAATCATATAATATAGGGTGATCATGACAGACCTGTAGATTGTAAACCAAACTCTCTACTGTAGATATAAGCAACCATTTTTTTTTCTTTCAACCATTATTATTTTACTGGTTAAGATTTCTTGCAAAGAAGACTAAATTTAATATTGTGTTGCTTTTTTATGTTGTTATTTTACGAGTAGAGTTTACTTTTAAGGGTTGTTGTAGTAGAGTTAATCATTGAATTTCTGGAAATTCTACTATAAATATATTAAGTCGTATCAGGGACATTTAACTAATTTAATTTCACTTTCTGAACTAATTAATAATACACATTTAAACGTTACGTTACTAATTATAGATACCCTGTTTCTGTATTTTACTTCAAATTCCCTCTCAGTCTGTAGAAAGCTGATGTAATCTCGCTGAACTCTCGGATCGAAGTTATAGTAAAATAATATTCTGTCAATATTTTGTCTTCTTTTATATCCTGATGGTATTTGATATTTTCCAAGTTGTTCCATGTTATCACTACAAAGGAGAGTTATGATGTCGAATGCTTTCATGCAACATTCATTTGTACACATATGTGATTAAAATTTATAAAGGAAACTAGAGATAGTAGATTGATAAATATCGAATAGTATAATATATCCTGCTGCCATTGACCAGAATAAAATGTATATAGTCCTGCATACGGTTGATTCTTATATTTTGCATTGCACACAGGTTTTGTTCAGTTTTGCATTGTTTTCAACAGACTATTACATGTTGTTTTAAAATTATTGTTATATTACACCACTTTTCCAGATAAGAAGGGGAACGGGATTTGGCGCAATTAGAACAACTAACATCGTTTACATTTTTTATGCTACTGTCCAAACCTGAGCCTGCAATTCAGTTGCTGTTTTTGTTTGTTGTCTGTCCTATTTGTTTTTCGTCGTCGCATAAACAAGACCGTTGCTGTTTTCTCTCTTTTAGATTTGATTCAGATTTCGTTATTACGGAGACAAAATGACACAGAAACCAACACCTATAGGTCACCGTACGGCCTTTTATTAATGAGCAAAACCCATAGCCAAAAAACTAAAGGATCAACGATTTTGACAACCTGTAGATTTATACTAGGGCGAGATGGTTATGAGTTCCCTACAACAAATAAGTAGCTAGGGCGACTGTTAATCAGAACAGACTTAAAATACTTTAAAACATCCAGTTATTAGGGACAAGTTATGGTTGAAATCTAACAAATCATTATAACACAGCCGCTTTTTTTGCGCTTGTCTCAAATTAGGAGCCTCTAGCTTTTCGTAGACTTTTCTGGTTCATTTATATGTTTCGGAGTTCAGTGTGACGTCCATATTTACTGAACTAGTACACACTTTTGTTTATGGGCCAGCTGAAGCCGGCTTTCGGGTGCAGAATTTTCTCGCTGTGTTGAAGACCCATTGATGGCATTAGCCTGTTTTTTCTCCGTAAGTTGTTTTTGACACATTCCACGTTTCCTTTCGTTATTTTTGATACAAATTATAAAAATTTCAGATATTTTTATGTGATATAACATCATATAAAAGATTTATTGTTATAAACGTATCAATATTTAAGACACTTACCTTCAGTTTTCATTGAAAAAACCAAGACCTATTTAAATAACTAGACTAAGTGTATTATGAAATTGGTCACACGTATAACGTTGATAAAATGAAACATTGTACAGTGAAACTTTATACACGATCATACACAATAATAACTGTCCGAGCTGAAATCTATTGTCTTATGAAGAATATTGTATAATAAAATTTAATTACATACGAGATTTAATATAAGTTTGAACGATGTCTAACTTGTTCCTATATTAATTCTGCTTTGAAAATAGTACAGACTACATATTCTTTGAATATCTACATCCGGTTCAAATAAGACCAACTGGTTGTAAAGCATTGTATTTGGTTAAAAGACATTGGGTAACACATTTGCAGACATGCATTCTTGTAGCATCATTGTGCCTAATGCAAATAATATTTTCTTCTTTTAAAGGAAAAAATCGGTGATGCGTAACAGTCGACGAAAAAAGACATGATTGTGACTGCGACGTTATATAATAGCATCTGTGATACATACCTATTATGATTATCTTTGGTATAGAATTGATTCCTTCTATAAAGATATTTAATACCTATTATGATTATCTTTGGTATATAATTGATTCCTTCTATGACGATATTTAAGTTAGTTTAAATCATCCCTTTGAATAAAGAAATAATTTTATGGACGCTATCATTTGATTTGGTAAGCTGAATGGAATTTTGTATCACAGATGATATTATACAAAGTCGCAGTCACAATCATACCTTTTTTCGTCGACTGTTACGCATCACCGATTTTTTTCATACGAATGACAACACGACGGGTGTCACTAGTAAGTCAAAAACTGTTTGTAACTCTCTGGAGTAGCTGAGTTCATACCGTTTATTGTTGGGTTCATGTTGCTCAATTTTAAGATTTGTTTTTGTTACAGTTTGTCTACTGTTTTTTTTTTTTTTTTATTGAGCACTTGAGATCATCTCCAGTTTTCGGTAATGTTCGTACCTTTAGTATTCTATGTTGTGTTATGTATACTATAATTGTTTGTTGGTCTTATTTTGTTCACCATGGCGTTTGTCAGTTTATTATCAACTTTTGAGTTAGAATGTCTCTTTGCTATCTTTCGCTTCTCTTTTTTTTATCTCGTCATGGAGCAGTCAATGAATTTGTTCTTGCAATGAATATAACACGACGGATCGGAATAGTGGAATTACCCTTCCAGGAGCGCTGGCGTTTATTGAATACAATGAAAGACTATAGTAATAAAAATGATAAAAACAAAATGACAAAAAAAAGAAGATTAAATACACAGTTGAAGAAATACAAATAATAATACTAGTACTAAATTCTGACTTAGATTGGTAGAAGATAACAAAAAAAATTGTCAAATATATGCATTAAAGCATAAAGTTTAAACTGGTTGAACATATCCTTTTTTAATTAACGGTCCTTTTGCATGAAGGTACACAGCAGGCCACACTGCATGTTTCACTAATGATCCTTGTTTCTTATAAGGCATATATATTGCCTCATTAAATACGTCATTAGGCTGAGGCCATCCTAGTGTCATTGGCGGATCTTGTATTGCCATTAACCATAATACTTCAACTATTGAGTTCACAAAAGCTTCTATTTCTGGGGAATGTCGATAGTTATACTTTGGATTACGCAATAAGTCTCCGTCTTTGAATTTCTGTGAGAGAGAAAAAATAAACCATATTTTATATTCAACATTTCATAGTAAGCAAATAACTAAAATGTAAATATCATTTCAACAAATTCTCAAATTTAAGACTAAGGCATGTATGTAAATCTGTCCTAAGTCAGGAATCTGATGTTCAGTAGTTGTCGCTTGTTGATGTGGTTCATAGGTGTTTCTCGTTTCTTGTTTCTTTTATATAGATTAGACCGTTTGTTTTCCCGTTTGAAAGGTTTTGCAATATCATTGTTTTTTTTACCTTTATAGCTTGCTGTGCGGTGCGAGTCAAGGCTCTGTGTTGAAGAATTTGACCAATAATGGTTTACTTTTATAAATTGTGACTTGGATGGAGAGTTGTCGCATTGGCACTTATACCACATCTTCTTATATCTATATGTTACCACTGAATATACAATAGATGCTTTGAGGCAAATTATTGTTAGTTTGTCATATCACAGCCGTGATTATGTCTAATACACCACTCACTAACTTTCGTGTACTGTTATAATTGATATGTTGAATAATCATGGTATGAAGAAATATTGGCATTCGTAGTAAAGAACTGACATGCTATAGATATACAGTCATGATCAATTTGACTGCAAAATCTTTACAAAATCATTGTCAGGGTGATGCACTAATGTGCAGTATTGCATTACATTTTGCATGAATTGAAGGAAAGACAAAAGCTGTGTAAACAAGCAAAACCAAATTGACTTGTGTAAATCGTATACATCTATAATAACAACATGCTGTTTTTTGTAATATGTTTACCTGTGTTGCATGTACAATTGTTTGCGCATGTTCTGCCTTTCTCATCCGCTTTAACTCTCTCATCAATGAGTCTGGTATCCGCTTTCGCTGGTCATACTTAACACTTCGTAAATCTAGGATCTGTGAAATTGAAGTGCAACATTTTAAATTATTTCATATTATTTCACACTTCATAATTTTCATATTTATTGTTTCATTTATTTATAAAAATTATGGTTTATTTTTTAATTTTGTTAGATTTTTTATTAATCAAAGGAGATTTTATTATCTCCGTGGATGCAATTAAAAATTTTGAAAATATCATCTATAATATATTCTATCTGTAGATTAGTCAAATATTTTGTAAAATTTTTGAAAAGAAGAAATGATAATTTTTCAAAACACATAACCCATAACTGTATAAAAAAAATTGCGGAACATTTCACATCTTTATAAAAATAAAATATAACCGGAAACATGCTTAACGTGAATATACACTGTCTGTCCCAAATGACATGTCTGTTTGTAATCACACCAAGCATCAGCTTAAAGAATTTCGTGTTCACATGTAAAAGTTAGGGCCACCTGGTTGAAAACTGTACTATCCAACATTTCTAATGTGAGCGATCCTAAGGTGATAACCCTTTGGTTTAGATATGCAAACAAAGGGAACGGTTTGTGTGCATGCCAATTTAGTTTAACCAAACCATATATTGTGTCTGTACTAAATTAAGACTATTGTGGCCATGTGTTGTTGTTGGTCTTTGTTTATGAGTATAGTTTACGCCTTTTTAAGGCTCGGGTGTTTTAATTGATGTGGTAGATTGGACTAACAATTTTTTAACACATTTATACAAACCGTTAGAAATGGATCTTCTAAACCTTTTTCAATACTAAAAGACAATTTCTGGAGTTGATCAACAGCATATTGGCGACAAAATTCATAGCCATTCTGAAACATTTAGTTTATGTAGAAAATGATTATATCAAAAGTCAATTACTTTAGTAATGGACGTCTTGTAAAATGAATTGTTAGAGACGTTCTACAATATTAAGAAATAACGAATAAAATAGACGAGTAATATATTTTCTCGACTGATGAAAATCCAAAAAGTAACGGTAACGTATTATCACACTTCGGGGCAAAACAAGACGAATTAAAATATACAAAGTTTATTATTCTTATTTGAAAATGTCACCGTAGAATTATATTTGAACATTTTTAAAGGAAAAAAATTAACAGAAATTCATTCACATTTACAAAAAAGTCATTAGTTGGTTGACCATTTGAATACTATCTTTGATAAAATAAGTATCAATTTGTTGTATTTTCATGCAGTATTTGACACAAGGATTAGAGAAACAAATTATATCTACTATACCTGTACAACGTTCATGAGTAGTGAGATACCCTCCTCTTCATTTGATTCTACTTTGTTAGCAGTAAGTGATTTAAGAGCTTTAGACCATTCTACGATGAATATAGAGTTAAATTCTTCTGATATCCGGGTTGGGGTATAATTATCTGTATAAAGTACACTTGGTCCACCATCTTTTATTTCCCGACTAGCAGTTTTACTCAGCCTACATGAAATATGACAAAATATCATCAATAAATTGTTAACACGAGGATAATTTGTAAAGATGAATACATGTGTAAATCACAACTTGTATACCACGACATACACACTCAATCTTATCATAGAGAATATGCTTAAGTTCCACACCAACAGTGTACCATTCGAGAGTGAAATTGAGAAAACAAATTGAAGAAAACTAAACATTTCCCTCGAATAAGACGTATTTACTTTTGAAATAGTAAGATAATGTTACGATTTATTAGGTTACTAATAAAATAAAAGTTTGATAATAACAAACCTGTCTCTTAAGTCATCTATAACTTTGTTACATTCGTCTACTTCTGTCTGTAGTTTACTAACAAGATCATTCTGTAACGATATCTTACTGTTGGATTCCTGGTACATTGGCTGAGGGTAGTATATTACACCGTTGATTCGTATTGGAGTGTTTGGCACCTCTCTGGTCGATGGTGTTCGTTCTAGGTCTCTACTTCTTGGACTAAAATATTCCGGTCTAGTTCGAGGGCTTAAAGAATCGAAAACGTCTTGTTTTGTTTTTTGCTGCGGTCCTTTCTACAGAAAAGAGTGTATGAACATGATGAATTAGCCTCTTTATGCAAATGCATAACATGTGTATCCGTTAACATTGAAATACTTTTTAAAACATAGAATAGTTGTCATTTTAGCGGTAGTTTTAACATTGCCATACAAGCAGGAAGTTTGGCAAGCCATAACACTAGGTTCAACAAACCGATTTTTCATTGAAATCTCTTGTACCAAGTTAGAAATAAGCAATTTGTTTTCAAATAGTCCGTTTCTATATATGTTGGCGTTTGTCTTTGTAGCAGTTCAGTGTTTTTGTTGTTCCGTTGTTTTCTCCTTTAAGTGTATGTTTTTCCTCCGCGATCGTGTTTTGTTTATAACCCGTTTTTTTTCTTAAAGTTTCATCGATGTATGACTAATGGACAGCGTTATACTACTGTTGCGTATATGTACCGTCAATTTTATGTAATGGTCCTTCACATCATGTAAAAATCTACACTCTTCAATAGCTCTGTGTTGTATCTGCATTCTATACTTCATGTACGATTCATTCAAAAGCCTGTACAATTTACTGTCAGGGTAACCAGTGGAGTCTTCTGTAGGATCATTATCTTTACGGAGACTTCGTCTGTCCACCAGATACTTATACTATAAAGTGATAAATACTATAGTTATATGTCAACTCAGAACTTAAAAGCACATGTTTAAATTTTGGAAATGAGGTTAGTTTCATTAACGTTTTTTGTTAAACTGATTACAGCCTAACTTGTGCATGTTTTAAAAAAAAACATTGATGATAATTACAAAATATCTTTTTCAACATTTGTGGCAAGTATCATTTCAATATAATTTGGCTGCTAAAATGTTTACTGGACAGGCATATTAAAGAGTAATAAACACCGTTTTATATGATACAAAAGCATTATATAACCAACTGATATGTTCATCCTGTCTATAAACACGAAACAATAACAGGATACGACTTCTTGCCTAAAGTATTCATTGCAAAGACGACAAAAGTAAAGCACTAGTTATGAAAAACTGTCAGCACATTGATTTTAACGATTTTAGAAGTTATTTACATCGAACTTTTGTTCAAAGCGACCAAGCCTTGATTCAGATTTAAATTATGGAAAAGAACATATTGGTAAACAAATGTTACAACGTTTATTCAATATCACATGTTGCTTATCTGGTCGCTTGTATTGCAAGTAAGTTCGTCGTTAGTTGGTTCAGGATAGATGTTTAAAAAAGTGACGAATTTGATTGAGAGATGACGAATACAGTTGTGTATCCATTACGGCATACGAAAAAACCTTAAGGCTCCACTAGAGTCAAAATATAGGACACTACATAAACATCTAAACTTTGCCCGTATTTTTCAACCTAAAACGAATAAAGTCCTAAACTTTGATAATATATTTCATTTAAACATACTTTACATATACATACTGTGAAAATTGTAAATAAACTTGAAATTTTTATGTTGTGGCCAAACCGGTTTTGGGGGTGAACAATTAATTTTCCAAAAAATCTGGAGGCCTGCGAGAGGACTTCTTTTGTTAAAAATTGGTATAGTATTCGTTCATACCTATTTTTAACGAATTAAGACATCTCTCAAGCCTCCAGATTTTTTGAAAAATTAAGTGTTCACCCCCAAAACCGGTTTGGCCACAACATAAAAATTTCAAGTTTATTTACAATTTTGACAGTGTGTATATGTTAAGTATGTTTAAATGAACATATGTTCCCATAGTTTAGGATTTTATTCATTATAGGTTGAATGTTACAGGCAAAGTTTAGATGTTTATGAAGTGTCCTATATTTTAACTTTAGTGGAACCTTAATATAAGGGGCATTAATGATATTTATTAGATAGAAGGTACAAAGATCGATAATATTTGGTGTTTTCTTTTGAGGTAATCAGCCACCACCACCCCAAAAAGGTACAGAGAAATATATCAAAAGTATCAACAATCCAAATTTAAAACAAGGTTTCAAATATTTGGTTTCCTGTGTGTCAATAGGACACCAAATGGGTTTTATCAATTTCTTATTCCTTTTTTCTACTCACCCAGTTCAAAAAAATCATAGGGTTGATTCGGGTCATGTTTGTCTAAACGTAGTGGATGACATCTGAGATGCGAACTAGGATTGTTTTTTTTTCAAGGTAAATCATATCTTATCTGCAGTTACAATTTTACTTTTCATATCATAATTTACAATTTTGTTTTCTCAACACTTACCATTATTCATTTGGGACAATTAACTGTTTATCTGAACACAACTTACATTCAAGGTAATAAGTGTGTTGCAAACTCCTTTATGTTACCCCATTAAAAAGATGAAAAATGGGCGATTAACTGCTAAAAATTGTTGTATAATCAAGAAAGATCGTTAACTGATAAGAAGTTGAACTTCATAGGGATTGATGCAGTCTTGCTCTTTCTAAAATACTTTTGATGTCTTCAATTACTATCAAACATGGACACTCATTTCATTCATATTACTCAATAAGCATGAAAAATGTATATGCGAAAAGACGTGATCATTTTAATCTTTGATGATTTCTCAAAACCCAGCTTGACAATTTCGCTTCTCTCAAGCTATTGGGTTTCTTGTCATGTTTTTTGTTGTTATATTTTCATCGGATAGCGTTTATAGGTTGGGTCATTGTTGTTTTGCCCGATCGGTTTTAACAACGTTTTTACAATACTTAAAGATTCCGATTGCCATGAATGTTTGCGTATCAATCTGTTTGCATCAATGTGACAAGCGTAAATGTTGACCTTAACCGTGTGTACTAATCTGTTTATGCTCTGTATTTTGTTTTGCCTCAACAAGAACCTTAAACGTGTTTACTTTGACATTTTCAACTTTTGACGTTGACTACAACATGCATATTAAGTAATTGCAGAACCACATATCAAGCTTAAAAAGTAAATAGACATAGGTGTAGATAATGTTACAGAATTTCAACTCCACAGTGAGTTCCTGCGTGTTAGTATAATTATCCATGGACAACGAATCCTTGGCAAAACAAAAAGCATGGGCAAATTTTATGGATATATGCCAAAAGTGTCCATCAATATAATTTTGAATATTTATTGAATCATAGAAAAATAGGGTTGAACAGACCTCAACTATCCATAAACATGATAAATCTGTAATGAAGAGTATCAAAATTGCACCTATGCTTAAATTAACATCCTTTAAAATCGAATATCTGATGTTTTGTTTTATTTCTTCAAACCTTGAGAACAACTTAACAATAGTCCATACTTACTATTCATTTTTCAACAAATAGATGTATGTAACATATTGTAATTGCTCATTTTCATAAGTTTTCAGAAGATTTTATTCTATTGATATATATATTGTAAAGTTTTATGATTATTCTAATAAACTAACATATGTTGAAATACTAAAATAGTACATGCAAAATACCAAATCATAAAAATACAAATTGTTCAGTGTCTTAGAAAACTTGTAAGATCTCCGCTACTATTTTTGCTTAAAGGGTGCAATTTAGGTACTAATACATTAATCATAATACCATTGTTGGATCTCTGACAGATAGTTCTTGGTCCATCCTCAGAAGATCGTAATACTCTTTAACAGCATTTTCGAACATCCTGGTATCAACTGGGTAACGTAAAACTTGTTCTATACCTGGTCGAGATCTACAACCATGCGGTATCCGTATTGACGCCATTGTTAGTATTTAACTAACTTCTGTATCTATTTATTCTACCTAAAGATAAAATTGATGTTTATATACTTTCTAAAATAGCTAACAGTTTTAGCTATTTTTGTAAAATCCATAGAAAACTACTCTAAAATAGATTTCTACGTATAATATTTTGACTAAGATTTTGAAGAATTGATTGTTTATAGAAAACACGTTTCTCTTATTTAATAGGACTGAAATATTTGAATGTGTACATATTAACATCAGCATTTATAAATGTAAGGTTCTTGGTTATTTATTATCTTATTCGTGAATACTTTCCTACCTTAAATCAAGTTAAATCTATCTCTTCAAGGCCTATCAATTTTCTTATGAAATGTATTGAACCGGTTAAAAATATAATGACGTGAATACAACACATATACAATTAAAATAGTTTTATTTAAAAGTGAAATAAGTAACAAAAATAAACAAAAATAAAGATAAACGATAAGATGTGTATTATTTATGACAGACAAAACGTTGAAGATGCGAGGTTGTGATTGTTTCAAAGTGAAAATGGAGACGTGTAATATCATTAGCATACGCAACTTAATATAATGGTAAATGGTTAGTAGAAAACTGTAGTAAAATAAATCTTTAACAATGTATGAGCTTCTTCTAATAGGAATAACCGTAATCTTCTTCTGGTTATGTTCCCGACTCATTTAGTTGTTCACAAGGTTAGACATACTGATTAAAAGCCTTTTGCAACTCAATATTCATATTTTGTTAATTTTTCTGTTTAACTATTTTGTTCAAAATATACATGCAAAACATGTTTTCAAACTTAAATATGAATCAAAGCATAGTGTACGCTGTGATCCAGCTATTTGTGTTTGCTAATTGACAGATTTTCTGTTTCCATATTACTTTACCAACTTATGTAGAACATTTCCAAACAACCATAAGAATTTGGGATTGTAAAAATGTAAATTTGTTTTCGGACATCATTTCTATCAGATACAAAAATGAGATAGAGACAATCTAACATCATCAATCGTATTATCCATGTATTCAAATCATTTGGATTCAGCTACAGAAATATTTGTGTAACTCATTTTCAATATTTCTTCTTTATACAAGCTTCCGTAACACATCTATATAGAGACAAACATCAAAGAAAGTTGCATTGGAAATTAGTTTCATGACATGGCTTTAATTAAGAATTATATATAAATATATATATATAAACTGGGGTAACACATGGAATGCATTGTCTGAATAAAAAAAACCGGAGTGATCACATTGATCCAGAACGGCTGTATTAAAAACGGATAATCTAAGATGACGTGGTTCTTTCGCTTTGTAAACAACACTGTGATAACATTCCCGATATATCTATACTAAGCACAGACTAACAAATATACATAAAAATGGGTGTTACAATATACCTCCCACGTAAATTCACATGACTTTTGTATTGGAACCTATTTGTAAACGCTATTCCGATTTTGTTATTTTAAAATTGCAATTGAAAAAGACAATACAGATTTTTTGTTCTTATTTGAATGCATATCAGAAAGATTTTTTGCACAAGATTCCGGAGAGATCGACAAAATCAAAATAAACTTAAATTCCGAAAAAGTCCATTAATGCTTTTGGCGCATTTAAGTCATTTCAAAACATGTCGTTAAACAAATAAAGATGGCTAAAGCTGCAGGTTTTTCTGTTACGCAAACCATCGAAATTCGTAAACAATTACATTAAAATGGATTTTGTTATTAGTATTTGTTTTATTCGCATATCTACTGATTTCAGCAAGCCAACATGGCGGCTCCTTAGTTACGAAATGTCAACTTTGGATTCGAGTAGCTCACGAGAAATACATGTAAAACAAAGATGGCAAATGTTGGGCTAGAGCATTAAAAACATTAAGCACATTTTTTTTCTAACGGTCATTAACGAAATAATTCATGCAAGCAACATATTTATTAGAAAGTTTTAGCTTTATCTAACAGGGAGTAAAAAAAACAACCCCACACACGGCATACATGTACCCACCCTCGCTTCACTTTTTTAATGACCGTTTTTCTTAAATATATGATGGGTTAAAACGTAGAACGTAGAATACATACACAGTAATATTTTATCGACTGTTATTGAACGCCGTAGCTGTTTTGTGAGTTAAATTTTATGCTATGAGGAGACCTTTTATTATTTGCTGATATGATGATTTGTCATGCTGATCCTTTGTTATTTTATGCAGATACTATGTCATTATGTACTGATGCTTTGTCATGCTGATCCTTTGATATTATATGCTGATACTCTGTGATTATCATCTTCGCTAGCCAAGGGTTACGATGCGCTCCCGTTCTATCCACCCTTGGCGGTGATGAAATTACGGAGACACAAGGTAAGGATTTTTATTGGTTGCAGTCGAAACTCGCTGCATCCAATCAAAAAGCGCCAATAACGTGATTACGTGCAAATGTAGAAAGTGTTTGTAAACAGTTGCCACGTGTTTATTGTGCAACAAGTCTTTACATCCCTAAACATACGACTATATTTAGTGACAACTTGAATGTTTTGAATCAACTAAAAAAGTTCCTGTGTATGTTTCATGCGCAAATGCATGAATGTTGACGCATATTTTTGTTTCCGGCTTTACCAAGTGTGTAGAATCTAGACGCTACCGTGATTTCACCTCCAAATTGAAGAGTTCAAGTGCTACCATTGGTCAAGAATAATGTATTCGGAATGGGCGTGATTTTAATCTTCCGATAGATGGCGCTACATTGTTTTCACAAATGTTGGCTTAATCTGCCAAGGGTGGAGAGAATGGATCGTAGCGAAGATGTGTGATTATATGCTGATACTTTGTCATTATATACTGATAATTTGTCATTACATGCTGATACATGTACTATGTCATTATATTCTGATACGTTGTCATTATATGCTGATACTTTGTAATAATATGCTGATAATTTTTCATAATATGTTGATACTTTGTAGTTATATGCTGATACTTTGTTGTTTTATGCTGATACTTTGTCATTATATGCTGATATTCTATCATTATATGCTGATACTTTATCATTGTATTCTGAAACTTTGTGTTTTTGATACTCGATTGTGCTGATACTTTGTCATTTAGAATATGCTGATTAATGGTTGGTATTGATGTGGCAGTGTGGATTTTTATCATATTAATCATTTATATATTTTATATGTTTTATAGGTTATTCCGAGACACCATTAATTATATTCTTTCATTTGCAGAGTAGTTTACTTAAGTTTACCTTTATTCTATTGATTGCCTATTGATTATTCATTGATCCATAAAATCTAACTGTTTACCTTGTAGCATTTACATATTATTGATTTTACTATCAGTACTCACTGTTCACTAGAGTGTTTAGGTTTATTGTATTCTGATTGGTTTATTAAGCCTTGCCCCCAGTTTTGGTGGTAGTTTTGAAAACAGTAATGGAGGATTGATGTCTTTGTTGTGATCCTGATATATTTGTATGTTTTGATGCACTTTGTGCTCATAGACTTTATATTGTGTTTGATTAGTAGTTCCATAAGTTCTATGGATTAGTATAGTGATGGAATTCATTCTGGAACAGGACATCATGGCTTTATATGGTAAGTTACATTTTGTACTCTTTGAGGTGTCTTGGATGAACTGGATCCTTAACTTTGAAATGAATGTTTATTACATTCATTTTGGTAAGATTCCCAGCAATATGAAAGAGTGTGCTTTGAGTGTTGTTTGAATCTGATTTGTACGACTTTGCCCCCCGCAGAGCTATAGAAAAACAGTACACTAACGGGTGTTACACGGACTCTTTTTAGACGATACACGGACTCTTTTTAGTTGTTACACGGACACCTTTTATGAATAGAATCACTCGTGCATGATAAGTGAGTTCATGGGCACTTTAACTTTCAATTAGATTTGAACTTTTTGGTTCACCGACTTATTTCCTGTCTTTTTATTGAACAAAATATTTACGTTAGCATCAATATCTTTTTTCCAGTAAAATACAGTCATATCAGTACACTAAGGGTTTAGACATTTAACTTCAAAAAGGTGTGTGTGTGTGTGGGGGGGGGGGGGGGGTGGGGGGGGGGTGGGGGTATGGTTTCTCCTAAAAAAGATAATTTGATCCCAAATTTTACGAGAAAAAAATTATTATGGTCAACAATGGTCAAGCAGATGACAAATTAATGTTTTGCATGATTCCTGATTTTCCGAATACCGTAAATACTGCTAATTAAAGCAAAAACATTTGGATGGTAGCGTTGAAAAGTATATAGTTAATATACTCAAAAAAAAAAAGAACATACCGCCCCGGGCCCTTCATGAAGCAAAATATTCGGTCAATAAATCTTTTCTTCAATATATGGACATGAATAGTATTTTGGACAACACTGAGAGTAAAGATATGATGATAATGACGTGTATATTTCAATAAAAATAAGACAGGAAATAAATAAATAAAAATCAAATCTTATCAAAAGATAAAATCCCTATCAACTCACCAATGCACGATTGATCCTATAAACAAAAAGTGTTCATGTAATACACGTCCAAATAAGCAGAAATCTAGAAGAAAATCATTCAACTTATGTCATCAACTTTTGGGCGGTAATTTAAGCTGCGATTGGATCATAATGTAACACGTGTTTAATCCCGATCAAAACACGCAGATCTAGAGACGAGCATGAATTTAAAAAAAAAATTAAAGTATATTCCTGAATCTATATAATATTTAGACAAAATCAATTTTTTCATAAATTTATACATTTCATTCACTTATGAAGTAGGAAATTCATTCTTTTGATACATTTATATTGTTATCGAATTTATATTAGTGGCGGATCCAGGTCCAAATCCAGGACAAATAAGAGAGGGGGCAACTTTATGTCCCCATTTAAATGCATTAATCATAAAAAAGGGTTGTTAAATTGTTAAATTCGTGTATTTGGCAACAAACGAGCGATTTTTACGATTTTTTTAAGGGGGATTAGGGGGGGGGGGATGTCATGAATGGCACATTCTGCATTTTTTCATCAAAAATAAAGATCACAGCCTGTTTATTTTAAAATGAATTAGCCCCCCCCCCCCTTTTCCCCGTTTTCCTTTTCATCCATAAAAATTAAACGTTATCCTTCTTACCGCTAAATTATTTCTTTAATAACTTACTTTTTTACGAAGTTGCATTCTAAAAAGTCTTAAATGTGTACAACATTCATCTTTTACTTGAAATGGTTCTTTTTTTTTTTATCAAATTATAAGATTCCTGATTTTTTTTCTTGAACACGGTTGAAGGTAAATGAAAAAGATAAAGGAGTTTATATTGTAACTTACATTTACTGCTTTATGGCTATCTAAGTTTCTCAAATGTTTAGTCTTGTAAAATGTATTATTACTTTCTTGAAACGTCGTACAAGTCAGATAAAAAACAAAAGTAACAAAAGAAACAGGCCGGTAACAACCAGCCGAATAGTTTTTCTGCACTTGTAGTCAGGTCAAGGTCCTCGGCTGTCGCCTCGGACCTTGACCTGACTACTCGTGCAGAAAAACTATCCGGCAACGGTTGTTACCGGCCTGTTTCTTTGTTACCTTTGTATTTTATCTAATACTTATTTGAGAGATTTTAGTATAAATGTTAGAAAGAGAGATTTAATCTATTTTTATGAATGACCTTGACCTTTTGTCATGTAGTCATGAAATGACATTGGTATATCCAATGTGATGTAATTAACAGTACAATTGTACTTGTACTTAATGTTTTTAGTATTGAAATAAGATAACTTATTTATAATTGTAAATTGAAGATGAAAGATAAAGATTAGTATAGTTTAATATGAATTGTATAATGCCTTTAAGCATATTAAAGTCAGATTACTTATTATTATTGTCATACATTGTTTACAGAACCATATTTGATGTGAACCTCTGTTACCATTACTGTAGAAGTATGAAAATCGTTACTGTTAGTATTGTGTACACTGTCGATGTTAGTTATTAAACTCAGTTCCATAGACTGGTGAGTTTATGTATACTTGAAATAGCATAATATATAGTGTTCATGTTAGACAGTGAAGAACATTTGATATAATATAGAGTTATCTACCGTTGATATATATTTTATGGTTATTTGTAGAATATGGATTTACATATATCTATTTAGTTAATTGATATAGTGTTATATGATCTTGACATTATAGTAATATGTTAAATTGTCAAAGCTGATGATTTTATATGAACAATGAGTGAATATTTGCAAGTGTTAATTATCATCAGGCATGTCATGTCACCTTGTGTATATATATTATATAAGAACTATAAACATTCAATGTTCTGATTTTATGTTGATCTGCAGTAATGTTATAATAACTGTAACACAGTATGATATAGTATTTTTAGATTAATGTGTTTAATATGTATCTTGTTATATTTTGTAGGGTTTATAATAATTATATGATTACATCATTGTTAAATAAAGAACCCTAGACTAAGATGAAATGGACTTGTTATTATTTGACCGTCCAGAAATCACCTTTTACATTGATGGTTTAACTAGACGTAGACTAGAAATGTTTATAAACATCACATCTGAGATTAAGGTGTTATTGACCCATTAAATTGAAAACACTTATTCATTTATTTGAACGAAATCAATTGCAGGCTCCAATTTTGAGCAGTAGTGTTGTTTAGTCACATAACCCGAATTAGCTTATTTCCCCTGAAATGATGGACATCTAGCTAATTACAGAATATTTTTAAATTTTCCTCAATCAAGCATATTTGCTTGATCATGGTGTTGAAGGATGTGTTTACTCCACGGCTGAAGATGGAGACAGACAAATATTTGAGCCCCTAACACAAATGATTGAGGACAATACATCATCTAATGACAAAGTATCAGCAGGTAATGTACAGTATGGCAACCGTAGCATACCGTTGTTCAAAAAGTCCTAAACCGGTAGAGAGGAAACAAATCCGGGTTACAAACTAACAGCGAGGGAAAAACATCAACTATAAGAGGAAAACAACGGAAACACTGAAGTGCAACAAAAATAAACGACAACACACATAGAAACTGTTTTGTATGAAATTAAAATAATACTGTTATCTTGAAAAATCAATGTTATTTTCCGATGTACATCTGACAAGAGAGATAAAAAAAAAGAATTAAAAATACACCTTCAAGTCACTAACAGATATCACAACGCCTACTTTGTTAGTGGCATGCTTAATCACCTTGAAGGTCGAAGGAAAATATCAAGACTGACAATGATGTACAAACTGTTCAACAGGGTGGTTAATGATGCTAGAGAAAACATTCTCCTTCCATTAGACAGACTATACCGTAACGGATGCAAAGAATCATCATGTATAACAAAAGTGACAATAGAATCAGCTACCCCAAAAAGTTAAAGACACTACCAATTACATGAGACAATCTAGACCATCGTCCAGGAGTTTTTAATTTCACTGTATACAGAATGTATATAAAATATTTACATATTTGACCGTCCAGAAATCACCTTTTACATTGGCGCCCAACGTTTTGAAGAACCTGGCATGTACAGCAGATAAGAATGAAGTTATTGAAAAGATGATGAGCCGTATTAGATATTGACTATTTGTTCCTGGTTCGATATGTGGAAAAATATATAAAGACAAACTGTATAAGTGATTATTATTAATACATGAATAAAATAGATTGACATTGTATAGATATATAAATACCTACACTGTTTAAACTTATATGTAAATTATTGTCAGTGTATAGTATTATGCCTGAAATACTTAGTGTATTTATTTGGAAAGCAGTTGTATAATTAGTTGTGAAAAGAATAACTACCTTAGTGTGTATTGACAGATAAAGACTGTTTAGTGAAACTATAGACTACATGTTTATGTTTTAATTTCTATGTGTATCTATAATACTAAAATTACGAGGTCCAATTTGTCAGCCGTCATCACGTAAAAACGACGAATCACAGAAATCAACTTTATATATAACTAATATAGTACAAAGGTGTAGATTAAAAATTACACCACTCCAGGCCCTTTTGTTTTCCACGTAATTAATATTGCCAATATCGAGTCCGCTACCGATACCAATAGTATATTCACCTGTTACCTATTACCTTATCTGTACGTTCCGCATCTGACAGGCGCACCACCAAACGTGTATTCAGGACTAATATGCTATATACACGGGTCATAACCACAGGGTTGACACTACTAAATTGTCAAATTGTTACCTATTGTAGTATTTCAATCAGTAAGACTTTCTAAGATAACAATACGAATACTAAAAATCTGGACTAAAAATAAGGCGTATAGGTACAGTTTTCAATTTGTTAGTGGGCATGACGTAAAACAGCAAAGCAAAGAATTCAACTTTATTTATAACTTATATAGGACAATGCTGTTGATTAAAAAAATACTCCATTCCAAGACCTTTTGTTTTCCAAATAATTAATATTACCAATAACTGATAAGTTCCAGTTAAACGGGTTCAAACAGAAAGACTTGAAAGCAGAGAAAAACTGTGTATCTTATAATCGACATGACTTTATCAGATGACAATACTAATACTTAGTACTAAAATAAGGCTTGCGCATAGTTATATACTTTAATTCAGTTACGGACCCGTGATATCACGTGTGTGTTCTAGTACTATATTAAAAACAAATCATTTGATTGCTTCATTTTTGTGATTCTAAACTTTGATTACATTTTATCAAAAGTGTGGACACAGATTGGTGTATAAATTTTTTTTCTTCAAAAGTGTGGACACAGATTAGTGTATATTTTCAAATTTTTTTTAAAAATTTTTATTCAAAAGAGGAAAAGTTATCTTTAATTTTTGGCTTTTAAATTTATTTTCCGTTCATTTTTCATTCAAAAATTTGAGCCTATTCATTTTCTTTGGAATTTCTATTAATTGTGTTTTTGAGTAACACTGTACTAGTTACTAGATGAAACTATATTGCAATTACATTGTGTCATACTGTTATATCTGAAATTGTGTCAATATAGATATAAATTGATATTTCTGTAATTGTGTAATAAAAAAATAAAAATATGTATATGTAAAAGTGAGCGAAAATGAGTCCCATTTAGCATTACATAAGACTTTTTGAGGAAACCATCAGGTAAAAGGCACATTATAGCAGAACACTAGAAGTATAATTAGCCATATTATACATGTAGCACTATATGATTTGAGATATCCTAATACAACAGGTTAGTAAATAAGTAAGCCATACCCAGTTGTAGTTGTCCTTTCGGTTTAGTGTTCATCTGTCAGAAGTATTTAAGCTTTTAGTGGAAATAGATATCCACATTAAGTAAGTATACACGTAAGTTCACGAAGACCAGGATTACTTTGATTAACAACCAGAAGTTGTAAGAACCAGGTATTTATTGGTTTGGTTTGGTTATTGTTGTCCTTGGTTATTGTGACTGGTGTTTGAGACTGAGTTTGAATAGTTGTACATCTTTGTAGTTCTAGTTCTTGCTACTAGGTATATCTTTTGGGTGTACACATATTGACTTATTGTGATCACACATAGGTAAGATAGTGAATGTGTGATTGAAGACACAGATGAATTACAAAGCAGGGGTGAGTTTTTACTTTTATTACATTATCATATTATATTAGTGTTATTTGGCATATGCATACATAGTTAATCAGGCAATTCTTATTTCAGGTTACTGTCATTGCTTTCACCACTCTAGTTCTTATTTTACTTTAATTGTAGGTACTAAATAACATATTTTGGTATTTATTTTAGCATTAGTTCTCATGACTTTAGAGTATATTACTTTCTGATTATTTTGTCTTGCACTGATTATTTATCAGTTTTCTATTATCATGGATACATCAGTTGATTTAACAGAAGAGGAAGTTCGGAACATCATTGCTGCCTTCAAAGATATGCATATGAAGCCAAATGCAGAATCTCCAGATGCATTTAAAGATTGGATGAAGGAGTTCTCAACACAGAAATCTTTATACACTGGATATATACCAAGGATTCCTACCTTCTCGGGAGATAATAAAGGAGACAACACCTATGAAGTATGGAGGTATCAAGTGTTATGTCTTATCATAGAGAACTACGCACACGAAGTAATTGCTCAAGCCATTAGACGTTCACTAAGAGGAGAACCTAGCAAGATAGTCATGCGATTAGGCCCTAAAGCTACTGTCGACGACATCATTGACAAGATGGATAGCAATTATGGAATTGTAGATCCAAAGGAAGCGTTATTGGCACAATTTTACACAGCCAGACAAGAACAAGATGAAGATGTTTCCACCTGGGGATGTCGTCTAGAAGACATTTACAACAAAGCACGCCGACAAGGAAAGATTTATGAGGAAGATGTAGAAGATATGTTACGATCAATGTTTTGGAAAGGATTAAAACCGGAACTCAAGAGAATTTCAGGATACAAGTTTGATACGATCAAGGATTTCAACCATCTTTTATTGGCGATGCGAGAATTAGAACATCAACAGAAAGAATATACCAAAGAGAACACATCTTGTCAAAAGAAACCAATACCAGCTAAGAGAGCGAATGCACCAAGGAAGAAGGATAAGAACGAACTGGAGATTGTAGTTAAGTAGTTGATGTCACAGATTGAACTTCTAGAGAAACGACAAGAGCAATTGATCAACAATAGTAAGCATAACAGGACAGATCTGATACACCAAACACCTAATGAAACTATAGTATATAGACCATTGGATATGAATAAGAGAAAAGAGAAACATCAGAAAACATGTTGGAGATGCGGACAACTTGGCCATATTGCCATTGGATGTAAAGTAAGACTGAATAACTCTAGGAAATTTGATCGAGCCATGAATTATCAACTAGTCATGAATGATTATCAACCAACACCAACTAAATACAATAAAGAAGATAGATTATGCGGACCGGAAAATGAAGTTTCCATCAGGATAAATGGAATAGATACAAAAGCATTGCTGGATACAGGATCATCGGTTTCAACAATCAGTGAGTCATTTTACAACAGACACATGAGATCTACACCGATTGAGTCACTTACCCGTATATTGAAGATAGAATGTGCAGACGGACTATCAATGCCTTATCTTGGTTACATCGAAGCAGATCTTCAACTACATGGAATATCTTCTATAAGATAATCATATCCAGGCATATTTCTAGTAGTACCGGACAGCGAATACAACACAACTGTACCATTATTGATAGGAACAAACATTATGTCAATTGTAATGCAGGAGGTAGAACAGAACACTGGACCAAGGTATTTACAAGCTAATCTACACACTCCATGGTATTTGGCATTCCGATGCATGAATCTGAGAAACAAGGAATTGGAAAGATGTCATAACCGATTAGCAGTTGTGAAATTCGTCGAAACACACTCGATTACAATACCAGCTAACTCTCAAGTTGTAATCATTGGATATTTAGACAAACAGCTTCAACAACAACAAATGTGTGCTATACTACAACCAACTTTTAATTCAGCTTTACCAGAAGATTTAAATATCATGCCAACAGTAATTACTTACGATTGTCAACAACGAGGAAGTATACCTATACACATATCAAACGTCACAACAAGAACCGTTACACTACAACCTCTCATTTGCGAAATTCAACCAGTTGACATTGAAGATATTGTTACACCGGAGGAAAAAGAATTTAAAGATATTATGAAGGACATTAAATTACCGATGGATGATTTAACTGATGATGACTATGAAAGAGGAAAAGAGCTCATACACAGATACCAAGATATATTTTCTAAAGGAGACGATGATATTGGACACACTTCAGCAGTACCACGGTGTAGTACGTTGACGGTTGCTATTCGAAAAAAAAACGCGTCCGCTGTTGCTATCCGAAACTTTTACGGTTGCTATTCGAAATAAAATGGCAATTTAGGATGGAGCAGCCCAAAGAAACGTCAACAGGCGCAGGTAATTTGTGTATATATATAATAAAACTGGTCTTACGGAATACTATAGATATTATCAACGAATACTGTCTACCCCTAACAAGGAAAATAGGTCTCGTCTTTGAAAGCGAGATGAATAAATTAGATCACACATGCCAAATACCCGTTATCGTTCAAACTGAACTGAAATCGTTAGACAAATATGTCTTATATTCCGTGAAGACGATATCATACAAGATCAAAGTTTTTTTAATACATAATATTGATGAAATTCAAACACTTACCATGTTTACTCGTGGGTTTTTTCGGATAGCAACCGTAAAAGTTTCGGATAGCAACAGTGGACGCGTTTCTTTTCGAATAGCAACCGTCAACGTACTACACCGTGAGTACGTCACCGTATCGATTTGATAGACAATGTTCCCTTTAAGCAGCGTCACAGACGAATACCACCATCTATGCTAGAAGAAGTACGTAACCATTTGCAACAACTGTTATCAGCAGGAGTGATAAGAAGATCCCATTCACCCTGGTCATCGAATGTGGTATTAGTACGTAAGAAGGACGGAAAGCTTAGAATGTGTGTAGACTACCGTCAGCTCAACCTAAAGACCATTAAAGATTCATATGCGCTTCCCCGCATTGAAGAGATTCTGGATTCCTTAGGAGGCAACACATATTTTACAGTGCTAGATATGAAGAGCGGGTACCATCAAGTGGAGATCGAGGAGGAACATAAACAACGCACCGCCTTCACCGTTGGACCGTTAGGATTTTTCGAGTTTAACAGACTTCCATTTGGACTCTCCAACGCACCAGCTACGTACCAATGACTCATGGAAGAATGCTTAGGTGATTTACACACACGTATATGTTACATCTACCTAGACGATCTTATTATCTTCTCGAAGTCCATAGATGAACACCTTGTACGCCTAGAGAGAATTTTCCAGCGACTCCGTGATGTAGGACTTAAGCTGTCACCTAAGAAATGTTCATTCTTACAGAGAAGAGTAAAGTACATCGGACACATTGTTTCTGCTGATGGTGTAGAGCCAGATCCTGAGAAAGTAGAAAAAGTAGCCAACTGGCCAAGACCAAAGACCCCAGAGGAAGTACGCCAGTTCCTGGGATTTGTTGGCTATTACAGGAAATTTATCAGGGATTTTTCAAAGATTGCACGACCCTTAACAGATTTGATGCCAACGACATGTAAAAAGAAAACCAGAGGAAAGAAGAAACCAATAGAACCAACATCTTGGCACTGGAACAAAGAACAGAATGAAGCTTTTGAGACATTGAAGTCACACTTGTCATCACCGCCGATTCTTGGTTTTCCTGACTACAAGAAGCCTTTCGAAGTGCACACAGATTCATGTCAGACAGGACTTGGAGCCGTTTTATACCAGCAACAGGGAGAACACAAGAGAGTTATAGCCTATGCCAGCCGAGGTCTTTCAAAGACAGAACGGAACTACCCAGTCCATAAACAGGAATTCCTAGCACTAAAGTGGGCAGTTAAAGAGAAGTTTGGAGATTATCTTCAGGGAAACAAGTTCACCGTCTACACAGATAATAATCCATTGACATACATATTGACTTCTGCGAAGCTTGATGCGACAGGTCACAGATGGATTGCTGCTTTAGCTGCCTTTGATTTTAACATCATATACAGACCAGGCCGTAACAATGCCGACGCTGATGGATTATCTAGATTGCCAGCTATAATCAGTCAAGAAGATTGCACACCAGATATACGTGGAAAAGAGAGTATTAAAGAGCCAACAAACATCTCAACAGAAAGTGTGAAAGCTATTTGTAGTTCGATACAACAACAACCATATGTAGAATGTCTTGCAGTAACTACAAATGATCTTGCTAGTAAAGTGGATACAGCATCAACCAAAAAGATCGACATCAGAGAAGAGCAACTACGTGATCCAGTGATAAGAACTTGGATAAATTATCTATCGTATGGACAGAAACCACGAAAAGAAGATATACCGTCTTCACCTGCGCATAACCAGCTCTTCGTCAACTTTGATAAACTGGTTATACAGAATGGAATCCTATACCGTAGAACAACTGTTAATGGAGACACAAAAGATCAGCTTGTCTTACCATCCTCAGAGATACCATCAATACTCCGTTCTCTTCACAATGACATGGGTCATCAAGGTCGTGATACAACAACATCTTTAGTGAAGTACAGATTTTATTGGCATGGAATGACAAAGGATATGGATGAATGGATTCAGAAATGCCCAAGATGTTTAAAAAGAAAACAGCTACCCAACCAAAGAGCTCCATTGACGAACATCCGAACAACACAACCAATGGAAATAGTTTGTATGGATTTCCTTACACTAGAACTTTCGAAAGGTGGTTTCCAGCACATCTTGGTAATAACTGACCATTTTACAAGATATGCCCAGGCGATACCGACTAAGAACATGAGTGCAAGAACAACAGCAGAAGCGTTCTTTAATAACTACGTGGTACACTATGGTCTTCCAGAACGCATACACTCGGACCAAGGAGGAAACTTTGAAAGTCGTTTGATGAAAGAACTTTGCAGTATAACTGGTGTCAAGAAGTCAAGAACAACACCATACCATCCCATGGGTAATGGCCAATGCGAACGCTTCAATCGCACATTATTGGGTATGCTTGGCACATTACAGAATCACCAGAAAGCCGATTGGAAATCATACCTTGGTCCAATTGTTCACGCATACAACAGCACAAAACAGGAAACGACAGGATTTTCACCATTTGCTCTGAGAACCACGCCTGCCTATAGATCTTGCACTAGGAATAGAAACACCGAAAGAACAGAAGACAAATACGAAGTATGTTGAGAATTTAAAAGAAAGACTGAAGAAATCGTATGAGTTAGCTACGAATTCAGCAATGATAGCTCAAGGACGTCAGAAGAAACATTATGACAACAAAGTGCGTGGAGCCATATTACATCCAGGCGATCGAGTACTTGTAAAGATTCTGAGTTTCGATGGAAAGCACAAGCTATCTGATAAATAGGAGAATGACAGCTACGTCATATTAGATCAGCCTAACTCCACTATCCCAGTCTTTACAGTGAGGAAGGAAAGCGGACATGGAAGAAAGAGAACCTTACATAGGAACCTTCTGTTGCCTATCGGTTCAGTTACCATCAATGAAGATGATGAAAAGGAGAAGCCTAAACCTACTCCTGCACCACGATTAAACCCAGGAAGAATAGGGAAACAGATCCACAACCAACGCTAAGTCTTCATGATAGCACTCTGACAAGTTCTGATGAAGAAAGTGATGACGATTATTTGGTTTATGTGGTTACAGAACCTGACGTTGAAGACTTAAGTGCTCCACACAGTGCTATTGATGAGTTAGAAACTCAGGACGATGATGATACCGTTCAGGACGAGGATGATGACGATCAGGAACACGTTTCTGAACACCAAGATACTGGAATTGAGGGTGACGACCTTCCATCTGAAGAGAGTGATACAGTTGATCCAGTACTTGAGCCTGATGAAGTGTCAGAGACCGATCAACAAGTAGCTGACTTTTTATTATCTGATGATACAGAGGAACCTGGGCAAGACGCCACTGTGGATGAAACAGTAGATAATGTCCCTCAACCGGACATTGAAGCACCATGGATAGAACCAAGAAGATCTGTACGTGCCAGAACATCGACAGCTACTACGAAGTATAAAGATTTTATAGTATCGAAGAAGAGTCAGCCACAACCTGACTGGAAGAGTAGAGCCGATTATCTGAAGGATATTGCTTCTAGCGGTACTTTCAAAGGCATGGAGGATCAGATTCTAGCAAGCCTTTTGAAGATTGCCTCTGAGAAGTGATGGCATATTTTACAGACGATCAGTATTGATTACGAGGACGTCATATTTTTTTCTCAGGAGGAGGAGAGATATTTGTGATGTCATGGAAGACATTCTCCAACAGAGGGGAGGATGTGGTAGTGTGGATTTTTATCATATTAATCATTTATATATTTTATATGTTTTATAGGTTATTCCGAGACACCATTAATTATATTCTTTCATTTGCAGAGTAGTTTACTTAAGTTTACCTTTATTCTATTGATTGCCTATTGATTATTCATTGATCCATAAAATCTAACTGTTTACCTTGTAGCATTTACCTATTATTGATTTTACTATCAGTACTCACTGTTCACTAGAGTGTTTAGGTGTCTTGTATTCTGATTGGTTTATTAAGCCTTGCCCCCAGTTTTGGTGGTAGTTTTGAAAACAGTAATGGAGGATTGATGTCTTTGTTGTGATCCTGATATATTTGTATGTTTTGATGCACTTTGTGCTCATAGACTTTATATTGTGTTTGATTAGTAGTTCCATAAGTTCTATGGATTAGTATAGTGATGGAATTCATTCTGGAACAGGACATCATGACTTTATATGGTAAGTTACATTTTGTACTCTTTGAGGTGTCTTGGATGAACTGGATCCTTAACTTTGAAATGAATGTTTATTACATTCATTTTGGTAAGATTCCCAGCCATATGAAAGAGTGTGCTTTGAGTGTTGTTTGAATCTGATTTATTTGAGAGATTTTAGTATAAATGTTAGAAAGAGAGATTTAATCTATTTTTATGAATGACCTTGACCTTTTGTCATGTAGTCATGAAATGACATTGGTATATCCAATGTGATGTAATTAACAGTACAATTGTACTTGTACTTAATGTTTTTAGTATTGAAATAAGATAACTTATTTATAATTGTAAATTGAAGATGAAAGATAAAGATTAGTATAGTTTAATATGAATTGTATAATGCCTTTAAGCATATTAAAGTCAGATTACTTATTATTATTGTCATACATTGTTTACAGAACCATATTTGATGTGAACCTCTGTTACCATTACTGTAGAAGTATGAAGATCGTTACTGTTAGTATTGTGTAGACTGTCGATGTTAGTTATTAAACTCAGTTCCATAGACTGGTGAGTTTATGTATACTTGAAATAGCATAATATATAGTGTTCATGTTAGACAGTGAAGAACATTTGATATAATATAGAGTTATCTACCGTTGATATATATTTTATGGTTATTTGTAGAATATGGATTTACATATATCTATTTAGTTAATTGATATAGTGTTATATGATCTTGACATTATAGTAATATGTTAAATTGTCAAAGCTGATGATTTTATATGACCGATGAGTGAATATTTGCAAGTGTTAATTATCATCAGGCATGTCATGTCACCTTGTGTATAGATATTGTATAAGAACTATAAACATTCAATGTTCTGATTTTATGTTGATCTGCAGTAATGTTATAATAACTGTAACACAGTATGATATAGTATTTTTAGATTAATGTGTTTAATATGTATCTTGTTATATTTTGTAGGGTTTATAATAATTATATGATTACATCATTGTTAAATAAAGAACCCTAGACTAAGATGAAATGGACTTGTTATTATTTGACCGTCCAGAAATCACCTTTTACATTGATGGTTTAACTAGACGTAGACTGGAAATGTTTATAAACATCACATCTGAGATTAAGGTGTTATTGACCCATTAAATTGAAAACACTTATTCATTTATTTGAACGAAATCAATTGCAGGCTCCAATTTTGAGCAGTAGCGTTGTTTAGTCACATAACCCGAATTAGCTTATCTCCCCTGAAATGATGGACATCTAGCTAATTACAGAATATTTTTTAAATTTTCCTCAATCAAGCATATTTGCTTGATCATGGTGTTGAAGGATGTGTTTACTCCACGGCTGAAGATGGAGACAGACAAATATTTGAGCCCCTAACACAAATGATTGAGGACAATACATCATCTAATGACAAAGTATCAGCAGGTAATGTACAGTATGGCAACCGTAGCATACCGTTGTTCAAAAAGTCCTAAACCGGTAGAGAGAAAGCAAATCCGGGTTACAAACTAACAGCGAGGGAAAAACATCAACTATAAGAGGAAAACAACGGAAACACTGAAGTGCAACAAAAATAAACGACAACACACATAGAAACTGTTTTGTATGAAATTAAAATAATACTGTTATCTTGAAAAATCAATGTTATTTTCCGATGTACATCTGACAAGAGAGATAAAAAAAAAAGAATTAAAAATACACCTTCAAGTCACTAACAGATATCACAACGCCTACTTTGTTAGTGGCATGCTTAATCACCTTGAAGGTCGAAGGAAAATATCAAGACTGACAATGATGTACAAACTGTTCAACAGGGTGGTTAATGATGCTAGAGAAAACATTCTCCTTCCATTAGACAGACTATACCGTAACGGATGCAAAGAATCATCATGTATAACAAAAGTGACAATAGAATCAGCTACACAAAAAAGTTAAAGACACTACCAATTACATGAGACAATCTAGACCATCGTCCAGGAGTTTTTAATTTCACTGTATACAGAATGTATATAAAATATTTACATGTGCATCCTTTACTTGCAAAAGCATCCTTTAGTTGCAAAATAATTAGTTTATTGATGGTCGCCGCGTAATGGTACATGGTAGAAGTAGAAGATGTAGAAGACTCATCAGTGACACTCGAAGCAAACATATTTTAAAAGACCAAATTTAGTAAGAAGTTTGAGGGCATTGAGGACTAAAAATTCCAACAATGGTTTGAAACACCATGATTCAGATTGTTTGAAAACAAGGACGGATCGTGCACTTAAATCTGAACGTGAAACACTTATGCTGTAGACATAGGTGTGTGCATTAAATGCTATTTACGTATCTCAGTTGATACAATATGACTGAGAATACTCTCATTATATTAACACATAGTGTTATCTGAAATCAAAATCAACTTCAACAGTGTAACAATGATGCACAATAAAAAGCATTATCACTAGAAAAAAACTTTTAATCTTGAAAGGCCATTTGATCTTTACATCATATAAAATATCTGAACATAAAACTGTACAGTCTTTTTACGAGTGTCGGTTATTTTTCAGATAATCCATTTGTGGCATTCAACCCTGTGTATTTCAGTTTTGTTGTCTAGGCTCTTTTTTTGTTTTTGCACATGCATGTATTTAAAATACCATTTTTTTCGGATCATATGTGGCGACAAAATGAAAATGAGAGCACATTGTTAATTGTCTAATATAAGTCTATCAAATGTAAGATTTCTCTTATATACTTAGTCGTATTTACCAATTACGAGTTAATATATAAAGCAACTTGTAATTACAACACACAATTATATATTCTCTTTTACAAAAACTACAACAATGTTTTATAAAATTCAGATTTCAATTGTTCTACTAAGGTATGCATTTATACTGAAATATATTATGTGAGCACTTAAATTTGCGCATGCAGAAAATGCAACCACCAATGACAATAGTTTATAATAGGAATAACAATTATATCTTAGGTAAAAGAGTAACTGTAGTTTCATAAACACTTCTCTAATAAATAATATTTACAATCATAAATAATAAAGTTTTTGCAGTAAACTACTCAGGCATTGCGTAACCCTTATTCACCAGTGGGCCATTTTTATAAAGATATACAGCTGGCCATACTGGTAACTTCACATATTGTCCTTTTCTACAATATTCTTTATATACACCACTGTCAAATTTTGAATTTTCCTTTGGCCAATCAATCGTCATTGGCGGATCCTGAATAACCATAAGCCACAATGCTTCAATGCATTTGGAAGCATATGTTATAACCGCTGGGTTGTCTTTGTCTTTGTGATTAAGCTTTGACAGCACCTCTGTGCTGAATTCCTGAAAATATTACAGATATTAATATGCATAAATATGGAATAACGAGATATGCTACAAAAACGAAAAAAGAATATATGTGATTAATAAAATGTTTTCACAGAGATATGTCTCTCCTGTCGGCAGAAACTTAGAAAAAAGACAATCTGATGGACTGCAAGATTGATAATTAATTCAAAGATGCTGAACCATGGGCTAGAGGATAGCGCATCGAAATGCAATATTACAGAAAATGTCATTGTATTTTTTAAGTCGTTCATATCACTTTAGCAGAAGACTTAATAATAAAAATTTGAAATTAATTTAAAGCCACTGAACCATAAACTACACACTAGGTTCTCGAAATTGTCATCAAACTAATATGTACTGATAATAATACAACTTTAAAGATAATATCCCTGATCTATAAAAAGAAGTTCCTATCAAAGTCGCTTAATCAGAAAACTGAACAATTGTTGACGACGCCGCTCCCGTGTCGTCACTGGAAAAGCAAGACCTTCATCCAGCCTTCTGTAATTTTCGACGCAGGTTGAAGAAAACTACACGACATAAAATCGTGTTACTCAAGTATCTAAAGATACCATGTTTTATTCGTCAGGTTTTTTTTCTACGATAAAAATACTAGCGTAAAAATATAATATATATTCTGTATGTTTTTGTAGATGTTATAAAACTTCATTTTAAAAACATAACTACTATTGAAAGATAAAATATTAACTATTCCCAGCTTCTTTCTTTCATCATTATGACATCTTAATAGTGCAGTTAATAACCTGTTTATAAGCTGTTCAAGTATAAAACCTTTGGAAAATTTATAATTTGAAACATATGTAATATACATGTACCTTTATAGCATTCTTTATGGTCTCAGTGCACTCAACCTTTCTAGAATTTTTAAATTCACTGAGGACAATTTTAGGAACCTTCTTGGTGTTTTGTCCTGGTCCTGATTCTAAACTCATAGCCTGTAGGTCAGATGAAAAATTAGTAACAAAAATGGTTGTCAAGAAGGATTATACTTAACAAATTAAGTTCATTGTAGCAATTGCCTTAGTCAGGGAACATAGAATAGAATAAAAAAAGTACATTTAATTACTTGAAGATGAATACGATTGTTAATTGTATTAATAGGTATTATGTTTAAAAGTCACTAATGTTATGAAGTTGAATTTATGTACTATAAATCTGAAAAAATCCAAAGCAATATTCAGCTGTCAGATATCAGTATTAATATTTTGAAATGTGTCTTACATTTTCCAGGTAGGGTTTCAAACATCTTGTTGTGTCGATGACACTGCTTCTGGAACGTTAGTATCTGATGGTAAAATCAGCTGATCATGAGTAGTCAGTGCTTCTTACCTGATATGATTTCAATTTTCTGTTGATAATTCAGAATTTATTGAATAACTTAAGTTCCAACTCCCTCGAGCAAAGTTGACTTTAGATTAATTTTGCTATCTTTATGCCATGTTTCGTCATATAGCGTTTCATGTATTTAGGACTTGAACATTCCTGGCTTTGAAATATTTTGGTTTTGAATTTCATGGTGACGCACGGAATAAATACAGTGGCCTTTTCATTTAACATTAATCAGCACTATTCTAGATCGATACAAATGATGATGGACTGTCCGTATCATGAACTCAGTTGTCAGTGCTTCTGTACACACATGAATTGAACAAATTTCTTTTTATCTAATTCTCCGTTGATAAATTAGGGAATTATTAAAAACTAAGGTTCAAACTCCTTCAAGCAAATTAAATAACTTTGATGCTTTAGACTATCTTATATGTCCTTTTAAGACCAAATCACATGTTAAATTTTTATAAATCCTTACCTTTAAAACGTTTTGATTTGAGGTTTTCTGACAAACATAAATCCACCAAAGTGTATCGCACATGACGAATCTTATAAAGTAGTGTTATTCTTGCAAATTTTAATTCAGTATTGTGTTGGATTTATCAGAATTATAAGTCACATTATTACGTCAGTTTATCAGTGGAAAGTAAACCAAATATTGTATTGTAAATAAAGCACTGGTTGTAGTTCATTTAACTACATTTCTGGACAATGGGAGATGATATTTTCTGTATCAAAAAGGTAGTGCTATAAGCCTTGGAGGATTTAGATATAGGGTTTTGATTGCATTTCATGCAATCTTTGCCCAAAAATAGAAATGCCAAAAGGAATGATTTAACAATAAAATTTTATTAATTAATGTGATCATGTATAAGGTAAAATTACAAAATATCGAATTTGAAGAAAAATTCAAATTGAAAAGTCCCTTATCAAATGGCAAAATCAAAGGCCCAAACGAATGGATAACTGTCACATGAGCTTTTGTGTCATGTGAAGATAATTCATGATACAGAAAATAGTATTTTCAGTTTTTAAATGGAACAAACAAAAGGTTTGTGTTGACTTCTCCAAAACATTCATAAGACATACCGATGAAAATGGCTTTTCAATGCATTGGTTCCACAATGTTATAAAATTATCCTCTTGTTTTCTTGCATAATTGTCACAAAATAAATATCCCCTCTGAAAAATAGTTTAATGTATTTTTATTGATATTTCAGTCTGCTAGAACTAAAAAACATTTGTGAGCACGCTCATATACCCACGCCCAAACGTTGTAACAGGACACACAAAATGTCGCCAGATTCCTAATTTAACGTACTAACTCCTACGGAAGACAACTCATTGAACTGATAATAATATGTTGAAGATATGCTCCTCTATATAGTATGTTCTTATTATATACAAAGTTTATTGAAATTCTGTTATATTGTTTCAGAGGAGTTGCGAAGACAAACTGTTGCAGTAGTGTTCTGAATTAAAAGGACAGAACTCATACAAAAATTAAGTTTTCACAAATTCACGTTGATATGCACATCTACATAAGTGTAAATCCTTACATTCTACAAATTTCAGTGTGTGGTTTCAATGGAGTTGCGATGACAAAAAACAGGAATGACTGATGGACGGATCAAACACATTATACCATTAGCATTTTGTGGGTATAATATCATTTGTTTGTTAGTTGTAAAGGACTTTCAGTAACTGCAATTTATCTTGGTATTGTTTGCCTTTTTATGTTAGTTGCTTTGGTGCTTTATGTCGATGTACTGTTTTCCGATTGTTCTAACGAACTGCTGTTGCATCTTTTCCAATGTTAGAGGAATGTGAAGAGCTCATAAACATGTTTAAGCTTGGCATTCAAATGCCGGGCTTTAAGCTTTCCTTATGAAGGTTGATCACAAAAAGCGCTTCGGAAGCATGTCATTTATAAAGAGTTGTTTCATTTATTATGAGACTGTGGTGTAACAGTATAACATTAGAACAAACTTTAAAAATCAGTTGAAAAGGACTTGTCTTATCAAATCGACAAATATCATTAAGCAAAAACAAATGTCATAAAGTACCGATCTGGGAGCACGCAAAATTACTGGAAGCTAGTTAAAAGTCTAGTATAGATCACTTAAATTAATATTAAAATAATGTATCTTAGGCCAAATATCAATCAGTACGAATATATAAGGGATTGAGTGAAAAGAATCTTGCAAAAACATTCTGTAGCAGTGTGAAAATATCAGTATCGACAGGATGTAGGTCTGCAACTGTCAATAACTGTGTATCAATATATAATTGAGTTCTCATAAGGCCTAGCTGTCATCTACTTGGGCCCAACGATTTAATTAAATGCTTTTTAAAAACAAAAGGCTATTCTTAGCACCTTAAAGGGAAATTAGCCTACAAATATGTGGCTACAGAAATAAACCCAAAGACTCCAATTTGACCTAATATTGTAAAAAATTATAGCAGCGACGTTGCAGTGATCTAGACAATAGTAAGCTAGTCTGACATTTTTTGTTTACGTTGTCAATATTTTTTTTCATCATACCAATACCTTTTAATTATTTTAAGACATCCATTAGAACTTTGGATAAGTGATTTTGACCAAAAATTGGAGAACTGCACAATTTGTTTGATATTTCACTTTTAGGAGGTGCACTGATTTTTCACTTCTGTTTTAAAAAAAAATGTTTATTTGATAATTTTGATATGGATAGATAGGAAAACCTTAAAAGTCACTTGCAGTATTTTTTCGTATATTCTTTATTGAAGTCTGACTTAATTATTTGAAAAAAGAGATACTTAAAATATTCAAAAATTCTTTTGAACATTTCAACTAACTGGTCGCTGGTCAATTATGTTAAACAAGAAAATATTTATTGTGATCAATTAAGATTGGAAGTGAACTGATGGGGATTCCATTTAATACTCACACCTTAAAGTGTGTTGTCTGTAAATCCTGAAAATTGTCAATGGTAATGTTATTTGTAAAAAACAATGAGGGATTGATTTTGATATCTATTGATTTTGATATCAATACATAGCTTGCACTTAGTACTAAATATTATTCAATTCCTAACACAAACAGATTTTGATACTCATAAGACATTTTCATATATCTTGCCAACTACTTAAATTTGATATTTTACCTTTTTCATAAAAAATTATAAATAGAAATATTTATACTTTTTCTTCATTTACAAAGAAACTATATGCAAGTGTATATTCTATGCAATTCAATCAAACAAAAGTACAATGTAGTTGATAGTTTAATAATCAACTGCTTTTCCATTTACTTGTAATTGTTTGATTTTAATTTCTTCAAGTTGTTTTGCTATCATCATACATGTATGTACCCAAATTGGTCTCAAAACTGGAGCTCATACCTTTATAATTTCCATCAACAATTTTATGGCTTGTTCTTCTGTTCTTGGTTCACTACCCTTTTTTACATGAGTCAAAGCTTCTAAGGCGGTGGTCCATTCTTCGTCATAAATATTATGGAACATTTCTGCAATTTTTGTTGGCCTATTTTTGTCACTGAGGTCGGTAAAATCAGGATTACCCTCCGTCAATTGCTTGCTGGCAAATCCACTAAGCCTTAAACACAATAAAAACGTACAAAGTTAAACTTCCAATTGATTTAAATACAGGCATTTAGTAATTTATAGTTCGTAATAAAAGAAAACAAAATAGTCATTGCGTATAAGTCGTAATACCAACATCAACACATTGATGCTACAAGAAAATAAAAATAAAAAAGCATATTCTATTCACTTGTGTGTAACATTGTAATCGGAGAGCAAGTCTCCAAAAATAATTTCGTACCAACCGTGTATCAAACCCAAAAACCTCAGTACTTACACTCATCAAAATCAAGAGTTAAACATGAATCACACTGACGATACCCAACATCAAACCCTTGTTAAAGCAGAGACATATAATAGATTGTATTATATGTCTCTGGTTAAAGTCACAAATTTCTCTTATATAAATAAAAAAAAGTAAAATGGGTTTTTAGTTGGACGCAAAATGTAACCGGAGAACATGATTTGTCTAAAAACATACTACTGTACTGAATGACTGAACTGTAATGAAGAATATATATACGATGAGAAAGCCATCACTACGTACTGAGTGTCGGTAATGGAGGACGACTATCTACTTACTAGGTTACAGAAGCACCGCTTTATCATAATTTACCAAAGATTTTCAAAAACCAGAAACTCCTTGTATCGCTTACCTTGTAAAGATATGTTATTTTGATATTATTCTTTTAATTTCATTGCTATGTGTGATTCTATTTCTGCATTTCGAGTTATTGAAAATTTTCCACTGTTTTAATAAATAAAAACACATAACTCGGAAAAGAAAAATCAAAAGTTTATAAAAATTTCTAAAGGGAGTTTACGTTAATAGATATAAACAGTTCACAAAAGTGTCATGGAAATTGGTTAAAATGTTTTTCAGTTATTGTCCGATATATTGACGACGGACGGACGGACGGACGGACAACGGTATACCATACGTTACGTAAACGGGTGTATAAAAATGGCAATATCTGAAAAGATGGGGAAACGTATTCAGGTTAAATATCAAACACATCGTAATAATCAGCTGAATTTCTGCAAGGATCCCACATAACGGTGGAAAATAACAGAATGACAAATTTTCGGTGAAAAAGAAACTAAAATTAACAAACTTTAACAATAACCCAAGCTTTAACTACCTACCACACAACTACATGTATATAGAAACATACGCAATCTTTTCAGGTAAGAAGATCAATTATCAGGATATATTTTACTCTTGAATTTACTTACCTGTTCCTCAATTCGTTCATTTGCAGATTTGCGTCTTTAAGATCTTTTTGAAGTGAATCAATATCTTTGAATTGTTCTGATGCTCTATGTTCCAACTGTTTATACATAGTTTCTGGATAAAATATTTGTCCATTGATCTGAATTGGGCCATTATCAGGTACTCCAGTAGGGCGATGACTTTGGGTGGGGTGTGCAGTTTGGTGAAATGTATTTGTCTGAAGACCCTGTGTGTTTACACGAGAATTTCCAGTACCGCTGTACGTGCTACTCAAATTTTCTCTTTTATTCTGGGTTTTCTGAAATGTCGAAGCGTACACATAGTAATTACTGTATATGTAGTATACTATATAATAATGAGTATATATATCAAATCATGAATAACAGGAAATATCAGATATACATAAATGAGACAGCATTCAAAGGATCCAAATAGCCTAAAATTAACTGCTAAAGACATCATGTATAGTCTTCAAGTTTAGAAAGTATTCTTGATAGGTCATTAAAATATATGTCAAGCTCTTTATAGTTCCGAGTATAAAAGTCTCAAATAAATTAAACAGAAAGTATGCAAGTTCCGCCATCAACATTAAATTTGCAAATTTAAAAAACAGTTTTGAATTGAAATATAATTTATAACAAGTCACAAAATAGTTCACATCAAATATCTCTGGTAAAAACGATTATCAGTTACATCAAAAAAGATGTAGTTGTGTAAAATATATAATACAATTATTAACTGGCACTTGATCATCAAAAGACAAGTGAAATCGTCAATCATGTCTTAAAATAATTATAAATAGTTACCAATTAATAATGATTTTAAAATTTCTCGTTTTATTTAGTGTCTCATACTCAAAAAACTTGATCAATTCCTTACGATTCCCCACTTGTGTCATTAAAATCATAGCAATCTTGATATGTTGCTTTTTACAAATTACTAGAACTATACAAGAAAAAAAAAAAAAAAAAAAAAAGTCTTGCAATTCATATTCATGTAACACCTTTAGTTATTTGAGACGTAAAATTAAATTCAGGAAAAAAATGTAACGAAATTTGGTAAAACTGGGATGTTGCAAGTTAATGTAAATGCTGTTGTTGAAATTGCTATATTTGTGGTTATTACATTGGTTGCACCAATTTCTTTGGAGCTTAGATCCCACAACCCCTGGAGCTTGGTGTCTACCAATGAATCCAGGGGACCTGTCATTAAAGCTAAAAAGCCCTATCCGTGAAGCCAAGAACCAAGAACATTTGTGGATTGTGATTGAATATTTAACACAGCATTACGTTTGTGACAAAAAATTAATGTGGTAAAAAAAGCGAAAAATTTGAAACGAACTATTACCTAATATGGCCCAATATACCAAATCTTAATGCACAGTTAGAATCGGCAAATCAAAGAACCCCAAAAATTCAATTTTTGGTGAAATGAAACATAAGTTTATTTAAGGACCCTTTGGAACTCATTGCAGACCAATTTGAAAATTTAGCCTAAAATCCAAAATCTAAATACATGTTAAGATCCAGCATTTTCAAAGAACCCAATATAATTATATACAATACATGTTGAAATCAAAGTAGGTTTAATTATGGGCCCTGATTTGAAACAACTTGAAAACTGGGACTTAATTCAAAAATCTAAATACATGTTTATTTATAGACAATATAAGCTTGGTTTTTAATGGAGTTTGCTCCATAAAAAAATAGTTTATACAAAATAACATTTTTCTACCACAAAATTCTTGTAACAATTTTACCAAAAGTAAATGGAGAATGTGTCCATGGGACACAAATGAAGCCCCCGCTTGCATAAAATGTTATAAAGCAACATAACTTAAGAATCATAGTTCTCTCTGCTTACACTCCCCCAGCCCCCCCCCCAAATTTGTACTTGATCAGAGTTTTGTATAGTCGCCGTCACGTAAAATTGGCACAATGTTTTTGGTTGAAAAATTTAAACTAACAACCGCATTCAGTCAAGATGACGTTTTTCATTTAGCGGAATCAAATATCATTCCAAAAATCAACTATAGTCGCCGTCACGTAAAATTAGCACAATGTTTTTGGTAGAAAATTTTTAAACTAACAACCGCATTCATTCAATATGACGTTTTTCATTTAGCGGAATCGGACGGAATCAAATATCATTCCAAAAATCAACTACTGTCACACCTTTCATTGTGTTTGCACTGTATAATTCTGACCTTCACATAATTCAAGATTATTTTGTATGGTGGAATCCGACATTGTTATTACCGGAAGTGTTGCCGTGGGGTTCCACGTGCTGCCTATTTTCTCGTGTCTCTCGGAGCTTTTCATCATCTTTATGCAAAAAGCGCGGGAAATTGTATCATCAATGACAATGATATTACCGGAGAGTAACGAATGTTATGTAAATCAGGGATCCTCATAGAAACCAAGATGGCGGTTTTACAATGTAAATAATCTTGAAAAATGTGAAGGTCAAGATTATACAGTGCAAACACAATAAAAGTTAGGAAAGTAGTGGATATTTGGACTGGATTTTTCTTCCGCTAATTGAAAAACATCATCTTGAGTGAACGAGGCCGATATTTAACAAAATTTTGAAAAAAATTATTGTCCAATTTTACGTGACGGCGACTATAGTAATAATCATTGTGAATAAATTTCATAACATTTAGTTGAGGCAAACCTATGTTAGAGAACAGAATGCATACACTAATTTTTCGACGTACAGACAGACAAGTGTAAAACTGTTTGCCCCCTGTGCTTTGGCAGGGGCATAATAAGAAAACATATAATATCAAAATTTAAAGTAGCATTAATCATTTTAAAATACAATGTCTTAAAAAAATCTATAAATCTTACTTTAAACATATTTTATTTCAAAAAATCATGTACATGACATACACATATAAATACAGTGATACAATACTACAAAGGGATTCGGAAACAAGGTTTCCCTTATATTAATCCGTCTCCCTGAAGAAAAAAGATAAAGGGAAATAACTGCAAATAAAAAAGTTAATTTTTTTTTTTCGTCAGATCTTTCCTATATATATATATATGTACCGGCGGCGGAGTGTGTTTACAGGACTTTGTCAAGACTGTCTCACCCAATTACGATCCTAATCATGCACGAAGGACTATAAGCCAAAACGCTTCGAATCTACCAAAAATTGTTGTACTTGTTTAAACACGAGTAGATTTTCCTCTTGATTGAGATTATTGCAGCCAAATAGGAGTGTTTCTATATTGTATGGGGACGGAATTTTTTCTATCGTACGTTTTCGGACAAGGGAGTAATTATTACACTCGAGAAGAAAATGCTTACTGCTCACGATTCTACCACAGGTACAGTTTTTACTTTCTATAAGATTTCTCTTGAATAAATGTTCGTTCAGATTACTACAATTCAACCGAAGTCTGGCATGAAGTATTTGTCCTTTCCTGTCTCCATAAAAATAATAATTTGGTATTTTACTTACATTTTGATTAAGGTAACGTTTAAGTGTAAACTTAGATGGACTTAGTCTGATATCGTCCGGAATATCATTCCAGGATCGAATAACTGAGGGAAGAAAAGATTTCTGGTAAAGTGCAGTTCTACACTTTATATGTTGCGTGTCATTCGTTCGTCTTGTGTCATAATTATGAATATTAAACAATTGTTGAGGGATAATATCGCTTAAATAATCAGGGGTTTTGTTATGAAACATTTCATGAAATTTTATAATTTTGTGTTTTTTACGTCTTTCTGATAGTAACTCCCATCCTGTTTCGTCGTACAATTTATTTATGGACGATAACTTACTACCACCAGTTACTATCCTAGCCGCTTCAAGTTGCATACTTTCTAGTTTATCACTTAAATAGTCTGGAATGTTGTCCCAAATGATATCTGTATATTCAAGTAAAGGTCGGATAAAACTGAAATATATAGTTTGTAAATACTTTCTTTTCAATTTGAATTTCAAGGCACGAAATAAATTTAATCTTGGTGTTATCTTTTCAATTATTTTATTGACATGAAAATGCCATGAACCATCCTCATGAAAAATTAAACCAAGGTGTTTATGGCTTTCTACTTCTGAAATCATATCATCATTCATATAAAGAGGTGGATGATGGGGTTTTACTGATTTCTTGGAAATTGTCATAGCTTCAGTCTTTTTTGCATTAAAATATACTAGCCATTGGACTGACCAATTGTTGATAGTCTCTATATCAGAATTAAGTTTGCTCGCTGCTGCATATTCATCTTCAACTACTATGAAAAGGGAAGTATCGTCAGCATATAGTTTTATATTACAGTCTATGTAGTTTACAATGTCATTTATATATACTAAAAAAAGTAAGGGGCCTAATATTGATCCTTGAGGGACGCCAGCATTTACACCAAAAGTATCCGAGGATTGACCTGAAATAACAACTTTTTGTTTTCGATTTGATAAATAGCTCATAAACCACTTTAATAGGTTTCCTCTTATACCAATACTTTCAAGTTTATAAATTAGACCTTCATGCCAGACTCGATCGAAAGCACGACTTATATCAAAAAAGACAACACGAATCTCTTTTCCTGCGTCAAGAGCTTTGCCAAATAAATCTGTTATGTGTAAGAGTTGGTTAATTGTAGAATCTCCAGGCATGAAACCTGACTGGGCACATGTTATTATTTTATGTTTTGTTAAAAAGTTAAAGAAATGTTTAAAAACACAACGTTCCATAATCTTACCAATGATCGACAAAAGTGATATCGGTCTATAGTTTGAGACCAGTTCTCTATCACCACTTTTGAAAACTGGTATAACGCTTGCTAATTTCCAGGATTCTGGATACACAGCTTCACGTATAGATTTATTGAAAAGCTGAGCCAGGGGCCTACTTAACTCTCGAGCAGCATACTTCAGAAGCCTACCGCTAATTTCATCAGGGCCCGTCGTTTTAGTGACATCTAACAAAGACAAGTGATCAAACACTTCCTCTTCGGTTATTATAATATTGTTTAAAACTGGTATATCATCGGACATGGGGGTATTAGGAAAAGACGCTGTAGAATCATCCACGGTAGCTTGCTTACAAAAAAAAGAGATTAAATGCGTTTGATTTTTCATTATCGTCTTCTATATATTCATTATTTACTAACAAAGGGGGGTAATTTGACGCTTTCGAAGGCTGTCCAGATAAATTTCTTAAAAGCTTCCACCAATTCTTAACATTGGTTTCTGGATTCTCTAATATATTTATTTGTTTGTTGAAAAAGTCAAGTTTAGCTGTTTTTATAAAATTTATGCATTGATTCCTAACATACCGAAATTGTCGCCAAGAATCAGCAGTATTTTTCTTTTTTGCCATTTTATGAAGTCTTTTTCGACGCCGAATTAGTTTTTTTATATGACCAGTTAGCCATGGCGGGTCTTGAGATCTAAACTTGACAAATTTACAAGGTATATGTTTTGCAGCTATTTTTAATATAGTTTCTGTAATTTTTGTCGCGGCAACATTTACGTCATTATTATTAATAATGTTATCCCAATTAACTTCACTTAGATCAACTTTATAATTAGTTAGGTCTGCGTGATCATAGTCCCAAATCTTCCTACTAAAAACTTTATTTGGTGTTTTTTGAATGTTTATTATGTCACTCACAGGACAGTGATATCGTACATTAGCTTCCAAAATATTATCATCGACTTCAGTATATAAAAGTATGTCAGGGTCGTTTACTAAAATTAAATCCAGTAAAGATGAACTGGTCTCGCAAAAAAATGTCGGCTGATCAATTGCTTGATTCAGGCCGTTTTGCAAAATAATATTTGTAAGTTTTGTGTTTCGATAATTCAACAAATTTTCGTTGAAATCGCCCGTTACTACTATTTTGTCAATACCCGAATTGAGAGCATTTTCTATGGACAAATTCATATTATCCCAGTATTGCGCATTAGAATCAGGGGGTCTATAAAATACTCCAAACAAACATTTACATTTTTGTGTGTTAATTTCTATCCAAAGACACTCAAGATTTTGTATTTCAAGATCATGACGTCGTTTACTTGGTATATTATCTGTTTACATAAACTAAGACCCCACCACCGATTCTGTCACCATTCCGATCTTTTCGATAAGGAGTTTTAAAATTATCTAATTTTAATTGGCTATCAGCTATATCGGACTTAAGTCATGTTTCGGTAAGTAAGATTATGTCCCTGTCCCCCAGCTCAGCTTCAACTATTGATTTTTTAGGGAGCAAACTTTGTATATTTAGGCATGAAAAAGTCAAAAGATCTTTATAACGATAAAAATCTAACATATCAGTTGAACTATCATTATGCAGGCAGTTATCTGGTGAGTAGGACGTTGACCCCGGATTTAGTTCGATATCCCCTGCCGTATAAATAATAAGAAAAATATATAAAAATAACTGACAAATCGATAAACAAATGTCATTTGTATTTTCATATCTATCCATCAAAGGAGTTGCTTTTTTTGTTTCTAAAACCCATCCTGTACTTTTTAAAGACGAATTCAAACTTGATAACAAACATGTAGAACAACTTTGAGTTTTTAAATTTGTTTTTAATTGGAAGTATAAATATATTGTGAGAGCCTTTGTGCCAATTTGGGCAAGCAGATTAACTAATATAACGGTATGTAAATCGATCGAGTGAGACAGTCGAGTAGACCTGACATAGTGTAGCCCAACACGTGCCCTATATGTATTTAGGTCACTTCCCATTGTTTACGTTTAGTGTAGAAGAATATATTACAAAACAGAACACATGTTGTCTATAAATCTTAATTGTAATTGTCTTCAAAATATATTAAAATGAACAGTAAAACTATATGTATTGTCCTACAAAGCTTAACATCAATAACACATGGGAAACACAAAATTATATTTGTTATTGATAATTACCACATGTTTTGCTATCATTGATCATGATATGTGAATAATATTAGTTAATTGTAAAAAATCTATTATATTTTTATTGGAAGAAAAAATAAATTTTCAATTTCTTTTTGTTGTATGTAGGGGAATTTAAGACCCTCATTTAATTATGCACTTTATATCTAATTTCTATGATGAGGTTATAAAGATGTAAAACAATATTCAAAATAGCTAAAAATGAACAGTAAATTTTAAACTGTATTATTTAAATTGTATATATTGATGTATCTATTATCAATTGTGGTCAAATATCCAAATTCTAAATATGGTTAGAATCAGCGTATCAAATTAAAGAACCCAAAGTAATCAACTTTTGAGGAAATCAAGAAAAGTTTAATTTGGATACTCTGGATCTGAATGTGAACCAATAGACCACTTTCGAGTTTGTCTGGCGATCCCCTACTAAAATTTCTTACCATTTGAAATATCATATCATAGGGAACATGTGTACTAAGTTTCAAGTTGATTGGACTTCAACTTCATAAAATAAATTGCCTCTCCAAGCGCTGGATACGACCACAGAGGTCCAACCTTGAATAGTTCGGGCAAAAATAGACAAAATATTCGAGCTTGATACACGGTCTCAATTTGGATTGTAATTAATTATTTGACACATAATAGGTTTCTGACACAGAATAACTGTTACAGTAGTCAAAGAACTAAGAATTGGTTATATGATTTGAATTTATATTCTACCCCCTATTTTGGGGGAATTTTGTGCAATACACTATGACCCCCTCCTAATTTTTTTTCACCCCCCCCCCCCAAATTAAGAAATAATCAAAGAGCAGATTGCTCAGAGGGATACGATTGTCATTGTTTTCATTGACACATGTATAACTGGATAGTATTATTTTGAAAACTAATTCAACTGCACATGTAAAATGTAATTTACGAAATCTGAATAGTTACTCAACTTTAAAAATAGCCAATCCCGGATACAAGTGTATGAACAATGTACTTATTGAGTTTTATTTTTGTACTATCAATTTCAAGTTTACTTTCCACAGCAGTCACTGAGAGTGAGAGAAGGTATTTCACTTCGTATCTTATCACCTATTTTCCCACGTTAATTCTAGGAGGAACCCCATTCCTAATTCTTTAAATATTTAATTTCCTTTGAGTCAGTGGGCATGACTCCTTTCCGTACACATTCCTCTGTTTAAATTGCGATCGTTTTTAATATAATACGACGTTTATCGACAGAACGAGTTAATTTTTCTCGACGTGTCGTATCGTATTTAGATTCAGAATAGACGGAAGTTATTTACGGAAGGGAGACAACTCGAAACGATAATATGGAAGACTCCATTTCGGCTGAAGGGGTGTTGTAGTTACACCTTTACGATGTGGACTACATTTATTTTAATTTAAATGATGCATATGATTTAAAATTATGCAACAACAATAACAGACAGAAACTTTAAGGATCCCATGAGTTTCAAATTAATCAATGGAGTGGGGAATACTGAGCAACCATTCAATCTGATTCCCTTGAAGTTAAGAAAACTATACGCATGCGCATAATTACCTAAACAAACCCTAGACTTCTGATTTGTAGCAAGGACGTATATTAAATGCTAATTAAACGACCTTCATTTCTTTATGGAAGTACAATATCAAATATCAGCATAACGGTGACATATAAGAAAACTCCACTTCAGTTCTTAGAATGAAATTCAAAACAGTGTGGCTGTGGCCATTGATTGACACATTAAATTCATCCATTGACTGGGACAATTTAGGTGAACGTTTGTGTGTAACGACCACTGCTCACTATGTACTTTTTAAAGACACTTAAACTATGGGGTCACCAAAGGTTCTCAACACCTTAATAAAGTAATTCGAAAAATTAATCAGAAATAACACGATGTTTTGATTTATATCAATTATATACATCAAAACATAAAGGTTATTCCTGATTAGTTTTTCGAATTATTTTATAATTAAAGGCGCTAAGAAACCTTTGGTGACCCCACAGTTTAAATGTCTATCGTAGGTACGTCGTGAACAGTGGTCGTTACAGACAAACGTTCACGTAAATGGTCCCAGTCAATGGATGAATTTAATGTGTCAATCAATGGCCACAGCCACACTGTTTTGAATTTCATTCTATATGACAGAAATAGATTTATCGATCGGAATTCAGAGAACTCTCGCATGTTATCGAAATTGGGGAATTCCCTCTGGTGTGTTTCTAAATTTATAAAAACACTAAATATAAATACTGCTTAATTCTGATTTTCCGTGTTGTTCAAACACGCATATAAGTCAAGGGAAATATCAAACATGAAGATTATGAGAAGAACATTATAGGAAAGTTGTTTAAGTTTAATCCTTTTGTTTGTTTTTACCTTTTAAAGTAAGACAATCATAAGAATCTGAGATGTTCCTTAATGTTTAGAATAAAACGGTTGACGTGAGGGCATGGCCCTGAGTCAATGGTATAAGTCTACAGATTGCTTGAAAGCAATCGTATCCCAAAAACAATTCTTTCCCTCACTTAATCTCAATTCAAATTTTCAATGGAGTTTGCAACCATAATTACCCATTTAATGATTTAAAACCAGTGTAACGGAGGTAACCCAAATTTTACTTAAAAGTAATTGTCCATTTACCAGGACACCCTTGATTTTTTCCCATCTTCCCCTAGTTCCTAAACGGTTTGAGCCATAACCCCTCAAAGCCAATCATAACCATCCCTTTCTGGTATGGAACCTGTTGGTATAATTTCAGAGAGATCCATACACTGTTCCATAAAAATATTGTCTGGAAACTAGAAATTCTAACCTTCTTTTTATGGCTATAAACCTTGTGTTTATATTTCATAGATTTCTATTCACTTATACTCAAGTTATTGTCCGGAAACCAAGTGTCTTCGAACAACGACAACGTGAATCATTGCTATCAGTGATAGCAATATTCAACCGCAAATGAATACTTATTCGATAATTCCGATCAATTCACGATCTTTACTCGACTAGCTAGACCAAATCATCCATAATACACGATCTCAGTCTGATCTCGACCAGACCAGATCGACCTGATCGTATATGGGTCGTAGGGATAATCGGGAATTGGTCGGGTATGCACATTTTTACTATAAAAACGTCCGATTTTTTTAAATTCCCTACCGCTTCGGAGTGGGCATTAGGTGTTACCTTTTTCCGTCTGTACGCACGTACGTCCCAACATGACCCTTTATAATGTTATATATGCTAGCTGGGGCATTATTGGTGTCCCATGGACACATTCTCCGTTTATTTGGTTATATTCAGTAGAAGGTCCGAGTAAAATCATCCATTTAAAATATCTACATAAAAATAAAGCAGTTGGGCAAGGTGGTAAGAGCTCTGAGAGACAGGTTAATAGCTGTGACGGAGCTTGTAGAGTGCATAGAAGACGAAGAAGATGGTGGAGACATCAACAGGAGCTACGAAATCTAGGTGAGGCAGTGGCTGACACGACGACCACTGTGTGGGCAGTTTAAGAGACTTGCACTAACTCAATAAAGAGGAACCCAATGGTTATAAAAACTTCCTCATAGTGGACACTGATATGTTTTATTGCTCTTTCTTGAAATGACACCACAAAATGAGATTTGTCACTGAATTAGTACTTATGTTAGATAGCAATATACATAAACTTAACCATCCCCATTACCTTGCTTTCTTACAAATAAAAGCGTACTGTTTGTCAAGTATATGTGCATAAGTATGTAATCAGTATTTTTCATAGATTTGATATTCAGTAGTTGAATGGTTAAAGATATTTAATTTCTTTTTGCTGTATGGCAACAACCTGTATTTATTTGCCAAAACAATATTGCAAAAAGAGGGCAAAGATGTCACATATTTCCCCCAAATTTGACCCAAAGTAGAATGCCAATCCCCTGGAGTGATACCTTTTCTAAAACAGTTTGCAACTTTACATATATCTATCCAGAGATCAAGAGTTCATTTCTTTCTAACCAAAGTTTGGTAAACGTTGTGTGCCGTTTGTTATAGTTTTTTAAACGTAACAGAAATATAGATTCATACACTGCAACAAGTGTAACAGTATTACGATATTTCTCCACTCGAGACAGTTAAATTTTATTATTTAAAGCGCGAGGCTTTCCGAGCTCTATAAATAACTAAAATTTAACTGTCGAGAGTGGAGAAATATCGTAATACACGAGTTATAGTGTCGGAATCTGTTTCTCTAATGATTTTAATCCTTCTTTTCAAATATTTTCAGAAACTAGTGTTCTTTATATGCGACGTCATCATGGCATTGCCGCCTTTTTTCATGGCGTCACAATAGGAAAATTCAGAAGAAAACAAAACATTTAGACGTCATAATCAAATTTCGACTAATCATTTGCCGAGAACAGATTTTTCACTAGTGAGGAGAATTATTTTTCTCACACCGGTCAGGAAATGTGAAAATAGCACAAAAATTAGAGAAGTAGAAACAAATGCAAATGCAAATTTTAGACAAAGTTTTGAGTTATGGGGGGGGGGGGGAGGGGGGGGGGGGGGCAAGGGGTTTAACTGTTATGCTGTTATGGGGCAATTTAATTCTTTGTTATCTGTTATTTTGAAAATATATTTGCTGTTAGCTGTTATTGTCTTATTCTTTGTTAGCTGTTATTATGCTTTTAGTTTTTTTGTTATCTGTTATTGTGATAATGTATTTGCTGTTAACTGTTATTGAAAATTGGAATATTAGCATTTTTTTTTTGACAGTCAATATTCGGTATAAATTGAAGATCATTGGACATTGGGGTCTACCACTACTAATATGTTTGTCCCGTATTCAGAGAAGGATTCCATTAACATATACCCATCACAAAAGTGAGGTCCAGGACAATTCAAGTATATCTTATGATTATCCTTTGTAATAAATTCCATTTTTTTATGAATGTGTATTTAGAATGATCTTAATTTTTTGTATGAGAATAATGTTCCTTGTTTCCCCTACGAACATATTAAATTAAAACAATTCTTAATATGACAAAAAGGAAAACATATGGCCAGGAATATCTGACAAGGATCTCAATTAAGGACTAGGTCCTATAACAACCACTTAACCTTTTATATAATATGGTACATGTGATATGTTATTCTTTTCAAAGCAGAACCAAATGAATTGTACAATGAAAGTTCCAACCATGTACTTGGGTCCGAAGCTGCACATAACTCATTACAAACAAAGATTTATTTGGTTTCAAGCCATTGTTTCCCTACTAAACTATGTATTCTATTTACTAGTACACTTGGTACAATCAAAAACCTGAAAAAAAATTGTTCAAATAAGGCCTTTAAAAATAGTGGAATAAATTGCTTTTGGAGTGTCAAAATTCGTTCGAAGTACTTGATAAATTGCATGCTTTTGATTTTTCTACCCTATATACCACTTTGCCTCATTAATAGTCTTATTAAGAAAAATTCACACACCTCATTAGATGGTCATTTAGAAAAAGCCAGAATATTCAAACTCTTTTAGGTCAGTTTTTTTATTAGCAACAACGGGAGCTTCACTCAATATATATAAACAATACACCAACGTTTCATGAGAACTGCTGAAAGCATTTTTGAGTTATTTGAGTTTCTAATGAATAAAATCCCTTAAAATCTAAAATTAATAAAAATCGAAAGGGAGTTTACAACAATAGATATAAACATTTCAGCAAAGTTTCATGAGAATTGCTGGAAACTGGAAACATCCCCCTTTTTAATTAATAAAACCCGTTAACTCGGAAACGTAAAATCTAAAATTTATAAAAAAAAAATGAAAGTGACCTCATGTTAATAGATATAAACAATTCACCAAAATTCCTTGCTTTGTGAAAGCATTTTTGAGATATAATCAGAAAACTGGGGGAAAAAACACTTTTATTGAATAAAAACCCATTACCCAGAAACTTAAAGTCTAAAATTTATCAAAAAAAGGAAAAAAAGGGAGCTCACGTAAATAGATATAAACAATTTCACAAAGTTTAATGCAAATTGGTTAAAGAGTTTTTTTAGTTAATGTCTGACATGTTGACAACAGACGGACAACAGTATACCATAATATGTTCCGTTAACGAGCGTATAATTTTTTTTATAATATATTGAGTAGTAATTTAAACACATTCTAGATACATAAATTAATACTAAAAACATAGTCATAGAAAATGGAATGCATTACAAAGGATTATATCCGTAATAAGAAATACTGATTTGTCAAAGACCATATTATTTTAATATTTCATTTACTGTTATCTGTTTTTGTCCATTTTAATTCCTTGTTATCTGTTATGAGCCAAATCAATTTGCTGTTTTGCTGTTATTGGGACCCCCCTTGCCCCCCCTCAGTTATGACAAGCAAAAACACGTTTAGATAATTGATTTAATGTTAAATTTAGAAAGAAATGCATCGTTTGAACGACGCATTCAGTTGAAGCGAGTGTATAATTTGTCAAAGTTTATGCAAACTTGCAAAAGTACGTTAGAAACAAATGATCAAAACGTGTGCTCGCTGAACAGTTTGTATCGTTACTGTTAGAAAGAATTCGCACCAAATAAAAAATATTTGTGTCTTTCGTCTCATTATTGTGTGAAATTACGTCAAAAAGTACGAATGAAAAAAAAAATGACTGTTAGGTGACCTATAGTTGTTGTTAATAATTTATGTGTCATTTGGCGTTCTGTGAAGAGCTGTCTCATTGGCAAGTGTACTACATCTTCTTTTTTTATGCTACAAACATTTCTGGACAAACGGAAAATACGGACAGACAAAACAGAAAATAGCCCTTAAAACAGGTAAAATATAATCTTGATGTTCTTATAAACCAACTTTGAAAGATAACTTAGTCATCAGCAGTCTAACAATGAATATTATTGCACAATTACTTTAATACTTGAAAAATCCGCCGGTGCCAAAATTGCAGGATTTTCTTCCCTTCCGGAACATCTGAGATCATCCCAGGTTTTGTTAGGTTACGTTTTTGGTAAGTTTTTAGTTTTCTATGTTATGTGGACTGCTGTTTGTCTTCTCGCCGGTTACCGTTTTCGCTATGGCTGTGTCGGTTTGTTTTCGATCTTTGAGTTAGATTGTTTCTTTGGTGTTAAAATGTTACCTTTCCTTGCAAAAGTAAAGACACGTACTGTACATGGAGGAATTTTTGTACAGTTAAAAATAATGTTGCCAATATATTTTTGCGGAAGCATAGTTATGGGAGTTAGATCTGCACACACTTTAAGAGAATCGTGTAGCAGTCATGTGTTCTCGTGTATGGCCGAGTAGAGATCGAAGAGTGGTCGAATGTGGTCGCGAAGGGATCGGGTATTGGTCGAGTTGGTCTGGGATAATATAAATATACAAGTCGCAGTGATCTGGAAGCGATCGGGCATTGGTTGAGTTAATCTGGAAATGATCGGACATTAGTCGAGCAAAGGTCGAAATGATCGAGTACTGATTGGTAAAGTTTTTGTATTCCGACCAAAGTCGATCTCTACACGATCCTTTCCGGATCAATTCGACCGCTACTCGACGAATTCTCGATCTCTTCTCGAGTGATTTGCTTCTCAATCCCTACTCGAATGTTTTTGACATGTCAAAACCTCTCGGGTAGATAGTCAGATCGATGACGAACAAGGTAGACTATCCCGAACATTCTTGTCGATTGAGTCAGACCAGTCTCCCGATCACGTAACTTGTCTTGGTCGGGCTTGGTTGAGTTGATCTGATCGGCAGTGTCAACCTAGCTTAAGCGGGATAGTATAATTTTCTATGTTAAGTGGACTGTAAACTTAGGGTCAAAATTTTTATTTGGCATAAAAGTTTACAAAGATCATATCATAGGGAACATGTGTACTAAGTTTATGTTGATTGTTCTTCCTTGACCAAAAACTTTAACCTGAAGTGGGACAGATGGACGAACCAATGGACCGAGCGAAAAACATAATGCCTCTAGGTGGAGCATGAAAAATCATTACGTACGATCTTCTTTTCATTTAGGGATGGTAGTAATGCACCTTATCCTTGAGCCAATTGAACAAATCATATTGTTTTAATATATATCTCACCTGTTTTTCATTAGCTGTACAGATGTCTTTCAGTAAGCCAAATTCGAGCATTGCTTTTTGACAGAGTGCAAGTTTTTTGGACTTGTAAACGCCCCAGATATGTTTGATCAGCTTACTGTCCTTGTTTTCTTCTAGAAGATCCTGGGCGAATTCGGTATAACTAGTTACGGACATATACTTGTACTTTTTGCAAAGAGACATGTGCTGAAAATAATAAAAGAATGTTGAATACGATAAAGAACAAATAAATTTTAGGTTTAACAGGGGGTACGATTGATTTACTTAAATAATTGCTAAGGTATTTCGCCATTTCCCTCCAAGTCTGTCTTCGGGCGACAGCAGATTCCGCTCCTGTACAGTTTGCATCTCCGTTTATAGATGGATTCATTTATTTTCGTGGACACCAATTTTCGTGGATTGAAGAAAACTTGCATTTTCGTGGATATCTAATTTCCTGGTATTGGCAAAGTCTACATACATTACTATAGAAAAATTGTTATTCGTAGAACATTTAAATTCGTGGTTCTCCTGTATACTAGAAATCCTCGAAAATTTGTATCCAACGAATATTAATGAATCCACAGTATCATTATAAAGAACTGGCTTACCCACCAAAAGTAATAACAAGAAATGATTAATGTTGCTTCCTAGACTAACTGCCCATATGTCGCGCTAATTAAAGCAATAACTATATGAAGTTAAAAAGTACATTACATACACTATTATATAATACTTCAGACCATTGTCGGCTCCGAGACTTAATCAAAGAGCTGAAGAGCTCTGAGGGAAAAGACGGTCATTGTTTCAATTTTTAGGGGAGTATATTTGATAGTCTACATACAAAGAATGAGCAAAAGAACAGCTAGAACATATAGAAAGGCTGACAATAATGAAACTAATTGTTGTTTATTGTTATTTCATTTCCTTAGTCAAGAATTCATCATAGAGACAATTTGGACCAATGAGATCTGCACCTTCTAAATGAAAACATTTGATTGAAGTTGGGAGTTAATTATCTAAAATTCAATTGAATTTAACAACTACTACAATATATTTTAGAATTTTAATTATGTACACCTGAACGGCAGGCTAAGACCATTCTCAATTTTTTGTGACAGTATTCTCAAGAGAGTGAGGGCTGAAAAATCTATTCAGTTTTAATTTTCCATTGATAAAGTTCCCAGTTACAACTCTCATCACAGGGATACATGTTCTTATAAAATCAAATATGATTGATATAAGCTGTGTGAAGTTTGTTTCCAGATCCCACATTTTGATATATCTGTAAAATTCATGAATAAATAGCTTTAAACTACAAAAAGCAATATTAAAAAAAAAATGAAAAAAAAAATGACCACTACAATAATTATGTTGGTATGCAAAATTATTTTTTAATATTGATGACTACTTATCATAATTATATATACTTAATGTGACATTTTTAGTGCTCAGATACATTAACTTTCATTTTAGTGGGTAAATACTCATCAATTGAGGTGCTCCTTAATTGGAGAAAGATTCTAAAAACATAACTTTACAGAAAAAAATGAAAACTGCAGTTGCTCTCCCCAATCTCAATAGGTATAAACTACAAAAAGCAACATTTTTAAATTTTTTTTTTTTTTAACCATTTCAATAATTATGTCGGTACACAAATTTCTTTTTATATAGAAGACTACTTATAATATACTAAATGTCACATTTTAAGTGTTCAGAAACATTTACTTTGATTTTAGTGTATAATTACTCGTCAATTGAGGTGCTCCTGAATTGGAGGAAGATTCTAAAAACAGAACTTTACAGAAACAATGAAAACTGCCGTTTCTCTCCCCAATCTCATGTATCCCCATTGACATTGTTTACCGCGAAAGTTGACCTACAAATTATCTGATTATAGCCTCAGATTAAAGCATTGCATGTTGGTGTGTAAATCATTTACACTACAGCAAACATCATTAGGTTTATATTTAACAAATACGGATTTTAAATTAGTATACAAATACTGTGAATGATTTTTATAATGAATAAAGGATATCCCTGTGTAGTGTGGCATGCCAACAATGACGTCACTAGGTTAGATATATTTAGAATATTTCGTAATACTGATTTTTCCGGACTGTAAAAGAAACGTATATAGTGTAAGGGAAAGCTCAATATACGATAATTTCACAAGAAACAGAAGGGAAATGTGTAAAAAATGTATTTAAAGTCAATCTGTTCTCCTTGTCATCAATTTCAGTATGACATTTTGAGGGGGTTTCCAAACTATCAAAACAAAATGATTGACGTGAGGGAATGATACTCTGGCCAACCCCATTAGGGAATTGACGGCTTGAAGCCGTCTTTCCCCAAAAACTGGTCTACAAATTTAATAGTATAGACGACAAGTTTAAAAGGTTTTCTGACATTAATTAGGTCTGTCTAGTAGTTTACCCTATAGTCCTCTATACATACTTTTTCAGGTTCAATTTCTGAAAAATATTTTTCAATCACCAACATATCTCTGTACTCTTCTGCTGCTTTTTTAACAAGCTGTGTGTCCGATGGGTATTTCAGTACGTCCTCTATTGCTTGTCGCCTTATAGCTCCAGATGGGACAGTTACATCCTGCGTGTATGCCATTGTCTATAATGCAATTCATAACGTTTATCAACGTAGAAATATGCCTATTAATAGAACTAGACTCAAACTGGCAGCCACTTTAAGCAGCCAATCAAGATAGCAGCCACTTTTTTCCAGCAGCAAATTTTGATCATATGTCTAAAAACCCAAAAACTATAACAGACTCGAACGTTCCAAAATTCTCAAAATCTAAGTTAAATGTAATTTAATTCACGGCTTGTAGTGATTCTCAAAGGATTTCAGTCCGTTTTAAATACCAATAATGATAGCAGCCACTTTTTTTTTCGACATTCTAGCTACATACATATACGATATGTTTTATTTTTTAACGTCTAAATGACCACAGATGTTCAGCCTTAGAAGTGAACGTTGAACAAACCAACAGAAATGACGTCAGTAACTGGAAGCACTCACTAGCTTGATTTCTTAATCCGGCATATTGGTGTCAATGTGTATAGAAATATCTAGTTTCTACATAACTAATATATGTGCAGTTAGCAACCGGTTCGATATTATATATCCAACTTGCTGTGAACAGTCGGTTCGATATTCAAATTTATTTGAAAATCATAAGAAAATTGAGGGTTAAGAAGAGTGAAAAAATACGTAAGAAATCGTTTTATGACCCCTTAAAGCTGTCGTAAATTTTCGTTGTCCTCGAATATAATCCCTTATGTAAGTTGCATAATTATCTTTATGTAAAATATAGTTTTTATCAATAAAACAACAAGATGTATTTCATAATTTTTTTATACACTATTTCTTAAAACAATAAAAATATAACCTTAACGCTAGAAACATTCAAAAAATATCAATAGAAATATTTATGGAAAGCCCCCGCCTCTCCCAAAAAATGTATAGAAAAAACCTACCAACTTTACACCCCAACAATTTCTGACTTGGCCTAACTCCCAAAAATTCATTTCAGTGTGGCCTTCCAAAAGTTATTACCTTTCATTTGAGCCATGTCCAGTGTTGAACTTTACCGTACAGCACTGGCGAGGCTTACCGAAAGAATATAGGGTGTATACATATTTGTTTCTTAACAGCATCTTTGAACCCAAACAATTTCCGAATGGGCCTAACTCCCAAAAAAATCATTTCAGTGTGGCCTTCCTTAAGTTATTACCTTTCATTTGAGCCATGTCCGGTGTCGAACTTTACCGTACAGCGCTGGCGAGGCTTAACGAAAGAATATATGGGTGTATACATTTTCCCTCCTTAACAATATCTTTGAACCCTAACAATTTCCGAATGGGCCTAACTCCTAAAATTTCATTTCAGTGTAGCCTTCCCCAAGTTATTACCTTTCATTTGAGCCATGTCGAACTTTACCATACAGCGCTGGCGAGGCTTACCGAAAAAATATAGGGTGTATACATATTTTTTTTCTTAACAGCATCTTTGAACCCCAACAATTTCCGAATGGGCCTAACTCCCAAAAATTCATTTCAGTGTGGCCTTCCTCAAGTTAGGCTCATTCGGAAATTGTTGGGGTTGAAAAAATGTATACACCCATATATTCCTTTGGTAAGACTCGCCAGCGCTGTACTGTAAAGTTCGACACCGGACATGGCTCAAATGAATGGTAATAACTTGGGGAAGGCCACACTTAAATGAATTTTTGGGAGTTAGGCCCAGTCGGAAATTGTTGGGGCTCAAAGATGCTGTTAATGGGGGGGGGGGGGGGAGGATGTATACACCCATATATTCTTCCGGTTAGCCTCGCTAGCGCTGTACGGTTAAGTTCGACACCGGACATGGCTCAAATGAAAGGTAAAAACTTGGGAGAGGCCAAACTGAAATGAATTTTTGAGGGTAAGGCCCATTCAGAAATTGTTGGGGTTCAAAGATGCTGTTAAGGGGGGGGAATGTATACACCCATATATTCCTTCGGTAAGCCTATCCAGCGCTGTCCGGTAAAGTTCGACAACGGACATGGCTCAAATGAAAGGTAATAACTTGGGGAAGGCCAAACTGAAATTTATTTTTGGGAGTTAGGCCCATTCGGAAATTGTTGGGGTTCAAAGATGCTATAAAGGATAAAAATATGTATACACCCTATATTCTTTTGGTAAGCCTCGCCAGCGCTGTACGGTTAAGTTCGACACTGGACATGGCTCAAATAAAAGGTAATAACTTGGGGTGGCCACACGGAAATGAATTTTTGGGAGTTAGGCCCATTCGGAAATTGTTGGGGTTCAAAGATGCTTTTAAGGAAAAAAATATGTATATACCCTATATTCTTTTGGTAAGCCTCGTCAGAGCTGTACGGTAAAGTTCGACACTGGACATGGCTCAAATGAAAGGTAATAACTTGGGAGAGGCCATACTGAAATGAATTTTTGGGAGTTAGGCCCATTCGGAAATTGTTGAGGTTCAAAGATGCTGTTAAGGAAAAAAATATGTATACACCCTATATTTTTTTGTTAAGACTCTCCAGCGCTGTACGGTAAAGTTCGACACCGGACATGGTTCAAATGAAAGGTAATAACTTGGGGAAGGCCACACTGAAATGAATTTTTGGGAGTTAGGCCCATTCGGAAATTGTTGGGGTTTGAATTTGGTAGTTTTTTTCTATACATTTTTTGGGAGAGGCGGGGGCTTTCCATAAATATTTCTATTGATATTTTTTGAATGTTTCTAGCGTTAAGGTTATATTTGTATTGTTTTAAGAAATAGTGTATAAAAAAATTATGAAAAACATCTTGTTGTTTTATTGATAAAAACTATATTTTACATAAAGACAATTATGCAACTTACATAAGGGATTATATTCGAGGACAACGAAAATTTACGACAGCTTAAAACGATTTCCTCACTTATTTTTTCACTCATCTTAACCCTCAATTTTCTTATGATTTTCAAATAAATTTGAATATCGAACCGACTGTTCACAGCTAGTTGGATATATAATATCGAACCGGTTGCTAACTGCACATATATTAGTTATGTAGAAACTAGATATTTCTATACACATTGACACCAATAAGCCGGATTTAGAACTCAAGCTAGTGAGTGCTCTCAGTCACTGACGTCATTTCTGTTGGTTTGTTCAACGTTCACTTCTAAGGCTGAACATCTGTGGTCATCTAGACGTTAAAAAATAATACATATCGTATATGTATGTAGCTAGAATGTCGAAAAAAAAAGTGGCTGCTATCATTATTGGTATTTAAAACGGACTGAAATCCTTTGAGAATCACTACAAGCCGTGAAATTGTCGAATTCCACTCTTAAATTACATTTAACTTAGATTTTGAGATTTTTGGAACGTTCGAGTCTGTTATAGGTTTTGGATTTTTAGACATATGATCAAAATTGGCTGCTGGAAAAAAAGTGGCTGCTAACTTGATTGGCTGCTAAAAGTGGCTGCCAGTTTGAGTCTAGTATTAATAGATCGTGTTTAAATCGCATCTGGAAATCAAAGAAAAAGACATTGTTTTACCTTCTACGAAGATGTATCTCTTTTTCCTATAATCTCTCCAAGTTTACTATCAACTAACCTAATTAAACAAGACCACGAGGAGAAAAAAAATCTGTTATAATTTCCTTTTCCTTTATAGCAACAAAAGCTATTTTCTATGACTATTTTACCTTTAGTTAGATGAATTTGACTATTCATCATGTTCATTGTAGGTCCTTTCGTTCTAATTATTACGATAGTTATTAAAAAGGACCCGGCTCGATAAAGTTTCACATTAAATTAAACAAATTGGGGAATGTATAAGCAAGTCTATGAACAACTCGTGAGTAAAGTTCGAATAAAAAAAAGTTATATACTAGTAGGCCAAATACAGTACGCAATTGAATCGCATTATAAAAGACCCGAGATTTTGCCAAATACAGCTACATTATTCTATTCCTATGGTAGAAAACCCTAAGAAGTTCGAAAAATTTAATATACTGTATGTGTATACTGATGTTTTAAAGGGGTGTTAAGGATTATGACCCCTTCTGTAGCCAAGTGAATTACGAAATTTTCAAAAAATAGTATCAAAACAGCAAAGATAATGAATAGTAGAGATAGGCCATTTTGTACATATACCAAGTGGAAACTTCGTGCAAAGCTTTATCTTTTATTGTTTAATTGCATTTAATAGAAAAAGTGGATTTTGTGGCAAATAAAACCAACATTTTTGTAAAAAATCCACCGACTTTAATACAGAAATTTTAGTTAGCACCGAATTGTCAAATATGAGAGTAACAGGGAAAGGCTGTGGATTTTCTACAAAAATCTTGGATTTATTTGCAACAAAATCCCATTTTTCTATTAAATGCAACGAAACAATAACAAATAAAGCTTTGCAGGACGTTTCCCTTTGGTACAGTATATGTACATAATGGCCTATCTCTACTATTCATTATCTTTGCTGTTTTGATACTATTGCAGTTTGAAAATTTCGTAATTCATATAGCTACAGAAGGGGTCATAAACCTTAAGGTTTCGGCGGGTAATCCGACTGTTTTATTTCCATTAACGATATAATCAATGTGTTCATCTTCTGTAAAGTTTATGGTTTAATCCTCGGTATTTGATGGCTTTGCCTGAAATTGTATGTCTTTGTTGGTTGTATGTTGTTTTTGTTTGTGCTATTCTTATAGCTATGATTTTTTTTGGCGCTGAAACTCATTTGTCATTTATTTTCACAGTCTTCCCGTGACTATATCTCTTCTTTTCTGTCTTATTAGTGATGGTTTGAAATAGAAAGTTGTAGCTAGCAATTTAGTCTCCAGAGAGCTCCTTATAATTAGCAAAACGTCCTGCTTTTCGTTCACTTGAGGGTGTTAAAACCAGTGGTTTTTTTTAATTAACACCGTGCAGTATTCCAACTTTTGTCGTTAACAGTGATGATGCGCGTTGTCGAACGTCTTTGCAAAGTATAAAATTTTACTAGGATCGAGCCCTTCTTTAATTACTATATCCGACCCTTAGGCAAGTAATGGAGATAAGTGACATGTCTGGAATTGAATGTTAAACGTCTTTTCATCTATTTTTGAATATATATGTAGAACTTGGAGTTGCATTAGGGACGATGAAGTGCGATGGTCACGCTGAGTAGCGATGGTCGTCGTCGAAGTGTGATGGTCATGCCATTGGTCATGTTGGTGTGGATTGACTATATGACACGTGATAGCTTGTTTGATTTCTACAAACTATTATGAGAAGTAGATTTTTTATTAAGTCTAGTTAATGTATGAGTTTGTATTCATAACTGTCTATAATATATTTATGACATTTCGGAATCAATGATAAGCATGTGTATTGTTGAAAGAATAGTTAAAAATATTAAAATAATTATCAATATCATCCGGCAATACGGCAGTTTATTATGCAAACTATGATTATATGCTAATTGTAAGCTGTTTGAATATCATATGTATTACTAAGTACCCTCCAAATATTATAGTTTGATCGGTGTTCGCGTAGGTACATGTATGTCCTTAAAGTAACAACTTCATACTAACATGACTAAATGAGAAACAGTCTTTTTTGCTGGATAGATACTCTCGAGATGATTCACTTCAGCTATAAATTTGAAGAGCTGCTGCTAATCAATAAAAATAGTTTATAAGACGCCTGATGGCTAGCTTAATATTTACAGATGCTCAATTATTATGAGAAGTATATTTGTTTTCATAGATGGTTTATAAATTTGCATTACTGATTGTCTATGTATGTCATTATTTACAGTTGCATATTACATGAGAGATCGTCCCCTTTGATCTTATGTATGTGTATGTTAACATTTATCTTTACTTTGTTCCTCTCATGATATCCTTGCTTACTGTTTTATTATTTAATAAGGATAGTCCGTGGACCCGTATGTATTCAGAGAATTCCACGTACGAAAAATAGACCCTTTTGTAGATTTCAAAGAAAAACATCGCATATCTACAGAAGGTTAACTTCCTCCTCTATACCCCCCATCCCCACCCCCCGTGACACCCTATTTCCTGTAGTATTGAAAGTGTATAAGTTCCTTATTAGGCCAAATAAAAATGTATGTGTGGTTCCAGTTACCCTACTTTCCCTACTTTTTCGGCTTAAAAATAGCCTACCCTAAAGATTTTATTGTCATTTTTCATAAAGCACTGTTAAAGTCAGAATGTTGCTCCCATAGAGTCAATGTAAAAAAAAACATAAAATTAAAAAAAAAAATCTCTACCTACCTACCATAACTATAACTTTTTTTCATTTGTAACTGGAACCACACATACTTTTTTATTTGGCCTTAGCTGAAACGTCATTGTATATTTATAATTTTGAAATAATAGACTTTTAAATCTAATAGCGCAAATTTTAAAATTTTATCGCGTTTAATGACAAATTACGTATTTATCCATCTTATCCGATAAAAAGTTAAAGAAATTAAATACCTTCATGTACCTCTTAATAAAGGTAGATAACTCGTCTTTGAAATCGAAAGTAGGACATTTTTTAACACTGTCACTACAAGGATTTAAGTAATAACACTTAGCAGAATATATTTTGACTCTCTATCAAACATTCTCCCCAGGTATCCTAAAAATGTACTTAATGAAGAATTTAAAAAATGCATTATGCTCATAAATAATTAAACTTCCAAAAAGTACACATCTTAACATTTTTATCGACATCAAATACAACATTTTTGCTGCATATACTTACAACAGTAATACTATTATACAAATAAATGAAAGGTTATAAATATTTACCCCTGAACTTAATCAAAATTGTGCTGAAAATATCCGAAATCTTGCCGAGTCCGTTACATGTCTGCACAGACCCAGTTGCTATTTGCAATGTACGAAGAGGTTCAAAGAGGGTGGTAACGGTAAACTGGGACCATTTATCATATGGTGTTTGTGGGGGTTTCATGAAAAATAATTTATTTATGAAGGGGGAAAATAAATCATTGTTTCTAATAAAACTTTACGACAAATTATTGATTTCTGAAATTTTATTTTTGTTCCTGTTTTAGAATATGTAATATATGTATAAACAAGTTAAATGAAGGCGCTGGCTACTACATGTATTACAAGATAAGATAAGATATTTTTATTCCAATTTAAGGGCCCATGAAGAGCAAAGCAATTTATTACAATGATTTTTATAATTGTTACAATAATGAAAAAATAATGACACAAATCATAAACATGAATTTAACTATTTTTTAGATGTTAATCTACAACCAGATCAGAGCCATATATACATAAAAAGGCATACCAATATATATATTAACAGGCAAATATTCTCAACATCTTTAATAAAACAATATCTATACTATATTGATAGTTTTCTCAGTTCCAAACATTTATTAATATAAATAGCAATATTTTTCAATACCTCTAGGTTTTCTTGAATAAAAAGCCAATTAAATTTGGCACTTGTGCTTAACTTTTCAAAATTTTTACAACCTACTGAAATATTTTCATTAAAATTCTTTTCTTAAAGAGTTATAAAGGGGACACTGACATATGAAATGTTCTTCGTCTTCAACTTTATCTAAGGTGCATTTGTTGCATAATCTTTGTGATTTATCTATATAGGTTTTAGCATATCTATCTGTCTCTACTTTTAGGGGATGTGCACTTATTCTGATCTTGCACAGTGCTTGTCTATCTTTAAATTCTTTTAATTGCAGATATTTTTCTGTACCAAAAAAATGTTTAATTGAAAAATAGGTCAAGAGTTTACCTCTTACCTGATTTAACAGTATTTTCTCTAAATTCTTTCCAATGATTATGAAAACTTGTACATAATTTATTTTAAACTATAGTACATAAACGGCCAACACTTACATTTAAAGTTTGGTAAGTCTAGTTCTTTCATTAAATAGTTAATACTAGAAAACCATGTAGTGATATTGTTTGCATGTAACTTTTTATTACAAATATGTGCATCATATAATAAACCATCCTGTGTGTTCTCTAACCTATGAGCATATTTGAACATTGCCAATAAAATCGAAAAATAAACATGAAATCTTCCTAATTCAGACATAACAGCAAAATTACTTGCTTTTCTGTTAACTCCAAGAATATATTTCATGAATTTTGTGTGCGACTTTTCAGATATGTCTTTTGAATAAACGTTTTCTAAAATATAATCATTATCCTTCTTACATGACACTGAAGTGGTTGAAAACATTCCCCATATTTCACTGCCATACATTAAAATAGGTTTAATTGTATGGTCATAAAGGTGCATTAAAGTTGAGACACTAGGATTTGATGATGCTAGGCATTGTTGTAATCCAAAACAAGCTTTCATAGATTTCTTGTATAGCATATAACCAGGAAGATTTAGACTATTTGCGATTAGATATAAATCAAGTTCAAACAATATATTTTAAGTGCTATAGTGACAATTTATTAATCCGTTTATCAAACCTTTTACATTTCTTTGTGTCTAATTAATTCTATTGTTAAATATATGTTTGTCGTAATGGAAATCACTCTGACCATGACAAGTTAATCCGTTGGACACTAATCCTTTTCTATAGTAACTGTTTTTATATATGCTTTTGTATGTTATTTTGTAGGCAGTTTAGGTCTTAGGTCTGGTACTGTCCGGACCTTGCTAATAAAGTTTAAAGTATTGGTATTTCGTCTTTGAATTACTATAACACGGAAAACGCCAGGTTATATATTGGTGGAGGTACCCGCGGCACGATCTTGAGCTAGTTCCCCCAAACTAGTAAATGGATACCTTGAGAAGCAACAATATGGAAGGAACCTGGAATTACCAGCCTTGCAGAAATGGACATCCGTTTCCGTTAAAAGCAGATACTTGTTTGGACTTTCTATGCAAATATTGCGGTAAGACATTGAACGTTTTCACCTACCATCGGTGTTATGCAGTTAACGCTTATTGTTACAAGTGCAGACATCATGGACATTTTGCCCGTATGTGCAATTTTCACGTTAAGTCATGTGAAATCCGAAAACCGAAGAAAAAGTCGAAATCCAAAATCCAAAGAGACAGCGATCGAATGAGAACGTTTATTGAGAAGAAACAAATGTCTCAATTTCCGTTTCAAGGACTTGAGGACAAGGAAATCTCTTCATTTACGTGCTCCGTACAGGACGAATCCGTGAAACAACACCTAAACAAGTTGAAAGAGTCTAACCGAAACTTCATCAAAGAAATCGCTGCGCTGAAGTGCGAAAATTCTAAATTAGATACAGTAATACAAGAAAACGTGATGTTAAGGAACAATTTGGACAAAGTAAATTTGGAACGTTTAGAACATGGCCGGATAATTCAAAAGATCGAACATGAGTTAGCCGAACATGCAAGTAGAACTGAAAATTTTGAGAAGGAAATAGTGCATTTGAAAGAGGAAAACCTAAATTTAACCAACGCCAGACAACGCTTAACAATGGAGTTTGAAAATACTGACATGCACTACAATCGCATCTTAAATGATATGGAAGGCGAAATTCAGAGACTGATGGAAGAGAACGTAAACAGTAGACACGAGATTCAACATCTAGATATAAAACATTCAAACCGAGGTGTGCGTTCGACCCTTGCAATTTGCTCGCGTGGCAATTCGCAGCAACATCATCGGCGTGGAGGAGGATACCCACGACGATAACAAAATTCATTCGGCAAACTCGGAGACCGAGTTTAGGTGGAGTAGTGGCGAATATAACCAGGAAGATTTGGACTATTTGCGATTAGATATAAATCAAGTTCAGACAATATATTTTAAGTGCTATAGTGATAATTTATTAATCCGTTTATCAAACCTTTTACATTTCTTTGTGTCTAATTAATTCTATTGTTAAATATATGTTTGTCGTGATGGAAATCACTCTGACCATGACAAGTTAATCCGTTGGACACTAATCCTTTTCTATAGTAACTGTTTTTATATATTCTTTTGTATGTTATTTTGTAGGCAGTTTAGGTCTTAGGTCTGGTACTGTCCGGACCTTGCTAATAAAGTTTAAAGTATTGGTATTTCGTCTTTGAATTACTATAACATGGAAAACGCCCGGTTATATATAGCTCATCTTTACATTGTGTAAAATTACCACTAGACACAGGCACTTGTCTCAGAATTTTTTCCCCCTATATACCTTAAGGTATATAGGATATTTTTTTTCTGAGACAAGTGCCTGTGCCACTAGATACAAAAGTAATTCCTATATAGCTAGGTACTTATAACATTTTACACTTTCAAGCTGTTGCCCATTAAAATACACTGGGCAATCAACATGTTACACGCAAAAAGTAACAATATTAAAGAAATAGCTATCGTTACTTCAGAGAAAAATTGCAGAAATTTATTTCCGGACAGGGACCCGATTTCATACGGAAATTACTGATATAATAAAAAAAAAAATATTGTCACTTGCAGAATTTCACATCTGCAAATTATGTCTTTTTTGTGTGTAGCATCGTGATACTTTGAAATGTCTTCGTTGCAATGTCCCATAGCAATGATAATTGGAAAGGTCTTTCATACATATTTAGAATTTATTTTCGTAGCATTTCCTGCATACCAAGAGTATATGTTTCACAAAAAAAAAACGACTGAGATTGATCGTAAGTCATGAACAAATCAGTATACTGGCTTACAATCAATAATAGTCGTAAGATGTTTTGTAAAACCGACTCCAGGTACCTTTATACAGTCTTATTTGGCATTTTGAAGAAAACAAAGTGAAATTTCAGATGGCATACGTACTACAATATATACAGACAGATATAATCCATATGTCTCAGATACTTTAGAACGTCTAAACCGCACACTAAACTATTCTCTTCTGGTATTTCATTCTTCAGCGATAATTTTTCTTATAGCTTTTCCCAAGACTCATCGGATTGAGATAAATGTTCCTGTTAGGCAATTGCGTATTAACATATGATATCTCTGCTGTAGCTAGGTCACAATAAAAAGTGTTATTATTGTAATCTGCATTTTCTGAATGAAGTCGAGACCCTGTCGGAAATACATTTCGGCAATTAGTCTCGGTTGTAAGAATAATTAGGTCTTTCCGCTCTTCCGCCAAATTTCACAACCTGTTTTGTGGTTTCGCAAGATGTCGCTTAGATTTGTTGCATGTGATATCAAACAGTCATTGCGCTTTTGAGACTGACCCTGTTTAGTCGAAGATTTTATATTAAAAGAGTTATCTCCCCAAACACTGTTTTCTTCTTATATGAGATTTCTAAAAGGACAAGGTACGATAAGGCCTGTTTTTGCCCCCCCCCCCCCCCCCCCCTCCCCTTATTTTTTTCATTTTTCAAATTCTGTTTTGGATGTTAAAATATTCCCTAAGGTTAGAAGTTTGTTTGGATGAACTTCAAAATCACTAATTTTAGCAACTTGGTGAGGTGAGGGGGTAAACTTTCTGTTATTATTCAAATATTTTAATGTTCCGTACAACGAATTTTTAGTTTTTTAGTTTTGACCCAGGAATATTTTTATTCAAATGTCATGGGAACTCTTTTTGCTATCTAAATCGACATAATTTCATCCGGGTCACATAGGCGAACGCTATTAAATTTTAAGAAACAATGGCCAAAAATCGTATTTTTTTCTTCTTTCGGCGTTTTTGATGCCCTTTTACCCCCTCACCTCACCCATTTTCTGAAATTAATGGTTTTGAAGTTCATCCAAACAAACTTCTAACCTCAGGGAATATTTTACCATAATAAGAAGCTTTCCAAAAAAGAATTTGAAAAATGAGAAAATAGGGCGACCCAAAACGGGCCTTATCGTACCTTGTCCTTTGATGACTATTCCTTGCTTGTTGATCTCCTCTGTCACTTTTGAAGATTTATTGATAAAAGAACTAGTGCAAAATGTTTGCCTAATTGTGATGAGATATAGTACATTAGGTCTGAAACAATCCAATGACATCTTATAAGAGTTATTTGACCTGTAATTGATTATTACTCCATCTTGAAACATGATAAAGCCAGAGGGTCTTTTGAAAACTGTTGGTTGACATTTGACTTTAAAATACCCACCGAAAAAGACATTGAGTAACCAGACGTAGCTATTTTTGCACTTATTTTATGGAAAAGTACATAGAAACTATATATTTTTTAAATACGCATACATAAACCTATTATTTACAACGGAAGTGAATTTCACTAAACTGGAAGTATCTAATATCTCCCTTATTACAAGGAAAAGTATATAGGAACCATATATATTTGGAATCAGTGTCAATATAGCTATGATATGAGACCGGAATTGACATTTTTTAAACCAGAAGTTTACAATTTCCCCCTAATGAGTATGACCACGAAGGGTTAAAAACGGCCCTGTCTCAGAAATTTACGAAATCACTGCATAATGATCACTTACTAGTGTAGTTCATAAAATGATAACCATTAGACTTGTAACTGTATTTGTATAATTTTCCAGGGCGTCAGAAAGGACCAAAGAAGAATGTTTTTTTAGCAATTTTCGCGTAACGTTAACGTTGTAGTAATTTTAAATCATTTCACCACAAGAATTTTTTAACAAAATATTCCTTGAATCTCATCCATATATATATTGGTTTTTTTTAAACTTTATTAACAGAAACTTACTAATATTTAAAAAGTTTAAGCTGCACATAAGTGCTTCACTTAAATTTTGTATAAGTGGCCCCTAGCTATACTCGTTTTCTGCATTGATATTCACAAAATATAAATCACAGAGACCACGTAAACAAACATAACTATATAGCATATTAGATAAAATTAAAAGTCATTAATGATTTAATAACATAAGCAATGAATGTATTTATTGGTCAGAAGGAATTTAGATTGAAAGCTGTAAAATATCTTGGTGAGCAATGTACAGTCGTAAAAATGTACGAGGATAGTTGATCACACCACATGATCTTCTTTGTACAAATGTATATATGGAGAAAACTCATGATTTACTTACACACAGAAAAGTATATTTTCTAGTAAAGAAGTAAAGGATAAATACATAGTTAAGAAAACAATGTGTATAGACAGTACATAGCATTAAATGTACTTCATAATCATAGAACACATTATTGTTTAAAAGCCATCAGACACCAGAACCACACATGTACTCATAAAAATCATTCTCATTCTGGAGGAAAACATGCTTTCTGTGTTACATATTTGTTTTTCGTTCATAATTTTGTACATAAATTAGCCTGTTAGTTTTCTTGTTTGAATTGTTTTGCATTTGTCATTTCGTGGCTTTTCATAGCCGACTATGCGGTATTGGCTATGCTCATTGTTGAAGGCCGTAAGGTGATCTAGAGTTGTTAATTTCTGTGTTATTTGGTCTCTTGAGGAGAGCTATCTCATTGCAATTGGCAATCATACCAAATCTTTTTTTTATATATTTACTCTCAAATCAACATTTAGAATTAAACATTTGAATGAAAGCTAGTTTGATTAAATACTACCATTCATTCATTACAGACATTATATAGAACTGCTCTCTCCATTTGTACCTAAAGAAATATGTAGTCATATGTGAAAATGAAATATAATTCATTCAAATGTTTATATTTTCCAAAAACTTTTTTGCTAGACAAAGTAGTAGTTTAAAGGCAGTGGCTATTTTGCCAAATCTATATGCTCTGAGATTTTTATCTTTCATTTGCTTTTACAGCATAGTTTGAAAATCTGAGATTTTATTCTTATGCATATATGTAGCATTAGACTGATTTTAGAAGTAATTTAAACTACATTTTTTTTATGATTTCATTGCTACAAATTTGAGCACAATATAGTTTTTATTTTTATTCCTTTTTTTTTTTTAAATTTCACATTCACTTGGACTCATACATGTTTTTAAACGATTATATGTATCTCAAATATTGTTACACTTATCTTATTGAATTCAACAATGTGTCGAATAGTAATTTGATTCTTTTATGACATCGCATATTTTCGTAGTATTTTTCTAAAGTTAACATTCACTCTTTACAAAGAACCGGCAAAATAACAAATAAACTATATTGCTGGCGCCGGCAAAATAGCCATTGCTATCGAAATATGCTATTTTGCTCATTGTAATGAAAATATTTTTTAAATCAAAGTCGACTAAATAGCATATTTTCTTTTTTGCCGGCGTCAGCAAAATAGCCACTGCCTCGTTTAAATCAAAGTGATGGAAATTACTCATGGAATGATTAGAAGAGTAGTTTGAATAATTTCATATTAAGGTATGGTAGGTAAAAATGAATATTAATAAAGCACTATTGCTGAAAATTGCATTAATAGCAGGTCTTTAGAAGGAAGCATGCTTTTCCAGTATGAGGATAAAATGAGCTCAAATAAAATAATATGGGCCTCTTAATTTGCACAATTTTATTTAAACTGCAGTTTATATCTTATCCAATGTTTTTATGTTCATGTATATTCATACTCTCCTTAAGGAGGATAATAAACATATATATATATATATATATATATATATATATATATATAAAATCTAGACCAACAGCTAAGAACTTTAAAGTGTCAACAAAAATCATCTACAAATGTTGTTTTGGGGCATTTTGTAAGTTGAAACAGAGGTAAATTATGCTGTAGAGTGCCTTTTGAACAATTTTTAGTGTTTTTCAACACAGGGCATTGAAAATGTACTTTTTCAACATAAACAAATTAAAAAAACTTATTTTATTGAAATGTAGATTCTTTCTTGATTGCAAAAATGTATATTCACTTCTAATAAAAATTCAAATGATTAAAATAGACATAATGATTGATGGGGAATACACTAATAAAGAATGGTTTGTTTTAATTAACAGTTTTAAAATTTTAAAACTGTTTCAAGCCAATTCCTGATAAAAATAAAGTGAACTAATCTAAGTTATTGATTAATTACAGATGATTTTTGGATATGTATCAAGTAAAATGAAATGCCTTACTTCTTTTATATATTCATATTTATATTTGTATTTCATTTTTTTTTTTTTTAAAGATCTTGTTAATTCATTAATCATTTATCTTTCAGATATAATTTACAGGATCACTTTATGTAATGTAGATCAAAAGTAATAGGCAATACATAAATCTATCATCCTTATATATCAAACATCTAATGTATACATTTGTGTATTCAATTATGAGGGAAAATATTTGTATATTACCCTGTGTACTGCAGGGTCTGTATAATTATGTAAGACTGAGGTAGATAAGTAATATGGTCAATTTGATTGACAGTTTAGGAGGTGGGGCATTGTAATTGAAGATCTACACCTTGTCTCTGGTTGTTTTAGTGATAATGACAGTTGTCAATCATACTAGTATTCAATTTGTATCAATACCAAATTACCTAATCAAAATGTTTTTTTAAAAAGCCTGCACATCAACACACCTTAATGACATACATTCTTGGATGAACTGCTCCAATAATGTACCCATTTTTTCAGTTTATATTTGTATTATGTGCACATATACATGAGAACCATAGGGAACTATATTCAGTGTGAATACATTTAGTAACAGTAGCTAACCTGTCGTGTTGTTAGGGAGGCCGGTGCCTTAGTAAAAATTTAGAACAAGTTCTAATCTTTCCAAAAACAGAAAAAATTTATAGAATACTCATTTGTCCATTGTTGACGATTTCATTAAGCAATTTAGCTATATTCAATTAAATCTATCCGACTTTTGCATGTTTCTATCAATGCCGTTTTAAAGAACAACTACTTTTATTATTTTATGATTCGTGTTATCTTTAAGGGCATTAGCAACGAGATATAGAAAAAAATGATTAGTTTTTGTTCAGTCGTTCATGAAAGTGAAATAGTGAAATAATTAATCGAATTTAGCAGCCAGTTTGCATCAGTTTTGTCAACTTAAACAAAGAAACATCGCCAGTGAATTATTCACTTGCAAGTGGATAATTCGACTTCATTAAATCCGTATTCATGTGAACGTCAATTGAATACCTTAGCTAGAGATGGGTTACGCATGAACTGGACATGTTCAGAAGTTAAAAGAAAAGAATGTTAGCATTGGAAGTGAAACAAGGGGAAACCATTTGGTTGACTGATTCGATCTACAAAAACTCATTCTTATACAGTTAAAAACGGTTAGTAACATATCATTTTAACCTATAATATGAAACCAAACAGACCTAAAAAAAATCCGATTACACGAGTTCACTATCTATCTATATCTATGTTTATCTTGACATCGAGTTGACTGTCAGCAGTCTTAGGAAGGTCGCCTCGATGGTGAATATGATCGACAGCTAATGCCCCTTTAAGTTTCAGACTGAAATACTGTTTTAAGGTTTTCAACTTTGTCAATTTATTCTTAATTAGTTTGTATGCCCCCACCTACGATAGTAGAGGGCATTACCTTTTCTGGTCTGTGGGTCCGTTCGTCCGTTCGTCTGTCTCGATTCATGTTAAAGTTTTTGGTCAAGGTAGTTTTTGATGAAGTTGAAGTCTAATTTGTCTAAAATTGGAAATTTAGTACATATGTTCCCTATGATATGATCTTTCTAATTTTGACTCCAATTTCACGGTCCACTGAACATACAAAATGATAGCACGATTGCAGCATCCGTGTACTTGGGACAAATTCTTATTATCTTATAAACTTAACTCGTTTTACTTGTGGTTAAAGTGTTCCAGTATTCCATATACAACAGTTTGTGTGTACTTTGTTGTTATTCTTATTATCATTTGGTCAAATTCAGCAGATTAATACCTCAATCCGTATAAAAATGAGAAGATGTGATATTATTACAAAGAAGACAACTTTCAACCAGATACCAAATGACGTGCATGGATTCATTTTAAAACTAATAAAAATCCATGAATATCATGGTATTTTTTATGTGGCGTTGATTGTAACAACATTAGTGTATGTAACTAAGCTGCATTCATTCAAGTAATGTATTGTCTATAACTATAATTAACATACTGTGAACTATTTCTCAGATAAACGCCAATGTGACAGTAATCTAACAATGAAAAAATCAATATTCTATTCTACACTCTGCTCACTGTCACTTTGTCTATGACATGCTGCATCTTCAAGATAATCTCCTCAATTCTGGACTCCATGTGTGATGTCCAGATTATGTCATGTATTCCCTAGATACCAGAGTATACAGTCAATGTGCGCAACTTTAAAACATGTTTTTATCCTGAATATGCATTTAACTTGCGCTGGACGTTTAACAGTCATCCATAATCACGAGGCAAACAACACATTTCAGTAAAAGGATGATTTTCTTTGATATCAATATTCCTTTATCTTCTTTTTTCCCAAAAAGTGAATGATGTATTGAATTAGGTTTAAATTCATTATAGTACGTTAAGCTTTAGGTGAGATATGATTGAATGTATCGTACCTCGGAAATGGCTGCGTTGAATCAGGATTTGCTTATTAGCAAAATGTAGGTTTTCGATGTGGCCACAGTCCTCGACCACGCTAAATATTGTTGCAAACTGAGTCAAAATGTCAAACCATTAAAATAAGAGTTAAATTACTTTGGTCGAGGCCTGTGACCAATGCGAATTTCAACCAGGAAGTGTGAAATTCTTTAATAATTTGGACATTTTGAGCGTCCCGGTTCGATTCCGGGTATTACGTCACATCAAGGATTTGTATAGTAAGACTATACAAATCCTTGGTCTTTGTATAGTTAGACTATCTTACTATACAAATCCTTGGTCACATTAATGACGTCACAAAAATGTGATTTTATACTATAATAAAAAATAACATATGTTTTAGCTATAAAGGATCCACCTTATTTCACTTTTATTTTTTGTCCCCTCACAGGGCCATAAATCGTGAGTTAAGTAACTTGTGTTATATAAAGGTATATAGGAATTTTTTTTCTGAGACGAGTGCCTGTGTGCTTCGCCGTTCGATATGTATTTAATTTGCTGGTTGGTTGTTTTTTGTATAAAAGTATACATTCACACTTTTTAGAAAAAGTTTAAATTTCGACAATCAAATCCGAAAAATACCAGATAAAACAATGATAAAGATTGCCAAACAAAAGCATTCATAAGATATCAAATCGATGACAGAACATGTACAATATAAAAAGTTATCAAAGGTACCAGGATTATAATTTAGTACGCCAGACGCGCGTTTTGTCTACACAAGACTCATCAGTGACGCTCATATCAAAATATTATAAAGCCAAATAAGAACAAAGTTAATTATGATTTAATTCCAAATTCGTATAACACATCTTCTAAAAGTATTACAGTTGTTTGCATTTTGCAAATTTGCGGTTATATATATTACTACTGCTGTTTTTTCGAAACCAATTGCTCCTTTTGAAATAATAGAATAGAAAAAAAGATAGTAATTTATTAATTTTTTGTAAATTATCTAATATATAGTCGTCTCATATCTTCTTGGCCTACGAAACTCATATATAAGAAGAGAAGAATATGTCTAATTCGTGTATTGTGTATAGTTTATATATGTGTCTTCTTCTCGTTTATGTTCAGTGCAAGTTATCTTGAAGATGACAATATTCTGTTAGTTAAAGTTATACAACTATCAACAAAACACATGAAAATATGCAACAAATTTCACATTAGGTAGAATATTTTATCATTAATTTGAATTAAACAAAATAAATTCGTAACAACTCAAATAACACAATCCCAACATGATAAAACATATTTTGTAACTAAAATATGTGCCTCATTCAACAAACAACATGATAAGTCTTCAACTCCATTACCTGTATTACCTATAGTGTTGATTGAACATTGACTTTTCTTTTTTAATTCAATATATGATTTTATCAATTACTAAAATTGGGAATGACACACATCCTGTTAAAAGTCGAATTTCAAACCAGCCGTAGATGTACAAAGTCAAACATGTTGATAGATTTATATATAAAAAATGGCGAAATAATTGCAGAAAAATATACCACATACTATAGAACATCATCGAAAAATATATAAGGAAAAAAGACTTAAACTGACGGAATAACTTTGTAGAAACGAAATTCCAACCTAATATGGAAATCTAAAATGGAGATTATTGTCACCCAAGATAAAAAGAACCCATAGCAATTTCGCCAAAATCAACACGATATATAAATTCACAGTGATCCTTAAAACATTTTAGTATCCCTTTGCAAAACCTTTTGTTATAAGCTGTCCCTTCTCTTGTAGGTAAAGAGCTGGCCAGACAGGAACCTTCACTTTCCGTCCTTTATCTTTCTGTTTATAAAATATGTATTTTGCTGTATCAAATGTTTCGTTATATTCAGGCCAGGCAATGTACATTGGTGGATCAAGTATACACATGTACCACAATAACTCGGCTGCTTTGTGGATAAACTTAATCACCGTAGGTGACAATTGCTGGGTATCCATACCAAGCTCGTCTTTTATCACTTCAATTTTAAACCGCTGCAATAAAATAAATCTATTTTAACGGTTATAATACGAATAACAAAAAATAAAATCACAAAAAAAACGGAACTCCGTGGAAAATTCAAAATGGAAAGTCCCTAATCAAATGGTAAACTCAAAATATAAAACACATCAAACAAATGGACAACAAATGTCATATTCCTGACTTGGTACAGGTATTTTCTGATGTAGAAAATGGTGGATTGAACCTGGTTTATAGCGCTTAACCTCTCACTTGTATGACAGTCGCATCAAATTCCATTTTATCCTGCAATTAGCCTACTAATGTACAAATATCAGGTATACAAATAAATTTTTGCTTTATTTGTACATGTACAAATGAAGTTTCCTGTTACCCCACTTCCATGTTGAGCAAGCGGTAATATGAATATTTCTGTTTCCAAACCAGTTCATTTTGGCGTCCTCTTCGCGGTCCGCGTTTTAACTTAGTCGATTTCTTTGAGAAATCTGAGACAATGATTTAGATTTTAATAACTAAATTCAAGTGTTGGAAGTAATTTCAGGATAAACACAATGTATGTACATTGTCGGTAAATATAAAATTTATTTGTTCTCGCTGCGAAACAGGAGAAAAGCGAGGCTCGCTTTTCGTCCTGTTTCTAAAGCTCATACAAATAAATTTTATATTTTCCGACAACATACATATATTGTATATATTTTGACAACGATTCATAAACCAAACAGACATAGAGGTAAATTTGCTAAAATAAGGGTACAGCAGTCATCAAGTACGAGATATAAGTTACTGGTTTGATAAAAAAGAAAAAGTAAAATAAAATAGCATAAAAGGAACAAAGTAGGTAACAGTTTTCCTCGTGCAGTGTAATGTTCTATCAATTAGTTTCAGAAAATATTCAGTATACGTAACCGCCTAGTTTCAATAATTTCTGAGAGGATAAGTCTTCTATGCCCAAATTATATTTAATTTACGATATTTATTCATGTAACAGAACACTCATACAGGAAAACTTTGAAATGTTGTGAAAAAGTCACCAGTTTTACAGCAAATAAGTTTTTATCAAGATTCAGATTGTTATCTAGTTATTCAACATACATCTACCACAGCATCGACTGACGAGACAGCCATCTGCTTCCTAAAGTCTCTGGCTTGTTGTAAAACTAGATTGGACGATAGCCTCCCTGTTCTTGGTGTTTTTGCTACTGTGTTACTCTACAATAGCATAACAATGTACACATTTTCTCACACTTTCAAAATAAGTACAAGAAATGAAAATTTAATGACATATCGACTTTTAACATTCCTATTTAAACACGTATCTTTATATGTTTATGCATTAATATGCTTTTTTTAAATTCAAATAGTATATAGGTAAGGAGGGATGTATATGTTATATGCGTGATTCTGCAGCCATAGTTATCTATACTAGGCCCCACAATGACAAATCCTCTGACTTGCGTTAGACCCTTTTTTATTTAAGTATGTATGGTCAATACATATTACTACTTTTATCATAAAAGCAATGGCTCATCATGTCTTAATCAAAATATAGAAAACAAATTTTATAATGATCAACAGAAATAATTCCTGGAAATAATTAAACATTTTACATACTTGATACTTCATAATAATACCTCTTTTTCAGATAAATTGAAATTTTCTGTTAAAACGTTAAACCACTGAAATACTAGGAAGTGGTGTAAAAAAATCATTAAGTAGTTCAAACAACTATCTCAAGGAAGTATATTACCATCTTACCAATCGAGAGGCCGGTTTCACACCAGGATCTGCTACAGGTTGTGACATAGCATCAGAAAGTTCATCTAACTGCTCTGCAGCCAACTTCTTGCACCATGTGTAGCCATACTGTTAAAATAACATTACATATATAAAATCATGAGCATATAATATTTACTAATATTTAGTATAATGATAGTCGATATACAATATACTTTACTTACATTTTATGGTATCAACATTTCGCAATACGTGTAATTAATACATTTCCTGTTTCATCTTTCAATTTTTGCAGAATTAAAATGTGACACTTATTACAACTAATTTACCAGAACTGTAATTTGTATGTTTAGGTAAAGAGGGGTGGCTTGTTACCGCAGCCATAGTCATCTATACTAGGTCCCACAAGGACAAATGTAAAACACTTCAAACGAGAAAACTAACGTCTTTATTTTTATACAAGACAATGAACGAAAAACAAATATGATATAAAGCATCAAAACAATAATCACTAAATTACATGACTTAGGTCAGGCACATGCAGGATATGCCGGGGTTAAACATAATTTGCCGGTGCATGCTCTTTATTCAGGTACATGTCCATAGTACGCGGTACCGAAGTAATAACATAAGAATTCTATACTTCTCTGTTGATGTATATAGACGGAGAATCAAGGACATATACTTCTCTGTTGATGTATATAGACGGAGAATCAAGGACATATACTTCTCTGTTGGTGTATATAGACGGAAAATCAAGGACAGAGTCAGTAAATGTATATTTTTATCTTGATAAAACTATTTTTGAAGTTTTATTTGACGATGTCTAATATCACTTACTCTGATTATTCGCAGTAGTTTATATATTGCATAGTCCTCCTCCTCTGAGGTTTGGTGCCTCCGTTGTCCTTGTTTAGTGCCAATCAATCCCACAGCAGCGTACCATTCTACCTCATACAGATTCTTAAATTTATCCGCTATTTTTGTAGGACTAAGATGTTCAGGAAAAGAATCCCTAGCTGATATACTGCCAATCCTTTTATATGGTAAATAAACAAGGCGCTGTTTATGTAACGTCTTAGCAATATTAACATAGTGTATTGAAACAGTCATGTAATTTTTAATTGTTTTGAAATGATCTTATTTAAAAGTTGAATATCTAAATTATTTTTAATTCCTTTTCTGATATTTTATCAAGATTAGAATCACTCGTTATTATGTTGTTCAAACCCACATAACCATATGTGTGTATTAGCATTGCTTATATTATTGTTATCTTTACTATGAATAATGAATTATAAGAAAATCGCTTTACTACCTGCTTCTAAGCTCATTTATTTCTGCTCCTTTTCTTGCAATGACTTCTTCTTGTTTACCCAATTTCCTTTCTAACTTTTCATAAGCTTCAATCGGAACATACGAGATGGACAGAGCCTTTGAATCCGATCTTGGAGATTCATAACTCTGACTACGGGGACTATATTCATCTTTGGGTTGCTGCCCCAGTATGGAGGTATGGACGTTAGGAATAGCTTTGTAGGTTCCACCATCTTTACCCTACAATGTTTGGTAAATTAAAGAGTAAACTTGTATAGCACTGTAGCATGACTACAATATGTATTTGAAGTCATGCCTCTTGAACCATAATTAGTCTAAGAATAAAATTCAACAGTCTTTCATCGATGTTCAAAGTCTCATAAATCCTTTAATGATATACAAATTAGTGCAAACAAAAAAGTTTAAGAATCGCATCAACTCCAAAAGAACCAAAAGCGAATGTGTCAACATGTTACAAGTGTGTGTATCATCTAGCCATGCGATACCATACTCATTCAGAATTTGAACATCAGACGACTATAAGGAAATACATAACAGTCTTTACGTCTAACTACTTTCATAATCTGATCAATATAAATGAACTGAAATTGCTTAGTTAATCTGATCTCATCTGAATCATTATTTTTAATTTGAATAACACTCACATATGAACGCTCTAAGTCACTATAAAGCTTTGTAAAATTCTGTAGTTCTCTAAATTCTTCCATGGCTGTTTTCCCTTTAGGTCGCCAGTTATCGCATGCTTTCTTTAGAACTACATACAGGTTACTGGCAGTCAAAAAGTCGGAATCAGCTGCTATCTGCTTATCTATTCTTTGTATGTTTTGTACGTATGCATTATACTAAAATAACAAAATGTATGTTTCTTTGTATTGGTGTATACCAAACTGTGTCATGATTATCATTCCTTCTATCTTGAATTCAATGACAACTGTTATTTTTCTTTTTTCATTCCGTGTCCAAATAAATTACAAAATCGTGACTTTTATCATAAATTAGTCAAGCTTCCTTCGCTATTAGTGGCGAGTAAAACAAATTGTCTGCTCTCCTTCACATTCATTTCTTTCGCTCAAAATACAAGCTTGATTATACAAATTACTTTGAACAGGTTTACCATTGTTGAGTGTATAATATTAGGCAGGTAATATACATAATTGAATTTAGAATTTCGATTATGGATGAAATTGATCATAAGGTATGTGAGTACATGATTGAAATTTGAATATAGTTAAACTCTAAAGTATTTGTTTAAAGTAAAACTATATAGTTGGAACAGAGAAGTGTATTACTTAAACGTTAGAATTTACGTTGACAGATGCCTAATGATAATCTAAGTTTATCACTGTACGCTTTCATGCTTTGGTTTAAATTTTTTGCTTCCATTAAAGAAAACTATTATTGTCTTACCTCTGTTCAAGATTGTATTTCCCATTAAATTATATAAAATAATATCAACTACTATCAGATCAAAATTATATTAAGAAGTTTAGTTAATTAAATTTAAATTTAAGATAACCATCTAACCTTATCTCGATACTTCTTCAGGAGATGATATTCATTATCCATGAGTGTCACATATTCTCGGTCAGCCACGTCTAACGTCCGCTTGTTGATATAGGACTCCATGTCTTGAAGAATCACCTCGATGTTTGGCCGTCTTCTGTACTCTCGGGGAATGAAATAATCTCCCCGACCAACGGGCTGTATTACAGACATTTTATACTTTTAATGATATACGAATAGATAAAACAGGTCCCCTATAAAATAAAAACAAAACATAGGGATGATTTTGCTATTGTAAACATTCATATGGGACAATGGAAACCTACAATGTATAACTCATAAGGACAAAATTTGAGTGAGTATGATAAACATTCATTGGTTGAGAAGCATGCAACATACTTTTAATATATATTTTTCTGAGAAATTTAAAATGTCCAAAATTTTAATGGAGTGCTTAATATTTCTATTTTCGTCAACCGTTTGTGAAGTGGTGGTAGACTAGAACAGAGGGTAATTTAGGTATGTTTGCAGGTTCATCTTTCCTGCTGAATTTGGATACTTACCTCATCTCGTTTCACAAAATCTTAAGGTGGTCATAATGTCATTGTGACACACTTGTAGCAGTTACCTTATGTTTGAATAAACTTAGGGGTTTTCATTAGCAAACCATGAATTTGCATGCATTCATTCAAATTGATCAAATAGAAATGGAAAAGGACAATCCATTTTTTTTTCTTTCTAGCTATCAATATTTAATTTAAGAAATAAATACCAAGTCCCATAATCGAATATTTAGTACTTCATAAAATTAATGACACAAAAAATCGAGGGGAAGATAGGGTGGATGTGTATAAAATAAAATGTAATTTGCAATATTTGCCCAAGAGAAGGAACAACCATAATGAAGCCAAATAAGAAGATTTTTGTTTGAACAAGTTGTGATACAATTGAAATATGTTGTTGGAACATTTTGATTTAAACCTTTCATTAGTAACGATTACCTTCAATCGTTAGCTTGTTTTGATGAAATTGATATGGATGGGAAAAGCAGGCATACACATTATTGTCTTAATTTAGGTAAAATGAAAAAAAATAGTTAATAATATTTAAAAACAGTGTTTCGAAACATAAAAAAGAAATCTATACTGCGATTAGATACAGTATTTAGATATCGATCAAAACCCATTTTTGAAATTAAACAACAATTAAGTAGCCCAAGAATCGTTACTTAAATATTTGCTGTATTTGGTATAATTAGGCATTAGATCTTAGGAACAGTTCTTAGATATCGGAAGTTCAACTAGTTTGTATATGTATTAAGGTGTTTAGTTAAGAATTAAGGAGCTACTTGCAATATGTATACATAAAATGTATTTAACCCAATTATGCCGATAGTGAATTATTAATGTAGTTATCAACGTTATACAAATGTTTTTTTTATTAATTGACGAAGAATAAGAAGACACAATCATGACGATAAAGCAACAACAAAAAAAATCAAACGAATGGTTCACCAAACACTTCAAAGAAAAATAACTTTAGTTTCAGCAACACAAACCCAATAACAGGTGAAAGCAGGTGCTGTGGAAGAACAAGAAAAAAACCTGCTTATTTGAGAAAGGTTGATTACGTAAATAGTTATAATTTAGTACGCCAAACGCGCGTTTCGTCTACATAAGAATCATCAGTGACGCTCGTATCAAAATATTTATAAAGCCAAACAAGTACGAAGTTGAAAAGCATTGAGGATCCAAAATTCCCAAAAAGCTGTGCCAAGTACGGCTAAGGTAATCTATTCCTGGGATAAGAAAATCCTTAGTTTTTCGAAAAATTTAAAAATAAGTAAGTAATGATCGAAGAAGTTTGAAAAACAAAACACAACCGGGAATTCTTGCTTGTATTAATGATATAAGAAGAAGGGAACTGCCTAGATTGGTGGAATCATGGTCTCTGTTTTAAAAGAAAAAAAGGAAAATTTAACGTATCTCGGTAATATTTTGTCTATACTTGAAAAGTCTTTGCTATCAAGACGACAGCTCCAAGACTTAGTCTTCTTTTATATGAATAAGTTTTTGTAAAGAGGTATTCCGAACACAAAGTATTCAAAGAATTTGACAGTGTAAAGTTCATTTGCGAAACATTGTTAGTGAACTATAATGACAATGAAAAAGGCTGCGAACACATCAAGAAGAGTAAAAAATATACAAAACAATTATGAACATCTGGATTATCATGAAAGACTAGTTATATATGGCATCAATTTTGTCGTCAGAACAACAGTCTAAGACGAGTGCAGTTTCATATTAGAGAGCATTATTTACCCTTTCTGGATCCTCTCTCCTTATATAAACTAAATCACATAGATTTTGACGGAAATCATGAAATTGGATTAAGCACGCCTCAATTATTAACACCACAATGATAGGCAACTCTAAGTGAGCACGTAACCAATTATTACGAATGTGAATGTTACAGAAAATGACTGAAATGTTTCATTGCGGTGTTTATAATTGAGGCGCGCTTAGCCCAATTTCTCTTTTATATCATTCAAAAAGAGATATTCAAAATTAATCAGCTGAAGGGAAACTGACTAAAAAACGACGACAACAAGACAAACAAGTCCGCAAAACACTACATCGAAAACTAAAGACTGAACAAGAGATCCCCACCAAAAACCGAGATAATCTCCGATGCTCTGGAAGAGTCAGAAGATCTTTAAAATTTCACTAACTTTGGCATTCAATTTCGTTTTAATTAATTTAGAGAGAGTAACATTAGATTGATACATTATTCTACTAATTGTAGATATGTACATATGCAAATGAATATTTTGAATACATGTTCATGAATCACACTAATTGTGTTTAAATCCTGGCATTGTTTCCTTACCTTCTGTTAGAATCTTTAAAGTTCCACTGAAACTTAATATCGAAAATATCGACTAAATGAATGTTTAACACTTTCAATGTTTTTGAATCAAATTAGATATACTTTGACAAATCAATATAAACTTCCATTGTCTAAAATACATGATTTGTATGACAACCAGAAAAGGCCAACAAAGCAAATAAAAAGAAAGTTTAACTATGTATTGTTAGACAATTTTATTTATGTATTGAATGGCTTATAACCTTGTTAAATGGGTTCATAAAATCAAAATACAGGCATATTTGTTTTCACGATAAAATTGTGTTAAACCGACTAGATTAAAAAGTAAACGCAAATATACTGTATTGATTTTGTCAACAAGTAATGATATCGCTGTTACTTTGGAATTCAAATATAAATGTTTAAAGAGGAATAACTCTCTGTGTTTGCATTGTTTTTCTCTATCGATAGAATGCATTGAAAACTAATTTGAAATTTAAGTGAAATACGCAACAGTTTTTTGGATAAGAACATTCAATTAGCGAATCTGTTTTTTGAATTTTAAACCGTATTTTAAAATATGATCTATGTACTGAAATTTAAAATTGGAAAACTGGACCTTTTTTGTCTCTCAAGTATTTCTGTTGTCGTCTCGTTCAATTGAACCCTTTTATGTCTTTTTTAATTCATATCAAATAGTGTTTATACTTTTTGTTATTTGAACAGTAATTACACTCTATTAAACAACAACAGTATTTTGTGGTTATACTTTTTTGAAACCTGCACAAACAGAGATTGCTAAATAATTTTGAAAAAGAATAACTTTATCCAATATGCTTTATAAAATTGAACGTAATATTCACACCTGACTTCATAGCAATGAAATTGTCGTCATAAACCGGTCATGGATGACGAACATATTCTTTTTATCATACTAGGCATTAAACCGGTCATGGATGACGAGAATTTTTTTTTTATCATACTCGGCATTCAACAGTTCATAGAGGACGAGCATGATCTTTTTATCACACTCGACATTAAACCGGTCATAGAGGACAAGCATGTTCTTTTTATTATACTCGGCATTAAACCGGTCATAGACGACGAGCATGTTCTTTTTATCATACTTGGTAATACACAGGGCATAGACGAGCATGTTCTTTTTATCATACTCGGCATAAAACCGGTCATGGATGACGACATGTTCTATTTATCATACTCGGCATTAAACCGGTCATGGATGACGCGCATATTCTTTTTATCATACTCGGCATTAAACCGGTCATAGATCACGAGCATGTTCTATTTACATACTCGGCATTAAACCGGTCATGGATGACGAGCATATTCTTTTTATCATACTCAGCATTAAACAGGTCATAGATGACGAGCATGTTCTTTTTAACATACTCGGCATTAAACATGTCATAGATGACGAACTGTTCTATTTGTCATACTCGGCATTAAACCGGTCATGGATGACGAGCATATTATTATTATCATACACGGCATTAAACAGGTCATGGATGACGAGAATGTTCTATTTATTATACTCGGCATTAAACAGGTCATAAAGGACGAGCATGTTCTTTTTATCATACTCGGCATTAAGCAGGTCATGGATGACGGACATGTTCTTTTAATCATACTCGGCATTAAACCGGTCATGGATGACGAGCATGTTGCTTTTATCATACTCGGCATTAAACCGGTCATGGATGACAGGTATGTTCTTTTTATCATACTCGGCATTAAAAAGGTCATAGAGGACGAGCATGTTCTTTTGGTCATACTCGGCATTAAACCGGTCATGGATGACAAGCATGTTCTTTTTATCTTACTCGGACTTAAATTGGTCATAGAGGACGAGTATGTTCTTTTTATTATACACGGCATTAAACAGGTCATGGAGGACGATTATGTTCTTTTTATCATACACTGCATTATACAGGTCATGGAGGACGATCATGTTCTTTTTATTATACACGGCATTAAACAGGTCATGGATGACGATCATGTTCTATTCAATTTGAAGACTGAACACTGATATGTTGAAACATATTGATATTTATGCGATTATTTATTTGTATATTTCAAATTCTTCACTTGTTTTATCAATCAAGTGGGGTTCTTTCTGAAAAGAACTATGGCGTATACACAATTCGACAAACCTAGATACGTTAAGTGTAAGAATAGTAATAAGCAAGTATGACGATAGAGGATGCTTTACAAGAATGTGATTTTGAAGTAGCAAACAATATGTTTCACAGTAACGATAACTCACAGCAACTCATACTCATTTAGTAATGAATTTTGTAATTGGGAACGACTTTTTTTCAGGTTATTTTGCATAAATTGGAAAACAACCTTACATTTGATAATGTGTGTTAAGCCGATTGTCCAGAAATCAATCATGTCAAAATTATACAATTAAAAGTAATACTAAAACAACGTGATGGTCTTTCATTTGAAATTCTATTCAAGCATAGACATAATTTTATCTTCCTTTTATATTAAACATTTTCATTTAGTCTCGATACCTGCATACACCGGCAGTTAATAATATAGGTTTTGAAATGCATCCTTTTTTTTTTATCATTCTACAATATATTACATTTTTATCGTTGATAAGACATTGAAATGACTAAAGCCAAGTAAAAATCTATATTGCACTTTCAATGTTCCCTGTATTTTAGTTGAACTTTATTTGGTATGCCGTTTCGGAACAACATGACCATGACGAATCACTGGACCACCATGATATAACACGAGTGCCGGCCAAATTGTGTAATCTGTCACCTTGCCTTTTACCCGGAAATACATAAATTTGCTCATGTCTATTTGCTCATCACGTCTGGCTAACACAAATCTCAGAGGCGGATCATAAACACTCATTAACCATGTGATCTCAACACATTTATCCAAATAGTTACTCAGTCTATCTACAAGCTGAAATTCGGACCAGTTCAGGTTTTCCTGGAGGTAGAGCTTTTTGAACAGCTAAAATAAAGCAATAGTGACAATTCTAATGTTTTGTTTACATTTACTTTCACACAAAATTATAACTAAGCTAGAGAAATGAAAACAATTACATATTTATTCAGTATGATCTAAATACAATCTTAGTTAGAACCTTGTGCATAAAATAGCAAATGCATAAAATTATGCATTTGTATATTTAATACATATTCACGTTAAAGTTAATCTTTCTAACGTTTGTGTGTATTTACATTTTTTTAAACTGCCGTAGTAGCTTTTACAGTTATATATATGTTCAATAAGTTTAATGCTTCTTTAAAACAAACTTACAGAAAATAGAGATGGCAAAGATTTCATAGCTGTTGCTTTTCTGACTTCTTTTGCATACATTTCGTTCTGCTCTGTGACTTCGGCATCGTCTTTGGCCCTTTTACGATATTCCTACAAAAATAAAAGGAGATTTTTTATTTGAATATAAAAATACTGAACTCCGAGCAGAATTCAAAAAGAAAATCCCTTATCAAATGGCAATATCAAAAGCTATAACACACCAAAACGAATGGACAACAACTGTCATATTCCTGACTTGGTTACACAGGCATTTTCTCAAGTACAAAATGGAGGATTAAACATGGTTTTAAAGCTAGCTATCCCTCTCAATTGAATGACAGTCGCATCAAATTCTTATTTTTAACTGCATGTACAAGTTATTGAGTAAACAATATACATCGCAGTCACAATATATTTGCTAATTTTCGAAATGAGAAATATTTGATTTTCATCTTGAGCATTAAAATATTTGCAACAAACATCAGATAGAGGCATGCCAGAGGGACAGTCAAACTCATAGATCGAAAACAAACTGACAACGCCATGGCTACAAATAAAAAGACAAACAGACAATTTAAAGTACAAAAGACACAACAGAGAAAAATAAAGATTAAGCAACACGAACCCCACCCAAAACTGGGGGTGATCTCAGGTGCTCCGGAAGGGTAAACAGATCCTGCTCCACATGTGGCACCCGTCGTGCTGCTTATGATATTACAAACCCGGTAAATAGTCTAATTCGCTAGGTCACATTCGTGAAAAGGGAAGGGTATTGTAGCTACGACATAAGGAACATATCCGATATCATCTGTGAAACGGTTATTCCATAACGGCCAACTCTTGATGGCGTCCGTAAAATTTACGAAGGTATGATTTCAACTTTACCATTTGGAACTCTAGGTTTAATAGTTTTCTTGTGAGCAGCAATCCTGTATCAAAGAAATCATGATAGGAAATACAAGCCCGGGAATATCGTCTATATTAATAGATATATACTCCGTATGCAGGCGCTGCTGCAGTGTTGTGTCATAGAAATGGAAAGTTCACAATTGGAAAGCTGAAATCATCTCTTTTATCGTAAAGTTTTGTTTTCAACCGACCCTCATTGTCAATCTCTAGATGTAAGTCAACATATGAGGCAGACTAACTGTATCTGTAGTATCCTTTATCTCTAGTTCGATTGGATAGATTCGTTCAACATATTCACCAATTTTTGTCTAATTTAGTGAGAGAACATCATCTATATAGCGGAAAATTAAACTACAATTAATTATTTATGTCACGTGTAAATTAATCTTACCTGTCCTTCCATGTGTAAGGTAGGTTCTAAAACAGATTTATTAAGATGACTGACCAATTTCTCCTGCTCGTCTTTCGCAATGTCTGAACTAAAGTCGTAGGCTTTCTAAAATGAAAACAAATTATATGTATATGTTTTCCTTGAGATTGAAAATATCTGAAAAATTTAAGCGTATCTGTTTTAGTAAAAAGATTTTTTTTGTATTACAAATGTACTTTTACTCATTAAAAAAAGTATAAATACCTACCAAACTGATGAAGTGTCATTTTACCTATGTAATATAGCTTGTGCCATAAAATGAATGTTATAGAAAAGTTCTATCCTCTTTAATTTGTTTATCGAAACATAATGTCTTTGTTTTGCAACGTGATTGGTCTACTTTCTTCCTTATGCTATAAGTCTAATCTGCTTTCAGTCTCGTTTCACAGAATTTCTATTCTTTTCGTTTGAATGATGTATTCTCCCTTCCAAAGTGTGTTAGTGTGTCCAGCTTAATCGTTAAAACACTTGATTTTCAATCGTGATCAAAGTCAAAAGGTCGAGTCCATTAAGTGGTGCATAATCTGATTTGATATTCTCTTCTGATACATATATCTTCATTGGTTTTAATAGGGTCCGTATTACAAAATCGTTAGTTTTTCTTTTGTTGATTTGTCTTTTTTCTTTCGTATGTGTTTCCCTCTATCCCATTAACTTTTTGTCGCATTTTTCACATTAACTATAAATCAGGGTTTCCTGAAACTTACTATCGAGCTTCGTGTGGTCATGCTTTACCATATGATGCTTGCTCACGTTTATCACTCATCAAATTTCATTTTAACCTTATACTTTTAGCGGGCATCATTGTTGAACATCTCATACCGGCAATTAAACTTGTTTTAATTTTTTTTTATTTGTACTGTCGTATGGATTTAGCTCATTAATAACTTGGATATAAATGTGGACTACCATATAATTACATAATGTATCTATAATTGCAGTTTTTGTTAATGGAAACCATACCAGCAGCAAGTCTCTTAGAAATATAAATGCTTCTGACTCTTCTGGATACAGTCCCATTGCTAATGGAAGTGCTTCGTGCCATTGTATGTCAAATAAACCATCATACATATCTCCTATTCGTGTAGGCCGTATGGGGTTACCAGTACCAAGTTCTATGTATTGTCCGTGGTGTTGTCTTCTACTCGACCTACATATATGTAAATACAAAACAGCTTCATAAATTTCTTCATATTTGACTGGGTATACCAGAGTGAGCCAATAATAAAATGATGTGATTCAATTTATGTTAAGCTACATGTAGGTTCACACTGCCGATCAGATCAACTCGATTATCCCGATTGTCAACATTTCCACGACCAAGCGTGACCAAATTCTTGATCGGTCCTGTTTACGACTTCTACCAGACAGATATCCGACTGTACACGACCTTAACACGACTCCATCACGACTGAAACCCGACCACTAATTGAATGCATATTCGATAATTCCGACCAATTCACGATCCCTACACGATATTTACTCGACTAGCTAGACCAAATCGACTATACCCGATCTCAGCCTGATCTCGGCCAGACTAGATCGAGTTGATCGTATAGGTGTCGTAGGGATAGTCGGGCATTGGTCGGGTATGTACAATTTCAGTATAAAAACATCTGAATTTATTTTATACCCCCCGGGCACTGCACCACTGTCCGTCCGTGAGTACGTATACGAACGTTCCAACAATTAGTTTCCGTTCTCTAATTTTATTTTGCATCAACCAAATTTTATGAAACGCAATACCATATTAATCAGATCAAGTGCGAATTTGGGTGGCGTCACTTTTACCATTCTTGAGTAATGACTCTTTATAACGTTATATGCATTATCTGTGTCCAATGGACACGTTCCCCGTTTTTGGTTAGATTCAGTAATTCACAGAATGTCTGAGTAAAATTTTACAATTTAAAATAATTATCTACATGGAAATCAAGAAGTTGGATTGTTTGGCAAGGTGGTTAGGGCTCAGATAGACAGGTTAATAGCTGTGACGGAGCTTGAAGAGAGCGTAGAAAACAATCAAAAAGGGGTAGACGGCAAAGGGTACCGAAAAATCTAGATATGCAGTGGCTGACAAGGCGACCACTGTGTGGGCAGTATTAAAAGTAATCACAAAAATACTGAACTCCAAGGAAAAACTTTAAAATTTTAATTAAGTTAAAATGGAAAGTCCCTAATCAAATGGCAAAATCATAAGTATGAGAGACTTGCAGTTGCTGAACAAAGAGGACCCCAATGGTTATAAAAACTTCCTGAAAGTAGGCTGGGACGCTGATTTGTTATAAGAGTTTTGCTGCGCTTTTCTTCAAAATGAGATTTGTCACTGGATAGGTACTGATGTTAGATAGCAATATCCATAAATATTACCATCTCCTTTTCCTTACATTCTTACAAATTAAGCCTACTGTTTGTGTCATATGTGTGCATATGTAGGTAATCAGTATTTTCCATAGATCTGATACCCAGTAGTTGAATGGTTTAAGATATTTGATGTCGGTGTATCCTTGGCAACAATCTGCCTTTTTTTACTAATAATATTGCAAAAAGGGGGCAAAGATGTCACATATTTTCCCAAAATTTGACCAAAAATAGAATTTCAATTCCCTTGAGCATACCTTTTCTAAAACAGTTTAGATATATCTATCACGAATTCAAATAAAAATCATTTGTCTTTCGTCTCATTTTTTAATAAAATTATTTCAAAAAGCGTAAGAAAAAAAAGTATTTGTAAACATTCGACAGTATGGTGACGTACATAGTTGTAAATTTCTGTGTCATTTGGTGTTCTGTGGAGAGTTGTCTCATTGGCAATTATACCACATCTTTTTATTTTTATACTACAAAAATGTCAGGACATACGGAAAATAGAAACAGTCTAACAAAAAGAGCTCATTAGCCAAAAAACTAACTTCGAAGGCTAAATTAGTCATCAGCTGTCTAATAATGAATTTTAATGTACAAGTTCTTTCATATTTTGAAAAAACCTCTGAGGCCAAAATGCAGAATCTACTTCCCTTCCAAAACACCTGATATCATCCCAGGTTTTATTGGGTTTCGTGTTGCTATGTTTTTATTTATGTGTGTGTTGTGTTATGTTCACTTCTGTTTGTCTTCTCGTCGGCTTTCGTTTTTCGCTATGGCTGTGTAGGTTTGAGCTTTGGGTTTGATTGTTCATTTGGTATATGTGTTCTCTCTTTTAAACTTTTACACCTCCTTGCAAAAGTACAGACGCGTACATGGAGGAATTTGTGTACAGTTAAAAATGTATAGTGACAAGATTATTTTGCAGAAGCCAACTTATGAGAGTTAATCAGAGCTGCACACATTTTTAGAGAATCGTGTAGCAGTCATGTATACTCGTGTATGGCCGAGTAGAGATCGAACAGTGGTCGAATGTGGTCGCGTAGAGATCGGGTATTAGTCGAGTTGATCTGGGATGAAAAATATATAAAAGTCGCAGTGATCATGAAGCGATCGGGCATGAGTCGAGTTAATCTTTACCATATATCGTACAGGTTGTCTTTGGTCGGGAATTGATCGGATATAAGTCGAGCAAAGATCGAAATGACCGAGTACTGATCGGTAAACTATTTGTATTCCGACCAAACTCGATCTCTACACGATCCTTTCCCGATCAATTCGACCGCTTCACTACGAATTCTCGATCTCTTCTCGAGTGACTGGCTTCTCGATCCTTACTCGAATGTTTTTGACATGTCAAAAACTCTCGGGTAGAAAGTCAGATCGATGACGATCAAGGTAGACCATCCCGAACATTAATGTCGATTGAGACGGACCAGTCTCCCGGTCGCTTAATTTGTCTTGATAGAGATTGATCGAGTTGGCCTGATCGGCAGTGTGAACCTAGCTTAAAGCTTACATACATGTTGAGTTGTGCGATATCTTTAAAAAGCACAATTTAATAAGAACTGATGTTTTATGCACTAAAGATTTTTTTTTATATGTTATGCAGTCATTAAATATCTACTGTATGTAATAAAATCGAATATAAAGATTTGAAATGATTGCCAATGAGACAATTTTTCTTCATATGATTACTTGCAGAATTAATTTGAAATGTTACACTACCTAGAATTTAATTCATCGAGCTCTAGCTTCTGAAGTCTCATTTTTCTCCTCATGTCTTCATAGTCTTCTAATGGTATAGTGACAGTATCGGGTAACTCACACAAGCGAGACCGCTTCTTTTCGTCTAGCTATAAAGATTTATCATGCAATTAGCTGCTTTGTTTTAATAATTAAACGTATTCTAATCATCATGATAATAATAGTAATAATCAGTATCAACGTTCTGGGTCTGGGTTTTCATGTTCTGCTTACTAAGTCAATAGTGGTAACCGAAAATTTGGTTTGTGAATGCATGGCACACAAAGAAGGAAATTGAGACTCAGTGTAAGCATATACAAGCAACAAAAGGAAAATCGCTAGTTTAGTGGGACTCAGTTTATAGCCTGTAATACACTATTACTCCTTCTATATACCAGTCGCTTTAAATAGTATAGACGCCATAAATATACATTCGGTAGCCTCTCCAACCCCTCTTCAAACCTACATCCCAAACAAAAGGGGAAACCCCTACTTTATACCATATGGCATGTACAGGAGACCCTACCTGAAAACGAGAAAATTTCGGCATAAAGAATGATCAACGAAAATGTAAGTAAACAAACATAAAATTAATTGATTAAGTTTTTAACCTGTTTTGCTGAAATAAGATCAAATGCTTCTTTTACTACCAAGAGTCTACACAGCTCGTCTTGTGCTTCTTTTTGTACAGGAACACCGTTTCTTTCTGTGGTTAACATTTCATACAGAATATTGGCATGTTTTTGCAAGGGCGCTAATGCTTCAATCCTGTCCACATCCTGCTTATCTATAGCTAAGAATTCCTAGATGAAAATGAATATTAAGTACTAAATGCCACTTCACTTTTTGTATAAATAACATGTTATAAAATATTGTGTGGAGACTTATTCATGTGCATCTTTGCAGACCTTATCCAATTTCTAATAATTTAGTTTGGCGGGGTTCTGTCTCATTGTTGTATCATATTCTGTCGCCTGATTATGTTGCATATAGATGACAAAATTTTGCTTATTGTTTAAACAACATTGAAGAAGGAGCAATTATTGTTTTAGCAAAATTTCTTCAGAATTTCATCCGACATTTACAGTCAATAAATGCAGATATCTGAACGTTTAATGCTATTATTTTATTACATCACATATATACAACAACTAACTTTCCCCGGGTATACTTGGAATCGCTGATCCGCAGCCAGTAGTCCTTCATACTCCCCCTTGGCCTGCTTTATCTTGTCTACAGTATATGCATCTTTGACTTGTCGGAGTAGTCTAATGATTGCCGTCCGCCTTGATTTAGTAGAAGCACTACTGGTACTTTTCTATAACCAAGGAGAATGGGTTGTATTTCAATTATAATAATTGTTAAAGTTGTGACAATAAAGACAATTAATATTAATTTGTATTTAACAATGTGTGATTGTTCTATTAAACATTCTAAATATGTTTATAAAGATAAGACCGTGTTGGTTTTCCAGCTTTTTTGTTGTATTGTTTTACACTAGTCACTTTGGGGTCATTAGCTAGCTATTCCGGTCCTGCTGTTCGATGTGAGCCAAGGCTCCATGTTGAAGACCGTACTTATAAGTCCTTGACCTATTATTGTTAACTTTGTATACATTGTGATTTGAATGGAGAGTTGTCTCATTGGCACCCATGCCACATCTTTTTATTTACATTTATATTGATATAATGGTAAAAACATAAGATAAAACAATCCTAGATGGTACTGTCCCTGACTAATAACCAGAAACATTGTTACGTAAACAATCTCGCTGCAAACGTTTTTTATTTACGCATCCTACCCTAAAAATTCTAAAATTTCATAAGATATCCACTTTCAACATACAAATTTAATCTATACTACAAACCTGATGTCTAAGTGCCATAACCACATATAGTTTCACCGTGTTTGGGGCGAAGATTACAATTATCTCTAAAATATCCAGTTTAAAAACTCACAAGAAACAAACCATGACGGAACACTACCATCAAATCAAGATAAAATGTCAAATTATTTAAATATTATTGAATGTTATTGTAATAATTCTTGTATTGTTAATATTAGACTACAAATTAACAAAAGACATTCGACATAACTGTGTCTTTATAGTGTACCTTGTTCTGATTGTAATCTGGACCTTTGGTATGCTGCAACCAATGTTTCACACATACAGTTAATCGACTGAAACGTACTCATTGTATTGTACGCATTTGTAAATTTCAATATGTACACAACATTGTCGTTTTAAACAAAAAGACATATATTTTTTTATCGTACGAAAATATTAATTGACAATGTGTAGATATTCAACAAATATTAAACCCATCAACATGCAATCCGAAGCACGGAACGTCACATACATGTACGACTAACGTAGTATAGGCTAGGTATTGCAATGGGGTTTTTTAAATGCTGTCTGCGGCTTTTTCATATTTTGTTTTATTTGAGCGTCACTGATGAGTCTTTGTAGACGAAAGGCGCGTCTGGTGTACACTTTAATCATGGTATCTTCATCTATCATGGGTTTTGTTTTGTTTTCAACCACTTTTACAGTGCACCATATGCCAATTCTGGCGGAGAGTTTCATCAGCCAAGTAGTCAGCTAGTGTTGACATAAACTATCATTGATAGGGTCATATTTATAAATTAACCCATTGACAAATTAGATTTTTTTTCGAAAAACTAAGGATTTTCTACCACAGAAATGGCCTTACCTTATCTTTATTTGACAAAACCCTTCTGGAATATTTTGGTCTACAATGTTCTTCAACTTCGTGCTTTACTTGGCCTATTAAAACCTTTTTTGATTCGAGCTTAACTGATGAGTCTTTTGTTGATTTAATGTACTGTAACAGATCAAATTGTGATTATCGTAAATGACCAGCAATTTATCGATAATTTGTAATTTGTCCGAGTGTAAATAAAGAATTGAATTGAAATGATAGAAGAGTTTACAGTATACGATACCCTTATCGTCAACTAGTTCGTATTTAGTGTAACAGGATATAATTGTGGTTGTGAATTCTAGAGATACTAGATTTTTTGTTAAGTTACTATACTGGATTTGGTTTATGTTTATGTTTCTGCACATTTCATTTATATAATCAAGAAAAAATTCACATGCGCATAGTACTATATGTTCTTAAACGCTTGAAAAGTTTCCCCGTGTTTTTCACATATATTGCATTTGATCAACTCCCATACGAACAATGATCAAATAACACAAAAGTCAATCACGTACTTATTATATATACGTATAACATATTTTTGCCACTGATGACGTTACTTGTTTGAAGCTTTATCCATACGATTCAATATTCTAGAATTTATAATTATTGCAGCGACTGATTACTTTTCTTTGGTATCTTTTTATATATGAAATAGTTTGCTACTATGAATAAAACTACTAATCTGCTTATAAGTAAAAAATTGAAAACAACACTTAATGATTTCTTGCGTCCGACGGGCTTTTCTGGATTTACCTTCATCAGGAACGCTCAAAGCCAAACATTTGAAATCCGAAAATGTATAAGTACCGAAACCGTTGAAGAGCTATGCGCCAAAACTACCTAAAACAAATAGCCAAATTCATCTAAAGCCAACTTTGCCTGAGGGAGTTGAAGCCTTAGTTAGTTTCTTAATAATTTCAAAATTCATAAACGGACAATAGTAATGCATGATTTATTTCTTCAGGACTTTCAATGCAAAGCACATCAAAATAAAAAAAAAATGTTATAACTGAGACTTTAAGTAACTTAAGGAGTTGGAGGGTTTTACCGGTACATTCCGATTTCGAATATAACAAAAAAATTATTACAAAAAGGATGCTTTTACGAAGATCCACTAAAAATGTATTTACCCATAAGTGCTCTCCCAATTTTTCTTCCAATTCAATAAAATTTAATTTGTGATTTCTAAAAGTTAAATATTTAAAAAAAAATGCAATGAGAAACACCAATTCGACACTGATTGTAATATGGACTACAATCCATTTTGATAGATTACAATTGATTTTACCATTTGATTAGGGACTTTCCGTTTTGAATTTTCCTCGGAGTTCAGTATTTTTGTGATTTTACTTTTTACACGAGCAATTATTACTTGATTTTAGTTTTTATTAAAACGGAAAAACTAATTTTTTTTTATACATTCACATTATATGCTAACAAACATGAGGGTACTTCACTCAAATATGTCTTTTTATTTTTAATACGAAAGCATAATCATTGATGTAGAGAGAGAAACGGTCAACGGATGTTTTGTTATACAAATTTTAAAAAATGCTAGATTTTTCCAAAGTGAACGTGTCGGAGGCGATTTTTTACTTTTGTGGGAAACTTTGGATGATAATGTTGGGAATCATTGAAGCGACTGGAATCGGTCCCTTCTTAGACAGTCAGTGACGTCCATCCCCCCCTCCCTTTTCCCCCGTTTATGAAAATTTCTGGATCCACCACTGGATGTTGGTTTAATTTTATTATTCTAATGTCTAAGTGATAATACAATCTTATGTTCACAATCAATGTGTTCAACATCTGTCATTCTTCTCAATATAACACCGTAAACAATTGCAAAACGTGTTTAAAGGCTCTAGTACTCTACAAAAAGTCAAAGAAAGATTTGTATGTAGAACCAGTGGTCGATTCCTTAGCTTCAACCATAAGTTCAGTTTCTCCAAAAATCATCTTCACGTCAACTTTCAGTTTTTCGTCGACTTCCGGCAGTTGAATGACAACCTTTCCCAAATACTCGCATCCTTTATCTGTGACATATCGAGGATTACTATCTTCAGTTGCAAATATTTTTAAAAGCATTTCTTTTTGGCGTTTCTTAATTGTGACATGGCGGCCACTAACAGCTTCACCAACTTTCAATGTTTGATCGGCTTCTATATACTTCTTGAAAACGTCTTTTACTCTGTCTGTACCTTCAATGCTTACACGTCTTTCTGGTGAATGTTCACCGGATTTAAATGGCGGAGAAATGTTAATTCCATACGTATATCTCGATATTCTGACGGAAATTGTTTGTGGCTGATGCCCATACATAACGGCACCTTTCAATACAGCTAACCCAGCTTCATCTGGAACGACCACTTTCTTGCCCGGAAACGCATCTTTAATTGCCGACTGCATTATAGGAGACTCGGAAAAACCTCCGACCATTAATATCGTGCTTACATCTCTTAAAGGGCCTTTAGTCATTAAAGACTTCACGTGGTTTACCAAATTGGTCTTCGGATCATTGAACAATGCACGGAAAAGATTGGCATCCATTCTTAACTTGTCTCCGACCCAAGTCATTTTGCCTGCATATGCCATCTGTTTTATTACTTCTTTGATTTCCTCTCCTGTTTCTTTTTCAAATGACTGAATTAGTGAAACTGGGACTTTTAACGTGACTTTTCCTTCGGTGTCGTTTGTAATGTTTCTCTTCTTTGTTTCCATTTCTCTCAAGATATCTAATGCATCAGCTTTGTTTTTCTCTTGAAAAGTTCTAAAATGATGTGCACCAACAATTTTAATAAGAAGCTGATTGAAAGCTTCATCTACACGTGTACCACCCCATGAACCCCCACTTGGTTTCTGTAATTCTCTAAGGCTACCCTCGGCGTCCTTTTGATGACATGTTATATCAGCTGTTCCACCTGAAATAATATTTTCGACATATGAGTTAAATATAATATATAAAAATAAGGAGATGAGGTATGATTGTCAATGCTTCTCTCCACCTGAAGGCAAATGTCGTAGAAGTTAGCAAGTATAGGTTACCGTACGGTCTTCAACAATGAGCAAAGCTCATAACGCAAAGCAAGTTATGAAATGCCGCGTACGAAATGAAAATTCACACAATTCAAACGAGAAAACTAACGGCATGTACAAAAAAATAAGAAACGAAAAACAAATATGATATATACAGCAACAAACAACCACTGAATTACAGTCTATTAAAATTGGGAAAGGCATATACACAATGTGGCGGGGGTAAACTTTTTTCCGGTGCCATACCCTCGCCTTTAACCTGGGACAGTGGACAATTTTGATTGAAAGGAAAGTAAAGAGGACGCGACAGCTTTTCTGGATGGAGCTTTCAAGAATAACTAGATATCATTGAGATGTGAGCCATCTCTGTGGGCCCCGCTGAGAATAATGTGCATTAAAAAATTGTATCTTTACCATAGGACATGGGTTTGTCAACTGAAATCAAAGTTTTTGACCTTGACCTTTGACCTAGGAAGTTGTAAATAAATTATGACACACCCTTTGGTGTTGGTTTATAAACATGTCAAGTGTAAACTTTGAAATGAGAACGGTTCTCAAGATATAGAGCGGACACGATCTTTACCATAGGACATGGGGTTGTCAACTGAAACCAAAGTTTTTGACCTTGACCTTTGACCTAGGAAGTTGCACATAAATTATGACACACCCTTTGGTGTTGGTTTATATACATGTCAAGTATAAACTTTGAAATGACAACGGTTCTCAAGATATAGAGCGGACACGATCTTTACCATAGGACATGGGGTTGTCAACTGAAACCAAAGTTTTTGACCTTGACCTTGGACCTAGGAAGTTGTACATAAATTATGACATACCCTCTGATATTGGTTTATATACATTTCAGGTATAAACTTCAAAATGATAACGGTTCTCAAGATATAGAGCGGACACAATCTTTACCATAGGACATGGGGTTGTCAACTGAAACCAAAGTTTTTGACCTTGAACTTTGCCCTAGGCAGTCGTTCATACATTATGACACACCCTCTGGTGTTGGTTCATACACATGTCAAGTATAAACTTTGAAAACATAACGGTTCTCAAGATATAGAGCGGACACGATCTTCACCACAGGACACAGGGTTGTCAACTGAAACCAAAGTTTTTTTACCTTGACCTTTGACCTAGGAAGTTGCACATACATCATGACACGCCCTCTGGTGGTGGTTAATAAACATGTAAAGTATAAAGTATGAAATCATAATGGTTCTCTAGATATGGAGCGGACACAAAAGTGTTACGGACGGACGGACGGACGGACGGATGGACGGACGGACGGACAGACTGATCACTATAGGGTACCCGCCTAAAGGCGGGGCCCTAATTAAATAGACCGTGTTATACAGCAGTAAATGGTATACAGTATTAAGTATTGTCGTAGTTCTCCTCTCATATTTGATGTGTTTCCCTCAGTTTTAGTTTGTAACCGGGATTTGTTTTTTTCTCAATCGATTTATGAATTTCGAACAGCGGTATACTACTGTTGTCTTCATTTAAGAGTTCTTGTATGTTCCATAATTCCTCAGAATATTTAGCCAAAGATTTGAACGTCCTGACAAAGATCACGATTTATTACATAAAAAACAAAGAAGAGGATCATAATTCTTTGTTAGATCTTCGTTAATATTGTATACCCTATATTAATTAATTGTTCCCTTGCTTGTTTTTTATCATCTATGGTTTCAAAAATTTTTATTCTGATCGTTCCCAAAGTAAATTTAGAATAGCTGATCTAAATAATGCAGCAAAGTATGTAGGTTTAACTTTTAAATTTAATCTAACATACCTCCCAAGTCAAGAACCATGTATTTAGCCCCTCTTCCGGATGCTGTGAATTCACTGCCTATACCATCCTTATCCTTTAGTTTTTCTATTGGTAAATGTTGACAATATAAGGATGCTGCCTCTGGTTCTAAACATATGCTAAGTTGTTCTCCACTAATACCAGCCTAAATAAATTAATGTCAATAACAAAGGTAGTTTGATGTTTGACAAACTAGCTGATGCACGTTCTTTAACCTAATTTATCAATTATTCTTAACGTTTGGGTCAACCTTTTCGCCACCGGCAGTCAAAATGTTTTAGTTGTCGTCCTTACTTTGTATGTAGTATTTGGAGCTAGACGTTTCTCTGACACTTAGCACCCTTTATTCCATCAATCAAATAAATAAAGTCATTGAACAAACACAAATTACCTTACAAGCTCCCTGATCATGCCGTGTCGTCATTTGTAACAATGCTAATCGCTTAATAACAAGTTGCCATGAAGAACCCTCATATTTTATCCGGAGTAGTTGTGACACCCTCAACGCAATGCGGGTGTCATAATTTCACTCAAGTTACATTCAAATTGACGAAAGATAGTTGAAAAAACAAAGAGAAGATCAAATGTGATATCCCAGAAACCATATTAGATTTAACTGTAAATAAAAAAGAGGGCTAGTTTAAACAAGCATTCCGTGAGTATTGCATAGCAATACATAGTCCATTTCCGGGTTAAAAAAATCATTGTATTGGAACAAATTCTAACTTAATCTATAGATAGCTTGTCATGGAGTTTAACTATGTAACAAATATCAAGTCAATATCTTCAAGCATGACGGGTAAAAAGTGTGAAAAACAGATATGCCGGACTGACAGATGGACAGACAAACAGAGTGCAATCATAAAGTCCACTTCGACGATGTCGATAGGGGGCTAATTAAAAAGTTGACTTTTATTTTCAAAATACAAGGAATTTGAAAATGACCAATCATAATCAACATTTGTTCCTAATAGTAATATATTTAACTTAAAAAGGCCAACGTGGGGGAATGTCCGCATATGATCGTCAACACTTGTTACTGCTTAGTTTGGTCAATATATAAAAGAAGATATGGTATGATTGCCAATGAGACAACTGATTTACTCTCCACAGGAGACCAAAGTGACACAGATATTAACACCTATAGGTCAACATAAGGCCCTCAACAATGAGCAAAGCCCATCCCGCATAGTCAGCTATAAAAGGCCCGGAAATGACAATGTTAAACATTTCAAACGAGAAAAACTATCGGCCTTATTTATGAACAAAAAAAGAACCAAAAAAAAAACCAAATAAATCACACATAAACAAACGACAACCACTGATTTACAGGCTCCTGACTTGGGATAGGCACACACATACATTATGTGGCGGGGTTAAACATGTTAGCGGGATCCCAACCCTCCCCTAACCTGGGACAGTGTTATAACAATACAAAAAAGAACGAACTATAAAAATCTGTTGAAAAAGGCTTAACTCATCAGATGAACAAAAATACAAGTTGACGTGTTGGAAGAAATTATGAAATATTAACAGACTAAAACTCTACTTTTGTTTTTGAATCTTATGTATAGTTTTCTCATTGGTAATTATATATCGTATATTTAATTTTCAAATATTTACAACTTTCTTGTGTAGCCATGGCGTTGTCAGTTTATTTTCGACTCATAAGTTTGAATGTCCCTCTGGTATCTTCTTTTAATTGTTTTGCTATGTCAGCTAAAAAGTTTGAAAAGAGCACTTGCATTTACTAATTGTGGTAACTAAATTATTTTTTGTCATTTTTTTGTGTTTATTTCCGTCAACAAATCAATAACAGTTACAAAAGTGGGTTTCACATGCATGAATATGAAATACATTGATTAAAATAAATAGCCCCGAATACGATGATCCCGTTGATTATAAAAAAATAAGTTGGTAAACAAAACCCCATCAGTTTACTATTTCACGATACCTTTTCTGCGGCTTCTCTCATAAACTGTTTAGCAGGTTCTGTCCAAATAGCTGGTACTGTTAACACCCAATGGATGTCGTTATTATCTAGTCCAGTTCCTCGTGTTTCCAGTGTTTCTAACAAATGACCCTTTAGATATTTTATAACCATGGAGAATATTTCAAGAGCTGGCATTTCTTTACCATCGTCATCTTTGATCATCGTCTTTCGTGTAAGATGCTTAATAAACAAACGAATAACGCATGTCATTTACGAAAAATATGTTCACCAAACTGTTATACAGCCTTATATGGAAAAACCTAATCAGGAAAGTATATACAGGCAAGTCGAGAACACTAGCATGAATAAAAGGATAATTGGAATAAACTTTATTGCACAAGTTAACAAAAATATATCTTTAATAATTTTACAGTGGTCAATTGTCAACTTTATACCATAAACTCTATATTCGAGTGGTGAATACAAAATATCAAATAATATTACAATAAACTAAAACATGAAGACAGTGAAAACCGCTGAAGACTTTACTGAACTGATAATTTAATAAGAGGAAGGTTTGTATATGGAATAAAATGCACATTATGACATGTACAAATTTGTACAATAAAAATCATCTACTGTTCAAGAAAAGTACTCTAATATCCAAATACAGCCAAACCTACTTAAGAAAACATATTATGTATTTGGCAAAATCTGTGTTATTACAATGAGCATACGGCATACCGTATAGTCAGCTATAAAACGCTCCGATATCACAAATGTAAAATAATTCAATTGAGAAAACTATCGGCCTAATAAAGTACAAAAAATTAACGAAAAACAAATACATGTATGTATGTAACCACAACAACAAATACAACCCCTGAATTACAGGCTCCTGACTTGGGACAGGCAAAATGACACTAAGTACAGATCTGAGAATACTCGCAGTTACTAAAAACTACTGACTTTAAAGCCAATAACAAAATAATTAAAAAAAATCATGCATAGTAATGGATTTAGTGTAAAGACGTCATAAACAGTCAGAGAAAAAACATGACCGTGTGCAATGCCAAGATACAGAAATCGACTGATGGTAGATCCATGAAAGTGCATAGACACAGACATAGCAAACTAGTTGTGAAATAGTAACACCATATAATGGTGCCAAAGGAACATCACAATCCAAAAAGGAAAGTTAGCAATAGGGAACGAAAAATCGTCCCTTTTGTCGTAATTTTTAGAGCGGAGTTTCCCTCGTATAACTGAAATATCTTAATCTAGGAAAGGACAATTATTAGCGTTTACATTTAATTTATTGAAAGTAAGTTCCTTTGGGTATATTTCGACAGTATATTTAGAGAATTCTTGATTATTTAACTAATTATTTAAGACAATCAGTTTTAGGTCCCTCTGTAGTACATCCAATGCATATAAATTTACCTTTGTTTCGTGTAGTAACATCTTGAACCTACGAAAGTAATAAAAGTTATGGTGAACTTCGTCCAAAGCAAACTCCGAGTACTTGTCTTCAGCATCGTATCCAAATGCCAGGAACTGTTTAGATTTGTCTAACAGAACAACAGTCGGTGCCTTCAGTGATATCAAGCTTCTAGAACCGGCTGTCCATTGTTGATTGACAGATATTTTCATTGGATCATTTTCATAATCAGTTTTGAAGGAAAACGCATATCCTGAAAACGTTGTTCCAAAGTCAATTGCTGCTACAAGGATTTTACTCTTTTTACTACTCATTTTGTATTATAGTTTTTCCCTTTATTTTTATTATCTTTATCGAACCTATACTTCAGGTATCATTCTGTAAATAGATACAACATACAATTAATGAATAACAAGCTACAAAATTATTGCTTTGCATCTTTCGTATTTACAGCTCTAACAAAGGTCTGGGAACCCTCTACTTTCATGGTTGTACTTTTGAGTTTTTGTACATTTTTTCTGGCTTATCGTTTGCTGCCACCTATATAGCGACTGTCACCTCGGATCCCTATTTGAAAACCGCTACATTAACTCTTTAAAAAGAACATGGTGGTATTGTTCATAGAACCACCCCATAACCATTCCTTTGTTATCAATACAGCAATCACGTACAAATAAACAGCAGGTAACAAGACGTGCATTTAGAGGAAAACAGCTTACAGAGAAATAGCAGGTAAGAGAGTTGGCTCTCATTCTCTATATCCAGCTGATCTGGTAAAACTAACCCAAAGGTCTGCTAAAAACAAGCACCATGACACAAAATTATACATTTTTACATTGGAATTATTTAAAACTCCAATACATTTTTTGAAACCCCTCATGAACAATAACAAAGGCAAAGTTTTGGTACTCCAGGATCTTCGCTAGCAAGGGTTAAGAGCCAGTCCCGTTCTCTCCACCAAGCTTGAAAAAAACGTAATTTTGTTCGTTGGAAATCAAACAAAGGTATGAACCTAAAAATAAAGTCAAACACACTTTATTTTTGTAGAAGTAGGTCAATGACATAATAACTTTCTGAAAGGAAAACCGTCAGTAGAACAGAAAACGAACGGCCATTTAAATGAAAATTTCTTTAATACCCCAGAAATTATGTTTCAGACAAAGCACATTATATATATTGTTGCAACGATAAACGATAATCGGAAGTTCCTTCACTAAATATCATAGTGGGTCACCGTCATACTAATAAAAAAAAGTTAAAACAAATATACTTAAATAAAGTATGCCTTCCAGTGTTTTGAAAAATGTTGGATCTATGTTGGTTTTTTTAGAAAATGCATGATGGACGAAGTGATAGGGTATAATTAATGTTATTTGCTATCTATAGTTATTGATATTAAAACGAATTATTTTATAAGTAAATCAATAAAACTCTTCGGCTTCTTTTTACCCCTCTTTATTCAGTTAAAAAAAGAAGAACATTTGCAAAATTCGTTCTGTTTATTAATTGCAAATGGTGAGCATGGGCAGATCCACTGAGCCATTTTTAAAAGGGGGTTTCCAACCTAGGATAAAGGGGGTTCGATCCAACCATATGTCCACACATACAAATGCATTGATCGTTAAATAGGGTAGTCCGACCCCCACCCCTTTCCTCGATCCGCCACTGAAGTGAAACCATTCTGGTCGTGATACGAAAAAGGGGGATGGTGTCTAGTCTCTTCTCTTGTGTACAGTATATTCTACAAATTTGTAATGCAGACAGCTTATATAAATATAAGTAGTCTTGGTGGTACTGTTAAGGAATTGCTTTTGAAAAGAAAGTACAAAATACCGTTTTGGATGTTTCAATTCTGTACATCAGCTATTATTATCACTTCCTGGTGTAACAATCAATACACTACCACCAGGTGGTATACATAGGTATTATTTGCATATTTAATTGAAATGTACATACATATTCTTTTATTTTTGTACTGGGCCCAACCGTTATAACAAAATAAGTAAAAACATATATATATACATACCCCTCACCTGTCCATTTCCCGGCGCATGCGTATTTGCAATTTAACTTTCGGTTTTAAATGTAAATATACACAACAGTCATAAGTGTATAAGAAAATATTAAAAACTACATAATTTATGATCATTTATACACCTAACCATTTTACATGGACAAATAGATCTTAAAGGTAAGCAAGATAATAAGTTTACTATTAAAAGCTTAATCTAATGACTTACTTTTGAACACTATTAAATGGTTTATTACTTTACTAGCCTTTTTAGAAATCTTAACGGTGTTTTGCCCCCTATCAACAGGGGTAGATAGTAGTATGTTATAATATGAATACACATATATAACATATTTACATAATTCAAAATTAACATTAGAAAAAAACTTGATCTTAAAAAATCCCCAAAAGTTATAAATATTCTCATTGGATCAGTAACAAATTATTTTATACAATCATGTAAGAACTCGTTTCAAATGTACAGAAGGTATTCTTAATATATTCTATTTTCCAGGTACACACATATGATCACATAGTCTCTGTAATTCGTGGATACTAGTTTATTGATCATAGATGTACGACAAAGTGTAACTGCCCAACTAACATCCTCTTTTCCAAGAACCAACAGCATATCGATCAACATGATCAATAATGAAGTTAAATTTCATACAATTATATATAAATATAATTCAAGTTGTCAAGCTAAATTTGACTATACATACTATACAGGTGTGGAAATATACAGGGACCAATATAGAAAGTAAAAAAAAATAACAATGCCTTCAAGTTATGCTATATAATAATGATAAATATTTTATGCAATTCGTCAGACCGGTTTTTCCAAAGTAATTAAAGTACAATGTAAAACAACAGGCCCAGTGCAGAATAAATTAATATAGAGAAATTCAATTCATGACTTTCATAATAATTTGAAGACTTGGTATGCTATTCCCTGTTTCTGTATTTATATTTTATATCTTAAAAATATCTGTAAAAATTGTAAAAGAAAAATACAGAACGATATTGTTAAGAGGTTTAAAATACCTGTTTAAATGTCTTAAGGAATGCGTGTGATATTGATATGAATAGTTGATTGAATATTTACAACGAATTCAGGACAAGGCATTTAACAAATAAAAACATGTAGAAACACGAACAAATAATTCTTATGGAGTCCAGGGACATTTTAAACTTATGCATTTGATCACATATTTATAACATGATAAATACATGAAAAATATCTTTTTATTTGAAGACAATCAAGGTTATTAATACATGCATTTTTTGGTACTGTCATATTAACTTTTAGCACAAATTTATAAGAAAACCTAATACTAAGAATCACGTGATTTTAGAATATTGAACATGTATTAGAGAATAACTTCCTCGTGGGATTATTACATGTAAAATTTTAAGGTTTGTTTGTTTATGAATATTGGTTTCTTAAGTTTATCTAAAAACTATGTAGCACATAAAATTGAGAATGGAAATGGGGAATGTGTCAAAGAGACAACAACCCGACCATAGAACAGACAACATACATGTATACATTGAATTTTGTTGAATATTTTGTACAGTATTTTGGCACATGTACTTTCGTTTCGATGTAACAATAACACTTGAATGATTATCTTGGAATTGTTTCAGTGGCGGATCCAGAAATGTTCATAAAGGGGGGGGGGGGGCACTCACTGCCTTAGAGGGGGCCGTTCATTTCATGATTCAGTTATTTCCTATATGATCAACCAAATGTTTGCCTCAAGAGGGCGGTGGGGGACAACCCCCGCCCCCTTTTTCCACCTAAATCAGCCTCTTATGTTTACTACCGGGTTTCCGTGTCTAAATTAACCACCATTCATTTTGGTAGATCTACAACATGTACAAAAGACGGTTTAACATGGCAGATTCTAACCATCGAATTTATTGTGATTTTTCCCTCGTCCTGTGGTGCATAAATATTTGGGTCTGCACATTAAGAAAACAACTATCAGTCAACGAATGTATCCAAATCCTCTTTCTTTAATCTAAAAGTCGATGAAATATCACACGATAACCGAATAGTTGAAGACATTCAAGTGTAGGCCCTCAACAATAACATCTACTAGCCTGTCAACTTTGAGGTTGTAGTGTTAAACCCCCATCGTGGCGAGTTGTGCTCGTCTGCAATCTTAATTGACAAGGATTAGTACAATTTCCACTTTTTGTTACTAGTATTTATATTCTGTATGAATTGTTATCTTAAATCTAGGTGGAATAAATCGAATTATAGATCTAAACGAATTATATTTAATGATTTAAACAGATTGAAACCCTATATTATTTTGAAGTTAAAAATGAAAAAAAAAACAATCTACTATTTTTCTTTAGCCAATAATTTGTTCTCTGATATTTTGTTTTTTTTACCAAGTAAGTTTTGGAAACTTCAACAGACCCTAATTGGTGGACAAAATGTTTCAATTCCATGTGTAACTGTAATATATAAAGATTTTGGGTGCATTTCTTTATAACACAAACGATGCAAACGCACATGTTTTTATCATTTGTTTCTAACATACGTTTGTAAAGTTTACATAAACTTTGACAAACTATGCACTCGCTAAAAATGCGTCTACAGTTTGTCGTTCATCGTTTGTTAGAACAAACGCTGCAGTTGTTTCTAACTTCACCCTGATCAAACGATGCATTTGTTTCTACGTTTATAAATAGTCTGTTTACCAACAACATGTGCATGCATTATTGAAAGTTCAAACAGGGTCAGTAAACACTCATTAAACGATGTATTTGATTCTACTTGTTTAGCGTTTAGAAAACAACACAAAAAGCCACACAACGATTACAAAGTTTTGGTCAGAAAGAAATGCACTCTTTGTGTTCACATGTAGAAATTCAGAATTTTACTCTGCCAGGACAAAATTGTAATATAACATGTTTCAACTAAACCACATCGGGATTTCGAGCTGTTTTTTCGAGATTGAATGAAATACGGAGTTTTATATGTTGTTTCTTTCCATAAAGATGTTATCGTTCAATATTTAGGATGGCTTCCAAACCATTAACAAGTACATTCACGTATGGCACCGGTCGAAAGTATGGGACTGTTTCTGGTACATCAAGTTATCTTAATGTTGACACGGAGTCGTCGCCATACGGTACAAGACCGACGTCGCCATACGGTACAAGATCGACGTCGTCATATGGTACAAGATCGACGTCGCCAAAGCCGTTAGATAATTTGAGACAACGACTTACATCAACAGATCGGTATTTAACAAGTAATGATTACAGTAATTCAACCTACACTCCCCCTACTTTGTCGAAGAATAAAGACGTTGCACAATTTGTGGAAATCGCTCGAAAGCTACAGACCATTGATCTAGATGCAGTGCAAAAGTCATTCGAAAGTTTCCAGGTAATTCAGTCATTTATGAATTAAAAAGAAAAAAATAACATTGAAATAATAACATATAAATTTATTTTTCCACAGTTCACAAAAGTAAACAATATTAGGACAATCATATTATTTTATTTCCTGACAGTATACGTAATTATGACAAAAATGAATTAAGATTGTCAAAACAGATAATCTTCAGAATATTATCATTCATTGAAATCAGAACTATGTGACTGTGGCAAACATATAATATAAACACTTATAACGAGATATGTACTTGTCATTGAAGTATAACAACCCGTTTTGATAAATATTTCAATCCTTTTGAAGTTTTTTTTTTATTGTTTGTATTGTTACTCGGAGATCACTATTTTAAATTAAGAAATATATCATTAGTTTGAATTCATTCATACGAATAAAACATGCAGAAAAAAAATATTGGACACATAACATGTTGGCGGACGTAACCTTACGCTAACTTTACATAGTAAAACGAAATGAACTTGAACATCATCTATACTATTAAACGAGAAGACCTCATTTTTGGTGTCGCTTCTCTCCTTTCCACAATAAATTAATCAACACGCCTCTGTGTCCTATAGGTACAGTGCATAGTCGCATTTGTCATCCATTCCTATGATTATTCAGATTGAGTTATTTTGGGAGAAAAACGAGAAAAAAGGCATCCGGATATTGTCCCGTCATCGGACAAAATTTTAAGTCAGATTAGACTTCCGGTTTGCGTTTTTCTGTATACTTTGAACATACATATACAAAGAATAAAGTGTATTTTCAGAATTCTATCTGCTATCATTTTCAAGTTTACTATCCACGGCGGTCACATCTATTTTGTCATCCATTCCTATGATTATTCAGATTGAGTTATTTTGGGAGAAAAACGAGAAAAAAGGCATCCGGATATTGTCCCGTCATCGGACAAAATTTTAAGTCAGATTAGACTTCCGGTTTGCGTTTTTCTGTATACTTTGAACATACATATACAAAGAATAAAGTGTATTTTCAGAATTCTATCTGCTATCATTTTCAAGTTTACTATCCACGGCGGTCACATCTATACTATTAAACGATAAGACCTCATTTTTGGTGTCGCTTCTCTCCTTTCCACAATAAATTAATCAACACGCCTCTGTGTCCTTTAGGTACAGTGCATAGTCGCATTTGTCATCCATTCATATGATTATTCAGATTGAGTTATTTTGGGAGTAAAACGAGAAAAAAGGCATCCGGACATTCAATATTTTACAAAATTCTTCCAACAACACTTTACATACTTTAAACTACGCTCTGAATGCCCGCGATTTCGCGGGTGTGTTCTAGTGTATATAAACGAAAGACCGAATACTAGACCCATTACGATTTCATTAACAAGAATAATCTAAGCAATTATTGCTTGGATTTTGTTTATAATTTGTATTGTTTCTTAATCCTGTAACAGAGCAGACATGAGGATAGAAATTCCAAAGAAGAGGTAATCAAATTGAAAGAAGCTTATGGGGTATTGGAAGAGACATGTAAGAATTTCGAAAAGAAATGTATGCAGGCAGTTGATGATAAAAGTGAATATGAGGAAAAATTTAAAAGAATAAAAGACGAATTGAGAATTAAAGAAAAGGAGGTTGAACATCTTGAAAGAGTGGTTGCGGATAAGGACAGAGAACTAAAGCACATGGCCAAGGATAAAGAATCTGCTCTTTCCAGGTAACTTTAAAAGTTTTCTCTCTACCTCTTGTTAGATACATTGATCATCTGTTTTATAATTATTTTTCATCTAAAGATTAGCATATATACATGACATAGCTTCTATACAAAAGAATTACAGGTTCTCTCTCCTATTATCTATTCTGTTGTGACCTATAGTTTCGCATCTCTGGTGCATTTGCATTCCACCGTTTATATGGTTGACTGGTGCGTGGATGAATAATTTGTTGAGTTGTTTTTTTCCCCCTCATTGTTTGCACTGAGTATTAAATTTTCTATTCTATATCACCGCTTATAATAGCTTGTCCAATCTTGTTTTGGGTCAATTTAAGAACGCTGAAACAATCCCTTATATGTTAAACATACGACACAAAAACCAAAGACATTAATAGGGTAACTTGATAAACAATTATGTTCTTCAACAATAAACAGCTCTCTAACAACAAATATATTTACAGATGTAAAAGAATCATTTTGATCTTGTTTCAAACTAATGGAGATAATACCCCAATAATCCAGACACTATTACCATGATCCCCATTACACCAACAGCGGTATAATTTTAACCTTCATCAATTAGATTAGGCATCATCTTCCTCGCTTTGTGTAATACTAGAACATATGAGTAGAGTTTTTTAAGACTTGGTTCAAGAAAAAATGAATGTTTCTTTATATACTTCAAGACTAAGTAAGGAGATGGGAGACAAACTCAGCCAAGACAATCCAGCCATTGCAGACTTGAGTGACCCAAATCGATCAACGAAAATAGCTGAAATGTACAACTCAATTTACGACAACGAATGGACGGATGCTTTAGAAACCCTGCAATCAACAAGACTCGATGAGGAACATGCTGTCATTTCTTTATTAGAAATTATGAAGGTAGTTTGAGACACACACCTACTAAAAATTATCGTTTTACAAATACGTAAACAACACAATTTATTTTAATTAATAGCAATTCTCTGTAACCATGGTAACAACCAACCAAGCTGCGACATGGTCAGATTTCCCTGAAATTTTGTTAGTTTGAAGCTACTTAATATATACATACAAGAAATATATTGACAAAAACAGTATGTTATGATTGTCCTCGTTACCATCTTAACACAAGGGTCATTTTATAAATTTCTTTCAGGCTGCAGCATTAATTTTACCAAAATTGGTCATGTTACAGATTTTTGTATTTATATTTTTTTTTAAAGTTTCAACAACATTATGGTGTACTTGAAAACATGTGACCAAGTTATAAATGCCCATTTAGGCTTTAGAACATTAATATTGGTAGAAATTTATAAAAAAAAATGCTTAATTATTCAGAAAAAAATAAATGAAAGGACATTGTTAACCACACAAAATATTCTACAGAAAGTTATTGTATATATTGTTTTTCAGTTAACTGCATACGATGGACAAGGTCCTTTTATACCAAATTTTACAAACAGAAAGAATTGCAATATTAGTATCAACATCAAATAGGTAGCACATAATATTGTGTTGACAATATGGAAATACACAAAACTTTGAATCTTTGTATAATACATATCAAAATTCCAGTAGGTTTTTACACTTTATAAATGTCATGCGCCGAAAGCGTTTTTCTGGATTTGCCTTCATCAAGAACACTCAAAGTCGACTAATTTGGACCCTACATGTATGTTAACTAACAGGGAAAATTGGTTCTACTTTGCTTCAGAAAAGAAATGAAGAAACAGTTTGGTCCGTTGAAAATAAGGAAAAAAGTAAAGCCGACATTTCCTTCTTTTCTTTTTTTTACATCCCCCTTTTACACAAGATGAATGATCATGGATTTAAACAAATATAACGTGTCATAAGTACGGAATTTGACTGGTTTTGGTCTGTAATTGAAGCCGTTTCCCTGTGAACAAAAAATCGTATCTTTCAAATTGTTTTGTACTTTTCAGACCATATACCAATTCTGTTCCAGTGTTAAAAAAGAGCATGTGGAACAACTTGAAAATCATTTACTTCGTCCGGTATGTATACATTATTCATGAAATACTTCCGTGCCCGAACTTCTATCTTAATAAAATTGAGAATGGAAATGGGGAATGTGTCAAAGAGACAACAACCCGCCCAAATAAAAAACAACAGCAGAGGGTCACCAACAGGTCTTCAATGTAGCGAGAAATTCCCGCACTCGGAGGCGTCCTTCAGCTGGCCCCTAAACAAATATATACTAGTCCAGTGATAATGAACGCCATACTAATTTCCAAATTGTACACAAGAAACTAAAATTAAAATAATACAAGACTAACAAAGGCCAGAGGCTCCTGACTTGGGACAGGCGCAAAAATGCGGCGGGGTTAAACATGTTTGTGAGATCTCAACCCTCCCCCTATACCTCTAACCAATGTAGTAAAGTAAACGCATAACAATACGCACATTAAAATTCAGTTCAAGAGAAATCCGAGTCTGATGTCAGAAGATGTAACCAAAGAAAATAAACAAAATGACAATAATACATAAATAACAACAGACTACTAGCAGTTAACTGACATGCCAGCTCCAGACTTCAACTAAACTGACTGAAAGATTATGATTTCATCATATGAACATCAGGCACAATCCTTCCCGTTAGGGGTTTAGTATCATACCATCATAACATATATGAGAAGAACATAACCCGTGTCATGCCAACAACTGTTTTTAGAATAAATGTGTTTAGTTCCGATGCAAAGACCTTATCAGTGACTCAATGTTAACGCCAAAATATGCAATCTTTAATGACTTGACAACAGTATCGTAATTATATCCCTTCTTAATAAGTCTATTCAAAGGTTTTGTAAGTTTCTGAGGTGAATACTGACACCTTTGTGCTTTATAAAGAATATTACCATAAAAAATAGGATGTGAAATACCTGAACATATTAAAAGTCTGCATGTTGAGCTATATTTACGAATAATGTCTTTATACCGATGATAAAATTTAGTAAATGTTTTGACTAGTTTGTGATATCGAAAACCCTGGTGTAATAATTTTTCAGTAATACATAAGTATATTATGCAATTACCGAAAAAGCTTAGTATTAATGGGACGATTCATACCTTTCAGTTAAGATGTCAGAATTCAGATTAACGATATATGTGGTATAAATGCCAATGAGACAACTATCGACCAGAGACTAAAGCACGAAGATTAAGTTTTGTTTTGGTGAGCTACAATATGATTTTTGTAGTGGCTACGACGAAATTCGAAAAAAAAAAATCAGGACAGGAGATTTGTTTATATTTATGTTTTTTTTAATGCAAATAGATGTCATAAAACATCAATCGAATATTATCCATCAAATATCAGAAAAATTGAAAATTGCATAATTAAAAGATCTTCCAATTGATATTAGACATGTTCACCATAAGCCGATACCGAAACCGATACCGAAACTACAAAAAAATAGTAAGATGAATGGTAAATGTTTATTATTTTAATTAACTCAATCCTTTACTCCATTATATTACTTGAAAATTGAATACACTAGATGGAGTCTTGCTTCAATTCATCAAGTCACAGGTATCTATGACAAAGCTTAGTTGTTAATTTCAACCATTATCAAATACACTGATGCCAATATATACAGAGTCTATACAGTTTAAGGGAGTTCGCTTCTCAGTTTCAAAGTAATTAACTTTTCAAAACACTTGTTTATATTGATAGGGAATTAATAAAGGAATCAAAAGAGCAAAAACATATATATGTCAATGTGCTTGTTTTCGAGATATTAGCCATTGAAATTTTGACGGGAAAATATTCTCTCTTGACTTTTCATGGCTTTATCATGGACAAGTTTAAGTTCTCAAAAATTATTAAAAAATAATTGAAATTTTATAAGACTTTAACAGATGGATTATCATTCTACATGTAAACGATTTATAAAAAGAAAAATGGGGGTCAATGGGCAATTTTTTAAGGCATTCAAATGGATAAATCCAGAGGATTCCGAAAATCTGACAAAAATCCCAAAACATGACAAGCAAACTTCCTTAAGGTGTTGAAACAGTTTGTTTATGATGTACATTAATCATGAAGCATGTTTTGTCGTAAGGAAATAGCTGCCCATAGTTCTACAAGGGGTGCAATATCGTGCCTACTAACTATATAAAGAGAACCTATATTTATAAATTTTCATTCGTCATAAAATTTCTACATAAACTCTTCTTGCACGAATCTTTTTATTGACACATTTGCGTTGATCGCGGATTATAACATTTCGATTGCGTAGCTGCCTTAAATTATATGGTGTTGCATTAGGATGTTCAGATTGATAAATGGTATCGCCAAATAAGTAGCAATCACGTGGAAACGGTTATTTCTCTTCTGGACCGATCGTATCCATCAATATACAAGTCATCGCGTCATTGATATATATATGTTGTTCGTTGGTTGGTTGGTCTAACAGCATCAATTAAACATTATTTTTCTTTGAAACTAAAATACATCCAATATTTATTGTTTTCTTTGTCTCAATATTGTTATGAAAATCGAATATACAATATAAAATAAATATAAGCATTACTGCACGTCACATTTATATATTTTCAATATAGCTTTAATACCATTTAATGGAATGTATCCGACACTTGTTACAGACTCAAATACTCCTAGTTTGGATGCGAACAGTCAAACATACCTTTCAGCAAAGTTAGATATCAAGTTCACAAGGTTGAATTTATATTTCAACACGAATTTGATAACTGAAGCACAGCGTTCAAAATGACTTCGAAGGGTAAAGCATTATAGCTACTTTTGTCTATGTGAGATAAATTCCTGTAAAAAGTAAAATCACAAAAATACTGAACTCCGAGGAAAGTTTAAAACGAAAAGTCCCTAAATTGTTGAATTGAAATAATACTCCATCTAGTGTATTCGAATTTCAAACAATATATTGGAGTAAAACGGTTGAGTTAATTTAACACTGTTAACCTTTACCATCTACCTTACTGATATTTTTGGTTTCGGTATCGGTTTCGGTATCGATTTCGGTTTCATTCATTCATTCATTCATATCTTTATTCCCTCTATAAATAAGAGATACGGTTTCGGTATCGGCTTATGGTGAACATGTCTATCTGGAAACTGGTATGATAATATCAAATGCTCGTGGAAGCTTCTTGCATTTCTGACACTGACCATGAGTCAATGATTCAAAACTAATATTATTTTATACATAAATGTATCCAGTTTGAGATCGATGACTTTGAAATTCTAAAGTTACATGGGGGAAATGATTGCCTGTCAGATATACGGTACATCGGATTCGGATCTTTTGCAAAAGTGTAATAGTGTCCCGAAACAAGAAGGCAATCGATTTAAATATTATTTTTATGTCCTTTGTGTCATGTCGATAACAGTCATCGGATCAACATACATGTGATGCATTTTAGTCACGTCAGGGCATTTTGTGCGCCATTTGTAAATAAAAAGGGCGAAATATGCCAGCGGGATATTCAAACTCATAAATTGAAAATAAACTGACAACGTAATGGATAGAAAAAATAAAAAGACAAACAGACAAACAATGGTACACGAAACACTACATAGATTGCTTAAGACTAAGCAAAACGAACCCACCAATTGCAAAAACTTGGGGGGATATATAAGTATCGGAAATAATCGACATATCATTGAATGTTGTTAGATAAAAGTTTAACAAATCTTCTTGCTTATTTAGAACAGATTTTTTAAAAGATAATTTGATATTACACGTGGAAACTTAGTGCGATTTATTAGTGGTTGCTTTACGCCGCATTCTCATTCAAAAGGAGATAAACCCCTTGAAGAATGCCTGCAAAGTGTATTTACTAAATTTGAATGGAAAGTAGGGCTCACCTTACAGAATACAATCGCAGTTTATAGGAATGAAATAGAATTAAATCGTGTCTTACGGACAATAAAACGGAACGCGCGGGTTTATATAGTTTTTTCAACAGACAATGGTTTTATTACTCTTTCATCTTGAAATAAATCCTTATATCATTTTTAGATGACAAAACGCGAAGCTTGGTCAGAAGAAAAACAGTCAACTCAAAGCAGTCAAAAGCAGATTCGTTCTTTACTGATGGAATGTATCAAATTAGGAGCAAAAGATATGATACCAAGTCTGCAAAAGGTAAACGTCTACATTAAAATAACAGGTCATTAATCGAACAATGATATTTTTATTGCTATGTAATTTCAGAAAACAAATCTGTAAAACATTGTTTCCATATTTCTCTGGAACATGGCATGTAAACCATTTGTAAAACCCAATCATGTCAGAAGTGTTATATGTTGAATGCAATTTTAGATAATAATAAGAATAGGAAATCTTTTAAGTCCCAATTTGGTCGTAAATTTTCTACAAAACTGAATATTGAAGGAAAACCACCAAGATAACAGAGACAATGTTTCATCTCAATCAATTAGTCAGACGGAAAGACAGTCAAATCCTTTATCTGTTAGTACTCCATGTTTAAAATCATTCCTGAAATAACATTTTTAAAGTCTTGTTAAGACAAACAGTCTTAACCAAGTTGGACCTTGACTCGTTCGTGCAACGCTTGAACCAATTTAATTTATGAAAGTAAATGTCCTTATAAACTATTATATATTTTATATAAGAAGTAGATGTAAGAGAGCATCAAATGCGAGGCACCAAGGAAATGTGGAAGAATATGCAAATGATTTTCTTTTCACATCAGATGTTTCTAAAAGACCTTAGATGGCATATTGGTCTTGCTACAACAACACTTATGTATTTGTGATGTATGATTGATCAAAGGTTGCTGAAAATAATTCAAAATATTTTCACTCGCTTTGTAGGAGAAAGGAAGAAGAAACACTTTGTCCTTTATATATTTTTCATACTAGACAATTGAAACAGTCTAAATTAACTGTATCAAAGCTTTATGTGTAAAGGTCAGAGGCTTGTTTCTGTAATGACTCCGTATCATTTTTATTTCAGAGTTATTTGAGTATGCAATCAAAAGCAATGTATGCAGAACAAATTCCTGAATACGTGCAAAAAGTTATGGAACTGTGTTGGCTTATGAATATGTGTAATCCACCTTTAGTTTTCGGAGATGTCCCTAGAACGGGTGAGCGACTGGATAAGAATTATTACAAGGAGTACACAAAACAAGGAGACATCGTATCATTTGTTGTTTGGTTTCCTTTACTAATACAAGAAAATGGACCGGTTTTGACCAAAGGAGTGGCACAGCCAATACCATCTGAAGCGAAACTTAGTCGGTCAAGTGTGAAAGAACGGAGTAGAAAGGACATAAAAGATGACTGGTACAGACCAGAAAGCAAAGCATATAGCTCACGGTACAGTCAAGAGGACAGTGAGGACAAAACAAGGTACAGACCAGGGGAAGGAGAAGAAACACCAAAGAGAAGATCAGATAATAAAGAAGACGTGGTTTCACGGTTATTTGAAACAAATAAAACAGGAGGCCGCGTCCATATGGCAGCATCAGATGGAACAACTATAGGAACTAAAGATAACTTGTATGGACCCCAGTTTGAATGGACAGGCACTTCTGCACACCAAAAAGATAGAGAAAATATACCTTCATCAGACTTTATGAAGTCTTACAGAGACCGTAGTCAAACAAGTGGGATATCAAATGATCAGTATGGTAGTAGAAATACACAATGGAGCAAGAGCACGTCGGCAGGAACCAGCAGAATATCAAACTATGTCGCAGACATCGAAGCAAAGAACTATCTCAAATATGATACAAGCAATTCACATACGGGCAGCACTTTTTCTGGTTCAAACCATTGGCAAAGCTCTAACCAGCAAGAATCGCCTCGAATTGACAATGTACAATATAAGGATCACAAAGGACAACTTGTCTATCGAAATTTACCAGACGGTAAATGGTATTATGTTCAAAGCTGAGTTAGGATAAGCATACCTACTTTTATAAGTGTTTAATACAAGTTTTGTTTTATTATAATAACACTTTCATATCATAAACTTGAGGGTTAAAAGTTATTCAGTTTGGTAGTTTTATTTAAATATGTACTCTTGTTTTATATTGTTTTAATTTTATCTGTGTATATAACTATTGAAACTTTTAAAATATAGCTTTATAAAAATTATACCTCAATGGGAAAACGATGAAAAAAGCGTCCATTTAAAATAGTTATTCCTAGAAATATTTAGACGCTTATCAGTACGAAAGTTGGTTATATGAGATCACATGACATATTTTGTAAAAATATATAGACAAAATTAATGATACGCAAATTCTTGCGTCTGAATCGATTTTTCAATTCACCTTCATCAGGTACGCTAAAAAGTCAATCATTTGAAAGATATTTGAAAGTAACCAGATGACACACGAAAAGAGTGATATACGTCAAGACGCCATCTCAAACGACAGACATAAGAAAGTAAAATAAACCAACAATACATTTGAGCTCATCTTGTCCGAAGAGCAAAGTGAGCTCTTCTCATCACTAGGCGACGGTCGTCCGTTGTCGTTCATCGTCGTTAACCTTTACAAAAATCTTCTCTGAAACTTCTGGACCAAATTTAACCCAACTTGGACACAATTATCAGGAGGGTATCTTGTTTAAAATATGTATTCGACCAAGAAGGCTAACATTTCTTAAAATAGAACATACAGTAAAATGCAAGTTGTGTCTTATTACTTTTATAACCGTTATAAATAGAGATAATCTGACAGAGCTTAATTTTTCCAACTTTTGACTACAAATTGTTAAAACTGTCAGACAACTTCTCATAGGAGTGTTCTTGAATGACAAATTTTATCTCTTTTAGCTCACCTGACCTGAAAAGTGAAGTGAGATTTTCTCATCACTTGGCGTCCGTCGACCGTAAACTTTTACAAAACTCTTCTCCTCTGAAACTACTGGGCCAAATTTAACCAAACTTGGCCACAATCATTATTGGGGTATCTAGTTTAAAAAATGTGTGGCGTGACCCTGCCAACTAACCAAGATGACCGCCATGGCTAAAAATAGAACATAGGGGTAAAATGTAGATTTTGGCTTATAACTCTGAAACCAAAGCATTTAGAGCAAATCTGACCGGGTAAAATTGTCTATTAGGTCAAGATCTATCTGCCCTCAAATTTTCAGACAAACTGGACAACCTGTTGTTTGGTTGCTTGCCCCCTAGTTAGTAATTTTAAGGAAATTTTTCAGGTTTTGGTTATTATCTTGAATATTAATATAGATAGAGATAAACTGTAAACAGCAATAATGTTCATTGTAATTACTTGGCCAAGTTCATTATAAATAGAGATAATTGTAGCAACACGAATTTTCAGTAAAGTAAAATCTACAAACACATCACTATCACCAAAACACAATTTTGTCATGAATTTATCTGTGTCCATTGTTTAATATACACATAGACCAAGGTGAGCGACACAGGTCTAGAGAGCCTCTAGTTTATTTTTTTCCTTTTATTTTGAAAACTATGATAGATAGAGAGAAATTTTTAAATACAAAATATGACCAGCAATATAAATTGTACAAAATAAATCTGCACTGTCGAAATCGTCGGTCGACTCTTAATTAGAGTTATGCGTATTTCACAAACAAACAAAACAAAAATGATCAGTAGGAAATGGTCTTCAATTAAGAAAATTTGCAGGAAATCGTATACAACTTTTACTTTGCTTTTCCTGTTAATGACGTACTTTTTCCGTTTTGCCTTATATGATAAAAAAATGTTGATAAACAGATGGACACTTGAAATCACAATAATGATCAGCACGGCAAGATCTAATAGCATGTCAAATTGGCCATACTAGTTACAATAGTAAGTAGAATCACTCTCTGTATTTAAGAGTAATTGCCCTTAAAAGAAGATTTTTAATCCTCTTTTGTGTTTTTGGTAAAAAATAAAGAAGAAAGAGAGAGACTAAACGGACTAAATGATCAGTAGAATAAGATCAACAAAACAGAGATTTTTGTCATTAATTTTATTCTCGTCTACAATGCTAGAGAATGTACTTTGTTAAAAAAGAGGGACGCAAGATACCTGAGGGACAGTCAAACTCAAAAATTGAAAATAAACTGACAATGCCATGGCTAAAAATGAAAAAGACAAACAATAGTGCTCATGACACAACATAGAAAACTAAAGAATTAACAACACGACCCACCAAAAACTAGGGGTGATCTCAGGTGCTCCGGAAGCGTAAGCAGATCCTTCTCCACATGCGGTACCCGTCATGTTGCTTATGTAATAACAAATTCGGTAAATAGTCTAATTCGGTAGGTCACATTAATGAAAGGGAAGGGGGACGAAAGATACCAAAGGAACATATCCGATATCATTTGTGAAACGGTTATTCCACAACGATCAACCAACTCGTGATGGCGTCCATAAAATTTACGAAGGAATGATTTCAACTTCACCATTTGGAACTCTTGGTTTAATAGCTTCCTTGAGAGCAGCAACCCTCTATCAAGAAAATTATGATAGGAAATGCAAGCACGGAAATATCGTACCAATTGGGAGTTATATATCTCGTATGCATGTGCTGCTGGGATGTTGCTACTTAGAAATGGAAAGTTCACAATTGGAAAGCTTTTGTCTTTTGTCTTAAAGTTTTGTTTTCAACCGACCCTCATTGTCAATTGCTAGAAGTAAAAAGATGCATACTAAATATCCGCATAGACCAAGGTGGGCGACAGGCTCTTAAGAACCTCTAGTTTTGAATGAAATTGATAAAAGAAACAAAGGCTGATTCGATGAACCCTCATAAAAGAAAAAAAACGGTAGTCTGTTTGAAGGATGTGTGGTCATGTCAATCCACTGATTGTACAAAGGGTTTAAATCCAGTGCGATGTATGTAGGCAATTAGATCGTATGGATAGTATACCGGTAAAAGTCTTACATAACATTAGTTGTAACATGAATTTTACTCAGAAAATATATTCGATAAACACATATGGTTTACCCACATCTTTCTATGTCTCACTTCTCGTCTAAAAGTAAAGATAAGATCTAAACTTGTCTATCTTAAATCACAAAATAGTGTAATTCCATGGCGTTTTCAGTTTATATTCGATTTATGAGTTTGACTCCCTCTGGTATCTCTTTTCTTTCCTATCGTTATATGGGAAGTAAATTACGATAAAAATGAAATTTTGTTTATGATTATTAAAGATCTTTCCAAAATAGTTAAATTTTAATGCAAGCAAAATAGTTATCTGTGCATGACCACTGAATTATTCCCAGTCTAAGAAAAACTCAATAATAATCACATTAATACATAAATAACAGTATGTTTTAATGATATAAATTACTTGCAGTACGAGTCCTAAAACTTAGGCTAAAAGGCATTTCGTTTTTAATGTACATTTTCGAATAATATATAGTTTCATCGTTTTATGGCAACAAATATTGTTATATAAAGCAACCCTTTAAAAATACTTTCCCTCAAATGTAAGCAAAATTCTTATATAGAGTAGAGAAACAAATAAATGAATAAATCAAGTAATAGATAATTAAAAAAATATATAATTAAAGTCATAAACAAATCACTATAATGGGTAAAATAACACACATTTTATTCGATGTACATATATACCAAGTCCAGTGTAGATATACTAAATATCGAGAAACTACTTAAAAGAACCTTCATAATTATTTTGATACTTACACTTCCCCTACGTGTATTTGTATTTTCAATCTAAAAAATATTTCTTAATTTAAAAACACTCTTGAAAGAAAACTAATCATTGACAATTTTCAAAGGTTTATCATTGTTTATACTATTTGAATGTTAAGGAATGGACGTTATTTTGACATGTTTGATATGAATATTTGATTGATTATGTGTAGCGTCAGGTATAAGGGCCTTTGACAGGTAGGAAGGAACACGAATACATTAATTACTCTGAGACATAAGAAATTTTAAACTTATTTAAATAAAATATAAATATCCACAAACAATCTTTCAATCTCGCTAAATAAGGATTTATTTTATTTCTATTGTCTTCTGAAATATATACTTTAAAACAATTGCATCACGTGATTTTAGAAAATATAATATTAAAGAATAACTTCCTTGTGGGATTATTAATTTCCAAACTACGGTATGTTTTTGTTTATGTGTATTGTTATCTTAATTGATCTACATAATTATCTTGTGTAACATGTTTACACATACGTTAACTAATTTGAAAATTAGTACATATAGGCTCTTTCGTTTCGATTTAAAAACTCACGAAGGATAATTTTGGAATTATTGCTACTGTTTCCCTGTGGCAGTTGACAATTACCACCCTTCATGCTGTAAGACCAACATTGCAGAATCTCGAATTAATTCTAAACAATTGCCGCTGTACGTAAACAAACTTCCACCAGTCAATTAATTTATCCAATTCCTCTTTCTCCCAATTTTAAAACATAAGAAATTGCTTGCACCAAGTCAGGAATATGACAGTTGTCATCCATTCGTTTGAGGTGTTCGAGCTTTTGATTTTGCCATTTGACTAGCGACTTTCCGTTTTGAATTTCCCTCGGAGTTCAATATTCTTGGGATTTTACTTTTGTTGTTGTTGAAAACTGTATTCTCTTCATTATTAATTAAAACCGGTCGGTGTTAATGGAGTGACATTGTTAATGTATAAAGTGTTAAAAGTCAACGTCTGTCGACTAATCAAAGTAGTTTATCTTCGATTCTATCAAGTCGGTGGGTGTAAGTTTGAACCTCGCTTGTTGCGAGTTGTGCTCATCTTGAAGTTCTTCGATGACAAGAATTGGCAATTTTTCTGTTGACGGTCAATGGTTCCTTCTGGGTACTCCGGCTTCATCCACCAAAAACATCCGACCGACATGATATACTAGTAAACAAGGTAGCTGAAAGTGGTACGGAACACCAACAAACAAATTCAGCCGTCACATATCCATCAACCCTGATACAGTAACCATAACTGATGTGCACATTTAAAATTAATATTTCCTAACCGAAAATCGACCAAGGAATAAAGTATTCCATCGAGTTATATATAATCAATGTATGTTTTTAAAAAACGTTTTGATTGACTATTTTTGTTTGTTGACGTTACAAATTGCAATGAAGGCATCTTTCTTCACTAGACTTATTATCTTTCTATGTTAATTTTTGCATCAAATAAGTTAAGGAAACTGACAAAGGACCTAATTGTGAAAAATGTTTTTATAAACATGGTATTTGTGTTATATTCAAGCTTTGTTTTGTATAAAAGGGAGATGTGTAATGATTACCGATGAGACAACTAGTCGCCTAAATTGAGTTCAAATGATGTCGATGTACGCAATCATAGGTTACCATACGGTCTTGAAAAACGAGAAACACATGCCGCACAGTCAGTTATAAAAGACACATTATTCGTCACAGCGTCTCTCCTCTTTCTCTCATTGTGACAAGTTTCAATACTAGCTACACCGATTACTAAATAATTCCATATATCTAGGAATAACTTATTTAGTTTAAGATATTACCTTTCTTCATCGAAAAAAATATTGTTATCCTTAGACAATGAAGTGTCGATGTTGCTAAATTAAAATGCTTGAAACATTGAAAAGAAAAACATACCAGAGTGCATAATACATTACATTACTCTTCGACAACTGAACCTTTAAACACTATGATTCCTTGTCCAGTTTTGGTTTTCATTTTTAGTCCCATCTGGAACCTTTGTATTTCATCATTTAAGATACATTAATTGTCTAAAAGTGCATTTGGTGCATTGAAACCGGAACCACTAATGTTACTTTTAATAGTTAAACAATGACCAAATAGACATATAAATGTATTAAAATACTCGTGGTATCCAATGAAATACTTTTAAACAAAACGTGACAGTCACGATATAGAATGACGTTTATAGTATCCTTCACTTTAATGAATATTTTGTCTTCTTTCAACAGAAAATGTCTTACAAGAGGAACGATACACACAGCAGAACTGTGGGTGCCGGAAGAGCTCCAAATTTATACGATTTCCTCAGCCCTAGCTCTGAATCTACATACAACCGGGCAACTTCACCACATGATGAAAGAAGTCGTTTTGATACGCACAGTAAACCTATCACAAGGAGAGAATTTCTTTCCAGAGACCACCAACCATCACCAACAATTTCTAGTGAAGGGGAAACCAACGAACACGATAGACCCGACCGAATAACAACGACAAGAAAGGTTTATCTTCCCCCCGACAATCAGTCATCACCAAACGTCACAATCGAGAATGACAGAACGAAACGTAGATCATCAAGAGAATCCTCACACGTTGATCAACTTCTAAGTCTGGTTAAGGATTTACAGAAAGTTGATATTAAAACAATAGAATCATCTCTGAAGGTAATTTTATTTAAGGTTTATGACCCATTCAAATTGTCAAACTGCAATAGTATAATAACAGCAAAGATAATGAATAATAGAGATGGACCATTGTGTACATATACAAAGGGATAACTTCGAGCAATGCATTATTTTTATTGCACTTAATAGTTTACCTGGATTTTGTAGAAAATATACCAAGATTTTTATAGAAAAACCACAGACTTTAATACATAGATTTTTGTTATAAAATTTTAACCATTAATTACTCACTTGATTTTCTATGATGTGCTAGCGTTTATTCCTAACAAAAAGTCCCGAACAACCTTTAAATTAAAAAAAACTTGTTCTGAGTCACTTAAGTCGAGCGCATCCTAGAAGGTGTACTTGAATTGGTCCATATTTATCTAAATTTATAAACACGTTTTAAGGAAATCTCGCTAGCACTGCATGCAAGAATCCTCTATCTATCAAGCACCGAATTGCCAACTATGAGAGTACAAGGGGGAAATGCTGTGGATTTTCTATAAACTTTCCATTTGTTTAGCATTTATTAATCAACACAAGGGTATATCATCCTTAACTGTGAAAATTAAGAAAAGGTAATTCAGCAATTTTTTTTTTTTTTTTTTAGATTTATGGTATGATTTTGTTATCGTTTTAGACAATCTTGTAGTTCTTATTTGTGTTCTAGTCATACATTGCATGCTTAGATTTATTCATTCGTGTACTCATTTGGCATGGTAACTGGATTATTACTACATTTTGTTATAAAATTTTAACCATAGATTACTCACTTGACTTCTATGATGTGCTAGCGTTAATTCCTTACAAAAAGTCCTTAACAACCTTTAAATTAAAAAAACACTCGTTCAGAGTCACTGAAGTCGAGCGCATCCTAGAAGTGTACTTGAATTGGTCCATATTTATCTAAATTTATAAACATGTTTTACGGAAATCATTGATAGCACTGCATGCAATAATCCCCTATCTATCAAGCACCTAATTGCCACTAGCACACTATGTAACTATTAGTATCAACTCTTGTTTGTAATCATGATTGGATTGTCCTATCAGTGACGTATAGTACACCTCCTCTGTTTCCTTTTCTGAAAATAATAATAGGGAGAAAGTAGGTATACAGAAGATGATCTGTTCATTTTTATTAACAGGACACATCAACAGAACAACTGCAGTCTGAGTTGCAGAGACAAACTGAGGAATACAATACACTTAAAGAAGTTAATGATGAATCCATGAAAAAATATCAAGAAGCAGTAGACGCTAAAGATGAAATAATAACTAAAGCAAAACAGTTAATAAAGGACGCAAAACTAAAAGCTAGAACAGAATCTGAAGAAACCATTAAACAATTGAAAATGCGTCTGAAGGAAAAAGATGCTGAATTAGCTAATATCAAGTCTGAAAAGGATTCAGCTTTATCCAGGTAATTTTTAGAGGAACTGTGTAGAAAACTTACAGTTTTCGAGTTTTCATAAGTTCGTTAACATTTCAAATGAAAAAGCAAGTTCTATATTCAATGTTGATATGTTCAAATTCACTTAATAAACTTTTGTATGAAGATATAACTCTGTAAATCTATAAAACACAGACGATGTGTATGCTTAAAATATTCATATCTTACAAGTTTGACCGAAGCAAAAAACCAAATAAAGGTTCAAAAGAATTCAAGTGGATGATGAAATGTACGACAGTAAGTCAGAAATGTTTATTTTCTACAAGATATGATAGAAATATAGTATTCAATAAAATAGAAGTATAGTATTCCTCGGTATTATATCACCACTGGCCTCAAATTACCGATCCAGGCAAAAACAGCAAGTTTTGATGCAGAAATACAATTAATTCGCACGACTTTTATGGAAATACAAAAAAGATGATATAATATGTTAATATGATAATGATAATGATTTTGTATCGAGTCAAAAAATGTTGTATTGATTCTTAAGAGTCTATGTAGAATGAAAACGAGTATGGTAACTTCTTCATATTTTTATTCATAACTACAGAATTATAGTTCTAATTTTCCATGTACAGATGCCAGCATTCGTGATTTTGTTGGCCATTTGAATCTTTGACTGTTTTTCTTTTTAATTTTCGTACTTTTTTGTACTCGTGACAGGATATAAACTAAGTGTCTTTTAGGAATACGATATTCCAAGTATAACGTATCTTCATAATTTTATGTTGTTGGCTTGCTATTTTAGTACCTGGCATATTGATCTATGCGCACCATGCTTCTTACTTGTCTGGATAGTAAAATAATTCTAATCGTTAAGAATTATAATTCAACCGAACTGTTTCTTATAGATAAAGCAAAGAAATGGGCGACAAGTTAAGTGAAACAATTGTATTTGTTAGTTCAAAAAGCAGGTTCTTTTGCACTGTTGATATGTTCATTTAATAAACTTTTGTATAAAATATATCTCTGTAAATCTATAAAACGCAGCCGATGTGTATGCATGAAAAAATCGAATCTTACAAGTTTGACTGAAGCAAAAAAAACCAACTAAAGGTTCAAAAGAATTAAAGTTTATGTGTTCCTGTCTATAAAAAGCTTAATATACAAAAAAGAAGAAGATGATGAAATGAACAACTGTTAGTCGTAAATGTTTATTTACTACATTTATATGATAAAAATTTAGTATTCAATCAGATAGTATGGTATAGTATTCCTCAATATTATATCACCAATGGCCCAAACTTGACGATACAGATTTAAACAGTAATGTTAATGCAGAAATGCAATTAATTTGCATAACTTTCGTTAAAATACAAAAACAAAAAAGATAATGTAACATCTTTAATATGATAATAGTATTGAAATACAGAATAAGGTAAAAAAAAATGTATGTATTGATTCTTAAATATTACATCTTTGATTAATTAGGAAAGAGGACAAGAATGATATTTTTATACAAAGTTTGTATCAATTATATGGTCATTTTTATAAATTTCGGTTTTCAAATCTATGAATTTTTCGAAAAACTAAGGATTTTTTTATCCCAGGAATAGATGATCTTAGCTGTATTTGGCACAATTTTTTGGAATTTTGAGTCCTCATGCTATTTAACTTTGTACTTGTTTGGCTATTTAACTATTTTGATCTGAGCGTCACTGATGAGTCTTATGTAGACGAAATGCGCGTCTGACTTATTAAATTATAATCCTGGTACCTTTGATAACTATTTTACATGTAGAATGAAAACGAGTAGGGTAACCCCATTTTTTTTATTCATTTTTTTATTCATAACTACAGTATAATAGTTCTTCTAAATTTTATGTCGTTTGCTTGCTATTGCAGTACCATTCATATTGATCTATGATCACTATGCTTCTTACACTTCTAATTCGTATGTTAAATAAAGGCAACAGTAGTATAAAAAGTGAAAGTCTGAATAAATAAATGAATACAAATTTAACCGAACTGTTCCCTATCTAACCAGATTAAGCAAAGAAATGGGCGACAAGTTAAGTGAAAACAATGCAGGAATAGCTGACCTTAGTGACCCTAACAGATCTACAAAGCTTGCAGAGAAGTACAACAATTTGTATGACAATGACTGGACAGATGCTTTAGAGAGCCTCACTACTGAAGGTCGAGTAGATGAAGAAGCTGGTGTCAGATTTTTATTGGAAATAATGAAGGTTTTTAAATATTTCTACTTTAGTGTAATTTAAAGTTCCTATTTCGAAACAGAGATGAAATCAAAGATAAATAATTGAATAACAACGTCATAATTCAGGATTTGCCCAGTAGGATACGTTGTGAAAGGTCAATACTGTTCTTTTAATGAAAATTTACTTCCATTATGAGGATAAAGAGATATTTTAAATTCGTAAATGAAATACACTCTTAATACATTTTGTTCATCCGAATCGCTTTTTGTTTAGCTTAACCTTCAAGAATAATGAAAAAGGCTTTATTAGAATAGCCAAATTCGTCGATGCCATGGATAGTCAGCTTTGCCTAAATAATGTTATTATAAATATAATGGCCCAAATTATGAACCATAGTATATATAATCGGTCTTAACCAAATTTGTATTTTTTTCTATATTTCATGTAGGTTTAATAAGGACATCAGTATAATTGGACCAAGCTAGAATTTTTTTACATTAATTATAATACTAGAATTAAAAATAATTATGTTTATGTTATTTTTGTTGCATTACTCTTCCATTGTTATCAAGATATTTAACAGCATATTTGTTTTTTCAGCATGCAAGTTCATTCTGTAAAAGGGCTTATATGGAATCATTGCAAAGTCTGGAATGTATTTTAAGTAATCCTGTAAGTGTACTGTATTTAATCAATTGGAATAGTTTAATATACTAGTGAATAGGAAAAGTATGCAAAGGAGCTTAAAATTGGAACCGTTCAAATTTGAAGGATCAACATATGAATTTTATATATTTGACAAAAACATATATATTGGCTTGCCTCATTAGGAAACCCTCACAATTGACCTGTTTTGGTCAGTTTACATGCTTATTTAAAACCCAACTTTAGTGGCCTGGTCTGTTTACAATCTCCACGTTTGTCCATTCGTTCAACATATATTTGTGTCAACATATTGACATCCCAATTGTTCAGCGGTTTGACAGTGATGAGTTGTAATAATGGGTGTACAAAACTTTAACGAAAAATAAATATAACAATACAGAATCAAACGACAACCACTCAATTACAGGTTCCTGAATTGGTTCACTGATACATACGCGATGTAAGCACCTACAAAATTCTAAACTCTATCCAAAAGTCCGAAATATCGTGAGCCTAAATCCATCAATTGGAAATACAACTTCAAAATACTGATGGATTCAGTCGAGGATTAAGCCAGACAATGGGCTGCAATGGGCTAAACGCGAGAAAGAAGACGTAGATACTCTTTCAAATTGGATTAAGGCTGTGAGATCGTTGATACAAATCAGAATAAAGAAACTGAATTGGTCTATCAATACCCATGCTCGTCAATCTTTAAAGACCTAAATGTTGCAAAACACTTGTCCTACCTGCATGACAAGTAGTTATTGACAATTCTTTGAAACTCAAAATATACCCTCACGACACTTACCAAAGAGGAAATCCTGGATAGTCAAAGGTCTGTTCTATGTTCCTTTGGAATTTCAACCAAAGATGAAGAACTGGATCTTCGACCTCTGTATTGGATACCAAAACTACATAAGTGTACTCACAAACAACGGTATATTGCTTTGTCTTTCAAGTTCTCCACGAAAATTCTTTCTAAATTATTAACATCTATTTTATCAGCAATCAAAGCTGGGCTTCAAAGTCATTGTGAAACTGCCTATTCTAGAGATGTCGTGAATCAGATGTGGATACTAAAAAAATACAAAGATTTTTTTAGAGTATATACAATCTAAGACTCTCATCTTGCAAAAGTATTAAAACACTTGACTGTTCTACACTTTACACAAGTATTCCCCGTTCCAAACTAAAAGACAAATTGTAAGAGTTGGTATTGCTCTGTTTCATAAAAAAAGAATGGCCAACGTAGATACAAGTATCTTGCCTTCTTTGTAAAGGATCACACTGATTAAAAAAAAAAAATCTCTGAAACTGACATTATCAAGATGCTTGATTTCTTGATAGACAACATGTTTGTTACGTTTTGGAGGACGTGTTTTTCAACAGACTGTCGGCATTCCAATGGTAACCAATTGTGCCCTCTTCTTGCCGACTTGTTTCTTTATTATTATGAGGCTGACTGCATACTGGAACTTCTAGGATGAAAAATAAGATGAAAGCAATATCCTTTTACTTTACTTTCTGCTATATAGATGATGTTTTCTCACTAAATAATTCAAAATTTGGTGACTATGTTGAACGCATCTATCCCATCGAACTAGAGATAAAGGATACAACAGATACAGTTAAGTCTGCCTCATATCTTGACTTACATCTAGAATTTGACAATGAGGGTCGGTTGAAATCAAAACTTTACGACAAATGAGATGATTCCATCTGCCCAATTGTGAACTTTCCATTTCTATTTGTAGCAACATTCCAGCAGCGCCTGCATACGGATTATATATCTCCCAATTGATACAATATTCCCGCGCTTGTATTTTCTATCATGATTTCCTTGAAAGAGGGTTGCTGCTCACAAGGAAGCTATTAAAAACCAATAGTACCAAATGGTTAAGTTGAAATCATCCCTTCATAAATTTTACGGACGCCATCACGAGTTGGTTGACCGTTATGGAATAACCATTTCACAGATGATATCGGATATGTTTCGTACGTCGTAAACTACAATCCCCTTCCCTTTTCATAAATGTGACCTACCGAATTAGACTATTTACCGGGTTTGTAATAATATGAGTAACACGACGGGTGCCACGTGTGGAGCAGGATCTGCTTACCCTTCCGGAGCACCTTAGATCAACCCCAGTTTTGGTGGGGTTCATGTTGCTAAGTCTTTATCTTTCTAAGTTGTTTCTTGTGTACTATTATTCGTCTGTTTGTTTTTTATTTTAAGCCATGGCGTTGTCAGTTTATTTTCGAACTATGAGTTTGACTGTTCCTCTGGTATCTTTCGCCCCTCTTTTATCGTTGTGTTGCCAATATAATATAAACAAGGATACTAGTAGTTGCCTCCATAAAGCCGGTTTTATATATTTGCTTCAAAGTTCAATCGTATACGCTTTTACAACTGAACTCAGAATATTCTTCAATTAAAAAAATAGATTATGCCTTCAGAAAATTATTTATTTTACTTATTTTTTTACCAAAACGATTTTTTTTATAATAATTTCTGTTAATTTTACATCCGTATTACTAGCTTCAGGTATCTTCTAATGGACAGCCCACAGATGTCAGTGTCAGGAGCGGGGAAGACAAACAAATTTCGCAAATGCTTGAAACATGTGTCAAATTGAAAGCCAAGACGGCAATTCTTAATTTGCAAAAGGTAAGCTTAATAACCATCAATCTTTCTTCGTCAAATTAAATGTATATTATCTAATGTGAGTATTCTCAATTAAAGTGACAGGTTAAGCGCTATAAAACTAGGTTTAATCCACCATTTTCTACATATGAAAAATGCCTGCACCAAGTCAGGAATATCACAGTTCTTGTCCATTCATTTTTGATGTGTTTTGTCATTTGATTTTGCCATATGATTATGGACTTTCCGATTGGATTTTCCTCTCAGTTCAGTATTTTGTGATTTTACTTTTTAAGTACATTTTCTATTTGGAATACGATCGACAAGACAGGTTAATATTTAAAATATTTTCACCGGAGGTTATCATTAACAGAATTTCTTATTTATTGGAGTAACAGTAATTTTTCTTTACTAAATTAGACTTTACCGGGTTTGTAATAATATGAGCAAAAGACGGGTCCACATGTGGAGCAGGATCTGCTTACCCTTCCGGAGTAAGTTGGTGGGGTTCGTGTTGCTTAGTCTTTAGTTTTCTATGTTGTGTCACGTGGACAATTGTTTGTCTGTTTGTCTTTTTCATTTTTAGCCATGGCGTTGTCAGTTTATTTTCATTCTATGAGTTTGATTGTCCCTCTGGTATTTTTCGCCCCTCTCTTTCTCATAAACAATGAAAATAACAACTAATGAAGTGTATGCTTCAGAAGCTCTAAAACGTCACGAGTTGGTTTGAGTATTTTTCACATTAGTTTTAATAGCTTTTAAGTGAATATCTTATATATACGAATGTATTTTCCAGGCCTGAAGCGGTTGACAAGTGGTTACTGACACTTTTAGTTTTCATTCGGATAGATAAATTGTAAACGATACAAATAATAATTGCCAATGATTAAAATAGCTTGTTTTTTTATAGACAAAAGTATGCAGATTTATAACAAAAACTACATATCATCGTACGGCATTCAACAAAGAACAATAAAACATACATTTGTACCTTATAGTGTAAAGCTATCAAATGTCACGGCATAACAACGGAATCACTTGACTATGTACAATGTGGCATGTTATTCATATTTGTGAGCTATCAAAACTCCTAATCTGGGACAGGGATGAAACATCACGACAAAAGAACACTAGGCAAATAAATAAAAATAAGGATTCAGATACTCTTTGCTTTAAACTAGGATTTGAGCGCTGTTGATGATGGTAAATCCTGAAAATCTCCTCAAAACTTAAAATTTACACAGTGATATTTTTATTTCTAAAAAGAGCTAGATTTATAAGATCGCCACGAAGCACAAAACCAATTAGCATAGACAGAAAGTACCGAACTAAGAGTATTTTATGTTATTGAATGAAAACAACACTTATACATTTCTTGCGTCTTGCTATTCTGACTTTTACTGAAAAACTAATTTATAGCAACGGAGTATTTTACAGCTGCTTCCATATTATCGAAGATCAGATATCTTTATATTTGAATACCAATCAAATGATACTTATGTCCTTCACTTTTTTGTCATTCAATGGTACATAGGAATACATTTGAAATATATGTTTTTGATGTTGTAGAGTTATATGGCTTCCAGTCGTAAACCATTGTACGCAGAAAGATTACCAGAGTATGTCAATAAATGTATTGAAATTTGCTGGTTAATGAATACCCATAATCCTCCTCTTGAGTTTGCTGAACCTCCAATGTCAGGACAATCATATGACAAAGATAGCTATAAAGAATTTACCAAACAAGGGGATACAGTTTCTTTCGTTGTTTGGCTCCCATTATTGATTGAAAAAGATGGAGCTATTCTTACAAAAGGAGTTGTTCAACCAATTGCAAAGTCATTCTCAACTTCTGTGTCGGAAAAGAAAAGAAATACATCAGGTGATAAAACTAAGATTAGGGTCCGCCCAGAAAAAGACAATGAACGACTACAACGTTTGTTGTACAATAAAGATGTTGAACAAAAAAACTCATATGAACATTACCAATCGAAAGATGCAGAGAACAAGTTTTCTGATCTCATTGGCGAGGGACGTCAACAACAGTATACTACTGATTACAATACAAAGTATGGTGAATATATAGACCGTCCAGGCGTTAATAAAAATGAGCATCATTTGAATGAGATGTTTCAGGATTCTACACATCGACCTTATTCCGGAAATGTTAGGAGTCCTACAAATACTGAATCTAAATACAAATATTCGACCTCGTCAGAACCAGCAACAAAAAAGTTCAGTAGTTATGGACAAAGTGAACATTACAGAAGACCACATTCAGCCATTACTCAAAGACACACAGAATATGATTATAAGCATGAAAGACCAAAAACTGCAGCAGTAGAATCAAAAGGTCGAACTCCGACATACTTTGATCCAAAGTCGGCGGAAATATATCAAGATGGGCGAAAAAAGTATGCCCTTTACCAAAATCAGCTGTATGAACATGATAGAGTCAGTAATGCATGGCAACTTTCGAGCGGGTTTGACACCTAACTGATGCAGCTAGCTTGAAATACTTTGAAGTATTTTAGAACATTTTTATTGAAGTTGTAGAATTTTAGACACAGATTTTATCTTTGAACTTGATTTCGTAATTTTATTTCACAAATCTTAATTTTACTAAATAAATGTATATATATATATAATAATTTTTTGAATGATCCGGACTTCAACGAAACATGAATTGTCCGCCTAATTTTGTCTGCATAATGATATCACTATGAAAAATGAGTAATTGCGATTAATTTTATTGAAATATTTCATTTTATATTTGAGATTAATTGCATAATTGTGTTATCTGTTTAAGGAATGACTGTTATATGTCTCTGTCTGTGAAGAAATAACATAAAAAATGTGGTGCACACTGAATAACGCGCGTATCGAGTTATTTTAAAGTGTGCACCAGCTTTATGTTATTTCGAATAACAGTTATTCCTTATAATTTCATTCTAAATTCCATTTTAAGCCGGACTGAATCATGAAAAAAACGTTGATGACGTCACGGTCACATGACAATTTTGTCTATGAGCTGATAGACGAAACACTGCCAGGCAATCAGAAGACGTGTTACATTCAAAATTAAATTAATTAGAGTTGTAATTTAACATTTACTTTAATATTTGCGTCAGTTAAATTTGCGAAGACGCTTATGCGTGCTGTTCTTAGGAGCGGTGGCAGTGGCGGATTGTGGTGACAGTTGGCACATATTCATGGTCCACATTTTTCATAACCGTCAACCAACACCTGTGAGCCTATGGTCAAAAGCTGCCATGTTAGGAGCAACTTTCTTTCAAAGAAATCATGATAGGAAACGCGAGCTCCAGCTGGGAGATATTTTCCCCACATGTAGGCGCTGCTGATTTGTTGCTTCATAGATATCGAAAGTTCACAATTTTGGGGGTGAATTCATCCCTTGTGTCACAAAATTTTGCTTCCGATCTACCCTCAATATCAAATATAAGATGAAAGTCATGATATGAGTCAGACTGTGGTATTCTTTATTTCAATAGAACTAAGCGTTTAACGTGGTGAGGTCATCTATAATCTATACGGATTATTTACCACTACTCCCTCAGTCAGTCACGGTCTAGTGATTTTGAAAGGCAATGTTATTTGGTATATATGCAGTTGTATTAGTATTACCATATCTAATTACAGCGCAGCTTGTATGATCACTCAGTCATAAAGCATTACTTTGAAACGTTATTATAATTAATTACATGTTCAAGTTAATGATTATGCCAGTTTAAAAACAAAAAGAAACCCATTATGGTGTAATACCAACAAAACATGGTAGTCTACGTCACATCCGGTTGTATAAAATTCGAAAATAGGTCGAAAAAAAATATTCCGTTGAATTTGACAGTTATAGGTAATTAATCCTACATTTTATTGCAGTAAAACATTTCTGTTTCATAAACATATGTCTTGGGTATTTCAAAGCACCATTTTATTTTATTTGGGGTTTTCTATAGAAAAATTTGTAAACTTGAGGTTACATGGTTACTAAAACTAACAGGTTAATTTATACTCATGCCAAGTATTTTTTTTTTTTAAACAAAAATAAATTCTGCACATTTTTTTAAAAAGCGCAAAAGGACAAGGTACGATAAGGCCTGTTTTTGGCCCCCTATTTTCTCATTTTTCAAATTCTGTTTTGGAAAAACTTAAAACATGTTAAAACATTCTCCTGTTTGAAGTTTGTTTGGATGAACTTCAAAACCACTAATTTTCGCAAGTCGATGAGGTGAGGGGGGTTAACTTTCTGTTATTATTCAAATATTGTAAATAAATTATAATTCATTTTGCAGATGATTTTACAACAAATTTTATTTTTTAGTGCCTGCGCCAACGTGACCCAGGATTTTTTGTATTCCAATGTCATGAGAACTGCTTTTGCTGTCTTAATCGCCATAAGAATTCCCGGGTCACGTAGGCGCACGCTATTATATTTTAAGAAACAATGGCAAAAAATCGGTATTTTCCCTTCTTTTGACGTTTTTGATGTCCAACTAACCTCATCCATATTCTGAAATTAATGGTTTTGAAGTTCATCCAAACAAACTTCAAACCTAAGGGAATATTTTAACGTGATAAGTAGCTTTCCAAAACAAAATTTAAAAATGAGAAAATAGGGGGGCCAAAAACGGGCCTTATCGTACCTTGTCCTTTAACAAAGACTAATAAGGGGAAATCAATGGTAGTTTTACACCTTATGATATTTGGTATGCTGAAAAAGTAAGGTTTGCAAGTCATATTTCCATAATATTCTTTGACCCGTAGCCTTCTATCAGAATTCTTTGACTTTGAGTTTTTAGACGATAAAAACACTGAAAATTATATTTTGGAAAATATTGTGTTTATATCCTGCCTCATCCTCTCCAAAAACATTCCAATAAACATGTACCAAAACAGTGTGAGACAAATGAAGATTCATGGTTGTTCGAAGATGTTTTTCGATCGAATACAAATTAGACACTCTCTTTTCAATCTACCTGAAGTTCATTTCGTTTTTAATTTCGTCTTCTTACCTTAAATCATTTTACGGGTAGAAATGTTACAAACGCTATTCATTACAATAGCTTCAAGAAAGACGAATATTTGAAATTAAATTTTAAATGTATTTCACTTAAGATATAGTTTGAAACATATTATAGACTATAAAGAGAGGCGAAGATACCAGAGGGACATTCAAACTCATAAGTTGAAAATAAACTGAAACGCCATGCTACTCCAGAAGGATAAGCAGACCCTGCTCCACATGTGGCATCCTTTGTGCTGCTCATGTAAGTACAAAAACAGTTATAAGTTAAATTCGGAAGGTCACACTCAAGACTTGCATTAACATACCAATATCCTCCAGAAAAAAATCATACAATAAGACATTACAAAAGACAACCATTGACGAGGTTCTTGACTTGAAATTGGCGCATGATTTGGTCAATGGGTCAACTACTAGTGACTTAGCTTCAGAAAAAGTTTATCCTCTTCTATTGCTTATATATATGTTATTACAAAATTCTCAGGCAATATCAATAAAGAGAATACATATATGTAGGTACACTTTATATGTACATGTATTTATTGTCACTCATAAAACCATTATAACATTAATACTTTTTTAGCTACAACATTGGCCATTCATCTAAAATCCAACTTTAATCTGTGGTCTGTTAACCTGAAATTATGCATTTTTTTTTTAAATCAGTGTACTGTAAGATATCATAACTACGGTAGAGCCACTTTGTTTATTGAAAGAAGCCATCATTTCGCTTTTTTCAAAGTGAAATATAACTCGAATAAATCAAGCCCTTGTGGTCTCCGAGTAACTCCGCCTTCAAGTAGTTAATTGAGTGATCGTAGTGTACGAAATATAACGACTGGATTATTCAGAAGAAAGGGAAATACATATAAACCGTATATCTTGGAATTATAGATGTATGTTGGGGGTTTTTTTTTTGGAATCTGCTTATATATTTTCCCATACAGTTTCGTTATCAAAGGTGTTAATTTTTGTAAATGAAACTGAGGCGGTTTTTCTCATCTGTTTTAAAGTTTGTCAAAACCTTTACTTTCACCATATGAGGTGAACATAACATCTGTGTTTTCAGTGAGTCATATGATTACAGATTTCTGCTATTGACATTGAAATTTAGTTATCGTTTTAACATTACGGCAATGCAGATAATCATGCATGCCATACATAGTTCTCGTAGTTGTGCATTGATACCATACTAGTACGTCTGGCAGTTTGTGAAAATAATATTTAATTCAAAAGTAAAGCTTCCAGTCTCATTATGAAGAACCCTTGTTTTTGCATATATTTAATTTTGAAGAGTTTGAAATGAATGCTGAACAGGAATTTCTATATAAAAGTTTTTTTTTTTATTTTCCCCTGATCTCAATTTTCAATATTTCAACAATATCTGTTAAAATAACATAAAAGAAACGTTGCCCTGTTTATTAATTGGAAATAATAAAAAGCTGTCAACGCTTCGTGTATATGCTTTTCTATACTTACGTTAACAACCGTTCCTGGGGTACGACAAATGTCTGGGACAGTGAACACTGACATGTCTATTATTCCTTGTTTAACATCATATATACCAACTGATTCCATTGTCTGCACTGTAATGAACAAAATTTGTCTTAGTTTTGCACGTTACACCCTCATGCAAAGCTCTGATTCCTTTCACGGATTTGGCTATACCTTTTGGAACTTTTGGATTATAGCTCTTCATCTTTTATATAAGCTTTGGATTTCCAATATTTTGGCCACGAGCATTACTAAAGAGACATGTATTGTCGAAATGCGCATCTGGTGCAGAAAAATTGGTACCGTTATTTGTTATATTAACACCTTTTTGTTGTTCTCTGTTTTCTGTTATTGTTACTACATTTCTTCAAGATTTTAGACAATCCGGCGCTTTGTAATTTACCATAAGGGCTTAACGTCTTGTCTTTCAAAATCTCTTATCATTGGCGATTTTGTAAATGGGCAGATAGTTTTAACTTTGTGCAATCTAGAACATTTATAGTGTTTTACAATTAAAATCATTGGTGTCATTGTATTGATAAACTAGTATACATACTCGTTCTTATGTTGTACTGTTATACCACTGTCCCAGGTTAGGGGGAGGGTTGGGATCCCACTAACATGTTTAACAACGCCACATTGTTTATGTATGTGCCTGTCCCAAGTCAGGAGCCTGTAATTCAGTGGTTGTCGTTTGTTTATGTGTTACATATTTGTTTTTCGTTCATTTTTTTTTTACATAAATAAGGCCGTTAGTTTTCTCGTTTGAATTGTTTTACATTGTACGTTATCGGGGCATTTTATAGCTCACTATGCGGTATGGGCTTTGCTCATTGTTGAAGGCCGTACGGTGACCTATAGTTGTTAGTGTCTGTGTTATTTTGGTCTTTTGTGGATAGTTGTCTCATTGGCAATCATACCACCTCTTCTTTTTTATATAGCAAATTTGTAAATCATCTACTGGTCAGGTGTACATAAGGGTTTGGTGTGGTTTACAGAATAGAGAATAATGGTCAAAGGTACAGTATAATGGTGGGATAAAGAATATAGAAAAGAAATGGACATAAAATAAAGAATACAAATATTTGGTCGCTAAAATGTAAGCAACAGAGAATAATGGGCAAAAACTACAAAGATTAAAAAAAAAGAGAAGAAAAAAAAGAAATGAAGTCCCCCTAAATTTAGACCCTCATACAAAGGATCAAGTGGCGTGTAGAGAACAATAAAAAGGTAGTTTATTATGGATTCCTCTAGGAATATATCAAACACATATATTTTCTAATAAATATCATCTATTCTTATAGCTTTGTGAAATGTTTCTTTGTGTCAGTTTTAAAACCCCTTTCCATTGATTTTGTTTATCCAGTCATTATTGCAATGTTGACTTAATGATAAAATTTCAAAATAAGCAGACTTAAATTATTTCACATAAATGGAGTACAAGCGACATGATGCTTTAATGATTTTTAACATTATTTTGGTGTAATTCACAACCTAATACACAAAACTATGTTACTTATTCATACTTCATACAAAATCTTGTGCATTTATACAGCCACTTCGAGGCCAACAACGGGTTTGTCAGAGGTCCGATTTACATACACATACTTACTTCCATTGATATTAGCAGTGACCTGATATAAAACAGGGATACAGCCACTATCTGTAATAGTTAAATAACCATCTCCAATACTGCCAAAAGGTATCTTAAAGATGGTCCCTGGTGTATGATCTGACCCAACCGTCGTCTTCATAACAACAGTTGCATTACCTGAAAGAATACTGAAATCTTAAGTATCAATTTAAGTCTCTTACCTAGAGAATAGTTGGTATTTATATAAATCGTAATAACTTAGTAAAGATATTCTACGCATTACTTAAAACGGCCACCAAATCTACATATAAACGCATGCAGTATATCTTATCTAAATACGTACTAGGAACGCAGTTGAATGTAAATGGACCTTGCATTGCTGATTTTGTACACACGCCTTTCTCAACAACGTACTGCATCTTCTGAAAAAAGTAAAATTACCGTTTTCAAAATAAATGACATATCTATAATTTTTACTTCATGGAAACTATTTGATTCATTTTCTTTCGTCATATTTGCATGTTCTTTTTAATCTTTTATCAATTATTCCTTGCATGAAGCTGTATGGTTTTTATATGATAGTCGGTTAAATAGATCACAAGAGTTCATGTTTATCTGTTACCGGGACAATTGTATAAATAAGCCGACTTAAAATAAAATTTACTTTGAAGCTTACATTGTGTACTTACTTATTCAAAGTTTGAAATGAACATATACTCCTTGTAAAATTTCCGGACTAGTATATTTGCATTCAATTTTGGAATTAATTCTAGCACAATTTTGTTTAATCATTAAAATGACACATATTGCTTGGACAACTTAGATTGCATGACAGTAAAAACAAATGCCGGAATATATAACTTACATGGCTATAGTCTTGTAACACAAACATCTCTGATGTATGTTTTCTAGCTCCTACAATACCAGTGGTTACAGTCATATTCAGTGCAATCTTCTCACCAGTTGTATCGGCAGATATATTCATAAAACCCTACAACAAAGATGTTAAAATATATAAAGAGTCAAAATGAGGCTCTTTTTGACTGAAAGATGTACTATGATCCCAAAGTGGTCATAAATAGAGTCAATGGGAGAAGGATAGATTTGACTCAAAATAATATGGTTCTGAAAAAAAAACCCACCTCAAGTACTTGGCGTTGATAACACTTCTTGCCAGTTTTCTTTTTTCTCTCGAAGTTTTATAAGGAGGATAAGAATTCTGTAATTTGAATATTTATTGCAGGAAAGTATGATGACAAGATTAAGTAACAAAAAATATGGAAAATCCACTTGTTATGATGACAAAACCTTCGGTAGCTCATTGATCACCGGGTAGCAGTAATCTCATAGTTTTGTCTACCATTTGTTTTACTTCGGTACTGTCATAATTTGTAGCAAACCTTTCTTTAAATATCCGTCTATAGATTTAGAAATTATTGAGAAAATATAAGGTTTCAACACCCGAAGGCAAATAGATATAGGGAGATTTGGTATGAGTGCCAATGAGACAACTCTCCGCCAAGTCACAATTTATGAAAGTAAACCATTATAGGTGAAGGTACGGTCTTCAACACGAAGTCTTGGCTCACACCGAAAGATATAGGAAGGTGTTGTATGAGTGTCAATGAGACAACTCGCCACCAAGTCACAATTTATAAAAGTAAACCATTATAGGTCAAGGTACGGTCTTCAACACGAAGCCTTGGCTCACACCGAAAGATATAGGAAGATGTTGTATGAGTGTCAACGAGACAACTCGCCACCAAGTCACAATTTATAAAAGTAAACCATTATAGGTCAAGGTACGGTCTTCAATACGAAGCCTTGGGTCACACCGAAAGATATAGAAAGGTGTTGTATGAGTGTCAATGAGACAACTCGCCACCAAGTCACAATTTATAAAAGTAAACCATTATAGGTCAAGGTACGGTCTTCAACACGAAGCCTTGGCTCACACCGAAAGATATAGGAAGATGTTGTATGAGGGTCAATGAGACAACTCGCCACAAGTCACAATTTATAAAAGTAAACCATTATAGGTCAAGCTACGGTCTTCAACACGGAGACTTTGTTCACACCGAACAGCAAGCTACAAAGGGCCCACAAAAAACTACTAGTGTAAAGCCATTCAAACGGGGAAAACAACGGTCACGAGAAACGAGAACCACTTATGAACCACATCAACAAACGACAATTACTGGACATTAGATTCCTGACTTAGGACAGGTGCAAACAATTGCAGCGGGTTTAAACGTTTTAATGGTACCAAACCTTCACCTTTATCTGAAACAATAGTGTAACATCACAACATAGAAAGACACAGTTATAAAATATCAGTTATAGAATCGCTTGTTGACTTATATGTATTTTGTTAGCCAACTAAGTTATGTTTATGTCCTTTTTGGTAATATAGTCGTTCTTATTCATCCTTGCAATTTGACGTTCAAAGATTCGGCTCAAACCATTCCTGCAGGTAAATACAGTAAAACAAATATGTTATCTTCATTTTTAACATAATTCCATTACGAGAAATCAAGCAATGATGAATTCAATAATGTGTTCATGCATATAGAACAGGTTTAAGTTTTCGTTAATATCTATAAAATAATTTACTTGGTAAAAATAATACGTATTCGAAAAACTTTCAGTTTTGACTGGTCAGTTACTTTCAATGATTTCCATATTCTATACCTGTGATACTCTGACTGTTCCGTTCATAACTGTTCCAACATGAAAACCCTCAGCACCTTCCCATTGAGATGGTAAACAACAGTTTGACGCTACCAATGGAACCAGTGCTATCAAACCCAGTATGCTCAACAGACTCGTCATATTTGTCTTGCTTCTTAAACGTAGAACTACTTCAAATTGTCTATCAATCTTTATTTAAAAGTTGCAGCATACTAGTATTTATATTAAAATCTTATCTTCAGTCACAAGATTCGATTATTGCGAAATTGGTTTATTTTGTTATGACATTAATGTGTATCTAAGTCAAGTTGTCTTGATATAAGCAACATAGAGGGTAAACGATTTTTAAAAATCTTAAAACGGTCAAGGTAGTTAAAACTCAGTCACGTTCAATGATAATCTTGTGATAATAAGTATTTTGAAATACGTATAAATTGTGACGAGGGTTATTATTACGGAAAACCTTTCAATCCAATTCTCCAAAATTATTCTTATGTAGTGTCTTAATTGGTTTTGAATCTGTTCACTGTAATAAGATGACGAACTGACGGCATGCATTTGGAAATCCTAATGCGGTGTCCAGATCATACCAAAATAAAAATTAAGTTGTTATAAACTATCCTTCAAAAATAAAACGGAGAAAGACGCATACCCCACAAAACTCCTTCTACAGATTTGAAATAAGCTTTCATCGTCCAAGTTGTACTTTTAGATGTTATCGCCATCGCTAAGTTTACCTCGGTTATTGCGTTGTGTTTTCATCTAGCGCGGGCATCGTTGGTCATTTTTTGGACAGAGTAAAGACTAGTCGTCTATTTGTCAGAAAATGTGTCCGGTTGGCCGTTGTCGGATATTTGTTTTTTCAGTTGACTACTACATTCTGAACTTATGGTTTTGCTTTTGTATACAAAGCAAGCAAAAGACAATGCAAGTGTCTATACAATTTTCAATTTCTTAATCGTTCATTGTAGACAAATTTAAAATAAATAGTACAGCGACTAATAAAGAGGATATCAAATGTGAAATACTTTGGTATAACATTGCTCATTTTATCTATCTAGTGAGGTTATATTAAATACAAGGATAATGATAGACCTTAAAGTTCATAAAGGTGTACTGCATTAATTCAATAAAATTGAAAACGGCAACGGGGAATGTATGAAAGAGCCACCAAACGACCAAACAGCACAAGGTCACCATTAGGTTTTCAAAGCAGCAAGATAATCTCACACCCACGAAGTCGGCATTAGTTGGCCCCTAAACAAAAACGAATGTTATGTTGATTAATCATGTGCTTTATGGTATGGAGGTTAATTTAAGAAGCTTAAAGATAAGGCCATGTTATTCATAAATGTTATGTCTCGCCGCTATGTAATTTTGATTGTAAATTACAAATTCTGAAATTGAAATAAAATGGCAATATTTATTTATATATAAACCTAATATCTATGCAACATATTCCAAGTCAAAACTGAAAGAACTGAAGGTAATGCGTAACTAGTAAATCATCTCCCTAGAAATAAGATATCTTACTGAAACTACTGCATGCCAAATACCAATGACTTTTCAGAAGGTGTTCCCCTTAAACTAACTTAATCACAACATGCAAACTATGCATAAGTCACACAGGCGTTTTTCTCAGAACAAACTTTCCCAATATACATATATTAAGTTATATAAGGGGGGAAGGTGGGGGGGGGGGGGGGGGGGGTTGATTTCCGAGACCACGTGCATGTGATAAGTCATTGAACTATCATGATGGAGGAGGTAGGTCCATATGATCTCCATGGAATTGAGATGAGCAAATTTTGATGCAACTGCACACCAAATGATCATTTATTTTCCATAAGTGGTTCATCATAAACAGACCCAATCACAAATTCTAACTTGAAACCAAAGCATAAGTTTCAACGCCAATAGACCATGACTGAGGAGGCAGGACAAACCAATTTCCCTGGAAATGATATTTGACAATGCTAATTACGTGGCGCTATCAATTATCTTATGACCTACCGATAGGGGTTCCCCTTAAACTGAACTTATAACTGTTACATGTAAACCAAGCAAAAGTTACAAAGTCAATAGATCAAGAATGACGCGGTGGAGCCAAATGATTTTCGCGGAGATGAGACTTGCCAGTGTTAATACAACTTCATGCTAAATATCATTGACCTACCACAAGCAATTACTTTAAAACTGACCTTTTCATAAACTATAACACATTTTTATGTCATCAACACCGAAGGTGCTGGAATCAGCAAGCTGAAGACTAGCCTTTTCCATTAAGTCAAAGTGAGTCAATAAACTGAATTTAAAAAAAAAAGTGTTTTATACCCACTATCTACTTTTAATCTAGAAACCTGCAAAGCTGTTATGTCAATTTATAGAAGAAGAAAAACCCTATGATACAGATATACTAGTATTTTTTTCCCGCTATACTGATTTTTCATCTAACTGTGGAGGCTCAAGGATATCCAAGACAAGGTTTAACACCGCCACATTATTTATGTATGTGCCTGTCCCAAGTCAGGATCCTGTAATTCAGTGGTTGTCGTTTGTTTATGGGTTACATATTTGTTTTTCGTTCTACGCGGTATGGCTTTTGCTCATTGTTGAAGGTCATACGGTGACCTATAGTTGTTAATGTCCGTGTCATTTTGGTATTTTGTGGATAGTTGTCTCATTGGCAATCATACCACATCTTCTTTTGTATATTTACAATATCTACCAAATGTTCAAGAGCTGGTCCCAGATTAAGATCCTTGTCAATAGTTGTCTTTTGATATATCTCATGATAAAATAAATACTAATTAATAAATATCAAGTTTCCACATCAGATGGTTGGTCAGAAATTTTAATGTTTATAACATTTTAAAATACAAACACTTGCAAGGTGAATGTTACGCATATTTTGATAAGAACTAGACTAATTGTAATGAGATGACTTCTGTATGATTTTCAAAAATACAATAAAAAGTATGGTTCACCGGGCTATTTTTATGCTACTGGTTGTGCAAAGTTGTAAGATTTTGTATACATTATATAGGTTATGCATGGAAAATCCAATTTTGTGTGCTAAAAGAAAACAACACCATAAAATTGAAATATATAATATGAGAAAATAGCTCTAATAAAATGCTTTCAGATAAGAAAATGAAAAAAAAAATAGGTCGTTTTTTTTTGCTACACACTAAATAAGATAAATTAACACATTCTTTTATAAACATTACGCTATGTGATTTATCTCTCCTTAAATCTGAATTGTATCCCCCTTATTTGGCAAAGTTGAAAATAATTAAATCACACAAAAAATTGATTGTTTTTTTTTTTTGGTAATATACAGCAGTAAATATGATAAAACACACAATTTTCTATAACACGAAAAGTCTTCCATGAAATATATACTACTCTCAAAAATTGGACATGTCATTAAAGATCTAGACCGATTATTATCTGCTTTTTTTCAAAATCCAAGATTGAGGAAGACACCTCAGCCACCTTGAAATCATAACAGATGAAAGGACAACTAATCTATGTGTAATGATGGACCAATAACACTGGTTTTTTGCTTCATATGTTTTTCAGGTGAAGACTTGTTGCAGAATCGGCATGTGGTCATTTTCTATATTTACATGAGATAAATTATTGTGTACTATTGTTCATCTGTTTGCGGGTTAACTGTACTGCTGGTTACTGTGGTAACAGTATCTATATAAATAAGGTGCAAACATTAATCCACCATTCTGCCTCTAATGAAGGTCCCTTTTGGACCAAAACAGGTCAGGCCATGAAACATCACCAGGCACTGTTAATTATGTGTATAGACCATTTGGTTCCAAAGTGTTTAGAGACCTCTTATATCTGTTCACCTTTCCTATATTGCCTATTGTTTGTCGGTTTAATTTTTTCTTTCTATGCCATGACGTTGTCTGTTTATTTTCGATTTCAGAGTTTGAATGTCCCTCTGGTATCTTTTGCCCCACTTTTAAAGGCGATTTTTCATTGGATGCAGACAGTTAGCCTCTGGCCTTTGTTCGTCTTGTATGATTTTTATTGTTAGTTTCTTGTGTATGATTCGGAGTTTAGTATGATGTCCATTATCACTGAACTAGTATACATATTTGTTTAGGGGCCAGTTAAAGGATGCCTCCGGGTACGGAGTTTCTCACTCTATTTAAGACCTATTGGTGACCTTCTGCTGTTTTATGGTCGGCTTGTTGTCTCTTTGACACATTCCCCATTTACATTCTCAATTTTATTTACAACTGTGACCAATGGAAATTATTATCTCATGGCCATAAAAAATGCTAATCTGTTTAATTATATATTTTGTGTAAATAAATTGATATATAATAAAATAATGTAAATATAACTACTGTGCCAACTGTATACAAATACAAAAAAAGTAAAAATGTTTTATCTTATAATAAAATGTCTTTGTCTCATACAAATACATGATGTTTCATATAGTTACAATTAACAGTTAACAAAATAAGTTTTTAATGGCCTATATTGGTTGCTATTGTTTAGTTTATAAAGAACCATTAAAACATTTTTAACAAAAGGATAGATTTATACAACTATAACAAATGCATCTTCAAATGTCAAAGATAACTATCAATGCAAGATACAATATGAATTATATTTATCTATATGAGGGCTGTAACTGAAGAAAACATACTATATAAAATTGTATATAAAATTGCAATATATTTAGTACATAAATGCATCATTCAAATATTCATCATGTACTGGCTAGTTTGTGCTTCTTTACATATATGTTTATGATCAGGGATAAAAAATTATGTTGGTACTTTATTTAGTTTTTAAACTCATTTGCTAATAAATAACAAAAGAATGAAAGTGTGATAACCTACCAAAATATATATGAATTACTGTTTTATGATGGTTGATGCTAATGATTTGTTTCTGTGTACTGTTATGACTTATACGTAAATTTTAGGCTAAGGATAGACACCACCAACTCGATGATTTCAAAAAATACAATTTTCTAATAAAAAAAAAAAGTCTGCCATGTGATGCTAATATCTTCATGATCTTAAAAAGACAATTAAAACCACTTTAAAAAGTTTGCAATGCCTGCTTTCAGAAATATATGAAATGAATGCAAATTTTTAATGGCAGTTCTCTTTATATAAGTTCATATCCTTTATTCACAACCATTATGTCTACATCACTAATCTTCTAAATGTCTTCCTCCGCACATTAATAAGCTATCTCTAACATAGTAAATGCTATCTTCTTGGTGACTGTTGATGACTTGATGCTAATGATTTTGTCTTATCATATGTTCTGTCATAACCTGAAAATGTAAAGACATGAATGTAAGGATCAGGACAGTTTAATATCTTTAAGTTTTTGCATTATAACTTAAATTGAAATAAACTATTTCAAATTGATATGAAATTTGAAGCTATTAGATGAAACAAATTTTATGGCCATATGCATAAAGTATTAGGCATTGTCTAATGATTCTATCATTGTGTGTAATATAATCATCTCAAAATATTAGAAACGCATGATATAAAATCTGTAGAAACGACTTTGTACATGTAGTAGGAGTTCTAAAATTGATACCCAGTATTAAAAATTATTTGACGTCACAATTTTGAAAATTGCAGCCAAAATACATAATCTATTCAATTGCTCTTATTTTAACTAAGCTTAATCTACACTGAAATAACTCCTGGTATCAAATTTACAAAAAAAATTATAACCCATTATAAACATGCATTTCTTTGTTTTTGTCAATATCTATTAGGTTGTTTCTGTGCCTCACACAACAATATACTGTATAATTAATGTATATCTTGGGGAAAATATACAAAACAAAAGCACTACAACATTCTATTTAAGCACTTTTCTTTTCCAAAATCATTTAGTAATGACATGGGAGGTAATTTATCGAAATTGTGGTGGCATTTTCCTTGGAATTGTGTAAGAACTATTATGAACAAAAGTAAAATCAAATTTTAATTAAATGAGCGGTCTAGGTCTTACAAATATGCCACCAATACTCCCAATGCATTTAAACCAGGAACAGACTTGCTTGATCCATTGCTTTTTTTTCTGTTTTCTACATTCATTTGTATAACAGTAGACAACATTTTCCAACATGCTTTGAATTTTAAAAGGTCTTCATGGTATTTCTTGAACAAGACATATATATATAATATATATATATAACTAGGTTCAAACTTGAATGACAGAACTTACCATATGGGAAATCACTAACAATCATATCAATGGAGGTATTAGACTTCAGTACACCAACAGCCTGAAATATCAAATAATCATTTATTAGAGATATGCTACTAAATGTGCATTATTTTTTCTTATACCATTTTGCCTCAGCGTAGATCAATGTATATTCAGACTTCAAATAAAAATCTAAATGTTAAAAATTTGTTAAGGTTTAACTGTGATTGCTGCTGTCAACATGGTCAGTGTGAAATGTAATGTAGTACCGAAATTAAGTAATTACATGAATATGTCCATTTATCATTAAAAAACAGATTTTGTTTCTCAAAAATTGATGAAGTTATTGATGTTTAAAAAAAAACTTTTACCAAAAATTGAACATAAATGTTGACATTAAAATGTATAATCACCATGTCTTGCTTTCTCTACAAAATGTTGCAGGATTGACAAGAATCTACTTGAAAGTACTTTATTTAAGATTGTGTTTCTATACACAAAATTTAATATGAATATATCCTTAATTTAGGTGTAGTTTTAAACTTCTTTCTCCGTGCTGTTGCAGTTCAGTAGAACCTTTGGAAAGAGTGCCTTAGATAGGAGGAACAGAAAGTGTTAATAAGATCTTTAATTACTTACATAATGAGACTGATTCAAACAAAATGAAGAAAAGGATGGCCATCTTTACAATATCTACTCCCTCTGAACTGCAGCAGTGGACAAATAATATTTATTAAAGCATAAGTATACTTACTTCTGAGTGATTAATGTTTTCAAAATTTATATGGTTCACAGCTAAGATCTGAAAAATAAAATATATAGTTTGATGTACCTAATAATCATTGATATATATATTCAATAATAAAATTCTATTTTGATATTAAACATTTGGCGTTCATATGGTTGCAACTTTATATATTATACAGCTGTAGTTGAGTAACTTAGTAGTTTTTAATTCTGAACAATTTTTTGACATGCTGTATTCAGTCTTGGTTTGCTTGATTTTGTTTATCTAGTTTTGGACTGGAAAGTTTTATTATTGTAAAACTATAATTATTTGTTTTTTAAATGGTATATTCTGTTGACTATGATAGTGATCAGCTATACAATGTGGTCGGACCCAATGTTACAAATCTAGATACAGAAATTAATTAAGGGTAAATAACAACATCTTAAATTTAGTGCATTTTGTTGATGTTTTTTTTTTATCATGGTCTAAACTGAACTTATCTGCAGTATACCTATATTTGGTTTATATGTTCTGAACTTCAATGAACTATAATGATGTTAAATCTTTTGTTACCTAAAGGTTTATAAAATTTAGAAGCACAAATCAATAATTTGCTGAATTTTTGGTCAATCTCTGTTTATCATATTATTTTTTCTATCCTATCAAAATACCATTATATAAAGTATCCTTTGTTATAAATGAGAGCATACCTGATCACCTTCCCTCAATCCTAAAAGTTCTGCTTCACTGTTTGGCATCACCTATAATATATACATGATTATAATGAATAGAAACTGAAGCAAACTATTACACTGTGTCAAAATTATTTAGAGTAATATTTAGTCACATTAACAATTTAATAGCAGAAAATATGCAAAAAACATATGCTGGAGAGACATCTTCTAAGAACATTAGAATATACAGTTACATGTATAATGATATCAATGTGAGGCCCCCTCAGGGCACACAACTCTTGGTAACATAAAGCTATAAAACTACATGTATATACATTTTTATCGCTATTTTGTGCATTTTTCCTTAGATTTTATTTGGAGATAATTTTCATATCATGCTACTCGCTTGAGATGGAAAATTATCGCTAGAAACTAAGCATGCACGTGGCGTTGCTAACGAAATTGACATGAAATTGACAACGTCATCATAGGTAAAATAGCTATAAAAAGATTATCATTGTTCATCTCAACTCAATTGCCTCGTTGAGATGATCACCGATAATCTATAAATATCTTAATTCTACAAGAGCACTGAATGTAATGTGGTATTTCTCCATTCAAGATAAATGAGTCATAAGATTGATGGTGGAATCTCTTTATTCAACATGTTAAAAGATCTAAAAAAAAATGTATGTACATAAAATTAATCTATTTCACATTTAATGATAGATCAACTCTATCATGCACATTTTTTTTTTATTCAATGCCACAATACATGTGTAGCAAAGTTGTCAGAAAGCAAGAAAATTTGACGTCATAACTGAATTTTGACAGATGAAGAACTGAGATAAACCTAACATAAACTGTCTAATAATTAGAGAAATGAACATATACATGTATCCCAGTACATATAATATTTTTACCTTGGATACAAATATCCCACAATGATGTTCTTGTCCTCCACGAATGTTGAAACCAAGCTAGGAATAAAAAGAATCATACATGTACATTTATTCAACAGATTTAATTATGCTTTTGATGTCATAGTACATGTAGTATATACATTTATATGTGTCAGAGGACCAAGGATGGATGTATAAACACAGAAATATGTGAAATGGTAACATGTTGTTCAGAAATAGAATACTGTTAATTGAGAAATTGTTGCGATTTTTCTCATTTTAGATTTATAAATGTGATTTTATTTTTGTACGATTTTGAGAAAAATCCTGTTTAACTCATATAAAAAAATATTTCAAAATACGAGTTTAAATTGTTGAGTTTACAACTCTGTAGCAATTTTCACAATAATACTAACCTGGCAATAATTTCTGAATTTACAGTGATTATTTTCAAAATGAAATGACAAACATTTCTGTATTTAAAAATATCTATATCTAATGAAGATAATTGTAACTTTGTGTTTTTAAACTGATAATTTAATTTTATGTCTAACATTTCTATACAGGCAACCAGTTACTGATAATAACACAATGCTAAAAAGTGTGCATCTAAGCATAGACATGTTCCAAAAGTTAAACCTGTGCAGTGAACATGTATGTGTGTGAACAAAAGATTTGGTCATGTGGTATTTTCTTATCACCAAGAACCCAAAAATGTGAGTCAATAAAGCAAAAAGAATTTACAATGTATCAATATTTACTTTTAAACTGTGTTGTTCCTTAATTACAAGAATATCTATTGTACTGAAAGTATCATCATTGTGGTAATACTTCAAGACCATCAAGAAGCATATTTTAAATTTTCATTATTCAGAAATTCACTTGCTGATACATGTACATGTGTGTTCCATTGTAATATCCATGAGTGTAAAATTCACCTGTTCTGTTGCCTTTGATCTTTGTAATTTTAGGGATCTTGGAAGGAACTGTCTAATATCACTGTTATATTCAGGATTGTTTTCCCTCTGAAATAAAAACAAATTTAATTTTTTATTTAATATTTAAGAAATGAACTTTGTAATTTTATTTGATTTTAAAAGCATGAAAAGTGTTGACCGAAGCACATGTATGTATGAACCAGTCAGTGGGTGTCTTTGGTACTTTTCCTAGTGTGAATATTATTTGTTTTTCATTTATTGTTTTGTACATGAATCAGACCAATCACATGGGAGACAACTCCTTAACACTAGTTTCATATTTTATATACAGGATTTCATTTGTTCAGTTGGAGAGGTACAACATGTACAGGAAAACAGTTTTAAATGTGGGGATTTCTCGCAGCATTGAAGACCTATTGGTGACCTTCTGTTGTTGTCTGTTATGTGGTCGGGTTGTTGTCTCTTTAACACATCCCCCATTTCCATTATCAATTTCATTAAAGCATCTTCTAGATGAATAAAAGTTCAGTGCAATTTTCATTTATATAGAAAAAAGATTTTTTTTTTTTACTGTCATGACAGTGTTGAATCTCAAAATCAAAATTTTAAGATTTTTTTCTTTCTGAAACACAAACACCTTTAACTTTTTGGAGAGCTAGCTAGTGCCGTGCTCTGCAAGTGTCAATAAAACGTGGATGTACAGACTTTCTTCATCTTATAGAATGTATATAATTAGTAGAAAAGTCTGCTTTGCTTAGCATCTGCACATTAGCCCTTATATGATATAATTAACTTTACATGTACAGGTCAATTAAGAGCAACGTAAAAATAGTAAAATTTTGCCTCAAATCAGACTGATTAAATGGTTGATGTTACTTCTTTGCGTTGCTCTTAATTGACCAAGTACCAGGATGTCATAGGTAACCTGTCGAAAAATAATATAAACCGGAGTCAAAGTGGGTAATATGAAAATAGGCTATTCCCTCAGTCCAATGGATGCAGATGCGCAAATGCCCATAATTAGGGCATACAATCTATCTTGAATACTTCACAGGTACTTGGGATGTGACACAGAGCGTAGCGTGGTAAATTATTTTTGGGACCTTTTTGTGCTCAAAAACATAAAATAGGTGTAAAATGAACTAATTAAACAGTTCCTGACGTGGGGCATGTATAAATTATTAGCTAAAGTGTAAGGATTAAACATTTGTGATGCAATATTATGTGGAATTTGTCAGTAAAAAATAGACATGGAAAAATTCTCTCTAGCCAAGTCAGTCACTGAAATAGAGGTCATAACTAGTAACCAAAGAATGCATTGTGAATTTCTTATTAACATTTATTGAGAGTTTTTAGTGACCAGAAGCATATTCCTCTGATTTCGTCGAGAAAATCTTCAATTATTCTGTCATAGTCAATTAGTTCAATGTTTTTATGGACATACAAAAGGAAAAGGGCATTTCAGCGTTTAAAAAATACGCCGGTCTTTAATAAATTTGATGCTGAATAATTTTGTGGGAAGTTTTTTTTTCTAATAGCAAAATAATGGGCAATTCGAGATTATTATTTCAACCCAAGTATGACTGCAAAAAATCAAGGCCAGAATCTCATAAATATCTGTGACCCCCACCCCTGAAAATCAAATGGTACATACCTCAGATTTTTTTTTTTTATCTATCTAGAGTACTGACTAGGGTTATTCAGCAATGTTATTAATTCGCTGGGGCATGTGGGGTTAAACATTGTTTTTGTAGGTTATAAATGTTATATACATATGTAGCTGTGGAACGTTTTATCATATAAGTGTAATAGAGTATTGCCTTCTGCTGATTGGAATTGTGAAATAGGAGTCAAAATGTTCTTGTCCATCCTTTGTCGCTTTGAAGGCATCATGCTTGTTATCATCAGTCTAAGCAATGTGTTCCTGTAATTTGAATATAAAAATGACTGAATGACATTTTTTAGACGTACTGGTTAACTCCACGGTAGCAAATCACTTGGACTTTGACATAGTCAATAATATATTATATATTAGTAACGAATTGTCGCAAATATATACTGGATAAAGAAAAGTCAACGAAATCTAGTCTAATTTATCATTTTACAGTCGTGTTTTAAAAATAAAAGTGTAAGTTAAAGAGGAGCGTACACCCTATCTGGATCCACCACTGGCATACCCTGCTTAGAAAATTCTAGAAAGAAAAAAGAAAAATGCACACAATTCTGTATTTCAGTTGAAGGACATGCATGACATGTAGGAACTGATTTAAGACTCAAATATTCGCTAAATATAGTCAGTGGGTAAAAGGAACTATCACCAGACGTCAGTCAATATAGAAAATAATACTCCTTTAACTTGAAATTGTGTATCGCCGAAGTTTAGTCTAGATGTGATCCATATGTCAATTTTATTACAGGGACCTCAATATCGCCCATCCATGCAAGAAAAAGAGTATATAAACGTTTTGTAAAATGGACTGAAATACCGTATTCCATCTAAATTAGGTTGGAAACAGTGTCGTCAGGTCATAAAAGACTCTCTTTCCTCATTTTATAAAAAAGGTGTAAGCGGGGAAAATATGATAAAAAATCTGTTGTTTCTTATCTGTTGGCCAAACCAATGCCATAGAGTCATGCAACTGTGGAGCACCTGGAACGCCTCACCATTTCCTTCTGGAGTGTCCCTGCTATGAGAATGAACAAGAAGATATGTTACATCAAATATCCAAAGAGGTCGGGGTCAGAAACCTGAATTTAGCTACTATACTACCGAGACTGGACAGCGAGAACACAGAAGAGACAAAAGCCAAACTACAAACAGTGGCACATAACATCGACAGAACAGGCAGATTTAATACTATTGTTCTTCAATTCCAATCTTAACCAGTGTATACCAATTTAAAGCACAGAGAAGAAAAAAAGTTGAGAACGCACCAGAGAGGAAAACTGCACATTGGGACAATTTGTGCCAACAGGCCTTCTCTTCTTCTTCTTTCAGTACAGAGTCGGACTCTTCTAAGTTCTTGAGTGTATATAAATGACTCTTGCTCGTTAAATTATGAGGCCTTCCCTCCTCAGTTAATAAAAACAGCAGTAACTATTTACAGGAAAATTATTTACAAATAAAACTATGTACATCTGGGATCTAAGGAGTTCTAGGTGTGAGAAGCTCCTGTCAAGGCCTCTGACAAGATGATAAGGCTGGCCTTGAACTCTTCTAGTGTAGCTGCTGTTGTGGCTTTTTCCGGTAGAGTGTTCAATTCCATGGTTGGTCTTGGGAAGAAGGAGTACTTATTTTGGTCTTTCAGAGGGGTACAAGTCAAATCGGCACCTGGTCAAATCGGCACCCATAGAAAAAGTCAAATCGGCACCTGGTTAAATCGGCACCCATTTAAAGTCAATTAGGCATCCAATGATATTTGATATGATATACAGGAATACAGCTGGGCATTTAGCGGTATCGGTTTGGATTCCAAGTATGTCCTCTCCGGTTTCCCGTTCGTTGTCTAGGCATTTGTGCGGCATCCGGGGTGACCTTATCCTTTATTTTGTATATAATGTTTTTTCATATTATGCTTTTTTTATATTTTTGAGGATGAGCGAGTCAGGTGAGTGGATGTGTTCGTTTGCTTTATTACTTTGTACTTATTGTTTTGGGGAAGGTTAACTTTCTGGTAGTAAGACCCGTCACGGCCAGGCTGGGAAACTGGATAGGCAAATGCTCACATTAAATCTGTATCGATACAGTGTGTTAAATGTCTTCCTTTTTACACCATAACCCATGGTGGTGCTCCTACTAAAGGAGGGAGATACAGAACATACATACATAAATATCACATATTGAAAATAAATTAGAAAGAAATAAAACAGTGATTATATACATGTAATAAAATTGAGAATGGAAATGGGGAATGTGTCAAAGAGACAACAACCAGACCATTGATAGAAACAAGTGCTTGTGATCTAGCGTGCGTCTTTAAAAGGCAATGGTAGAACAGTGTTTGGAAACCAAGTTTTGTATGTCAACATTTTAACAACCTCGTGGGGAGGAATCCATGGTGGGGGATGCTCATAAGGGGGTAATTTTGCCCTGATTAGCTCTCGTCTGTCTCTCGGTGTTGACATCGGAAATTATAAATCGTCAACTAAGCGCTTGGAAGTCTAAATATTTTTACCCTTGTCTTCAAACGCAAAAGTGATCCTTTTTTGATTTCCCACAATTCTTGCTACTCTACCTGCAACTTCCTTTTTTGCCTCAAATATAGCCGAAATGGCAGTTGGAAAGAATAAGAGGCTTACTAAAGGTGGCAAGAAGGGTGGAAAAAAGAAGGTGTACGTATTTAAAGTATCAATTGTTCATAAATGAATGTGTTAAGAAAGAGAACAAAGATCCCCGGTGTACTGATGATGCGATATTAAACTGATTTTTATTCGATTAGTCTTCATCATGCCCAAAGTTGTCGTTCATCCCTGCTAAAACACACATGACTCGCTCACATGTTTGTTAAACCTTAACCGATAGATGAATTACACAAGCAAATTAGTACACATGTTTTGTGGTTTGAAGAACTAGCTCATATAAATAATGGGAATACTTGTAAATTGACCGCCGTCAGGATGTTTTTACCTTGCTTTATTTAGAATGTAGAGCACAAAAAGTTCCCATACGTTTAATATAAAACATTAACATGCGTATTCTAAAGAGGCATAATAGTCAGTTCATTGATTCTGGCCAGAAAATGGCATAATGTCTTCGAAAACTAAAAGTACTGAGTAAAAGTAATAATAGGATGCATGGCCAGTTTTTGACAGCATGAGCGTCTTAATCAATACACCTTATCGCTAATCCCGGCTGACCCGGCCGCTTGAAATTTTGATGCATACAACAATCACTTTTCCATTGTGGCGTTAGATATTTTGTTATGTGACGTCTAAAATTTACAGGAACCTGTGTGATATCTAGTAATGGCGGACAAACAGCGATAAGGTGTATGCAATGGGTAGTTCTTATTTTGAAATTTTAAGTATTGATCTACAAATGTATTATAGTCTGAATACTTTTCAATGGCAGAATTTCACTTCAGTATAAATGTTCATAGTCTTTACGGCCTTCAACAATGATCAATGCAGGTTAGCCAGGTGTGGATTTAGGGGGCCCGCCCCCCTTTCTATGGGAAAAATTGTGTTGCTTATATACCAGAGCTGGCCCCCACTTATGAAAATTTCTGGATCTGCCACTGTAAACTGGGGCTGTGGGATGTCGTCCCATATTAAGTGGATATTTGCCTGTCTTACAAATAGATGAACACTTCGTTGCTTCTGGTATTGATATTTTAACTTGTTTTCAAATGGACGTCAAGTTACGAGAGACTGGGGCCTCAATACTGAGGTATGCAAATATTTATGCTAATTTTGGTATTACTATTAGTGATCTGTATCTGTATATTTCTTCACCTCCTTTATAGGAGAGCAGTTTTAAACATTTACTATGATTTAGTAGCCAACCATGATAACAATAAAAAACACCTTTAGTTGAATAATATTATTTTAATGTTTTTCAGAGTTGACCCTTTCACCAAAAAAGACTGGTATGATGTCAAGGCCCCTTGCATGTTTGTAGTCAGACAGATTGGCAAAACTCTAGTTACTAGAACACAAGGAACAAGTAAGTTTCATCTTGTAAATACTGCATGTGTGTCATGACACACATGCAGTATTTACAAGATGGACAGTCATAGAAAATTTAAAGTGTACTTTAGAATATTATTCTTAAACTAGTTTCGATTGGAAAATCTTGTATATCATATGTTTTTTTTATACCTTGATTTTTCTATTATTAAAAACTGAGTGCTGTCGAACTATATACAAAGGTTTTTACTGGAATGGCCCTGTAGATGCATGTACAGCAAGTCTGAATACTGCAATACACTTAAAAATAGGTGATGTTATATATTTGGATCATAATGGTTAAAAATTCCTCTATGACAGTAAAAATAATACGGTCAAAGTTTTGTCCTGCAGAATATGCATGACATATTTGCCACTGGACGCTTAACAATCAACAATCAAAGTAAAATAAATGTACAATAGGAGACATCATTTACAATAATTTGAGAGAGTACAAAAAGTACTGGTGTTAATTGTAAGATTGGAAAGATTTTAATTTAACAACAGTTGCCTATCTTTCATGAAAGCATGTACATTGTAAATCCATTTATATACATGTATTTAACCTGAAAATGTTATTACTAAAATTGGATGTACAACTTTTTATTATTCAGAAATTGCTTCTGATGGTTTGAAAGGACGTGTCTTTGAGATTTCTCTAGCTGACCTCCAGAACGATGAAGTGTCTTTCAGAAAGTTCAAACTGATGGCCGAAGATGTTCAAGGACGTAATGTCTTAACAAACTTCCACGGAATGGATCTTACAAGAGACAAGCTCTGCTCTATGGTTAAGAAATGGCAGACACTGATCGAGGCTAATGTTGATGTGAGGACAACTGATGGATATCTCCTACGTATGTTCTGTATAGGCTTTACCAAAAAGAAGGCCATGCAGAATAAGAAAACATGTTATGCTCAGCATACACAGGTTTGTAAATGTAACTAGAATTTAAAAGAGGCTTGTTTGAAAAATAAGTCAAATCATCATGATCAACAAAGACAGAAATTCATGTTCATTCTATAAAAAACACTAGAACACACCCGCGAAATCGCGGGCATTCAGAGCGGAGTTAAAAGTATGTAAAGTGTTGTTAGAAGTTTTATACCTCCTCCTTCATTTCCAAAATTCCCAAATTTTGGTTTTCTATCAATTTCAATATGAACATACATTTAGTATGTTATGAACATTTAAGTAAGGAGCCTGTAGTTCAGTGGTTGTCGTTTGTTTGTGTGTTACATGTTTGTTTTTCGTTCCTTTTTTGTACAGTACATAAATAAGGCCGCTAGTTTTCTCGTTTGAATTTTTTTACATCGTCATTTCGGGGCCTTTTAAAGCTGAGTATGCGGTATGGGCTTTGCTCGTTGTTGAAGGCCGTACGGTGACCTATAGTCGTAAATTTCTGTGTCATTTTGGTCTCTTGTGGAGAGTTGTCTCAACATGGCAATCATACCACATCTTTTTTTTGTAATCAATGAATTTTGTAAAATATTTAATGAATGGAGAATTTCAGAAAAGGTATCAAAAGTTCACATGAATAATTTTAGCGCTTATCTGTATATTACTATATAAATAAAGTGTATTTACTTTCAATTCTTAGTTTAGTAATCGATCCATGGTGGTCAATTGACATAGTATACAGACCCTCTCCATTTAATAAACTCTGAACAGAATTAAAATACACTTTATTCGTACTATTTGTTTGTTCAAAGTATACAGAAAAACGCAAACCGGAAGTATAATCTGACTTTAAATTTCGTCCAATGACGGGACAATATCCGGATGCCTTTTTTCTCGTTTTTCTCCCAAAATAACTAAATCTGAAAAATCATATGAATGGATGACAAATGCGACTATGAACTGTATATATAGGACACAGAGTCGTGTTGATTAATTTATTGTGGAAAGAAGAGAAGCGACACCAAAAATGAGGTCTTCTCGTTTAATAGTATAGAAGACACGGTATGATTCATTAAAATCATCAATAAGTCTATCAGCATTTTAATCTGACTGCTTGCTATTTTTCTAGATCAAGGACAGAACTTGCTAAAAATATTGAACAACGAACCATTTGCATTTATTTATCAAGGAATGCATGCGTCTTCATTCGTGCATATGAAATTACTGCTCAGCCTTTTGTAGGCTTAAGAAAACCATTTACACATATAACTCACTGATAAGTGGTGAAAAAGCATTTTGTTTTTAGGCCCCTGCGGAGGGGTATTAAGTTTGTCACTTGTTGGATGTGACCATGTCTATCTGATCTTCTGTTTATGCATCTGAAAATTGGTGTCTGGAAGTTCCTTTCATCTGCCAATGTTATGAAATTTATACACAAGGATAATTACAAAAAAAACAACAGATCAAGTTTGATGGTGTCACTTTTACATTAAAAAAGTTCTCTGTTCTCCAACTTTAGTTTGACTCATGAATCCTGGACCTCAAAACTCAAAACAAGAATGAATTTGGGTAGGGTTACTTTTACCATTCTAGAGTTGTGTTCACTTATACATGTTATAAATTTAATTACAAGCCAGGCATTTTATTGTTAATATTTGGTCTGACAGCACAAGTTCATCATATACTTGAAAACCCCTTTCTTTTTTTTGAATTTCACCAATAAAAAAGAAAAATTACCAAGCATTAGTCGACTGGCAAACAGAACAACAGACCACAAAAAACTAAATACAACTATTCATAATTGAGATACAATCATCCAACAAAAACTGGGAATGGAAATTGGTAATCTGTGAGTTGGCCAATCATGTTTGAACATTTTTCTTATTTTTAACTACTACATATATATATCAAGTAATAAGTAGGAATTAGTGATAGTCATATTAACAATTGGAGTTTCATGATTAAAGTAATGCATTTAATTTTAGGTTAAAACAATTATTTAGGAAAGTTTTCATGACAATTGTGATGCATTAAATTTTAGGTTAAAATTATTCACAATGGAAGTTTTTATACAAATAGTGATGCCTTTACTTGTAGATTAAAACCATCAGAAAGAAGATGGTAGATATTATCACCAAGGAGGTGTCAACCAATGACATGAAAGAGGTTGTCAACAAATTGTAAGCCAAACTATATCATTAAAACGCTTTTTAGCTCGTCTCCTTATATGATTCTATATTCATTGCGACTCTTTTTGTAATAGAAGGCCACTGTGAAGTGTGTGTGTGTGTAATAAGTATAGCTGTTTCAATGATTGGCATTGAAATATTTCATACATGTTATTTTTCGATATTTTATTCCGAAAAGAAGCATTGTGTGCGGTGTATAGCTGACCACATAAGTCCTTCTGTACCTGCATAAGTTAAGTTGCTGTACACCATACACAAAAACTTTATTTTCACATTTGTTTATTACCCAAAATGTTTCAAGGAATGAAATCAAATTGGTGCACATTGAGTTCTAGAGGGTCCAAACTGAACTTTATTTGATTCATCAAAAAATGAATTCTTGGGGTTCTTTGATATGCTAAATCTAACCATATATTTAGAATTTGTATATTGGACAACAATAGGTTAATGTCCAATTAAATTTTTTTAAGTTCTTAGACCACATTCATTCCGTGTCAGAAACCTATTCTGTGTCAACTATTTAATCACAATCCAAAGTCAAAGCTGTATCACGCTTGTATGTTGTGTCCATACTTGCCCCAACTGTTCAGGGTTTGACCTCTGTGTTCGTATCAAGCGGTGCCTGCTGAGCATCTGGTTTTCATATGTATGGGGAAACCAAAATTAATTTCTCAATGGCCTTATGTCCCTTATCAATGGAAAAATGCAGAATTTGCAGTTTCCTTACTCTTATTACATGTAGCTACAATCTAATGGTCTGAAACTTTTACACAATTCATGTTTGAAATATGGTGGTTCACATTCTCTGTTCTTGATCAACATATTGTAACATTGAAAAATTGCCACCAAATACAGATCAAATTCAAACTTGTGTTTTCTTGGGTTATTTCACTTTAGGCCTAAATTGAAAATTGTTTGTTTCACTGGGCCAGGTGTGGGTAGGTAGGTAGGGAAATTATTTTATTTTTCCAAAAAGCTTGGAACATTATCGGACAATCCGGCAAGCCTGAAAATCCAAAATGCATAATGACTTAGTTTTTGCAATATAATTTTTTGAGTAGCAACATTTTTGTAGGGTCGGTAGGGATTGGGGAAACAAACAATATCTTATTTAAGACCTTACTAATGTAAATTTTGATGAAATTGCCGTTTCTGCACTTTTACTCAACTTTGCTCAATTCTGCAACCAATTGAAATGAAAAATATACACATGCTTTTTTTTACCAAACACATCAAGTTTGAAGTTATGTGGCGTCAATCCCACCATTCTAAAGTTGCACTGTTTTATGAATGAATTTATTGGCCTTTTAAGTCATATTTTAGTGAAGTGTCTTTCTCTATTAATGTAAACTTGTATAAAAATTTCCATTTGTTTTCAGGATCCCCGACAGTATTGGAAAGGACATAGAGAAGGCCTGTCAAGGAATCTACCCACTTCATGATGTATATGTCAGAAAAGTTAAAGTACTGAAGAAACCCAAATTTGATTGTAAGTTTATAGATTATGTTATACTGTAGAAATGTATTGCAAACACTGCCAAACAGTCATTTTTGTCAGATACTTGTATTTTACTCCATTGCTGCATGCAATAGTATTTCAATTATTGCAGTTAGATTCTAAATGTTGTAAAGGGGACTTCAATTAAATTGTGAATGCTATCAGGAACTAGTTTATTAATATCTCTTGTTCAATTTCAAACTTTCCCTTTCATTAGATGTTGCATCAAGTTCCGATAATGTTCCCAATGATAAAACAATTTTTTTTCAAAGTGCAAACAAATACTAAGCGCCAACAAACTGTTGATGAATTCATTATTGTTTCCAAAATTGAGAATTGCATGATCTGTGCTCTACCCAACTTAAATGGGTTGCTAATCAAAATATTTAGTAGATTTATTCACAATATTAATTTCAAAATTTATGTATACACATAATTTAAAAGAGTGTGAGATAGGTGGACTAAAGTATATACAAAAATTGTAAACTTATTGACTGTGTATGAGTGGAATAGTAAGTTTATTCTCTCTGAGGTGCAACTGTTGACCTGAGGCATAATAGTCGAGGGCAATAGTTGTATCCGATTGGACAATAAACTTATTATTCCACTATATCCAGTCAGTAAGTGTTTTATTATATATCGAAAAAGACAACAGAAAATAAATGGCTGTAGAAAAATAAACTATCATAATATATAAAGCAGAAATCTAACCATAACATTTACTTCACATTCTGAAATGGTAAGGTTATGTCTTGCACTGACTTCAACCCTAGATACAATAGGTAAAAAGCGATGTCGTTACTCCCACTGTATTTTCAAAATCGTCCAATCACGTAGCATCATTGAAATTTCCGTGCAATATAATGATGCTTGCGGTCAAATAGTTTCATCGACTGGTCCAATAGTTCAATGCTTGCAATTTGAAAAAATAGTCAAAATAGTGTTTACTTATTTTATATTGAAAATGATAGCTGAGGTATAATTATGATTATTAGGCCAAGAATAATATTACTATAAAGTAAAAATGGGATTTCCCAGATCTATTCACATACATGTATTAAAAAAATTAACGGGGGACTTTCGAAGGAAAAAGTCAGTAATGGAATTGGGAATGTACAGTAGGTAGGGGCTGCCAGGCTGATGTTCATTTGCATGAAAATGTTTTGACAATTTTTTTTTCAAATTTATATATGTTGTTTCCTGTGACTAATGAAGGTCATTTTTTTTCATAATGTAAGCATTTCTCATCGTTGAGTTATAGCCCTTTCCCAAGAACTCATTTTTTAGCTCACCTGACCTAAAGGTCGAAGTAAGCTTTTCTCGGCGTATAAAGATTTAAAAGATTAAAAAATAGTTATTGTATAGTTCAATTATAAATGACATTTTGGATATTATGGAGTTATGCCCCTTTGGAATGTTATATGCTAGGGGGGGGGGGGGGGCGTCATCTGTGTCATGGACACATTCCCCATTTATTTCCCTTTTATTTTGGTAAATTGTATGTAGAATTTTGTGGTAGGTTTGTTTGTTATTCTGTATAAACTAATTTTCAGAATGCTATATATATTTAAAGAACATAAACTTTACCTGAAATGCATTGATTTTTCAGTGGGAAAACTGATGGAACTCCATGGAGAGGGTAGTGCTTCAAAGACAGTTATTACAGAATCTGGAGAAACAGTCGAGCGACCTGAGGGATACGAACCACCAGTGTTACAATCTGTTTAAAATGCTGGACAATAAATAAAAAAAAAAAATTCAATGATGTGTTTGGTCTCAGCTGATTGATATGTACATAGTCATTGAAACCGAATTGGTCAATGTTGCCATTATTTATTTATTTGTATAATTCGGTTGAAATATGAAATACCTCTTCTCCTTGTGATTGGACTGATTGTCAGTTTTTGTAAGAATCATTAGTTGTTGCCATGAGTTCAAGATAAAAGGGTATTTAGTGCTCTATTATGCCTCATTTCTGTTATAATTCACCTTATCCTTCATTGTCTGTCATCATTGGCCTCGTAGAAGTTCCTGTCAAATTTTGATGGTTACAAGAAAATGTCTGTTGTGAAATTTAATAGTTTTTAGTGTAAAAATTTAGAATTGGCAATAAGGATAGTGACCGCTGCTGCCTTTAACAATGAGCAAAGCATATATATTTATAGTCCACATTAAAAGACCATTTAAATTTGCCTAAATTTATTAGAGAATCCCAAGGTTCTCAATTCACAATTCATACTACAGTAATGGAAGAAGAGCAAAGCTAATGGTTACCAATGGATAGCATCTTCCTGGCTTGGGACAGGCATTACATGTAACAGGATTTATAAAAAACATTTGCCACAGAAAAAACTGATGCCAACATTGGTGAATTAGAAAAATCAAATTTTTCAAGTTAAAAAAAACAAAATGACTGGACGAATATCAGTATCCTGGAAGCATATCAGCAATGATTCTATATATTTTCAGTGCTGACCCTCGACAGTGGTAGAAAACTTTCAAATCTAAACATAAAACCATTTCTGTATCCCTTTCTAGTTTTGTTCTAACAATTAAATTGACACAGATCAGTTGCTTCTTTGTTAAATAGCGTGATCATCATTATATAAAACAATCTGATTTCTGGCTTGGGATGGAGAAGATCAACATTTACCTGAATTGGGGTTTGTTTAGTCCGATGTATTCCTGCACCAAATTTGAAAATGCCCAAAGGGGTGTGGGAAAATGAGCAAGAAACAAGTATGCTTCAACTGAAATTGCAAAAATAAAAGCTGATATTCTAAATTTGACATTTTCTGGGTCAGTTTTCTAGACTAACTTACAATAATACCAAATGTGCACAATTGAATACTTGGAAGAAAGACTTTTAAAACAATGATGAATACCTGGCAGCAATTATAATGGACTTGAGCAAACCATTTGCTTTCTTACCTCACGACTTAATACTCAATACTTGTGAAGTTGAAGAATTATGTCCGTATGGTTTGAGAGAATGCTTTAAATTAATAAATAGCTGCTTGACGTACAAAAAACTGATATAAGAAATGGTCACGGTCAAATGATTAAAATATATGTGTTAGTGTTGGACGGGGTTCCATTTGAATCTTGCTTTTGGCATCAGTCATTAATTCCTTGTTAAAGTCTGCGGCTGTGCTATTGCATGGTTCTCATCAAAGAAATGCAGGCTAATCCCTGAAAGCATATCCAAGCCATAGCAAATGGTAATGTGATGCATTATACAGAAACAATATGGTCTTAAAATGGATGTACTCTTAACATCTGATGGGGAAGTTAAGTTTCTTGGAGTCACTTGATTTTAAGCCAGCACATTTTGTTAAAAACCAGCCAGTCAATAAATGGATTGGAATAGACTAAAACACAAACGTCTGTTTATCACTCATTTAGCATTTCAAATCCAAGTAGTCTGCTAAGATGACAATTTACTAGCAAGCACAACACCATCTAAATTATATAAAACTCACAAGACCAACTTGGGCAAGCACATCAGATTAATTTAGAAATTAGAGCAACGCATACAAACAATCATGCAATCTAAACCAGGAACTACAAGGTCTGTTTAAAGCAGCAACGTCCGTCTAATCATGTCCCAATTCGAAAATATGGAACAGATCAACATGTTCTTCAAATTTTTTTCTGTAGCTCCTAAAAACAATAACTCGCCGCCCAACGGTTGAATTCTAGCTCTCAGTGTTTTTACATGGTTTGGTCTTGTTTCATTTATCTAATCTATTGCTTAAGATTTATGACCCCTTCTGTAGCCTTGTGTTAAATTTTCAAATTGCAATAGTATCAAAACAGCAAAGATGATGAACAAGAGAGATGGGTCATTTTGAACATATACTAAGGGAAAAATTCGTGCAAAGCATTATTATTTATTGTTTCATTGCATTTAATTGAAAAAGGGGATAACCAACATTTGTGTAAAAAATCCACAGACTTTAATACAGATACTTTTGTTATAAATTTTAAACATAGATTTCTCACTTGTTATTTATATGGTGTGCTAGCGTTTATTATTTACCAAAAGTCATATAATAATTAACCTTTAAATTCCACCTCGCGACGAGTAACTTAAGCACACTAGAAGGTGCACTTGAATGGTTGAATTGGTACATATTTACATTTGTTTTAAACATTATCTAAATTTATAAACTTGTTTTGAGGAATCCATACTAACACTGCATGTACTAGACTAGTCCTCTATCTACCAATATAAAAAAGAAGATGTGGTGTAGTATATTATGTTTATTTGGTTTTGTGGTAGCTAGTCATTAGTAATAGACATTATAATAGTTTCCTTCCCTTTTCTTTGTAGACTCATATAAGGGGACGACCATTTGATATTCTGGGGAGGGGGATTTGTTTTTGATCGGTTATTTATTTTTGCAAACTAAGAGGACAGATTATTCATTTTCTGCACTATTGAAGCAAGATTTTTCATTTTCATTAAAGTAAGGGACTGATTATTCATTTTCACAACTATATTTATGATATTTGAAAACATACATTTTTTAAATCCTTTGTTTATTATAAATAATACTTGTATAGTCCAGCTATAATGTACCATTTAATCAGAATTAATCATCATCCTCTGCAGAAATGAATCTTTTATATTTCCAAGTTCAACTGCATATACTTGTATTGCATACATGCATAGTATTAAAGTTTGATTGTAACTAGTCCCTTTTAAAGAGTATTGGCAAACATATTTCGCCGAGCATAGCGAGGCAAATTTTTTTTGAAGGGTTTTGGAGCCACTGAAGACCCAAGAAGCTATAGAACAAATGATGTAAAATCATGCTTTCTGGGTGTTCCGAAGACCCTTTCTTAATCTGAAAATGCAAGTTTTGTTTTAATAATTTTTTGACAATAAGTTTCTAGGGATAACATCAAAAGACCAATGTGCATGATAAAGCAAAAATGGTATTCACATAGTTAAGTCTGTGGCTGCTGGTTTTTTTTTAAACTCATGATCAAATTCAGAACAAAATTACAAGATTACAAAAGGAATGCAACACTAACAGAATACAGAAGGGCAATCAATGAACAAAAAAACAAATAAATAAGAATTATTGATCCTGAAAAATCAGGGCTACAAATGTAAGTCTGAGGGAAAACAGAACTTGCTTCTTGCAAGGCACTCGCCGTGAACACAATTTTGATATGCATGTCACTGAAAATCTAAATTAGTCACGATGACTATTCAGTTAGTCAAATATCAGCCGAAAGGTAGTCAAAAGCATATATGACTACCCATCAAGTCATTATGACTACCTGCATGGTCAGTTGACTATGTTAGTGGTCACAGCACCACATGGTGTAGAGTATCGGTTTTCACGCGCACTCTTTCGCGTTCCCTTTGTTCCATAGATTGTGAAGATGTAAACAAACCAGAAGGCATTGAAACTGTTATTTTGTCAAATAAACCAATTGTTTAAAGTAAGTATGATGTATATTTGTTTTAATTCTAACTTACAAAAATTGAATTTAAGAAAAAGAAGTGTATAAATGAAAGTTATATCGGCACATGTTGAGGTAACGACAATAAAAAAGGGGGGATATGTATACGGGATATCAATTTTGATACACATACAACGTATTGTCGATTGAAAAGAGTATTTAGCGATATCTTTTTTCACCTGAGCAAAAACTGTTAAAAATAAACACAGTAATCGATATTCACGACAATGAATTAAAAACTCAGGGTGGCTGTCAAGATCCTGGTGCTTACATTACAATGCTGTGATATAGGATGGGTGGCTGTCAAGATCCTGGTGCTTACATTACAATGGTGTGTTATAAGATGGGTGGCTGTCAAGATCCTGGTGCTTATATTACAATGTTGTGTTATAAGATGGGTGGCTGTCAAGATCCCGGTGCTTATATCACACTGTTGTGGTATAAGATGGGTGGCTGGCAAGATCCCGGTGCTTACATTACAATGTTGTGGTATAAGATGGGTGGCTGGCAAGATCCCGGTGCTTACATTACAATGTTGTGGTATAAGATGGGTGGCTGTCAAGATTCTGGTGCTTACATAAAAATGTTCTGGTATAAGATAGGTGGCTGTCAAGATCCTGGTGCTTACATTATAATGTTACAATGTTGTGATATAGGATGGGTGGCTGTCAAGATCCCGGTGCTTACATTAAAAATTAATGGTATAAGATAAGTGATTAAATCACTAGATCAAAGATTTTAAAATTAGTTTTTTCTTTAAACTTTTAACATGACTGATATACTTGGTTATTGTTATATTTTAGCTTCTAAAATGATATAATTATATTTTTCAGCAAATGAAGACATTGCTATTTGTATGAGCACAGCTGAGAGATTTTTTACCATAGAGAATACCCCACTGACACATGCAGAGTTGATACCGACAAAATATCTGAAATAAACACTTCAAATTAACAATGAGCTTATAATAAATTTATTTTCTTTATTTGATTTTTAGACTTTAATATATGTCACTGAGTAATAGTTACACATGCAAACTTAAGATATAGGAAGGTTTTGAACATTGAGCACTTTGTGGTCCTATACTAGTCTATTGTCATTGTTAGTATTGCTTCTGTGGTATTTTTAATGATATTATATTCCAGATGTATTTCTCAATCCTATGGAAGAGAAACAACAAAAAGTAGAATAACAGAAGAAATGAACCATAACAAACAAAAAACGGAATGAAACGCACACAAATTAAATGGTAGAACAATAACACAACACAAATAAAAATAACAGTCTAACAGTCGTGACTATTCACAGTAATCACGTTGACTAACCAACATGGTCACTTCCGACTATTTCAATCAGTCATATGGACTGCATTCAATTGTCAAACTGACAAATGTGCATAGTCAATTGAACAATCCAATTCGTCATAACGAGTATGACATATAGTCATTTTGACTTCCTAACATAGTCATAATGACCACCCTACTCAGTCAAATGTGACTAACCATCTAGTCAAACGACTAAGAGCATAGTCAAAATGATTAAAGTGCATTGTCATCTAGAGGACAGTCAAAATGACTAATTAAATTAGTCAAATTGACTAATTTAGATTTTCAGAGTGGGTCATTTAAAAAAAATGTCGAATTTTCAGTACACCCATGCTAAATTTTTTATTTCTAATGGAAATTTCAGTTGTAATGGTTTAAATGAAAGCTTGTCGGATTTGTGATTCAGAACATTAATAATAAACACACCTTACATCTATTTTGATAAGATTAAACTGCATTTTAGTCCGATTTTGGGGGTATTTGTGTGCGTACATTGTCAGAAAAACACATTTCAAATGATTTTTTTCCAATTTTCTGATCGCCTTGATATCTGCAAAAGGGACTTTTTAAGAATGTTAATTATAATTCTAACGAAAAATCGTAGCTTCTTTATCATTGTATGTAACAGATTATCTACAAACTAAATTCAATCAGCGTACAGGAGGTTCATGTCTATCCTGTTACCGCTACTTAAATCAGTCGTTAAATTATTCTCCCTATGAATATTGAATCAGTCAGTGTTGATTTCAAAAATGCAAAGTAATCTTTACATTCAAAACGCCTCGTTTCTTGAACGACAGTGTAGAGAAAAGAAATTTCAAGACATTTAGTGAAAAAATAGAGCGTTCTTTTTTTCATGTCTATGCTGTTACCAACCATTTTGATTAATTACACTAACAGTATGGTTGTAAAAAGTGCAACAACGTGTTGGAAACCAAATTCACAATAGAAAACCATAATCACTTCACCAAAGGGAGTAGTTATTTCACAACAGCAATCAAAAACGAAGAAATTTGTCTATCCTGTTATGTCTATCCTGTTACTATGGTTGCTATGGTTACAGTAACAGGATAGACAATTATAGACAAAAACGTCGTTAATTTTTTTTATCTTAACATGTAGGTGGAAAACGAATGAAATATTTCATTGTTTGAACTCATCTTTAGGTTATAACGTCTTAATCTTCCCAATTAAGCATTTGCAGGTGCAATACTGATATCGGTAACAGGATAGACTTTTATATAGTGATATATCAGAAACATACGTTCCTGTTACCAACGAAATAAAGAGAAAAGTAAATTAAGTTATGAGGGATTTACTTGATGTTGGGTTTATTTGAAAGGGTGAAAAAAGGCCGAACAACATAAATTGCTATCTTAGACTTGCATTACTGGTGGTAACTTTTACAACCTTTGAAAACCAATTTTTAGAGCCATTTTTCAGTACAACCTAGAAAATTGGCAAATAATCTATTATTTTACAGAATGAATATATATAGAAGTTTATTCTCTTGAAAACAATCTAATTTGTAACGTAAAACAAGCTTAACATTTTATCTAAATCTTTTTCTTAATAACCCAAAATTTCTTTTGAAAATGGTAACAGGATAGACAAAATATTGTACCACCGATCAAAAAATGTTTCAATATATTCTTGAATGACATCATTAAGATTGCATCTTTTAATATGTTGTTCTTAAAGTACTGTTTGTTTTGATTTGCTTATGTAGAGGGTTGTTTGAATAAGTAACTTTTAATAAATTTTTCAATTTCAAACTTCGACATTTTTTGAAAATGACCCATATAGAGACAAGAGTTTGGTTTTGAAATTTCCTACATGAGGCATTTGCCTCAATGTAGTTACGGCCTTGTAATAAAATAAAAGTGAGGTAAGGTTTCCTGAGACAATATACCTCAAGTTAAATGAAACCAATTTTCAGACATTTCAAGTATATTTAAATAATATTTATACTTTTATTATTGAAAAAATTGGGAAGTGTTTCCCGATTTTTCTTGGGAAAAAAGATGAATTTATGAAGAATCTGGTGCCATCTCTGTCTCATACGTTCGATTATACCAGCTGAGTTATTTATTTTCAATACATTGCAAGTCAGGTAATTTATTTTCAAACTACCACAGAACAAAGCATTTATTTTTGTGATTATCAAGGCTGAGTAAGTTATTTATTTTCAAAATCCTCCTTTTTGGCTAGGCACTTGTTGATAACACACATACAACAGACTGGCGAGACTCTTGACCAGTTTCTACAAGAGCTGAAAGTATTGGCAAAGGATTGTAATTTTCAACCAGTAACGGCCAATAAATATAAGGAAGGGACGCTTTTATAAATGGACTTTGCTCACAAAATATTCGACAGCGTTTGTTGGAAAATAAAACTCTTGACATTAAGACAATGTTTGACCAAGCGCGAGCATTAGATCTAGCTCAACGCAGTAATGAAGTGTATGTTCAGCCATATCCTGTCACAGCTGCGATTGGACACAAAACAGATGGAAGTGTTTCAGATAGCACATCAAAACTACAATTAGTTACTGAAGAGGACAAGACTACAGCAGCTGCTGCACAACGACACGGAAGTAAACAAAAGTGCTTCTTTTGTGGGAACAATGATCAACAATTCTCACGCGAGACGTTTTGTCCGGCAAAGGATGCATGCCTCTTGTCATAACTGTAGTAAGATAGGACACTTTTCAAAAGTGTGTAAATCTAATACAACAAGTACAGGGACATCTGCCTCTTGTACTCCCATATTAGCAACCGTGACTGCTGCATCTCCGCAATGTTTAAAGAAAGCGGTAATAAAAGTGCGTATAAATGAACGTCCGTGCAAAGCCTTGATAGGCACAGGTAGTTCTGAAAGTTTCATTGGTAGACAATTTGCAAAACTTATGTCGACGCTACCGGAAGTGTATCGATTGCATCCAGTGCGCTCAGTAGTCCTAAGGTAGGAATTTGCAATGTGAACTTAAACATTGATGGACATTAATATCCGAATATACAGTTGTCTGTCCTCAATAAACTCTGTTGTGACATTATCTTGCGACAGGACTTCATGAAAAGACACGATAGTATAAAAATAAGTTTCCGTGGAAGCAGACCAGTCGTAGAAATTAATGACTCAAATACAGTTTGTGGTTTAGCTGCTTCAAGTGTTGATCCGCCGGAATTATTTGCCAACTTGACAAGTGAAAGCCGACCTATTACTGCAAAATCAAGGAAGTACAGTGCAGTCGATAGAGAATTCATAGAAAAGGAGACAACAAGATTACTTACCGAAGGTATAATTGAGCCTAGTATGTCACCATGGAGAGTTCAAGTTTTAGTAACTTCAAATGAAAGGCACAAGAAAAAACTAGTTATCGATTATTCTCAAACTATAAACAGATATACTGAACTTGATGCTTATCCGTTTCCTAACATTAATCAAATGGTCTCAGATATCGCCAAATACAAGGTATGCAGTACGCCCCTTGATTTACGTAGTGCCTATCATCAAATTCCGTTATGTGAACATGAAAAGAAGTATACGGCTTAAATTCCTTTTGAAGCCAATGGCAGTCTGTATCAATTTCGGCGGAGTTTGTTTTCAAAGGATTATTGACCTTCTAGTGACCGAAAACAATTTAGAAGCAGTATTTGTGTATATCGATAATATCACAATAGGAGGAATGGACCAAAACGTACATGACGAAAACTTACGTAGATTTCTTGATGTTGCGTGTAACATCAGCTGACATTTAATGAGGACAAATGTGTGTATTCTGTCGAGTCAGTCGATCTACTTGGATATACGACCTGACCCTGATCGAATGAGGCCGCTAAGGGAACTCCCTGTTCCCCACAGTCCTAAATCGGTGAAAAGAGCCATAGGTATGTTTTCGTATTATAGTCAATGGATACCAAGATTCTCAGACAAAATCAAACCTTTGGCTAATGCTACTTCTTATCCGTTAGACTCTATTGCAGTGAAAGCATTCGATGATTTGAAATCCGATCTTGAAAACGCAAGCATCAGTGCAATTGATGAAGCTATTCCTTTTGTCGTGGAAACCGATGCCTCGGATTCTGCAGTAGCCGGAAGTCTCAATCAGGGTGGAAGACCTGTTGCTTTCTTTTCGAGATCTTTAAATGCTCATGAATTAGGACACTCACCTGTAGAAAAGGAAGCATGTGCCATTATAGATGCTGTTCGCAAGTGGAGACACTTACTTAGTGGGCACTCTTGGCACTGATCAGGAAGCAGTTTCTTATATGTTTGATTCAAAGAAGCACGGTAAAGTGAAAAATGACAAAATAATTCGATGGAGAACTGAATTGAGATGTTACAGCTATGATATAAAATACCGTCCTGGACGAGACAATGCATCAGCCGATTGTTTTTACCGAGCTTACTGCTCATCCATCAGCTCCGATTCTCTTTCTAAACTACATAGTGCACTTTGCCATCCGGGCATCAATCGCCTTCTACACTTCGTCCATTCAAAGAACTTACCTCTTCAGTTGATGACGTCAAAAGAACAATCAAACAGTGTGAAATTTGTGCAAAAGTAAAACCGAATGCATCACCTCTTTTGAAAGCTACACAACCCTTTGAACGCCTTTAAAGCATTGATTTTAAAGGACCACTGCCGTCTGTTAGCACAAATAAGTATACTAGTATTCTTACCGTTGTTGACGAATATTCAAGATTCCCGTTTGCCTTTCCTTGTTCCTATATGACAAGCGCAACAGTAATTCAGTGTTTACGACAGTTATTTGCTCTTTTTGGTATGCCTGCTTATATTCACTCAGACCGTGGTCAATCTTTCATGAGTGCCGAACTCAAAACTTTTCTACAATCGCATGGAGTAGCTACTAGCAGGACAACGCCATACAGCCCACAGAGCAATGGGCAATGTGAACGCTATAACAGTATCATCTGGAAAGCCGTGACACTAGCATTCGAATCTTTGGGACTTAAAGAGACGCAGTGGGAGAGTGTATTGCCAGATGCACTGCACTCTGTTCGAAGTTTGTTATGTACATCAATAAACTATACTCCACATGAAAGGTTTTTCAACTTTTCAAGAAGATCATCATCTGGCCAATCTATTCCGTCGTGGTTGGCCAATCCTGGACCAATTTTAATGAAAAAGCATGTGCGTGCGACTAAGTATGATCCTCTCGTCGATGAAGTAGATCTTTTGGAAGCTATAATCCAACTTGTGATCATGTTAGATTGCCTGATGGACGCGAAACTACTGTATTAGTCCGACATCTAGCTCCAAGAGGACAACCAATAAACAATGACAATCTTGATCATTCCGTTTTGAACGATAGAACAATGGACATTACCGAAACCGACGTTGAAAATACAACACTGGAAGCTACCTACAACACGGACAGCACTATGGAAACATCTCCCGTTATTAGACGTTCTACACGTGAACAGTCAGGGGTGCTACTTAAACAAGTGATTTCATTATCACCTATTTCAGTGATTTGATAAATTCAGTTATCACCTACTTAAGTGATTTTTGTGTTTCCTTTGATCTTAAAATACTAATTTCATTGATTTTCCATATTTCACAAACTTTTCTATAATTTTCCTACATAGATCAATTATCCCTTTTTCTGTGGATATTAACTTTACCAGTGCGCCTGGGCAGTAAGTTAGTGCGCTAAAGCTTTTAAAAGTACCCTTGGGAATTGTTCTGTTATCAAATATACATTAACTATACTCTGACTATCAGACAAAGGTCAACAATATTAGGTATCCTGATTGGTTTTCTTTAGAGTTAGAATGATATACTTCAAGGTTATGTCCTGATCTACAAATTATTCCAGAAAATGCATATTTTGAATAAATTGTAAAAACTGACAGGCTTATCAAGCAACAGACAATGAATTTCTAGATGTTCATAGTTGTTTTTTCAATGGAATTCTTGTCTTTTTACCAATAAAAAAATCAAGCTTGTGAGAAAAATATCAAGAAAAAGTTATAAACACTTATTGAAGTGATCTTCTCATATTACTTGTTTCAGTGATTTTAAAAAGTCTGTGTCTATTTATAGATTTTTTAAAAATATTTCACAGCCAAAATCACTTGAAGAAGTGATTCTGAAATCACTTGTTTAAGTAGTACCCCTGACTGGTGAAATTAAGAAACCCTGTAAATTTGGATTTGACGATTAACAGAAATTTTTAATTGAACTACACGTATTTTGTTGACTTTTAGAGGGGGTGAATGTAGAATATTATGTTTATTTGGTTTTGTGGTAGTTAGTCATTAGTAATAGACATTGTAATAGTTTCTTTCCCTTTTCTTTGTAGACTCCTGTAATCATGAATGATGGTTTGGATTTAAGTTGATAAATAAATCATGTATCTACTTGAGAACTCTTTTGAATGATTATTAACTACACTACATGTGGTATGATTGCCAATGAGACAACTCTCCACAAGAGACCAAAATGACACAGAAATTAACAACTATATAGGTCACCGTACGGCCTTCAACAATGAGCAAAGCCCATACCGCATAGTCGGCACCGAATTGCCAAATATGAGAGTACAATGGGAATATCTGTGGATTTTCTATAAAATTTCCATATGTTAAGATTGAATCATTACAAGGGTTTAAATTCCGTAAGCCTTTTGTCTGTCGGTTATTTTTAAAAATAAGCTTTTCATATAAAATAAAGGAGATGTGATACGACTGTAAACGAGAAAACTATTGAGTTAGTTCAAATAAAATGGATGTAAGTTTTAAACGCAACCGTTCGACCTTCAACAATGAGAAAAGACAGTAACAAGCTTGAATATTGTGTCCAACTTGCCCAACCTGTTCAGGGTTCAACCTCTGCGGTCGCATCAAGCTCCGCTCAGCGAAACATTTTATTTTTTATGACACCACTTATAAGGGAAGAAAGAGAATTTTTTGTTTAATTAAGTCAATGGTATAAGGGAGATAATTCGATTTAACTTAATAAAAAATTGCACTAAAATTTATTAGGACAATATCACCCAATCAAATTTCGATAAATAACTCCAAATAATCAGGATAAATATACGTCGCTCGTCCATGACAACAAAAACACAACTATGTACAGATCCTAAAGTACTCGTAGTAACCGTCATCTAGTTCAAAGTCAATAATTAATAACTTATAACAACTAATAAAAAAATCATGCATCTTTGTATCTTAGACTAAAACTTCAATCAGTTCACATCCAACATCCAATGCAGTTAGTGAAAAAACAGTCAGCATATGATGATTATGGGTGTGTGGGGTGGTGGTGTTTGAAGCGCCTTCTTCTTCTTTTTCTTCTCCTTCTTACAATCTTCTACTTCTACTTCCAGTAAAATCAAAACATTTCGAAAACCGTTTTAACCATCACTCGATACAAAAAAAAATATTTTAACTTTATATTCCTCAACGATGACTAGTGGCTATTTAATTCAACTACAAATAACTTCTATTATTACAAAAATGCAAAACCGTCCGTTCTATAGAAATGGTAAGGTTCTATAAATCAAACACTGTAAAATATAAAGAATAAAATGAAGTGTGATTCAGAATGAAAATATGAAGCATCGATTACGAATCGGATGTATAATTAATTCATATGTTTATCCTTCAACAGAAAGTAACTCATTTAAAACGGTGAATATCGATTACCCTTAGAAACAAAGTTTGAATGACATAATATTCCAGACCAAAAACTATAACAGTAAAATATTCAAAAAAAATAGCTATATGACCCATTGAAAATGAGGGATCTCTTCCTTTATATGCTGGTCTGCATGGATTAGTCTTTCGAAATTTCGACTATGTCAAAGTGGCGCTCATCTCGCTTACCATGCAATTTCACGGAGGTCATACAACAGTTGGTATAAACATATGTACCGGTAAATGGGTCATAAATGTTCTTATTTAATATGTAAAAGTGACATTGACGAGAGAAAAAAAATCATTTACAAACATTTATAAAAGTCAAAATTGAATGAATATTTCGCTATAAACAGCCAGTTTAGTTCCATTTTCTGAAAATGAGCACCAAAACATCGCTACGTACATTAATATTGTAGTATTGTCTTGCAAGATCAATTGATATTGAAAGGTAGATGAGATGTCTCATGATAGTGCCGATAATATAGTTTGAATATGCGTGCCGTGTGCAAAACGAAACACCTCCTCTGAATGAAAGGAAAAGAATGTCACGGTCAACATTGAATATTGAACAGGTTAATTAGATGGCGTTACCTCTAAAATATTTTCACTTGAAATGCTGATACTTTATAACATAATTGTGTACAGTAACACTGCTAACTTTGTCTTATGGACTTTTTATTATTTGGATCAAATGATGTTTGTTAGATAACTAAAAAATGAGAATTTGAGTGAAATCGGTGAAAATTAATTTGATAGATTATCACGATACCTAATGCCCCTTTTAGATGTCCGTGTAAAAACTGTGTACTGATCTTTTTCTAATAAATATGAATAACAATTTATGGCTGACGACTATGCGGTATAGGCTTTGTTCACTTGTTGAAGGCCGTACACTGACCGATAGTTGTTTATATTTTTTCACAATATTTTCGTAATGCAGAGAATTGAATAACATGCGTGCAACAGAGGCAGATTTCGATCGAGAGTGAGGGAGTCCTATAATGTACGCATACTTTTTTTTTTAATTATATATGACTCAAAACATTGACTTGCAAGCAACATTTCCCCACCCACCCTTTTTCAAATGTGCATCCGTTTAATCAGTCTAACTTATAAATCTAAACAAAAATAGTGAGTAAATCGATCTGCCTTTTTTATTTATCGTCAACTCACCAAATCGTATTCAGTGGCAGATCCAAGGGTGTGTCCCGGGAAGAGGGTAGTCCGGGAGATGGGGTTCCCGGGGGTTGGAACCCCCTTTTTCCTTGGACGATCAAATGATGCATTTGGCCCTTGACGACGCAAATATATTTGTTTTAAAACGACCACTGTGCACTGTGTGTATCTGGGTCAATTATAACGTGGTATTGTCTGTTGTCTCGATAACATGTAAACTAATTATGTTTGAAGATTTAACCACGGGATATTAGATCGGAAAACAGAAAGATAATATTAGATCGGAAAACAGAAAGATAATATTAGATCGGAAAACAGAAAGATAATATTCTTATCAAAAGTATTTAATTCAATCGGAATCAAACAAATATATACAAAATAAATACTGTATTTATGTTTCTGGAGAAACTAACAATGATTGAAATTAGAATATTTTCAGAGTTGCAATTAAAGTATTTTATATGACAAGATACTCTGCTTTGGTATTTTTAAATATTTATTTGTAAAGGAAACATAAAAATTAAATCTAAATAAATTCTTGCATCCTACAAAAAAAATGTGTATAAACAATAATTATTATATTTCTACATTAATTATTTCATACCATTTTAGTTGTTATGTTTCATGAGTAATTATTATTTATTTTTTTGTATCGTAATATATCCATAAAACGGAAAGTAAGATCAATTTATTAAATATTTAAATTTTAAACGGTCGTGATTAAAAATACTTGTGTGTTTTCAATTCATAAAGCATGATTTTAAATCCTTGCAGCTCACAACAACCGTACAAATAATTTACAATAACTACAACAAAATTTAATTACAACTACCGGTTTGCGTTCTCAAAAATTCCGGATAGAATGTCAATGAATCCGGAGTCGAAACATTTAATGTAGGCCGTTTGACATTCGATGTCAACTATTAGATTAAGATATGTGATGACGAAAATGCGTCTTCTTTTCCTGAGTATCACTGAGATGCTTTCTGTTTACTATTTCGTGCGCTAAAATACTACTTGCATGCAATACTATTAAATTCACTCGTGGAAGCTTATTTTCGTTTTTGTTATCTAAATTCAGGACACGGCAGAAAGAGCTTTACATGTGACTTTCAAGCACGGTCATCATTACTAACGGTATTCTGACCTCGAGTTGTTTCTCTTTTGTTTCTTTTTTGAGTCACTGTCCTATTATAAACTTTGACCTTTTCAAAAAGCTGAGGATTGTCTACCCAAGGAATAGATTCCTTAACTTTGTAACGTATTTAGCCTTTTAAATGTTTTCATTCGAGCGTCACTGATGCTTTTTTTGTAGACTTAACTCGTGTCTGGCGTTTTTTATGTCGACATACCTTTTTATATGAATTAGTTATTTTGAAAGTGTGTTCATGTATTCATATACTTCTGAATTAAGAAATTCTTTGGTAAAACTAAGTTTCTCTGTATAATGTTTGAATTGATTTAAGTAAAATCAGGAAATCCTTAAAATTTGAGAGGTTTTATGAGACCAAAATAAGTCTCATCATAAGAGGTCCCAATCAATTGCATGCCACAGGTTTAACCGCATACAACATCTACCATGAGTAAAGACAGCTTCAAATACGAGTTGAGAAAGGCATTCATTTAGGAAACAAAATATAAAGATATGATAGATAAAATAAATGCATCCAGAATTCCAGATTATAAAGCAAACTGAGTGCATAAATTTATATTGCGATAGGTTTGTGCAATTTGCATAAGTCATCCGGTTAGTAGAAATTAGGATTTGCCAATGGGTTATAATCGGAAAAAATATGGAAATTCCCAAGTAATATATAAAATAGTCGAGCTTTAAAATAACTATTCAAATAGAAGCTGTAAATATATACGTTCAACTGGCTTCTTCAATTCACAGTCAATTATTTCAATTCAAAAGCAAACACAAATTCAGCAACAATCTTTTGGTGACCCGGCAGTCAGCGGTCTTAGGTTCATGTATTGCTTTTCTTTTTTTAAAGAAAGCAACTTGTTCCGATTTTCTGATCGCCTTGGTACCTGCAAAAGGGACTTTTTAAGATCGCTAATTATTAGTCTAACGAAAAATCGTAGCTTCTTTATCATTGTATGTAACATATTATCTACAAACTAAATTGAATCAGCGTACGAAAGGTTCATGTCTATCCTGTTACCGCTTCTTTAATCAGCCGTTAAATTATTCTCCCTATGAATATTGAATCAGTCAGTGTTGATCTCAAAAGTGCAAAGTAATCTTTACATTTAAAACGTCTCGTTTCTTGAACGACAGTGTAGAGAAAAGAAATTTCAAGACATTTAGTGAAAAAAATAGAGTGTACTTTTTTTCATGTCTATGCTGTTACCAACAATTTTGATTAATTACACCAACAGTATACTTGTTAAAAGTGCAATAACTTGTTGGAAACCAAATTCCCAATAGAAAACCTTGATCACTTCACCAAAGGGAGTAGTGATTTCACAACAGCAATCAAAAACGAAGACATTTGTCTATCCTGTTATGTCTATCCTGTTACTATGGTTGCTATGGTTACAGTAACAGGATAGACAATTGTAGACAAAAACGTCGTTAATTTTTTTTTATCTTAACAAAACGAATGAAATATTTCTTTGTTCGAACTCATCTTAAAAGGTTATAACGTCTTAATCTTCCCAATTAAGCATTCGCAGACCGTGCAATACTGATATCGGTAACAGGATAGACAAAAAGGTAACAGGATAGACTTTTATATAGCACTGTGATATATCAGAAACGTACGTTTCTGTTACCAATGAAATAAAGAGAAAAGTAAACTAACTTATGAGAGATTTACTTGATGTTGAGTTTATTTAAAAGGGTGAAAAAATGCCGAACAATATAAATTGCTATCTTAGACTTGCATTACTGGTGGCAATTTTTACAACCTTTGAAAACCAATTTTTAGAGGCATTTTTCAGTACAACCTGGAAAATTGGTAAATAATCTATTATCATTACAGAATGAATATATATAGAAGTTTATTCTCTTGAAAACCATCTAATAGACTACGTAAAACAAGCTTAACATTTTATCTAAACCTAAAGTTTTCTTAAATAACCCAAAATTTCTTTTGAAAATGGTAACAGGATAGACAAAATATTGTATCACCGATCAAAAATGTTTCAAGATATTCTTGTATGACATCATTAAGATTGCATCTTTTAATATGTTGTTCTTAAAGTACTGTTTGTTTTTATTTGCTTATGTAGAGGGTTGTTTGAATAAGTAACTTTTAATAGTTTTTTCAATTTCAAAATTCTACATTTTTTGAAAATGACCCACATAGTACATTGTAAGTACCCCCTCACGTTTGGGTGTCAAATTGGTCTCTGAGAGTTGTCTCATTGACAATCATTCCTACTCTCAGAGAGCTTTCCACATTTTCTTATTTTTATCTAATTTTCAAATTGACATTATTTTCAATGTTGAATAAATTAGTTTTCAATAATTTTGGAGGCGTCACGGTCCGGGGTCACGGTCTTTCAAAGATTTGATCATATGCTATTGAAGACCCCCCATTGAAAACTCGTAACACAGTCATGATAAACGAATGATAACCATATATTCATTTAGATACACCGTAGTTTTGACTACACATACAGTTACTGTATGAGTTGAACTTGAGTGAATGATCTTATTGAAATGCCTATGACTGTAATTTCCCTTCCTTGGCCTCTGAAATTTCAGATTAGATTCCTTAGGTGGCCTGGATAAACAACACATAAATTGGTCGTTGGTGTGTATTAGACAAAAGCGTACAGTAAGTTTTGTTTGTAATGATTTTAATGCAAATGGCACTAACACACAATAATTAATATTGATTGATTAGTAAACTTATCAATACACAATTTTATTTTATCATCGTGATTTAACAATACATTTATCTAAAAGTTGTTCTTACACATTGAATGTGTAGTCATGTAATGGGTGTAGTGTGCTAGTTGTTATCTTGTATTCATGTTCAAACCATTTAGGGAGCTACCATTTGATTTTTATGGGGGGGCTAGGATGAAATTTGAAAAAAATAGGCAGGACAGGAGTTTGGAGTAAAAAAAAAAGGCAGGATGAGACACTTGCAAAAAAAAAAAGTCAGGACGACAATTTAGGTAAAAAAAAGTCTTGATAAACTAAAAAAAAAAAGGCAGGACCAAACAGAGTGAAAAATAAAAAGGCAGGACAGAGATTACAGCTAAAAAAAAATGCAGGACAAAATTTTTCATCCTAGCCCCCCCATAAAAATCAAATGGTAGCTCCCTTATCATGAATGAAAACAAGGTATTAACTGACCTTTGACATTTATGGTTTACAAGAAGTAAGTGAATATAATGTATTTATTTTCTGTTTGTTTATATATTATTACTTTCTATGGGTTTATTCGCTGAGATTGTTTGCTCTTATTGAAAAAAAGTATAGCAAAATAAAGAAAACCGAATCGCTATAAATGTTGGTTGTATATGTTATACATTTATTACTTCCTTCCTCAGAGTCAGAGGCACTCACAGGGCTTTTAACAGGTAATTAATGCTTCAAACATCATTTGCATGCAGTATGGACATATATTTATTAAGCATTTAGGTATTAGTGATAATGTTGACAATATTTCTATTCTAAATATTAATAAAAAAAAACTTGTCAATCATTGTGATGTTGGAATTTCTCTTGTGTATTTTTGAATTTCATCGAGTTTCTACGATTTACACGATAAACTGCATTAATTCAGATCACAAGGTTATATGTTGGTCTACTGTCATGACTAATTTTATGTATTATTCCAATTTATTTACTTTTTTTCTTTAACTGATTTCCCTGGAGGAGGTTTAATTTTGCATCGTGATATCTGGTATCACATTATCTCTATCAAATTCCTCTCCTTTGGAGACAAGTTTTATTTAAATGTGAAATTAAAGTCCACAAGTCCATAAGTTCACCAGCTATCGCCATTTTCTTGTCTATCATCTCACTTTAATTATAATACATGAATATTTTTTCCCCCGGATGTACATTGTACAACATCATGTACTACTCCCATAACATACATACATACATAACATAGGCATTCACATTCATATTCAATTTTTAATACTGACATTTTTTTTTTTTTTTTATGGTTGTGAAGTGTCACATTGATAGTGAAAACATAATATAAAAAAACAAAAAAGATGAAAAAAAAGAAAACTTAGTACAATAAAATTATCCGAAATAAAATATTAATAGAAGTAGAAATTAATTCCCCTGAGGTCAACATACACACATGAAAAGTTTGAAATCTTGTATAATGAAGAATACTATTTTCTTCCAATTAAATTAATAATATAATATAAATAACACCTCCATGCAATCAAGGAAGTGTCTCTGTATATTTGTTTTTTGTTTATTTTTGTATTCGTATTTTGTAAATGTCAGCTGGGGAGGGGGGGGGGGGGTCCACTGGTTTGAGCCCCCCTTTTTCTTGACGATCAAAGCGTTTGAATTGGGACATAAAGTTGGACCCCCTTTAGATTTTTGAAGTAGAATTTAATTTTCTGTCCTTATTATGCCGTATCACCCTCGACCAATATCATCCCTTGGGCTATATTGTTTACAATTAGGTAACATGTTTCATCATGTTATCACAAAGTTTTATAACCTTCGCTAGTTTTTGTTTTTAAAGAATCAATGTTTTCAAAAACAAGTTTACCAAATACACCACAGATATGAAAGAGGAACTGTTACCTACCACGCGGATCTGTATTTAATTCGAACAGATTGATTTGATTAATTTCTTTATCACCGATTTATTCCCTATTCTATAGTGTTGCCCATTATTCTCTATATTATATTTGTTTGCCTGTTTTTCTCTATTATTTATTTTTTGCCCATTTTTCAATTTTTTTTCAATTTTTTACATAAAGTCAGTTTTTTTTCCCAATAGAACGGTCATTCGGGCGTGACGCAATTTTTTGGCACACTAAATGGAACTATAAAAAATACAAAACACACAAAAAATACAATAATAAACAAAATATTCTAAAACAGCAGCACGCAAATTGTAATTGAGCAGTTCTGTTAAGGTTTTCGAAACAAGACAAAACTAGAACTGAAGGTAACCCAGAAATCAGAAAACAGAAAACAGTTCATATAATATAATACTCTTCTGTTGAAATATATGATAAAGCGTATTAAACATGGCAAAATCCGTATCATATGTCGTATCATCCCGATACACCAATATCATCCCTCGGGCATTTACATGGCAAAATCCGTATCACATGCCGTATCACCCTCGACCAATATCATCCCTCGGGCCTAAAGGCCCATGGGCTGATATTGGTGTCTCGGGATGATACGACATATGATACGGATTTGGCCCTTGGGCTGATATTGGTGTCTCGGGATGATACGACATATGATACGGATTTTGCCATGTATTATTCTATCACATGGCTGAGAGAATGACAATTTTTTGGAATGTTACCCTCTCGTCTGGACCAAACAAAAATCGATAGTTTAAAGGACAATGAATTGAATTTACATCAAGTAATTAAATACAGTGCTAAATTCTTAGTTTTCAGAGCTCAGATTTTATTATTTGACAGTCAAAATAAAAAAAAACTCATCTTTTGTTGTTTTTTCTAATACCCGTAACGTTGTTATGTACATGACGTCAAAGAAAAAACTTTTAAAATAAAATTAATCTGTAAAAGACTATAATGATAGGACATTCAGTAAAATCATGATAATAAATTAAATAACACATAGCTGAGAAGGTGATAGAGCAGATTGGTACCCCTCGAAAAAGCATTGTCAACCTTGGCTTCGCTGCGGTTGACAATCTTTTTCTCGGGGTAACACATCTGCTCTATCACCCTCTCAGCTATGTGTTATTTATATACTGTAAACCACAGCAGACCCTCATAACACATAGTTTCAGTTTGTCACAAACATGTTTTTTTTTAATTTGTTTATATGACAATAATGATTATTATTCATAATTTATGATAAAATGACAATTAAAGAAATTCTATCCTGCAGAAATATGATGAACATCATTTTCTCTAGTATTTTCTACCAATTCATATATAATTATTGTTTAACTATCAAATGTATATATGGTAGAAAAAGTATATTTATGATTCGCCAATTACAAAACAAATGGGATTATTCGCAGTAGATCACAGTAAACTAACAAAATCTGATATAAATATTGTACATAGGTTAGTCATCTATCATGTGTAAAAACATTGTACGTCATGTGAACACACGGAGGTTAGGAATTTTATTATTGTTTTGATCGTTTCTGTAAAACAGAGAAAGGTTAGCTATCATTGTTATGTCGAACAACTTTAATCAGATATAGTGCACTCTTTGGTCAGTCAAATGTCGTGAAGTAACACGAATGCTATATATGCCTGTGTGTCATATATATCTTACGTTTATTTGATTGTTGGTTGCTTTACGCCGCATTAGCACAAAATCTGAATACAATAGCATGACGAAGAGGCAAACAGGAGTAGGGGTGCTCAATTTTTCATTCGAAAGAAATTGACATGCGCGGAAATTTTCTTCCCGGGCGCTCTGATGAAATGGAATCGCTATATATATGTTTAACCCCGTCGCATTTTTGCGCCTGCTCCAAGTCATGAACCTCTGGCCTTTGTTAGTCTTGTATGATTTTTAATTTTAGTTTCTTGTGTATAATTCGGAGTATAACGTCCATTATCACTGAACTAGTAACATATTTGTTAAGGGGCCATCATGAAGATTATGAGAAGAACATTATAGGACAGTTGTTTAAATTCAATTCTTTTGTTTTTATACCATTTTAAAGCAAGACAATCTCAAGAATCTGAGATGTTCCTTGATGTTTAGAATAAAACGGTGAGGGCATGACCCTGAGTCAATTGTATAAGTCTACAGATTGCTTAAAAGCAATCGTATCCCAAAAACCTAAAGTAGCAGAAAGACAGATTACTCTGACGTCCAACGGCTGTTTTGCCAGACAAGCTGGGGCCCAGCTTGTCTGGCAAAACAGCCGTTGGACGTCAGAGTAATCTCGGACTAATAAGAAGTGGAGTTTTCATATATGTCACCGTTATGAAACTGATATTTGATATTGTATTTCCATAAAGAAATGGAGGTCATTTAACATTTAATATACGTCCTTGCTACAAATCATAAGTCCAGGGTTTGTTTAGGTAATTATGCGCATGCGTATAGTTTCCTTGACTTGAATCAGATTGAATGGTTGCTCTGGATTCCCCACTCCATTGATTAACTTGAAACATACGAGATCCTTTCTATGTCTGTCTGCTATTGAGGGTTATTGTTGTTGCATAATTTTAAATCATATGCATCATTTAAATTAAAATAAATGTATAGTCCACAACGTAAAGGTGTAACTAGAACACCCCTTCAGCCAAAATGGAGTCTTCCATATTATCGCTTCGCGTTGTCTCCCTTCCGTAAGTAACTTTCGTCAAAATTTAAACAGAGGAATGTGTACGGAAAGGAGTCATGCCCACTGACCCAAAGGAAATTAAATATTTAAAGAGTTAGGAATGGGGTTCCACCTAGAATTCACGTAGGAAAATAGGTGATAAGGTACGAAGTGAAATACCTTCTCTCACTCTCAGTGACTGCTGTGGAAAGTGAACTTGGAATTGATAGTAAAAAAAAAAAAAACACAATAAGTACATTGTTCATACACTTGTATCGAGGATTGGCTATTTTTAAAGTTGAATAACTCTTCAGATTACGTAAATTACATTTGAGTCTTTTACACGTGCAGTTGAATTATTTTTGAAAATAATACTAATACATGTATCAATGAAAACAATGGCAATCGTATCCCTCAGAGCAATCTGCTCTTTGATTCCTTATCACCCTTTTTACTATTAAATTTTGAATGTTTTATTGCTTAAGGGAATATAGTGAAGGACTGCTCGAGGTTAAGACAGATTCTTTTTGTGTTAGACCGAACAAAATAGTGTGTTTACTTTTAAATGCTACAAAATAGGGTAGGTAGGTAGAATATTATCTTTTACAGTGAGTTTTTGGGAGCAACATTGTGACTTTAACTTTAGGGTAGGGGATAAAAATTAGGGTACAGTAAACACATACTTTTTTGTTTGGTTTAGGAAAATCATAGCTGTATATACATTAGATAAGAATACTATCTTATTTTACTGTTTAAATCGCTGAAATGATATTGACTTTTATAAATACGATAATTCAGCTATTCTTTTTGTCTTCACCAACTTAGTGCCAATCAATAAGAAAACAACAGATTTTGAATTTCATTAAGCACACAATAGGAGAGTTGCATTCGTGAAATCACGTGCATGTGGAAGAGATTAATTTTTTATTTTCAATGTTTGAATCATCAACATGATCAATTGATATGTGTAGAAAAGACAAATATTATGTCTTCCCTACGGTTGTCATGCTTTAAGCCCCCAATCCTTCCTAGCATGGGAGGTCTGGGATAATGATGTTCTCCCAATACAAAAAACTAAAAAGTAAAATAGAAAGTTTTGTTAAATGCTGTCTTATTGAGTATCTCGACACCTCTTTCAATCTCAATATTTCTGTTAACATGGCCATGCTAGTTCTTGTTCAACGCTCAGATTTCCTGGTATAGACCTTGCTGAGCAATACGTAACTTTATTTAATGAATGGAATATAAAAAAATGGAGAAAAATAAAAAAAATCCGTTAAAAAGAACTAAAACAAAATGGGTCAACTATTGAAATTCTTCCTCCTTTTTGTAACATTAGTTTGCTTCAACCAAATGCTATGAAACTTATACACAATTCTTGTTACCACAAAATACAGATTAATGTTTTGGTGGTGTCACTTTAAATGTTCTTAAATTTCCCCCTTTTTTTACTGAATTATTTCGTTTCCATTCTCTAACTTAAATTAACCTAAAACAAATGTTATGAAACTTATACACAATACTTATTACCGCATATAACAGATTAAGTACCGTCCTTCAGTTATGTCCCTTTATAACTTTATATGATATGCAAGCGGGGGCATCATCTGTGTCCCATGAACACATTCCCCATTTATTTGTATTTATCACAATATTTTATCTTTTCAGATGCAAAGAGTTAAAGAGATCTACACTCCAAAGGTGATTTATGTTTGATGATTACTAACAATGGTTTATTGGATGGGGTTTGCATGAAATATATAGCTTTATATCAATATTACTAGTAGAACATGCATGACGTAGTAAACAGTTACCATGGTTGGAGAGAAACAGAGAAGCAGGCTTTGGAAAGCTGGGATTTTAAGACGCATGTTTGCAGGCATCATCATAGTAGGAATCAGTTATTTTTGTTATCTAGTTTTCTTTCAAGCACCTGGTCATTTTGTGTATACGCATGCTAATACACATGCGCAGTGTATGATTCCACAGATAAATCCGTTTGATAAAGATATTCTTGCATTTTTTTGGCAACCAGATCCTATAGTGTGTACACAAAACACTGAACTAGTTTATATCGATGACAACAATACTGTACACATAAATTATAGTCGAACTCATTTAGAAGTTGTTAACTGTAGTTATCAGAATATAATTCGAGAAACAGAAAACGATAACGAGGTATTATTTAAATCACCAGTCTGGTTCTCTAAAAGTTCAAAGTTGACCTCAGACTTTATCAAAGTTCAGTGCTACGATTACAGCGGCAATTTATTGTATGAGCGTCTACACTACCATATTCATAAATCCGGAAAAAAATTCACATCTGATGAAAACCGCTTTAGTGTTTTGTTACTTGGAATAGATGGTATGTCGCGCTTGGCAGCTATTCGTGAACTTCCAAAAACGCTCAAATATCTACAAGATACTTTACAGGGACACATTCTAAAGGGATATGCAAAAGTCGGAGAAAACACATTCCCAAATATGGTTGCTTTTTTGGCTGGTCGTATAGGATACAGCAAAGATTTCCCGGTCGACCCTAATGTGTTTTTCGATGGCTATTGGTACTTTACGGAACGGAACGGAACGGAACGGAACGGAACGGAATTTCATTTAAGGTATCCAAAGGGGGCATTAATCAAAATTTCGAAAAATCTTTAAAACAAAACAAACTTTAGAATTTCTGTGTTTTACGGTTTTCCATATACAAATAACACAACTGTATACTTAATCTCATCTTCACAGGTGAAATGTGTAATAATGTATAACATCGGGAAATATTCTGTAGATGAATATGTCGGATTGTCCTGATAAATTATCATGAAATTAACGCATTTGCAAGTCATGCATTATGATATCTAGACTGACCTCACGTCGTCCTTGAGAGACAGTGATCAAAATGAATCTGATTTAAACTTTTTAATTTATTTTTCCGTTCCGTTCCGTTCCGCAAAGTACCAATTGCTCTGAGGAATTGGTATTTAACGGAAAAAACGGAAACAGACATCTTTAACGTAATTAAAGCAGTATGATAACAAAAAATTGTCTGACACCTCTTTTTGCATGAGTGGTATGTGTTTTAGATAGCATTTTCGACTTGATCAATAATAAAAAATTTAAGGCAGGTTACACAAAAAGTCTTTCTCCTTCCATCGGTAATTATATTTTAAAAAAGAGGCCTTCAACAGCCCGTTCCGACGATGATTAGAGACAGTGATCCAGTTGAATCTGATGTAAACTTTTTAATTTATTTTTCCGTTCCGTTCCGTTCCGTTCCGCAAAGTACCAATTGCTCTGAGGAATTGGTATTTAACGGAAAAAACGGAAACAGACATCTTTAATGTAATTAAAGCAGTATGATAACAAAAAATTGTCTGACACCTCTTTTTGCATGAGTGGTATGTGTTTTAGATAGCATTTTCGACTTGATCAATAATAAAAAATTTAAGGCAGGTTACACAAAAAGTCTTTCTCCTTCCATCGGTAATTATATTTTAAAAAAGGGGCCTTCAACAGCCCGTTCCGACGATGATTAGAGATAGTGATCCAGTTGAATCTGATGTAAACTTTTTAATTTATTTTTCCGTTCCGTTCCGTTCCGCAAAGTACCAATTGCTCTGAGGAATTGGTATTTAACGGAAAAAACGGAAACAGACATCTTTAATGTAATTAAAGCAGTATGATAACAAAAAATTGTCTGACACCTCTTTTTGCATGAGTGGTATGTGTTTTAGATAGCATTTTCGACTTGATCAATAATAAAAAATTTAAGGCAGGTTACACAAAAAGTCTTTCTCCTTCCATCGGTAATTATATTTTAAAAAAGGGGCCTTCAACAGCCCGTTCCGACGATGATTAGAGATAGTGATCCAGTTGAATCTGATGTAAACTTTTTAATTTATTTTTCCGTTCCGTTCCGTTCCGCAAAGTACCAATTGCTCTGAGGAATTGGTATTTAACGAAAAAAACGGAATCAGACATCTTAATGTAATTAAAGCAGTATGATAAAAAAAATTGTCTGACACCTCTTTTTGCATGAGTGGTATGTGGTTTAGATAGCATTTTCGACTTGATCAATAATAAAAAATTTAACACAAAGGCAGGTTACACAAAAAGTCTTTCTCCTTCCATCGGTAATTATATTTTAAAAAAGGGGCCCTCAACAGCCGTTCCGACAATGATTAGAGACAGTGATCCAGTTGAATCTGATGTAAACTTTTTAATTTATTTTTCCGTTCCGTTCCGTTCCGCAAAGTACCAATTGCTCTGAGGAATTGGTATTTAACGGAAAAAACGGAAACAGACATCTTTAATGTAATTAAAGCAGTATGATGAAAAAAATTGTCTGACACCTCTTTTTGCATGAGTGGTATGTGTTTTAGATAGCATTTTCGACTTGATCAATAATAAAAAATTTAAGGCAGGTTACACAAAAAGTCTTTCTCCTTCCATCGGTAATTATATTTTAAAAAAGGGGCCTTCAACAGCCCGTTCCGACGATGATTAGAGAGAGTGATCAAGTTGAATCTGATTTAAACTTTTTAATTTATTTTTCCGTTCCGTTCCGTTCCGCAAAGTACCAATTGCTCTGAGGAATTGGTATTTAACGGAAAAAACGGAAACAGACATCTTTAATGTAATTAAAGCAGTATGATAAAAAAAAATTGTCTGACACCTCTTTTTGCACGAGTGGTATGTGTTTTAGATAGCATTTTCGACTTGATCAATAATAAAAAATTTAACACAAAGGCAGGTTACAGAAAAAGTCTTTCTCCTTCCATCGGTAATTATATTTTAAAAAAGAGGCCTTCAACAGCCCGTTCCGACGATGATTAGAGACAGTGATCAAGTTGAATCTGATGTAAACTTTTTAATTTATTTTTCCGTTCCGTTCCGTTCCGTTCCGCAAAGTACCAATTGCTCTGAGGAATTGGTATTTAACGGAAAAAACGGAAACAGACATCTTTAACGTAATTAAAGCAGTATGATAAAAAAAAATTGTCTGACACCTCTTTTTGCATGAGTGGTATGTGTTTTAGATAGCATTTTCGACTTGATCAATAATAAAAAATTTAAGGCAGGTTACACAAAAAGTCTTTCTCCTTCCATCGGTAATTATATTTTAAAAAAGGGGCCTTCAACAGCCCGTTCCGACGATGATTAGAGACAGTGATCCAGTTGAATCTGATTTAAACTTTTTAATTTATTTTTCCGTTCCGTTCCGTTCCGCAAAGTACCAATTGCTCTGAGGAATTGGTATTCAACGGAAAAAACGGAAACAGACATCTTTAATGTAATTAAAGCAGAATGATAAAACCAGATGCTCCGCAGGGCGTAGCTTTATACGACCGCAGAGGTTGAACCCTGAACGGTTAGGGCAAGTATGGACACAACATTCAAGCTGGATTCAGCTCTAAATTTGGATTGTGATTAAATAGTTGACACAGCATAGGTTTCTGACACAGAATGAATGTGTTCTAATGAACTTAAAATTTTTGTTTCTCTTAGAGCAATTCACTATGCTGTTGAATATTAATCCTCTCAAAAAAATGTTTCAAGAAATTTTCTTTTTTATTTATGAAATTTCAAATGAGAAAAATTGAACCCAATTTTTTTAATCACATCCCCCTTTCCCTTATTCCAAAACTAATCTCAATTAAAATTTCTAATGGAGTTTGCAACAATAACTACTCATTTAAATACATCATAAAATATTAAGATGTAAAAAAACTGCTTGTTATCACTGAATGGTAAAGATTATTTTAATTTATCAGTTGGTAGTAAAAAGTGAATATACATTGTATATTGTATATAACAAAGATTTAAGTTGATTCTGGACAAAGAAAGATAACTCCAATTAAAAAAAAATCTTGCTATTGCACAATATTTTGCAATTAGATATTTCTTGCTTACTATTCTGGACAAAGACAGATAACTCTAATTAAAAAAAAATTTGATATTTCACAATATTGTGCAATTAGATATTTCTTGCCATTGCGCAATACTGTGCAATTGAAAAGACTTGCTATTGCACAATACTTAATATAATAATTTTAGATCCTGATTTGGACCAACTTGAAAACTGGGCCCATAATAAAAAAATCTAAGTACATTTTTAGATTCAGCATATCAAAGAACTTCAAGATTTCAATTTTTGTTAAAATCAGACTAAGTTTAATTTGGACCCTTTGGACTTTAGTGTAGACCAATTTGAAAACAGGACCAAAAATGAAGAATCTACATACACAGTTAGATTTGGTATATCAAAGAACCCCATTTATTCAATTTTTGATGAAATCAAACAAAGTTTAATTTTGGACCCCGATTTGGACCAACTTGAAAACTGGGCCAATAATCAAGAATCTAAGTACATTTTTAGATTCAGCATATCAAAGAACCTAACTGATTCATTTTTTGTCAAAATCAAACTAAGTTTAATTTTGGACCCTTTGGACCTTAATGTAGACCAATTTGAAAACGGGACCAAAAGTTAAGAATCTACATACACAGTCATGACAGTTAGATTCAGCATATCAAAGAACCCCAATTATTCAATTTTGATGAAATCAAACAAAAGTTTAATTTTGGACCCTTTGGGCCCCTTATTATGTTGGGACCAAAACTCCCAAAATCAAACCCAACCTTTCTTTTATGGTCATAAACCTTGTGTTTAAATTTCATAGATTTCTATTTACTTATACTAACGTTATGGTGCGAAAACCAAGAAAAATGCTTATTTGGGTCCCTTTTTGGCCCCTAATTCCTAAACTGTTGGGACCTAAACTCCCAAAATCAATACCAACCTTCCTTTTGTAGTCATTAACATTGTGTTTAAATTTCATTGATTTCTATTTACTTAAACTAATGTTATTGTGCGAAAACCAAGAATAATGCTTATTTGGGCCCCTTTTTGGCCCCTAATTCCTAAACTGTTGAGACCAAAACTCCCAAAATCAATCCCAACCGTTCTTTTGTGGTCATAAACCTTGTGTCAAAATTTCATAGATTTCTATTAACTTAAACTAAAGTTATAGTGCGAAAACCAAGAAAATGCTTATTTGGGCCCTTTTTGGCCCCTAATTCCTAAAATGTTGGGACCAAAACTCCCAAAATCAATACCAACCTTCCTTTTGTGGTCATAAACCTTGTGTTAAAATTTCATAGATTTCCATTCACTTTTACTAAAGTTAGAGTGCGAAAACTAAAAGTATTCGGACGCCGGACGACGACGACGACGACGACGACGACGACGCCGACGCCGACGCCAACGTGATAGCAATATACGACGAAAATTTTTTCAAAATTTGCGGTCGTATAAAAAAATTGTCTGACACCTCTTTTTGCATGAGTGTTATGTGTTTTAGATAGCATTTTCGACTTGATCAATAATAAAAAATTTAACACAAAGGCAGGTTACACAAAAAGTCTTTCTCCTTCCATCGGTAATTATATTTTAAAAAAGAGGCCTTCAACAGCCCGTTCCGACGATGATTAGAGACAGTGATCAAGTTGAATCTGATGTAAACTTTTTAATTTATTTTTCCGTTCCGTTCCGTTCCGCAAAGTACCAATTGCTCTGAGGAATTGGTATTTAACGGAAAAAACGGAAACAGACATCTTTAACGTAATTAAAGCAGTATGATAACAAAAAATTGTCTGACACCTCTTTTTGCATGAGTGGTATGTGTTTTAGATAGCATTTTCGACTTGATCAATAATAAAAAATTTAAGGCAGGTTACACAAAAAGTCTTTCTCCTTCCATCGGTAATTATATTTTAAAAAAGGGGCCTTCAACAGCCCGTTCCGACGATGATTAGAGACAGTGATCCAGTTGAATCTGATGTAAACTTTTTAATTTATTTTTCCGTTCCGTTCCGTTCCGCAAAGTACCAATTGCTCTGAGGAATTGGTATTTAACGAAAAAAACGGAATCAGACATCTTAATGTAATTAAAGCAGTATGATAAAAAAAATTGTCTGACACCTCTTTTTGCATGAGTGGTATGTGTTTTAGATAGCATTTTCGACTTGATCAATAATAAAAAATTTAACACAAAGGCAGGTTACACAAAAAGTCTTTCTCCTTCCATCGGTAATTATATTTTAAAAAAGGGGCCCTCAACAGCCCGTTCCGACAATGATTAGAGACAGTGATCCAGTTGAATCTGATGTAAACTTTTTAATTTATTTTTCCGTTCCGTTCCGTTCCGCAAAGTACCAATTGCTCTGAGGAATTGGTATTTAACGGAAAAAACGGAAACAGACATCTTTAACGTAATTAAAGCAGTATGATAAAAAAAATTGTCTGACACCTCTTTTTGCATGAGTGGTATGTGTTTTAGATAGCATTTTCGACTTGATCAATAATAAAAAATTTAAGGCAGGTTACACAAAAAGTCTTTCTCCTTCCATCGGTAATTATATTTTAAAAAAGGGGCCTTCAACAGCCCGTTCCGACGATGATTAGAGACAGTGATCCAGTTGAATCTGATGTAAACTTTTTAATTTATTTTTCCGTTCCGTTCCGCAAAGTACCAATTGCTCTGAGGAATTGGTATTTAACGAAAAAAACGGAATCAGACATCTTAATGTAATTAAAGCAGTATGATAAAAAAAATTGTCTGACACCTCTTTTTGCATGAGTGGTATGTGTTTTAGATAGCATTTTCGACTTGATCAATAATAAAAAATTTAACACAAAGGCAGGTTACACAAAAAGTCTTTCTCCTTCCATCGGTAATTATATTTTAAAAAAGGGGCCCTCAACAGCCCGTTCCGACAATGATTAGAGACAGTGATCCAGTTGAATCTGATGTAAACTTTTTAATTTATTTTTCCGTTCCGTTCCGTTCCGCAAAGTACCAATTGCTCTGAGGAATTGGTATTTAACGGAAAAAACGGAAACAGACATCTTTAACGTAATTAAAGCAGTATGATAAAAAAAATTGTCTGACACCTCTTTTTGCATGAGTGGTATGTGTTTTAGATAGCATTTTCGACTTGATCAATAATAAAAAATTTAAGGCAGGTTACACAAAAAGTCTTTCTCCTTCCATCGGTAATTATATTTTAAAAAAGGGGCCTTCAACAGCCCGTTCCGACGATGATTAGAGACAGTGATCCAGTTGAATCTGATGTAAACTTTTTAATTTATTTTTCCGTTCCGTTCCGTTCCGCAAAGTACCAATTGCTCTGAGGAATTGGTATTTAACGGAAAAAACGGAAACAGACATCTTTAATGTAATTAAAGCAGTATGATAACAAAAAATTGTCTGACACCTCTTTTTGCATGAGTGGTATGTGTTTTAGATAGCATTTTCGACTTGATCAATAATAAAAAATTTAAGGCAGGTTACACAAAAAGTCTTTCTCCTTCCATCGGTAATTATATTTTAAAAAAGGGGCCTTCAACAGCCCGTTCCGACGATGATTAGAGACAGTGATCCAGTTGAATCTGATGTAAACTTTTTAATTTATTTTTCCGTTCCGTTCCGTTCCGCAAAGTACCAATTGCTCTGAGGAATTGGTATTTAACGGAAAAAACGGAAACAGACATCTTTAATGTAATTAAAGCAGTATGATAACAAAAAATTGTCTGACACCTCTTTTTGCATGAGTGGTATGTGTTTTAGATAGCATTTTCGACTTGATCAATAATAAAAAATTTAAGGCAGGTTACACAAAAAGTCTTTCTCCTTCCATCGGTAATTATATTTTAAAAAAGGGGCCTTCAACAGCCCGTTCCGACGATGATTAGAGATAGTGATCCAGTTGAATCTGATGTAAACTTTTTAATTTATTTTTCCGTTCCGTTCCGCAAAGTACCAATTGCTCTGAGGAATTGGTATTTAACGAAAAAAACGGAATCAGACATCTTAATGTAATTAAAGCAGTATGATAAAAAAAATTGTCTGACACCTCTTTTTGCATGAGTGGTATGTGGTTTAGATAGCATTTTCGACTTGATCAATAATAAAAAATTTAACACAAAGGCAGGTTACACAAAAAGTCTTTCTCCTTCCATCGGTAATTATATTTTAAAAAAGGGGCCCTCAACAGCCCGTTCCGACAATGATTAGAGACAGTGATCCAGTTGAATCTGATGTAAACTTTTTAATTTATTTTTCCGTTCCGTTCCGTTCCGCAAAGTACCAATTGCTCTGAGGAATTGGTATTTAACGGAAAAAACGGAAACAGACATCTTTAATGTAATTAAAGCAGTATGATAAAAAAAAATTGTCTGACACCTCTTTGTGCATGAGTGGTATGTGTTTTAGATAGCATTTTCGACTTGATCAATAATAAAAAATTTAACACAAAGGCAGGTTACACAAAAAGTCTTTCTCCATCCATCGGTAATTATATTTTAAAAAAGGGGCCTTCAACAGCCTGTTCCGACGATGATTAGAGACAGTGATCATGTTGAATCTGATTTAAACTTTTTAATTTATTTTTCCGTTCCGTTCCGTTCCGCAAAGTACCAATTGCTCTGAGGAATTGGTATTTAAGGGAAAAAACGGAAACAGACATCTTTAATGTAATTAAAGCAGTATGATAAAAACAAGTCAGACCCTTCTTTTTTGAATGAGTGGTAAGTGTTTTAGATAGCATTTCGACTTGATCAATATTTAAATAAACAGCTGCGCCATGAGCGCATGATACGCCCGTCGTCTTGTGAAAAAACATAAATCTTTTTTGAATAACACAGGGTTGTACAGGATGTCATGCTTAGTATATCCTGACTCATTCCTTATTCCCTCTCAATAGGAAGATTGTACAAGATGTATTTGGAAACCCGACGCAACATTAGCCTGTTAAGTTTTAAGCAATAGAGATACAGCGCAACATGTGAAAAAAAAAACTCTTTTTTTACAATAAACTCAATAACTCGAAAATATAAAAATGAATCATCACCAAAAAGTATACAGATCTTTAGATTAATATAACAAAGAAGTGTGTAAAGTTTTAAGCAATAATCATAAATCGTTTTTGAGATATGGTGCGACATGTAAACCCCCCCCCTTTTTTTTTTTACAAAATACTCAATAACTCAAAAATATAATTTTGAATCATCACCAAAAAGTATACAGATATTAAGATTAATATAACTAAGAAGTATTTAAAGTTTTAAGCCATAATCAAGAATCGTTTTTGAGATACGGTGCGACATGTGAAAAAAACACACCCCTGTTTTAGTTACAAAGTGCCGTAACTCAAAAAGTTGTAATCTTATTTTCACAAAAAAGTATACAGATCATTTTACCATCATAAGAAACAACTATGTTAAGTTTCATGAAATTTGGATAAGTCGTTCTCAAGTTACGGTGCGACATGTTTACACCGGACAGACGGACAGACGGACGGACGGACGGACACTGGACATTTGTATACCATAATACGTCCCGTCAAAATTGACGGACGTATAAAAAATAACACAAAGACAGGTTAGACAAAAGGTCTTTCTACTTCCATTGGTAATTATAAATTAAAAAAGGGGCCTTCCGAAGATGATTAGAAACAGTGATCAAGTTGAATCTGATTTCCGTTCCGTTCCGCAAAATACCAATTGCTATCATTTTCTGTAAAATGGTCCACTTACACGTTTTCAATTTCCGGATGTACTCACTCATATTCGCGCTATGACAAAAGGGTTCAATCGTCCCAAGATACATAATATAGTTTCGTCCCTGGATTTGTTCGCAACCTTTGTTAACAATATTGATAATTGTTGAATGGAAGATTTCTTAAAAAAATCCGGGAGCTCATCAGGTAACGCCTGCCTAATATCAATTACAAGATAGGCTGTGTCAATGTGCCATTTAGAGCCGTAGGCTGTGTCAATGTGCCATCTAGCACACATGTTGGGTCAAGTAGAATATATGGATTGTAGTTCAATTGGAAGAATAGAGTAGTAAATCAGTTAATGTGTACATAAGTCGGTTATGTTGACAGGTCGACAGATTGCAAATTTGACAGATTGACAAGTCGAAAGGATTACAGGTTGACAGGTCGACAATTTGAAAGCTCCATTGGTTTAATTTTACAGAATGTTTTTTTTCCCAACTGCCAGCTGATTGATATTAAGTTGACGTTAATTTCACCTCCAAAAGTCGCCATATGAACAATTCAACATTATGATATACAAAAACTGTTTAAACAGTTGCCATCTAGTGTCGAAGTCTGCGCCAACGTGCCATCTAGCGCCGTAGGCTGTGTCAAAGATTGATCTAGCACTGTAGGCCGAGTCAATGAGTGACCTCGTGTGCCGTATGGTTAGGGTATGGGTAAGGTTAAGGGTTAGGGTGATTTGAAGAGTTAGGGACAGTGTTAGGGTTCGGGTATAATGCTATTTTTCTTCCTTTTAAATTGTCAACCATAGTAGTACATTTTGTAGTTTCAATTGCTAAAAAAGTAAGTAAATACTGTGAAAAATATATTTTTCCTGATTCAAAGTAAGTCGTTATACGCTATATTTGATAACACTTTTACCTATTCGAATTTACAACCAGATACGAATGATATTTAAAAAGTGATCCCTTAATATGTGCTATGACTAGTATTTTTGTCATACTTGTATCTGCATGGTGTGGTTTTCATTTCTACTATTATAATATAATTAATATTATTCCTAATCAACCACATTTTTATATTTCTAAAAACTATATTAGTTTAGAATATGCATAAGATATTTGCCACTGGAAGATAAGGCAGCAACCATTTAATTTTCTGGGGGGGGGGGGGGGGGGGGGGCTATGGTTTTTTTTTGGAAATAAAATAGAATAATCAGTGAAATGGCATTTGACAGTGTTAACCCCTATCTCTTATTTCTTATTTTTTCTCAAAAGGAATGGTTAAACTTCAGTCAAAAGTGACAGAAATACCAGATTCAGTACAATAAAAAATCAAAATGTGTGTGCACTGTTAGAGGGTAGTGATGTAAGAGAACAACAATGGCTAATTAAAAATGTGCTAGCTTAGGCAAATATGAAAATGAATATTCCAGCTCCATATTTTAGCACCAAATAGGCAACAAACATGTAGATGTTAATTCTTGCAGTTGTATTTGAAATTTCAATGGCTAACTACCTTTATTATGCCTCATGAGGCCTGGGCATGCCCTTAATTGTTATTGTACCTTCATTAAATACCCAATCAATTATACAAAAAATACATACCAGCATGTTTCAGCTAACCCTAATTTGTAGTGCATACCCAGTGATTCCAGAATTTCTAATTGGGGTTGGGGGGGGGGGGGGCATTGGCTGCGTAAGAGGTAGCCAGATCTAGTCATGCTTCCGTGATTCCCTAAATAATCAATACATTTGTCTTAGATTCCCTTCAGCTCTATTAAAGTCAGACTGGTTCCCTATAGCTAGTAGTTATTAGCTAAAAATGTTTGTATATAAATAAAATAATATTACCCACAACTTACCCTATTTTTCAGCATACCAGCGGAAATACATGTATTATTTCTTTTTGTCTTTTGAAATTTGCTATAAGTTGTGCTAGGGGCAGTCTTAAACATGTACATGTAGCTACATGTATTAAAGGTATATTTTAGGTTGTTTTAAAGCATTATAGTTTATTGTGACTTTTAAATTAATTTAAAGAAAAACAATAAAAACATGGGTTCTACGTTTTTTTTTTCTTTAAATGTTTAAAGTTGGTCCAAGGACATATATAGAGGGAGGATAACATCTTAACAACCCTTGATGTATTAAAAAAATATGTAGAGAATCATTGGAGAAACCACACTGTACACCTTAAACCTTTAAAACTTGTTGATGGATTTTAATGGAATAAATATTTTCTTAAACTTAAATGATCCCCACATTTGTATTTCAAATATACATTTGTATAATTTTGGGAAATTTCAGTCTCTCAACAAATACTTGTTATCCTATATGTATATATATATAAGTAAAAGGGTTATGGAGCGAAAAAGGTCCTTGACATGAGATATGTTTACCAAAAAAATAATTACCAATGGAAGAAGTAAGACTTTTTGTGTAACCTGCCTTTGTGTTAAATTTTTTATTATTGATCAAGTCGAAAATGCTATCTAAAATACATACCACTCATGCAAAAAGAGGTGTCAGACAATTTTTTGTTATCATACTGCTTTAATTACATTAAAGATGTCTGTTTCCGTTTTTTCCGTTAAATACCAATTCCTCAGAGCAATTGGTACTTTGCGGAACGGAACGGAACGGAAAAATAAATTAAAAAGTTTAAATCAGATTCAACTTGATCACTCTCTCTAATCATCGTCGGAACGGGCTGTTGAAGGCCCCTTTTTTAAAATATAATTACCGATGGAAGGAGAAAGACTTTTTGTGTAACCTGCCTTAAATTTTTTATTATTGATCAAGTCGAAAATGCTATCTAAAACACATACCACTCATGCAAAAAGAGGTGTCAGACAATTTTTTTCATCATACTGCTTTAATTACATTAAAGATGTCTGTTTCCGTTTTTTCCGTTAAATACCAATTCCTCAGAGCAATTGGTACTTTGCGGAACGGAACGGAACGGAAAAATAAATTAAAAAGTTTACATCAGATTCAACTTGATCACTGTCTCTAATCATCGTCGGAACGGGCTGTTAAAGGCCCTTTTTTTAAAATATAATTACCGATGGAAGGAGAAAGACTTTTTGTGTAACCTGCCTTTGTGTTAAATTTTTTATTATTGATCAAGTCGAAAATGCTATCTAAAACACATACCACTCATGCAAAAAGAGGTGTCAGACAATTTTTTTTATCATACTGCTTTAATTACATTAAGATGTCTGTTTCCGTTTTTTCCGTTAAATACCAATTCCTCAGAGCAATTGGTACTTTGCGGAACGGAACGGAACGGAAAAATAAATTAAAAAGTTTAAATCAGATTCATTTTGATCACTGTCTCTAATCAAGGACGACGTGAGGTCAGTCTAGATATCATAATGCATGACTTGCAAATGCGTTAATTTCATGATAATTTATCAGGACAATCCGACATATTCATCTACAGAATATTTCCCGATGTTATACATTATTACACATTTCACCTGTGAAGATGAGATTAAGTATACATTTGTGTTATTTGTATATGGAAAACCGTAAAACACAGAAATTTTAAAGTTTGTTTTGTTTTAAAGATTTTTCGAAATTTTGATATAAAATGCCCCCTTTGGATACCTTAAATAAAATTCCGTTCCGTTCCGTTCCGTTCCGTAAAGTACCAATAGCCTTTTTCGATAATCATCCGTTTATCTGGAATAACTTCTCAAAAGATGATGCTGTGACTATGTATGCTGAAGATTGGCCTAGATTGTCAACATTCAACTATGCTGTTCCAGGGTTCAACCAATCACCAACAGACCATTATTTCCGTCCTTTCTATTTGGGTATAAACAAAATGCGAAAGTATCAATCAACGATAAATGAAGCATTGTTATTTCTAGAAAACCAAAATATTAAAGTTGGTAAAACATCAACATTGTGTTATAGTGATAAACCAAAACACGTTTTACAACTGGACTACTATAAACGATTTTTAAAATCTTATCGCAACAAGTTAAAGTTCGGTCTCTCTTGGTTAAACGAAATTAGTCATGACTACGTAAACTTTATAAAGCTAGCAGACGATGATTTGCTGGATTTTTTTACGTTTCTCAAAGAAGATGGTCATTTAGAAAAGTCCGTATTATTTTTTGTAAGTGATCATGGTTCAAGAGTAGATAAAATCCGAAACACACCAATAGGACGTATTGAAGAGAGAATGCCATTCTTTTCAGTTGTTCTTCCTCAGAACTTCAAAGACAAATTTCCACAAGCTGAAACAAACTTACGAACAAATATCGAAAGGTTAACGTCTCCTTTTGACTTTTACGAAACTATTGTAGATATTTTTAAGAACGAATTCTCTCATAGTACAAACGTTGTAAAATATCCGTTGTCAAGAGGAATTAGCCTTTTCAGGAACATTCCAAAACAGCGATCATGTGCCGATGCTGGGATTCATGAACATAACTGTGCGTGCTACACTTCTGAAGATATTCCAGTTAACAATACCAAGATAGAACGTGTAGCAGATTTTGTTGTTACGAAAATAAATCGTGATTTGCATCATTTAAAGGAAAAATGCGTCACATTGACCTTAAATAAGATCATCGAAGCAAAACTAGTTCACTCCCAATTAAAACATAACGAACAATACGACGATAAGAAATTTATGCATAATTTCATTAAGCCAAAAGAGGACACAAGCAGACGTTTTTTGATTCTTTTTGACGTTTTGCCAAGTGCTGCTATGTTTGAGGCAACTGTAGAGGAAACGAATACAATTGAATTTTCATTATTGGGACATGTTAGTCGGACAAATCGCTATGGAAACCAGTCATCGTGCATTAACGATAAAAGATTGAAACTTTATTGCTTTTGTAAGTGAATGTTTGTGTTATAATTATTAAACTTTTTATTTTGTTACTTTTCTAAGATGAAGTATTGACAGATATACCATTCAAAGCGAGCCAAAGTTGTATTTAAAAATGCTGATGTGGCGTATAGAGGTGCATACACATTGTTGTGCCCTCCACCGTAGGTAATTTAAAAGTTTTATCCTTGTCCGTCTGTACGTACGTCCGTCCGGCCCAAAATTGGTTTCCGTTCTCTAACTTTAGTTTGCCTCAACCAAATGTTATAAAACTAATACACAATGCTTACACAATGCACAATGCTTATTACCAACGAAACACAGATTAAGATTTAACTTTTACCGTTCGAGAACAAATGAAAAAAAAAACTTAACTTTCCGTTTCCGTTTCTATAGATTTAGTTTGCTTCAACCAAATGTTATAAACCTTATACACAATGCTCATTACTAAAGTTTGAATTTTGGTGGCGTCACTTAACCGTTCTAGAGTTATGCCCCATTATACATGTTATAAACGAAAAATAGCTGATTTTTTCGTTTCCGTTCTCTAACTTTAGTTTGCCTCAATCAAATGTTATGAAACTTATGTAAAATGTTAACGACCACATAACTCAGATCAAGTACACTTTTGTGCAGCGTCACTTCTGTCGATCTTGAGTTATGCAAACAGTCCTTCACCTGTGTCCCATGGATTGATTCCTATTTTTTTCTCTCTCAAGAATAACTAAATTTAAATTCACAATTTATTACTTTACTTCACCTCCTTAGAACAATGAAGTATGCTTTCTTCTTTTCGTTATAATATTTTTTGAATAAGTGTACTGCATAATGTTCAAATAGACAACCATGCAGTCAACGACAAAAATGATACATATTTGCTATTATCATACCTCAGTTATCATTTTCTATATAAAAAAATACACAATATTTTCAAATTGCAAGCGTTGAATAATTGGACCGGTCAACTGTTGCCAGCTATTAGTATTTGATTTATTTATTTGACTGCAAGTGTCATTATATATCGCGGAATTTCAACTGCAGTTACGGGATTGGGGGATGTTCAGAATACCGCGGGAGTTACAACCACGCGTTGTATACCTGTTGTATCTATAGGGATGACGTCAGCGCAAGTGGAACGTAGCATTCAGAATATTTATAAAAACAGTATGGTTGGGTTTCTGCTTTTTATATTACAATAGTTGTGTACTGGCCTGACCAGTGAGTGTAATCAAGACGACTGGGTTTAAGTAAAGATAAAACAATCAGGAGCTGATTTTTATTTCACTACCAATCCAAATGGTGAAAAACTGAAAATACAAATATAAATACAATTTTACAATGTGTTCAATGATAATTAAAGTCCATTAAAAATACAGATAAACAGTTCGTAGATATATAAAGCTGTTAATGTTCTTTATAATAATAAAAAGATGAATATTCTTGCACACGTCGGGTTCTGTCTTGAATAAAGTTGTTTTATCGCAGATACGAACAGTTTGAACGGTAAAATGTTCATAATTTCTTTATAACATATGAAAATATATTAAAACAGTTCGTCGCTGATGTAAATACATAATTTGTAATGTTTTGAAAGTAACTCACGCTGTGGTTAGCCACGAATTGTTCTTTTGGACAACGTGTCCGCTGAATGTTCTTTGCAGTTGTGCACACGACTCGCTGAGCAGTTTACGTCATTAGAAGAGAGGGGAAAGTAACGCGGACTCCTACACTGTCCTGTATAAAACTCCTAAAACTGGCGCACATAAAGCGATGTACGCAATGAAACGTTAACAATATAAAATGATGATCAAATGAAGAATAAATGATGAATGAGTTGCAGAACAAGTTGATTTACATGATTTAGCCCCGGAATCTTTTTGTCCCATCGGATACATTGTTTCCCCACCGGCAACGCGTCGGGGCAATAAACTTACTATTCCACTGATACCCAGTCAACAATCATGATAATTTATACTTATCAGATAGGTCAACGCTTGCAATTTGAAAAAAAAAAGAGTCAAATATTATGTACTTATTTTATACCAAAAAAATGATAACCATGATAACTGAGGTCGTGAGGAATAATAAGTATGAAATATTCCTTGAAGTAGAAATTAAGTATGTGACGAAGCCATATTTCCAGGCGTATGGGATACTCTCGTCTAAAATTGGCTTTTTGCATTATTATCTATTACAAACTGAAACAAACCACTCTGTCATGTAAATATGACCTCTTTGTTGTAATAGCAATCGAACGAGTTTTTATGACACCGCCGAAGCGGATGGGGCATTAAGTTTGAACCTTGTCCGTCCGTCCGTACGTACGTATCAAAATTGGTTTCCGTTCTCTAACTTTAGTTTGCCTCAACCAAACAAATGTTATGAAATTTATACACAATGCTTATAACATCATAACACAGACCAATGTTGAATTTGGTAGCGTTACCATTCTAGAGTAATGCCCCTTTTCAAATGAAATTATAGCTTAAATTTTCGTTTCCATTCTCTAACTTTGGTTTGCTCAACCAAATGTTATGAAACTTATACACAATGCTCATTACCACAAAACACAGATCAAGTTTATATTAGGTAGGGTCACTTTTACCATTCAAGAATTATCCTCCTTTATAAATAAGAAAAATTGCCGATGTTTTAGTTTCCGTTCTTTAACTTGAGTTTGCCTCAACCAAACGTTATGAAACTTATACACATTTGCTTATTACCACACAACACAGATCAAGTTTGAATTCGGGTAGTGTCACTTTTACCATTCTAGAACTATATCCCTTTATAAATGGAAAAGCTGCTTAATTTTAGTTTCCGTTCTCTAACTGTAGGTTTCCTTAATCAAATGTTATGAAACTTATTAACAATGCTTGTTACCACAAAATCACAGATCAAATTTGAATTTGGGTAGTGTCACTTTTACCATTCTAGAGTTATGGCCTTTTACAAATGCCAAAAAGAAAAAAAAGTAGAATTTTTTGATTCCGTTCTCTTACTTTAGTTTGCTTCAATCATACGTAATGAAACTTATATACAGTGTTGATTACCACAAAACACAGATCAAGTTTGAATTTTGGTGGCCTCACTTTTACGGTTCTAGAATTATGCCCCTTTATAAATAGAAAACATACTGAATTTTTCCTTTCCGTTCTCTTACTTGAGTTTGCATCAAGCAAATGTTCTAAAACTTATACACAATGCTTATAACTACAACACAGAGATTAAGTTCGGGTTGTGTCACTTCTATCGTTTTTGAGTTATGTCTCTTCATAATCTTATATGCAACGGGGGCATCATCTGTGTCACATGGACAAATTCTTCATTTATTATTATCATAGGTTACGTGTTTATCTCTTCTTCACGAATATATGTACTGGTTATAGTAATGTTTGAGTATACTATGATATGACGTAAATGTATAACCCACTTTCCCTTTCATTCACATGACCATATAATTATTCCCCACACAACCTTGTTTAAACACATGGTGTACAGTCATGATAGCTTGTTTGATATAGTTATATGCAATGAATCTTTCATTGATTGTTGTGCATGTTACTTAATACTCATTGATCGGTTTTAAATTTGCATGAAAGGAGTTACTACTAATATGAAAAAAATGATCATGAATACACTTCATATCACTTTTAATTTTAAATTGAGCTATCTAGTATAATATTAATCATCCTACCTCCCATACATTTCTTGGAACATCGACACATGGAAACCCTGTGTATCTAATATAGGGTTAGCTGGTGTGTTTTACCTGCATATAAGGTGTAACACCACTAATTAAGGCCCGGCCAGAAATCACATACCAGAAAGTAGTACATATTTAACACATATTTAACACAAAATAGTTCCTACGCATGAGTGTAACTTCCAAAATATGTAGAATATTTAGGTCTTTTTGGTATGAAATGAAAGCTGAAGGACTGGTGATCATTGTAGAATACTTTTGGACTTTTAATTATGAATATTAAAAAAACTGCATCAAATTTTAAAAAGAGGGTTCATTTTGTCTGTTTGTCAGATTTGAAGTACATGTTTTGGTACATCCGAAGTTCCGGGAACCAGTTCTTTCTTATATGCCATGTAAGGTATGTTGATTTTTTCAGTAGAAGACACCATAAAGTGTTGCTTTAAAATGCAATGATTGCCATTTTATTTGAACTTAAAACAAAAGAGGTGATCCTTCTTGAAACGGAGGAATTTAACATAGAAAGTAATGGGACCATGAATTAGTGGTGTACTTCCATAATAGGTTAGTAACAGTGTTACGTCCCTTTATAAGTAGTCTGAAATTATGACAACTGCTGCCATTCTCATCCTGAGCAGAGCGAATCGCATAAATTATATAAATATGAGATCAGTTGCATTTAATCAGGAGCAAATACAATAGGGATAACATTTGAAAAAAATACCTTTTATTTTTTTACATATCTCTAGAATGACATATCAGATGTTTTACAAATCAAACGGCGTTTTTATGTTCTCCAATTACAACAATTATGTATTTATTTTTTCTGAAAATCAACCCATACAAACTCGAGATACGGTACACAATGACGCATTTACTTGCGTCTGACAACATAACCATTGAACACCATACCAGAAAATTATTTTCATGAATTAAATACTAGTATGCCAATTTGATATATGACTTTTTGTGCTTCTTTGTTACATATCTGTTTTTATAGTGATTAAGATTATAAAACAATGTTGACTGCTGAACCCTGATTTTTTACATCTTTACCTATTGTGTTTGTTTGTTTTTTTCACGCATTGTTGTCATTATAATGGAATTTGATGCGACTGTCATACAAGTGAGAGGTTTAACTAGCTATAAAACCAGGTTGAATCCACCATTTTCTTTATAAGAAAATGCCTGTAAGTCAGGAATATTACAGCTGTTATACATTCGTTTGAACAATGTTTGAGCTTTTGATTTTGCAATTTGATTAGGGACTTTCCGACTTTCCGTTTTGAATTTTTCCCGGAGTTTAGTATTTAGTGATTTTACTTTTTTCAATCAAACTGTGTCTCTCAATACCTCTCTTGTATTCAGAAAATGGACACACATGACATCTTTATAGTAGGATTTGTATTTCAAATACATGTGCATGATACTCAATTATTTTTGTTGGATTTACATTGAGATTTACAAACCAGATATCAATTATTTTATAAATGAAAAGTGTACCCTTTACGAAAATAATTGTGTAAGGTTAGTGCAAAACCTTTGCTCAAAGATTGAATAGGACGTACAGTTTTCGGGTAGTTGCATGTTATGATTAGAAAGAAATTTTCAAAACCAAATGTTAAGGTATTGTGTTTTCCAACATGCGCTAAACAATCGATTGGTTGGTAGGTTGTTCATTACATAAGGTTCAGTTACAAATATTTGAAGCATGCTCAATTTTGCGAAATATACTTTTGTAAAGTGGAAGAAATGACTGATCATCCAGTAATATAATGCTTTAGGAATATTTGTTCTGATACTATAAAAACAGGCATCAAACCAAAATGCAAGTTTCTCATGTAACAATGTTTGGGGTAGCCATTAAAGGTAATAATCGAGCACATGGTATCCCATTAACAATATTTTGTTTAGGTATGTGCTACATTAACTTGTAATTAGTTTTTGTTATTTCTAGAAATTTGAAATACTTTGATAATATTTTTATCAATATCCTCACACTTAGTGTATACAGCCGTACCACATTTCTTTTATTGTATAGCTCCCCTCTGACATTCCACCATTAATCGCAAGTTATGGAACCTTTGGTTTAAGTTATTGTTTGTTTTTTGTGTTTGACCTGTGGAAGGGTAGGGAATGGGTTAGTGTTTCTTTGAAGTCCCTGTTTTTCGTTAAAATTTATGTTTTGATAATGTGTTGTGAATGCATTTATTTAGATTTATTCGGAAATTTTGTGTTTATTGCTATTAATTTTAGTTTTATCGTTCATTACTAACTAGTCAATGCCGGAGTGGGAGCTAGACAGTGCAATGCAATTTCAGATATGGAAGTTAGATCACGGGGCTGATATGCACAAACCAATTAGTTTAGATATCCAATCGTAGTACTAATTTATCGTAGGACATGAAGAAAAATCCGTCCGTTCGGAACAAATCTTAACTTTAAAAAAGCATTTTTATGCATATAGGCCCTGTTCTAAGCTCTTTATTTCTTGCTTTTCCAATGACAATCGATCAACTACAGGATTGTAGATTGCAGTAAAAATAAAATCATTCGGTATAAAACACTCTCCTTTTTAAATAACCGAAGTTAATCACCCGAAAATCTAACTAAAAAGTATCATCCATGCTACACTAGCTATTGAATATTAACTTGTTTCACCTTAAAAAAAGTCAATTGAAAGTTAAAGTACAGGTGACTGTAAGATAAATACACAACATAAACGACAGTAGTAACATCTGTTTTATGATATGATTACAAACAGTCACTGTGCATTAATCCAATCAATATAAAGGACATTTCCCAAGTGATATTAGAATATATTTGATACCTTTATGTGTGAATTATTTTATAATTACAGTCGTTATGGAATAAATGTATGTGGAAAGTTCCAGTACCAAATTAAGTTGAGATAACCATGAATAAAACTATAGATGGGATGTTAAGATAACGTCATCGTAAAATGATTCTATTCCTTAGAAAGGCAATTATGTGTCCAGTGAAATATTCAACAAAAGTGGTTAAAGTGTTGCGTGGAGGAAATGCCAGTATATCTGTACATAATTGGAGTAAAAGAAGAATAAAAACAACGTTGTTTATTTTATTTACAGTGATTTTATTGATATTGATGAATTCATATATCCAGCCTGTTCGATTCATATTTGTTCATCAAAGTATAAATAGTACGTGCCTTTTACCAGACATTGACCCTTTTGACAAATCAGTCATGCAGTATATATGGCATCCGAAGCCAATTGTTTGCGAACCGTCTCCGTCCATTGTTTATATTGACAAAATGGGGAAACTACAACTAAACAGAAGTGAAATTTCAAACAAAAATAATCATTTCGATTGTTTTTATCGTTTGATTAAGCGTTCCGGTGACAATGATGTAACACTATCACAGGAAGTCAAGTTTTTACGCCCTGTTTATATTCCGTCAGATTATGTAAATGTTAAATGTTTCGCTGATCAAAGACTTCTATATGACATTGTTCTACATAATGTTGACTTTAAAACAGTTCGAAAAAATAAGGAAATATTAAATGAAAATGACAAATGCTTAAGTGTATTGATATTCGGTCTTGATTCAGTGTCGCGATTAGCTGCAGAGCGGAAACTGCCTAAAGCTATGAACTTAATCAAAAAGCTCAATGGATATAATTTCAAAGGCTACACAAGTATTGCAGCAATCACATACCCAAACCTGATGGCATCACTAACCGGAAAAACTGCATACAGCAATGAACTACCTAAGTTAAACCCAAGGAAAGAGTTCACCGATAAATACCCTTTTATATGGAAAAACTTTTCCCAAAAAGGATATGTTACCATGTTCAGTGAAGATTTTCCAGAAATAAGCATGTTTAATTACATGCAAAAGGGTTTCAAAGATTCCCCAGTAGATCATTACCTTAGGCCGTACTACATAGCAAGGAAAAAACTGCATCCAGTGCAATCGAATTTGGACCAAGTGTTTATGTTCCTGGAAGATAAAGATATTAAAATGAAAAAATATTCATCTCTTTGTTATAAAAGTCGTCCGAAGCATGCAATACATATAGATCACTATAAAAACTTTGTATCAACTTATAAAGGATATCGGAAATTTGGGTTGTCATGGCTAACAGAAATAGGACATGACTATATGAATTTCTTAGAACATGCTGACGATGATATAGAACAAATGATTCAATATTTTTATAACGAAGGACTTTTCAAAAATACTATTTTTATTTTGTTTGGTGATCATGGTCCTAGGACGGACGAAATTCGAAATACAGCAATTGGGAGAATAGAAGAACGTATGCCTTTGTTGAGCATTATCATTCCTGAACAAATTAAGAATAAATACCCTCATATACACACAAATTTACAAGACAACGAAAATAAGTTAACGTCACCATTTGATTTGCATGAAACTTTCGTGGACATAATTAATGAAAAATTTACGTTGTCTAAGAAAGTTATGACAAGACCGTATCCGAGAGGGATAAGTCTTCTAAGAAAGATACCTAAAGATAGATCCTGCTCTGACGCCGCTATAGCAGAACATTTTTGTGCATGTTATACATCTCACAATGTATCAGTAAATTCTCGTATGATAGATATTGGAAAATTTATTGTGAATTCAATTAACATAAAACTTGAACAATTTAAAGACAAATGCTCAACATTATCCTTGTATCAAGTTAAAGAAGCCCAGGAAATCAAAACTGGTTTAGAATACAGGGAAGATTTTAGTAGGAAGACTTTGTTGAATCTGTTTTATCAACCAGAGGTGGAATCCGAACAACGTTTCGTTGTGTTAATCGAGACTACCCCTGGTCATTCTTTATTTGAAGGTACAGTTAGTAGTAAAAACAATGAATTGACGCTTCTAGGTGACGTCAGTCGAACCAATAGATATAATAACCAATCACATTGTATATCATACAAAACTTTGAAACATTTATGTTACTGTAAAAATTTAACATTGTGAAATCAATGACGTAATAAGTTATACGGGATCAATTAACGCTTGGTTATCACCTTTTTTTACAATGTAGAGTTTTTATATTTCTGCTCATACAGTCATAAAACAGAATAAAACTGTGTAAACATTGTTAGGTGTGCTTCTTGTGCTCACGGAAACTTATAACAGCCTTCATTGAGTAACTACAAGCATTCTTGTTTGTATTTGATATGTTTAGACCATCGATTATTACAATTTTTCTAATACCGTTATTGCCCATTTACCATATGTAATGGTTTAAATGTGTTTGATGGGTAATAATCAGCAATTTTTTTAAAGTATTTTGTCAAATAGTTCTGGATTTGTTTAATTTGTTTGTCTTTCAAGCAGTTAACTTTTCTCGTTAACTCATATCGATGTATAAATCAAGCAGAATAGTATCATGAAATTAACAACTATAGGTCACCGTTCGGCCTTCAACAATGAGCAATATCAGGCCCCGAAATGACAAATGTAAAACAATTCAAACGAGAAAACTAACGGCCTTATCTACATTGTATATACAAAGACTGAACGAAAAGCACACCTGGTACAATTTAATTCAATTGGTATTGTTAATGTTTAACAATAAGTTTATCCGGATCGTATATAAATTTTCGATTTTTTTGTAACAACATAGCCGTTAAAAAATAGAATGTTATATGCAGTTTTAGTAAGATTTCTACAAATATAGTGAAACTTTAAAATGAAATATTTGAATCTGTGTAATTATTCTGCCAATAAAATATAAGTATTGTTAGCAAAATCCAAGTATTGATAATTGTATCGACTTATTACTACTAGATTACGTTCATTGAAATCAAATCATTACTACAGCATGTACAGACACAAAATTAATAGAGCGAACAAGTCATGTAATGTGCTTTGTAAAGTTATAAAAGGAACATTCGCGCCCCCAAAAAAGAAAAATAGAATCTCTTTTGTTGTAAATTATTCATTTGATTTTCTCTTTCGAAAATATATAAATTGATTTATTTAAATCGCGTTCGCTGCGTCACATTTCTTGAATATAAAGAAAACATGTCATCAAGGTGAGAAATAGTTTTCTGCGTTTTTTTAAGAATCAGATTTTCAAATTTCGGAGAAATTTTATTTTTTAATTCAAATCACCCCTTTCAAGTTACTAATGTCGTCAAATGATTTTATTTTACAGAAATCCTACAAGAAAATACTAGTCCAGTCTTTTACACCAACTTTCTGTTCCGTTTATATATAGTTTTAATCATTGACAGGAGGATGTAGTTCCACATTTAGTACAGATGTGTGATTATGTTTACACATCTTTTATACATACAAGTTTTATTATATCTAGTCTCTGTAGGTAGCATTGACATTCTCTAAATACAAATGACATTATTCATTTTATCGCATGGGAAATTATATTAAGTTGCTAAAAGGACATAACATTGTTTCGTGGATATAACACAACCATGTTATTCCACTATGCGACTCAAATCATGAATATTTTACGAAATTACGGACAGAAGATACGCATCAGTCTGGAGCAAATGAAATTCAATAGCTTGAATATTGATTAAAAAATTTAATAAAACTAAATGAAACGCTAAAGGATATTTAAGAGAAAATACAATATATATATATAAAAGAAAGTCTGAACAAGTGACAACTCTTCGACAGATCCATCAATTGGATCAACAGTGAAGGTGATCATGGTGATACACGTCTAAAACACACAATTATTGTATTCATAATAACTGTAAATATCAGCACAACATTGTTAAATCTGCAAATTTGAGGGAGCATACATTTGTTCTTTCCAAGACTCTTCGACAACTTGGCTAGATGACTGAGTGGTCTAAAGCGATGGACATGCAGGTTTGTCTCGATATTGCTATAGCATGAGTTCGAATCCTGACGAGTGAAGTACAAAAATTTGCAAGTTATACATTACACAGGTTTCTCCAAATTTGCATTATAAACTAGTTGTTCCTTTGTTTTCCTCTTATAGTTGATGTGTTTCCTTCGGTTTTGGTTTGTAACCTGGATTTGTTTTCTCTCAATCATTCGATTTATGAATTTTTGAACATCGGTCGATAAAATTAGTCTTTACCCTATTGATGTCCGATTTTTGTCCATTTTCGTGTCTATCTTGAGAAATGGGGTAAATAAAGAGAAATATTTGGACATCATATAAAGATAATTGCACATAATATAAGCATATTTGCACGTCATATAATAACAAGTGCACATCACATAATGGTAAATGCACATGATATAATGAAAATGGTCATAACAAGACAGTTTTGGCGTTCCAAACTTCTAGGTTACGTCAGTCGAACCAATAGATATAATAACCAATCACACTGTATATCATATAAAATAATGAAGCATATATGTTACTGTAAAGATTTAACTTTGTAAAATAAATGAAATACAAGTATAAGTAAATAAAGGAAACAGTAGTATACCGCTGCTCTATAGTCATAAATCGATTAAGCGAAAACAAATCCGGGTCACAAACCAAAACCGAGAGGAACACGGAATAACAAGAACGTTGAACTTCTACAAAAACCAACGCCAACATACATAGAAACTTATTATTTGATCTGTCATATTCCTGGCTTGGTACAGGACATTTTTTTAGAAAGAAAATACATCAGGCTTTATGACTAGCCCGGTTTCCCGGTTATATGGCAATGTTAAAAATATCGATAAAATGACTGCAGGACATGGCAGGAATAAAGTAGAAATAATACAGTTAGAATATATACGAGATCAATAACCTTTTGGTTATCAGTTTATTTTTTACTATGTAGATTTTCATATTTCGTGTCATATAAGACAGAACAAACCTGTAGACATACCTTGTTATGTTGATGAAGTATTTTTGTAGGAAACGATAAAAGCATTGTCGGTTTCCGCTTTGTTGTAAGTACACATCGTCTTGGTATAAGTGTAGATACTTGTTTGATCACATTGCTAAGTGGTTATTTTTAATAATATCATTTTCAACTCAGAGGTACATATACTGATTTCTTTTTATTTTAAACATATTTTATTCATTAATATGTGAAAAAGATTGAGCAAATAGGCATAGCCTATAAAAGCTCTCTCCATATTACATGTATAAGGTATAATTCAATTATTACCTAAATTTGAGAAAGGAAATGGGGAATGTGTCAAAGCGACAACAACCCGTTACTTACTAAATGTAAAGTATATTTAAGTATACAGGCAATTACTCATTATACAGGTGCAATATGTATAACGTATTCAAGACCAAATTGGTGAATACTTAAAAATAAACACGCGCTTAATGATCTAACTGCTCTTATGTAGAAAAATAATAAACCAGTGGATTTAACAGTAATAACTTGGGTTAAGGTTCATACATTGTTTTGTTCATTGGATGTTTTGTTTAGGACTTTTGATTGTTTATGCTTTCGCATCTGTTCAATTTGTGATTTTCTGCTCCTTTCGCTATCCTTTAATCATACCCGATTAAAAAAAATCAGGAACATTTGCTTTGAAGTCGGAAACTTAAAACATACAACAATCAGTAACTACGAGCATACTTTTTGGTACGGGTTTTGGTAGTTCGTGCCTTTTGAATTTTTTAGACGTATTGGTTATTATGTGTTTTCTGATAGCTCCATCGCTACTTAAACCATGAATAACGGCAACAGTAGTATACTGGTGTTCCAAAGTCATAAATCGATTGAGAGATACAAATCCGGGTTACAAACTAAAACCGAGGGAAGCACATCAACTATAAGAGGAAAACTTAAATGCAACAAAAACAAAGGTCAATATACATAGAAACGAACTATTTGATAACAACTGCCATATTGTTGAATGTGTACAGGACATAACAAGAACAAATGGTGAGTTGAACCTGGTTTTATGGTTAGCCACATCTCCCGATTTTATGGCAATGTTAAAAAATATAATGGCTTCTTATGGGTTTTATAGGTATTTAACTAAGGAGTAAAGGGCCAAACATCTCGTCAAATAACATTTCAAGCGTCTTAAAGAGAAGAGTATACCGATACCGTTAATATATAAATAGATAAAAACAATATTAGTTAACTTTGTTTTTTATTTTTTTTATCATATATATGTTAAACACATATACTGAACAATGGCAACCATAATGGCAAGCCTAACTATAATGATCAGACTCAAGTACAATGGCTTGACCTTGATCACGTGGAAGTGCAATGGTGACTACCCTGTTGATAGCTAAGCACAAGTTCAATGGCGGTAATTATTAAGTGTGATTGATTATAAAAACTTAAATTTCCATCTTTGTTTAATGTTCACACGTAGCTGTAGCAGTCAATTTCGTGTTTAGGAATACATTTTCTAAATAAAAAAGTCAGTTTACAGAAAAAACTACAAGTAACTAATCTCCCCTCTTACACTATTTTTTTTATTTCAGTTAATTCATAATTTAAACTTTAGAAAAGGAGAATGTATTACCACATTTAATACATGATATATATTTTTATATTTAAAATATACAATTTTTACTATGTATAAGCTATATACATCAACATTATCCAAATATAAATGACACTTTTCATACAATCGCACGGGAAATTAAATAAAGGTTGAAACCCCCGTAAAGAAGGATAGTCTAGTCCTGTCTGCCAAGGTTGATTTTAAAAGTTTAGTTTGTCCAAATTGATAATTAATTTCAAAGACTATTTGATATGTTTTGTACGTTTTCATAAAGATATTCTAAAAGTCGCAGACAAAACGGATAATCACAACAAAGACTTTAAAGTATTCCTAGTTATACTGGAACACATGTTTACCGAATATTAAACAAAAACTGTATTACAAAAAAGAAGCGATTTCAGATGCTTTTGAAAAACAAAGCTTACGCACGGCATGGAATTGGATTGTAAAACCACAGGTCATGTGAAATATTTCAACAAATCTACGAGTAGCATTAATTATTTCATCAGCAAATAAACCCATCATATTTACAAATTTAACTTGAAGATCATCGAAGAACTCTTAGATCAACACTACTATCAGTGGTAAAGGAATCAGAGTTATTGCCCATTGAACAGTTTTTAAATACTGCTTGTACTAATGTTTTTGTATTAATGCTATTCCTATAGACGAATAGTACAACAGATATCATGCCAGCAGGCTAAGAAAATGTTGTTGATAAAACACTTCAGACTGATGTTTACATTTAATAACAAAGTTCCTAATGTGAAATATGGTATCTTACTTCAAATGAAGATTTTGCAAAATCATGACTTCTCCTCAGACTTACGGCATCATTAAGCTAAAAATTCAAAATTTGTCCTTTTCTGTAATACCGTAGTATATGATTATTTTTTTTAACAAATGCATACATATAAACATGTATATATTATAAACTTAGTTCTCTATGCAAATGTTTATCAATTATTACGAATCAATTGACTAAAATATACAAACAAACACAAATTATCAATGATTGATAGTTGCAGAATCAGGATTTAGAGGGAAGACACAATGCAACGTAAGGATAAGGACTTGTAAAAAATCTATGAATTTGCCCAAATATGAAACCCCATAAGAAAAGACACAGAACTCTCAGTACAAAAATCTGCCTCTGAAAAACAATCAAAGCCAATAACTGCTTATTGACTTCTTAGCTTAAATAACAAGTATGACCCTGGCAAATAATCAAGACAGAAAGGTAGTGTAACGAAAATCGGTCATAGTTCATTTATTTTGATGTGAAATACCAGTTTTCTTTTCCTGTTAAGGATGTCTGCTGGTCATGTTTTTGAATTCTTGTCATATTTTCGATTTTCTCAGGTTTTATCCATACAAATGTATTAAAAATTTTTTTACACGAGACCCCACTTTTGTCTTCATAAATCGGTTCAATAGATCATTTATGACCATTTGAATTTTTGTCATGAAATCCTTGTTATTTTTTCTTGGTTTAAAGGGTAAAAAACAATTCCAATGTTAACAAATAGTAAAGTCTGAAGAAAACCCTTTTCCCGCCATCTTCTAATTGTCTTGTATTTTGAAAACTACACACGAGACTATCGATTTTATTACTTTATTTTGTTTAAATATCAAAGTTGTTTTCATTTTAAGCAATCACATGAAATCCTTGTTATTTTAAATTAGAGCAGCAGACATCCTTAATTGTGTTTCTATATGCTTATAAGTTTCTCCATAGTTGGAGCACCGTCTATTTGTTAAAACACCCCTAAATTTGGTATAGTCTTGATTTTCACCCCTTTAAGTATAATGGACCGTTCCATATGGTAGTATATAAACCAGCTCAAGACAGAGAAACTTTGTCAGTTATATGTGGACCGTTGAAGTGATAACATCAGGGATTATTTTCCAACTGGTAAGTAGAGTGAATTAAGTGATTCCAAAGGATATATAAATAGTGTTCGGATTTATATGTGAATATTGCAATAGTGATTGTGATACAATGTATAAAGTGAATCTGATATTATATAAGTGGTTATTGTATTAATGTGAATACAAGGTGTATACTTGCTGGTGTTGCAAGTTGTACTATGTGGAAGTGTGAATACTTCATAGATTTGTATTAGTGAGAAAACAAGGTGTTTACTTGCTGGTGTTGCAAGTTGTAATATTGTGGAAGTGTATTAGTGAAAATGCACCATGTTAAACATTACCAGTTGGATAATATTCATTGTGTGGGAACTCAAAGGGATAGTTAGTGCGTGAGTTCAGCTGTGTTTATATGTATATATTCCTTGTGCATTGAAGGATTTGTGCATGTGTAATTGTGTCATTGTATTATTGTGGTTAGTTGCAGACTAACTAGGTGATACTACATATTGGTGGACGTTGTAAATTGAAATTGTATATATGTGATTTTGTGTTTATACGTTTTGTGTAATACTTACTTGATGCATGTTGCAAAGTAATATGTTGGGGACATGGTGTAATAAAGGGCCGTATGCATGATGCATAATAATCTTTTAGTGACATTGTGAATAAATCGGTCTGATACATGTTGCATAGTGATTGCATAGTGACATTGTGTATATATATTCTGTTATGAAACATTGTGTCTGTGCATTGTGAATGAGGTACTTCACCCGGCATTTTGATTAATGTGCATTGTGTGGCGCATATATTTGACATTGTGAATTCATTTTAGGGTGTGTTAATTGTTTTAGATAGGACAACTTCTTGTGGTGAAAAAATGAGTTGAACACTTGAAATCCTGATTTATTCAGATACGGATTCATTGATCGCCCGGTTATACGTTACAGTAAGCACGTGTAGAATACGTAAGATTTTATTCTATGATGGAGATGTTTATTTGATGTTTTTAATTAATAAATAAGCTCATCATAGATATAAGGATTGAAATTTTCTATTTGCGCCAGTCGTGCAAAAGACTCAATCAGTGTCGATCGAATAAAAAAAAGTTATGTTTTTCATGCGCCCGTTTTAGTTGATTAAGTATTGTTATAGTAGTTGTGTAAAAAGATATTTTAAAAACACTTTCTATAAACATCAATTAAAACTGCTGTCATTAAACGTTTGCTTTGGGTTTTTTCATCACGATATTTCCTTCCCACAGGTGCATCGATTTCCGACTTTCCAACAGGAGGATCATGTTAGACTAATACGGAGAAGCTGTTGGCGACTTATAGTATGGAATGACAATAATTCAACTGCATTAAAGTTCAGGGAGAGTTATATAACATCAGGTTTTCTCTTAAAACAGTATGAATACAAATCTTTCATAATACATGTTAGGAGTCATATATAACATATGTCACTCTAATTGGTCAAGTTGGAAGAATCATATGCCTTCAAAGTATGAAAATATTTCAACAGCATGTTACGGAACGTTAATTATTAATTCCATCAAAACTTATAAAAAAGGGAATATATCAGGATTCAAAAATTTTTATTAAATTTCTAAATGTTAAAATTCCAAATAAGATGAATTTATGGACAATTCATAACATTTTCTTGAGAAAAAAAACCATGAACAATATAGTTAAAGATTTGTACATCGTTTAATAAGAATTAAAATTACATACGTTCTGATTAGCATTTTGATTCATTTACCATAAGGATATCATTATGTTGAATTTTTTAAAGGGCAGTATGCAAATGTTCAATTTCCGTAATTAGTTTAATTATAAAAAGTGAGAGAGCAAATATTTAAAAGAACATGATTCCAGTCAGATAAAGGCAACAGTAGTATACAGCTGTTCAATGATTCAGCCCAAAAAATACAGGTCAACAACCAAAACGAGGGAAACTATAAGAGGAAAACAAACGTTACTTGAAATTTGGGTTTCATGTGTTTTAATTGATGAATTATGGAGTATGTCTTTTTTTGTTTGTTTAGGTTTTATAAGGTGCGCAAACGATGTCGTTCCTCCTGCAAGTATGTTATTCGCATTTCAAAATTTTGAAGAAAACGAATCGCAAAAAAAACTTGTCATCTTTTCTAAATTTTGAGGGTATTAGCCAAAAAAGTAGCCGCAACATTGACACTGTCATAAACAAGTTTATTTGTTTTTAAAAATGAAAACTTGTCTTATTTCGAACTCGTGCGATTTTCTTATTTAATTCTTCGTTGATTACACCAAGTTGAAATACGAGCTTATACCAAATGTATACTATTGTTATTAAAGGAACACAGCTCAAATAAAACTTCAAAAGTATAGTATGCCTCAATAGAGAAGAAAAACATTTTAATATGGACGAATCGACATAAAAAAATCAACACTATACATAATGAACACTATTTGGAAAGGTCAACTTTTTCAAAGTAACTTTCTAGCTTTTTAAAAATGTATTTATCTAATAATTTGTTTGTTGTTTATTTTTTATTATTATTTTACACAATATACTTTTCAGTTATCAAATAATTGTTTTGAACACTACTTTGTAATGTTTTGAATTGAAAACGTAGCATTGAGGTGTATTTTCCGGAATATGTCGAGCATGTGGTAACAATCGAATCATGTGATAAACTTTTCATATCCGTTTAGCACCAATTCGAAAAAAGTATGTGATAATGAGTGAATATCATACGAATATAACTAAATACTACGTGTAACTATAGAAATTATTGTCTACAATGCGACTCTTGTCATGTCAACATAATATTTACATTTATTTAGTAATGCCAAAACTGAACTTTCACTGAGTATATAGATGTTTCAACATCATGATCAAGCTGTCTGTACTAGTTATATATTCGAGTTAAACTACTTCACGACCATAATCTTTCAGTGTATGTTTGAAAGGTCTGGTAAGTGTTTTTTTTACGATAAAACTATTAATATGACAAAGGAATGTAATTTGATAAATATGAAACCATATTAAAGACTGTTGACGGTATTATTGAAAAACAATAACCTTTATCAGGACAAGTTTGTTAATATACTTATGTGCATATTTAATATAATTAATATAGAATAAAAAGATTATCAGTTAAACAAGTTATATATCTGCAATCGAGGTAAAAGTATGCGGACACGTAGGCCTACCATCATTTTTAAACTCGTAATTACTAAATATGAATGTCAACGATTTTCTTCTTGTATAATCCATAATTTACATCACAGTTTGACTGAAGACGTACATTGTCAAAATGCGCAATTGGTACTTTGCGTAATAAAACACAGAAAATTAATCATACTATTTAAGAAGGTATATGCAATATAGATTTTGGAATCTGTATAGATACTAACTTATATTGTATAAATATTTTTAGGAATTAAGTCAGTATTATGTTATATGTTATTTTATTTGATTTGATTTACATGCACACAAGAACAGCTGCTATATGAAATGGAATATTTTCTAATTATTTCAGTTTTCTGAAATAGGTGTCTGTGAGCTAGTATAATAAAAAAATATATATATTAAAAAGAAAACACATAATTAGTTTTATGTATAAACAATGTAAACTGTAACATTTTTGACCTGACTGTAAATTTTCCTGTTTTCATAATTTAAATTTCAACAACCAAGCCATATTAAAAGCTAATAAGACGATGAAAATTAATTCCTTTGAAATGTTCAACAAAAGATACATATTCGTGGTATGATGAAAAGGCTACTTTTATTTAAGAAAAAACATATTTTAAAGTTTTCAAGTGTACCGTTGATTTATTTTGCAGTATTATAAAGATAAAATGCGATTGCAAACTAGGCAGAAAAGAAACAACAATTGCAGGGCAATATCTAATAACATACACGATATCAATTTGATTGCACAGATAAGCATTTCTATAATATTAGTCTCTTCGGTGATTCTCGAGGAAAAATATTTGTAAATTCGAAACCTAAAACAAACTGTAAAGAATGTACAGAAAAAAAGTCGAATCCAGAAAAGGAATCAGACTTTTGCATGAGCAAAAGATATTCCTTTATCAACAATGATTTCCAAAATTTTTCAAAACAGCAGAAATCATTTTGTAACATTATTGTCATGCCATAACCGAGACACTGGCTATGGGGTTGTGATACCCTCATGGACTTCTCACCTTACCAGAGAATATGTTCAAGTTGTTGTAATTACACAACGGGAGTAAGTTTGTACCAGATGTACACTTGACAATGTCTCATTAGTCATTCTCGAGGCCGAGATATTTCAAACAAATCCAAAATCTAACACAACCGTTTAAGAACAGATAATAACAAAAAACACCTTGAGCAAATCGAATCAAAACAAGGAATCAGACCTTTACATTAATTTCAGAAATTCCATAATAAAGAATGATTTTCAAATGTTTTCCAGAACAACCTTGTTTCATGCATTTACTGCGATACTGGCCTTTAGGCTGGTGATACCCGCGAGGAATAACAGTCCACCAGTGGAGGTTTTGCTCTAGTTGTTGTAGTAGTAAAATAAAAGGTACAAATTTAAATGAACCAGATGCAAAATATGACAATTAATGTCTCTTAAGTGAAAAAGTCAAACATATGTAATGGTATCTAACAATTATAATCAGCAATAACGTTACCCGTTTTATTTTAATACCAGCTTTAAAGTTATTACACAAGAAATATTATAATCAGAAACAGTGGTATATACACGATTTATCCAGAGCATATTTGTTCACCCCTCCAAAGGTTGTGTTCGTATTACTCAATCTTGACTCTTCTGAAAATTATTTATTTAGTTTGATCAGATTTCGGAAAATCTAAACGGTTTAAAACTTGTTGTTTAAATAAGCTGATTTGACATGCCAGTTGGTCCTTTACAAATTAAACAGAATAAAGTTAGTTATTTGCATGACTAGAATATTATGGAGAGGTTAAAAATAAGTCCAAAATATTCTACTACAATATGATGTATGGCTTCCAATATGCAATTCAAAAGTTGAATTAATCGCCCTTTTCTCAAATCTAAACTTCTGAAGTCTTCACTTAATCTTCTTGTTTTAAAGAAATTAATGTTGGCCAAGTACGTATTAGGGTCTGGATGGGGTTTATATAATAGACAACAAAATGGAGTATTTATGTTATGTGATAAATAGGAAAATTGACAAAGAATAGAGGATAATTTATTGCAAAAGTATAAAGAAAATATGGGGAAAATAAAATAATAAGGTGGTACAATACTGATTACAGAAATTATTTATCATGTATAGGTTACAAAATAAATTAATTGCAGATAAAATAATACTAAAATCATTTTCACAAGAATTTTACAGAATACATCAAGACCAATGCACTGGAAATTATAAAAAAAAACCTAACAATAATTTTGACCCACCCCTTCCCCGTTTCTTATCTAGATACTCGCATATCGGATTGATCATTTCGATTAAACCTTAAATCTGAAGTATATGTAATATTGACAACGAGTAAACTCGATAGTATTATATAATCAATTCTAATTATGATCATTGATACAAACTACAAACACTGGGTAACGAAAGACGTATCTCGTCATGTGTTCAAATATTAGGAAGATTTACTTGTCTTTTGGATACTTAACTGTATCGATCACACAACAGTATGACAAACAATCCCAAGTATCAATAAAAGTTAAACAAATATTAAGAATTCAATATGATAAATTGGTTGGTAAGATGTTCAAAAATTAAGAGATAATCTGTAAATTCCTATGTAAGCAAAAATTTGAAACGACTTGGTAGGGAATAAATAAATAATATTGAAAACTTCATCTCTGTGTTCTATTTAATATATGGCTTACTAGTATTGGAACACCTTATAGGATTCATAAAACATTTATCAAGTCTTTGTTCCTTCTGAACAACTTCATATTGTATAATTTTCCATAATCCGTGTGTAATTCAAAGGTGCAACACACTTGATAAATTAGAGAACGGATATGTAGACGGAAGGAGCATAACAAGCATACGGAACAATCCAGGTCTGTTATGTATTTAATTAATTTGAAGGTTTTTTTATTCAATAATTCTTAAAATGACGAATGCCAAAAACATCAATTTTGACTTTTTCTCTATTTTATTTACAAGTACAACAATGTATTATAAAACTGCCTTTTTCAAATTTTATTCAACATCTCTTCAATCGATGTCGTACTTCTCACGTACACCTTACTCGCATTAAATAAACTGAATAAGACATTAGACGAAAGATAACTGGTGCTAGTCGTCTTTGATTGATATCACTTTCTTTTCATAAATACACTTGTTCATAATTGGAGTCTACCATAATACAAGTTGCAGCCCTAAGTCATCCGACGAATTACTTATAGTTCGTATTAAACACTTGATGATCGGGTGCTCTACGCTTTTTCAATCAATAGGAGCGAATTTAGAACCCCTTTAATTGCTACTTTAGAAAATGCCTATATATAGTCAGGAATATGACAGTTGTTGTCCTTTCGTTGATGTGTTTGAGCTTTTGGAATTTCCATTTGATTAAAGACTTTCCGTTTTGAATTTTCCTCGGAGTTCAGTATTTTTGTGATTTTACTTTTCAGTAGTGATTATTCAAGGAAACTTTAAATGATCTGATTATAATTATTTGCCACTAATATCAAAGTATTGTAGTTTTATGCTTTATGTAACGTGTATTTCAAGTTATAATGCTAGGCTCCTCGTGTCGATACTGCGAGAAAGAATAACTTCATTGATGATATATTGTACTGATATCTACTGAATGCTTAAAAAGACATTTGTTATTTTATACTTGTCTAAAATTCAAATGAGAAAAATTGTATCGATATTCTTAATAAGTGATACCAATGTACAATAAAAATGCTTGAAAGTACTGAACGGTAAAGATTGTTTCAATTTATCAGTGGGAAGTAATATTAAATATTGCATTGGTTGTAGTTGATTTAACAGCTATTCTGATAAACATCATTGGCTTTCAAATTCTAGGGTTTGAGAGTTCCTGATTCAAGTATATTCAGAATAGAAGTTTGGAGTCGACAAATTTATAAAGACTTTTTACTATTTTTAATCATTATTAAGTTACTATTAAGTTTAACAATGTTATCATAATACAGCGTCTGGTCAGTATATAAGTTCGCAAAAGCCTAATATAATGTAAACACATATATGAACCGCTAATAGTAAGAATTATTCGAAATACTAAGGATTTTCTTTTCCAATGCATAGATAACCTTAGCCGTATTTGGCACAACGTTTTGGAATTTTGGGTCATCAATTCTCTTCAACTTTGTACTTGTTTTGGCTTTATAACTAATTTGATCTGAGCGTAACTGGTGAGTCTTATGTAGACGAAACGCGCTTCTGGCGTATTAAATTATAAACCTGTTACCTTTGAAAACTATTTGCTGCCCTTAAACTTACATTACGACCACAAGGACAAACTACTTTTAAAAAACGAGGTATGAGCAACGAGCTTACACAATTTTCTTTAGTGATTTAAAGTCAAGAAAGGACAATAACCACATTATAGAATTGTAAGGTCAAGAGTAAGAAAGTAATGATGACAATGATCAGGGATGAACGTTTTATTTCAAGACATCAACTTGATAATGCAACATGAATATAAATCATTTTTTGAACAAGACCTACACCTTTTGTTAGTTTTTTATGTGCTACTTCGTAAGGTACTAGTAGCGGGCGGTTACAGGAAGACATGTCACCTTACCCTGAAACATTATCTTAAATCCGAGCAAACATTATTTGTTTTCATACCCTAATAGAGTGTGCGTAGAGGAGAAACGGCAAATATATATCGTGTAGTCTTATGTATATCAGGATTATATATATTTACCGGAATTAAATCACGATCTACCGTCATCGATACGAAGACGAGATTACCGTTGTGATTTACAAATAAAAAAGATAAACCTTATTACGCAAGTCTAAAACTTTGATGAATTTACTTCATTTGGCATTCATTACAACAAGTAAAGGCACTTTCAGAAGTCAGTATTTAAATCAAAACCACACTTATTATCTTGACCACACTTTTATGACAGTGATGGTTTGTATCACCTACATTTCTACCTATGTAAACATTCCTGACTTTTAGATGTTAATTTTGAGTGTTTCCGATTAAAGTTAATCATGAAAAGCGACCCGAACGCACGAACATTACAAAGTGTTATTTACGTTTACTAGCACTGGGTCTATACGGCGGTGGACTATTAGTTCCAGTGGGTTTTATCGGCTAGGTAGTCAGTCATTTGATACTGATGATATATAATGACAAATTCGCCGTTGATAAATTTATATCATATTTAGCAACTTAGGTTTCACCTCACTCAGGTAAAGTTGTCCTTGGATATATATACACGGCTATGTCTTTGGCCATATTGCTCCAAGTGTATGTATGCATACTTCCAACTGTTAGATTGATCACAACTTAGGAAGGTTAATCCATGACAGCGTTTCAGATGCAGTAACATTATAAAAAGTTATGTATATTGACCTGCAGAGGATCGATAACGCTGCTTAAGAACTGCTTATATTATCAACACAGTAACCGGTGCTCCGGTACTAAAATGAAGCTTAACATACTTCCATAAATTCCTTACAGTCTTTATTTTTATAGATCGTTTCGAAATTTGAGTTCTAACTTCTTCAGACAAAGTTGACCTTAGATGAATCTCCACTATACTTTCATACCCTTGTAGCTGCTCGTGTATATAAGTTATTATACTAACTTGTCTGATTTCCATATTTGGGAGTTTTAGTGTTCATGCTGAAGGTGCGAAATTTATAAAGTGTTATTTCCACTGATGTTTGTCCGAAATGTTTACTATCGTGTGTATAAAAATTACCGATTCAGTATATGCGCGTCTTGCTTAGCCGTCTTGAGGCAAAAGAAAAACTGAAATTAGAATAAAAAAGGTATAAACATCCCGCGTATATATCCATTGTAAGATAAAACAAAAACCCAATCTCAACATCATAACTACCTACCTTATTGACAAAGCAAACACAAGTATAATGATCAGTTTAATGACAAATAGATAATAAATATCGTTATGTTTATGTTTCATATGGGGGAAGGGAAATTTGCAATATCATCTACTAGTATATAAATATGGAGTTAACATAGTTTTTTCAATCATCTTAAAAACACTAAAAAATACCCAATTACTTAGTGTATAGAAAAATAAGATTTGGTGACATTGTCAATGACTCAACTCTCAACTAGAGTCCGAATGACAAAGAACTTAACCACTGTAGGTCACTGCAGAACAATTCAAACTAACAACTTGATAAATGTACAAAAAAGGGAACAAAAACAAATATGACAAAAAACAACAAATGACAACCACTGAAAAACAGGCTCTTAGCACTTACAGATTTTTTTGGTAAACTTTAGAATAAGTTTATCTGTATAGGATAGATAAGCCTCCCCGGATCGTATCTTAATTTCTGGGAAACAAAATCTCTGTAAAAAAAGGGTGTCCTATCCCATTTAAAGTACGTTTTCCAAAGGTTCAACCAAACTTCCAAAGCAAATCTTTTTATCTTAGAAGAATTTAGTAAAGGTTTGAAGTAATTTGTGTTAACGAAATTCTTGTCTGAATAATTTACCAGTAATAGGTTGCGTTCATTGAAATCTAAAACACCACTGCGTATACGGGCATAGCAAACAAGTTGTGATATATAAACTCCGAAGAGATGGTTAAAAAAGAACAACATCATTCAAAAAGGAAAATCAACAATAGGGAACAAAAAAGGTCCCTTTTCTCGTAAATTTTATTACAAACTTTAAACTAAATGAAAACTAATCTTTAGAAGCCCATTTAACATTAATCTGTGTAAATCTCAATAAATTATCCTATTGCACACAACAATAAACAATGTATACAATCATGTAGCATGTTTTAAATATACGAATTGCACCCATGATATTAACGGTACCAACTTTACTTAACCAGATGGCCATTTCGACTGTCTCTTCTGTATTGTTAGAGATCAAAATATATAAAAGTTCAAGAACTACTACAAACGTTGAAAAGCTGATTAAACCAAACAGGACCAAAGTAACTGTATTTTTTTCAAAACTTAGTAAAAAGTTAAATCACAAAAATACTGAACTCCGAGGATAATTAAAAAAGGAAAGTCCCTAATCAAATGGCAAAATCAAATGATAAAACACATCAAACGAATGGAAACACATATATTAATATCTGTATTTTCACATACATTTTCGCAGTGGATATACTTATACTTAATAAAAGGGTATATTTAAAAAGAAGAATCAAGAGTCATCAATGAAGAAAAGGTTTGAGAGAAGGCGGCAACTTACACAATTAGAGAACGTGGGCTAAAATAATTAGTATTTCATGTTTAGCTCTTTCAGCCATGTCGGTTAAACTTAAACCTAACTAATTTAGTTGTATTGTGTGTTGACAATTCGTTTTTTTATATATATGTAATCGGCGGTGTACTTTATTTTGAACGGCGATGATTTAACTAACTACTCACTATGGACTTATGGGTAAACAGCGAGGATTTAGCTAATTACCTTACATAGACTTAGTATGTAGCACTTTTTGGTAAACAGCAGCGAAAATTTTACAAATGATCTACTATAGAATTAATCTACGGAAATATTTCAAATGATTAATATATCATTACCACGGTGCGAGTGCGGGATATGAAAACGAAATCAGAATAAGATAATGACGAAAATCAATCGTTTTTATTTCTAAATCTTTTAGAAAGCTTACTCAATATAGATTAATCTTTAGAAACATCGATATGATTGATTATTCATAAATCATGTAATGTAAACTACCTTAACTAGTTGCTATTTTTTCTACGGATTTATGTTTGGTAAAATTTATTTCACCATGAACACTAGCTACGATATGTCTAGAAACACAGCCTTGTTCGATTATCTATTCAAAGTTTTCGAATACACAGCTACATCTGTTTAGCTGTACGATATATTAAAATACACAGACACTTCTTTTAAGATGTGCGAGGTGTATAAGTACACAACTTTTCTTTTTAGATGTTCGAGATGTTTAAATACACTACCACGTCAGTTTAGCTGTGCGAGGTTTTTACGTACATAGCTTTTCTTTGTATCCTTGCGAGATGTTTAAAATGACAACCACGTCAGTTTAGCTGTGCGAGGGGTTTAAGTACATAGCTTTTCTTTTTAGATTTGCGAGCTGTTTAAATACACAACCACGTCAGTTTAGCTGTACGAGGTGTTTAAGTTCAGATGTGCAATATTTATAAATACACTGGCACGTCTGTTTCGTTAAACACACTGCCACGTCTTAGGTCTATTTGAGTAAATGTGAATACGAAACCATGACTTTATGGGGACCCTCATCTCCAATTTACACTTTCAATGGGAAGTGAAATGATGGTAAACAAAGCAAGAGGTTTCGTGCTATGTATACTGGCAAATGGCAAAATCAAAAGTTCAAACACATCAATAGAATTGAAAATTACTGTCATATTACTGACTTCTGACAGGAACTATCTTATGCAGAAAATGGAGAATTATACCTGGTTTTATAGCTAGCTAAACCACTCAATTAGTTGCATAACATATGCATTATATTGACAACAATGTGTGAGCATAACAACCAGACATAATAGGCAAAAATGTCCAAATTTGTGGTACAGCAGTCAACATTGCATTAATCCACCTCTACCACAATTTTAGTACTACGTACTAGTTTGTAAATTTGAAAACTTATGGTAATGAAAAAAGTCTTGACTTACATATTCAATTTACAGTACTAGAACTTTCTGCACGTCTTAATATTTTCGGTTCTCAATATGGCAGATACTTGTACAATTGGATATTTGTGTTCCCATTTTAATACATCCTATTTTTGATTAGCGTTATCTTTTGGGATCTGTTGTATCAGCTGTAATGAAAAGCAGTAATAGTGTGTTTTCTACAATTTGTTTTTTCTATCTCTCGTTATCGTAACATGAATAAATCAACCATTATGGAGGAAAGACCTAGGAATCCCGGTGCTGGTGCCAAGTGCTCCGGTCGATGATTAAACCATTATTAATGTCCGTCTTCAGTTGTATCGCAATTAGAATACAATAGCCTGACAGTCATTTGACACTTACATTTAAGCTATTACAATGAATGACAAATAAGTCTTTTATACGATAATAGTTTAATGATCTTAATATTAACTAAAATTAAAGTATAATCCCGATTAGATTATCAATATGGCGGGAATACACGGTTGTATCGTAGCTATAGTTAATTCGGATTTGATTGATTGCTTTGTATTTATCTTAGTTTTAAAGTGATTGGTCATGGCATAACATTAAATAATCTCACATGATTGTATGCGGCTGTAAACTCAAGCTGTTTTATCATTTTTACAAAATACATACAAATTATATCTTTTGGGGATAATATGAAAGAAAAAACATGATAGAAATGTAAGTATTGGGTTTTTTTACATTTTAAATTATTATTGTTGATATTATCATTATAAATTTTAAAATAAGATGATCTTAAAAAAATGTTTTTTAATTTCTATCTTAACTTTGATTTTATTTAGGCTAGATGTGTAATTTGTATAGTCGAGTTGATGCCATTGTGATTGCAAATGATCAGATTCAGATTCTTTATTTCTTATCAAAATTATCGCAATAGAACTAATTAGTGGACAGGGGACGGGCAGTAGGATAGTGTATAGTATCAAACTCAAGAACTGGTGGAGATTTTTTTGCAATCTATAGATCTAAGATTGTCCGGAAAATATGTGTCCTTATTTTTGAAAATACTTAATCAACAATTTTACAAACGATTGTATGAAAGACGAATTCTATAACAAAAATAACAATCATTTTTTTATTCATACATGGACATGTAAAGTTAAATGCAACATTTTTATTGACAGTTAAGAAGAGTTAAATTCCACTGAATGAAAAAGGAACTATCATATAAAAAGAAGATGTGATTTGATTGCCAATGAGACAACTCTCCACAAGAGGTCAAATGACAGAGAAATTAACAACTTTAGGTCACCGTACGGCCTCCAACAATGAACAAAGCTCATACCACATAGTTAGCTATAAAAATCCCCGAAATGACAAATGTAAAACCATTCAAACGAGAAATCTAACGGCCTGATTTATGTTTAAACAAGAATGTGTCAATAGTACACGGATGCCCCACTGGCACTTTCATTTTGCAGGTTCATAGGAAACAGGTGTACTAATTTTCAAGTTGATTAGACTTCAACTTCATGAAAAACTACCATGACCAAAAACTTTAACCTGAAGCAGGACAGACGGACGGACGGACGGACAAAAGAACGAACAGACCAATAAAAAACTATAGGACATAATTAGTCATTCAATTACCAGATTGTCAATAGTTTCAAAATTATTATTCTGTTTACATTATATAATGGTATTTTAGTATTTTCGTTTTCTTTTTTTGTTGGGGAGAAGATTTTCAGGAATGGATTGCCCCTTCGCTCTATAGTTACATTGTAGCTATGGAATCGAAATATCTTTATTTTAAACTAGATAAACTTAACGTCAAATGTAAAGCTGGAGTGATCCTTAGTTGATATTTAATGTTTATGTTTATGTGAAAAAAATAGTATTCCTTGACATTATTTCCATCATTATACTTCCACTTGCCAGTTATTCCGACAGTACACTTTAGTGCATTTAATTGTTTTCATTCAAACCTCGAATACAAATGCACGTTTTACGTTCATATGATAGTTCTGCACCCTGTTCCAATATTTAATTGTTTACTCAGTACTTGGCGGGTGTTCATTACAGTATAATTTGTAAATACTTGACGACCGTAAAAATGACAAAGATTTGCTTAATGTATAAATATGGATGATTTAATGAATATTTAAAATGAATTATAATTCTGTTTATTTTAGTATTGTTATTTTATAGCTAGTGATTACTATTCTTGTCAGTTTCAATAGGAATACAAACACGTGGCGGTGAGTTTATATATTTTTTTTCTTAAAATGTAAAGTCAAATTATGTGGTGGTGTAATATTTGTACATGTATATTGAAAGAGGTTCACCCATTTTTATTTTTATTTGATTGAATACGAAATTGAAATAAATTGATGGAACTGTATGATAATAGATTGTTCATATGTGACAAAAGTGACAAGATAAAAGAGATAATTTCAATATAACTTTTAATAAGTTCCATATCAGGAAAGTCGCCTCCCAAAACATCAATATAATAATAATAATAACTTTTAATAATGGTACAGCTACATTTCCAGGTTTCTGTATTTTAAATTAAATAAATTCCATCGTTTTATATGTCAATTCACTTCTCTATGTACAGAATTGTCAGAACATCAGAGAACAAGTTTAATATTAGTAGATATACATGAAATTTACGTACGAAGTGCTTTTATGGATAAAATCCACTATAACTTCTTTCTCTCAACCCAATTCCATATTGAAAAAAACAAAGCACATCATTTGGGCTTTTAAGTCTTAATTCTAGATTCATTGAGGAGTCTTTTGTAAACGACGGTCCAAATGTACAGCTGGCAACAATCTCATGGCTTTCCAAAGTCATATTTTTGGGCGGGCTATACGTATATAAGTCAGGAGACTGTAACTTATTGGTTATCGTTGCTGTATATCATATTAAATTTTGATTTTCGTTCATTGTTTATTTTCACATAACTCAGGCATTAGTTTTCTGGTTTAAATTGTTTAACATTTGTTATTTTGAGGCCTTTTAAAGCTGACTATGCGGTATGTGTTTTGCTCATTGTTGAAGGTCATACGGTGACGTATAGTTGTTAACTTCATTTGGTCTCTGGTGCAGAGTTTTCTCATTGGCAATTATACCAGATCTTATTTTCACATTTGGTAATTTTGAAGTTCTATGTTGATTTCTTTTCTCAGAACAAACCACATACATGCATCACGATGACATTATTTTTAAACTTAAAACATTGAATAAAATGACTCTAAAGTTTAACTCATGTTTTATGATTGGTCATAATGTTGATACAAACAACATTATAACATGACGTACAACTAATGAAGTAGAAATGTAAAATCAAGTCATCCTCAGCAACTAATAGGTTCTACTTTTTTCTGGTTGTATATATATACACCATAAAACTTTCACATCATTGAACGAACAAACCGAAAAAGAGCGATTTCCAATCCGCGGTCCCCCCATGAGGATCCCCCGATGAACATTTACTTTTTATTCTGGAAAACATTTAAAGTATATTGCTGGGTCTTCCAAGTGCTCCACGAAACCTCTTTCTAAATTATTAACATCTATTTTATCAGCAATCCAAGACGGGCTTCAAAGTTATTGTGAAACTTCCTATTCTAGAGGTGGCGTGAATCAGATGTGGATACTTAAACATTCCAAAGATCTTTTAGAGTACATACAATCTAACTCTCTTTCATCTTGGAACATTATTAAAACATTTGACTTTTCTACTCTTTACACAAGTATTCCACATTCCAAACTAAAAGACAAATTGAAAGAGTTGGTATTACTTTGCTTCATAAAAAAGAATGGCCAACTTAGATACAAGTATCTTGTCTTAGGGAAGGATAAATCATACTTTGTAAAGAATCACTCTGATTCAAACAAAAAATTCTCTGAAACCGATATTATCAAGATGCTTGATTTCTTGATTGACAACATATTTGTAACGTTCGGAGGACGTGTTTTTCAACAGACTGTCGGCATCCCAATGGGAACAAACTGTGCCCCTCTACTTGCCGACTTGTTTCTTTATTATTATGAGGCTGACTTCATGCAGGAACTTCTTAGGAAGAAAGATAAGAAGTTAGCAATATCCTTTAACTCTACTTTCCACTATATAGATGACGTTCTTTCACTAAACAATTCAAAATTTGGTGACTACGTGGAACGCATCTATCCCATCGAATTGGAGATAAAGGATACTACAGATACAGTTAAGTCGGCTTCATATCTTGACTTACATCTAGAAATTGACAATGAGGGTCGGTTGAAAACAAAACTTTACGACAAAAGAGATGATTTCAGCTTTCCAATTGTGAACTTTCCATTTCTAAGTAGCAACATTCCAGCAGCACCTGCATACGGGGTATATATCTCCCAATTGATACGATATTCCCGTGCTTGCATTTCCTATCATGATTTTCTTGATAGAGGGTTACTGCTCACACGGAAGCTATTAAACCAAGAGTTCCAAATGGTGAAGTTGAAATCATCCCTTCGTAAATTTTACGGACGCCATCACGAGTTGGTTGACCGTTATGGAATAACCGTTTCACAAATGATATCGGATATGTTCCTTACGTCGTAACTACAATCCCCTTCCCTTTCATGAATGTGACCTACCGACTTAGACTATTTACCGGATTTGTAATCACATAAGCAACACGACGGGTGCCACATGTGGAGCAGGATCTGCTTACCCTTCCGGAGCACCTGAGATCACCCCTAGTTTTTGGTGGGGTTCGTGTTGTTTATTCTTTAGTTTTCTATGTTGTGTCATGTGTACTATTGTTTTTCTGTTTGTCTTTTTCATTTTTAGCCATGGCGTTGTCAGTTTGTTTTAGATTTATGAGTTTGACTGTCCCTTTGGTATCTTTCGTCCCTCTTTTAAAGCTGTTTTGTCTGATCTAAATTTGAACGATAATAACCATTTTCCCCCTTTCCGTTTCGGTCGATGCCACTGCTGGTGGACTTTTCGTAACCGAGGGTATCACCAGCCCAGTAGTCAGCACTTCGGTGTTGACATGAATATCCATAATATATGGTCATTTTCATATATTTCCTGTTTACAAAATTTAGAATTTTTCAAAAAACTTTGGGATTATCTATTTCCAAGCATAGATAACCTTAGCCGTATTTGGCACAACTTTTTGGAATTTTGGGTCCTCGAGGCTTTTAAACTTTGTGCTTGTTTGGCTTTATAACTATTTTGATCTGAGCGTCACTAATGAGTCTTATGTATATGTAGACGAAACGCGCGTCTGGCTTATTAAATTATAATCCTTGTACCTTTGATATCCATACTTGGTCTTACGTTTAAAAGACGATAATGGGACAATGTTTGGTTCTTCTGTTTTGTTTTTCTACATGTATCATACATTATCAGTGGCCTATATCGACTATTTATATACTTTTTATTTAATAATGGTTTACTTATCTATTTCAAATTTATGTATTTTGTTTTGATGTTATATTTGTTATTCTCATAGGATTTTGTCTAAATAAATGCTTAGTCCGTTTCTGTGTGTGTTACATTTTAATGTTGTGTCGTTGTTATCCTCTTATATTTAATGCGTTTCCCTCAGTTTTAGTTTGTTACCCCGATTTCGTTTTTTGTCCATGGATTTATGAGTTTGAACAGCGGTATACTACTGTTGCCTTTATTTTCTTAGTATCGAAATATTAAAGTATGGAATAAAGCATCAAACGAAAGATTTAATTCTAACAACTAACATATTTTATTTTTTTATTAATTTCCATACATGGAATCACGGATTGAAACATTTATTATATGGAATTAATTTGGTTATTATAAGTAATAACACATATAAACAGTGCCACTTATATTGCAACGGATGCGCATTTGGTCAATTCATGTCTCTTCTGTGATAACCGATACCAAAATATTTTGATATTAAAAATCTTGAAAGACTAAATGTAAAACCAAATCCGGATAAGGAATTATAGTCTTGTAAAATCCTAATTACTTCCTGGGCTTTATTTTGGAATTCATTAGACCGAATTTCTACAATTCTCAATAACGAAATCACAACTAAATTATAACCACGGTATTCCATTCCAAACAATATTATAATGAATAAAACAAATTACTGATGTTGCATGTATTTGATTTATAATTTCAAATTTGATTCGACCGATGAAACGAGTTTATTGAAATTTGTTTCACTACAAGTAAAGTACAATTATGCAAGGATGTAAATTTTTTTAGAATCTATATCCTTGTTCATATCGAATAAATAAGATTTGTAAAAAGATAGAAAAAAAAAAAAAAAAAAAAAAAAAAATCCTCTTTATTACATTGACGTGAGAAAAGGGTAAAAGGTCAAAACTGTTACGAATCCTTAATATTATTGAAAATGCATATGACAATTATAATGAGGCTTTATATGAATGATTTAAAGTACATATATAATCATAAAAAATGTGATAGAGATAAGCTACGTTATTTTTTGAATTTATTTTAATCGGAAATATTCATTCGATCATTATATTCGTGATCACAGGGAGATAACCCTGAAAATGAGATTTGAACTCTGAACGTAGTCGCAGTCATAGTAAGTTCATCCATTGACTTGTATAGAAACACAAAGGATTACTATACAAATCCTTGGGCCTTCTAAACAAATCAAATAGCTCTTTTTGATTCACAGTTACTTGTACCACCACCCAACATAAGATTGTTAGTGTAAATATAACATGAAAAAGGCTTCACTCTCTAAGAACACCTAGTACGAAGGGCAAGTCATCCTCCAAATTATTAAGTTGTTTGGACACAATCATTTGGCGATAACAAAGTGTTATTAAACGCCTCTTCTTTTCAACATGTAAAGGTGTTTAACTTGTTAATAATCAATTTTAGACAGTAATATCAAAGTAAACAAGATATTGTATTTCATATTGGTTTCTGTGTTGAAAGTGACAATGGTCTCCAGTGGTCCTTAAGTGATTGTAAATAAACAAACTTAGAACTCTAGTACGGGTAATTCTATTTAATTGAATTTTCGGTAGTATTATAATTTTGACGCTGTTGTACAATAATATCATTATACGTATTAAGCTTATTAGATTTATTTCAAGTGGCATGTTCTAAATTTAACCTCGGTTTTAATATCTGACATTGTCTTAAATATTTTCGAAAAGAATGGGGGAATTTCTTCAGAAAAGGAACCGTTCATTTATCTAACACGTTTTTTAGCACTGCTTTTCGCTATACTGTTATAGTAAATTAAACTTTAAAAAGGTGCGGTAAAATTTCCAATGACTTTAGTAAATTTTATTCATTGGTTAAATATCTGTACGTTGATTAAACCTAGTAGAATTACACCACAACCAACAAGCTAAAACGACACTATTTTTCCTGTATGTATTTCCATTCATCAAATGTATGTATAGTCAGCGTTGTACATTGCCATTGTGTATAATTCGGAGTTTAGTATGACGTCCATTATCACTGTACTAGTATATATACATATTTTTAGGGGCCAGCTGAAGGACATCTACGGGTGCGGGAATTCTCGCTACATTGAAGACCCATTGGTGACCTTCGGCTGTTGTCTGCTCTATGGTCCGGTTGTTGTCGCTTTGACACATTCCCCATTTCCTTTCTCAATTTTATTGAAGACAATCTTGACACATTTTTATCAAATTTTACATTTTTTTTAAATTGATCTGTCTTCTAACAAAATGAATTAATTGGAATCCGCCGATAAAAAATGACCGCCACGAGATAACACAATAGTGCTGTAGTGGCGTTAAACACCAGTCAATCAATCAATCAATCAAATCAACCTAAATTCAATCTTAAACAGGAATAAAGACATATGTCAAGTTATAAATGTCAAGTGACAGTAAATCGACAATACGATAAAATTTAATAAAAAACGACACCGAGGGGACAGTTCACAGTTTGGATTACAGGGTAATGTAATCTATGATGTCTTATGTTTAACTGAAGTTCTATGTCAAATCTTGAAGGTCATATAAGTCCTTTCTTATTGTGGATACTGTGTGGTCAACCATTGTTCAACATTGTGTTCCTTGGTATTCTTTCAGTCAGAACCTGTCTAATTATTGTATGATTGGTTGTATTGTTTATGGTAAGTTATCTTATCATTATTTTGTAAAAAAAAACCACTATAAGAATAGAAATCTGAATCCACTGTCATCACAAATGAACCCTTATGATTCCAACTGTGATGAAAAAGAAGCAAACCAAATTTGGTCGTTATTTCTCACAATTAAATTCTTTTACATTTGTCATTTTGAAGTCTTTTTAGTTGACTATATGCGGTATGTGCTATGCTCATTGTTGAAGGCCGTAGGGTGACCTAGAGTTGTTAATTTCCGTTTCATTTGGTATCTTGTGAAGAGTTGTCATACCACATCTTCTTTATTTTTTTGCTAACTTTTACTGATTATTATCATCATTTATTCTATATTATATATTTTGCTGATTGATAAAATCTACATCAGGTACAGATAGATAAATCTAAGAATTATTATAAGTATTTCTATTAATATACAATGATACTTCTATAGAATCACGCTTAGTTGTGCGTGTAATCGTGGAAAGCTTATAGGATACCTAAATTCTTCATTTGACGACAAATTTCAGTCATTTATTTCAAATTTAAAATTTAAAAACGCATTAATAAATTCAACATGACAAGAAATCTATTAATAAATCGCACTTGACATTTTTCTCATAAAGGGATGATATGTTGTATAACAACACAGATCTTTATGATGTTCACTTAGAAAGTTTGTAGGGAGATTGAAACATTTTTTATGTAAAGAGCATTCATATACCAACATATGCATTCAATACGTGAGTCCTGGATTAAAACAGATACACCATGCTAACTTATAAGGTATTGTATTTTTTATTTGATACGGTATTTCCTTTTGTAAGACATTTGAAAGCTTTGTTGATATTGGTTGCAGCATTACTTGCATTTATTCCACCTTTTAAGAATCTGCTTTCCTCTGCACACTCATGATCTGTTTGTTTTAAATATCGGAAGCTTTTTACTAACTCTGAATGACTTTGCACATTTTTTTCTCTCGATAATATCGAAGGAAGTAAGCAATAGACAAAATAGGCAAAAGAAACCAAGCGGGCATTCAAAGTAAAATATACTTAAAAAAATAATTATACTTTAAACACAATCATTAGTCTGATTGACTGTTTTTAGAGAAACATTGAGGATAGGGTGCATTGAAAACGCAGTCATGGATAAATACTGTTTAGCGGTGCCAGTGGTATCTACGAATCGGAATGAACCGGAAATTGCAAGTGGAATACAAGATTTATTTTTAATATATTCATCATTTATTTGAGCAATTGTGAAATATACTCTGCTAAACAAATAAAATGTTTACCCCATTCCTACACCAACTTAACTGAAATTTAGTAAAAATATACCTCTGGCTGGCTTGATATCCAAACAATCCAATTGAAATGATGTTTAAAAAACAATGGCGGATGAAACAATGGGTTCACGAGGCTTAAAAACAATTAGTAGTAGTTGGAATTAATTTGTATAAAATTTGAGTTAATAAATAGGAAATAATTCTTGGGCGATGAGTATAATAATTGAAATAAGCAATGAAAAAAATATCATGATGACGAAAACTCAGATTTGTTGAATAACATCTGTCTATTCTGTCCCTGCGATTTTCACATAACATGATATATATATAACGTTAATCTCGCACGTAGATCGTCATGAAAATAAAGGAATAATGCCACTGGACGTTATACAAACACAACAATCTACCTTTTGGAAATGAAGCATTTTGTGACTTTTTCTTGTAATCAACTACAAAAGAAATGTTGATAAATAAAATAATTTTGTTTCTATAAAGCTAGGTTAGCTTACAGTTATGTTATTACGGCACAGTTGGTGAATTAAAATCAAAGAGCTGAATAGCTCTGAGGGGTAAGACGGCCCTTGTTTCTATTTAATTTTTTTTTTTTTTGAAAAGGGGGGGAGGGGGAACGTTATCTTTTGATAGTCTTCATATAAAGAATGATAAAAGAGAACAGCTAGAACATGCAGAAAGGTTGACAAAATTGAAATCAATTGTTGTTTATGTAATTTCATTTCCTTAGTTTAGGATTCAATTTGGACCAATGGAAGAGATCTGCATCTTCTAAATCTAAACATTTGATTAAAGTTGATAGTTAATTATCTAAAATTCAACTGAATTCTGTCATTTCACAACAACTACAATATTTTTTGAAATCCTGATTGTTTACCACTGAATTGCAGGCTAGGGCCATTTTCCATTTTTCTTAAGAAAGTGTGGACTGAAAAATCTATTCAGTTTTAAATTTCCATTGATAAAGTTCCAAGTTATAACCCTCATCACAGGGAAACAGGTACTAATAAAAAACAATATGATTGATGTAAACTGTGTGAAGCTTGTTTCCAAATCCTAAATTTGAAATATTTGTAAATTTCATGAATAGATAGGTTGAAACTACAAAATGCAACATTTTTTTTACCATTACAATGATTATGTTGGTTCACAAAAATTTAGTTTGAATGAAAGACTACTAATCCAATGGAATGTCACATTTTAAGTGTTTAAATACATTAACTTTTATTTTAGTGGATAATTACTCATCAGTTGAGGTGCTCCTGAATTGGAGGAAGATTCTCAAAACAGAATTTTTACAGAAAAAAATCATTAAAATCGTTTCTCTCCCCTATCTCATGTAACCCCACGATCTTTGTTTACTTTGAAAGTTGCTGACCTACAAATTAAAGTATTGCATGTTGATGTTTGAATCATCTACAGCAAACAATATTATGTTTAGATTTAGCAAATACCAATTTGTATTAGTGCACGATCTCTGGGAATGATTTAAATAACCAGTGAAGGATATCCCTGCTTCTGCATAGTATGGCATTCCAAGAATGACGTCACTATAAAATACAATGTAGGTTGGATATATTTAGAATATCTCGTCATACTGATTTTTCCGGATTGTAAAAGAAACGTAAATAGTGTAAAGGAGAGCTCAAGATACGATAATTTCGTCAGAAACAGAAGGGAAATGTGTAAAAAAGTGTTTAAAGTCAAACTATTCATTTCTGGGTCTTCTTCTCTTCAATCTAAGTAAGATTTGTTGGGGGGTTTTCCACACTATAAAAACAAAATGAATGATGAGAGGGAATGTCACTCTGGTGCACCCCATAGGGGATTGACGGCTTGAAGCCGTCTTTCCCCAAAAAGAACGCCTTGAATGATCGGTGAGCTCTCCCCATTCTGCATTTTGGTCTCAGACTAGTTAGATAATGGAATATGATACAAAAACTATTTGAATATTTATAAAAGATTTTCTGTAAACTGCAGAAGTATTTGAGCAAATATGTGTATTATAAGAGTTGGTAAAAAGGTAAATTACATGGCAAGCCGTTTTACTATTTATTCGAATTTCAAGATATCTCCTATAATATATAAGATATCTCCTTTAATATATAAGATATCTTAAATAATTTCATTCTTATAAGATATCTCATATATATTATATAAGACATCTTTAATGTTATATCAGATATCTTTAATGTTATATAAGATATCTTTAATGTTATATAAGATATCTCATACAGTTTATATGATATCTTATATACTTTTTAAGGTATCTTCTAAAGTTTATAAGATATCTAATAAAGTATGTGAGATATCTTATAAACATTTTTCATATAAGATATCTTATATAATTTATAAGATATCTTATATAGTTTATAAGATATCTTATATAGTTT